>OY728146.1:37500000-40000000 GCA_963277665.1 Viscum album | reverse complement strand
AACCGCGTGGGTTAGTACGATCCGGTTTTAATGGAGAATAAACCGGATGTTAAACTGTCGCCTCATTAAATATTCAAAAAGGAATGAGATATCATTCATCGTTGTTCTTCCTCTTTGTTCTCGGCTAAGAGACACTAGAACCTTTCAATCATTCCAGTAGGAGTTTCACAATCAAATCCTAATACTCTGATTGGTTCCGCTCTATTTTGGATGCAACCGAACTGTGTCGGTCAATTTTTCCCATAAGGTATGTTTTATCGTCATTCCTTTAGGGATCATCTTCTCTTTTTTCTCCTTTCTTTTTTTTATACCATGTAAATTCCATGATTCTAATGGGTTTTCTTGGGGTTGGTTGGTACTGTCGTACCGTGGCATCCTCCGGTGGATGCAGTTGTCATGAGAAGAAGAGGACTGTGACCCATTGTGTGGATAAAGGATATCAAGAATTCTTCGAGGTAGGGGATTGATGGATTCTCTAATTATATATGTGCAATCATATAATTAGCATGATTTATCCCTTTGGATCACAATGAAATTGACCTAATTAAATACTTGAACCTGATTAAAAGATTTGGTTGATCGCATGTTGTTTCTTTATACCATGATAACGTTTTTCCTCATGTTTTCCTAGATATAGTGACATCTATGCATTCTTTGATTTTTTGTTCATTCATGATAGAAATTGATAATGAACGTAAAGCTGGAATTAATTGTTAATTAATTGGATAAAGATAAAGAGGCATGTAAATTAATCTGGTTATTGTCGTTGTTGTAGTTGTTCTAATTTGAGGATAATCAAATTAGGGAAGGAAGATTGGTTATTTAATTGTGATAGCTTGCTGATTAGGTATCCGTGATTGGAACCTATGAATAACAATTCTTCCAATTCAATATGGATTAAAGAACAGATTGTGTGAGAATTTCTAAAAGGGTTCTAAGTTACCCTCTTATTGTTAAAGGGTCAAGAGCCATGGTTGTGATTGTTGTTTTCCTACTGCTTGTACTGTGATCCTGGATGGGTGTGGTGATATGTGGAGGCCTGGAGGCCTTGTGGTTGTAGTAGCAGATGATGCCTAGAGTGGCGAGATGCATCAGTTTATGTATGTGGGTGTCGGGGAGGACACCAGGGGTGATGGAATGGGATGGATGTAGTTGGTGGATTCTTGAAGGTTTTCTTTGAATGTTAATCTACTTTGCTTTTCCCCACTGCTCAAGGCAGCTGGTCTCGCTACCCTTCTTCCGAAGGAGGCGAAGATGCGCGGGGTATGCGGCGTGCTTTCTGTGTTTAGCCTCTCGAGGGAGAATGGGTCTGTTCTCTTTCTATAAGCGGCAAAGACTCGATGGGTAGTATATCTACTCACCATGTTGAGCCTCCTTTGTGTTTTGTAGCATAGGATGCTTTTCTAGAATGCCTGGGAATGTGGGAAAGTAACTCTATAATGAATGTTTGATTAAATGGTGAAAATCCACAGGGGTGGAGATACTAGAATTTAAAGGTGATGTGAATCTTAAAAGGAGAAATTGTTTTTGAATGTGATGCCAATTCAGTTTAATTTGGAATTGTTCATTAATAATTAATGTTTAAAGAATTAAATTAACATACAGTGGAACTGATAAAATGAGAATGGAGTAATCTAATAAAGCTCTTCAAATGTTTGTGTGCTTATTGGATATCTACTCTTTGAAGTAGCATCCTGGAGTCTGAGAGACGTTAGCTGCAGTTGTATCTAAGACTAGGTAAAGCCCATAGTGTGGATGTGAGTTACATATATATTCTGTACTTTTTGTGTTTCTATACGCTACTCCACCCTGTCGGTAAGGGAAACTAACACCCCGGGAATTCTGAGCCTTGGGGGTGTTTTCCCCAACATTCTGATGGGAGGTTGAATGGCTGACTACCCCCTTTGGCCCCACTCTCTTCTCTTGGTAGATACTTGTTCCATAATGCACAAGGGTTAGTTACCCCATATATGTGTGTAGAGGGCTGTAATGGCTTGTTGTTATTCACACACATATATTCTGGATATAGTATCCTATGGACTACTATACGTGTAATGTGTATAGGCTATGATGGCTTGAGGATCCTTACTCGGAGTATGGGTTGTAATGGATTGAGGTACTATACCCGGTGTATGATACACGTTATGCGGGCTGTGGTGGCTCCCGGAAACTACCTAGTTACTTTTGGTTGTGAGGACGGTGTGGTGCTTTGCCTAGGTGTCTGCGGGAAAGCCTATGTGGTGCATGAGGTGCAGATTGTGGAGCTTAGCCCAGGTGTCTGCGGGCAAGCCTTTAGAGAGAGATGCACATGACGTATGTCATTGGGGAAAAGCGGCAAACCAGTGGGGAAGTAGTAGCGGGGTACCCATGATATTCTTTACTATATGCTATATTTTTTTATGCGTTACTTGGTGAGAGTATCCATGGTGAGGTTGGGGACTTAGTATACTTGTTTAGGTAACAAGTTAGTTTCACTTGTTGTTCAATAGGCTTTAGCATGCTTTCTTTACTTTTGCACGAGAGGCTTGGGGAGGATCCTACTGAGTATACTGTTATACTCACCCTATGTATATATAAACTGTTTTTCAGGTCACTTGTAGCAGGTTGGAGATCAAGCTGGTTATTACTAGCTTACAGTTGGAGGAGGAGCTGTTCGGGCTTGTGGTCACTGCCTTTTTACTTTCTTTTGGGTACTTTTAGTTTTCCCTTTCAGTTGTAGTACTTTTGCATGACATTTCATATATGTACTTGGATTTTTTTTATATCTCAGTTCTGAGTTGGAGTTGATTGGAGTCTATTCTATCTCTCTTTTCTGCATGTGTTCTCTTAGAGGGTAATGCCTGCCATTTGTATGTTTATTATACCCTCGGTGCTAGTCGCCAACACGGGGCCTACTGGAGGCGGGACTCGGGGGGTCACTATCTCCCTTCTCACATTGTCGGCCCAGGAGGGGTACACTTTGTTGGGAGGGGGTCGTGACATAGTGGTATCAGAGGTCTGGTTGAGGGATAGGATGGAGTTTGGAGTTAGGCATAGGTGAGGATGCATGGGGTGGTAGGGAAACAGTGTCATTCATGTTTACCAAGTGGGGTAAACACTGGAGACCGGTAGAGACATAGGCGTTCAGGGCCCCCTATGATCTGTTGCATGGACCTTTAAGTTTACGATGGCTACTAAACAAAGTGATATTGGTTGCAGGGTAGAGTCCTAGGAAAGGATCATGCATCATTATTATTTGTGCATGTGTTTGAATGGGTAGACCTTGGGATATGTAACCTGAAATTAATAAAACAAAACAATTAATTAATTAATGTGAGTCTTCTATATTCGAGGCTTAGGAGTTCTAACAGCTGTTATTTTACAAGTATGGCTCCAGGTCGACGTCCTCATCAGGTTTGCATAGAAGATTCCCAGCAGGCTGTTCCAACAGATCACCGCCGAGTAGAGGTTGATGAAGATGACACTTGGAGGAAGAAACTTTGAGAGTTTCAGCACCAGAGTCTACAGAAGTACGAGGGCTCCATTTCAGATGCAGTCACAGAAGACTGGTTGGAGGAGATCGAGATAGGCTTCAGTTCGATTCGTGCTCGGAAGGAACATTGGGTGTCCTTGGTTGTGACGATTCTACGTGGAGCAGCAAGGCAGTGGTGGTTCTTGTTCCTCGGTGATCGTGAGGAGTCGGCAATCTTATGGGAGGAGTTTTGAGACAGGTTTAGAGTCGAGTTTTTTTCGTCGACTGCGAAGGTGTCTAGTCGCCAAGAGATTCTCACCCTTCGACAGGGGAGCTCCAGTGTTCGAGAGTTTGGAATCCGTTTCAGGAACCTTCTACTATATGCTTCAGACCTGTTACCAGATGATGAGGCTAGGGCGAGGCATTTCGAGGAAGCTTTACGTCCAGAGATCCAGCGCCATGTCACCCCATTTATGCTGAAGACATATCTTGAGGTGCTGGAAAGGGAAAATGTTGTTGAGAGGACTTTGTCCAGGACTGGATTGTCACGAGAGGGGAATCGTCATGATTCCTCACGAAGCAGAGCTGTGGTCCAGGGTTCTCGTTTTTCAGGACAGAAGAGTTTCCATTCACCTAGGGGTAGGTCCCAGCCCTTCCCATCTCATTTCTCCAGAGGCAGCAACTCTCAGGCCTATGCCAAGGGATCAGGCGCTTGTTTTTCTTTTGGTGGTCGTGGTCATCAGCAGCGGGAGTGCCCAACTTTTCAGAGCATTCATCGTGCACCGGGCGCCCCACTCCAGGTTCCTCCGTTGAGGCAGTTCCAGCCAAGGCAGCAGCAGCAGGTTGCACCAGCATTAGATCACCAGAGGGTAGATGGAACAGGTAGAGTACAGCCCCATGACGCTCCCCGTCCTCAGAGAGTAGAGCGCGGCTATGGTGGTGGTCGTCATCAGGGTTAGAGAGGTCATGGAGGAGGTCGTGGCCAGATCCATGATCTAGCGTTTCCAGCCCCAGGTGAACCAGATGTCATTCGAGGTACCCTTTGCTTGTTTTATACCTTGGTGTATGCCTTGTTTGATTCAGGAGCTACACACTCCTTCATATCACCTACCCTTGTCCATGCTTTGGGACATAAAGTAGGGAGGCTTCTAGTGCCCTTGGTGTTGACTACGCCAGTTGGAGGTCAAGATGACTTGTTTTAAGTATGTAGAGACTGTGAGCTAGTGTTGGGGAAACACCGCTCTTGGGGAGATTTCCTATGTTTGCGAATACAACCATATGATTTCATACTCAGCATGGATTGGTTGTATTCAGTGCAGGCTGTTGTGGATTGCTACAGGAAGAAGGTCGTTTTCCTTGATGCAGATAGAGAAAAAGTTTTGTTCGTTGGTGATAGAGATCCTCAGATGAGTCATAGACGAGTTTCATCCTTATCATCCATGATGGCTGGGATGATGCTGAGTTCTTCAGAGGTTCAATAGTTAGCGTTTCCTAGGGTTGTAGAGGAGTACCCTGACATCTTTCCAGGAGAGGTTGTATCCTTAACCCCTCGACGAGAGATCGAGTTTGGGATCGAACTACAACCAGGAGCGTCCCCTATCTCTATGTCTCCATATAGGATGGCCCCTTATGAGTTACGAGAGCAACGTAATCAGCTTGATGGTCTGTTGCAGTGTGGTTTTGTTCGACTAAGTGTGTCACCTTGGGGTGCACCAGTTTTGTTTGTGAAAAAGGCTGATGGAAGTTTGCGGTTGTGCATCGATTATCGTCGATTAAACAAAGTGACAACAAAGAACCGCTATCTTCTCCCGTGGATTTATGACTTATTCGATCAACTGAAGGGTGGAAGTTGGTTCTCAATGATCGACTTGCGGTCAGGATATCACCAAATGCGTGTAAAGGATGAGGATATCCCAAACACTACTTTCCGTTGTCGTCATGGGCATTATGAGTTTGTTTTAATTCTATTTGGCGCGACGAATGATCCAACTATTTTCTTGGGTTTGATGAATGCTTTGTTCCGTGAATTCCTGGACAAGTTTTTTGTGGTTTTCATTGATGACATCCTTGTGTAATCCACATCTAAAGAAGAGCATGCAGAGCATCTACGAGCCGTTTTGGGAGTTCTTCGCCAACATCAGTTGTTTGGGAAGCTGTCCAAGTGTGAGTTCTGGGCTCGATAAGTTCGGTTCTTAGGGAATGTTGTGTCCCAACAGGGAGTAGCTGTGGATCCATCGAAGATAGAAGAAGTAGTGTCTTGGGCAGCCCCCAAGACCATGTCGGAGGTGCGAAGATTCCTTGGTCTCGTAGGCTATTATAGGAGGTTTGTAGCCAATTTCTCCTGAGTTGTGACTCCTCTGTCAGCTTTGACCAGGAAGGATCAAGCGTTCATATGGATTGACTAGTGTCATACAGCTTTCAAGTATCTAAAGGATAAGTTGGTAAGTCCACCAGTCCTTTGTCTTCCAGCGGAGGGAGTCCAGTTTGATGTTTTCTGTGATGCTTCACATCTGGGGCTAGGCTGTGTTCTCATGCAGTAGAGGTCAGTTGTTTCTTATGGGTCTCGGCAGTTGCATCCCCCTGAATGAAACTATGCCACCCATGACCTTGATTTGACAGCCGTGGTGTTTTCTCTAAAGTTGAGGAGACATTACCTCATTGGTGAGCACTTTGTGGTTTTCACCGATCATAAGAGCTTGAGGTGTGTTTTCTCCCAATGCGACTTGAACTTGAGGCAGCGTTGGTGGATGGAGTTCTTACAGGAATACGACTTCGCAATATCATATACACCTGGGAAGGGAAATGTTGTTGCTTATGCGCTGAGTCGAAAGTCACGTAGTGATTCTGTGCATGAATCCGGTGATTCTTGGAGAGTCATGGAGGAACTGTCAGCATTACATCTTGATATGGAAGAGGTTGGAGGTAGAGGTTGTCTTTTCCAGATGGCGGTGCAGTCATCTCTGATGCAGAAGGTGGAAGAGTCTCAGTTTGGTGATCCAGAGGTAGAAGTTTGGAGAGACAGAGTTGTTTGTGGAGAGGCCCCTGAAGGTTAGTCGTAGGATGAACAACACCGAGTGTTGTATCATGGAAGGCTTTTTTTCCCTTGGAGATGCGTGAGACGGTTCTCCGAGAGTTCCATAGATCACCCTTAGCAGTACATCCTGGTGTGACCAAGATGTACCGATCCTTGAGGAGTCAGTTTTGGTGGCCTGGGCTGAAGCGTGCAGTGGTAGAGATTGTGTCTCGATGTTTAGTCTGTCAGAGGGTGAAGGCAGAACATTGTGTTCCTGCTGGTCTTCTCCAGCCATTAATGATTCCTCAGTGGAAGTGGGAGGACATCTCAATGGACTTTGTTACAGGTTTACCTCGATCTACGGGAGGACATGATGCTATATGGGTGGTAGTGGATCGTTTAACTAAATCAGACCACTTCATAGAAATCAAGGAGTCGGGCTCAGTGGAGGTTCTGTTGAGACAGTATCTAGAGGTGGTGGTGAGACTCCATGGAGTACCTAGGAAGATCATTTCTGATCGTGATCCCCGTTTTACCTCCAAGTTGTGGGGAGGTCTCCAGCATGCTTTTGGCTCTCAACTGTGCCTTAGCACTGCTTTTCATCCTCAAACGGATGGTCAGACAGAGCAAACCATCCAGACTCTTGAAGACATGTTGTGCTCTTGTGTTCTTGATTTTGGAGGTTCATGGATGAAGCACTTACCCTTGGTAGAGTTCACTTACAATAATAGTTTTCACTATACCATCGGCATGGCGCCGTTTTAAGCCTTGTATGGTCGGCCATTCTATTCTCCGTTGTGCTGGACTGGGGTCGGAGAGTCAGCAATTCTCAGACCAGAACTAGTGCCGAATACAACAGCGATGGTTCAGGTGATTCATGAGAGGATAAAGACATCAGAGTATCGTCAGAAATCATATTCTAATCAAAGAAGGAGACCGTTAGAGTTTAATTTTGGGGGTCATGTGTTTCTAAAGGTGACTCCTCGTCGAAGGCAGTGAAGGTTTGGTCGTGGAAGTAAGCTTTCTCCCCGGTTTGTTGTGCCTTTTGAGGTGTAAGCTCGTGTTGGAGCTGTGGCGTATCGAGTAGAACTTCCCCCTCAGATGTGTCAGATACATGATGTTTTCCCTGAATCACAGCTCCGTCGCTACCTTCGTGATGAATCTCATGTTATCGATTGGGGAGAGATCGATATTGATGATGATGCAACCTTCGAGGAGTGACCTGTGGAGATCCAAGACAGCAAAGAGAAGGTGTTACGTGGGCGTTCTATCCACTTAGTTCATGTCTTGTGGCGACACGATGGCAAGTAGGAGAGTACATGGGAGCGTGAGTCACAGATACGTGCTCAGTACCTAGAGTTGTTTAATGTTTAACTCTTTTCATGTAATGATGTTTCCTTGATGGTTAGACCTTTCATGTTTTATTTATGTACCTTTTTTGTGTTATGTTATGTTTGAATTGTTTGGATATGGATTTTTTGTTTCCATATTCTCAGATGTCGTAGTTTTGTTCCAGCTTTCGATCAACTCCTGGTGGTTTTTCCCTGAGATGTATCTTATGGGGTGGTTGTTCAGAACCCTCTTTTCATCTGAGTTGGTTTTTAATTCTCGAGGATGAGAATGTTTTGAGAGGTATCTAATGTAATGGCCCAAACCTCTCCGGTCCACTACTTTGTGAAAATGTGGTTTTGGAGGTGTTCCGGGAGGTCAAGGTGACTTATCCCCAACACTTTGCCAAATTTCCAGTTTTGTGAACAGTGTTTCTAGTTTTATGAACAGTATCGGTAGGTGAACAGTGTTTCTATCGGTGATGTTCAGTGAATAGTGTTTCTATCGGTGAGGTTCTATCAGTGGATTCTATCGGTAGACTTGAACAGTTTTTTTATTGGTAGGGTTCTATCAGTGGATTTCTTTCGGTATACTTGAAAAGTGTTTCTATCGGTGAGGTTCTATCGGTGGACTTCTATCGGTAGACTTAAACAGTTTTTCAATCGGTGAGGTTCTATCGGTGGACTTCTATCGGTAGACTTGAATAGTGTTTCCATAATCCTAAGAGCTACTGATTCCATACTTTTCCAAATTTCACGAATGAATGGTGTTTCTAGACTTCATAAGAGCTACCAATTCCATACTTTTCCAAATTTCACGAATGAACAGTGTTTCCAGACTTCAAAAGAGCTACCAATTCCATACTTTGCCAAATTTCTCGAATGAACTGTGTTTCCAGACTTCATAAGAGCTACCGATTCCATACTTTGTTAAATTTTTTAGTATGTGAACAGTGTTTCCAGCTTCGCAAATTTGACATTTTCTTTGACATAAAATACTTTTAAAACCTTATTTTAAGGACATTAAGGCCGATTCAAAGGCCATAAATCCTATATTAATTATTCCTAAGTCCGAGATGTTTTTTTACTTGGTCAAACCGCGTGGGTTAGTGCGATCCGTTTTTAATGGAGAATAAACTGGATCTTAACCCGTCACCTCATTAAATATTCAAAAAGGAACGAGATATCATTCATCGTTGTTCTTCCTCTTTGTTCTCGGCTAAGAGACACTAGATCCATTCAATCATTCCCGTAGGAGTTTCACAATCAAATCCTAATCCTCTGATTGGTTCCGCTCTATTTTGGATGCAACCGAACTGTGTCGGTCAATTTTTCCCAATAAGGTATGTTTTATCGTCGTTCCTTTGGGGATCATCTTCTCTTGTTTCTCCCTTCTTTTTTTATACCATGTAAATTCCATGATTCTAATGGGTTTTCTTGGGGTTGGTTGGTACTGTCGCACCGTGTCATCCTCCGGTGGATGCAGTTTTTGTGAGAAGAAGAGGATTGTGACCCGTTGTGTGGATAAAGAACGCCAAGAACTCTTCGAGGTAGGGGATTCGTGGATTCTCTAATTATATATGTGAAATCGTAGAATTAGCATGATTTATCCCTTTGGATCACAATGAAATTGGCCTAATTAAATACTTGAACTTGATTTAAAGAATTGGTTTATCGCATGTTGTTGCTTTATACCGTGATAACAGTTTGCTTCATGTTTTCCTAGATATAGTGATATCTATGTTTTCATTGATTTGTTGTTCTTTCATGATAGAAATTGATAATGAACGTAAAGCCGGAATTAATTGTTAATTAATTGGCTAAAGATAAAGAGGCATGTAAATTAATCTGGTTATTGTCATTGTTGTAGTTGTTCAAATTTGAGGATAATCAAATTAGGGAAGGAAGAATGCTTATTTAATTGTGATAGCTTGCTGATTAGGTATCCGTGATTGGAACCTATGAATAGAAAATCTACCAATTCAATATGGATTAAAGAACAGATTGTGTGTGAATTTCTAAAAGGGTTCTGAGTTACCCTCTTGTTGTTAAAGGGTCAAGATCCATGGTTGTGGTTTTTGTTTTCCTACTACTTGTACTGTGAGCCTGGATGGGTGTCATGATATGTGGAGGCCTGGAGGCCTTGTGGTTGTGGTAGCAGATGACGCCTAGAGTGGCGAGATGCATCAGTTTATGCATGTGGGTGTCGGGGAGGACACCAGGGGTGATGGAATGGGATGGATGCGGTTGCTGGATTCTTGTGGATTTCTTTGAATGTTAATCTACTTTGCTTTTCCCCACTGCTCAAGGCAGCTGGTCTCGCTACACTTCTTCCTAAGGAGGCAAAGACGCATGGGGTATGCCACATGCTTTCCGTGTTTAGCCTCTTGAGGTAGAATGGGTCTGTGCTCTTTTTATAAGCGGCAAAGACTCGACGGGTAGTATATCTACTCACCGTGTTGAGCCTCCTTTGTGTTTAGTAGCATAGGATGCTTTTCTAGAATTCCTGGGAATGTGGGAACGTAACTCTATAATGAATGTTTGATTAAATGATGAAAATCCACAGGGATGGAGATAAATGAATTTAATGGTGATGTGAATCTTAAAAGGAGAAGTTGTTTGGGAATGTGGTGCCAATTCAGTTTAATTTGGAATTGTTCATTCTTAATTAATGATTAAAGAATTAAATTAACGTACAGTGGAACTGATAAAATGAGAATGGAGTAATCTAATAAAGCTCTTCAACTGTTTTTGTGCTTATTGGATATCTAGTCTTTGAAGTAGCAGCCTGGAGTCTGAGAGACGTTAGCTGCAGTTGTATCTAAGACTAGGTAATACCCACAATGTGGATGTGAGTTACATATATATTCTGTACTCTTTGTGTTTCTATACGCTACTCCACCCTGTCTGTAAAGGCAACTGACATCCCGGGGATTCTGAGCCCTGGGGGGTGTTTTCCCCAACATTCTGATCAGAGGTTGAATGGATGACTACCCCCTTTGGCCCCGCTCTCTTCTATTGGTAGATACTTGTGCCATAATGAACAACAGTTAGTTACCCCATATATGTGTTTAGAGGGCTGTAATGGATTGTGGTTATTCACACACATATATTCTAGATATAGTATCCTATAAACTAATATAGGTGTAATGTGTATAGGCTATGATGGATTGAGAATCCTTACTCGGAGTATGGGCTGTAATGGATTGAGGTATTATACCCGACGTATGATACACGTTATGCGGGCTGTGGTGGCTCCCGGAAACTACCTGGTTACTTTTGGTTGTGAGGACGGTGTGGTGCTTCACCCAGGTGTTTGCGGGCAAGACTATATGGTGCACGAGGTGCAGATTGTGGAGCTTAGCCCAGGTGTCTGCGGGCAAGCCTTTGGAGAGAGATTCACGGGATATATGTCATTGGGGCAAAGCGGCAAACAAGTGGGGAAGTAGTAGAGGGGTACCCTTGATATTCTTTACTATATGCTATATTCTTGTATGAGTTACTTGGTGAGAGTAGTCATGGTGAGGTTGGGAACTTAGTATACCTGTTTAGGTAACGAGTTAGTTTCACTTGTTGTTCACTGGGCTTTAGCATTCTTTCTTTACTTTTGCACGAGAGTCTTGGCGAGGATCCTACTGAGTATACTGTTATACTCACCCTATGTATATATAAACTGTTTTTCAGGTCACTTGGAGCAGGTTGGAGATCAAGCTGGTTATTACTAGCTTACAGTTGGAGGAGGAGCTGTTCGGGCTTGGGGTTGCTGCCTTTTTTACTTTCTTTTGGGTACTTCTACTTTTCCCTTTCAGATGTAGTACTTTTGCATGATATTTCATATATGTACTTGGATTTATTTTATATATCAGTTCTGAGTTGGAGTTGATTGGAGTCTATTTTATCTCTCTTTTCTTCAGGTGTTCTCTTAGAGGGTAATGCCTCTTATTTGTATGTTTATTATACCCTCGGTGCTAGTTGCCAACCCGGGGCCTACTGGAGGCGGGACTTGGGGGTCACTATCTCCCTTCTCACATTGCTGGCCCAGGAGGGGTACACTTTGTGGGGAGGGGGTCGTGACAGAGGAAATGTCTTCAAAGTGGTGACTATGTTAACTAAATACAAACCAAATGCATGGTATTTTTTCTCATGAATCCATCATTTCCTTGACCCATACAAAACAAAATTATCTCCATGCATGAGAACACATCCCAGCCATGATCCCAAGGAATAAAAATACACCACGTACCCTTTTCATTATTTTTGAAAAAACATAATTGATTTAGATGTAAGGTGAAAATTAAGATCATGAAATTATTATTGGAATTATTCATTCCATTGGAATAGAACATTCTACCTTTTCAAACATGTCATAGGTGAATCACGTCGTGAAAAGTTATGAAAAAATCATGATAAATAACCATTCAATCTAAGAAAACTATGTATCATATAGACGTTCATCAGTGGTTTCCAAGAGACAATTAGTATTATATTTTATAGATCCATAGAAACACCGATTTTGGAAATTAAATGGCCATGTAAAGGTTTTTATTATTTCCAAAAAAACATACATTGGTACTTTGGCATACAAAAAATGATCCCTATAGATATATAACATTGTGTCTAAGTGTTTCTCATAATCAGAACATATCTATTAATGAACCAATATGGACTCCACAGACACCATAAAAAATAATACAAATATCTCTAAAATATTTGTTTCATAAATGAAATAAATACCACTTTTTCCTCCATAAGACCAAAAGAAGTTACAAAATATTTATAGATTACATATCTACTCATGTATTGTTTTTTGGAATATCCAACTTCTGAAATAAAATTTGGTGATATCCTGATCAAAATTCAATCATATAGAACCACTGACCTCCCCTCAATTTATGAAAAAATCATAAATACATGGATGCTGATACTGATTATTTATCAAAAATTATTTATGATTATAATAATTCCAACATAGATGAATATTTCCATACTACATTTGGATAATCATGGTCATTTCTGGCCATGAAGACATGATAGGTTGAATGAACCCATTATCTTAAATCTCTTCAAAATACTCATTTTGATCCCTTAATTTTGTTTTTTTACAATCAATAATATAGAATACATATATGAATGGTTCCCAAAAAGTGATCAATTATAAAATCTCTTTATATTATTCATGGAAACCTTGTAAATTTTTTAGAATACACATCTAGAAACTGATCATCCATTACTAGAAAACTATATTCATCAATATAATATAAAAATTAAAATATTACATAGAAAAATAATATGATATTTTTGCATCTTCAATTTAAAACCAACCTATTGTACTGGCCTTTACACTCTATAATACTCTAAATAGATTCTTGATGCCATCTTCATTTTTGAATTTGACCTTTCATGTAACACATCAGTGTGAGACTTTTATGTTTTCAAAAAATCCATACCAGAGATTATGAAAATATCCTCAATATCAAGCATAAAAAATTATTATGTAATATTGGATACATAAACGGTAATAGAACAATCTCTACATATAAAATCAATACATTCTATTTGACCAAGTGGAGCTTCAAGTTCTATCATAGAAGTACTCATATGAAATATTAAACACATCAAATAAATAAAACAACAATAGATGAAGCAATGTGATTCACCTATATCAAAAAAATAATTCATAATGATATGATTAAAAATAATCCAACCTCTCATGTTTGATAGTCCAGACTGATCGTCCATAAAAACATACTTTGTTCAATAAAATTTATTTCTCACTACACTTTCTTCGTTTTTTCCTTATTGAGATTTCATTCATGGGCAGGGCGTGGTTTGGAGATAGTGTGACCTTCCCCGCACTCAAAATTAACAAAAAAATATAAAAAGGATAATGATATGACAATTAAAAGGATGATAAATATAAAATACAAAAGAATTTAAAATGTTTTCTTTATTAAAAAAGATAACAATTACAATATTATTAAATTTATTGGGATTATTATAAATATAAATGCTATTAATTATTAATTTTTTTATTTTTATTATCATCAAGAGTGTTATTATTTTTTATTATTAATGTTATTATGGTTATTAAATATTGTATTACTGTTGTTATAATTATTTGTATTATTATTATTTTCATCATTAAATAGTTAATGTATTATTATTATTATGGTTTTTATTACTATTCATATTATAATTAATATTGGAGGTTAAAACTATTACTATTAATCTATTAATAATTTAATTATAATTAACATTATTATATTATAGGTTTTTAATTGAAAAAATGAATAATAGAACCCTAATTTGTTCCCATAACAATCTTTCCCCCATTCTATAGCTCGTAACCACCCTTCTTTGATTTCCCCTAGCCAGAACCACTAGACATACCTCTCTATACGACCTCCTATGACCCATGGCCTACCTCCTCTCTAGCCGACCTCAGTCTCTCCCTATTTTTCTACCCCTCTCCCTTATGGTGTGACATCATCTTCTTGCCCTATTCGGGTATGCACCATATAGCCACACGAATACATACCGATGTGTGCCCATTGTATGGACATTACTCCCATGCTCCATCACCAGTTCCCCGGTGAGACCTATTGTGGCCTCCATCTCCGAAGACAGCCTTCCTCCTCACCCATCGGTATTCTCATTCCCCATATTTTTTTGGTTTTCTACCAACCTGATGGGTTTTTAAGAGGTATCAATCAATTTTGGTTCAATTTTTGTTTTTTAGGGTTTCAATCATTTTATTGAGAATGATTTTATGTGATAATAATTACTCTCACTTGTTGTGGGCATGTGTTTCCATTCCGCGTTTGTTTTGAGGTATGAACCCATTTCGTATGCCCTTGAAATTAACTTTATTTTGATATTTATATTATCACCCAATATAGATTTATAATATGATTTTATTATTTTTAAATTAATATTAACTTGTAGAAATATTTATATTACCCTTGGTTTTTATGGTTTAATATGGTTGTAATAGGTTCAGTTTACATAGTGCTTTGGAAATGGTGTAGTTGGTTATTCTAAACAATGAGCGATTTAAGGATTATAATTTGAAGATATTAATATTATTGTGATGTTAAATCTGTTTATTTATGTTTTGAAATAGTTACCACACAACAATTGCTTGTTTTAATGCCCTATTAGCCCTGATAAATGCCTACATAATTTGAAATGATGGGTTGGATCACTGAAAAGTGTTTCCATTTTTTTTGATAATGTATTTGATGTATGGTTTTTTACGAAATAATGTTTTATGGAGAGAATGATGGAATGACCATTTGGTGACTTCTTATGATCTTTGTGTTTTTTTCATCACATTAAAGTTCACTATGGTGCATTATTAGTGAATTCATGGTCTAAGGGCATGTTTTTTGATGTAATTAAAAATATGATGTTTTATAATGTTTTGAAAAAAATATTCTATGTGTTTTTGTAAAACAGTTGAATTTTTTGATGCTAAAGGCTCATCTCACATTTTGAACTTGATATTTGGAAACCCGCTCTTGAGTAGGGTCTCTTTCCTATTTGGATTATTGTGAGTTGGGGGCACCCTCAGTATGGGAATTCCCTACCATGGTAATGATTTTAAGTTAATGGACTAACATTGAGGTGGTTTTGGCAGTTTCTAATTATTTGGTGCGTGTAGTAGCATATATGTGACTAGTTTTTTGAATGGAATGGAACACCACATTGTGAAATATACATGGGAAAATTTCATAGAAAACTGAATTTTTATGAATGTATGTTGAAATAAATTAGATTATACGTCAGCTAGTAAACTATAACAGGGGGATATTTTGTTATTATTGCTATGGGATTTGGCCCCCAGTCTAAGCCTGGTTGGGAGACAGTCGGGCGTTAAGGCGGTATGATTTCATCATGTAGGGAATTCAATCAGGATGAGTAAAATGTATAATATTTTCTAGTATTCATTTATGTTCTGAGGTATTCATATTTTTCACAGACACTTGTATCGTTATGCATTTCCCTCCTGGTGTAACTATACTACCTTATTCTTCGCATTTCCTATCCTTCTAAATAATTGAGATTGTTTAAATCTATTTCAAATGATTTAATAATTAATTTTTGTGAATTTTTTTCACTTTTTAATAAAAATAATATATTCTTATTTATCCCATAATTCTTTTTATCACTCCTTTTATAACCCTAGATGACCTCCTTGAATGATCCCGATTTTAATAATATGAGGGCGATGGGTAGTGACTTCTTTATAATGAAATTTTAATTATGGAAAACCCTATTTTTATAGGATGTATTTCAAACCTGATATCAATGTTATCATTATTTAATGTATGTTCACTGTGAATATATTAGTCATGCCTACTGACATACTATTAATACTCATGCGTATTGTTTCTTTTGGATTTTACCTTCTTTTACATGTTCCAGTGTAGGCTTCATTGTCATGGGAGATGTTTTGGGTGTGGATTAATGTAAAGATCCGTAAAATTTAAGGAAAATTTTTTCTTATTTTTCTTTGGAATTTTACAAGAAAGCAGTTTCTGACGGCGCTTGATTTCGAGGCCCAGTGTGCCCGGAATTTATATCTGAAGTTTATCTCGAGTACGTTCAGTGAACGAACGAGCTGGAATTTCTAACTTTTGAACTGGTGCTCGGAATCGAATTCTGAGGGCACCGATGAACTCACAACGCCGGTAATCGATTAAGGGAACCTTTACCATAGTTGCGTTTGTGCGGGTGAAGAAGTTAATTAATGGGGTTTAATTAAAAAAAATTAAATAAAATTGTTGAATCAATTTTATTTCATATCTAGTGGTTATTTTCTCCCATGGGAAGTTGGTGGTGGGGCCCACATCCACCCAACATCCCATGTGTGGTTAATTGAAAGGGTGGGGCCTACACGATCCCCCCCCCACCTTTTCAAATCCCTTAACCCCCCTAACTCCTCTTAACCCTTCACTTTCCTAACTCCCCATTAACTCACTTTCTTTAATTTTTGACAACTTGTTATAATTAATAAGGTGAGATACATAATTTCAAAATCATAAAATTCAAATGTTTAGGTTGTGTTAATAAATTAAGACTTGGTCTTATTTTATTATTGTTAGAGTTTTTTCCACCTTGAGAGGATTGGGAAGCATGAAGTCTTCTTCTTCTTCAACCTTGACGAAGAACGTGAAGAACACCTCAGACTCTGACGATGAACACCGTCCTTAGCGAAGAACATCTCTGCTGAAGAACGCGAATAACATCTTCCACGACGTTCTTCTTCCACGATGTTTCCTCTTCGGACGCACCTCGACGAACAAGTTCGGAAGCGAAATCGGGTAGCGAGCGACGATGGCTTCGCCTTCCCTCGAGTCGGACGAACGCTGACGTCCCCCTTCGACGTCATCATCCTCGCGACGCCATACCACGACGAACCCTGAACGATGATGCCTCCTTCCGATCGGCTTAGACCCAAGGTAACGGTTTGACTATTTTAGGTTGGTGATTTCTTTCCTTCGAATAAGAAAGATAAATCTGATGGCCTTGTTCCAATTTTTATGTAAATTAAAAATTGTGAAGGTTAAACGTTTTACGTTTTGGCCAACTACTATCGATATAACAGGAGGGAATCGGTCCGTACAAACACGGCCGATACCCCTACCCCCTTTGCTATTCTTCAGTTTTGATTATCAAAGACGGTAATGCATCGTTGCACTGCGCTTGAGCAAAAGGAGACGTGAATGATGCGGGCCACGACGAAGAAACTCGACGCCGTCGCGTCGCGCCGAGGATTACGAACAAGGCAGCGGCCGGAGTCGGGCCGCGGTGGAAGGGCACGGTGCCGTCATGCCATGCCGTATGTATTTGCAGCCATCCTGGAAGTAGCGGCCGGAAAAACCACCCACCGGAGAATTCGAAGAAGGCAGCCGGAACTTCCGCTGCCGGCGCCGGAAGGCGCGGTACCGCGGGGTGCCGCGGCAAGAAACCAGATGGCCCTGCGCTAGCCGGCCGCTACAGTTGAAATTTCGGGGGGGTTACACCCCCCGAGTTGCACATGGCGCGGCCCCTTAAAGGGGCCGCCGTTTTTCTTAAAGGAGGGGCAACACCCCTCCCTTGGGCACGCTCGCGCGGCACACTGGTCGTGCTGGCCGCGCTGGCCGCGCCGCCGCGCCGCCGCGCCACTAGTCGGGCCGGGTTTCCGGGCCTGGCCGGGTCGTCGGTCCGGGTCGTCGCCTGGGCCGGGTCGACCCGGTTTGGCCGACCCGGGGGGGTACTGGGTCAGGCCGGGCCGGGCCCAGACCCCCTATTTTCGGACTGAGTTGGTTCAAACACTCATATCTTGGGCTATGGACCTCTGATCGACACACCCTCAGCTGAGTAGCAATCCTTGGAACGAGACGGTCGTTTTAGTATATCACACTCAAATTTTCGGAATACTTTGGGTTCTGCTGGGTTGGTTCGGATAAGAAACCAACGGGGCCCTTGTAGCAGAAACACTCGTAACTTGAGCTCCGAACGTCCGATTGGCGTGCCGTCGACATTGTGGGATAACTATTAGTGAGACAGATCTTTTGGAATACTCCACTCGAGGTTTTCATGCCGTCAGAGTGCGGTCGGGTTGGTTCGCCCAAGAAACCAATCGGGCCCCTGGAAAAAAAAGCCAATAACTCACAGACCGGGCGTCCGATTGATGCGCCGTCTGTCTCGTTGTTTTCCTCTTGATGAGACGGAACTTTTGGCATACTTCGCCTAAGTTTTGGTTGCTGTTGGATAGAGGCTGGGTTGGATTGTACCCGAAATCCAACCAGGCCCTTGGAACGGAAAATCTGATATCATTCAGACCAGACGTCCGTTTGACGAACCGTCAGCAGTGCTGGTGATCACGTTGACAAACGGTGCCTATGAGTATAACCTATGAGTGTTCGGGGTATAGTTGAGTTACAGCCAGATTGGTTCACAAATGAAACCAACCGGGCCCCTGGGACGAAATGACTAATAACTCACAGACCAGGCGTCCGATTGACGCGCCGTCTGTTGCGTTGAGACCCCTATGAAGAGGTGTTCCTTGAGATAATTATTTTTGTGAATTTTAGATACTTGGAGTTTTGACCAGTAGCTCGTGGAGAGGACCCTCCCAGAGACGAGCGTGCGGAGTACGGAGGCCATGTAGCCGGCTGAAACCTGAAGACTGCTTGACCTACTCGACTTGGAGTGAGTCGACTAGCCCAGAGGACGGAGCGCCCGGTATTTGGCGACAAACCTACGGTGGATAGAGCACTCGGTAGTTGGCCGCAGACCCGCGGTACCCGACAGGAGGAGTACCTCTGTAGGCTATTAGGGGAAGTTCCTGGTATTTGGCGAAAGACCCTCAGCGGACGGAGCGCCCCGTAGTTGGCCGCAAACCCGCGATACTCGACAGGTGGAGTACCTCAGCAGTCTTAGGTTAGTGAGAAGTATCTCGAAGTCCTGACAGGACCACTGTACACTCTAGATACAGGGCTCTTCAGCAGTTACGTTTTCGATAATGAAAATCCTGGTTTGAGCTGAGACTTTTGACCATTGTGTTTACCTCATGATTGAGATGGGTCACTTGATAACTTAGGTATATGTATGGGCATATACCTGGGTAGTGGTTATCCGTTGATTTCATAATCTTTGTTTTACCTCATGATTGAGATGGGTTACTTGATAACATAGGTATATGTAAAGGCATATACCTAAGTAGAGGTAATCTGTTGAGTTGTTCTTTGTGGTTATCCTTGTTGGTTTTAGTGAGACCTTGAGGGTCTCAGGGTCCCTACTGAGTATCGTTATACTCACCCCTGCACGGGCTATGCCCGCACCTCGTTGTGTTGGTTGCAGACGACGAGCAGTGCTGACAGAGGCCGAGTGTTCGAGGAATGGACGGTACCCGGAGATGGACTACACGACGAGTCAGTACCCGGAGGTGGACTACACGACGAGTCAGTATCTGGAGGAGGACTTCACGGCAAGACGACATACGGAGGAGGTTGACGGGCGAGAGGGTTGTGGCGGCTATCTGTACCTACCCTTCAGGTAGGATCCGTGGCGGATGATCCAGGAGCTTCGCTATCTGTACCTACCCTTCAGGTAGGATCCGTGGCGGACGATCCAGGAGCTGCGCTATCTGTACCTACCCTTCAGGTAGGATCCGAGGAGGACGACCCAGGAGTTTCTTTCTTCTTCCAGTTGTTTTTCTTTTTCTGTTGTACTTTCGTTTAGTTGTAGCTGCACTTTCAGTTGGGTTTGTATTCTGGACCATTTAATTTTCAGCACTTCCTTTTTGTACTTAGTGCTTTGCTTCCCCTTGTACTCTGTGGTGTTTTTTTACTTTTATAAAGGCAATGCCTTCCCAGATATCGGGATTTACGCCTTTGGTGCTAGTCACCAACCCCTGACCTATGGAAGGCGGGCTTGGGGTAGTCACGGAACGGGCCACGAGGAAGGGTCGTGACAAATTGTTATCAGAGGAGTCAGTTCTACCACAGAACTTATAATTCTGATATTTTCTTTCTATGAAGCAATAGTGTTAAGAGTACAGAGTTTGGTTTTCAGTTCAGGGAGTCCAGTGTTGGTGCGGGTGGGCAACGTATCCATACACCAGGAACCTGACAACTGATTTCTAACTTTGTGCACGAAAACACTGATTGCGTGTGTGTTTCCAGACGTTTTATTTAAATATCATCTCAAACCAGGTCAGCTCACCAGGTATAAATCGTTTGATCGTGTCATGTTTGTTTCTTTCAAGATGCCTCCCCGCGGACGACCAGCTAGAGCCCCCAGAGTTTTTCTTACTGACAGCCCGCCGAGCGACATGGCCTCAGTACAGGTCCCTATCCCAGTTGAGGCACCAGTAGAGACACCAGTGGTACTACTACCCATTGGGCCACCGATACCACCAGCCCAAGCAGTAGAGGGTGCACGTTGCTTGAGCGCACTGCATGAGTTTCAGTGCCAGAGGCCAACCAGGTTTTAGGGAGGGATGGACCCGCATGCGGCTGAGGATTGGATGGAGGCTGTGGTGAGAGTCTTCAGGCTAGTGGGGACGCCAGCAGACTTCATGGTGATCCTTGCTGCCAGCCTTCTTCAGGCAGCAGTAGGCAGATGGTGGATCCTGAAGCTCCAGATGCATGAAGATGCGACATTTCTTTGGGCAGACTTCGAGAGACTGTTCCGGGGCAGAGTTTGTACCAGCCACCCTTCGAACGATGCGTATACAGGAGCTACTTCAGCTGCAGCAGGGCAGCATGACAGTGGCACAGTATTCAGCGGGGTTCACAGACCTCTCGCGCTACTCCACAGATATTGTACGAGACCCGTTCTTTTGGGCCCAATCCTTCGAGCAGGGGCTCAGGTTGGAGATTAGAGCTTATGTTGTTTCTCACAGCATTCCGACCCAGACAGGGTTGTTGGAGAGAGCCCTCCTAGTGGAGAGTTTCCTTACTGAGCAGTCTCCAGCATCACGACCCACCACTAGCTGGGTTGCAGTAGAGTCTTCTGCAGCAGGCAGTAGACAGAGGACACAGAGGTCCAAGAGGACCAGACCTATCGGTGGCCGACTGCACGACTCAGGTTCAGTTGTGTGGGGAAACCGGGGTGGAGTCAGAGCCAGACGTACCGAGAGTGGACAGTGTTACTTATTCAGCGGAATGGGTCACATGGCACGTGACTGTATGACCCGCCATGCAGATGACCAGCGGTTAAATAAAGAACCTCCCAGCCAGAGGCAGAGGTTTGATCAGGGCAGACCGCAGGGAACAGGAGGACATGGGACAGCTCAGCTTCCGGCAGCTGAGGCCTACAGTCATGGAGCTCCGGAAGTAGATGGACAGGAGTGGAACTAGCTTCCGACCTGGAGGCTATTGAGCCTATTGCTTCTAGTTTTGTTGATGTTTGTCTGTAGTTTCTTTGTGTCTTTGTACTATGAGCTGCAATAATGAAAAGACACTTATCTTTGTAAAATTTGCTTTCTATCCTTTTTGTTTGGTTGATACTGAGTGGTCCTGGTTAAGACTGTTGACTTGACCCTCACTTTCGAGATTTCTACTGGAGGAGACCTAGTGACCTCACACTGATGCCGACAGTGTGACTCGACCCTTGTAGTCGATAGTGACAGTTGGATCTCTTGGTAGTTATGTAGAGGCCTTACGACGGCATCCATTGCATGAATGCATCCTTCATGTCAGGATTGACTGTATTAGGCAGTGAATGTGGTTCATCCATTGGATGAGACCAGGTTTCTCTTATCGGCAATGAATAAATCATAGAAGCTCTTATGAGACTAGAGATGGTCCAGGTCATCCAAGAGTGGATGAGGATAGCACATGGCCGACATAATCCTTATGATGACAGGACTTGGAGGCCTCTAGAGATCGAGGATGATGATCACGTCCTTAGACGGTTCTCACCTCGACGAAGTTTACGGAGATGTGGCCAAGGCGGAAAGTTATCTCCGAGGTTCAACGTACCTTTCTTGGTCCTCAGTTGGGTAGGCGGGGTGGTTTACCGCTTGACCCATCCACCTCAGTTGCACTAGGTGAACGACAACTTCCACGTATCTCAACTGAGGAGATACGTGCTCGACCCTTCGCATATCATCGACCATGAGGAGCTGGACGATGGTGATGAGGTGTCTTTCACGGAGGTTCCAGTGGGGATCGAGGATCGACAGGAGCAGATCCTATGAGGACGATCGATTCCTCGGGTGCGCTTTCTCTGGCAGTATGGAACCTCTAGGTGAGCACATGAGAGCAGGAGGCTCATATGCGTGCTCGGTACCGTTTTTGTATCCATGGTTTGTGTTGTAGCTTTACGAGGACGTAAATCCCTGAGGGGGGAGTAATTTAAAGATCCGTAAAAATCAAGGGAAATATTTTCTTAATTTTCTATGAAATTTTACAAGAACGCAATTTCTGACGGTGCTTGATTCCGAGGCCCAGCGTGCCCGAAATTTATATCTGAAGTTTAGCTCAGGTACATTCAATGAACGAACGAGCGGGAATTTCTAACTTTTGAACTGGTGCTCGGAATCGAATTCTGAGGGCACCGATGAACTCGCAACGCCTGTAATCGCTTAAGGGAACCTTTACCGAAGTTGCGTTTGTGCGGGTGAAGAAGTTTATTAATGGGGTTTAATTAATAAAAAGTAAATAAAATTGTTGAATCAATTTTATTTCATATCTAGTGGTTATTTTCTCCCATGGGAAGTTGGTGGTGGGGCCCACATCCACCCAACTTCTCATCTGTGGTTAATGGAAAGGGTGGGGCCCACATGAGCCCCCCCCCCCACATTTTCAAATCCCTTAACCCCCCTAACTCCTCTTAACCATTCACTTTCCTAACTCCGCATTAACTCACTTTCTTTAATTTTTTACAACTTGTTATAATTAATAAGGTGAGTTACTTAATTTCAAATACATGAAATTCAAATGGTTAGGTTGTGATAATAAATTAAGACTTTGTCTTATTTTATTATTTTTAGAGTTTTTGCCACCTTGAGAGGATTGGGAAGCGTGAAGTCTTCTTCTTCTTCAACCTCGATGAAGAACGTGAATAACACCTCAGACTCCGACGAAGAACACCGTCCTTAGCGAAGAACATCTCCACCGAAGAACGTGAATAACTTCTTCCATGACGTTCTTCTTCCGCGACGTTTCCTCTTCGGACGAACCTCGACGAACAAGCTCGGAAGCGAAATCGGGTAGCGAGCGACGACGGCTTCGCCTTCCCTCGAGTCGGACGAACGCCGACGTCCCCCTTCGATGTCATCATCCTCACGATGCCATACCGCAATGATCACCAAACGAAGATGCCTCCTTCGATTGGCTTCTATCCAAGGTAGGGGTTTGACTATTTTAAGTTGGTGATTTCTTTCCTTCGAATAAGAAAGATAAATCTGATGGCCATGTTCAAATTTTTATTTAAATTAAAAATTGTGAAGGTTAAACGTTTTACATTTTGGCCAACTGCTATCAATATAACGGGAGGGAATCGGTCCTCACAAACATGGCCGATACCCCTCCCCCCTTTGCTATTATTCAGTTTTGATTAGCGAAGACGGTAATGCATCGTTGCACCGCGCTTGAGCCGAAGGAGACGTGAACGATGCGGGCCACAACGAAGAAACGCGACGCCGTCGCGCCTCGCTGAGAATTGAGAACAAGGCCACGGCCGGAGTCGGGCCGCGGCGGAAGGGCACGACGTCGTCACGCCATGCCGGATGGATTTGCAGCCATCCTGGAAGTAGTGTCCGGAAAAACCACCCACCGGAGAATTCGAAGAAGGCGGCCGGAACACCCGTCGCCGGCGCCGGAAGGCGCGGGACCGCGGGGTCCCGCTGCAAGAAACTGGTCGGCCCTGCGCTGGCTGGCCGTTATAGGGGAAATGTCGGGGGGGAAGGGGGGGGGGGGGGGGGTTACACCCCCCCCCCCCCCCCCCCGTGTTTCACATGGTGTGGCCCCTTAAAGGGGCCGCCATTTTTCTTAAAGGAGGGGCAACACCCCTCCGTTGGGCACGCTCGCGTGGCACACTGGCCGCATTGGCCACGCCGGGCCGGGTTTCCAGGAGGGGCCAGGTCGTCGGGCCAGGTCGTCGCCCGGTGCGGGTCGACCCGGTTCGGCCGACCCAGGGGGGTACTGGGTCGGGCCGGGCCAGGCCCAGACCCCCTATTTTCAGACTGAGTTGGTTCAAACGCTCATATCTTGGGCTACGAACCTCCGATCGACGCACCGTCAATTGTGTAGCAATCCTTGGAACGAGATGGTCGTTTCGGTGTATCGCCCTCAAGGTTTCAGAATACATTGGGTTCAGCCTGGTTGGTTCGGATACGAAACCAACCGGGCCCTCGGAGCGGAAACGCTCGTAACTTGAGCTCTGAATGTCCGATTGACGTGCTGTCGACTTTGTTGGATTCCTCATAGTGAGAGGGATCTTTTATCTTACTCCGCTCGAGGTTTGGATATCGTCAGAGTGCGGTCGGGTGGGTTCGCTCATGAAACTAACCGGGCCCCTGGAACGAAAAAGCCAATAACTCACAGACCGGGCGTCCGATTGACGCGCCATCTGTCTCGTTGCTTTCCTCTTGATGAGACGGAACTTTTGGAATATCTCGCCCGAGTTTTGGTTGCTGTTGGATAGAGGCTGGGTTGGATTGTACCCGAAATCCAACCGGGCCCTTGGAACGGAAAAGCTGATATCATTCAGACCAGATGTCCGTTTGACGAACCGTCAGCGGCGTTGGTGATCACGTTGAGAAATGGACCATATGAGTATACCCTATGAGTGTTCAGGGTATAGTTGAGTTATGGACGGATTGGTTCGCACATGAAACCAACCGGGCCCCTGGGACGAAAAAGCTAATAACTCACAGACCGGGCGTCCAATTGACACGCCGTCTGTTGCGTTGGGACCCCTATGACGAGGCGGTCCTTGAGATGCTTCTTCATGGGACTTTGAGATACTTGGATTTTTGACCAGTAGCTCGTGGAGCGGACCCTCTCAGAGACGAGCGTGCGGAGTACAGAGACTGTGTAGCCAGCTGAAACCTGAAGACTGCTTGACCGACTCGACATGGAGTGAGTCGACTAGCCCGGTGGGCGGAGCGCCCGGTATTTGGCGACAGACCCACGGTGGATGGAGTGCCTGGTAGTTGGCCGCAGACCCGCGGTACTCGACAAGAGGAGTACCTCTATAGGCTATTAGGGGAAGCACCCGGTATTTGGCGACAGACCCTCAGCGGATGGAGCGCCCGGTAGTTGGCCGCAAACCCGTGATACTCGACAGGAGGAGTAACTCAGTAGTACTAGGTTAGTGAGCAGTACCTCGGAGTCGTGAAAGGACCATTGTACACTCCAGAGACGGGGCTCTTCAGCTGTTACATTTTCGATAATGAAAATCCTGGTTTGAGCTGCGACTTTTGACCTTTGTGTTTACCTCATGATTGAGATGGGTCATTTGATAACTTAGGTATATGTATGGGCATATACCTGGGTAGTGGTTATCTGTTGATTTCATAATCTTTGTATTACCTCATGATTGAGATGGGTTACTTGATAACTTAGGTATATGTAAGGGTATATACGTAAGTAGGGGTCATCTGTTGAGATCTTCATTGTGGTTATCCTTGTTGGTTTTAGTGAGACCATGAGGGTCTCGGGGTCCATAGTGAGTATCGTTATACTCACTCCTGAACGGGCTATGCCCGCACCTCGTTGTGTTGGTTGAAGACGACTCACAGTGCTGACAGAGGCCGAGTGTTCGAGGACTAGACGGTACCCGGAGGTGGACTACTCAACGAGGCAGTACCCGGAGGTGGACTACACGACGAGTCAGTATCTGGAGGAGGACTTCACAGTGAGACGACACACGGAGGAGGTTGACGGGCGAGAGCGTTGAGGAGGCTATCTGCACCTACCCTTCAGGTAGGATCAGTGGCGGACGATCCATGAGCTGTGCTATCTGTACCTACCCTTCAGGTAGGATCCGAGGAGGACGACCCAGGAGTTGCTTCCTTCTTCTAGCTATTTTCCTTTTTCTGTTGTACTTTCGTTTAGTTGTAGCTGCACTTTCAGTTGGGTTTGTATTCTGGCCCATTTACTTTTCAGTACTTCCTTTTTTTACATAGTGTTTTGCATCCGCTTGTACTCTGTGGTCTTTTGTTTACTTTTATATAGGCAATGCCTACCCAGTTATTGGGATTTACGCCTTTGGTGCTAGTCGTCAGCCCCTGGCCTATAGAAGGCGGGCTTGGGGTAGTCACGGCACGGGCCCCGAGGACGGGTCGTGACATTTAAAGAGTTAGTATCAGGGTAACGTGGAGGCAACAATGGTGTCAGGTTCCATTTGGGGTTTAAATTTCATTATGTGGTAAAATAGTCATTTCATTAAATTGTAAAGTTATGTAACGAGAAATATGAAAAGTGTATTCAGTTCAATTGGTTAGATTATTCATTTTTCAACATTTATTTATTTTATTTTGGATAAACGGTTCCCTTTATCTCTTATTATTCCCTTGGTGATTGTGTTCAATTCGAGAAGATTTTGAACACCTCTAAATCCACTAATAGAAATAAGTCATTTATAAGCACTTGAAAAGGTCATTAACAGTTCTATAAAAGTATTGTTAATTGAGGTGAAGATAAAGGGGGCCCCCTATAATTAGCTCTCCAAAAATCATTGATAAATGACCCCTTTATCACCAATTAAAAAACAACAGATAAGAGGGGTATTTTATCAGGTCTAAAAAAATATCAGATAAAAAGTCCTTTATCATCACTTTTTTTATCCTTGATAAAAGTAAAAAAAAATTGAATTTTTCTTAATAATAATTTATAATGCAGGATGGGGTAGCAGTTAACAATTATTGACCCCCCCCCCATATTAGGGCTAGGTGGACCTCCCTCCCTCTCACTACACAACACCTTTTCCAATGTTACCCCTATCACATATGCATGTCTTCCCTTTTCTTCCACTGAAACATGAACCCAAGAATTCCACCATAGCATGCATGTACCTTTACCACTAAGGAATTTTGTTTGTTTCAACAGTTATTTATATATATATAGTTATATTTATTCATTTGTTAATATAGATTCATAATAATATTAATATATTTAGTCATATTAATACATATATATTTATGCATATACTAATATATATATATATATATTAATTCTTATGTTAATATATATTTATATCTATTTATTTATATATAGTTATAATTATTTCCCATATTTTTTATATATATTATTATATATTAATAAAAGTAGTTTTATATTCATTTATAAAATATGTTCTTTTTGTGTGCTTATAAATAAATTAAGAATGACATAGATACAAATATATACAACAGACACACACACAAGAGGATATATATATATATATATATGTGTGTGTGAATCTGAAAATCAATAAAATGTTTAAACGACCATAACATCAAATCAAGAGTCCATTTCAACTCTACAAAAAGTCAGTTATATGATAATAAAAAAATATTTTATATGATGTGTGGTATAACCCAAGAAAACATATAGATTAGATTTTATTCCTATTTGAATGTTATGAAGTCAGTCTATCCTGAAAAAAACTCAGTTTGAAGGGCCTTATAGGCCTTTTAGCACTAAAAAATGTGAAAACGTTTCTATTTGGACACTAGCCCCTAGATCTCGTCGCAAACATCAATTTTGTATGTTGTAGAGCTCAAACGGAAACTCGGATACAAAGTTATGTCCATTTGAATTTTGAGATAAATTTACAACATATTTTAGATCTTTTAATATTATTTATTGATTTTTTGTGTCTTCAAATTGTAATTAAATGATTATTAATCATTGATAATTAGAAAATTATTAATTACTAATACTTTTTATAATACAGTAAAGCTATTTTCACTGAATTTCTTTTATATTAAATTTCATAGTCTATTTATACTTATCTAAAACATATTTAAAAATACATATTATATATATATCATTATAAATATACATATACAACAATATATTATTTTTCATAAATTTTTTTGAAATTTATTAGAGTAAGCATGATGTGTTAATAAATCCCCCTTATTATCACCGCTACTAAAAAAGTGCTGATAAAGGGGACCCCGTTAACATCTGTAAAAAACCATAGATAAATGGGGGGGCTTTGTCATCACTAAAAAAAGCGCTTATTAATGGTACATTTTATTAGTAGTTTTTTAGCGCTACAAAAAGTCCCCATTATCATCATATTTTTCGTTGATCAATCCCCCCCCCCATTTTCTTTGATCTTTTAGTGCTGTTATAGGATGTAATAATAGAAACAAAATTTTGGGGTAGTAGCCTTGCTATAGATTGTCTTGGGTGACTAGTTCAATGTTAACCTAGATTGGTTTGTGACATTTGACTAACATAATGATTGTTTGGATTTTTTTCTCTCAATTATAAAGATATATGGATCTATCTCCATTCATAGTTCATTTCATGTAGTCCTTTTTATATTCATGTGGATTTTCCCTACAAAGGTTATGAATGTATTGCTTCTATTTTTTTAGAAATTATATGATTTTGATTTTCATCTATGATTTAATACTAATTTTGTTGTGTTGTGAACAATTCAGGGATATTGTTATTGATTTTCAGGTTCTCATATTCATATTTTTTTGGAAAATCCTTGAAATTCTATTTTGGATCACTAGAATGTAATTGAAACTTATCACTTTTATTCATTGATTTTTTTCTATTAATTACTCCACAAATGAAATATTTAGAGGAATGGATGATGATTCACCTCTCATCATGCTAGTGTGGTTATTGTATTATCTTCATGGAATTCTGTAGACATATCACATTTGAGAGAATTTCTAAATTTCTAATCAAATGCTACCCTTTATTGAATAATGCCTCACACTGTGACCTCCTACTATGATGATATGAACTTCTTATGAAGAGATTACATCTTATTAAATTCAAATTGAATAAATGATGTATTGTCATTATGAGTTAGTTCCTACCTTTATTTTCATTAGGTATGTGTTTTTTTATCTCTATGTAACCTCTATAATTTTTTTCTAGTGTAACATAATTACACCTTAGGATTTCTTTATAAACATTTCTTTATAAATAAATGCTATAGGGAGATGGGTTTGGAGAAAAACCATGTCACACCTTTAAAAAACAAATGTGAAAATAAAAATTTATATTCTAAATAGTGAAGTTGAGAGTTGAATCCACCTACCTCAGGTTCTATAGTGAAAATGTAGAACAACAATTAAATTCCTATGAAATGGGGTTGAATCTCAATGAAACCACCTTAGTTATCTTTCCATATTATTAAAAAAGAAAACATTTATCATATTTTACGCAAAATATATTATATATATCCACAATAAACATATATATATATATATATGAAATTGTTTGAGAAATAAAATAGTACATCTAAGGAAAACCTCAATGAAGCCAAGAATGATGATTTATTGTGAAATTTGGCATTGAATAACCATCATATTCTATTTGACCGCCTCTATACTGGTGGTATAATATTTTTGCAGCGTTTAGTAAGAGTAAATCTCTTTTTTTTCATGTAAGATGAAAAAATATGGATTTTATAGTCAAAATATAATAGAAATTCTTTTTTAGGATATCACATTTAACCTTTGCACAGTTAGTCTTACAATTCAGAAAAAGGTTCGATTACCAACTGCCAACCATTGCCTCAAGAATGAGATGGAAACAATTGAATTTCATGGTTTCAGAACCATTATCTAGTACTTCCAATTCCCAATATATCTTGATGCCCAATTTTTACTAGTTTAAGGCATGGTTTGGACAAACTATGTGCCGTTTGGGCACCCACCCTTTAGCCCTTGTCTCATTTTACATGGTTTTCTATAGGGATTTCATGGTTTTCCAAAAAACAATTCACCAAACAATCACTTATTGAATATTCCCCATTAGACTACACTTGTTCTCCATACTCTCCCAAAATTCAACCATTTACTTTATATAAATAAAAATAATATAGAAAGGGCTTCTTAATAGAAACAATGGGTGCTACATTCAGCCAACCAATTGAATTTCTTCCTCAAAATGAAGAAATAATTGTTGCCATAATTGTGTTCTGACCATTTATATTTCATTCCTTTTTCTAGTTCCCATGTATCCTCCTAAATACCAACATGTTTCCACATAAACTGCACTATAATGTGTCTTTTTTACATACATGACATTCTCTTTCTTATCCAAAATCCTCATTGGGATATGTACCAAGGAAGAACCCATCTCTTTTTCAGCATGATTCTTGTGAATCACATGGTTTGTGTTACACTAATACTTTTTATATTGATACACATGAAATACATTATACAGTGCACAAACCCATAGTGGAAAGGCCAACAAATAATCAACATCACCAACACAATCCAATATCTCCAAAAAAATATCTATCTAGGAGACAAAATTACCTGCATCCCAAAAAGATGACGTCAAAGCATTGGTGAAATCCTAAAGAACCAATGATCAATCAATGATACTGAAATATTTCCCTGAAAATTACCAGCAATTAATTTCTGTTGACTCTATTCCATCTCAATATATTTTGTGATTGATGTATTCTACATTGTTGTCTCTTGGATAAGGCATCACCCAACTTGTGAAGTCTCAATTATTTCAACCCAATAATGTGAATATAGAAAAAGGTGCACAATCAATGCTTCAAATGGATATGTATGTATCGAGGCCTGGTGTATGTTGTTATAAAATAATTCCACTAATGGTATTCCCACATAAGACTAGACATTTAAAGCCATAAGAGAAGCCCAAAGAATGTATTGCAATGTTCGAATCTTTCTTTTGGATTTCCCATCCATCTCAGGATGATGTATCGTACTCATGGTCAACTGATTCCCAAGGGTTTTCCCTATGTATTTGTAGAAATGAGACATAATCCTCATATCTCAATCTGGTACAATTGAGACTTGTAATAAATTCCACCTTGCTAGTTCTCGTATATAAATTTTGGATAAGTTATCCACTGTTTAAAATTTAAAAAATTAGAATCAAATGAGCCGACTTATGAAGCAGATCCACTATCACCGATCTGTAATTCTGTTTCTAAACCATTAATGGGAGAACTTTTTGAAAATACATTGTTTTATTCTCACATTTCTGCACTCGAGAACATAAAGACTTTAAAAAACATTTTTGTTACTAACTCAGTTCCTTAACTTGTTGATAAGTTAAGCATATTTAAATAAAACTCATCGACCATTATATTAATAATGTCCCCACAAAATTGTGATTTAAATGCCTTATATTCCATTTCAATTATGAGATGAAAAATATATGTTGAATAGTCATTTGTATAAAGAAGTTTTTAATAACAACCCAAAGATACACCCATATAATTTTTGAAAAACAATAATAAAATGTCGCATAGTTTCCTTCCCTCATTGATCTCCCCACTGTTGTCATTTTCTCTCATAGAAACACATTAGGAATTAGATGTCTATCACACATTAAAAATATTCATCAAAACGAGAATAATCGGTACTTGAAAAAAACCACAAAATCACCTTTATATTCACAATAAAAGAGCATTCCATCTTGGACCAACATCAACTACCACTCATATAATTCTTAGTTATCTATATGAACATTTGACATTCTACATAATTTATCTACAATTGAATTTAATTTATCATTGATTACATTAATTCAATGTCATCAATTTATAGATTATCCATCAAAATTTTATATCCAATATTCAAATACCATTTTGAGAAAATGTGATTCATGCTCTTTTTATCTGTAAAAATAGTACATTTCTAACATAATAGATAATGATTCCAATTCTTCAAACCATGGACTACGTCATCTAACTAAAAATATATAGGTGGGTAGATCTTCTCAAGAATCCAAAATATTCCTGAACCATACAGAACAATATGGTCTCCATGCATGATAACACATCCCAACCTTGATCCATGAGCAACACAATACCCCCATGAACCCTTGTCAAGATTCTAGGAAAAAAATATCCCAATTCATGGTGATGTTTATGAAAATGAAAACATTACTGTAATCATTCATTCAGTAGTAATGTAACATTATACTTTCTCAAATTTTTCATAGGATACGCTAGTCATGAGATGTCCTTATCAAATCATCAATAATAACCATCCTATCCAAGAAAACTTTTTATCATGAAGACATTCTTCAGTGGTTTCACGGAGATAATAGCTTACATCATTTCTAGACAAAAAAACCTATTTTGATAATTAAATTCCCAATGAATGGTACCACTTGATTACAAACATCACACTTTGGTACTTTGGCATACAAAAAAATGATCCGTCATGAAATCTATCATTGTCTAAATGTGTTACTCATACTCAGACCATGCCCTTTAATACACCAATATGTCATCCAAAAACACCACCACAAATATAAACTAAATACCTTTAAAATATCATATTCTTTTACGAAATAAATACCACGTGTGAATTCACAAGACAAAAGGCATTACCAAAATTTATATAATAGAAGTATCTACACCTGAATTCTATTTTTAGAATATCCACATTCCCAAATGGAAATTGGTGATATCTTGATAAAAATTCAGTCACAGAGAACCATTAAACTCTATTAAATTTATGTAAAAACAATCAATTAATATAATTTAATTATAATTAATTATCATAACAAGGATAATCTTATAATTTTAGTAACATATCTAAATATTTCTAACCTTCTTTATGACAATAATGATATGTTCTGCCCATGAAGATGTGGTGTGTTGAATGAACCAATATACATTAAACTCTTCTAACTACATTTTCAGCTCCCTTAATTCCACTGGTACCATTCGATATGATTGAAGGGAACTACAAATGGTTCCATAAAGGATATTAATAATAAAAAACCCTTCTAAAATAGGTGGAAACCCCATGATTTTTTTAGGAAACACATCTACAAAATAAATCAAAATTATTGGAAAACTATTTTTATCATTATAATCTGTAAATTCCAAATATAAAATATCTAACATGTATAAGTATTTTCCAACATCTATTTCCAACAAGCCTATTGAAGTATCCTTTACACTCCACTCTCCTCTAAAGAGAAGCTCAACACCATTATTATTTATAAAACTATAAATTGTAGTAAATCATTATTGGGATCATTTTATGTTGTCAAGACAATCCATACCAAGGTTTATGTTAATGTATTTCATCGCAATCATAGAGTAATACCATGTCATTTTGTCTCCACTAATGGTTATAGAACAATATCTACACACAAAATCATGAAATTCTATTTTACCAAGAGATTTTTAAATATAAATCACAGAAGGCATCAATTCACTTATTAAACACATTAATTCAATAGAACAATAATTGATGAAGGAATGTGATACATCTATATCAAAAAAAATCTTGCATAATTATTGAATTCAAAATAATCATACCTATCAGAGTTGATCATTCAGATTGATCAACCATTACAACCTTCTTAGTTCCATATAATTTGTTGTTCACTACACATTGTTCTTTATTCCCTATTGGTATTTCCCTTACTGAGGAGTCAAGGTATTCTGTGAATCACAATGGATTTCTTTTTTCTGCAGATGATATTTAGTCTACTACCCTCATCTAATAAGATCATATATCACATGAATCATCTGAAAAGTACCTAGAACACCCGAACATGGAGCACATCGATAATAGCACTGAATGTTCCATATATTATTGAAATTAGTACTCCTCCCATGCGATGCACGACACTATAAAATAATTCTTATTATTAACTATAGATTAATATTTATAAAACATAATAGTTTAAAAAAAATTGTAAAGTCATTTTGATGAATATGGACACAATGGAATGGAGGATGATATCTCATTGAAACTATAATATTTTATCTTTTCATTAGTGAAAGATTGTACCCCCATTAATGAAATTTATCACCATGAGAGGTGTGAGTTTTGAGTGTCCACATTTCATGTTTCTAAGTATGGGCATGGAAAATGAATTGTTTTTTGAAAATTGTTTTTATAAAAATTTGTGGTGGAATTCAATATGGAAGAGTGAAATTGTCTAAAACAACCATGATTGGGGGGGGGGAATTTAAATATTTGTTGGTGTGTGAAAATTATTTTTTGTCATGGTTTTATATTTTATGTACATGAGGATATTCACAAGAATAATTGGGGTGGTTTTATTTTATTAATATTTTTATAACATTGTATATACTCTCAATACTGATTTTATATGATAATAGTACTCTGCTCATGAAATGCAAGACACTATAAAATAATTCTTATCATTAACTATAGATTACTATTTATAAAACATAATAGTTTAAAAATAATTGTAAAGTCATGATGAAGATGGAACACGATGGAATGGAATGTCATTGTACTCAATATAATGCTCAGAATAAAATGTTGAAAATGAAATGAATGGGGTGCCCGTGAAATGAGGAAATTATGTGAAGACTCAATTTGAAGAAGATGGAACACGATGGAATGGAAGAGTTAGAGATAAGAGACATAGATAAAACAAAAGTTGGAGGTGAAGGTGATGTTGGAGGTAAGAGGCGAGATTGTGAAAAATGGTGAAATGCGTCCTAGAGAGAGTTTAATGTTTTCTGGAATTTGCAAGGAGTTGATGGGATTGAGAAGATGTTGGGGTGAAGATTAGTAATAATCATTATTCCGTTCGTTGTAGTTTCTTTGAAAGGTAATATAGTTGGTAATACATATCTTTAACCTATCATCATCATAAATAAATTACACATTATGAAGATAATATTATAATACCATTAATTTCCATTCATAAGGAAATTTAAGATTATTTGAATATATATATATATATATATATATGTCTATATGTCTAGAGGAATAAAGAAATAGTCTAATTGGATGTTCATACATATGGAATATTTCGGATAAAAATACCACTCACACAATGAATGTCATGCTTTTACAGATAAAATGGCTTGCATTATATTGTTATGATATATACTAAAGAATGTTTGTGAGTAAATATTTTTTACTACTATAGTATGAGAACAATATGCATACAGTGATGATATTAGTGTGACTAATCAGATTATTAATGGATGGTTTGGATATTCACCACATCTTGAGTCTTAAATATTTATCACAAACAGAAATCTATATTGGTTACTTAACATAGACACTCCTATAGATCCATTAAAATATGGAGCTTTTAATAAATAACTAAAAATTTGTACAAACTAGATCTAAAGTAACTGGAAGCAAAATCATAATCCGAGTCTTGTCAGAAAGCACACAAAATCTGAAGAAGACATAGACATGTAAAGTCATGCATTTCAGATGATAAAGTGATCGAACCTCTGCAATTCATCTCCTCGGACCGTCGTCCATCATACTTCAATCTTCAAAAATGACATCACTAAAAATTCCTTGTAATAAGCCTTTAAGGATTGACCATGACCACACTTCATCAACTCTGTGGTGAGGCTTTTACAGCTATGCTCTGCGAAGCTGCCGACTAAGAAGAACATGATAAAGCATTAGTGGATGCAGAGTACATAGGAGGTTGAGGATAACCGGTAGCAAAGGAACTGTTTCCATTGTTAGGGAGACACCCTGGTATCCCGCCAAACAACAGGACACCATACCCTGACTGCATTGCTGTAGTTCCAAAACCATATGGCTGAGGAATGGAAGAATCTGTAGAACTATAACTGGAATGATCATGTGGCAGTTGAGAATGTGGGAACTGAACGTATGCTCCTTGCGCACCACCGGGTGACTACTAAGCCTGGCCATTAGATGGCTGACTAACATTAGGTTTCTGGGTCTGGGGCTATTCATAGCAAGGAGTTAAAGAGTTATAGAGGTAAAATAACATATAATAATCCAGGAGTTGAGGATGTAATCATTCATCCAATATTTTTAACTTCACATACATTAATGTTTACGAAAACATACTATGTGTGGTTAAAATGGAACACTTTAATAACAACTCTAGAAACATGTATTACATATCTGTGAAAACACCTTTTTCTCACAATAGGGATACAATTCAATAATAAATCCATAAATATCAATGTATAACATATAGAAGCACATACATATAAATAATGTCAAATCTTTTTTGCTTAGACTTGAAGTATAGGTTGACGAAAAAACCAGTATTGACTACGACATGTACCAAATGAAATCAATAGAAAATTAAGATAAAGAATATATACCCGATTTGAAGAAACAGTTCCTAAAAAAATCAAGAAAATGAATATTACAGTTACATGTGGTTATTTTTTTCATAAATAACAAGAATGGTAATGAACAATAAAAATTTGTAAATAGTAATAATGTCAACTATTTTAATCAAAATTTATACATATTTTGAAAATATAAATATTAAAAATAATAAAAAAAAGTGTTCAAATTACATGTTTTTTAGAGATAATACTATAAGGGTGGTGGATATTGCTAAGACATCATAATTATAGTAGAAGAAAAATATGATATATGAAAAGGAATGAAAAAATATTTTGATCATGGAGAAATAATATACATGAATTAGCATAAATTCAAAATACATAGATATAGCCATGCATATTAAAATTTTATAATTGATATTGTGACTGTCAACATTAAATGGATTGTTTGAAAATATTAGCCGGCTACACATTATCAACAAACAAACATGACCTATTTGAAAAACTGAAATGCTTCCACTTCACTAAAAATAATCTAAAATATCAATTATAGTTTACACTATCACAAATTCATAGAATGAAGATAATAACTCTTCAAGGAAAATATAGTTCATATAAATGCTCAAAATTACCTTTTGTTTAGAGATTGGCACAAAGTCATCCCATGCTCCCAAACTGAAATTGGGTAATAATTAAGGAAAATTTATTAAGAAGCAGCCTAACCAGATTGGTCAATCATTTGTAGAACACTACCTTGCCCCGACTTAGCCCCTCGTCACTGCCCTACCCCCCATGCCCCCACCTGTCCAGCCCCTCCCCTCAACCCACTGCCCAGCTTGTCACCTCCTCCTACCCCAATGCCCAGATCTTCCTCCCTCTCCTCCCCAGCCCTTCCTACCACACCACCCACCCTTCCTATCTTGTAACCCCCCAAAATTTCCCAACACCTCCTCTTACCCCCCAACCCTGCTCTACCCCTCCCCTCCCCACCTAATCTGCTTGTCTCCGAACCCATCCAAGCACCTCCCCCTCCCACCTCATCATCCCCCATGCCCAGCCCCTTCCCTCACCACTCCCTCTGCCAAACCTCTTCCCCCAACATCCACTCACCATGCACTCATCTTCCACTCCCCTCCCCCCCTCCCATCCAAACTGCCCAGCCCTTCCCCTCCCCTCCCCTGCCCACTAACCAGATATAACAAACACCACATATTGTAGAATGCTATAATAATCGATTCACTGATCAATTAAATAATAAAATATCCACTACTGAAATAAATGCTTCCACTTCACTAAAGAAAATATAAAATATCAATTATAGTTTACACTATAACCAAATCATATAAAGAAGAGAATAAATCTTCAAGGCACATACAGTTCATATAAATTCTAAAAATTAACCTGTTTTTAATGATAGGCACAAAGTCATCCATTCTCCCAAACTGAAGTCGGACAACAATTAAGGAATATTTATTAAGCAGCACCTCTTTCCCTCTCGTCCATCCCCCCCCCCTCTATCACCTCCCTACATTGCAGCCCTCACCTCTCCATCGCCCCTCCTCTCCCCCCCCCGGCCCAACCCCTCCTCTCCCCCTATAGCAACTCCCCTCCCCCCACTTCCCAGCATGTCACCTCCACCTACCCCCTTGCCTAGCTCTACCCCTCCCCTCCCAACTCCTCTTATTGTCCTCCCTCCTGTGCCCATGCCATCCTCCCCCAACCCCCACCATGCCCAGCACCGCCTCCTATCCCCCTAACCCAGCTCTACCCCTCCCCTACCCGCCTCCTCGGCTTGTCTCCCACCACATCCCAGCACCCCCCCTCCCACCTCAGCATCCCCCCTGCCCAGCCCCTTCCCCCACCACTCCCACCTGCCCAACCTCTTCCCCCACCAGCCACCTCCCCCCTACCATCATCTTCCCCTACCCTCCCCTCCCATCCCCTCCCCCTCCCGTCCGACCTGCCTAGCCCCTCCCCTCCCCTCCCCTTCCCACTAAGCAGATATAACAAACACCACATATTTTAGAATGCTATGAAAATCGATTCATTTCTCAATTAAATAAGAAAATATCCATTACTCAAAGAAATTATTCCACCTCACAAAAAATAATCTAAAATATCAATTATAGTTAACACTATAACCAAATCATAGAAAGAAGAGAATAAATCTGCAAGGCACTTGTAGTTCATATAAATGCTCAAAATTACCTTGTGTTTATAGATTGACACAGAGTCATCCCATGACCCCAAACTGAAATCGGACAACAATTAACAAAAATTTATTAGGAAGAAGCAGAACCAGATAGGTTAATCATTTGCAGAACACTCCATCAATTAGTTGATTAAATTCTATTTTCCCACAAATAACATCCATTAATTAAAAAAATAATATAAGGTAAATATTAATGTAAAAATATAATGATAATATCCATATGTTCAATAAATTTTAAGTATTTTTTTAATTCCTTTTAAATGGATTGTTATTAATTTATATTTTTGATTGGAGTTTTGTAGTAACAAAAAAGGAATTTTATCAGATACCGACAACATAAGCAACATGCATCCTAATTCTAAGGCAGAGAGGGATATATGAAATACCTTCAATATGGAAATAGTTTCAATAGAACCTGATGCTCATCAAATATAGCCAGTCATAAACCTTAATAATTTAACTTTTAGCTGCAAACATGATACATGGCTTAGAAAAAGATAATTAAAAGAAAAAAGGGTCACTAGTGTATCAAAGTGCACTTAAATTATGTGGCGTACACACTAATTTAATAATGATAGAACTATCATCTTACCCTAGGATTCTAGACAATGCAGTCAATTAGACGGTCCTATTTTATCAGGTTGAAATTCATTGAATTTATATGTAACGTTCTATTTCCAAATCATAGAGCCTCGCACTTCATCAACCTTACAACCACATAAGTGAAAAGCTAGTTACAGCGTAGTGGACATCAATTAACATAAATATCTTCAGTCAATAGTTATATGTACAGTAGGTTTTGAAATAACATGAACTAGATACATGAATACATGAAATGATTAGATGGAGAGGGGTCATGCCAAGCTAGGATCGCTTCACCAATCATGCCCCCGGTCTGAAGAAATCTTTTACTGAAAAAATCTTCTATCGTTCCCCTATTCTGAAGAAACTTATAGAAGAACAAAATCAGTCTGATGATGTTATTTCTTGAACCTTGTCAATTGGAAACATTTCTGTCAATGAATGTCTGTCATGACACCCTTTCATTAGAAAAATTTATCCTTGTCTTAATGCATGACCTGTGGTTGATGGTAAAAGAAAAATGTTTCCTATTATATAATGTTGAATACTTATTATTAACATGATCTATTCATTGATATAACATTCAGTTTCCATGTTTTCTATTAAAAATGGATTTTCATATGATACTTTGATATTAATGATAATAACATATAAAAGTTTTCAAGTGATTGGAATGAAATACCATGCCGCAATTGTAAAGAGGTATTTTTTCATGATAATGGTGGTGAAAACAAGTCAGTGATTCAAGCTATATAATATAAATACTTGAAGGAAAATTTGTAGAAGACCCGTTATTGTAAAACTATGTGAATATTTAAATATAGTTGATTGAAATGATCCAATTATAAATATGCAAGACTTTCCTCAAATAACATTTTCAAAATGGGGGTAATATCAAAACAGTAATGAATGGAAAACTATAAAATCCAAAAAAGAGAAAACGAAAAAACTGAATAGGTATAAATTTACAAAGATAAACAATTTCATTAAGATGATTAAAAATTATAAATTATGTGCTGACCAAACCATTTTAGCCTTTTTTTATAACATAATATGTAAAATGAAAAAAATAATCATAATAAGTGTGAATACATTCAAATAATCAGAACTATAGAGTAATTAAGTGTACCTGCAACTAAAATCTACTTTAATATAAACAGACATTCCCACATACATGGATGTGGAAAAATGAAATAGGTATGTTATACCAATATGATAAGAGTGAACATCACAGTGACCTAGTTGGACACAAATAGAGGCAGTAAGACTGCCTGTAACTAAATTTTTATTCAACATAAATATAAATACACACATACATTGATGTGTGAACATAATATTTGTAATCTATAACTACGTGAAATGGGTCATGATCACTGTATTAATGTTGGAACACATTTAGAGGCATTAAGACTACATGCAACTGAAATATCCTTCAACAATAACAGAATTACATGCATTCATAGGCATGGGAGATTTAAAATTGTAAGTTATACATGCAAGGAAAGAAGCAGGATCATTGTATTGAAGGTGAACACATTTAGAAGCAGTAAGGCTACCAGCACCTGAAATCTACTTCAACATACACAGAATTATACACACACATGGATGTGGGAAATTAGAAATCCTAGGGTATACCTATATCATAAAGGGTAGGATAATAGTAATGATGTTGACCATATATAATGGATGTAATACTACCTACAACTGAAAACTGCTTCAACAGAAATGGAAATATAGACATACATGGAAGTGGGACAAAATGATAGCTAACAAACACCTAACGTCAGGATGTCGTACACCAACATGAAAATATTAACATAATTGAACATCATTTATTACCAAAAGCATGAAACAATAATTGATAAATCATAAAATTAGATGTATAGTAATGACCTATGAAACAATTATAAGAAAACGGAAATAGAAACTATTTTAGATAAGCGATAAAATTATTTCAGAAGGTATTAAAAATGGACCTTATATAGGGTAAACTACATTAAGGTTCAATGTAGGCACATAAAGGTTGTCAATAACTTGGTTGAATGATATTTTCATTCAGTAGAATTAAAAATTTGATTCATATAGATCTACATAACCATGATACCTTGACTTATTAACATTGACTAAATTTCCCATGAATAATTTCATAACTGGGTATAGGATGAAAGAAAACCAGCAGTAGTCTACTTCATCTTGCAGATGGAGAAAGCACCAATTCAAATATTTTACATGAAATACTACAAATTAGAATTTTTTTCAATGTAAACATGCATCATTCAGTTGGAAATTCAATGCACAAATGTATCAACGAGGTTTGAACATCAATGTAGAAATGATAATATTTGATAGATTCTCAGAGGAACAAGACACAAACAAAGATTCAGCATTGGATTATGCAATAACCTCATGGACAGAAACGAAACTGTAGGAGAAAGGACATGTAGAGGGTAGTGATATTCAAAACCTATGATGTCCTAGGAAATGTACATGGATTAGTGAAGTAATAGAACATAGGATTCAAAATCTTTCAATTGATCTTATTGGCAGGAAATGCAGATTTGTAAGGTACAAACATTAATTATTCCCACAAAATTATGCCTTCCTAATCCTAATCCCTCGATGCATACATGATAGAATGAAATAAATCGACAAGAGTGGAACTCACAGACTGAAAAATAATATTAAAATCAGAAATAGATGCAATGGAGACAAGAGTTGCACTCACGCAATCAAATGTGAGACTACTTGGACATGAAGGCATGAATAGAAGGTGGATAACTAAATGAAATAGAAATCAAAGCCTTACAACACCAAATATGCACATAATACAAATATCATAATAGATAAACTTGGGTTTCATGTCTCTTGATAAAAAATATAATAGTAATCATAAATTAGGTTACTCAATGTGCGCTCAATATCGATACCTACATGGTTCGATGCGCAAATCCATAGACGCTCCATGAGTAAGACACTGGTGATTTCTCCTGACAAACAATGTATGAAATGAATATGAAATCCATGAAATAGTTTACTTGTTGCACGATTGAGGGCATGTGAAGCATAGATTGAGCGGAGGACCCGTACGTGGAAGAGCTGAATCTAGGGGTTCTGGTTGCGGAGGAGCAGAAGGTGGAGGAGTATGAAGTGGAGCACGCAGATATGGAGCATGCTGCAGAGATGGAGCACACATAGGTTATTATGGAACTGGAGTGGAGAGTCGAGAATGGGAGATAGATAGTGGAGTCGGGGACTATAGGGGAGTGGGAACCCTAGCATACATGGGAGGAAAATCTCGATCACATGGGGGAAGCATACCATGAGATTTTTTTGGTTTGGAGGTAGAAATCGAGCATTTTTTGTGACATGGAACGATTGGAAGGTTACACGTAAGTAGAAAATAATCCAAATTTTGTAGATATAGTAGATTATGTAATACTCATTGTGCTGTCAAACACTCTCATTTTATGTGAATTATGGAACAAATTGGAAACATCTATCCTTTTTCATATGTCTCAGAGAAATATTCACCCATCCATCTATATAGTTTTGATTCATGCCCCCACCTTGGAAATAGATTTCCCTCTTCTCAATTCAATCATTAGAGTTCCCAATATTTCCAATTGGTGTCCAAATACTTCCTCCTCACATATATATTGATATATACATTTTATAAAAAAAATTATATTTACTATCTATGTATAATCTGTAATACATAGAATATAAATCGTATCGTGAATATCGCATCTCAACCCTGATTAAACATTGTGTTCCTTCAAAGATGCACTAGAAACAACCACATGTGAAAAGTGAAATAATTTAATTAATATAGCCACATACTTTTTGATGGAATTACTATACAATATCAATCTGCAGAAGATCATCATTATTCAAATTCATAACGAATGCAAATAGAATTTAAAAAAATCATCAATATCATCCCATTTCAAGTCTAGGTATAATTTAAACTGAACAACTAAATCCCACCAATTTCATGGAATTCCCTCCAGTATATATGTTTCTAATATTACATTATGCTCTATTGGTGTAGTGATAAATTTGAAGATATGATTCATCATATTCATCATCAACTCTTCCTTTTCGGGATCAGAATCCCCTTGAAAAATGGTTGAATTCTGTTTCATGAATTAAAGGAAAGGTTGAACTTTCCATGGATCGCCCCGCATGTTCTTTCTTTTCATATCATGAAATTCATGGACAATACTCTTAACTAGTTTTTTGTTCACCTTTGGCTCCGGTGAAACCATAATGTTGAAGCTTCTTCTGATTTGTTTCTACGATGCCTACCTTGGACAATTTTCTAGAATCAGAACAAAAGATATTTATATCCCTCTATACTATCTTATGCTTAACATTTAAAAATCTACCACATAATACTATTAAAATAGTGCCTTCCATAAAAGTTCCCTTTCAAAAACATTGTCTTCATTTTGAAAATCACACCATTTTCAAAATACCACTATCATGCCATTTTCCAAAATTATTCATTTGATAACAATTTAAAATTTTTTAAAAAATAAATGCATTTCACCAAATAATAAATCATTACTCAAAATTTAATATGAAATCTTACTTGTAATTCATTCCTTTATTTCAGGCCATTCGTTTCTCATTGGATAAACCAATGATAATGATATTCCAATTTATATATGTGTATCTAAATCAAATATGTAACCAATTCTATGGTAACTTGAAATTGAGAATAAAAAGGTGGGATATATATTTTTATTCTCTAATTTCATGTCCTGAAAATCAACATACTTTATATGATCCCAAATCAATGGATTAAACAAAATTAATTCATCTCCAATATGGAAAAACAATACCTTGTCAAATAAACACAATGACTATTACCAATTGTTCCTAAAATATTGGAAGGACAAAGATGATAACACTAATTCTAGAATAAATTTTGAAGTAGAAATTTGATTTAAATTTTAACATCCTATACATACTCATTTTCCTGAGAAGAAAGAGAAACATTTCTTGTTTTTAAGATAATTCTTCAAGACACAAATTTTTTGAAATATATGCCAAAGTTATTTAATAAATCAATTGGAAAATTTTAAATTTGATATAAAAATTCCCAACCAAACATTCCATAAACAAGTAAACCAAAATTTGATGCATGAGAACATTGAATTACAACATGACATATCATTTAACAAAATCAAACTAAAAAAAGTACCATAGTTAAAGACGACAATATCTAACTACACAGTAGAATAATATAAATCTGATAGTCACCAAGGAAAACACCAAGATACAAAAATGATATATCCCCCAAATCCAAAACAATTTACAAGCTTCACAAAGACATTATAATGATGTTTTATAATTTACCATTTCCTATGTTTCGATAAAAAATCTATAAAATCACGGATGTTCTAATGTAGGGGTCAGTAATGAAAGTCGGTATAGTTTTCCCCAATTGCTTACTTTCTCACGCCGCTAGGATAGAACATGGTAGCATATTTATATATAATATTTTATTTTAAAAAATCAAAAATATGTTTTACTAAATATAAAAAAGTTCAATAGTAATTTTTTTCTCAAAACAAAAAAAACTTTTCCCGGAAAACAAGAAAACAATTCTCTAAAAACATTTCAATTATTCCACCTTTGACATGAAAAATTAAAATCTTCATATGCACATAACCACAGATGAATTATTTCTTATGATGGTTCTATAATAATTATTTATTTCCCTTAAATATTCCAATTCATCACATGTCTATTTAATCATTTATGAAATTACACATTTGGAACACAAAAAAGGTCATATTTCAACCAAACCACATAATATAGTATGATCACACACCAACTTGTATGTCCAAAAAAACATTCCAATATAATCATTAAAAATAATATCAATTTCTTGAAATTTAAATTTCAAAACCATTTAAATAACAAAAAATATTTTTATTGAAAATCATTTTTCCATAAATCGAACAAAGAATGTATTTTAAAATTTACATTTTATAACCATTTATCAATGAACTCTTAATAACAAAACAATTTCAAAAAAATCCACAGACCATCAATAAAGAAGGATTCTACAATGCATTGCAACCAACATTCACAACCAATGTTAATCAATTTAATCAAATTGAATCAAATCCTTAATATTCTAAATATAGGAGTCGAGAGTGAATCCACATACATTAGTTTTTATGGAAAAAATAAAGAATGACAATAGAAATCCCCTGAAATTGGGCTGATCCTCTGTAAAATTATGATATATATCTTCCCCTAGATTTCAAACCCCTTATTTAATCTTCTTTTAATAAAATTTTTTAGATAATTCCATATGAAAAGTAGATCATAGAAATAGGGGGATAGATTGAATTAAATCAAATGAAAACCACTAAGACTAACCATGAATGATGACTTACCTCAAGAATCTATATTTAAATAACAAGAAGATTCATTTGGATCACCATTAGATAAATGGTATATGATTACCAAGCATTTTCGAATAGCGGATCTCTATTTAAGGCCACATATAATAAAAATAAGGTAGTAAAATTTCAAATCATGTTAGATCCAAAATTTTAGGTTCCCGCTATTAACTTGGTCATAATTAGTCGCATGGATTGGAAAATCTTGTTCTAACCGTGAACTTGCAATTATATCAAGGTTGAACCTCTCACAATTGTTTTTTCATAATTTCTATGCCATGTTCTAGAAAATCCAAATCTATATCTTTTAAAAAACACTCAAACTTTAAATTTTTCATAACCCAAAATTTTAACCAGATAATAATTCTTCGCTATAAACAATATTCCTCACTAATTTGTTTAAATGATATTCAATTAACAAATTTTATTACCATTATTAGACAGAATTTTCTTCCAATTTTTCACGAAATTATAATTCACTCTACTATATATGCCCCCAATCATCCATCATGTGTGTTCCTACCATGATGAGTTCCACATGTAACCTTAGGTTCCTAAAATGAAACATTAATGAATAATCTAATTCCATTCCAATAATGAGTAAATATCATAAAACCATCACATCACAGAACGAGTGTACCAAAAAATTGATAATTAAAATTAAACCATAAAAAACTCATAATTTGGAACGATTCACACCCTATGTGACACGGGTTCTCCCTCATACATGGTTTAGCTACTCTAAAGGATGGGCTCATTACCAGTGCACAACACACCCAAACCTCCTGTCTACCATCCCAAATAATAATATCATATAAATGAACTCCTGTAAAACAAAATTTTAATATAACTATCCCTAGAGCCACTAACGGGTGCCCCAAATCAAGTCATCATATGACCTCAAGCATGCCACATCATACGCGAGAGGTTGACAACTAGCATTAAGGGTCAAATAAGAAACATTAGGAGACTATACCATCCTTACAAGAGTAATTGACCACTAATAACAATATAAATAGAGAAACATTTATTAAATATTCAATAATCATTTGTGTACAATATGAGTATAAATAGTATAAAAATAGTCTTAAATAGTAAAATATGTTATCTCATTCTAATAAATACAATTGTGAACACAATCCAATGTAAAGAATATAGAATAACTCCCAAATAGGTCCTGAATCCATATCTAAATCCTCAATCGTGCCTTTCCCAAGCACAAATCAACACCCAAACCTAGGGCCCATTCCATAGGCATAACTTGAAACCATGAGATCTCCTCCAATATCCAATGGCGACCCATGAAGGGTGAGAGTACAACATAGACATCCAACACCAACTATGTCATCAAAATATCCTTCCAAAACAGAAAGTGCATGAAAGAAACAATTAAATTAAAATAGATCTAAAAAATCATGGATTCTATTTGTTAATAATATCTACTTTAACCATTTATATCATTATTACAATTTTCATCATTTATGAAATATTATTTACATAATCCATTTTCATCACAATATCCATGGGTTTTACATATATATCATTTATATATGGGTCTTGGAAAACTATTCACCATATTCATGGGAATAAATGATGTCCCTATCTCAAAAGATCTAAATAATCACATAAACCAACTATCCTCACCATGAAGCCTCAGTCAATGAGGGATAAAACTATTAGTGGAATTGATCATATATCATTTCCTAACTCATTAATTTTTTGCTGATGTATGGAGCCTCATTCTAACTGGACTAGTGGGAATTGAAACTAATTTCAATACCCCAATCAATCATTCCATGTGCGCGTGATTGTTTATCCATCCCCCAAAACATAACATATCATACCACACCAAAAAAACAAAATAATCACAAACCCTAACAATGAACATAGTAACGTATATCATGACATAACCCATTAACATAATTTTCGTGTAAATTCCATACCCCATTAATCCCATTTCCCTTTTTAGGCATACCAAACTAGGAATATTATAATAATTCCACCATATAAACCCATTTACCATATTTATCAAATCCTATATTATAATTCATTTAACATATCTATTAACATCATTATGAAATCTCATTTGACACATCCCACCATTTCTAAGATATTACCCAGTTAACAAGTTCACCATTATCATATTCACTAACCCCCTCAGTAATTTCAAACATTCTTCATAACCTATTTTAACAATCTCAATTAACCCATTTAATACTTTCTCTATTATAATACATATATCATTAACCAACTACCCTTTTTCATTTCATAACCCAATTACCCATTAACAAATAACTGAACAACCCCTTGTAACATTATCAATGTCAATAAAACTCTATAAATTCTTCTATATCCGTTAATTTTAACATTATAACATGATCATCATGGGATCTACGTTATCAAATGACAACTCTAAAATTATCCTTAAAAAAATTTAGCTTTGGAATTTCAGTTCACCCCATGGTTGGCCCTAACTAATTCTGATCATCCTCTATGTATCTGAATGGTATCCGGACTGGTTAAAATTTTCATTTACACACACATTATATCAAATATCGCTAATGTACACAACAAAACAATAAGTTAAAACCTAATAATGTAATATAAGATTCAAAAATAATCTCAATGACTATATAGTATAACATATTGACCACCTACCTATAATTAGATGATTAACACACTCCTAATCATAGTCATGGATCCTGATTCAAGAACCCTTTGTATCCCCAAACTAGATTCCACTAGAAAAATATGGTTTTAGTGATTTCTAATAAGATAAATCAGGATACGATCCAAAATATGGAATGAGAGGTAAGAGAGGGATTACACTCACCCATATATTTTATTTTCAACCAACAGTGCTCTATATGGAAATTAATTGAATGATAACCATCTTTATGAATATTGTGTCTATTTGATGCATCCATAAAAATTAGTGGGGAATGAATGATGGAAAAATTGGATTGGTATCTAAAAATACATTAATGAAAATACTATAAAATTTACAACATTTATTGGGGTGAACATGTTACTTGCATGTTTTTTCAAATAATTCACAAACCACACTACAACCACATTCCAAGTGTTGTTATGTCACAAGTTTTCTAGGGGATCTCTGCATGGTTTTACTAATAATTCATAAATCATTCTAAATTTCACTGTCCAAACATTCATGGCTTTCCCTAACACCCTTCACGGTTTACTTATCAATGCTCCAACTGTGCAACTTGCTTTGGTTGGCCCATTTTTCTTTCATTTCATTTCTTGAATCCCTCGGAACACCTCCAGTAACCCCATACACCACGTAAGAATTTAATTAACCAAAAGTAGTAGATTAAGACCTCAATTTAAATGTGAACATACATTCACAAAGTCCATGATATTACACACATGAGGACCATAATAGATTAACACATTTAGAAAAGATAAACAAAATTTTTTTAATTATCTAATGATCTTCATTTACTCTCATTCTTTAGTAATCCTACATAAAATGCATTCTACATTAAATGTTGAATGGAAACATAAGAAATGTTGAGCTCAAATTCTTAATATTGGTAAACAATGGAGTTATGTAAACATAAAATGACAATAAGTGAATGAGTTCATGTGAATAAAATATGAAAAAAATAACTTTCAAATAAAATATCATAATACAGAAAATTGGAAAAAATATTAGCAGCTTATAATACATGAATAATATGATAATCAATATACCTGTTCCACTAAGAGATAACATTAAAATAAGAGTCAATTTTTTTTCTAAAAAGCATAAAATTATAACATTATGATGAGGTGTAAATAGAAGCAGGTTGACTCCTTGTGTTCTGGACAAGAAAGAATGCCCCTGCAAAAACATATTTACATACAACCAAGACATTTCATAATATTATAATCGAGTATGCCATTTTTGTTGGAACAGATGGAATTATAGGTTGGATTTATACATACATTATGATTTATATGATTAGGGGTGACAATTGGATAATTTATTTGGTATGATTATGAAAAAACAAATTGGTTTTGATGGTGGGAATAAAGGTGTGGAGGTTGTGGAAATTAATATGTGGGGAGAGGATACCATTCAAAATTTTATAATGAATGATAGTTGTACCTATGATTTTTTCTATAAACTCTTCAATAATGCACAAAAATGTATATATAAAGCTTTAATATCCAAATATTTCAATACAATGTCTTTCGAACATGTTTCTAGGTCATTGATTAATTTGTATTAATTTTTATTCCCTTGATAATCTTGTTTTTCTCTTAATATATGTGATTAATTTTATCTTTTTTCCACAATTAATTATAGTAAAAAATATGTTACAATTATATTAAATTTTTTTTTCTTCATTGGGTTTTAATGGAATGGAATAGTTTCCCATTATTGTTTGGCTAAGACTGGAATTTTAAGGCCACACTTAATCATACACATGGGTTTTCTCATATGTCTATCATCCCTAGAAACACCAAATGGTTCCCTCATCTATTTTAGGCTACATGCTAGCTATCCAATGGATGATGTTCATCATGGTATTTATACCAAAAAAATCATTGGGATTCATTGTTGTCTAGAGGATGGAAGGTTGAGCTCATCACACCCTTTTTGGGGGAATTATTTCCTACTTTGGTACTCCATAATTATCTTCAAATATGTTTATGAGTCTCTTATTAATCCCAATATGGTATTGGATACAACAAAAGATACTATAGGTTAATTATTTTTCATTTAAAAATAACTAGGTTCTACTTACCTAATCAAACTATATGTATATATGGTTTCCCATAATTTTTAGTTAATGGGTTGATTCGTATATACGAAGAATCCATATAACCAAATTATTCTTAATGTGTTTCAAATTAGGGATAAAGTTAATATTTTGAAGAGGGGATTCATCAATTATGAGGTGTAATACATATCATGTTTATTGTAGGAATCAAAACCCACATAGTTCATTCAACTCTTGTAGAATAATTCCATGTGGAATAGACCCCTGTGGGTGATATGGGAAAATAATATTCATGCTTGAATCCCTAAGAGACATCCAACATATCCCATGTATAGAGAGAATCATAGTCATCATTGTTCAATTACATAGGTCTTATATATTGAAGTCACACCAATCATTATAAAGACTTAAGTTTCATATGACATTATTATTTCAACTCTACAATCTCACATTAGTCATCATAAGTGTGAGAAACATGGGATAGTAAATTATCATTTCATTGATTATGATGTTGGAATTATGAACTTGGATTTCCCTGAGATGATTTATCAAGGAAATAAGTGTCGCAACCTCATCTCTATAAATATTCCAATCCTAGGAAAGAAATAAAAAATGGGAAATAATGACCCTTGAGTCCCACATTTAGTAATCCATAGGGTGGTGACAAGATCCATGTGTAAAGAATCTCACAAAATAGAAGGAATTGCCATTTTTTAGAAAGAATATCAAGAGATAAGATTTATCATATTAAACAACTCCAAGACATATATATAAAGTAAAATCTAAATTTGAATCCCACATGCATGTTTTGAATGTAAAATTTTTTAAAATACAACAAAAAACTAATGTGAATACAAAATATAAAAGATAAGTTGTGACACAAAAATAGTCCCAATTCCTGAGTTTATATTTACCATCACGGTATCTTTAATCCTCCTAATGATCTTAAAATAAGATATATATGTATGGTTAGCATACATGAACACATAGTAGAAATATATAAGGTATCTAGTGCCCAATTGGGGAATCAAACTGATGCACTATCAGAAAACAACAGAAAACAGAAGCACCTATCAAGGAATACTAACCATTCCAACCTCACCAAGTTACACTAAAAAATAACTCATGAGAAGAATGTTATGATAGTGTTCACATTTATATTTGGGTACCCCGCAACAAATCTTACTGGTTAAAGGATCTTCCTTAACAGAGAACATCAAAATGTTACCCCTATTCCACAGGCAATACTATCACAAACCTATCCGCAGACCCCAAGGCCACAAACCGCATCCTTCATGCAAAATACTATGTTATAACAACACCAAAAACATCCTATAGATACGGACATCACAACCACACTGCTTCCTACATGAAAACACCCAGTCAATAATCAAATCTCATCCCAATGACACCAAGAAAAACAAACCACATCTAATCCAGATGACACATGGGGAAAACAAAACACCAACTACAAAAATAGTACCATACATAGTGTAATAAAACTCAATCCATTATGTCCTAACTGATGAGACTTGGGAAGAATCATTCCTCAAGCCATTACATCTAACATAATGAATCATGGGTGATCAATTCATAGAAGATAGAGTAGGGATGATTCAAGAAACCAAACATTCTTCCTCACAACGTGTTGTTAGGAATGAATCCATCCCCCATAAAATGGTGGTTATTGACACATAGTTCTCAACACATGTGGGGTGTGTATATAAATCACAAGGAATAATAGGTATATATGTAAAGGTATAAAAAACTCATCCCATCCTATGGGTTTTCGAAACAACCAACCATCCCATGGAAACAACATTTTCTTTCACCTATAATTCAAACCCAATCAAATAACAGAAAACCTAAATCATAATCTCTAACAAATTAATTTAACATACTACCATTCTTCATTAACCCATTCTTTTAATTATATATTCCAAACCATGGTAACAACAAACCATAGACAACATAATTCTTCAATGTAACATCTCCCTTTCATAAGGCCAATCCCCCAACTCATAGCAGCCCCCTCGAATATAACAAGTAATTGCCATACCCAGCTGCCCCACTACAAACTAAACCACATCAAACAAAAAATCTAGTAAAATAAAAGATCCCAACCCGGTTTCTGTCCCAATGCACAAGAATGAACCTTTCTTGTTGCTTTTAATTGTTTCAATGTTAAGGGTGATGAATGTGAGAGTCGAGAGAACTTTGAATGATGTTTTGAGGCAAAGGGAAGTCACACAGATGACACCCAGTTTCTCTACACCGTGAGGTAAAACCATGCGTAGTTGTTATTGGAGGCAGTATCTTCCGCACGAGTGGTGCACAGTTTTTCTAACCATGCTGGCAAACAGTGCATGGAGGGTCTGTCGAGGTAGTGGCTAACGTACAGTTAGCGCATGGTTTTTTTAACTGTACGAGTAAACCATGCGACCAATAAAATGAGATCCTATAAAAGTGTATCTCACTCGTTTTTGCCTCTATGTTCCTTGTTTAATCATATAAGCATCAATAACTCTAGATTTTTCTTCTTCTATGCTCAAAGAGGGTTCTCCCATCATTCTAAAGGTGATATGAATGCTTCTCTTGGTGAATCTAATCTTGATTCTTTAGGTAACTGATCGTTCTTATTCATTCTTGATCAGTTTCTTATATCTACTAAGATCTATATATTCTCCTCTATTGGTGTCATATATCTATGCCAGATATGGGTATATCTATGTGTGTTGATGCCAACTATGATGATATTTGGTCTTTATCATTCCAAGAGAAAAGATCTAAGGTGGGGTTTTTGATAATCGATCTGGGTTTCTTGAGCGTTCTTCGACCATTTTGGTTTTCATCAAAAACATTGATGTAGGAGGATTCAATCTCGACTCCTCTTGTTTGATTTTATTTTATTAGTTTCAAATTGTTTTATTTAAATAGTTTTGATTGTGAAAATCATGGAATAAATATTATTTAGTGACGATTTATGGTTTTGATGAAATTGTAAAATCATGGTGATTTATTGGGAAAAGTGATTTGGCTTCTTGAATTTAAAATTTTGAATTTAAATTATGAGTGCTGAAATTGTAAATGGTTTGATGAAAGATGGGTTTTAAATAAAAAGGGTGTTTTATTGAAATGTTCTGAGATTGATATGATGTTTATGGATTTGGTTTACAAAAAAATGGGAGTTTTATTGAAATGGTTTGGAATTGAAATGTTTTTGATGGAAATGGTTTTAAATATGAAGTTTTTTTATTGAAAGGGGTTTTCGCATTAGCGTTGGGAATATGTGGTGAGTGTTAATGTTTCATGTACAAGGATTGGTTGAAATATGACTTTATTCTTGGTGCCAAACGTTTAATGGAACAATAGTAACTACAGGTACGAGGCTTGGTTGAAATATGACATTGTTCTCGATGCCAAAGGTGTAATGGCACATGGGAAACAATTAATTTTTGACAACATGGTAGATCGACAAGAGACTGATCATGAGTATGGAACTATCATAACAAAGCATGCATGGTATGTAGCATTGGTTAGGAAATGTTTTGGAATGAAAAAAGGGATGTTTGTGAAATGGTTTTAAAGTTTGTCTGGTAATTTTTCTGAAAAAACAACCTTCTGGAAAATTGGTTTCAATTGTTCTTGGAATGCCTTTTATTATGAATTTTATTGGAATGTTTTTTGTATTTAGTTATAAATTTTTTTTCAGAAATAAATTTTTATAAACTATTTTTATATAAATGTGGATAACTTTTCCATCCTAGTGGTGTGAGTAAGGAAGTCATCGGGGAAAACCTATTGAGTTTTATACTCACCCATTCATTGGCATATTGGTGCTTTTGCAGATGCCATATCCCAGGACACATGTAATGGTAAAGCATCTTATTGCTAGTGGCTTGTGGTGATGCTTGGGAGATGTTGTGGAGCTTGGAGCTTGTGGAGCATATAGTTGTAGTTTATTTTGAGAGTCTTGAGTTGTTCATCCATTTTATAGATATATGGTTAGTTAGGTTTTCTAATGTTGTCTACTTTGATGTAGTTTGATATAAATGAAGTGTTGATTGGTCTTTCATTTGGTCATGCATCATATAAGGAATGTTTTGTTATGGTTGGTTTATGGGTTTATTTATTAAAGGGTAAATCATCACCCACTTTTACTTGAAACCCTTCGGTATTTATTGTCATCCTTTGGCACCTTGGGGATGTATCATAACTCCTAGTAATGACTCGTGTTACACTCAATCCAATGAGAATTGGTTGGTTATTAAAAATTGTATCATCTTGTTCGTTACTTTCCTAACAAGTGGTCATCGATGTTCTTTGTCATGGAGTTGAAATTAATTTGTTCAATTCCTTGTTTCAAAATTTTAGACATGATTAGGATTGTAGGAACATGAAATTTTTAGCGTAAAGGGACGTATCTAACCCATTTATGTTGAAGTTCATGTTACCAGTGTGTTGAGTACATAACTGTTTTGGATACACTTCTAGAATCGTGGAAATCATATTGTCATTGGTTTAGACAATGAGATGAGAATGACATGCATTATATAGTAATTAAATCCCACTAGGATTTAATATATTAATTTGATGAATGAATTTTGATTTCAGGCAAGGAGTGATTTTTTTTGGAAAATGCAGATTTTTTTTCATGTAAATGATTTTGAAAATATGGTATTTAGTATATTATTAAAATGGATTGATTTTCAAAAAGCATGCAGAATGTTTTCAAAAAATAGTTGAACATGGGAAAATGAATTTTTTGTAAATCATTGTTCTGATAGACGATGTGCTAGAATTAGAAATTCTAATCCATCAGTTGCTATAGAGTGAGATTGATGGAGATTTTAGTTGGTTTAGAAAATGGAACCTGATAGGCGTCTTCGAAAACAACCCGAAGAGGATGCAGAGAATATGGTTGTACCATAACCATGTGTAACCAAGATCTAGTTTAGAGTATTGTCCATGATTTTCTTGTTGTGGATACGGGGAACCAGATGAATGAACCAAGGCATGTATACAATACCATCCAATTCATGAAGCATAATCCACTGAACATTCGGGGTGACGCTGAACCCGAGATGGTGGATGTGTGGCTAAGTAGGATGATTCATATATTTGATTTTATTGACACACCATCAGATCTCAAGGTTGTTTTGGGGATTTATATGATCAAGGATCTTTCATGTCAGTGGTAGGATTTAGCGGGGAATGATCAATTTGATGAAGACATTTCATGGGAGGATTTTGAAAAATTGTTCAACACAAAATTGTATCCTCAAGTGTTCAAGATCCATGAAACGATGGATTTCTTAAGCCTGAAATAGGGGAGCCTATCTGTCACAGAGTATTCAGCTAAGTTCATGACTTTAGACTTTTTTTACAAGAGGTTGCGAAAACTGCGACTTTGAAGGCACACATCATTAAATCGAGGCTAAGGCAGGAGATTCGATTGAAGATTGTGGTGCTCTATATTACAGATTATACAGAGATTTTAAACATAGCTACTATTGATGAATGTGATATCTCCAGATCGATAGAAGAATGAATGATGATACCTATGGGAAAAAGTGAGAACTCAACTGCTGGGAACAAGTTTAAAAGGGATACATATTTCCACGGTGAGAGTACAAATCGGAACTAGACGTCCGGATCAGTGAACCTTCCTCCCTGACCCCAGAGAAAAACATGTTTCTTTCAATGTGTTTCAATTGAAAACATAAATCGAGAGTGCATTAATCAACCTAGAGCATGTCTCAATTGTAAGCAGATAGGGAATCTACAACACAATTGTTGGAATGCTCTGAGGTTAGGTGCGAGTGTCACATCCCAGCTGTCATAAGCATAATTTTCTTTGACATGGTGAGGACAGCAGAGTCAGTCTCATCAGCATCATAGAGCTATCCATGGTGATTCATGAAAGACCAAGACTCATCAACCAGGGAAATCTCAGTAATGCAACATGGAGAACAGTGCAGTGACAAAGCAATTGTTTGGAGTTGAGAAGATGATTGACGATGATCATGATGGAACATCAACAGTAAGAGGTATAATTCTCTTAAATTATATTTTTGTGGAAATGTTGTTTGATACTGGTGCATTACATTCCTTAATTTCTTCTCGTGCTGTTGACATTCTATATTTAAAACTGGAAATGATGCTTTATGTTTTGAAACCGCAAACTCCTTGTGGTCAAAGAAAATGTCAAGCCTTTGTGTGTGAAGAATTTTTATAAGGACCCAACCTTATTACATAAATAATCTTGAATTTAGTTAAGAATCAAAAACTTTTACTTTGAGGTTATTTTATATTTTAGATCATTAAAAAATTAGGACAATACATTCATAATATTAAACATTATTATAGAGTGGATACCATAAAAACAGATTCCTTTTTTCCAAAATCTATACCATTAAAACATAAAACAAGACTCCATGACAATTATTAAACTTTTAACAAGGATTCCTTCCTTTCCTTACACATCCATTAACTCGTGAAAATCATTTAAAAAAATGGGATGATAAAAAAACCACACTAAGGGGTGTAAAAGAAAAAACGATCACATTAGTCCATGAATGCTTGTAACGTATGAATGCGTTTTGAAAAGAAATTTTTGTCACCCATATATACATACATAGTGTAACGTGAAATTTAAACAATATCCAAAAAAAACAAAATAACATAAATATAATCATAAATGTATCTTGGGGAATTACATACATAATTTTGTAACCATTATTGGCTCCTATATAATTTGTAACCCTCACGGCTACCTCACTTTGTATAACCATCACATTTAAACTTGTAGTAACCATACGACCGACCTCCAACATACTCATAACAAATGAATTGGAGGGAGATATAGGTCCCACCATTCATCATATATAATTCCCAAGAACAAAAAAATAATCATACAACATTAATAATTCCATAAAAACAGTGCTTTGGAATTTCGTAAAACTGAATTTTAAAAAAAGAGGATTTTTAATGAAAATCCGCTTATAAAAATCATACATTTGAAGAGAAACAAAATATAGTGGTTTTAGAATGTATATATACTGTATATACACATAATATAACATATTTTAAATATATCCCATCACACAAACAATTTAAATATCACATGAATAATGAAATAGAAAGTTAACCCAATGAATGGAAATCAGGTTTAGAATTCCCTTACATCAAGTTTTTATTTATTAAAACATGTTTAAAAATCCTTTATAATTGTTAAAAGAGTGTTATTAGTATTTAAAAAAAATATTTTAATCTTTATAACATCAATTATTATAATTTCATAACATCATTCCAACCATTAATTTTTAGTATTTTTCTCCTTTCACTGTTTTTGGTTGAGTTCTTAACATGATTTCCCAAATTGGTTCATGGTGGATATACTTGTCGATTGGAAGTGAAATTCCATAATTGGAATAGAAAGGTATTTAAATATTTCAAGTACTATAATTTATACCAATATAATTTTGATGTTTTATATGAGTATTATTCACAATTTAAAACATTAATGATGTTCGTTTAGATGATTTTAGTGATTCATTTATAATAACGACCTCATTTCGTTTTATAAAATAAAACCATGTATTAAAATATCTTCCAGAACCACAGAAGAGGCACAAAAAATATATTATAACCTATTTCATGAAATAAAAAAAAATTCCTGACCAGACATGAATGACTTAATAAAAAAATAATATCACATCGTCCACGAAGTTGGTAATTCGACACATCATGGACAATGTTTATAATTCTTTGAATAAGTGGGAGATGAGAAGAAAAATGATGTTTAATTTTCCATGAACAAAATAAAATACATAATATATATGATTATGGAGACTTCTTTATTCATGGATAAGAGGGGGTACTGGAAGAAGAAAAAGGAATCATGAAATAAAAGAAAACATGAGAAATTTCTCACGAAAATTCGGCAGCCTAACGTCGTCTCTTAAAATTTCATAAAAATAGTTTGATGATAGAATGGGAATATCTCATCACTCGTACATAATATGGAATGTAAATTAGGATATTTAATGAAATATCAAAACATACTTAAGAATTTAATGGAAGAGAATATCCTAAAATGAAAGAATATAACCAAAATAAAAGAGGATGTTTACCTCCTAGTCTCTTCTCCATGTGATCCTTCTTAAGGGCTTTGGTTTTGGTCTTTTATTGAGACTATAATATCTACGAAGTGGGGAAGTTCCTTGGATGGAGTATTGGGTTGATCTTAGGAAAGGATCAAGGCTTGAGAGGTGTTGGAAGAAGAGGGGAGTGAGGGTGGTACACTACTGAAAAAATGACTTATACCCACTGTTCAAAACTGTGGGTAAGGCCTCCAAAACTGTGGGTATAGGATATAACCATGGTTTTGGGAACCATGGGATGGAACGGTGTCCGGATAGGGGTCTTGACCTATACCCATGGTTTTATAGAAACCATGGTTATAGGTGTGTCACACACCAACACCCTGTTGTACAGTGTGGCAGGGCACTTACCCCACAGTTTTCAAACCGTGGGAAATTTAAGTTTCAAAAATCGCAGACACAGGGTTTTGAACCCGTGCCGCACGCAGGGACTCAGCGCCGCAACATAATAGCGAACCAACTGAGCTGGGATTTTTATCTATTATATATTCATCTATCTGCGTATATATATTAATATTTCATATTTAAATTCAAAAAAACTGTCTGGGGGGTTTCGATATTGGGACTCACGCAAAGTATTGCGACCGCACCACCAACCAAGCTTGGATATTTATCTATTATATATTCATATATCTGTGTATATATAAATATTGCGTAATAAAATACCAAAAAAAGCACCCACTGGGTTTCAAACCCAGGACTCGCAATGAGACTCGCGGCCATGCCACCAACCGAGCAGGGCTTTTTTCTATCATGTAGTCATATATTTTATTTATATATATTAATATTTAATATTTAGATTCAAATTAAGCCCCTCCTGGGTTTCAAAACCACGTCAAGTGCAGAGCCTCATGGCCCAGCCCCCACCAACAGACTAACTGGCCTGGAATTTTTATCTGGTATATATACATATATCTGCATATATATATATTAATATGTGAAAAAATTTCAACCCGCCAAATTTTTTCGTGTCCCGCCTAATTTTCTTTTCCTTCCATAATGCAGGGAATTCTATACCCATGGTTCTGGAGAACTGTGGGTATAGGTCATAAAAAAACCGCAAAACCTACGGTTTTCAAGAACCGTCGAAATAGGTCTTCGAAATATACCCTATACCCACAGTTTTCTCCATAATCGTGGGTATATGCATTAAATTCATACTATACCCATGGTTTTTAGCCGCAACGTGTGTATAGGTGGCCTATACACATGGTTTAGGAAAACTGTGGGTATAGGTTCACCTATTATCCCTATACCCACGGTTTGGGAAGACCGTTGGTATAGGGGTACCCTATACCCACTGTTATTTGAAAAACCGTGGTTATTGACCTATTTTCCAGTAATGGTATTTATAGTGGGGGAGAGGGGGTATTTCTCATTATTTTAATCATTAACATAATATTGTTTCCCAATAATATGAATAGTCTTAGTTCAAGTGCATCAAATAGTAATAATGGCATGTGATTTCGAACCATGTGGCATTGCATCACTTACGATGTCATTAATAGTGTATTTTACTGATAATTTGATTATATGGTATTTTATAGTCTTTCACTCTTCAGTGAAAAATCTAGAATTTCAGAAAAAAAAATATTTAACCTTACCATTTTTCAACATATAGATTTAAAAAATGAAGTCCATTTTTTTAAAATAATTTCCTAAATATTATTAATTTAATTTTTAAATAAAGTCATACTTAATTAAAAAATTATCAATTATAATTCTATAAATAATTCTATATCATGATGAAGAATTAACCAATATGTTATTATCTTAAAGCCTTAAGAAAAAAAAATTAGAATAAAATTTACTATTCATTATGGTCATATTACTATTCATATTATTATTCATAAGGGTATATTAATATTCACCAAAACCCATGTTTGTTCCAATAGACTCCAAATAACATACTGAACCCAATTGTAGATGACCGTTTCTTGAAATTCAAAACATAGAAGTGGAAAAGTTATGTTTTAATAACTAGTTAAAAATATCTACTTAAAACAATGTTCCATGCATTTTTATTTAATTTTTGAAAAACATGGGGTGTTATAGTGTGCTATAACTGTTGATGGAGTTGTGGTAAGATGGTACTTCTCAGTGTTGGAGGTGGATGTCTATGATGTAATTCTGTGTATGGATTGGTTGAAAATGTTTAAGGCTCACATCAACTATTATATAATAACTATTAGTTTCATGACTAAGGAAGACATATTCCATCTATTCAGAGGAGAGAGGGTGGAAAAGAAAGATGCAAATAACTTTTTGGTACCAATGGTGGGAACTATATCTTGCTAATTGGAAGCGTAGACTTTGTCATAAATGAACGAGATCTAGGAAAATAGTTTTCCAACTGTGGTGGATCAATTTACATATGTCTTTTATAATATCCCTGGTAAATGAAGAATAATATATTTTCATATTTATTAAAATTTGTGTATTAAATATTAATTTAACTTTAATAGGGTTGATATGTTCGATAGCGTACCCGATATGCATCAACGGGTTTCTTTGAAATCACACATTGCACACTAATAATTTAATATCATTATTTTAAATAGTAGCAATCACCTAGCCGTTGTATTGGTGGCAATGAGAAAAATTAGCTACAATATGGTTATACATATTTTTTAAATTTATTTATATTTATACAATAAAAATTTAGAGGCTTAAAATGTGATTGAATCTAATATTAAGCATAATTTACATTAAAAGGTCGATTTGCCACCTTTTAATGAAAAACCCACATTAAATATATTTTTTTATCTTTAATATATTTTATATGACCAAATAAAATCTTTCTTCAGAATGGGAACATCAAAATTTACTTTGTGTTAATTGTTTTGAATTTTTCTGATAAAGTTCATTTTTTATTGAATAATGAATATATTGTATTTTAATTTAATATTTTGTTTTAATATAATTTATTTATATGGATATATTATTTTTATAATTTAATTTAAAGTTTAATTATAATATATTATTACCATTTATTCCAATTTTGGTCATTGGAAGGAAATTCACGTTGAAATTGGACATAATCAACTGTCCATCTTTTGGTAGTTATTAATTCTTAAAAACACTTTTTTTGGTTTTGACAATGGGAATTAATTTTAAATTATTTTCTTCCACTTCTGTGTTTAGAATTTTGAAAAATGGATTCCATATTTGGAATCAGGCTGTCTAAATTTTGTAAATAGGTAACTTTTATTTTTAGATATTTTAAATATTTACTTCAGTAAATATTTAATTTACCGTGGTTAAATAGTAAATAGGGTAAATAAGGGTAAAAAATAATATTATAATAATATATAATTACCCTTAATATTTTCCTTATAATATTTAATGAATCATTTACGACCATCGGAATCTTTCGGTCGATTTTGGGACCCCATTGTGACACTTGGGAGTGATAATGGTAATTTAGATTAATTAAATTAAAGTAAAGACAAAAATGAAATAAACAAATATCTCATTGTAAATCTATTTTAAAATGGTGTTATATATGTTATTTCGTTGAATTTAAGTATTAATTGGAGAGGTAAAAAGATTTTCTAAATCATGAATTATTTTTTTAATTTTTAGACAACAAATAAATTAAATTATTTATGACATAATAATGAAGCAGGGTTTACCTCATTAATAAATCATTTAAATAAATAAAATTATAATGATTAAAATATTATCCAAAACATGTCCAATTCTGATTGGATGATTTTATTTCTAATACGAGTCATATTATCATCTTCGTTAATTATTTTTGGACATTTTTAAAACAAGGATGTGTTTATAATAAAATAATTCTTTCACACTTTCCTAAAGAGCCCCTCCTCCCCCTTATAAAAGGAGACCCCATATAACCAATTTCTCATGCCTCTCAAGCATTTTGGCTCGTCCAACCTCTGCTAAATTAATCTATATACATCTATCTCCTCCTCCTTGAAGCCTTAACTTAGGAAGAAGTCACTTCAAGAAGTATTTTTGGTTCAAACCAAGGGAAGCTACCCAATTTAAAGGTAACGATTTATCTTAACTTGTTTTAAATTATTTTACTTCTACAACCCCCTAAACACATTTTATTCATTTATTTTGTCACAAAAATATTATCCTAAATATACTAAGATGTTGTTATGAAAAGGATTTGAACTACACTTACACACACCTCCATCTAATGGGTGATGAACATAATGTTTATGATGATAGAGAACTAACGCCTCACGAAATAATGATTGTTCAATAACCTCTTACCACCTCTCATTTGGCCATTATGATGGAACTATATTTATATATAATATATATTTTTTATGTTTTTTTATGCTTCTTTATTTTCCATTTATATCACTCGTTTATTTTTTCCATAGTGGGTAAATACGATAATCTCATTTGAGGAAGTGCGGACTACCGCCTCTCAAATTGATTAGACTAATTAATGCCATATTTGGGATTATTAAAGGATAGAGTTAATGATATTATATATGATATAATACTGTTATTATAATATACCTGTGTATCATTATGTTTTGATTCCATTAAAATAATAAATAAAATGGAAAGTAGCGTCCATGCGTACGTACGGCTTACCATCTCCATGAACAGTGTATTTCATTTCATAGCACCAATTTATATGTACTATTATAAAAACTTGTATATAATGGATATATATTATATATATGATATATAAATCATTAATATCATTTTGGATATAATGGACTCTTGACCACATAGACAAATTGCAAATATAAGGTGTTTATTTTTTACTAAATTACCAAATATCGACAAAATAGACGTTATAAACTTAAATGATTACATAATATTTATAACATGGTAATAAGTGATATAAAAGGAATAATAAACATGAAAAATTTACTTAATCTACTAGAAATTAACTTTAGTTTATTATTCAAAAGATTAAAGAATGATCAAGTCAAGTCGGACCTGAGGTAAGGGACTTCGTCTCAATATCCTTTCATTGACGCGTGTTTAGTTTTAATAAACGAAATTATTTTATACAGTGTATAAACACCTTTGAATATCCATTTCATTCAAAGGAAATCTTTTTACATGAAGTGTTTTACTAAATGACAAAAAGTAATGATTTTTTTATGTATACGGTGACAACAACCTTTCCACCGCCACGTGTGTTATTTGATCTTTGGATTCCTTAACAAGGCGTAATGTTTTTAAAAGGAAAAATAAATACCATATAATCTTTTTTACAAATTTTTTTATTTAAAATTATTTTGAGAATGGATTTATGATTTCAATATCTTGAAATGATTTTTTTTATTGATATGTGGAAATGTTATCCTTCCTTTATGCTTATGTTATGTGTTATGATCATGTTATGGTTTATGGGCATTATTTATGTATACGGGTGGTTCCGTGATAATCCTAGGATGGGTGAGCTGAAGATAGCTCTCCAATTCACTGGGTAACATGACAGAGGTAAAAGTGAATGTTTCTTCTAAGATATTTTGGGAATATACTGTAAAGACCCGTAAAATTCAAGGAATTTTTTTTCTTAATTTTCTTTGAATTTTACAGGAATGCAGTTTCTGACAGCACCTGATTACGAGGATTAGTGGGTCCGGAATCATTTTCCAAAGTTTAGCTCAGGTACGTTCAGTGAACGAATGAGTGAGTTTTTCTAACTTTTGAACATGTGACCAGAATAGAATTCCGAGGGTACCGATGGAATCGCATCACCGATATTTGATTAGAAACACCTTTTCCGGAGTTTCGTTTGATCTGGTGTGGTTTATAAATTTTTTTGGGGTTAAGTTATGATATAAAATACAAGTGGTGCAACAATTTTATTTTATTTCACTTAAAGCGGCTTAACCTATGATAAGTGGATAAGGTGGGACCCAAAATATCCAACACAATTGGTAGGATATTTGTGAGGTGGGGCCCGCACAAGCCCCACCATTTCTTTCCTTCTAAGTAACGCACCCGCACCCCCCCCCCTTTTAATAAAGTCAACAATGCGTTTATTCTAGTTAAGAAACGATTCATTAAATAGGATGGTTAAATCGTTACAATTAATTCATTCAAATAATTGTTCGTTTCTTTTCTTTTGAATTTCAAATTATTATGTTATGATAATAAAATAAGGGGATGACTTATTTTATTATGGATGGGTTTTTGTTGTGTTTAGTCATTGGTAGAAAAGGGGAGGTCTTGAGGATTCTTCGTTCTTAGACGAAGAACGCGAAGAATGCACCGCCACCAATGAAGAACGCCAACCTCCGACGGCGGACAAAGATGAGAGACGCCTCCCTCAGAGACAACCTAACGCCAATGGCATTCCTTCCATGATGCTTTCTTCCGCGATGATCCTCTTCTTCCACGACGGTTAATTCCATGATGAACTCTCGTTCAACGACAACGTTGAGGTAGGGGTTTATTTCGTGAATACTTCCGTCATTTTTTCCATTCAAATTGAACTGCATGTTATCATAAAAACAGGAGGAGGTCAGACAACACGAACACGACCGACAAGTCCTCCCCTTTTCGGTTGTTGATATTGATGCGGCGCGAGCAAGGAAACGCGGTGCCGAATCACCGTGCAGAAATTGTTAAAGGAAGGGCGGAGAAGTGCGGCGCCGTCACACCGCACCGTTGGAAACAAAATAATCTGCGGCACCGTCGTGCCGCACCGTAGAAGGTGAACCAAAGACGCGGCGCCGTCGCGCTGCGCCGTAGAAGACTAACCAAAGATGTGGAACCATCACGCCTCGCCGGAGGACCACTAAAGCACTACGGCTGGAGTAGGGCCATGGCGTAGGGGCGCAAAGCTGCCGTGTCGTGCCGGACGAACCAGGGCCGCGGCCGGTTCCGGGCCTCGGCGGAGCAGGGGAACCGGCGGCCAGTACCTGGCCGCCGGCGTCGGAGCAGGGGGACCGGCCTTGCCGGTCCCATGGCAGAAACAGTTGGCCGGCTGGGGCGGGCCGGCCGGACAAGGGAAAAGCCGGGGGTTACAAACCCCTGACCGGCCAGCTGAGCGGACCCATTAAGGGGCCGCAGTTTCTCAACGCAGGGGCGGCGCCCCCCCCCCCCCCCCCCACGTCGCTTCGCTCGGCCGTAATGGCCGTGCCGGCCGCCTGGCCACCCAGCCAGCACCAGGGCGCCGGACCGAGCCACCGGGATGGGTCGGGCCACCCCGGTCGGGCCGGGCCACACCCATGTGGGCCGGAACCAGACCTAGTTTGGGTTGACCCGGTTCAGGCCGACCTTGGGGGTATCAGGCCCGGTCGGACTGGGCCCGAACCCCTAATACCGAACCTCTTTCGGTCCGTTGCCCATAACATGAGCTGCAGACCTCCGATCGACACACCATCTATTGCGTAGAAATCCTTGGATCGAGGCAGTCGTTTCGGTATATTACACTCAAGTTTTTGGAGTACTTTGGGTTCAGACCGGTTGGTTCGTACACGAAACAAACCGGGCCCTCGAAGCGGAAACACTCATAACTTGAACGTCAGACGTCAGATTGACGTGCGATTGACATTGATGGATTCCTATAAGAGAGAAAGACCTTTTTTCTTACTCTTCTCGAGGTTTGGACGCATTTGGAGTACGGTTGAAATGGTTTTAACTTAAATATCAATCGGGGCCATGGGACGAAAAAGCCAATAACTCTCAGACTGGGCGTCTGATCGACACGCCATCTGTGACGTTGAGTTCCTGTAGATGATACAGAACTTTTGGATACATCAACTCCAGACTATGTGTCAGTTGATGTATCAGCCCCTCGGCTTGTGGAGCGGACACTCCTGAACGAGTTTGCTGTGTGCGGGAACCCAAGAGCTGGCTGCGACGACGATGACGACGACTGTGCAGAAATATTCCGTGGATTCGGCGGTGACCACTACAGCACTCATCGCTCCTACGTGGATCTGTGCTACCGATCTTGTGTGGGTCAGATCCTGTGTGGGTTAGCGCTCAACGGTCCTGTGTAGGCCAGCGCCTACAGATCCTGTGTGGGTCTGATCCTGTGTGGGTCATTGCGGGGGTTTGTTACCTATCGATCTTGTATGGTTCAGGTCCTGTGTGGGTCATTGTGGGGGTTAGTACCTATCGATCCTTTGTGGGTCCGATAGCTTAGATGAATCAGTGACTATATCTAATCATCTCTATCGTCATACGAAGAATTATACATGTGTGAGCTGAATCTTCACTTTATTTCCTATGTGGATTACGTTATACTTTCCTGTGTGGATCGGGTTGTGATTTTCTGTGTGGATGTGTTCAAACTTGGTCTCGGATGTTGGAGCCGAACTGGTTTTGATGACTTAGGTATATGTTTTTGAATATACCTCAACCGTGTTGGATGTTACTTCATGATTGTATCTTTCCTTGTGGTTTATCCTTTGTGGATTCTGGGAGACCTTCGGGGGTCTCGGGGTCCCTACTGAGTAGCTTATACTCACCAATGCACAGGCTATGCCCGCACTACGTTGTGTTGGTTGCGGACGACGAACAATGCTGATCGTGGTAGAGGCATGAGGAGAAGGTCAGTACCCAGAGGTGGACCATAGGGCGGGGCGTAGTCGAAGCGGACGACTAGATCCGAGGAGCTGTGGAGGCTATCTATACCCACCCTTCATGTGGGAATTCCAGTGGATGGCTCGACGCTGCGGCTTACTTTTCAGTTGCTATTTTTCCCTTTCTAGTTGTACTTTACTTTCAGTTTGGGTTTGTATACTGCCCCACTTACATTTCCGCACTTACTTTTTTATCAGTATTTACTTAGTATTTACTTCTACTGCTTTCTTTCTCTATGGTGTTATTTTACCTTACAAAGTAAATGCCTTCCCTTTTTATTGGGAATTACACCTTGGTGCTAGTCTTCAGCCCCTGGCATATGGAAAGCAGGCTTGGGGTAGTCCCGACACATGCCCCGAGGACGGGTCGTGACAATTTGTATCAGAGGGGTTCAGTTCTACCGTAGAACATTGGACTCTGATCTTTCTTCTCTGTGAAGCAATAGTGTTAAGGGTATTGGGTGTGGTTATCAGTCCAGAGAGTCCAGTGTTGGTGCGGCGGCCGACGTATCCATACCCCAGGACCCTGACTTCTGATTTCCGACTTAATGCTCGAAAACATTGATTGCTTGTGTGATACATGTTTTCTTTGTGATTACGTTGTGTCAGCTCACCAGTTATTCTATTTGACCATGGCGCACCTATTTCTTTTCAGGATGGCCGCACGATGGTAGCCAGCTAGGGTTCCAAGTGATGTGCATGACGACAGCCCACCGAGCGACGAGGCCTCGGTACATGGCCCTTTGACAGCAGAGGCACCGGCGGTACCTCTACCTGTAGAGCTAGCGATGCTACCATCCCCAGCCATTGACAATGAACGTCGCCTTAGTGCACTGCACGAGTTTCAGCGCCAGTGACCGCCCAGGTTCCATGGGGAGACGGACCCCCAGGCAGCCAAGGATTTGCTGGAGGCGGTTGTACGAGTTTTCAGGTTAGTGAGGACACCATCAGACCTCATGGTGATCCTCGCCGTGAGCCTACTGCACGGGGCAGCATGCAGATGGTGGAGCTTGATGCTCTAGGTGCACGACGAGGCATCTCTTCTCTGGATGGACATTGAGAGCCTCTTCTACTCGGATCTCATTCTATCCACCCTCCATGCGGTGCGCATACTGGAGCTTATTCAGCTGCGGCAGTGCAGCTTGACGGTCTGCCAGTACTCGGCAAGATTTACTGATCTCTCGTGCTACTCGACAGACATGGTACGAGACCCATTCTTCCGGGCCCGGACCTTCGAGTAGGGTTTGAGGCAAGAGATCAGGGCATCACTGATCTCCCTCAGCATCCCAAATCAGGTAGTGGTACTAGAGCGAGCCCTTCTGATTGAGAGGATCCATGCTAAGCCTTCATCAGTAGTGAGACCTACCGCGGGGCATCACGTAGCAGATTCTTCAGCAGCAGGTAGTCGACGGATGACTCATGGGTCTAGGCAGACCAGACCCTCAGGTAGACGACCTCAGGACACTGGCTCAACAGTGCGGGGCACACAGCGCGGAGCCAATCTTTCGAGAGGCAGACAGTGCTACGCATGCGGTGGGCAGGGTCACATGGCTTGTGACTGCCTGACCCGCCATGCAGAGGAGCAGCAGACGATTGAGGGACCACCCAGGTAGAGGCTGAGGGTCGACCGTGGCGGTCCGTAGGGAGCAGGCGGACGAGGCAGAGGAGCTAGCCAAGAAGTGGGTGGTGGGAGACGCTTTGAGTCTCTACCACCACCACCACTAGAAGGTCCACCACGACCACAGGGAGATGGTGGGTAGAGACAGGCACATCTACAGGCAGTAGAGTCCTACGAACACGGCACGCCCGAGATGATTCGTGGTACTATCTGTGTCAATTCCACCCTTGCTGCATTCTTATAGACATAAAAGCGAGTCATTATTTTGTAGACGCTACCCTTTTTTGGAGCTCAGAGATTCCGACAGAGCTGTTGGCTCGATCCTTATGGCTAGAGACTACTACGGTAGCAGACTCGACGATTACGCACTGGTGCCGACAGTGTGAGCTTACTTTAGGAGGCGAGAGCTTCGGCTGGGATATTCTTATAGCGGCGTCGAGGACTTACGATGTCATCTTGGGCATGGATTGGTTATCTATAGTCCATGCTCAGATTGACTATATTAGGCGTAAGGTATGATGTGTATGCACCGACGGGAGCATGTTCACCTTCACCGGTGAGAAGGGAGCCTTCACTGCACACGATGGACTCTCGCAGAGGAGAGGACAACCCATCACTCATTAGTTGGCTAGCCTAATCTTACGAGAAGTTGACGTGCAGAGTCCTAGTTTTCCTACAGTGGTGGATCAGTGTGCAGACATTTTTCTCGATGACTGAGGGGGAGCACACCTACCATATGCGTGTTGTACTTGACACGCTCCGAGAGCACCAGCTTTATGGAAAGCTCACGAAGTGTCAGTTTTGGATACATGAGGTCCACTTCATGGGACACATCATCTATGAGGTGGGAGTTGCGGTGGATCTTGCGAAGATCGAGGATGTGCTAGCTTGGGAGCCACCCAGGAGTGTGACGGAGGTGCGAAGTTTCGTGGGAGTAGCTAAATACTACTGGAGATTTGTACCAGACGTCTCCAGATTTGCGGCACCACTCTCAGCTTTGACAATGAAGGGGAAACCCTTTGTCTGGTCAGACAGATGTCAGCAGAGCTTCCAGGAGCTGAGACATAGATTGACTAGCACACATATGTTAAGGCTTCCGAAGGATGGGGTTGGGTACGTGGTTTACTACAATGCATCAGGGACCGGACTCATATCTGTCCTCATGCAGGAGCGGACCATGACCGCCTATGGATCACGCCCGTTGAGGCCCCATGAGCAGAACTACGCTACCCATGACTTGGATCTAGCAGCATTGGTCTTTGCTCTAATGATGTAGCGACACTATCTGATGGTCGAGCGCTTTACAGTCAATTCTGACCATAAGAGTCTCAGGTACATCTTCTCGAATAAGAAACTAAACCTGAGAGAGCGACGATGGCTATAGTTCTTCCAATACTATGACTTTGAGATAGTCTATACTCCTGGGAAGGGGAACGTAGTAGCTGATTCTCTCAGCAGGAGGATGGGCATCCAACTACTTTGGGAGGCGACAGAGCAGCTAGCCGCTTTGCAGATATCCTTCCTGGATAGAAGTGGATAAGCCTTTCTTCAGTCGTTCACAGTAACTCCTCCACTACTACATCGGGTCAGAGAGGCACAACGTGGGGACGCTGACTGTGAGACGCGACGTGCGCAGATATCCTCAGGACAAGCACCTGATTGTTTCTCTTTATAAGGAGAGCACAATGTCTTTTTCAGAAAACGTACCTTTGTACCAGTTGCTTTATGGGAGGAGGTGCTGATAGAGTTTCACACTTCCCCTTTGGCGGTACATCCTAGAGTGGTGAAGATGTACCAAGATCTCTGATGACAGCACTGGTGGTCGGGCATGAAGAAGGTTGTGGCAATGTTCGTTTCTCGATGCCTCACCTTCCAGCAGGTGAAGGCAGAGCATCAGGTACCAATAGGCTTGGTACAACCCTTGGAGGTTCCAGAGTGGAAGTGGGACAAGATATCTATGGACTTTGTGACTGGACTTCCATTCACATCCAGATGTCACAACTCTATTTGGGTGATTGTCGACCGACTCACCAAGTCAGCTCACTTCTTACCCATCAGAGAGCATGGCTCCTTCGGAGAGCATGGGACGTCTCTAGGATTAGGAGATTGTACGACAACATGGTGTGCCATCATCTATCGTCTCCGATCGAGATGCTCGCTTTACTTCCCGACAGTGGAAGGGATTGCAGGAGGCATTCAGGACGCATGTACGTCTGAGTACCGCATTTCACCCTCAGACAGATGGTTATACGAAGAGGACCATACAGACTCTTTAGGGCATGCTCCACGCTTGTGTCCTCAACTTTGGTCGTATCTGGGAGGACCACCTACCCTTGGTGGAGTTTGCGTACAAAAACAACAACCACGCCACCATCGGGATGGCACCATATGAGGCGTTGTACGACCGACCTTGAAATCACCGTTGTGCTGGACAGACCCGGGGGAGTCAGCACATGTTGGACCAGAGTTGGTTTAGACCACAACAGTGAAGGTCCAGGTCATCCAGGAGTGGATGAGGATAGCTCAGAGCTGACATAATTCATATGCTGACAGGAGGCGGAGGCCACTAGAGTTCGAGGATGGCGACCACGTCTTCTTGTGGGTCTCACCTTGATGTGGATTAAAGAGTTTTGTCCAAGGCGGCATGTTATCTCCTTGCTTCATCAGACCGTTCCATGTCCTTAGCAGGATTGGCGAGGTGGTTTATCGCCTGGATCTACCACCTCAGTTGCACCGGGTGCACGACGTCTTCCACGTATCTCAGCTGAGGAGATACGTGAAAGACCCGACACATATCATTGACCATGGGGAGATGGACGTTGATGATATGGTGACTTTTTCCAAGGTCCCGGTGGAGATTGAGGATCTACAGGAGTGGGTACTAAGTGGACAGTTGATTCCTCTTGTGCGCATAAGATGGAAGCATGGGAACCTTCAGGGGGGAACATGGGAGAGAGAGGCTCAGATGCGTGCTCAGTACCCACATTTGATTCCCTATTTTTTGATGTATCTTTATGGGGGCCGAAATCCCTGATGTGGGAGTGATGTAAATACCCTTAAAACTCAAGGAATTTTTTTTATTAATTTTCTTTTTTATTTTACAAGAACGCAGTTTCTGACGGCACCTGATTCTCGATGCCCGGTGTGCCTGAAATCATTTTTTGAAGTTTATCTCGGGTACATTAAGTGAACAAACGAGCGGGTTTTTTCTAACTTTTGAACTGGTGCTTAGAACATAATTTCGAGGGACCGATGGAATCGCATCACCAGTATTTGCTTAGAAACACCTTTTCTAGAGTTGTGTTTTCTCGGGTGTGGTTTTTAATTGTTTTTTGGTATTAAGGTAAGAAATAAAATAAAAGTGGTGCGACAATTTTATTTTCTTTCACTTAAAGCGTCTTAACCTAAGTTAAGAGGATAAGTTGGGACCCACAATATCCTACCCACTAGGTAGGATATTTGTGAGGTGGGACCCGCATGAGCCCCACCTTTTCTTTCCATCTATGTAACGCACCCGCACCCCCCCCCCCCCCTTTTAATGAAGTCAACTGTGTGTTTATTATGGTTAAGAAACACTTCATTAAATATGACGGTTAAATCGTTACAATTATTTCAGTGAATTAATTTTTTGTTTCTTTTCTTTTGAATTTAAAATTATTATATTATGATAAGAAAATAAGGGGAGGACTTATTTTATTATGGTTGGGTTTTCATTGTGATATGACTTTGGGAGAAAAGGAGAGGTCTTGAGGATTCTTCTTTCTTCGATGAAGAACTCGAAGAACGCACCGCCGCCGATGAAGAACGCCAACCTCCGACGGTGATAGAGGCCTCCCCTGGAGATCACCTAATGCCAACGGCGTTCCTTCTGTGAAGCTTTCTTCTTTGACGATCATCTTCTTCTGTGACAGTTAATTCCGCGACAAACTCTCGTTTGACGACAACGTTGAGGTAGGGGTTTATTTCGTGAATACTTCCGTCATTTTCTTCCTTTCAAATTGAACCGCCTGTTATCGTAATAAAGGGAGGATGCCAGACTGCACGAACATGACTGACAATCTTCCCCTTTTTAGTTGTTGATATTGATGCGGCACGAGCAAGGGAACACGGTGCCGAAGCACAGCATGGAAATTGTTAAAGGATGGGCGGAGAAGCGCGGCGCCGTCGCACCACGCCGTTGGAAACAAACTAATTCGCGGCGCCGTCGCACCGCGCCGTAGAAGACGAACCAAAGACGTGGCACCGTCGCGTAGCGCCAGAGGACCACTAAAGCACCGCAGCCAGAGCAGGTCAGTGACGGAGGGGCGCGGCGCCGTCGCGTCGTGCCTGAAGAACCAAGGACACAGCCGGTTCCGGGCCGCGGCGGAGCAAGGGAACTGGCGGCCAGCACCGGGCCACCGGCGTCAGAGCAAGGGGACCGGCCTTGCCGATCCCGTGGCGACAACAGTCGGCCGGCCAGGGCGGGCCGGCTGGACAAGGGAAAAGCTGGGGGTTACAAACCACCGGCCATCCAGTTGAGCGATCCCATTAAGGGGTCTCGGTTTCTCCACGTGGGAGCAGCGCGCCCCCGTGCGTCGCTTTGCTCGGTCGTAACGGCCGAGCCGGCTGCCTGGCCACCAGGCCAGTGCCAGCGTGCCCAGCGCGCCAGGCAGAGCCGCCAGGCCGGGACGGGCCGCCCCCAGGCCGGGATTGGCCGTGTCGACCAGGCTGGTCCGCACCCAAGCGGGCCAGAACTGGACTTAGTTCAGGTTTCCCCAGTTCGGGCCGGCCCTGGGGGTATCGGGTCGGGTCGGACCGGGCCCGAAACCCTAATACCGATCCTCTATTGTTCTGTTGCCCATAACATGAGATTCAGACCTCCGATCGATGAACCATCAGTTGCGTAGCGATCTTTGGATCAAGGCGGTCATTTCTGTATATTACACTCAAGCTTTCGGAGTACATTGGGTTCGGTCGGGTTGGTTCGTACACGAAACCAACCGGGGTATAGAGACCCGAAGCCTGACGTACATGGACATTACATTACTTTTGTGGAATACTTAGTTCATAACAAAAAAACACACACACAAGGATCATAATAGTTTAGTGTCTTTTGAAACTCAGAATATAATCTTCTAATCGTGGTGAAAGATCTTCAACATCTCCCATAAAGATCTTACTTTTTTTACCTAAAACCTTTCTTTATATACTGGGGAAAAGAAAAAATAAAAGGGTGAGCTCAAATTCTCAGTAAGGGTAAACAAAAGAAATATTAATCACATAATATTAATAAGAACATAACATTTTGGAAATCTTAACCTGCAAAAGAGAGCATAATTTCATAACATGGGATAAATCTTAGTAGTGAAATGAAATCCCAATAATCATAACATAAAACATGAAACTTTTTGGCATACAAACATAAACATATAGAATCATTTTTTTATTAGTCAAAACTCATTTCCAAAACTATCTTAGTGGACAAAGTCCATTTCTGAACCGAGTTACCCTCGTTTCAGTCCTGCTTCACTGAATCGGTATAACCTATCGTTCCAGCCATGTCTATCTCATGAGATATAAAATCATTAACCAATGCATTGTAGGGAGATATAGGTTCCCCCCATCTCATAATGATACCATTCTTATGTGTGCCAAAAAATCATAAATCATAAATCATTACATAACCCATGTAATAAAAATTGTAATCTTAAACATCGTGACATCATAAAACAATTCATATAAGATAAAGGAATTCATAAAAATATTTCCATCACAACATAATCAAATCCATGTAATAATAGGGATAGAAACAGAACCTTATGTTATCTTAGATGAAAAATAATTTTGATAAAACACTTTAAATGAATTCTTGAGGAAAATATCCTTTCTTCTTCAAAATCAATTTCTTTTCACAAAACGTCATGAAATTTTAAAAGAAAGTTATTTTATTGAAAATACTCATGAAATCTTTTGGAGGAATCATCCTGAAAATAAGGCTTTATAAAACCATAAAAATCCATTCTTTCCGTATATGTTAAAAAAAACATTCTTCGTACTTTTGTCAAAAAAGTCAAAAAGTACCTCGTACGAAAAACGACAAAATATTCCTTTCATATGTTTTACTAAAAACTCACCAAAGGGTAAAATTGGATTTAAAAAATTTTCCATGGATGGAAATAACATTACAAATTGAGGAAACATAGATGTGGATGACAGAATACACCCCAGTAAATACCAACGTATAAACAATCTCGGATAAAAATGAGATTGTGATATTTCCCTTACCTTATGTCCGATATGATTTGTACGTATCCAAACCTCCTATATAATGATTTAAATAATGTCATTAACATATTATAGAATCATATTCATTATTATGATATCATATATGGTTCACTTATTGTTGAGTCAATAAGGTTTTCCTTATGACTTTTCCATTCCTTCTTGTTTTGAAAATCACAAACACCTTATCTTAAGGAAAATTGCTTTTATAAGAAAAATTGCTTTCTTAAGGAAAATCGATTTTATAATAAGAATTATCCTTATCATATTTTCATCCATATTTTTCTTAAGTATGAGATTCAGATTCATTTTCTCGGAATCGTTGAAACTTTGATATAAAGCGTTCTGTTTTAGGATTCGGATTCTGGATAAGAACTATAAGGAAGTTTCATTCCGAATTCTAGATATGAGCTCTGACTAAGTTCAATTCAAGATTCAGGTTACGAATTCTGAAGAAGAATTCTCATTACGAATTCCAATGAAGAATTCTCATTAGGAATTCCAATGAAGAATTATCATTACGAATTCTAATGAAGAAATCCCATTGCGAATTCCCATTATGAATTCTAATGAAGAAATCCCATTCCGAATTCCCATTACGAATGCTGATGAAGAATTCTCATTATGAATTCTGATGAAAAATTCTCATTACGAATTCTGATGATGAATTCTCATTACGATTTCTGATGACAAATTCCTATTCCGAATTCTCATTCCGAATTCACCTATTAAACAGAATTTGAATATCTTTGTTTTATACACTCTGAATTAATTCAGACTCCGAACTTTTATGTTGCTTACACTTCTAAATTTTTTTAACTTTTATTATTGTTCCTTACACTCCGAATCTTCACTCCGAAGTTTTCATTCCGAACTTTTATGTTAGAGTTTAAAACGATGTCGTACATTCTATTACATTTGTTTTGTTATAAAACGATGTCGTCTGTTTTGTTATAAACTAACTGTTGTCTAAGTGACACGTGTACAGGTCCCTCCGATCTTTAAGGAAAATATGACCGTTGGAGAAGGATCTGACCTTTCCTATAAATAGGAGCTCATTTGAAAGAGCTCAGGGCTGATAGATGATGAAAGTACTGAAAGGCTGACTAATTTTCTTGAAGTGATTTCTAGAGATAGAGGCTCTTATTAACTCTCAATGCTTCGCGCGACTCCGAATGTTGGGGATTACATTCGAGGGCTTCCAGGGATAGGAAGACAGAGGTGCCTACTAACTTGAAGTTCGAGGGCTTCCTTGCTGAGGGAGACAGAGGTTGCCAACTACCTTAAAGTTGAGGGCTTGTAGGGATAGCAAGACAGAGACTCCGATCTTCGTATCGAGGGCTTACCCTGGTGTGGGTAAGACAGACTTTCTTGAAAGTATAAATCAAGGGACCTTTATCCAAGGTTGTTGGATACCCTTCTCTTTGGGTTAAAAGACTTATATCTTGTTACTTGTAGTTTTAATACTTGTGTTTATAACGCTGAATTTTGTATTATAAGGAAATATAACTTTATTATACTTCCATACTTGTAATCTGTTTCATTTAGATTCTATACACTTTAAGGTACAATCTCATATTGTAATCTTTTGTTAAGTTTCAATTTCCGGAACCATATTTTCGGAACCCTCATTCAAATTCTCATTCCTAGTTTGCATTCGAAGTTAAGAGGTGTTGTGAATTTGCTTAGTTTAACTTTGTTAAACTTAACCTTTTCCTTTGCTTAAGGAAAACATAGTTATTCTTAACTAACTTTAAAGGTTTCAAAGGAATTTTTTAAAGTATACAGTTCACCCCCCTCTTGTATATTGAGCATCTACATTACTATTTTGATCCTACAATTGGTATCAGAGGAGGTCTCTGAAATACTTGTACTCACATACAATTTATTCTTGCTCACTTTTTCATTCCGAATTTCTATTCCGAAATTTTTCCATTCTGAACTTTTCTCATTACAAACATTGTTATTACGATTCGTTGCTACTAACAATTTTGTGTGCAAAGTTATTTTAGTATGGCTGGAATTAATGTTGGATCAATTGACAATCTGAATCTAACAAGACCACCAATATTTGATGGTAATGACTATGAGTACTGGAGAGATCGTATGAAGAATTTTTTATCAATATTGGAGTAGACAAGTTTGTTATGCTTACTGGTGATTATCAAATTCCTGAAAAAGAAGTCAGAACCTTTACTAACCAGGAAAAGCAAGAATATCAACTAAACTATAAGGTACAAAACACATTACTATGTTCAATGACCAGAAATATATATAGCCAAATTTCTTCTTGTGAAGCAGCTAATTGTATATGGAAGAAGTTAGAGGTTACACACTTTGGAACTTCTAAAGTGATTGAGACTAGAAGAGCAATGCTTAGAGCTGAATATCATGGCTTCAAAATTCCTTATGGAGAACCTATCTGTAATGTTCAACAAATATTTATGACTATTGTCAACAGTCTACAATCTATAGGAGAGAAAGGTTTAGATGATGAAGCTCTTGTGGACAATATATTTGACATTATGCCGAATGAATGGGAATCCAAGAGAACAGCTATAGATGAGAACAGGAAGGTCACTCAAGTTACTCTTGATGAATTATTTGGAACTCTTATACAACACGAAACTAGAATGAAGAGAGATGCTGACAACATCAAGAAAAAGAATGGAAATGGTACTGTTGCTTTTACTACAACTTCAAATCAGATGAAAGCTAAGAGTCCTGAGAGAGTAACTAGATCCAAGTCTAAGAAAGTTAATTTCCAATCCGAATCAAGTGAGAGTGAAGTTTCAGAAAATGAATTAGCAAATCTTGCTCGAAGGATGAACAAGATAGCTGGACAAAATAATTTTCAATCTATGTATAAGAAAAAGGAAAGGAAAGATAAGAAATATGGAGAAGTTACTTGTTATGAATGTAAAAGAGCTGGACATATTAGACCAGATTGCCCTATGCTCAAAAAGAAAGAAAGGAAGGAAAGACATTCAGACAGAAACAGAAAGAAGTATTATAAAGCTAAAGCTAAGAAGGTTTTGAAAGCTAATGATACCTGGAGTGCCAGTGGTGGTGACTCTTCAGATGAATCTTCTGATTATGAATCCTCAGGACAAAAGAATCTTGGTCTTATAGCCAGATTACCTATTGATAATTATTGACTTATGGCTAAGGTATGAAATTTTGAATCTTTGACAATGTTTCTTTAAATCCTAATTACAGTAAGTATTATAATTCTTCTGATGAAGAATCATCTTCTGATGAGGAAAATACTTTACCTACTTATGAAGAAGTCTCTAGGTTTTCTGAACTTCTTGAGATTGAAAATTCCAAACTCAATAAGAAACTTGATAAGGTAAACTCTAGGAATTCTATTCATACAAAAGAGATATCAGATCTTTCTAAAGATCTTGATAAGAAAAATGGTGATTTTTAAAGTATTTCAAAAAATATTTAGGAAGTATGTTCTAAGAAGAACAAACTTTCTAAAGAATTAGAAGAAGTAATTTCTAAGAAAAATGTTTTCGAGCCTAACTCTAGTTCAAAAACTAATGATTTTGAGGATAAAAACTTGGTTGTAAAACTCAAGTCCGAAATTTTTTCATTAAAGAAATGTTTATCAAACTTTACCAATGGTAAAGAAAATTTGGATAAGATGTATTCTCAAATACGACATTTAAGAATTAAATCCGGATTTGGTTATACCCATGCAAAACCTATTTTTAGTAACAATTATTTTGTTCCTTAAAGTGACCCATTTTGTACCAAGTGTCAATGTGGTGGTCACTGGGAAAAGAATTGTTCCTTAAACAAAATCCAATCCCTAGGATTTCACAAAGCTTACTTTTCTAAGAAGATGTGGATACCTAAAATTTTATTGTATGGAAATCTCGGATCCAAACCAGTTTGGATTCCGAAAGTCTAATTTTCTTCTTTATTTCAGGATAATAAAGAATGTACCAGCAACAATACATGGTACATGGATAGTGGATGTTCCCGGCACATGACTAGTAACAAAACTTTTTTTGAAAAGATTATCAAAACAAAAGGAGGGAAGGTAACTTTCGGAGACAATGCTAAGGGAGAGATTGTTGGTATTGGTAATATTGTTTTTCTTGGTAAAACCTTGATTTCAAATGTTCTTTTTGTTAAGGGTCTTAAGCACAACCTCATTATTATAAGTCAGTTATGTGATGAAGGTTACCTTGTGAATTTTAGGAATGATAAGTGTTTAGTACAAAATTCCAAGGAACAATTTATTCTCTCAGCCAACAGGCAAGAGAATGTTTACACCTTGAACTTAGAAGATCTTAGAAGCCATGATTTACCATGCCTAAGTGCAATGGAAGATCATTCCTGGTTATGGCATAGAAGACTAGGTCACTGTAATCTTAGAAACCTATGTAAACTCTCTAAGAAGAAACTAGTTAAGGATCTACCGGAGCATATATTTGATTCTTCTAAAGTTTGTGATCCTTGTCAATATGGAAAGCAACATAAATCTAGTTTTAAATCAATCGGTGAAGTCTCAACAACTGATGCATTACAGTTAGTGCACATGGATCTTTTTGGTCCAACAGAAACTGGAAGTATTGGAGGCAAATACTATGTATTTGTTCTAGTTGATGATTACACTAGATTTACTTGGGTCTATTTTCTAGCAAAGAAATCTGATGTTTTTTCCTATTTCAAAAGTTTTAGATCTCAAGTTAAAAATGAGAAAAACCTTCCGTTGAAAAATATTCATAGTGATCATGGAGGAGAATTTCAAAATTCTGATTTTGAAACTTTTTGTAGTATGAAAGGTATTAATCACAATTTTTCAGCACATAGAACTCCTCAACAGAATGGTGTAGTTTAAAGAATAAATATAATTCTTCAAGAAATAACTATAACCATCTTGAGTGAGTATTCTATTGCTAGACATTTCTGGGCTGAAGCTGTAAGTACTGCTTGTTATACTATAAATCGAGTTTTGATTAGAACTTTTCTTAATAAAACTCCTTATGAGTTATGGAATGGTAGAAAACCTAGACTATCCTACTTCAAGGTTTTTGGATGCAAAGTATTCATTTTGAATACTAAAGACAACTTAAATAAATTCACACCAAAATCTGATTAAGGAATTTTCTTAGGTTATTCCACAACTTCTAAGGCTTATAGAGTTTTTAATAAAAGTACCAGCACTGTTGAGGAAACAACACATGTAAAATTTGATGAATCAGATCCTTTTGTTTTTAAAGCATCCCAATTTACATCTCCGGATGTGTTTTCAAAAACTGATTTTCAACCTTTGATAGAAGAACCTTTTGATAAGGAAATTGTTCTAGAAGATACTTCTGAAACATTTACCCCAGAAGACTTTCTACCCTATGTTGATGAACAGGTTTTACAAAACCCAAATCAGGTGTTTCTTAAGAATCATCCCAGTGATAGTATCATTGGTGATTTAAATCAACCTATAAGGACTAGAAGTTCCTTAATAAATGAAGTAGAACATCTACCATTCCTTTCTCAATTAGAACCAAAAAGCACTGATGAAGCTTTAGGTGATGATGATTGGATTAAAGCCATGCAAGATGAACTAAATGAATTCGAAAGGAATAAAGTCTGGACCTTTGTTAAAAGACCTAAGGAAACCTCTGTTATTGGAGTAAAATGGGTTTTCAGAAATAAATGTGATGAAAATGGATTCATTGTTAGAAATAAAGCTAGACTTGTTGCTAAAGGCTATAATCAGCAAGAAGGAATGGACTATGAATAAACCTATGCTCCAGTAGCTAGACTTGAATCTATCCGTATTCTACTTGCCTTTGTAGCATTATTTAATTTCAAACTTTTCCAAATGGATGTGAAATGTTCTTTTCATAACGGTTATGTTCAAGATGATGTTTTTGTTGAAAATCCTCCTGGCTTTGAAGATACAAAACATCCGGATCATGTTTTTAGACTTACCAAAGCTTTGTATGGCCTTAAACAAGCCCCATGAGCATGGTATGATAGACTCACTGGATTTTTGATTCAAAACAACTATGTTAATGGAAATGCAGATCCAACCCTTTTTATAAAGAAAGATAAGAAAAATGTTTTGATTGTTCAAATTTATGTTGATGAAATTATATTTGGTTCAACTTAGCAATATTTGACTGACTCTTTTGCTAGTCTAATGAAATATGAGTTTGAAATGAGTATGATGGGGGAGTTAACATTTTTCCTTGGTTTTCAAATTACTCAAAAACCAGAAGGAACCTACATATCTCAACATAAGTATATTAAAGATCTTCTTAAAAAGTATGGTTATGACAACACTAAGAGTATAAGTACTCTCATTGGTACCTCAAACTCTTTAGATCTTGATAAAGATGGGAAACCAGTAGATCAAACATCTTTTAGAGGTATGATAGGAAGTCTACTATACTTAACAGCTAGTCGACCAGACTTAATGTTTTCAGTATGGTTATGTGCAAGATATAAATCCAATCCTAAAGAATCTCACATAAAGGCAGTAAAAAGAATTTTTCGCTACCTTAAGGGAACCATGGATCTAGGATTATTTTATACTTCTGGAAATGATTTTGTTCTAAAAAGGTTTTCTGATGCTGACTTTGGTGGATGTAGAATGGATAGAAAAAGTACATCTGGAACTTGAAATTTCTTAGGAGATTATTTAGTTTCTTGGTCCTGCAAGAAGCAACATTCTGTAGCACTCTCCACTGCTGAAGCTGAATATGTAGCAGCTGGAAGTTGTTGTGCACAAGTGTTGTGGATGCAACACACACTCACAGACTATGGCTTGAGTTTTACTAAAACTCAAATTTTGTGTGATAACACAAGTGCCATTTCCCTAAGTAAGAACCCTGCACATCACTCCCGTGAAAAACACATAGATATTAGACATAACTTTCTTAGGTATCACACACTTAAAAGAGATATTATTCTTCAATTTATCGGAACGCAAGATCAACTTGCTGATATTTTCACAAAATCTTTGCCTTCTGATAGATTTGAATATATTAAACAGGAGTTAGGAATGATAACCGAAAGGTAATCTTTCTTAATTAACTTTCTGTTGAAAAAATCTCGTTAGAGTAATAAACTCCTTTTCATAGGGGGGGTACATTTTATTGTTGGTTTAACAAAGTTTTTCAAAATTTGTTTTCAAACTTTTCGGAACAAAGATTTCCGGAATGGAACATCTGGATCTAAAATTTTCCAGAATGGACATATTCATACAGAATACTCCTGGAATAGAAGTGTTCATATTGAAAATTTCCGGAATGAAAATTTTCGTACTAGAATTTTCATAATTTGATTTTCATACTAAATTCTTCGTAATGTATTTTTTCGTACTAAGTTTTTCATTTTTCTTTTTCCTTACTAAGTTTGTTTTTCACACTGAGTTTTTCCATAATGAATGTTTCGTAATGAATTTTTCGTACTAATATTATTTTCCAACGAAAATATTTTGTGAAATCTGTCTTCTCATAATAAAGTTTTTTTTAGTCTTTTTTATATTACCCATTACGAATAATCCTTCACAGCCAATCCGAAAGGTATGAGTTCCTTACTCAAGTATTCGTAGTCATACATTACTTGCTGGCATTTTCTTGTATTATGATTTCGGATTATAGTTTTCTTAATTCCTTGTTTTAATAAAAATCTCAAAAATATCGGATTCAAGTTTTCAACCTTCAGATCTGATCTCAGCTTATTCCAACCGTTAGATCAACCGTGGAAGTTGAACCGTCATCTCGTTGCCTATAAAAAGGGAACCCAATTACTCATCCCACATCGATCTCAAGCTCTCGCATCTCGAATCTCTACCTCTCTGATTTAATGCCATTCCGAACTTCTGTTTTCTTCGTGCCGAACTTCTCAGAGGACTTCAGATCTGAATGTCTGCGGAGTTAGCATCTCAAGAAATGTCTTCCACTAAGCCTATTTCGCAATGGTTAGTTTACAGATAAAGGTAGTCCATCCGGATTTCTTCAACAACTATGATTCCCTTATTTCAAAGAACATTAAGTTGAATGGCTGGGAAGATGTTGTGGTGACAAAAACCAGGAACCAAGATGATGTATATTCAGACTTACTTGTTGAGTTCTATGAATATGTTTCTTTCTTTAAGTAAGATAATAGGGAGAAGTTCTCTTTTATGTCTTATGGAAAGACTTACAAGCTTTCACACACCAAGGCTACAAGCTTGGTAGGGCTGTCTTATGAAGGAGAAGCCGAATTTATTTCGCATGTGTTGCTAGACTCTAAGGGTAGCTTCGACAAGGAAAATGCCTTAGAAACTCTCGGACAGGCTGATGACAAGGCTCCGAAGATTGCAAGTCTATCTACAAATTTCCAGATTCTGGAGTTATGGGTGTAAGGACTTATCGTACCGAGGAAAGGTGATAAAGATAGCTTGAAGAAAAGTTAGATCTATATCTTAGATTTCCTGATAAATCTGAGGAAGTTTAACTTGATTAATCACATTCTTCTTACTATTGAAAATTTGAAGAAAGGAAATATGAGAGCTCAGATTATTATGTATCCAGCAATCCTCTCTATGTTAATTGTTCGGTGCCTTGAGTCTTTCAAGGAGGATTGAAAATCAAAGCCAAGAGTTTGCAAGATCATGCTTGTAAGTGATGGTATTCTTAAGAGGATGGATGTGGCTTTCAACAAGTAAACTGGTGAGTTCTTCGATTTTCCAAATCAAGAAGAAGCGGCTCCGAAGGATGCTGAACCGGAATCATCTAAGCCAGTAAGGAAGAGAAAGCTCAAAGAAGTGGAAGTTCAAGCAGAGAATCCTAAGTCTAAGGAAGTCCATTCCGCACCTCCTAAGCCTAAGAAGAAGAAAGCCTATCCTGATGAGGTTGTTACAAAGTGGAGAGATGATAAAGAGAAAAGAAAAGAAGGGGATCCGCAGTTCGGATTGGACCCTGCGGAGGCTAAGGCCTTGAAGGAGAGAACTACTGATGAGCTTGAAAAACAAGCAAAGCAAATGAAGCTCAAGAAGAAGATTTCTGGGGCTGAGGTAGCTCAGGCTTTGTTGAAATTCAATGAAATGGTTTCAGAAACTATTCCAGTTCCGAGATCTTTTTCCTTGGAATCTCTACCTGAGACTCCAGGAAGAAATTTTGTTGCTCCGGAAGAAGCTGTTGCTAAGAATAACGAGGAAGTAGAGCAAGTTGAGAAAGTGGAACAAGTTGAAGAGGGTGATGAAGGAAGTGGTGAAACCGGAGATGTGCTGAAACAAGTAGATGATTACAAGGGGACACCTTCGGAACACTTATCACTCCGAACATCTGAAGAAGAATCTTCGAAGCTAGTTACTCCAGCAATAGAAGAAGAAAAAGGAGAAGAAGAAGTTTCTTATCATGGAGAAGAAGAACATCTTTTACTTGATTTTGCTCAGAAAGAAATCATAGGGGTTCGTGTTTAGGAAGTCGCTGATGAAGAAGATAATGTTGTTCAAGATTCTGATAGTGAGAAGAGAACTCCGGAACAGGATTCAATTCCGGAAAAAGACAAGGGGAAAGAAAATCCTTGCTGATACTCCGAGCTCAGAAGTAAAGAAGAGGAAGGAAGTTGGTAGCACTTCAAAGAGAAAGCTTGAACTTGTTGAAGAAGAAATTTCTCCAAGAAAAGTTTCAGATTCGGAGTCATCTTCAGTGGGGCATGACTTTGTTGTTCAGTCTTTGAAGAAGTTGGTGGGAACCATTCCGACCTTCTCAAGTATTGATTCAAGATGCCAGATGCTCCAACATGCTTTAAATCAGAAAACTGACTCTATATCTATGGTTATGGACAAGTGCGTTGAGATTGAATCTCATTTCAAAACATTCTTTGTTGGTTACGAAGCTCATAGAAAATCATGAAAGAGGATGACAAATTGGTCGAAGAAGACTGTGGAAGAGATGAGGTTGCTCGATGAGTTTCAAGACAATATTAAAGATGCTTTTGAGACCGAGGACAAGAAGTTAAATGAGTTAAATACATCTTTTGAAGAGAAGCTGGCAGAAGAGAAGAACTTCCGGATTCAAGAAGTGAGAGATCTGAATGGGAAGCTAAATTCCGTTTCTCAAAACTGGAAGTTTTAAAGGGATCATCGTACTGATTTTGAAGAAAGGATTAAGGCTCAGGAAGAAAAGATCAAAGCTCAGGAAGAAAAGCTGAAAGCCCAGGAAGAAAAAATTGAAGCTCAATCAGCAAGAATAGTTGTCTTAGAGAAGCAAGCTGAAGAAGATCATAAAGACCTGAAGAAGATCAAGACTATTCTAAAGGGGCTCATGTCGAAGGAAAAAGATCCGAAATAACCAAATCCGATCTTTTTGTTGTAATTTTTTTCATTGTTGTCAAGATTTCAAACCTAATGAAATTTGTGCCTCTCATTTCTTTTGTTGTCATTATTAATATTTCAGGTACTTAGTTATTTTTTCCATTCCCTCCAATTCTTTTTGAAAATCACAAAGGGGGAGAAGGAAAAGATCCTTAAGAAAAAGAAGAACTCTAATAAGAGTTTATCAAAGGGGGAGAAGAAAAAGATCATTAAGAAAAAGAAAAACTCTAATAAGAGTTTGATTAAGGGGGAGCTTTTTCATTAAAGAAGACATTCTTATCTATCACTCCGGAAATCTGAATATGATCCATAGAGTTTCAAAGACTAAGGGGGAGTTAGTCATATTCATAAATATCCTTAAAGCAAAAGGAGAGAATCCTTAATGTTTTTTTTCTTCTTAGAATTTATTTTTCGTAAGGATGTTTGTGCGTTCCAAAAAGGGGGAGATTGTTGAGTCAATAAGGTTTTCCTTATGACTTTTCCATTCCTTCTTGTTTTGAAAATCACAAACACCTTATCTTAAGGAAAATTTCTTTTATAAGAAAAATTGCCTTCTTAAGGAAAATCGTATTTATAAGATAAATTATCCTTATCATATTTTCATCCATATTTTTCTTAAGTATGAGATTCGGATTCATTTTCTCGGAATCGTTGAAACATTGATATAAAGCATTCTGTTTTAGGATTCAGATTCTGGATAATAACTATAAGGAAGATTCATTCCAAATTCCGGATATGAACTCTGACTAAGTTGTATTCAAGATTCAGGATACGAATTCTGAAGAAGAATTCTCATTACGAATTCCAATGAAGAATTCTCATTACGAATTCTAATGAAGAATTCTCATTACGAATTCTAATGAAGAAATCCCATTCCGAATTCCCATTATGAATTCTAATGAAGATATCCCATTCTGAATTCCCATTACGAATGCTGATGAAGAATTCTCATTACGAATTCTGATGACGAATTCTCATTACGAATTCTGATGACGAATTATCATTACGATTTCTGATGACAAATTCATATTCCGAATTCTCATTCCGAATTCACCTATTAAACAGAATTTGAATATCTTTGTTTCATACACTCTGAATTAATTCAGACTCCGAAAAATATATTTGTTAGACTCTGAACTTTTATATTGCTTACACTTCTAAAATTTGTTTACATTTATTATTGTTCCTTACACTCCAAATCTTCACTCCGATGTTTTCATTCCGAACTTTTATGTTAGAGTTTAAAACGATGTCATACATTCTATTACATTTGTTTTGTTATAAAACGATGTCGTCTGTTTTGTTATAAACTAACTGTTGTCTACGTGACACGTGTACAGGTCCCTCCGATCTTTAAGGAAAATATGACCGTTGGAGAAGGAGCCGACCTTACCTATAAATAGGAGCTAATTTTAAAGAGCTCAGGGCTGATAGATGATTAAAGTACTGAAAGGCTGACTAATTTGCTTGAAGTGATTTCTAGAGAGAGGCTCTTATTAACTCTCAATGCTTCGTACGACTCCGAATGTTGGTGATTACATTCGAGGGCTTTCAGGGATAGGAAGACAGAGGTGCCGACTACATTGAAGTTCGAGGGCTTCCTTGCTGAGGGAGACAGAGGTTGCCAACTACCTTAAAGTTGAGGGCTTGCGGGGATAGCAAGACAGAGACTCCGATCTTCGTATCGAGGTCTTACCCTGGTGTGGGTAAGACAGACTTTCTTGAAAGTATAAATCAAGGGACCTTTATCCAAGGTTGTTGGATACCCTTCTCTTTGGGTTAAAAGACTTATATCTTGTAACTTGTAGTTTTACTACTTGTGTTTATACCGCTGCATTTTGTATTATAAGGAAAGTATAAATTTCTTATACTTCCTTACTTGTACTCTGTTTCATTCAGATTCTATACGCTGTAAGGTGGAATCTCATATTGTAATCTTTTGTTAAGTTTCAATTTCCGGAACCATATTTCCGGAACCCTCAATTGGAATCTCTTTCCTAGTTTGCATTTGGAGTTAAGAGGTGTTGTGAATTTTCTTAGTTTAACTTTGTTAAACTTAGCCTTTTCCTTTGCTTAAGGAAAACATAGTTATTCTTAACTAACTTTAAAGGTTTCAAAGGAATTTTTTAAAGTATACAATTCTCCCCCCCTCTTGTATATTGAGCATCTACATTACTATTTTGATCCTACACTTATGACTTTATATTACACGTTCTTTTGTAAATTCCATGTTAAAGAAGCGTTTTGGGTACAATCGTTTCATTTATCGTTGGTGTTTGGAATTGTTGTTCTTGAAATTATTATTACTTATATCATGATTTACACACTTCCCGAATATAAATCATGATTTATATATCATATATATTCAGTATATATATATATATAATAGATAGATAAATGAAATGAAACATACCGTTCATGGAGACGGTAGTCCGTACATACGCAGGGACGCTGTTTTCCTTTCCTTATTGTCTTGAACGGAAGTAAGTAGATGACATACATATATACATAAATACAGTAGCATTATAATGTCATATATTTCATTATTATTTCTTATATATACTTTATAATCATTCTTAAATGGTTAACATGGAGAATGAATCTCATCGCGTCGTGGAGACGGTAGTCCGTACATACGCACAAGCGATGATATCATTCCCATGGTTGTGGAAATGTGTTTAAGTGTATGTATACTATTTCAGTATCAATATCACATTATAATAATTATATATAGTTTCTCATTACACCATTATATTTTGTCAGGGGTTGGCCGAGCTTGAATGCTCAAATTGGTGTGAGGAGGAGTGGGAGGAGGTGCCCTTTTATAAGGGAGGAGAGGAGCATCTTTGGAATTCTTAAAAATATTAATTTATAATAAATCTAACCCCACTTAAAAACCTACACAAATGAATCATATTCGAATCTTAGATGAGATAGGGTTGTAATCGCATCAACCAATCAAATTTAGATATGTTTGGATATTATTTTAAATCTTATCATTTTGATTTATCCTTATTTAATCCATTTAAGTTTATTTGTGGTAATAAAATTCTAAATTTTTAATTATAACAAATAATTACTTATTTGATGATAATTTTCCATAATTGTTTACTTTTTAACATTATAGAAAATATAAATATAAATTTATAATTTTTAAATATTTTTGTGATTTTTAAACAATTTTATAATATGTTATTTTTATAAAATAACAATAGTGTCTATTTTGACACTATTCATTTATTTGAATTTAAATAAAATATATGCAGAATATATTTTCGAAATAAAAGTTTTAATAGATTCATAAAAGGTCATATGTGTCTATAAAATTAGTGGATCACATTAAATAGTTCATATAATATTTAATTTATTATTTTTAAAACCATTTATTTGGTTTATCTCTTAATAAAATAATTACTACAACAATTTTTTATAATTATTTAATATACTTATTTGTTGCATAAAAATTTAAAATTAACTCTTATGATGAACATAACTATATTACATTTCACAATAATACTTTTACTCGAATTTATAATCTTAAAATCACAATATTTAAATTGTTATATTTATTAAATTATGAAGGTGACAACTTTAGCATCATTTAAAATAAAATAATATAAGTGTCATAATTTCTTGTATAAGACTCCAAATAGTAAAATATTCTACCATTGGATTATTATAGTTTAAATTTACATGACCAATAAGTTTTGGTCAGGGTTTTGTGCCTTTTATGGTCACTATTAGTTTAATAAAAACTATATTCTTGATTTTTCACTAGATAAATAATTTTTGCATCACTATTGAGTCACAATTAATGATAATTATTTAATCCCAAAAAATTCTAAATAAATTCTCATGATGGAGATAATTGTTTTAGCTTTCTGGAGACTATTCATGTTCGATGTTTTATATTGTTTATCACTAAGTTATAATTATTATACTTATAAGATTTAAGAGAGTGACATGTTGTCACTTTCTTTGGTTTTAATAATAATTAAATTATTTTCATGGTCAAATGTCCATAAAATGAATCTAATCCGACCCTTAGTTGATATGTGTTTACTTTTAGACATCAAATAGAATTTTGGCATGTGTTAGGGTAATTTTATAAAATTATATTTACCCTTAATTACCCGATTTACCTTTAACTATGGTAATAAAATTTACCGTAATTACTATTCATAATTCCCAAAAATAAAAAGTATCCTATTAACATAATTTGGACCCACTGATTCCAAATATGGGATCCATTTTTTTCAAATTCAATACACAGATGTTGCAGAAATTAAATTAAAATTAATCCCGTTGTCGAATGAAAACAGGTTTTTGTTTAAAACATTGCAAATGATTGAATTGATTTAACCTACGAATTCAAGGTAAAATCAATGCTAATGACATAAATTATATTAAATGGTAAAAATATATTCTATTTATACTTTAAAACCATTCAATATTATAATTTAACGACATAAAATATTACAATGAAAAAAGTTGTTTTTAATTAAAATATAGCGTGTTTTTACTATTCAATAAAATATAAAAGTTATCGGAAAAATATCAAAACATTATCTAATGTAAAGTTTTAAATCCTTATTCAAAAGAAAAATTTTATTTTGTCAAATTGAACATATAAAAATGTCAAAAACTAGATTTAAAGTGGGTGCTCCATCAAAAGGCGGCAAAACTGCATTTTTTTAAAAATACTTATTTTACCCGAAAAATTTATTTGGTTCTTATACCATGTTCTAGAAAATGTGTAAGATGAATAATAATGTTATAAAATAAAAAATTTAGTTAATACTATTCATAAAGGCTAGTTCATGACAATATTATAACAATATATCGTTGTTTATTAAATCTCGGTATTGCGTACAACACACGCTATCGAAGAAGGATGTGATTGCGTGTAATACAAGCCATGTCAGGGTTGCGTGTTGTGAAAGAATCCTTCGTTGTTTTGTATAACATAATCCAATCATATTTCTTTTATACATTGAATATATATATATATATATATATACTCAATGTTGCGTAGAATAACTATTATCAAAATTGTGTGTAATACGATCCCAGAATAGTGTTGCGTATACTGCAAGCTAATACGGTGTTGCATATAGCGCAAGGTAATCTTGGTGTAGAATACAACACAAGACATTAATGAAATTAAATGAATATTTTTCATAAAATCTTGGGGTGTTACATTCTACCCCCCTTAAAATGAATTTCGCCCTCGAAATTCGTCGGGGGTTATAAATGGTTTACTACTCGAAATATTGTTTAATAGAAACCCACATCGTAAAAAGGAATACCAAAATATGGCTTTAAAAACTAATGTTTGAAATGTAACGGTTACCCAAGTTATCTCATCATTGGGTTTCTACGTAGGAGAACATAGGTGAAAATATGGATATGGAAGAAAAATCTAACCGTCAAGTTCTGATGGAGAGTGGTAGAGAACATGGCTATGAAAAATCCAACAATCGCAAAGCCATAAATTTGTGACGATCTAAGGTACCATCTGATTCATCAGATATAAGAACACTAAGAAAACATTTTTGGTTTTTAAGATCATTTCCCTAAAGTTTATGAAATTGGAATTAGATGAAATTCTTTTGTGATTTTGGTATAATCTCACCGTTTGTCGTTATTTGGACAATTTCCACTTCATCTCTTAAATAAATGAAGTTGAATTTGTCATTTGTGATGTGTTAGCAGATCATGTGATAGAATGATGGGTCATTCCATCTCTTTCAAACAAAAGGTTAGAAAAATTTATAATTCCATCTTATGGTTAATCATATATGGTTCCAAAAATGAACTTATACTTCATATATCATACTGAATAATAAAATATAACTAGTTTCTACAAACCAGGGACTTCCTATAGGCCAGTGGTAGGCGATAAAGGTCATTCACACTTTGGTTGTGTGTTCCATTCCCACAACCTTGTCCGACGTGATGGGTTGTCGCCCGTCCTACAGGTTGTCCTTTTTCTAAAACTATATTACTATAACATCCCATCAGTAATATCTAAAAGAACTTCTATCCTTAAACAATACTAACTTATGTCCAACATAATCCATTCCAATCTTTAGGCTTATCCATAATACTGCAGTCCACTCTCATAACATAGTGAAAACGATTACCAGAGATTTAATTCCATCGTTGATCCCCATATATCATAAGATATGTTTTGTTGGTCACATTCCAAACATTCAAAGTCCTTAATCATGTATTCTCTTGAATACCCATTGAACCTTAGTGAAAAAATGAATGCAGTGAAAAGTTAACACCTTCCACATACCAAAATCCTCAAAATTCTATATACTCAAACCATGATATCACTTAGTCCTTATATCAATCATGAGCTCATGAATACTGTCAAATATTTCATTTTCTCGTTTTCCCTTCATTATGCACATATCATTCTTTTTCCAAAAATATCTCAATCACTTTCCATGGTTACTGGTACCATAAAATTATTGAAAACCACAATAGAACAATACATAAATATTCCAATATTCCACAGTACTATATACAACAATATTTTGGAATCCCATTACATAAACACTTAATCATTCCACCACATCGTTGTCATATTCAACATCACCAATAGTGATCGCATGTGACTTCCCTTTGTCCTTTCCCATAAGTGTATGCTCATGTTGATCATCACTAACCCTTAGATTAGGGCATTTATTAGCATAATGCCCCATTTCCTTGAACTTGAAGCATTGAAGTGTTGGTGGTGCGTTCTCTGCAGTCTTTTCTTTATTCACATCATTAGAAACCCTTTTCCTTTACTTCGACACTCAGCTGCTCGATGACCTTCTTTTCCACACTTAAAACATTTTCTAGTCCCTTTAAGACAATATCCACCATGCTTTTTTCCACACTTTGAACATAAGGAAACATTCATATTCTTTTCACCTTTATTCTGAGACTTCTCCTTGAACTCCATCATTCATTTCATGTCAAAACCATGAGATGGATATGTAACACCAACTTCCATTTCTACCTTGATAGAACAATGCACAATTTCTTCATAGCTATTGAAGTCTCTTATAGATAATGCCCTTCGAAGAATTGGTTTTAAGCCACTGAAAAATTGATCAACTTTACTTTCGGGTTGGATGATAAGGCCAGATGCATACATTGCAAGTCTTGTAAAATTCGCTTCGTATATACCAACAGATTCATCATCCTTCTACATCAGCTCAAGAAACACCTCTTCCATCTTTGTTCGAAGAATACGAGGGAAGTACTTACTGAAAAACAAGTTCTTGAACTCGTCCCATTCCATAGACTCAATTTCATCTCTTGGCCTCGTATTCTGGATAAGATTCCACCATTGACCATCTTCACCTTCCAAACGATATACTGCTAAGATGACTTTAACATGTTCATAACACTGAAGAACTGAAAATATCTTTTCAGTGGTACTGATCCATTGTTCAGCAACAAGTGGATCGAAAGACCCACTGAATGAAGGTGGACGTTGCCTCATGAAGGACTCAATAGAATATTATTCCCTTCTTTTCTCATTTGGAAGTCCAGAATGATTCATAGCTTGTGTAAGTATAGCAATATGATTTTTCACTCCATCTCCCATAACACCTATTTGTTCAGGAGGACAATCATTGCATTGTCCATTACATTGATCAACACGGTTAATTCGGACTCCAGCCATCGTCTAAAACCCAAAAATAATAGTGTGAGAGGCAAAAATCATGCTAGGGAAAACAACATAATAAAGGGGGAGTACCCTCATTATCTAACATCTTAGGTTAAATTCTAAGATCGTTAGCAAAATTCTAGGACTATAACCTATACGTATACTTAACCTTAGAGACATCCCTAGACATACCTTAGAAATATCACTAGGGATCTCACTAAAGTTCTCGAATCCTAGTTTTCAAAGGTTGACTAAACCTTTCCTCTGATACCAACTATATAGACCCGAAGCCTGACGTACATGGACATTACATTACTTTGGCGGAATACTTAGTACATAACAAAAACACACACAAAAGGATCGTAATAGTTTAGTGTCTTTGGAAACTCGGAATATAAACTTCTAATCATGGTGAAATATCTTCAACATCTCCCATAAAGATCTTCATTTTTTTTACCTAAAACCTTTCTTTATATCCTGGGGAAAATAAAACATAAAAGGGTGAGCTCAAATTCTCAGTAAGGGTAAACAAAATAAATATCAATCACATCATATTCATAAGAACATAACATTTTGGAAATCTTAACCTGCAAAAGAGAGCATAATTTTATAACATGGGATAAATCATAGTAGTGAAATGAAATTCAAATAATCATAACATAAAACATGAAACTTTTTGGCATACACACATAATCATATATAATCATTTCTTATTAGTCAAGACTCATTTCCAAGACTATCTTAGTGGACAAAGTCCATTTCTGAACCGAGTTACCCTCGTTTCAGTCCTGCTTCACTGAATCGGTATAACCTACCGTTCCAGCCATGTCTATCTCACGAGATATAAAATATTTACCCAATGCATTGGAGGGAGATATAGGTCCCACCCATCTCATAATGATACCATTCTTATGTGTTCCACAGAATCATAAATCATACATCATTACATAACCCATGTAATAAAAATTGGAATCTTAAACATCGTGACATCATAAAACAATTCATATAAGATAAAGGAATTCATAAAAATATTTCCATCACAACATAATCAAATCCATGTAATAATAGGGATAGAAACAGAACCCTATGTTTTCTTAGATGGAAAATAATTTTCATAAAACACTTGAAATGAATTCTTGAGGAAAATATCCTTTCTTCTTCAAAATCAATTTCTTTTCACAAAACGTCATGAAATTTTAAAAGAAATAGATTTTATTGAAAATAGTCATGAAATATTTTGGAGGAATCTTCATGATAATAAGGCTTCATAAAACCGTAAAAATCCATTCATTCCATATAACTTAAAAAAACATTCTACGTACATTTGTCGAAAAATTCAAAAAGTACCTCGTACGAAAAACGACAAAAGATTCCTTTTAATATCTTGTACTAAAAACTCACCAAAGGGTAAAATTGTATTTAAAAAATTTTAGGTGGATGGAAATAACATTACAAATTGAGGAAACATAGATGTGGATGATAAAATACACCCCAGTAAATACAAACGTATAAACAATCTCGGATAAAAATGAGATTGTGATATTTCCCTTACCTTATGTCTGATATGCTTTGTACATATCCGAACCTCCTGTATAATGATTTAAATAATGTCATTAACTTATTAAAGAATCATATTCATTGTTATGATATCATATATGGTTCATTTATGACTTTATATTACACGTTCTTTTGTAAATTCCATGTTAAAGAATCGTTTTGGGTAAAATCGTTTCATTTATCGCAGGTGTTTAGAATTGTTGTTCTTGACATTATTATTACTTATATCATGATTTAATTACTTCCAGAATATAAAACATGATTTATATATCATATATATTCAGTATATATATATATATAAAATAGATAGATAAATGAAATGAAACACACCGTTCATGGAGACGGTAGTCCGTACGTACGCATGAACGCTGTTTTCCTTTCCTTATTGTCTTGAATTGAAGTAAGTAGATGAAATAAATATATACATAAATCCAGTATCTTTATAATGTCATATATTTCATTATTATTGCTTATATATACTTTATAATCATTTTAAATGGTTAACATGGAGAATGAATCTCATAGCGTCGTGGAGACGGTAGTCCGTACGTACGCACGAGCGATGATATCGTTCCCATGGTCGTGGAATTGTGTTGAAGTGTATGTATACTATTTCAGTATCAATATCACTTTATAATGATCATATATAGTTACTCATTACACCATTATACCCATCCAATTAAGGTGGTGGCAGAAAATTGATTACACCACGACGTGGAGACGATATTCCGTACGTACGCACGTGCGGTGATTTCCTATTTCCGTAGGATGGATATAAGGTTAATTAGACTTGTTTCATATTTATAATAACATATCAGTATATAAGAAATACTGATGTTATTACTTTATCATGAAACAACTAAACAAGAAGAAGTTGAAGAAGAAAGAAATTGAAAAAGATCGGTAATGGATATTACCTCTTTTTGATGCGCCTTCACTTAACCTCCACTTAAAGAACTAAGGATGGTCTTTGAAGAAGACCAGGACCTCTAGGATGATACTAGGGAAGTGGAGAAGATATTTTGGCAGGGGTTGGCTGAGCTTGAATGCTCAAATTGGTGTGAGGAGGAGAGGGAGGAGGTTCCCTTTTATAAGGGAGGAGAGGGGCACCTTTTGAATTCTTAAAAATATTAATTTATAATAAATCTAACCCCACTTAAAAACCTCAAAAAATGAATAATATTCAAATATTAGATGATATAGGGTTGTAATCTCATCAACCAATAAAATTTAGACATGTTTTGATCTTATTTTAAACCTTATCATTTTGATTTATCTTTATTTAATCTATTTATGTTTATTTGTGGTAATAAAATTCTAAATTTTAAATTATAACAAATAATTACTTATTTATTGTGAATTTTCCATAATTGTTTACTTTATAACATTATAGACCATATAAATTTAAATTTATAATTTTTAAATATTTTTGTGATTTTTAAACAATTTTATAATATCTTATTTTTATAAAATAACAATAGTGTCAATTTTTACACTATTCATTTATTAGAATTTAAATAAAATATATACAGAATATATTTTCGAACTAAAAGTTTTCATAGATTCATAAATGGTCATATGTATCTATAAAATTAGTGGATCACATTAAATAGTTCATATATTATTTATTTTATTATTTTTAAAACCATTTATTTGGTTTATCTCTTAATAAAATAATTACTACAACAATTTTGTATAATTCTTTAATATACTTATTTGTTGCATAAAAATTCAAAATAAACTCCTATTATAAAGATATATATATTAACTTTCACAATAATACTTTTACTCGAATTTATAATCTTAAAATCACAATATTTAAATTGATATATTTATTAAATTATGAAGGTGACAACTTTGGCATCATTTTAAATAAAATAATATAAGTGTCATAATTGCTTGTATAACACTCCAAATGGTCAAATATTAGACCATTGGATGATTATAATTTAAATATACATCACCAATAAGTTTTTTCCAGGGTCTTGTGCCTTTTATGGTCACTATTCGTTTAATAAAAACTATATTCTTGATTTTTCACTAGATAAATAATTTCTGCATCACTATTGTGTCACAATTAATGAGAAATATTTAATCCCAAAAAATTATAAATAAATTCTCATGATGTAGATAATTGTTTTAGATTTCTGGAGACTACTAATGTTCGAAGTTTTATGATGTTTATCACTATGTTAAAATTATTATACTTATAAGATTTAAGAGAGTGACATGTTGTCACTTTCTTTGGTTTTAATAATAATTAAATTATTTTCATGGCCAAAAGTCCATAAAATGAATCTAATCCGACCCTTAGTTGATATGGGTTTACATTTAGCCATCAAATAGAATTTTTTCATGTGTTAGGGTAATTTTATAATAATATATTTACCCTTAATTACGCGATTTACCTTTAACTATGGTAAATAAAATTTACCGTAATTACAATTCATAATTCCCAAAAATAAAAAGTAGCCTATTAACATAATTTTGACCCACTGATTCCAAATATGGAATCCTTTTTTTTCAAATTCAATACACAGAAGTTGCAGAAATGAAATTAAAATTAATCCCGTTTTCGAATGAAAACGGGTTTTTGTTTAAAACATTGCAAAAGATTGAATTGATTTAACCTACGAATTCAAGGTAAAATCAATGCTAATGACATAAATTATATTAAATGGTAAAAATATATTCTATTTATATCTTAAAACCATTCAATATTATAATTTAACCACATAATATATTACGATGAAAAAATTTGTTTTTAATTAAAATATAGCGTTTTTTTACTATTCATTAAAATATGAAAGTTATCGGAAAAATATCAAAACTTTATCTAATGTAAATTTTTATATCCTGATTCAAAATAATAATTTTATTTTGTCAAATTGAACATATAAACATGTCAAAAACAAGATTTAAAGTGGGTGCGCCATCAAAAGGGGGCAAAACTGCATTTTTTGAAAAATACTTATTTCACCCGAAAAATTTATTTTGTTCTTATACCATGTTCTAGAAAATGTGTAAGATGAATAATAATGTTATAAAATTCAAAATTTAGTTAATACTATTCATAAAGGCTAGTTCATGACAATATTATAATAATATATCATTGTTTATTAAAACCCGGTATTGCATACAACACACGCTATCGAGGAAGGTCGCGATTGCGTGTAATGTAAGCCAAGTCACGGTTGCCTGTTGTGAAAGAATCCTTCGTTGTTTTGTATAACATAATCCAACCATATTTCATTTATACATTGAATATATATATATATATACTCAATGTTGCGTAGAATAACTATTATCAAAATTGTGTGTAACACCATCCAAGAATAGTGTTGCGTATACTGCAAGCTAATACGGTTTTGCGTATAGCGCAAGGTAATCTTTGTGTAGAATATAACACAAGACATCAATGAAATTAAAAGAATATTTTTCATAAAATCTCAGGGTGTTACACGGGGCCTCGGAGCGGAAACACTCAAAACATGAACTGCGAACGTCCTATTCATGTGCCGTCGACATTGATGGATTCCTCTAAGTGAGACGGACCTTTTGGATTACTCCGCTTGATTTTTGGACGTAGTTGGAGTACGGTCGTGTTGGTTTTGACTTAAAACCAACCGAGCCCCTGGGACAAAAAAGCCAATTACTCTCAGATCGGGCATCCGATCGACGCGCCGTCTGTGACGTAGATTTCCTGTAGACGATACAGAACATTTGGATACATCAACTCTAGACTATGTTTCAGTTGATGTATCAGCCCCTTAGCTCGTGGAGCGGACCCTCCCGAATGAGCATGCTGTGTGCGGGAACCCTAGAGCTGGCTGCGACGACGACGATGACGACTGTGCATAAATCCTCCATGGATTTGACAGAAACGACTACATCACTTAGAGATCCTACGTGGATCAGTGCTACCGATCCTCTGTGGGTCAGATCCTATGTGGGTCAGCGCTCATCGGTCCTATGTGGGCCAGCGCCTACAGATCCTTTGTGGGTCTGATCCTGTGTGGGTCATTGCGGGGGTCAGTTATCTATCGATCCTGTGTGGGTCAGGTCCTGTGTGGGTCAATGCGGTGGTTAGTACCTATCAATCCTTTGTGGGTCTGACGACATAGATGAATCAGTGGCTATATCTGATCATCTCTATAGTCATACGAAGAAGTATACCTGTGTGATCTGAATCGTGACTTACTTTCCTATGAGGATTACGTTATGATTTTCTATGTGGATCGGGTTGTGATTTCTTGTGTGGATGTGATCGAACATGGGCTCAGATGTTGGAGCCGAACTGGAATTTATGTCTTAGTTATATGTATGGGCATATACCTCAGTAGTGTCGGATGTTACTCCGTGATTGTATCTTTCCTTGTGGTTTATCCACTGTGGATTCTGTAAGACCTTCGGGGGTCTCGGGGTCCCTAATGAGTAGGTTATACTCACCCCTGCATGGGCTATACCCGCACTACGTTGTGTTGGTTGCAGACGACGGACAACGATGATCGTGGTAGAGGCACGAGGAGAAAGTCGGTACCCGGAGGTGGACCACTGGGCGGGGCGTACTCGGAGCGGACGGCTGGTTCTGAGGAGCTGTGGAGGCTATCTGTACCCACCCTTCTGGTAGGACATCCAGTGGACGGCTCGATGTTGTGGCTTACTTTTCAGTTGATTTTTTCCCTTTCTAGTTGTACTTTACTTTTAGTTTGGGTTTGTATACTGGTCCACTTACTTTTCCGCACTTACTTTTGTATCAGTTTTTACTTAGTGTTTACTTCTACTTCTTTCTTTCTCTGTGGTGTTTGTTTACTTTAAAAAGGAAATGCCTTCCCTTTTTATTGGGAATTACACCTTAGTGCTATTCTCCAGCCTCTGGCCTATGGAAGGCGGGCTTGGGGTAGTCACGGCACAGGCCCCAAGGACAGGTCGTGACATATACTGTGATGATTATTACAAATTAACTCCCTATATATCTATGATAGAAACAATGTAAGTATGTTAAAAATGAAACAAGTAACCTCTAGGATATATGATTTTTATTTTTCATTCATAAATCTTATGATTTCATGAGGTAAGTAAGAGAGTTCATATTTTTTATGTATTTATAAACAAATGTTATCATCCTTTGTTTTATAACCCTTACTGATCTTTTTATGCGCATCCCATGTTTTGAAATGTTTTCACATGACTTAAAGATGAATAGGTCAAGGATGGGATCAAGGAAATGTCATGCTGTCTAAAACCTGGACCTAAACAAGACTCTTTTTTTAAGAGTTTTTATTTAATGAAAAAATTGGTTACTGAGTATAATTGTATACATGTAATATTCATGATGTTTTGTAAATGTAATGACCTAATTATCTAAAACTCCAAACCATAAAATATCCTCAATGTGAATTATTCATTTAATTCAATATCATGTAATGTTTAAGGTGGGGTCCTTATAGGTTGTATGAGAGGTCAATTTAGATAAATTTAAGAGTTAGGTTATTGTTAAATTATTATTCATAAAGTAATTTATGATAATATTGTAGTCATATAGCATTTCAAGATTACCATGTTGCATCGCCTAATAATTTTCTGTGTTCAGAATGGTTTTCCATAGAGGAAACATGACAACTATTTTGGGATGACATCAGGAGGAAGACAACCTTCCATATCTGCATGCTGAGATGGTCAGAATGAAAACTGAACAGTTTGATGCAGTGCTGACATAATTGAATGGAGCTATAAATGGTGGTGGTATCCATATACGAGATCATCCAGATCAAGCACAGAGGAACATGTCAATAGTGGATCATTTCATGAAGAAACATCCCTCAGCATTCAGAGGATCATCTGACCCTATTCTAGCTAAACGGTGGATTAAAGCCCTGGAAAAGATTTTCAATATCATGGGTTATTCAAAACATCAAATGGTTAGTCTTGATGTTTATCGTTTTGAAGGTGAAGCTGGTCAGTGGTGGTCGATGGTGAAAAATGTCAGGGATTGTGAGGAGATTGACACTCTCGATTGGGAAGAATTCAAAGATATGTTTCTTTATTAATATTTTCCTATGTTGGTTCGTCTTAGGATGGAAAAAAAATTCATAGAATTGATGCAGGAGGATGACTCAGTGGCTGCTTATGAAGAATAATTCACTCGACTGGCAAGGTATGCTACAAATTACATACGAGATCATGATTGTAAAATTAACATTTTATCCTCATGATTTAAGCCTATGTATCAATGTTCATTAGCTTATAGTGAGTTCAAAAGTAATGAAAGACTTGTTCGTTGTGGGGATAAGGTGGAAATTGTGTTTGTTGATGATCAGATATTCTTTGAAAAACAACAGAATTATAGGTCTATGTGGAATGAGAAAGGGAAGAAATCTTCAAAAATGTCTGATGGTAAGAAACTTCAGTTTAATGATTGTGAAAATTGTGTATAAAAGCATGATGGGGAATGTCTTTTGAATTATATTAAGTGCTACCGATGATGTAAAATGGGACATAAGGCTCGTAATTTCACTGCAAAACATCAGTGTAATGTTAAGATAAAATATGATTTACAGTCAGTAAAATGTTATAAGTTCAATGAAATGGGTCATTATTCAATTGAATGTCCAACAATGAACTCAACCAAAGGAAAGACACCAGACTACAATCATAAAGGGGTGGTGAAATAGTTTGAAACTACTTCAGCAGATGTTGGGCCATCAGATTATGTTGTATCACCTCTAGGGAGTTTAGTATTTTTCAATGATTGACTTGAGATCAGGGTACCATCTTCTTAAATTACAGGAAGCAAACATTCTGAAGACCACACTTTTTACTAGATATGGCCATTGTGAATTTGTAGTTATGCATTTTGGGTTAACCAATTCACCTTGTGTATTCATTGATCTTATGAATAGAATTTTCCATGAGTTCGTGTTATGTTTTTGATGTGTTCATTGGTGATATTTCGGTTTATTCCAAAAGTAAGGAAGAACATGAAATTAATTTAAGGGTTGTCTTTCAAACGTTAAAAGAAAAGAAGTTATTTGGTAAATTCAGCATGTGTGAGTTTTGGTTACAAATAATTTCTTTTCATGGTCACATTGTTCCAAAAAATTGCATAACTTTTGATACTTCTAAAACAAAAATTGTTGATTAATGGTCAAGACCCACAAATATAACAATGATTCATAGTTTTATTGGTTTGGAAGGTTATTACTTGAGGTTTGTTGAATCTTTTCCACGATTTTCTAGTCCAATTACTGTGTTACCACGAAAAAGTTTTATGTTCATCTAGACAAATGAATGCGAAGATTGTTTTTAGGAATTGAAAAGGAGATTGGTCAATGCTCTAGTTATGGAACTAGCATCCAAAAATAGTGATTTTTTATCTACATTGATTCTTCATTGAATGGATTGGGTTGTTTCCTAATGCATAATGATCATGTAATTTCTTATGCTTCATTTCAGTTGATACCTCATGAGTTAAATTACCCTACACATGATTTGGTATTCGCTGCTATGGTTTTTTCATTAAAAATTTTGATGCATCATTTGTATGGAGTAAAATGTGAAATATATACCGACCACAAAAGTTTATATTATATATTCAATCAGAAATAATTGAACATGAGACAGAGGATATGGCTGTAATTAATCAAGGAGTATGATTGCATGATCAATCACCATCCAGGAAAAGTAAATAAAGTGGCTGATGATTTGAGTCGAAAAAGTAATATCTCATTATACATGTTATGATTGGAACGAGTTCCTTTGGTTTTTGATTTGATAAACTATGGCCTATAATTTGTTGGTTCAGGTAATTCTTCTGTTTTGTTTCAGGTACCAGTGAGATCATCTCTATCAGATAGAATAATGCAACCACATAATGAAGATAGGGAGTTGCAGAAAAATGTAGAGTTGGTTTAGAAGGTTATGTTTCCTTAATTTAACACTGATAATGTTTGTGGTTTGATTTTTTGAAAGAGATTATGTGTACCTTGTGATTCAATGTTTAAGAATGAGTTATCATGAGAAACTCATAGTTCTCCATTTTCAGTTCATCCTGGAAGTACTATGATGTACGGTGATCTTTAGGAGTATTACTGGTGGGATGGAATGAAAAATGATATTGTTGATTTTACTATGAAGTGTTTGGCTTGTCATCATGTTAAAGTAGAGTAGTAGTTACTGAAATGGATTCTTCAGTCTCTACTCGTTCCAGATTTGAAATGGAAGAATATATCAATGGACTTCATTGTGGGATTACCAATGACATCTTGTGGTAATAATACAATATATGTTATAGTTGATCGATTGACTAAATTAGACCATTTCCTTCCTTTTCAAGATATATTACCTCTAGATCAACTTTATCGATTGTATGTTAATGATATAGTTAGGTTTCATGGAGTTCACCTCTTTATTGTATGTGATCATGATCCCATGAGTACTCCTATCTTTTGGAAAGGCCTTCAGATGTGGTTGGGTACTGAATTAAATTTTAGTACAAATTTTCATCCTCAATTAGAGGGTAAATTAGAATGCACGATTCATAACTTGTAGGATATTCTACGGGCTTGTTCACTGGATTATCAGGAATGTTGGGACAAACATCTTTCTTTGGTTGAATTTTCATATAATAACAGTTTTCATTCTAGTTTACAGATGGCTCCATTTGAGGCATTATAAGGAAAGTGTTGTAAAAATCTAAATTTTTGGGATGAAGTAGGTGAAAGGAAGCTGATGGGAGAAGAATTGGTAGAAGAGATGGAAGAGAAAATTCATTTGATTCAGAAGCACATTAGAATATCTCAGAGAAAATAGAAATGTTATGAAGATAACTGGAGGAAGGATCTTTCTTTTGAGGTAGGTGATCATGTGTTTCTCAATGTTTTTCCTTGGAAAAGTGTGATGCATTTTGGTAAAAAGGGAAAGTTGAGTCCGAGGTTCATTAGACCTTATGAAATTTTGGAGAAAGTTGGATCAGTTGCATATAGAGTGGCTTTACCTCCATGTTTATCCCAAGTACACAATTGTTTTTTCATGTTTCTATGTTGAGAAAGAATATACCATATCCATCTCATGTTTTGAGCCAATGGGTTTTTTAGTTGGAAGAGAATCTCTCTTATTAAGAACAACCAGTTAAAATTCTTGACCATAGAGAGAAATTTTTGCAGAATAAGGTAATTTAATAGGTAAAGGATTTGTGGAAAACCCATATGGTTGAAAAGGCAACATGGGAATCAGAAAATGATATGAGGGATAAATACCCCCACTTATTTTCATAAGTGAATAAAAATTACATGGACACAAATTCCAAAAGGGAGAAGGATGTAACATCATAGGTAAATAATGAATAAAATATTTTCGTATATAATAATATTTTTGAATTAAATAATAATTTTACTTTAAATGTGTGGATAAGTTCGATAGCCTACCAAATACGCAACAACGGGTTTCTTTGAAATCTTATGTTGCACACAAATAATATATTATTATCATTTTTAATATTAGGTAACTCTTATCCATTGAATTGGTAGGAATGAACTAAACTAACTAAAATATGATTATACTTATTTGTTAAATGAATTTACTTTTATCCAATAACTATTTAGAGGTTTAAAATGTGATTGAATAAAATATTAAGCATAATTTACCTTAAAAGGCCAATTTATCACCATTTTATGGAGAACCAACATTAAATATATTTTTGGTAACTTTAATACATTTCATTTGACCAAATAAAATATTTCTTCAGAATTGGGACATCAAAATTTACATTGTGTAAGTTTTTTGGAATTTTTCTGATAATGTTCATTTTTAATTGAATAGTGAAAATATTGTATTTTAATTCAAAAACAATGTTTTAGTATAATTTATTTATATGGTTATATTATTAATTTAATTTTTTTAATTTTTAATTAGAATATATTATAACCGTTTAATCCAATTTTGGTCATTTTAAGACAATTCACTATGAAATTGGACTTAATCAGCTCTCCATCTTTTGAAAGTTATAAATTCTTAAAAACACACTTTTTGGTTTTGAAAGAGGAAATTAATATTAACTGAATTTCTACCACTTATGTGTTTTGTATTTGAAAAAATGGATTCCATATTTTGAAACAAGAGGTCCATGTTTTTTAAATAGGTTAATTTTATTTTTAGACATTTTAAATATTTACTTCAGTAAATATTTCATTTACCATGGTTAAAGGGTAAATTAGGTAAATAATGGTTAAAATATAATATTATAATAATATAAAATTACACCCAAACATGTCCTAATGTTATTGGATGAGTCATTTATGACCATGGTACTCTTTGGGTCGATTTTGGGACCCCATTGAGCCAACTGGGAGTTATAATGATAATTTAGTTTAATTAAATTAAAGTAAAGACAAAAATGACAAAACAATATCTCATTGTAAATTAACTTTTACACGGTGTTATATAAGTTATTTATTCTACTATAAATATTCATTGTAATTATTAAACTAGTTACTAAATCATGGTATTTATTTTATAATTTTAGACAACAAATAAATTATATTATTTATGACATAATAATTATGCAGTGTTTACCTGATTAAAAAATCATTTAAATAAATAAGATTATAAGGATTAAAATATTATCCAAAACATGTCCAATTCAGATAGGATGATTTTATTTCCAATATGAGTCATCTTATCTTCAACTTTAATGATATTTGGATCTTTTTAAATAGATTATATGTTTATAATAAAATAACTCTTTCACACTTTCATAAATAGCCCCTCCCCCCCTTATAAAAAGACACCACTTCTATCCAATTACTCAAACCACTCAAGCCATTTGGATTGTCCAATATCAACCCGATTAATCTCCATATAACCCTCTACTCTACCTAGAAGCCTTATCTTAGGCAGAATGCACATCAAGAAGTCTTTTTGGTTCAAACCAAAGGAAGTTACCCAAATTAATGGTACAAGTTTCTCTTAACTTGTTTTCTTTTATTATACTTCTCCAACGCCCTAACCTCTTTTTATTACTTTTATAAGAAAAACAATATCCTCAATATACTAGGATCTTTTTTTGAGATGGATTGAAACAAAAATTATATGAACCTCCATTTAATGGGTGAAGAACATAATGTTTCTGTGGATGGAAAACTAATGCCTCACGAAACGATGATTGTGCAATTACCTCTTAACACCTCTCATGGTGGCCATTATGATGGAACTATATTTATATATGATATATATTATGTTTATGTTTTCTTTATGCTTCTTCATTTTCCATTTATAGCACTACTTTATGGTTTCCATGGTGGGTAAATATGATAATCTCATTTGAGGAAGTGCAGACTACCGCCCCCTCAATGTGATGTGACTCATTAATGCCTTATGTGGGATGTATTAAAGATGGAGTTAATGATATTATTATGATATAATAAGATTATTATAATATAAATTTGTATAATTATGTTTTAATTCCATTAAAATATGAAATACAAATGAAATTAGCGTTCATGCGTACGTACGGCTTATCATCTCCATTAACGGTGCATGTCATTTACTAGCTCAAAATGTTATGTACAATTATAAATACATGTATATAATGGATATATATGATATATATGATATCTAAATCATGAATATAATTCTTACTATAATAGAAAATTGACCACATGGACAACATGTAAATACCAGTTGTTCTTTTTTGACTCATGTACAAAATTTAGAAAAAATGAACGTTATTAACTTAAATGATTATGGAATATTTATAACATGGTAATTAGTGATATAATAGGAATAATAAACATGAAAAATCTTCTTAAGCAAGTAGAAATTAACATTAATTTATTATTCAGGAGATCAAGTCAAGTCAGACACAAGGTAAGGGACTTCGTCTCAATATCTTTTCATTGAAGCATATTTACTGTTACTACATGACGTTATTTTATACTTTGTATGAAAACATTTTACTTTTCATTTAATTCAAAGGGAGTATTTTTAAAGATGCGTTTTACTAAACAAAAAAAGGAATTTTTTTTGTATGTGGTGATAATGACCTTTCCTCCTCTGTGAGTATTATTTGATCTTTGGCTTTTTAACAAGACATTATGTTTTTAAGAGGAAAAATAAATACCATATACTCGTTTTAAATATTTTGGTACTGAAAATAATTTTGGGAATGTATTTATTATTTCAATATCTTGAAATGGTATTTTTTTTATTGAAATGTCGAAATTTTATCTTTACATTATGTTTATGTTATGTATTATGATCATGTTATGGTTCATGGGAATTATTTATGTATACGGGTGGTTTCCTGATAATCCAAGGGTAGGTGAGCCTGAGATAGCTCTCCAATGCATTGGGTAATGTGACACAGGTAAATGTGAATGTTTCTCCTCAATGATTTAGGGAATATACCGTGATGGGTATTCCAAAGTAACTGCCTATATAGCTGTGATAGATATAATGTAAGTATGTTATGTATGCCAAAAGTTACCTTTATGATATATTATTTTTATGTGGCTTTCATTTTACTTATGATTTCATGAGGTAAGTAAGAGAGTTCATGTTTTTTATGTATTTATAATAAAATATTTTAATCCATTTTTTATATCTCTTACTGAGCTTTTTTTTGCCCATCCCATGTTTTGAAATGTTCTCACCAGACATAAATATGAACAGGTCAAGGATGGGTTCATTGAAAAGTCATGCTGTCTAAAACCTAAAACTAGACATGACTAATTTTTTAAGAGTTTTTTATTTTATGAAAAAATGGATACTTTGTAGAATTATCTACATGTAATATTCATGTGGTTATGTAAATGTAATGAGCTAATTGTCTAAAACACTAAACATAAAAAGATCCTCAACGTTAATTATTCATTTAATTATATATTATGTAATGTTTAAGGTTGGGTCCTTATATCATTCCCAACAACTTCTCAGGGTTACCAACTCTAAGGTAAGTAGAGGTTATAATTGATCTACTTCTGGGTACCAGTCCTTTTTTCCCTTCCATCTTATAGGATAGCACTAATTGAGTTACAGAAATTGAAAGAGCAGTTAGAGGAGATGGAAGGAATGGGTTTCATTCAACCATGTACTTTTCCATGGGTAGGACCAGTGTTTTTTGTGATGAAGGTGTATGAAACTCTTCAGCTATGTGTTGATTATCGTAAGGTTTACTATGTTTTGATAAAGAATAGATATCCACTTACATGGATTTATTATCTTATCGATCAATTAAGGGGAGCTCAGTGGTTCTCCAAGATCGACGTGTAATCAGGATATCTCTAATTGTGGGTTCTGAAGGAGGATATACCAAAGACAGATTTTAGAAGAAGACATGGCCAATACGAATATGTTTTCATGCCTCTTGGTTTGACTAATGCACCATAGGTCTGCATGGCATTGATGAATCTGATATTTCATCTATATCTAGATTCTTTTGTAATGATGATTTTGGATGATATTTGGGTCTATTCAAAGACAAGGGTTGATCATGAGGTTCACTTGGAAATAGTGTTATGAATCATGAGAGATAATCGTTTGTATGCCAAATAATCAAAGTGTGATTTATGGATACAAGATGTACGTTTCCTTGGGAATTTCATTTTTGAGAAATGCATTTTTGTTGATCCAGAAATGATAGAAGCAGTTATCTCTTGGAAACCACCGAAGAATCTATTCAAGATACAAAGTTTTCTTGGTATAGTTGGTTACTACTAACACTTTGTGTGTGATTTCTCACATGTATCTTCACCAATTACTGCTCAAAAAAAGAAGAATGATCCAATACAATGAATATAAGAATATAAGAATTATTTCCAAGAACTAAAAGTTGGCTTACATCGGAACCTATATTGATATTTCCCGAATCCAGACAGGGGTATGTGGTGTATTGTGGTGATTCAAGATCAGGGTTGGGTTGTGTTCTCATGCAAATAGATCATGTGGTTGCATATGGTTTATGTCAGTTGGGGGTGCATGATAAGAATTACCCAACACATTATTTTGAGTTAGCTGCAATTGTACATGCTTTGAAAACATGGGGACATTAACTCTTTGGTGAGAAATTTATTGTTTTTAGGGATCACAAAATTTTTAAAAACATTTTATCACTTCAGGATTTCAATCTGAGGCAACAAAGATGGATGGAGAATCTCTTGATGATTGACTTTGACTTTATGTACACACTGGTAAAAGGAAATTCTGTGGTAGGTGCATTGATTAGAAAGTCATATGCTCAGTTGGAGAAAGATGCTTCAGACGAAGGACAGATGATATCAGACATAGCCAACATGGATGTGTAATGAGAAGACTGAGGTAATGTGGTTGTTTTCTTTTCAGCTACACTTGTTCATAATTTAGAAAATATGATCAAAGAGGCACAAACATCTGATACAGATTGTCTAGTTATAATTTCAAAAATCAATGGTGGGGATACTATTGAGTGCTTGAACCATGATGTGGGACTAGTTTTGTGCATTAAATATCAGATGATTGTACCTATGGTTTTACAAGAACAACTCTTTAATTATTACAACCATTCAAGATTGGATGTACATCTAGGTACACAGAATATGTATTATACATTGAAGGCACAGTTTTGGTGGAGCTGTATTAAAAGGAAGGTGGATGAAATCATCGTGCAGTGCATAACTTGTCAACATGTTAAAAAATATCATTAAGGACCATCTTGTATGTTACAATCATTACCTATCCCAGTGTGGAAATGGGATCAGATAATAATATATTTTGGTACAGGTCTTCCAAGAACGGTCTGGAATAACGATGCCATTTGGGTGATAGTGGATCGTCTATCCAAGTCATTCTATTTATTCCCTATTCATGAAACCCATAAGGTGGATGATCTTTCAAAAATCTATATTCAAGAAGTGTTAAAGAATAATTTTGTACTAGTGACTTTAATCATAGATAGAGACCCGAGTATCACATCTCATTTCTGGAAATCATTACAACAAGCCCTTGGAACTTAGTTGACATTTGGCACGACATATCATCCCCATGTTAATGGTCAATATAAGGGGATGATACAAAAATTTGAATTTATGATGTGGGATTTTTAATGGATTTTGCTTGCTCATGGGAGGATCATATACCCTCAGTGGTGTTCTTATACAATAAAATCTATCAATCCATGATCTGTATGGCTCCGTTTGAAACATTTTATGGTTTTCCCTATCGTTCTCCACTATGCTGGGTGGAATGAGGTGAAAGCTCACTAGTCGGGCCAATAATTTTCCATGAGACAACAGAGAAGATCCAGTTGATTAGAAAGAGGATGTAGATGGCTCAGAGTCATCAGAAAGCTTATGCATGTCTCCGTCAAAGACCGCTGTCGTTTGTTTAGGGTGATCACGTCTACTTAAGGATCTCTACATGGCTAGGACATCATCATTATGGGAACCAGGGCTATTTATCTCTTCGATACATTATCCCTTTTGAGATACTTGAATGATTTAGAGGCGTGTCATATCATTTATCATTACCACCACGGTTTAGATCGGTGCATAATGTGTTCCAGGTTTCTTAGTTGAGAAATTAAAATTCTGATCCTGACCATGTGATCAGATGGCATCACGTTGAACTAGAGCCAGATGCTTTGTTGATACATATCCGAGTATGGATTGTGGATATGCAAGAGAATTTATTGCACGAAAAATCATCGTTCTACCTCGGGTCTTATGGAAGAATGGTTAGATTCATGAAGAGACTTTGGATCACGAAAAAGAAATGAAATAGCAGTGGACGTAACTATTTCAGTTGGGTAATGGTTTTCTACTTTCCGATGGGAGAAAGTCAAATTTTGGGGAGAATTTAGTACCCCCAGATTCTGGTATGTAACCCTTTATTGATTCTTTTAATGGTAATAATGTTAAGGGTGATGAATGTGAGCATTGGGAGAACTATGAATGATGTTTTGAGGCAAAGGGTAAGTCGCACAGATGGCTCACGATTTGTCTAATCCGTGTGGTAAAACCGTGCGTAGTTGGTATTGTGGGATGTAGCTTCCCCACGGGCAGCCCACGGTTTTTCTATCCATGCGGTAAAACCATACATGGAGTGTCTATCATGGAAGTGTCTAACGCACAGTTAGCGCACTGTTTGTCTAACTGTGTGAGAAAACCGTGAGGCCACATAAATGAGATCCTATAAAGTGGATCTCACTAATTTTTTCCTCTATGTGCCTTGTTTAAGCTCCTAAGCTTCCATAACTCAGGATTTTTCTTCTCATAAGGTTCAAGAGGTTCCTCCCATCATTCTAGAGGCGATCTAAATGCTTATCTGGGCGAATCAAAACTAGATTCTTGAGGTATGTGATCGTTCTTATTTGTTCTTGATCAGTTTCGTAGATCTACATAGATCCTATTCTCCTCATCATTAAATTTATATATATGCTCTATATTGGTAGATCTATCTGTGTGAAATCCAAATATGATGTGATTTGGTCTTCATCATTCTACAAGAACAGATATAAGGTGGGTTTTTCGAGAATCGACCAAGGTTTCATGAGCGTTCTTCGACCGCTGTATTATTTGTCAAAACCTTTGAGTTAAGAGGCTTTACTCTCGAATCCTCTTATTATAATTGACTGGATTACTTTTAAATTGGATTATGTAAATGGGTATGATTGTGAAAATCATGGAAGAAATTTTTTTATTGATGATTTATGGATTTGAGAAAATTGTGAAATCTTGGTTAATTATTCTTCAATGTGATTTGGCTTCTTGAATTTAAAATCTAGAATTTAAATTATGAGTGCTGAAATTGTAAGTGGTCTAATAATAAATGGTTTTTCATTAACAATGGTGTTTTATTGAAATGGTCTGAGATTCAAATGACTTGGATGGATTTGGTTTTCAATAAAATGGGAGTTTTATTGAAATGGTTTGGAATTGAAATGGTTTTGATGAAAATGGTTTTAAATAAAAAAGTTTTTTTAATTGAAATGGGTTTTTTCATTACCGTTTGGAATATGTGGTGTGTGTTCATGTTTCATGTATGAGGCTTGGTTGAAATATAACCTTGTACTCAGTGACAAAATTATAATCACACAATGGTAACTACTTGTACGAGTCTTTGTTGAAATATGACCTTGTACACAATGCCAAATGTTTCATTGCACAATGGTAACTACTTGATCGAGGCATGGTTGAAATATGAACTAGTACTCAGTGCGAAACGTTTAATGGAACATGTGAAAAAAATACCTTCTGATGACTTGGTAGATCAACAAGAGACCGCTCATGAGTATGGAACTATCATAACAAAGAATGCATGCTAGGTAGAATGGGTTGGGAAATGGTTGGTATGAAAAAAAGATATGGTTTCAGAATGGTTATAAATATTGTTTGGTATTTTTCTTGAAAAATAACTTCCTATAAAATTGGTTTCAATTACTCTTGGAATGCCTTCAGTTATGAATGGTTTTGGAAACTTGTTTTTATTTAGTAATAAACTACTTTTGAGAAAATGTTTTATATAATATATTTTTATATAAATGAGGATAAATATTTTATCATAGTGGTGTGAGTAGGGAATTCATAGGATAAAACCTACTGAGTTTTATACTCACCCCTGCTTTGGAACATTGGTGCTATTGCAGTCTTCGTATCCTGGGACAAAGGTATGGTAAAGCATCATATTGCTATTGGATTTTGGTGATTTTTGGGAGATGTTGTGGAGCATGGAGCTTGTGTATCATAAAGTTGTAGTGTCTTTTTAGAGTCTTGTGTTGTTCATCCACTATGTACTTTGATGCTTAGTTTGGACTTCCTGTGTTGTGTACATTGATGTAGATTGATATAAATTAAGTGTTGATTGGTCATTAATTTGTTCATGAATAATATAACGAATTTTTCATTATGGATGGTTTATGGGTTTATTTATTAAAAGGTAAATCTTCCCCCACTGGTTCTTGAAACACTTCATCATTTATTGCTAGCCTTTGGTGCCTTGGGGATGTCGCTTAGCTCCTAATAATGACTCGTGGTACTCTCAAGCCAATGATAATTGGTGGGTCATTACAAATAGATTCAGTTGATGACGGATCTAACATATTTATATGACATTTAGTTAATAAATATACATTTAAAAATATAATATCACATATAACTTCTTACCTTCCAATCCATATTAAACTTATGTTTTTACTCATGTGTACATACATACTTCTGCATCCACAAAGTGATGTGGTACATTTTTCTTTTTATTTTGATATTTATTTTGATGAGGATATATTTTGAGATTATATTTCATATATAATAAAAAATTTATTATATAAATTTGTTATATAATAGTCTTTTATTTCATCCATTACGTCCAATAAAATGGAAACAACATTCTTGTGTACGAATTTCCACCATTCTCAATGGACATCGTATTTCATTTTTTGTCTATATCTTTTATGGATTATTATTAATACATATTTCTTGAATATATATATATATATATGATATTTATATAATTATTAATATTATATAAATATTGGAAATATGATCATTATAAATTGAAAAAACTACCAAATCAAAATATACCTAAAAATGAAGTAGTTATCTCCCGGAATAGTGTCTTTAATAAGGAATTTTCTATAAATGGTTGATAAATGTATATATGTAAATTATATATGATATGATACATATTATTATCGTTTTATAATGGAGTTATAATAAACAAACCTTTATAATACTGTATGTTAGAACATATATGAAGAATATTGGTACTTGAGATAGGAGATTTCATTCTCACATTAATTTTATTAGGACACATGCCTTATAAACCACTTTCTTCTTTTATAGGGTGTTTATATTGAACATGAATGTATCTCATTATTAATGTCATTAAAACATTGTGATATAATTATCCATATAATATTATATCCTTAATGGGGCTTATGGATAACCCTTAATCTTTAATGCAAGAACATTGTATTCAATACCATCTATGATATGCAACACCATACATGAAATGGGAATATGATATCATTGGAAATTAAAATATATATTAAATTTTAAATGAATTCAATATATGATATAGGTTTAAATTCAAGAAATATTGATTTATTTTATCCACATGAAATAGTGAGTTACTTCGATTACTTATGTTACACATAAGACCAAGTTTTAAAGAACAACAATATTATATTAAAATATTTTAAGTTAATGTAATTAGATTAAACCAAGCCATTAAATTAGTTTTTATGAATAGTATTATCTATATTATGGTAATATATATTATATATGAAATACAACATTTTTTACATTCATCCAATTGATTTTATTTTCATAAAATTAGAACAAACCCAATTTTACGCACAAAAACCGATATTTATATAGACAAAATTTTACCGGATTTTAATGGAGAACCTATTTTAAATCCAATTTTTAGAGGATTTATAAATTTTATATTCTAAAATAAACATAATTTTTTAAATAAAATCATTAAAATTAGGATAGGGTGAATTATTTATATTTTATATGATGTTTCAATTTTTGAATAACAGTGAAAAATACAGAATTTAAACTAAAAAATAATTTTTTATATAGTTTAATTAATAAGTTAAATTACATTAATAACTGGTTTAAAAATTTAATAAAATCCACATCTTATAAATTAATCAAATTTAATTCATTTTAATAAATTTCACATTTAAATTGGATGTGAAAGCATATCAAACTTTTGAACATTATTTCTTTAAAACCATGCATTATCATCCCATCTACAAGATTAAATACAAAATTAATTTCATTCAATTATATTATCATAACTTTAAAATTTAGATTCAATAATTTTAATAATAAATATTTATAATTTATAACATTTTATAATTAGTTTTTGGGAAAAAAATTACAAAAAGTATTTAAAATTGATTACAATGATTAAGAGAACAATTAGCATATCAAGAGACTAAAAATTAATCATAAGGGACAAAATTACCAATACACATTTTGAAAAACCATTTTATAGAAATATTTCGACCCAATATCCATTTTATATGATTTTTTATATTATGTGATCCCCATGGAATTTCCAAAATGTTAGTGTAATTATTTCGTGCATCGATTTACATGAATTACACTTATCCTCAACTATAAAAATACATTCACCCCTCCTATATCCTCACACCTAAATAGACACATTGGATTAAAAAATATCTACAAAAATATGTACTTAACATCCATAAACTCATTCAAGTATCCCACCATTCTTCTAAAATGAATCCATGGAAACCCTTTACTGCAAACCAAATGAAGTTACCCAATGAAGAGTAGCATCCATCCTCACCCTCTTCTGTATTATATTTATTCTCAATCCCCTAAACTCTTATTATTACATTCTTATATAATGAAAACAATATCCAAAATTTATTGAGATTTTTCATTAAATTTTTCCATGTGGTAATGAATTTCATAACCCAATTCTTTTTCATTGGGTTAAATTACTTCCTCATTATGATTAATATTATATGATTACATGTTTGATCACTTTATAATAAAAGTTTGTTTATTTAAAATTTTTAATGAATTTAAATTTCTCAGAAACAATATATTCATTAATTTATTCTCACATTTATTTTATGTCCATTTCAAGGGTTTACACCCCAATTATATTTTGTAAAATATTTCATATACTTGAATTGGCATTAAAAGAAATTATTGGATCATTATTTAGTGTTCAACTATATTTTAATCGACTATTTTAATTAATTACCTTTCTCATATTGTTGTACCATTTAAAAAATCATTAGTACTAAGAATATTTTAGAAATTGTTATAAAGAAAACTAAACATCATTTCGCATTATTGGAAGAACATGTTTTCTTAAAAAACACAATGTTTTCTAAAAAATTCAAAATTATTTTTAACCATTACTAAATTATTTATTAAATATATATTTACTTTTTTATTCTTTTATAAATTTTCATAAAATAATATTATTATAATTTTACAAAAAAAAGTTTTGTCAATCATTGTTATCGTGCAAAATGAATGTTATTTTCCACCATATATTGAAGTAACAAATATCTCTGTCGTCATTTCATTGATGATTTCATTCTATTTTAAAACATTAATTTTTAAAAGAAATTTCTTCATTAGTTACATTCAATAAAAAGTATTTTAATATTTTTTTAAAAATCAATACGATATTTTCATCAAGATTATTCATAAATATCTTATTATATTTTTTGTATTATACAAGAAGAAAAAAGAATTATTTTTATTATATACTAGATTTGGTTCATTGATATTATCCCTATTCTTCCTCAAGATGGTCTATGATTGATTTTTTGTTAGATAGTATTGATATTTACATCCCTGATTCATTTTGTATCCCCCTTGAAATATTAAATTCTATATGATCAATGAACACTGTATTCTCCCTAAATATCCATATCATTTATCATTCATATGTTTACTTCCTAAACCACATACCATTTATACATATAGTGTTTACAATGATATTTATTTGATTAACTGGGGAAATATTAATAATTACATGTATTTAAATCAATATGTGTACATTTTGATAAGGCATTTTTTTAATTAAATTTATTATTTCACTCTTTGAGGAATACCTTGGATACACACATTATGGGTTGGTAATCTGTGAATACAATCCCTACAGGTTAGGGACTAGTTATTGAAATACATATATTTTTGGGACCATTTAATATAATACCTTCAATGCATCAGAAGACTCATGATCCAAAATTAGTTTGCGACCAACCCATTGATTCTTTTTCTATCCATAATAAATCAATTACTACTCATTTATTTGACATTTATTCACAATAGATCAATCTGTAATGTGTATCTTGTTCTTGGAAAATATGACATCCAATAATTAAGAATATTCAATATTGAGAATTTATTTATTATTTATATACACAATTTTATTGTGTCTATACATGTGTTGATTCATTATATTCACAGTTTAGTTATTAAATGGCATGGGTTTCATTTTCATACCATTTAATATTAATTATTCCTCATCTAGTTATTTAAATGGAATATGTTTTCAATTATTTGCATTTCAATATTGACTATTTACATTGATTTATTATTTCTTCTTCTATTCATAACGCATACTATGAATTTGAGATCAATCATATTTTTTTACTTTCCTTGTGAATAAAAATGGTATACTGTGAAATATATGTCAGGATATGCTAAATAGAATAATGTTATTATCCATTAAAGGAAATTATATTTTTATTTTTTGTATTTAATTTTATAACAACACTCATGTATGTTTCTGGTTGACCAATAATACTAAAGTATTTAGTCATTAATGATATGATTCCGTGTAGGCATTCCAATGTGATGGTGTTGGAGACCACCTCTGGGATAATTGGGGTCTGGTCACTATAATAGTTATCAATGAAAGTAAAATTGCATCCTTGAAATCTAGATCTAGTAAACATGGATAGGAAAATTCATACATATGATATATTTTCATGATAATTATTGATAAACAACCTAGAATAATGGTAAGGTATATATTATGTGAATCATACATGTAATATATCCCAATTTGGATACTACAAGTCAAGTTGGTTTTGGAAGAAATGAACATATGGGTAACAACTCTGATAGGGTACATAAATCCTGACTCGACATCACCTAGTCCACGAATATGTGTCTAACTGTGCTCCAGGGATGACAATCCCAGGGTATATTCATAGGATAATAAAAATAATCTATACATAAAACTATGAAGGATTTGAAAAGATAATCAAAATGGATATCCTAGGATGATCCTAATGTTTTTCTGATATAGAAAATGATGTTGTGATTTAGATATCGTATAATTTCTCATATTATTTTCTCTCTATGAATATTGTTTCCCAAAAAAGATGTTTTGTAGTTATTCAATGGATATAACCTGAAAAAGTCAAATAAATATTGAACATGAATGACTTGATTGTTATAATGAGAAACAAAACAAAATTCTTATAGGAGATAAGTATATCACGTTTATGCCTAATTAGTTTTCCCAAAATATTAATGAAAACATCTAAATTAACAATCTTCAGAACAATCCAATGAAGGGAAGGATATAGTTTTGTAATATCATATGTCATGGAGACCAATTAACGAATAAAGATCAATATTCATCACGAACAAAATGTGGTATGAGGAATCTGGGGGTGTGTCTGAAAAAATGGGGAATCTTGTTATGTCATTGGAAAAATTTAATAAAACAATGAATTGATGAGGAAAATGTATTATATGATGGTTCAAAATAACTTTCATACTAAGGATCCATTTTTGGTTCACTTTCATAAATTTGGGGTACCTATGCATTTCAAGAGAAAATTACAAATTCTAGAGGAAAACCCCTAGACCAAGTACCTATATATAAATTAAGGGAATAATTATTTATCTATTGAGGTTGTATTAATAACACTATTAAAATTGATATTTAGTGGTTAACCTTATTTCAAAGATGTTCTTCATACTTATTTTGAAAATTATATTAATATGGTCTTATTAAAGGATAACATGTATTCTGTGGGACATCCCATAATGATAGGAATGGCTATGAGACATGAACCAATGATTAAATGATTATAATGGTTTAATTCCAACCATTGATCTGTAAAATTTCTCAGTTAATATTTTGTTATTTTAAATTTAAATTTTTGATGATTAAATATTAATATAGAACTGTTGTTTGTACTTTTTAGGTTTATAGATTAATTTCTTAACCATAATATTCTTTCAATGTAGCTGGATATAAATGTAAACACTTTTTATATTGGACTTACGATCTGTTATATGATATTTTCAGTTATTCTTGTATAAACGTTCATTTTTGGATATCCATTATTTAAAGTAATGAATGAATTAAAAACCGCTAAAATCATAAAAAAAATTAAAAAAATTGGGTTTATATGAGTATGTTATGTAATTATATTTCATTATATCCTTAAATATAAAATGAATTACCGAGTATTAAGAAAAGTATGTAGAGATAAAATGTAATTTTAATACTTTGTGTTTTTTTGAATCAATGGTCTTCGAAATCATTATAGATTTATGTATTTTAGGACTCAAACATATAAATAATCATTCAATATATTTTTACTGATGACCTAAATGACCCATATTAATATTTCTGCTTGTCCTCAATGAACATATCTCTACCTTCTACTAGTGTTCTCATATGAAGAATCCTAATTATATTTTATTCCATGTGACATTTATACATCCAATTCTCTCTTTTATAGAAAATGTTTTATAAACCATTCTCATAATGTGGGATTTAAACATAGGAAATATCAATCGATATAATACAAAGGTTGAAATTAAAATCTAAGGATGCAATTTAATTAACTATAGATAAATAAAACACTTGAATATCTAATTTAAGAACATTGTATATCATTGCTTGTATGAGAGAAAACACCAATAATATAAGAAAATATAATATTCCAAGACCTTTCAATATATTTATTATTTTAAATAAATTAAATCTATTTTACATTATTGAATTCAAGTGATAATGTTTTAGATTGTGTCACACATATGAATTATTTTATTTGATTTTATTTGTTACACGCAAGTCCGAGTTTAAGAGAACAATAATATATTATTAAAATATTATAATTTAATATAATAATTTTTAACCTAGCCATTAAATTATCAATTATGAATATTATTTCCCAAATTTTTAATATATATATAAATTATCCAAAAAAATATTTTTATAATTCATAAAATTTATTTTATAGGCTTAATAGGAGATCAAACCCAATTTTACACGTAAAAACATATATTTTTATAAAAGATGTTTTACAATCGTTTAGTGGAGAAGAAATTTGAAATAAAATTTGAAATTTTTTGTAAATTTTATAAGTAAAAATAAACAACATTTTGGAATGAAAAACTACAAAATTAGTTTATGGTTAGCTTTTGATATTTTTTTGATGTTTCATTTTATTAGGAATAGTGAATAATATAAAATATTAATTCAAAACTGATGTTTCATAAAATTTTTCTATATAGTTAAATTATATATAATATTGGGTTTAATATTTCATTCGATCAATGTTATATAAATTAATATAATTTATTTCATTTTAATGAATTTATCATTGAAATTGGATTTAAAAACGTTCCATGTTTAAATATTCTTACATTAAAAACAAGCAATGTACTCCCGTCTACGAGATTAAATTTAAATTAATTAATTAATTATGATTATCACAATTTTTATCTTCTAATAACAACACACTAGTTTAAGACAAAAAAAATTAGTGAATAGAACATAAATTAATTACAACGATTAAAAGAGAAATTAGGTTAATAATGGTCTAATCATTACAAATACGATGATGAAGAACCTCAAAAATTGTCCAAAATCCATTTTCATTCAATATATTTTCATTATACTACATTAATTCCAATTAGGTATATTATGGAATAAACGTTTCAAAGTAAAAACTAAGGTAGAATTACTTCTTACAGATATTTATAAGAACGTCGTTTCTCCTCCAATACAAAATGATCTCACTCCTCCCACTTCCTAACAACTCTCAAAACACTTTTGATCAAAATAGATCTACCAAAATAGTTCTTTAAAATCCAAATTATGATACTAGATAATTCCCATTGGGAATAAATCAATCTGAGGAATCCCTTTGGTGGAAACCAAAAGGTGTTTCCCAAAGTAGAGGTCACATCCTTCCACAAGATCATTTGTTTTATATTCATTATTCTTCCAATGAAATATTATTTTTCCAGGATTATATAATAATTTTAAAAACCTAAATATTCCTGAATACTGTTATTTTTTTTATTCTACATACATGTACACACACTTCCATGCAGTATCTAATGAAATTACCATTTATGTGTACGATGAAGTACCATCTCACAAAATGATGTCGTTCATTTTTCCATTACAAACTCTACTGACTGGTAATTATGATAGAAATGATTTTTAAATATTATTTTTATTATTTTAATAATTTATATATTCTTATTTAAATTTTAAAAAACATGTACCATTATTATTAACATTTTTTGTGATTATGATAACATTGATGGTGGATATTTGGCCTACCGCCTCCTCAAAGTGATGCGATTCCTTGACACAATATATGGAACATAAAAAAGGATGGTTTCCATAAAAATATATGAAATAAATTACATATATATGATACTATATTTATAATATATATATATATAATTAAATTTTCATTCTTTTAAAATGAAAAGAAATTAAAATGGTGTTCATGTGGACGTACAGACTACTATCACCATGAATGGTGGATTTCATTTCCTATCACCAAATATTAGGGATTATTATAAATACTAATATAATAAATATATATTATAATTACATAATAGTTTAAATTCATTATATTGTTAAATCAAGATCAATTTATCCTCAACAACAACAATCAAGTCTAAGCATGCATGAAAAACATTGCAATTAACACCCTAAATAGTGAAAACATGAATATTTATTAAAAAATGGGTTAACATATATTGTAAGAATATAATATGTGATATTTAGAATATATATATGGTTATTTTATAAGTTATTTAATTTATTAAATCTACTTTAATGAATATTAATGGACATTTATCCAAAAAGGAAAAGCAACGTAAGGGATTTTCAACTCAATTTTAACATCTATGATTCAAATGTCACAATCACCAATTAATTGTTTTGTATGGTGTATATGCTACCAATTTTGATATATAGTGTCATGAATTATATTATCACCAAATTATTGTGAGTAACAATTTTAATTACATCTGATACATGTATTTAGATTAAAAGTTACCAAGTTATAAGTAATTTCATAATCATATTTTTTTCATTGGGATAAATTATTTCCTCGTTGTCCTTATTATTCTGTGTCTATGTATGTAATAATTTTTTAATATCTATTATTTAATTTACACATGTTTTAAGTGGATATAAAATTTTACATTAATAATGTAATAATTTTCCTATTCTCACATTATTTTTATGGTCTTTTTATGGATTTACATCAAAATCATAATTTTTCGAATTATTTATACATGAATTTCAATTATAAAAATAATCTTCACATTGTTCAATATAACTTTTAATTTTCATCTCGAATTTTAATTTTTGAATTTTTTCGTGTAATTTTTACATTTTAAAATATTTGGTAGTCAAAATGTTCATAAAATGTTTTTATTAAACCCCTAATTCAATTCACTTTTAGTTAGAGTACATGTTTTCTTCTAAAACAACATTTTTTTGAAAAAAGATTTTAATTTTTTTCAATAGTACCAAAATGAATTATTAAGAAATTTTTACTCTTTTCTTAATTTTATTTTTTTTCGATGTAACCATCTTAACTTTTTTCATATAAGGCACATTTTTTTAACTTTTTTCCACAAAAAAGAATGTTATTTATTTACCTTGTATGATATGTTCGAATTTACCCACCATCATTACATGGAATATTCCATTGCATGATTAAAATTTTACATTTTAAATAATATGTTTTCAAAAGTTATTTCAAAAGAAAATAATTTTAAAATAAATATTCAAAAGGAAATATATATTTCCCTAAATAATATTTTAAAAAGATATTTTTATATGAATTTTAATAATCAATTTCCAAACCCTTTTCACTTCACATGATATATTTTGAATTTATACCGTCCTTTTTTATCTTCTAAATGGTTAATGATTTATTTTTCCAATGATATTATTTCAATTTCTTAACTTCATTTGGTTTGTATTCCCTTTTAAATATTCATTTCCCTATAATCACTGAACATTTAATTTCTCATAATTATACAAATCATTTATCTCGGATATTTTTATTGCCAAATATGTATGACATTTTAGTATAAAAAGTATAAATTTATAGTTATGTTATAAAATAAGTAAATATTGAAAATTCTGTATGTTTATCTCAGTACAGATACATTTTTATAAGAAACATTATTTTTAAGTTAAATTGATTATTTCACTATATTAGAAATGATTTAATCTTTTTCAATATTGTTTGCTGACCAGCTAATGCATTCCCTATGGATTGGGCACCAGTTAAGAAAAGCTCAATAGTTTGGGTCCATTTAAAGAAATCACATCGATGTGTTCATAGTGTCATGAATAAAATTATATGGTGACAAACAATTTCAGTTTTTTCCATGAAAAGTTGGAATGTTTCTACCCATATATTTGAAAATTATTGTGAATATATCATGACTGTAATGTATCATGATCATGGGAAACATGATGTGAAATAATTAACAATTTTTTTATATAAATTCATTTATTATTATTATCCTTGATATTATTTTGTTGACATATCTATAGATAAATTTTATTCATAGTTTATTGATTAAATCGCATGGTTTTCAAATTAATACCATCTCATATTGATTAAAGAATATCTAGTTATTTGAATTGAATGTGTTATCAATTATTTTCCATTATATAATTTATATTATTATTGATTAGTTATTTATTTCTCTATGATTAAATCTTAATATGAATTTGAGATCACCCTTATTTGGTTTACATTTATTAGAAATCCAACAAGTATTCTAAAAATTATATTTAAGGATAATATAGATGGAATAAATTTATTATCCATGAAATAAAAAAAATGTGTTGTAATTATTGTATTTATCTATAATACAATACTCATAAATGTATCTAGTTTACGAAGATTACTATTCTCTTTGGTACTTCATGAGTTTATTCAGTTTCATCATTCTAATGTAATGATTATAGAAACGGGCTCCATGCATACTAGTGTGGGGTTTCTACATCATCTAATAGAATATTTACCAATGTGTTAAGAGTATTATGTTAAAATTTAAATCATTATCAGGACGGTTTATGATTAAACTTCCAATGATGAAATAATACTATATATCTCTCCATAAAATACTAGATTTTAATATCCACTCATTATTTCATTAAAATTCATTTTTTATTTTCACATCCCTCTCTTTATGTAGTAATTCATACTGTCCCGATAGATAAAGTATGTAAAATGTCCTTTACATGTTTACAAGGTTATTTTAAAAGAAATTATTTATTTAAAAATGACAAAATTTGTATTTTAATAAATTTTTTAATAGTTAAAAGGATATTTTCCTAATGAAATGATCCAAGTGATATTTAAATATCATTTTCCATAAATTTGGATGTTTTATTTGTTACATAATTTTTAATGGGGAGGTTATCAAATTATATTGTATCATCTCACCCATACTCATTGGATTGATAAGGTATAGGAAAAATTAATGGCCATAAGGGATATCCCCAAGATGTTAAAGGCTAGAAATAAATGTCAAAGGGATTCAATACATATATGGAAACAATTTCACATTTAAATTGAAATGACTAAACAGATATTCCAAAACCAAATAATCCACTATATGATGCATTATAATAGTGAAGGACAACCCATAAATTCATTTATGAAAATCATACAAACATCAAGAACCAAAGTGGAAGACTGAAATATTAAAGGACATAATGAAAGGATGCAAAAATCAAAAACTCCATGGACACTTCCAAGCAATAAACATGATATATGACCCCACTCCACAAAACACAAATAATAAAGGTGCTCAGTTAAAGATGTGTGATAAAATATGTTTTACCATTTCTCGTTAAATAATAACTAAAAACATCCAAAAAAATTGAGTCTTTAATATCAGTATATTTTAACCCAAACATCCATTCTCATGCCACATTGATATCAGATTTTAAAAAATTAAATATAATAATTTATTTTAAACAATTTAAAACATCGGTTTATACTTAAATATAAATAAGTTTCATAGTACAATAGTTCTCTCAAAACAATAACATGTTCCTTGTAATGAATCCGAACAAAGCAATAGAACAATTTCAAATGTTCCACCTTTGTCACTCCCCTTTAAAAACAACATATCCCCACATGCATGCTTCATTATGAAATTTCAATAGTCATGAGTGTTTTCTCGTCAGTCTACCTCATGGTAACATGGTAAATAAATCCCATGTTCCATTTCTTATTTGAAACTGAGTATAAGGTAATATTTCATCCAATATGTGTAATGTAATATGAAGACACACAACCATGAATGCCAGAAAAAAATTACAATTAAATCATGTCAAACCATTTCAATGTCAATAATGTTAAATGAAAAAACAATATTAATAAAACATCTTTTTAATTGAAAACATTTTCCACAAATCAAAATAAGAATAATTTTTAAAATCCACATATTGTAAGAATTAATAAATGAAATTTATATGTTACTAATATTTTTATAACATTTTATATCCTCCCATTACATATTTTATATGAAATGTGCATAACTTGTGTGAAGTATTCATTTTTAAATATTAATGATAATTTTTTATCACTATTTGAATTTATCCATATTTAAGTAAATTTATGAGATTAATACTAACTATCATGCTACATATCCATATTGTGTTGTTTTTGTTATTGAGGATTCATTATTTAATTTACCACATATCAATAGAAGGAATCATTTTCTAATTCGTCTATTGGAATGGACATATGGACCACACAACAAGTCCCACAGAACTTTTGAAGAACTGTACTATCCATGAAGATTGAATTACATGGATCAATCGAGAAGTGAAAATTCATTCATTATACTCAATCTTTCGAATAAAAATTTAATCAGTCAAGAATAAAACATTCCAGTCCCAAATCCAAAAAAAGGTCCAAAATTAATCTTTGATGTTCAACCGACCATTCTGAATGGGAATTAAAATCATTACACTATTATTGTATTTTTTCCTGATTTAACCATCAAATTTGGCTCGTATTTTTCAGTGTGAATTCTATGACATGGGTGGCCAAAATTATAGAATAAATTATTTTTATTTGAGGTCATCTTCATTTTCCAAACTCCATTTACATTTCAGACATTGAAAAAGTTATGACAAAAAAGTACCGGTGAAAACTATTTAGTAAAATAGCCATACCATTGAATCAAAAAGCCCAATAGAATCCCAATTTTGGTGGATCAGAATAGAAATTGATATATACAACTGGGAAGAAGAGAATATATCAAAATTAATCAATTTGGATTGGAAAATTGGCGATGCAAGTGGAAGGGAAGTTTTAAAATGAAAACACACCACCTCTTTGGGCTATAAATACAGCCCCCTATTCTCCTGGTATTGGGATTGAATTTCATAAGATAAGAGACCACATTGTCAAGAAATAATACATGAAAATGTATTGTGAGGACCTTCCATACTAATGTTTTCACTTGATATTCCCTCCCCCACCCCTATTTAATTTCATTTACTTTTGTGTTCTTCTTCATTTGTAATTTTTGTACGTGATGTTTTTGTTAATCTCTTTTAATGAATGTTTCTTCATCATATTGTCTATTAATAATCCACCCGCTACTCATAAATATTAATTAAATTAAAATATATTAAATAAGTTCGAAACCCCTTCCCTTCTTTCTCATTCTCATTCAATCTAATGTTTTTTTTAAATCTTATCATCATTCGTGTGTGTGTGTGTGTGTTCGATGGACGACTCTTTTCTTTTCCATTTATTTTTCATCCATTTTTTAATGCATCATCATAAATATAATAAAACTGATTAATAATAATCTTAATGTTTGATTAATTATCTCATTAGGGTGAGTCAGTATTTAGATATTTTATGCGATTGAGATCATTTGCTCGATGAGTATTCTTTAATTTAACACTGTGTATATTAGACATAACATGATATAGATTAATCACATTTTTTGATTATCATATGGATTCCATGGATTATTTGAACCATAAATATTCTAACACAATCAAGTAATTAATGAGATTGTATTCCTAGTTACGTTACGGCTTGGATTAATGTCTAAACACATTGAAATTCTGATCAACGCAATCTTCTGAAGTGGGTGTTAATTTAATAAAATATATAAAAAAGTTCAAGGATATCTAAATATTAACTCTCTTATAATTAACTCTACAAAATCGTTATTAAATTATTAAATAAATCAATCATTTTTATTATGATATACAAACAACCCCCCCTAATTAATATACAGTCAAATAAATCAATTTACTATTAAAAAGTATCATCCTTGAGGATTTGACCCGTGTGATACTATACACATCGGCAGAGCATCGGAACCTTGAACCATCGATAGGCGAAAATTGGATGTTCTATCAAATGGATCTGTTTATGAGGATGGTGATATTAATTAGACTTTAGTTTATGGTTATAGTAAATAAACAAAAACACACCAAAATTTTGAAAAAATTGAAAATGAAACAATGAAAAAACTACATTCTCATTAAAATCATAAACGAAAAAAACACAAAGAAAAATCCACCTTTATATTTATTCCAAAAGCTATCTGAATGCCCCGTATCCTCCCAAACAATCCCTCACATTTGTTTGACCCTTAAATTGAGGGAAAACATCATCAACATAAGAGTAACATTAGGGATAATCAAATAAATCTAGAACGAGTCCTCATACAACCAGTTGAATTAGAAATGGTCAATCCTAGGGAAAAACACTTGAGGGAATTATTTACCTAGATATGAATTAACAACCCCTTGGTATTCAATATCCATCCTTGGATTCTTACTTTTAACTCAAATAAGGTTTGATTTATCTTCTACCTCATTTCCATGGGTTAGCTGGTGAGGATTCACATCTCAACCTTAAAGAGTTCCATGTGGTGTGCTCTCCCATAAAGCCTTAAGAGGTTTATGAGGAACAAATAAAACTCTGGATATTCCCCTTCTCCTTTTATGAATCCTCCAAATAATTGATTTACTACATCCCTCCTCGTTTTATATCCAAATGGAATGATAGGAAGAAACTATTATTTTTGAAATTATTTCCTGCTTCTTGTACTGTATCTATCTGAAACAAAGAAGGTGGTATCTGTCAATTCCCAAATGAATCACTCCATTAGTATTGTGAGATATTCAAAAAGAATGATTAAAACATCCCACATTACTAAATAAATGTCCAAATCTTGATCCAATACTTCTATGAGGGGTTATTATCTATAGAGAGAATCCCCATTGATGCCACACGTGGCAGTACTCTTATTGATAAAACATATGCAGCTACAATAAGTAACATGGCTGAAAACACACAACAATTCTATAATAGAGAACAAGCTCAATTCAAACATTCCCATGACAGTCAATCAATAGATCCGATCAAGATGATCCAGTGGATGAGTGAACTTATAGGTCTTCTATGAATACTATTTGGGGCTTCCAAATCCCCAAACTAATCCTCTTCACAGTCAATGTTTCATGGACCTATCAAAAACAATGGATTCTGTAACTCTCCATCTCATCCAATAGACACCTGCTCACAACATCTAGATGATCCATTGGATTTATCGGGTCCAATAGAGCTCAATTATTCCTATTCTAAGTAGAACACCAACCCAAAACTATCAGGTCAGTTCATTATAACATCTAAGAAACCTCACTTTAAATCGCTTTCTTCTTCTTATAACCATGGCTCAACGTATGGATTCCCCTTCCCTTCTTTCACTTTCACATTGAATCTAAAATTTGTTTTTACATCTCATTGTTGATCATGTGTGTCTGTTAGACCTTCAACACTTTTCTTATCCCATTCATTTTGTTCAATTTTTAATTCAACCTCATAAATATAATAAACTAGATTATTAATCATCTTTATGGATGACTAAATCTCTCATTGGGATGAGTCATTATTTAGAGATTTCATACGATTGAGAGCATTTTATCGATGAGTATTCTTTAATTTAACATTGTGTATGTTGGACTTAACATTTCATAGAATAATGAAAGATTTTTTAAAAGTATGGATGCCATAGATTATTGCAACCAAAAATACACTACCACAACCAACTACCGATTGAGATTGGAATCCTAGTTAAGACATGGCATTGATTAAATATTCAACCAATGGGAATTCCAACCAATGCCATCATGTGATGTGGGAAATAATTAATTTCAATATAAAGAAAAGATCAAGGATATCACAAGCTTTACTCACTAATAATGAATTCATCCCAATCCTTATTAAATTGTAAATTCAGTCAAAAATTTAAATTATGTTCTACAAAGAATCCTCCCCAATCAAAATATAGTGAACTAAAAACAATTGACAATTAAAAAGTATCATTGCCAACGATTTGAACAGAGTGATACTATACACTGTAGTAGAGCATCAGATCCTTAAAGGGTCCAATATAGTTAAGTTGTCTGTAACATCTAACATCATTATCTAATTGTTCCCCAACAACAATGGATAAATCGTCTTCCAACTTCTATAGGCATCAACTATCTAGTGATCCCTCTTAATTCCCAAACCAATACAATGGAATTCCCAAGAACCATAATCAAGTATTACAATTAATTACAAGACTATTCTTCCAAGAAACCATGGGAAAGTGTAGTGGAAGATCATTCCTCTTTCACCCATTCTATCCAAAAAAACATTGAAACAATAATTGGTCACCTTGTATCTCACCTGAGCCTGAAACAACAATCAAATTCGTCCAAACTCCCCCCCTCAACCATTGCCCAATCCCAAGGGCTATGTAAGAAAAAATTCACTTAGATCAGGAATGAAATTGCTATGCCTCATTATGAGTCCTTCAACTCCCCTGTAAATGATGACCTAGAAAATGAAGAGAAAAATAATGTTGAAATAGAATCTGAATCAATTCCATAACCTCTATCCATTCCACTAAGGAACCAAAATTATTTTCCTCCAGCCATTTCTAGGACAAAGAAGTCATTTTAACTTGATCCTGAAGTTCTTGACATGTTTAGACTGGTTGAATTCCACATTCCCCTCTTATGAGCTATAAAAATAAATACCTATGTACACAAAGTTTCATAAAGAATTTTTCACCCAAAAGAGGAAACATAGGACATTTGAAAATGATTCCGACCAATATTCTATTCCATTAATGTACATAGATTGCAGGACCATTAAGCTTCCATTCCAAATTTTGAGTTACAACTTCGATGATGAAACCATAGAACTAGGAGCCCCAACTAATGTCCTACCCAAATAAATCTTCTCCAACCTTGGTCTAGGTCCCTTACATACTATGAGTGTTGTCACCCAATAATCAAATCAAAGCAAAGCTAGTAATAAAAGAATAATTGAGAATGTTATTGTCTGAGCCAATGATCTAATCTCCCTTATAGATTTATATTTCATTAACATAGAAGGCGAGACAAAATCTTATTGATCTCCCATAATTCATGGAATACCATTCATAATGATGGAGAGAACCATGATTTATGTCGATTCAAGTATTGTATCCATGGAATTTGGTGACAAACTGTTTAGGTTCACCATTTTTCCAGCAATACGAAACCCATCTGAATATCCCTCTATATTCTCAATCCATTCTTATGAGGACACTTCTGGGAGTCAATTGAACCCCATTCCATTATGTTCATAATCTTCCAATTCAATACGATCTTGTGAAATATAAAAGATGATTAACCAAGTTATAAATGGTGAAGTTGTTGTGGACCTTCCATTCATAGAATCTATAAATCTTGAAGATCTTGAAAACACTATTGATTCATACATCAACTCTGATCTCAACTACCCCACATTGGACAGTATCAAGGAAAATGAATCAAAACCAACTAATGTTCCTTCCTCCATTACTGTTCATTCTAACCCACAATTGATAGTTGATGCCGATCTAAAACCTATTCCTAAACACTATAAAAATTCATTCCTTTTCAAAGTTCACTCTATTTTTATCTATATCTCTACTTCACATACAGAAACCAATGAGTACAAACATGTTCACGAGTAAGAGGAAATCAAAAGGTCCTTAGGTTAGACCCTAGATGACTTACCAGGAATCAACCCTGCCCTTCACGTGAATCATAGCCATCTTGAGGAATCATTAAAACCAATTAGGAAACCACAATGAACACTCAATCCACTCGTACATAATGTAGTTAGAGAAGAGATACCCATGTTTCTCTAAGAAGGTATTATCTACAAAATATATGACAGGGAATGGGTTAGTCCAATTCAAGATGAACCTAAGAATGGTGGGATAATTGTTGTTACAAAATAACATGGAGAGGTAGTCACAAGTTGAGTGACGAAAAAATGGAATATTTTCATCATGAATTAGAAATTGAATGTTGAAACCAAAAAATATCACTACCCTCTTACATTCCTTGATCATATTTTAGATCATTTATCTATAAATTCACACTATTTCATTCTTAATGGACAAACCAGCTACATAAAAATCCCAATCACACCTCAGGACCATGAAAATACTCCCTTCACATGCCCCTTTAGAAAAAATTCATATAAGAGAATTAATTTGAGCCATTTTAATGCCCTTTAAACACTATAGAAGTGTATAATGAGTATCTATTTTGAATTCATTCAACACAACATGAATATATTCATGAATGACTATTCAATTTATGGTCAGTAATTTGATTCGTTCTTGCATTAAATCTCTGTAGTCCTCCAAAAGTGTTTCAAGAGTAACGTTGTGTTAAATTTTAAAAAAAATCACATCATGGTGGAAAATGGGATTGTTATAGGGAACATAGTTTAAAAAGATGGTATTGATGTTGATATTTCCATAATTAAAGTGATCCAATAACATTGTGAACCCACCACTATTGGAGACATTGGTTCATTCCTCATCCATGCTTGTTTCTATTGGTTATTCATCCATAACATCAATATGATTTCCCTCCCACTCACCTGGTTTCTCCAAAATGATGTCACGTTCCCTTTCAATTATGTTTTCAAGAGATCCTTCATTGAACTCAAAACTGCTCTTACATCTACCCCGATAATCCAACCTCCAGATTGGTCTTTTCCCTTGGAGTTGATGTTTGATGATTTTGATAGATCTGTTGTTGTTGTTCTTGGTCAATGAAGAGAAATGATTCCACATGTCCTCTATTTTTCCTCAAATACATTGGATGAAACTCAATCAAACTACACTATAACTGAAAAAGAACTTTTAGAAGTGGTTTTTTCCTTCGATAAATTCCGACCCTATCTCTTAGTTACCATAATAATCATCTTCACAGACCATTCTTCTATTAATTTCTTACTCAGGAAAATATATTCCAAACTGAGGCTAATTAAATGGATCCTAATGCTCTAAGATTTTGTCTATGATATTAAGGGTAGACCGGGAAATGAAAACCATGTGGTTGATCTCTTGAGTAGAACTTATAATTCATCTCATTTAGAAATCATTGATCCTGAAATACCTACTGCGATCAATTGATCACTCGGTCCAAAATTACCAAGGAATATACCAATTGTAAATTATAAGGTTTTTGGTGTTTTTTTAATTTTTTTAAAAAGAACCAAAATTTTACTTCAAAAGTGATTCAAAATACTATATTTGGGAAGAAATTAATCTTTGAAATACTAAGGATGCCATTTTAATTAAGAGTTGTTTTGATGAAAATGGAAATTCCTTCCTATTATAATACTATAATTCACTTCCTGAAGGTGGCCACTTTGGGCCACAAAGGACATACAGAAAGGTCCTAGTCTCAGATTCTTATTTCCTTCACTTTTCAAGGACTCACATGAGTTATTTCAATTATTTAAAACTTTCCAAATGTTTGGCACAATTTCAATGATAAATTATATGACCAAACACCTTTAATTTTCTGTTGGATCTTTGATGATTACGTCATCGATTTCATGTGACCATTCCCCCCTCCAATGGATTCTCATACATTATCCTGACAGGTTTTTATGTTTCTAGGTGGATCGAGGCGAAACCCACTTGAAATGATGATTCACATATTGTTAGTGAGTTCCTAAATACACACATCTTCCACCGATTTGGCACACCACGTGCCTTGATATGTGACTTAGAAACCCAATTTTGTAATAAAATCAAGGAATATCTTTTTAAAAATAATGATGTTTTACATAATACATCAAATTAATATATCCCCCCAAAAATGGAATGGATGATATTTCTAACAGATAAGTGAAACGAGTGCTTGAGAGAATGGTAAAACCAACCAGAATAGACTAACCTGAATTACTTGTTGAATAACATTGGGATTAAATAAATTCCTATAAAACAACCATTGGTATGTCACTTTTTAGGCTAGTTATTTGGTTAGGTGTGTCACTTACCAGTTGAAATCCAATATATATAATTTTAGTCTATGAAAAAATGTAATTTTGATTTTGAAATATCGTTTGAAGAATGTTTTTTAAATTGGTTGAACATGAGGAGCTTCGACATCATTCATATGAGAATTAAAATATATACAAAGAAAAGGCTAAGGAACTCCATGACAAACACATACTATGAAACTTATTCCATGAAGTTGAAAAGTTATTTCTCTTCTAGTAATGATTTCAGCTTCACCCATGTATGATTAATTCGCCTTGGGAAGTTTCTTTTATTGTTTCTCATGTTTACCCATTTGGTGTAGTTCAAGTCCAATACCTCTCTTACAAAATTACATTAATGGTTAATGGAAATCTGTCTAAGTATCCCCATGAGTGGGAATGAATCCTAGGAACCATATCCCATTCCATCTGATCCAGAACATCCATTAACCCACCACTAGATGGGTATGATGATCCACCAAATCCAAACCACATGCACTGCATTCCCTTTAACTCTCTCTATATCTTATCCTCTCTATCCCTCTTGTTTATTCTTCCCAAATCCTTAATTTTTACCACGTTCCTCATCACCGTAATATACTCTATTTTGTGATTTTTTTCATTATTAAATAACTAAAAAAACATAATATACTGAAAAACAATAATAAAAATCATATAAAATTTTATTGAAAATCCAGAGTCATGATTAGGAAACATAAAATTTTGAAAATTTTTCTACCCATTTTGAGGATTCAAAAGGCATTGTTACATTTAAAAAATAAAATTTTCTTCTTCATATATTTGGATAAATTAGAAAGTGTCAAAACCAAACAATTTTGAATTATCAATTTTTGATTTATATAATGATTTTCCCACCTGTGAGGGATAACATTTTCATTCATGCCAATGCCACCTATGGACATCTATAAAAGAATATGTATATTTCAACCCCATTTGTGATTCATGGGATTTTAGATGTTTGAGATTAATTTCCCACTTTGGAATTCATTAATATGATAGAGGCATTCCGAACCTCATGAGAATCACAATATCCAAATAGAATCACATTACCCTAACATTAATACAATAATGAAATCTCCTATGATCCTATGAAAAACTTATCATTTATATCTACATTAAAATATTAATACCTTATCCCACCCAATATCTACATGGATTTTCAGTTCATTATTTATTGAAAATTTTGGGTTGTTGGAATGGTTTCATTTTGGGTGCCATTTTATTTATTTTCATCAAGTAATCATATTCTTGGGGGTTGGAATATAATATCATGTGGGGTATAGGTTTTCACTCAGATATTTTTTGGAATGTTTATATTCTTTTGACATATTGTTAAAATTTAAATGAAAAGTGTTAAATAATCAATAAAATGGTATCAAAAAAAGAACAAAAAAAGAATGGATTGTGTTTTGGGCGGGTCAAAAATCACCCTTCCACAACCTTTGATCTTCTTATAAATTTTATAATTAGTGTTGTGAGGATATCAATCATGGGTTTGAATATTAGTGTGAATCATTTTTAATATAATCATTCATAAAATAGAAAAAATGAAAAAAAAACATGCATTATATTTTCTAATGTTATTAGGAGAAGATTTGTGCATTGTAAATATTCTATCATCTCATTTCTTAAAAAAATTTACATTTTGGTGTCATGATTCACTCAATTGTTCTATTGTAAATATTTCATTCCATTTCTTTACATATTTTATTTCAAAAATATTATCCACTGTTTTTCCATGGGGGTGTTTTACCTCTCTTTCTACTCTTTGGGAAAGAGAATTCATACCATCACATATCCTTAGAAAAACCACATCAAATGACCTCTTGATTATTTTTCACATTAGTATAGATAATGGAAACTAATATATCTTTGAAAAAAATAATATTTTTACTTTTGTTTGGTGAAATATTGAACCTCTATTAATAAATTTTATCATCGTGAGAGGTGTGAGTTTTGAGTGTCCACATTTTCAACATCTAAATTTGTGCATGAAAAATGATTTTTTTGTAAAATTGTTTCTACAATAGTTTGTGGTGAAATTAAATATGGAATAGTGAAATGGTTTAAACCTCCCTTTATTTCGGAATACAAAATTTTAATATTTTTTGGTGAGTTAAAATTATATTTTTCATGGTTTTATATTTGTTTTTCATGAGGAAATTTATAAGACTATGTATGGGGGAGTTGATTTTATTAATATTTTTCTAATTATTTATATACTACCTTTATAGATTTAATATGTAATGTGCATAATTTGTGTGAAATATCAATGTTTAAATTATAATTATAATGTTTGAGAAAAATTTAAATTCTTCCATATTCATGTCATTTAACTAGATTAAACCTAATTATCACCCTACTGGTACAAATTATGTGTTTATTGATATATAGTATTCCTTATTACATTTACGACATATCATTAGAAGGAATCATTGGCCAATTCTTCCCATTGAAGGGTCATTTGAACAACAGAAGAAGGCCCACAGAATCAGTGAAGAAACTCGACCATCAATTAAGATTGAATTATGAGGATCAATCCAAATGATAAAAATCATTCATTCTCCTAAAACATTCGTATAAAACATCAAGGATTCATGAAAAAAAAATTCAAGGCCCAAATCCATATACAAGAGGCCCAAATGAAGCTTTGAAGTACATCCCACCATTATTATAGGGAATTAAAATAAGAATAATATTACTACATTTTCTCATGACTTAACCCTCAAATCAAGATGTTATTTTTTAGTGTTAAAGCTAATATATGGGGGTACAAACATGTAAGAATAAATTATATTTATTTGATGGCATCTTCCTATTAAAAAATGCATTCAAATTTCAGACATCGAACAAGATTTTTTAAAAATGGAAAAGTAAAACGGTTTTAGTAAAATAGCCATATCATTGCCTCCAAAACTATAATGGCCGCCCAATTTAGTGTAAGGATAGTAAACATCAATATCTACAACATGGAAGAAGAGAATATCTCGATACTTAGATGTCGGGATGGGAAATGTGGTGATGCAATTGGAAGGGATGATTTGTAATGCCAAGAGTCAACCTCCTTGTGCTATAAATACAACCCCCTCTTATCCGTGCCTTAGGGTGGAATTTCATAAAAGATAAACATACATTTTCATGACCAAAGCCTTTAAAAAAGGCTTTATATGACATTCCATACTCATGTTTTCACTTGAGATACCCTTAATCCTCAAATTTATTTAATTTACTTTAGTGTGCTCCTCATTTTTTAATTTTTTTGTGTTTTTTAATTATATTTTAATGCATTTATATTCTTCATATTGCCGTTTAATAATCCAAAATCAGTTATTAAAGGTTAAATATCTTACATTATTGTAAATATAGTTCAAACTCCTTCCCTTATTTCTCTATCTCATTCAAATTAATGTATGTTTTTAAATATCATCATCATTCGTATGTGTTTTTTCTATGCGCAACTCTTTCCTTATCCCTTTATTTTTCATCAATTATTAAGTCATAATCATAAATATAAACAAATATATTACTAATAATATTAATGGATGGGTAAATATCTCATTGTTGTGAGTCATTTTTAGTGATGTTAAGTAATTGAGAGATTTTATTCGATGAGTATTCTTTAATTTAACATTTTGTATGTTGGTCTTAACTTATCATGGATTAATGACATGTTTTGTTTAACATATGGAGTCTATGGATTATTGGAACCATAAACACACTAACACAATCATGTAATAATTTAGATTATAATCCTAGTTAATTTAAGTCTTGGATTGATGCCTTATCACTTGGGAATTCCAATCAATGTCATCTTGTGAAGTGGGTGTATATTTAATACAATATAATGAAAAGCTCAAGGATATAACAACATTAACACACTAATAATGAACTCGCAAAAATTATTATTAAAATTTTAAATCAATAAATCATTTAAATTGATCTCTTCAAACACCCCCCATATATAATCAACTAAAAACAATCAACTATTAAAAAGTACCATAATTTTGGATTCGACCCGAGTGCTGCTATACACATTAGAAGAGCATTGGAACATTGAAAGGTCGATAGGCGACAATCATCTGTGCTTTCAACATTAATTTTTTTTCTCAATTTCAATAAAATAAATAAAACATAACTAAATAAGGTTTCTACCAAGATTTTCACAAAACATTGATCAACAATATCATCAAATATAATAAATTTATTAGTGTTTGATGGAAACCATTCTAGAGAACATACTACCATGTGAATAAAAACGAAAACATAACCCTGATATTCACTCCTTCACAAACGTCATCACTCGGTGAAACCAGGTAGATCAAGTTACTTTAGGGGCCTCGAAAATCATCCTAAATATATTTTGACATAGATTACTATTCTTGATCTCATTCATAAAAAATAGGAACACTATCTATCTTCTGATCCTCAATTTATACAGGTTGTTACATTTATTAAATAATGACCATCATTAATCTAAATAATATATTCTCTTGAAATTATTTGTTTATTGAATTTTAATATAGATCTATTGAACAGAAAACACAATATTTTTAATATTTATTACTAAAAATTAGAAATATAGGCTCTGGAAGAGAGGTTTCTGGTCATGTTGTGGTTTCATATTGATTCTCTTTAAGTGGTATTCCGATTTCTATGTCAATTCTAATCCCCCTATTTTCCTTATTTGTCTTGAACTCCCTGGTCATTCCCTATATATTTTTAAGAATGTGTCATTGTTTTATATTGCTGGTTTATTTTGGAAACCTCTCAAACTAGACTCTACAACATAGAAACCTTCACATCACTCAGTAACTAGAATATGTTTTGAATGAGACATTTCACACCCATGAAATTGTTGTTTTTTCAATTAAAAATGGGGAATATAGATTGGTTCCATGATATATACTTTAAAAACAATTCTAGATTATTTCCAAAAATTTTATTCAATTGTTTATCCGACTATGATATTTGTGAGTAAGCCTCATAGTACACACCAACTTACAAATATCATCCCTATATGGATAAAAATAGAAGATTGAAAAGGAGTTGAAATTATACAGTTCATAAAGTGGATCCATATACTAAGAATGATATCAAGAATATATCATATTCTATTAATTAAATCCCCTAAATATCTCATATAATGTGTGAAGGCAATGCAAAATTCTCAACCTAGTAGTGAGAAAAAAAAATTCCTAATAATTTTGAACCATCTGATCTTCAGACAAAAAAATGGATCATCCCCCAACAAAATGAGGAAATGTGTGGTAACTAGTACTATGATAATTATTTAAACAATTAATATGAAAATTCCTATTAGATTTAAAATGAATTTATAACATCTAGTGAAAAAATATAAAATCCCATTAGTTGATGTAGATGTCTTCATCACTCCAAATATGAAATGTTGATTAAAATATATATATTACTCTAATATATTCATATCTATCCTCACGAGATCATTATAAGCTTATGGTAATGTTAAATTTATCACAACTCCATAATATATGGTTGTTGAACAATTTTCTACCTCTTCTGATGAAACAAATTCATATGAAAATTGTATATATGATGATGATGACCCCGTAGTGATGAATGATTATCAAATTGAAGAGAAATTGGACATCTTGAATTATCATGACTCTGGGATATAGGAGACTGATATATTAGCATTACGTAAATATTTAATTGATAAAATTTATACAAAGTATTATTGTTAACCTAAGAAATTAATCTTCATTAATGTAGTGGATGAAATTCTGAAACATCCAGACATCAATTTCTAATAAATCAATTTGAAATTACCCATCCATGTTCCATTTACAGTTCTTGTAAAAAATGAAGCAAAATGACTTTATAATCACCATTTCAAGGAAAAGGTTCTATATGAGTAATAGATATTTGTATGTTAGGTGTCACACATAGATTTGATTTTCTCTATGGTTCAGGGTCAGGTCGGGATTTGGGGGAAGTCCATGCTTAAAATTTAAATTTTTTTACAAAAATAAATGTATCAGACATGGCAGCACAAAGCAAGCTGATAGGGCATGGTTTTGAGACCGTGAGACCTTCTCATATAGTATCTCTATTTTTTAATTACATAATGTTTTCTCTACATTATACGAAACTAAGGATCTATAAGGTTTAGTGTCATGGAAACCACGAATATAATACATGATGACATAAAACATTCTTCATAAACACTTGGAATGCATAATCATTGTTCATCCTAAGTTCATTATAGAATCTCATAACCTGGGAGCATACATCAATGGAAAGGGTGAGTAGAAGGCCCAGTAAGGTAAATAAGAGAAACAGTTTACATGTGAACATGAGATACATCAATAAAGTCATGATAAATAACTTTAAGGCATTAGAAAGAGATCATGAGGCATATCATAATATGATTAAAGTCTTTAATAACCTGAATAAGTGGCTAAAAAATTTAACTTAGACAATAATTTCCGTATCACCAAGGTCTATCTCCATGGTGTCATTAAAAAAATTACCACATTCATTCACCAAGGTATCGTTAAAATAGTCATCTTTAGAGATTAAGTCTTTACAGAATTAATTGGTTCGCTATCAGGGAGCACCCTTATTTTGTCATTATTATCATGTGAGCCCCATATATCATCATCAATAATTTTATAAATAATCCATATATCATAAAACAAATGGGTTTCATTACATAGTCATAACGTTTTAAAAACTTCTTTAAAGACCATATCTTTATGTCACTTTAAACCCACAAAAAGGGAAAGCTGGTCTCATGTATGTAAATCGAATAATTTAAAATAGAACATTATGATATATATGTGAATACCAATGTATAATAAATACTTTTGAGTATTAACTTCATAATATTAAAGAATTTTAGAAAAAAGATAGACATTTTGAGATGAAAATTAGACAGCATAACAGCTAGGATGCCGGGTTTTAGAAATTATTGAAAAGAGAGGGGACATGGGTCACCCACTGATAATGATCCATAAAATAGTAGAGGGACAGAATATAAAGGATATAAGAACATGGTAATGAAATTTTATGGAAAAACCATTTCAATTGCAAAACATTAAATGAAGACAAAAATATGATTTCTCTTATGAAAAATTCGGCAGCCAAACGATGCCACATAAAAAATCAAAATAATTAATTGATGAGATTAAATATGGTCACTCATCATGTGAAAATAAAAGTATAGTATGATGAATATAGAGATAATTCCTAAACATGGGAAAATGAACATGAAGGACTTGACATGAAAGTAGAACACTGAAAATGGGAAGAGTGAAAGAACCCCTTATTAAAATTCGGCAGCCTAACAGCGCCACTTAAAAATTCTTAAAATGAAATGATGAGAGTAAGGGGGTATCTAATCATATGAAATTACAAATTACATTAAGTTTAATATAAAATAACATCTTCTAACATAAGAACATGGTGCATAAAAGGAATGACATAAATGAAAGTACTTGAAAAGAAAGAGAGAGGTAGGATACCTTACCTTAAATCGTATATCCTAAAACTCAACGGTCGAGACCAAGGAGGTTTCAGGGAACCTTGGGAAGACTTCTTAGGATATAAGGAGAGTAGAACATCATTGAGGAGGATTTTTTAATTGAAAGGATGAGAGAATGGATTGGTATTTATAGGGAAAGTGAGGGGAAAAGGAATTAATAGCCAAGGGACACCTCATTGGTGGTATTGGCCAAACCATGGTTTTTCCCATGGTATTTACCATGGTATTGTCCACATGAGACACCTCATCTCTTATCTCACTATTCATAAGTCGACTAGAATTATTACATAAATATTACATCTTTAATGATGTCATTGAACACCCGAAACTCTAAACTGAAAATTCACTATTGACCGAATATTCAACTTTTTCAGAAAATCCAAAAAAATCACCTTAATATAATATCGATGCTATGAATTCAAAAAGAACTAAATTTTATAAAAATAATTTTGTAAATATTTTTAATATAATTTTTAAATAAAAACACTATTAACTCAAAATTCAACTGTTTTAGAAAAATACAAAAAATTCACCTTATCATAACATCGATGTTCTGAATTCAAAATTGAACACCATTTTATAAATATAATTTTCTAAATATTTGTAATTTGATTTATAAATAAAAAACTCTATTCACTCGAAAAAATTAATACTTAACCAATAATTTTTGAAACAGTTATTTACCTATTTTATTGAATTTCATTATAAAATCAATGTACCAAAATTATATTAATACTTTCTTATGTCAGGTTACTTAATCGATTTGATTATATTACCAATCATAAGCATGAAGTCACTATTCATACTTTCATATTAATCAAAATTTATGTTGATCTTATTAAACTCAAAATTTCATACTGAACACTGCTGTAGAAGACCATTTTTTAAAAAAATTACACATTTTTAATTATTTTAGGTTTACATAAATATTTCAAAATATCATTTTTATAAAATTATTAAATAATATGCATACAATATTTCTCCGAAAATTTGAAAATTCTAAAACTTCATCTTAATAAGAAAATAACAATTTTTATTTAAATACATGGATTACAAAAAGCATTTCTGGTCTCGTTACATAACCCCTTATAACACCAGCATATGACCTATGATTAAGGTGTGCTAGGGAAATATAATCTTGGGGCATCTCAGCCAACATTTCCCGAGTAGTTATTTCTATCAGCTTGAACTTCTCGCAAAGGTGATTTTGTTCCAGCATCACACGATGAAGTTCAGCTTGGTTTTGTTCCATAACAAAGCCCCAAGGCGATACCTCCTTCCAGTGTTCTGTCATATGGGCTTCGATAGGCCCGTGATTACAGGATGGTTCCATCGAATCTTTATTCTATATTAATTAAGATCATTTTTATTTATAAAAAAATAATTGAAACAATTAGTTTCCAATAATTATATAACAGTCGAAACCCAATGGTATCATTATACTCATTTTATTATATGAAATAGTTTTGTTGAGTATAAAATAAAATAACACACAAAAGTTAGGGTAAAAAAATTATTCAAAATATCGGGTCGTTATATTCTTCCACCCTTACGAAATTACATCCTTGAAATTTTAAAAATTGGGCTTGGAAATTTCGTTCATTCTCCCACATCGGATAAAGAGTCAGTAAAAATATTACTTTAAAACAATGAAAGGGAAGTGAAAAGGTCACAAGAGTTAACAAATACTGGGATTCCATGTAGGAAAACATGTATATCGAAGAGAAAACAAATGGTAATGTTCTGATGGAGAGTGATAGAAAACATTATTAGGAGAAAATTAACATAAAAAAGATCACAAAAAAAGATGTGTTAAACGGTCTTTGATTACAATGTAGAAAATGTAAACCAACAACATTTTTGTTTTATGTTACTTTTCATAATTTTGAGGAATTCATTTACTACATAGAATAAAAACCTAAGGAAATATACTTAGCTTCAATTTGAGTTTCATCCCTTAATTAGTTTCCACAAAGACTAATATTTTCCCCAAACTAAATCAACCACTCCTAACGTTTTATAACAAATGTAACTAACCTAATCTCATTTTTCCCAAGATAAGATAATCATTTACATAAGTAACCTATATCACCATAATTTCACCTTAAATTAATAGATTATTCAAAATATAAGTCAACCTTTACTTCATTAAGAAAATACCGCAGTAATATATTTACCTTGATCATATAGGGTTCCCAAATTAGTGAACGTCTCCCAAAATAATATTCTTCTTTTTATCACCTAATCAATTTTTTTCAAGAAGGGCAGTTTCAAAACATCAACATGTGATACATAACAATAAATGTTTTCCATAAAGATATAAAACCATCTTAGGTAGCGACTCGATGTTATTAAAAAACATTAGGGATATCATCATAGAGCACTAACTAAAATAAAACATGACATAGAAAATTATTGCGATGATGTTACATGTACTTCAGTCATCATGATCCATCTCAGCATAGGACTTACATTATTCCCTTGTCCTTGAATATTTTTGATGCTCATCATGCTTCTCATCGCTTCCAAGAGAGCATTTCCTTGGATAATGTCCAACTTCTCCACACTTACAACACTAAATAGTATAATGTACATTAGATTTAACCTTATCTCCACTCATCACATAATTCATTTTTTTAATCCAATTGGCTACTTTTCACCCTATCATCCGATACATAAAACATCTCCCAATTCCTTTTTGACATTTTTTGTGGTGCCTCTTTCCACACTTTTTTTCACAAAGGAATTTTGTTCTTCTTTTCCTTATCACCTTTATCAGATGATCATCCTTGAGACTTCATCTACCTCTTCCTGGATGAATTTGGGCATTCAACTAGGTAACAATTATTAATTGTGATTTTTTATAACTGGTTTGGCATAATAACAATATGTTCAACATGATATCTCATTGTATTTGTCATATTAATATGGCAATTGTCACATTTCTTATCACATTGGTTGTTGATACATGTTCTTCTATTTCCAGACATTAACCAAGAAAAGATAGTATAATTATGGTGCTTAAATACTTAGCCAATAATCATGAAAAGGAAACTTCAAGAATAGAAGGATAAACATGTAGAAGAAAAGCATATCCAAACTTGTGATTCCCTAGGTTCCAATCTAGGTTATACATGATCATATATTCTTATGTGAATCTTTATTTTATTTTATTATTGTTCCTTTAATAATGGTTTATAATAAGCTTATGAATTTATCAAAGAATATCCCCCGGGAGTGTCAAACCAAGAGTGAAATAATGCCCGTTGTTGTGAACCAGGTTACCCCGAGTCAAGCCCGAAACCCCTTGTTAGAGTTTTCACTCCTAGGTACATCTGTGACAGAAAAACCTCTAATTGATCGTATCCAGACATGGATTTTTTTATTTGGGAACCACTTACTCAATACTTCACCAAAATACCAGGATGTTTCCTATATTTAATATTTTCATTAAGAAACCTTGTAATGTTTTCAAATCCTAATTTCCACAGAAAACCAAACCATCCTCTGATACAAACTATAGCATCCTGCCGTTTTCATTACATAATCATTTCTTTACATGATACAAAACTGAGGATCATTAAGGTTTAGTGTCTTGGAATCTAGAATCATAATAAATGATGGCATAAAAATTTATTCTTAAACACATTAAAGGATACTTTATTGTTCATCCTATGTTCATTACAGCATCTCATAACCTGGGAGCATACATCAATGGAAAGGGTGAGCAGAATTCCCAGTATGAGAAACAAGATAATCGTTTTACATGTGAACTTGAGATACATTAATAAAGCCTTGACAAATAACTTTAAAGAAAGAGAAAGATATCATGAGGAATATCATAATTAAAATAACATGTTTAATAAGATAATGATGTGGCTAAAACACTTAACTTAGAAAATAATTTCCTTATCACCAAGATCTATCCCAAATGTGTCATTAATAAAATTACCAAGGATATTCACCAAGGTATCATTAAAATGGTCATCTCTAGAGATTAAGTCTTTACCCAATTCATTGGAGCGCTATCAGGGTGCACCCTTAATATCTCTTTATAATCATGTAAGCCAAATATATCATCATAAATCATTTCATAAATAACCCATATAGAATAAATTAAATGGGTTTAATTACATCGTCATAACATTTTAAAAACTACTTTTAAGATGATATCTTTTTCTCACTTTAAACCCACAAAAAATGAAAGCAGTTCTCATGTATTTAAATCCAATAATTTAAAATATAATATTTTGATATATATGTTGATAACCTTGTAGAATAAATATTTTTTAGTATTCAATTAATAAAATAAAAAATTTTGGAGAAAGAGAGATATATTTTGAGAAAAAAATTCGGCAACATAACGGCTGTGTTGTCAGGTCTTAGAAAATAGTGAAAAGAGAGGGGAAATGGGTCACCAACATATAATCATCCATAAAATAGTCGAGGGACATAAAATAAATTATATAATAACATGGTAATGAAATTTGACGGAAACCCCATTTGAAATGAAAAACATGAAAGGAAGACAAAAATAAGCTTTCTCTTTTGAAAATTTCGGCAGTCTAACGGTGTCACATAAAACATAAAAATAATGAATTTATGAGATTAAATATTGTCTCTCATTGTGTGAAAATAAAATTAAATTATGATGAATATAGAGATAATTATCTAACCTGGAAAAAAGGAACTTGAAAGACTTGACATGAAAGTAGAACAATGAAAGTGGGAGGAGTGAAAGAATCCCTTATAAAAATTCTGGAGCCTAACAACGCCACATAAAAATTCTTAAAATGAATTGACATGAGTAAGAGGGGGTATATAATCATATTAAAATAAAAATTTATGTAGGTTTAATATAAAATAACATCCTCAAACATAAGAACATGGAGCATAAAAGGAATGAAATTGAAGAGAGTACTTGAAATGAAAGAAAGAGGTAACATCCCTTACCGTAAAACGTAAGTGCTAAAACTCAATGGTCGAGACCTTGGTGGCTTGAGGGAACTTTGGGAGGACTAATAGGCAGTTAAGGAGACCATAAATTTGTTGATTAGGATTTTTTAATGTATAGGATGGGATAATGGCTTGGTATTTAAATGGAAAATGAGGGGACAAGGCATTGATGGCCAAGGGACACCTAATTGGTGGTATTGGAAAAACCATGAGCATTCCCATGGAATTTTATGATGGTATTGTAATAATGGGACACTTAATACCTTATATTACTATTCATATGTAGATCATAATTATTACATAATTATTACATCCATAATGATGTCATTAAACACCTGAAACTCTAAACTGAAAATTCACTATTCACTAAAAATTCAACTTTTTCATAAAAATCCCAAAAATTAACCTTCACATAATATTGATTATTTGATTTCAAAAATAATCTCCATTTTATAAAATTAATTATCTAAATATTTTTAATATAATTTTTAAATCAAAACACTATTCACAAAAAAATTCAACTTGTTTTAGAAAAATCCCAAAAATTCACCTGAACATAATGTCATTGCTCTGAATTCAAAAATGAACTCCATTTTATAAAAATAATTTTCTGAATATTTTAAATTTAATTTTAAAATATAAACAAAATATTCTCCGGAATAGAGTAATAATTAACCGATAATTTTTGAAACAGTTATTTACCTATTTAATTAAATCACATTATTTAATCAAGGTAGCTAAATTATATTAATAAATGTTTATGTTAGGTTACTTAATCTGTTTGATCATATTACTAATAATAATCAAAAAATCAATATTCATAATATACTATTCATCAAAATATTGTTGATCTTATTTGACAATAAATTTCATAATTAACACAATTGTAGAAGACCATTTTTTGAAAATCATTACACATTTTTAATTATTTAAGGTTTACATAAATATTTTAAAAAACCCTTTTTCTAAAATTAACAAATAAAATGGATACTATATTTATTCGTACGTTTTAAAATTCACAATCTTAATTTTAAGATTAAAATCACAATTATTATTTAAATCAAAGGATTACACAAAGAATTTTCAGTCTCATTACATAACCCCATATAACACTAGCATAGGTCCTAAGAGTATGGTGTGCTAGGGTGATATAATCTTGGGGAGGCTCGGCCAACATTTCATGAGAAGTGATTTCAATCAGCTTGAACTTCTCCTGAAGTCGATTCTGTTCCAGCTTCACACGATGAAGTTCGGATCGGGTTTTGTCCAAAGCAAAGCCCAATGACGCTACCTTCTACCCCGGTTCTATCAAATGGTCTTCAATCAGCCCGAGACAACTGGATGGGGCCATCAAATCTTCATTATATATTAATTAAGATCATTTGTATTTATAAAAAATAATTCTAACAATTAGTTTCCAATGGTCATATTGACCAACAATAAAATAACAGTCGAAACCCAATGGAATCATTATACTAATTTTATTAAATGAAATAGTTTTTTTGAGAATAAAATAAAATAACCCATTACAAAATTTATTAAAAATTTAGAGTTGTTGCATTATTCACCCCTTAATAAATTTCTTCCTTGTAATTTTAAAAATTGGGCTTCGAAATTTCGTTGAAATTCCCAGATTGGAAAAAGAGTTAGTAAAAATATTACATTAAAATAAAGAAATAGATGTAAAAAGGTCACCTGAGTTAACCCATACTAGGATTCCATGTCGGAAAAGATGGATATGGAATAGAAAACAAAGTGTCACGTTCTGATGGAGAGTGATAGAAAACATGATTAGGAGAAAATTAACAACAAAAAGATCACAAAATTAAGATGTGTTAAACGGTATTTGATTAACCTATAGGAAACGTAAACCAACAACATTTTTGTTCTATATTCCTTTCCATAATTTTGAGGAATTGATTTACTACATAGAATAAAAACCTAAGGAAATATACTTACCTTCATGTATAGTTTCATCCCATAATAAGTTTCAAACAAGAGCAATCTTTTCTCAAAACAACATAAACCACTATTAACATTTTATAACAAAAGTAACTATCCTAATAACCTTTTCCCCAAGATAGGTTAATCATTTACATAAGTAACCTAAATTACCATAAGTTCACCTTAAATTCATCAATTATTCAAAATATAAGTCAACATTTATTTCTTAATGAAAATATCCTAGTAATCTATTTACCTTGATCATATAGGGTTCCCAAATTTGTGAATGTCTCCCAAAATATTATTCATATTGTAATCCCCTAATCATTTTTTTCAATAAGGAAAGCTTCACAACATCAACATGTGAAACAAAACAATAGATGATTTCTATAATGATATAAAACCATCTAATGTAGTGACTCGATGTTCGTAGAAAAAATTAAAGATATGCTTATAGAGCACTAACTAAAATAAAACAAAACATAGAAAATTATTGAGAATACGATACATGTAATTCAGTCATCATGATCCATCTCAGCATAGGACTTTCATTGTTCCCTTATCCTTGAAGATTGTTGATGCTCATCATGCATCTCATCCCTTCTAAGAGAGTATTGTCTTGGATAATTTCCAAATTCTCTACATTTAAGACATTGAATAGTATAAGGTACATTAGATTGAACCTTATCTTCATTCATCACATTATCTAATTTTTTAAAGCAATTAGATAATTTATGACCTATCACCCCACACTTAAAACATCTCCTAATTCCTTTGTGAAATTTTCCTTGGTGCCTCTTTCCACACTTTTTCCACAATGGAAATTGGGTCTTCCTTCCCTTATCACCTTTATTAGATGAACACCCTTGACACTTCATCTTCCTCTTCCTGGATGAATTTTGGCATTAAACTAAGTACCAATTATTAATTGTGATTTTTGATAGATGGATTGGTATATTCACATTTTGTTCAACTTGATCTCTCGATGTATTTTTCATATTAATAGAGAAATCATCACATTTCCTATCACATAGTTTTTTGGAACATGTTCTTCTATTCCCCACCATTAAATACGATAGGAGAGTATAATTAGGGGGATTGAATACATAGCTAATAATCATGAAGAAGAAAACTTTGAGCATATAAGTTTAAACATGTAGAAGAAAAGTATATCCTAACATGTGATCCCCTATGTTCCAATCTAGGTTATCCATGATAATATATTCTTATGTGAATCTTTATTTTATTATAACTTTGTTCCTTTAATAATGGATCATATTAATCTTATAAATTTACCAAAGCATATCCCCTGGGAGTGTCAAACCAATAGTGTAGTAAGGCCCATTGTCATGCACCAGGTTACCCGAGGTCAGGCCCGAAACACCTTTTCAGAGTTTTCACTCCTAGGTACATCTGTGCCAGAGCCACCTCTACTTGTTTGTATCTAGACATGGATTTATTTGTTTGGAATCCACTTACTAAATACTTCACCAAAATACCAAGATGTTTTCCTATATTTAAAATTTTCATTAAGAAACCTTGTAATGTTTTCAAATCCTAATTTCCACAAATAACTAATCCATCCTCTGATACCAACTACATCATTCTGTGTTTTTTATTACATAAACTTTTCTCTACATTATACAAAATAGAAGATCTTTAAGGTATAGCATCTTGGAAACGAGGAACAAAATACATGACGACATAAAACAATTATTCTTAAACACATGAATTGCATCTTCATTGTTCATCCTATGTTCATCACAACATATCCTAACATGTGAGAATACTTCAAAGGAAAGGGTGAGAATAATGCCCAATATGTCAAACAAGAGAAACATTTTACATGGGAACATGAGATACATCTATTAGTTCATGAAAAATAACTTTAAGGAGTGATAAAGAGATCATAAGGAATATCATAATAAAAATAACATGTTTCATAACATGAATTTGTGGCAAAAAAATTTAACATAGACAATAATTTCTGTATCACCAAGGTCCATCCCCAAGGTTTCATTAAAAAAATTAACATTGTTATTCACAAAAGTATCGTTAAAGTGGTCATATCAAGAGATTAATTCTTTACCCAATGCATTGGAGAGCTATGAGGGTGCACCGTTAATTTTATTTATTATCACGTGATACAAACATATCATCAGAAATCATATAATAAATATTCCATATAGCATAAAAGAAATGTTCTTCATTACATAGTCATAACATTTTAAAAACTGTTTTAAATACGAGATTTTAATGTCACTTTAAACCCACGAAAAAGGAAAGTGGGACTCATGTATGTAAATCAAAGAATTTAAAATAGAAAATTTTGATATATATGTGAATAACCCTGTAGAATAAAGTGTTTTTAGTCTTCACTTAATAGAATAAAACAATTTGAAAAAATGAGAGAGACATTTTGAGACGAAAATTCGGCAGCATAACAACTATGTTGTCAGGTTTTAGAAAATATTGAAAAGAGTGGGTACATAGGTCACCCACTCATAATGAACCATAAAATATTAGAGGGATGGAATATAAAGGATAATAGAACATTGTATTGAAATTTTATGTACAAACAATTTGAAATGAAAAACTTGAATGGAAGACAAATATAAGATTCCTCTTGTAAAAAATTCAGCATCCTAAAGGCGTCACATAAAACATAAAAATAATGAATTGATGATATTGAATACGGTATGTCACAATGTTAACATAAACGGATAGTATGATGAATATAGAGATCATTCCCCAACATGTAAAAAGGAACTCGAAATACTTGACAAGAAAGTAGAACTTTGAAAAAGGGAAGAGTGAAATAATCCCTTAAAAAATTTTGGCAGCCTAACGACGCAACTTAAAAATTCATAAAATGAATTTACAAGAGTAAAAGGGGGTATCTAATAATATTACAATACAAATTACAGTATGTTTAATATAAAATAACATCATCCAACATAAGAACATGGAGCATTAAAGGAATGACTTAAAAAAGTGTACTTGAAAAGAAAGTGAGAGGTAGGATCCCTTACCTTAAAACATAAGTCATAAAACTCCAAGGTCAGGACCTTGGAGGATTCAGGGAACCTTGGGAGGACTCATTGGTAGGTAATTATACCAGAACATCGTTGAGGTGGATTTTGGAATGTAATGGATGAGATAATGTCTTGGTATTTATAGGGAAAGTTAGGAGACAAGGCATTAGTGGTCGAGGGACACCTCATTGGTGGTATTGGAAAAAACATGGGCATTCCCATTGTATTTTCCTATGGTATTGGCCACTTGGGACACCTCATACCATATCTTAATATTCATATTTATACCAAAATTATTACATAATTATTACATCCTTAATGATGTCATCAAACACCCGAAACACTAAACAGAAAATTCATTATTCCCCAAAAATTCAACTTTTTCAGAAAAATCCTCAAAAATTCACCTTAACATAATATCGATTATCTAAAACCAAAAATGAACTCCATTATATAAAAATAAATTTCAAAATATTTTTAATATAATTATTAAATAAAAACACTATTCAAGGAAAATTCACCTGTTTCATAAAAATCCCAAAAATTCACCTTAACATAATATCGATTCTCCGAATTAAAAAATGAACACCATTTTATAAAAATAATTATCTAAATATTTATAATTTAATTTTTAAATAAAAAAACTATTCACCAAAAAAAAATAATACTTAACCAATAATTTTTGAAATAGTTGTTTTCCTATTTTATTGAATCACATTATTTAATCAATGTAGATAAATTATATTAATACCATCTTAAGTGAGGTTACATAATCTATTTGATCATATCACTAATCATAAGCTTAAAATCACTATTCATAATTTACTATTCATCAAAAATTATGATGATCTTATTAGACTCTAAATTTCATTGTGAACGCAACTATAGAAGACTATTTTTTGAAAATCATTACACATTTTTAATTATTTATGGTTTACATAAATATTTTAAAATATCCTTTTTCTAAAATTTATAAATAATATGCATACTATATTTATCCGGAAATTTGAAAATTCACAAACGTCATCATAATAAGAAAATCACAATTTTTATTTAAATCAACGGATTACACAAAGCATTTACGGTCTCTTTACATAACCCCTTATAACACCAGCATATTACCTAAGAGTATGGTTTCCTAGGGTGATATAATCTTGGGGCAGCTTGGCCAATATTGCCCGAGTAGTGACTTCTATCAGCCTAAACTTCTCATGAAGTTGATTTCATTCCAACTTCACATGATGATGTTTAGATTGGGTTTTGTCTAGAGAAAATATCAAAGGCGCTACCTCCTTTTTGAGTTCTCTCAAATGGGCTTCGATCGGCCCGATACGACTAGATGGGGCCATCAAATCATCTTTGTATATTAATTAAGATCATTGGTATTTATAAAAAATAATTGTAACAACTATTTTCCAAGGGTCATATTTTCCAACAGTCATATAACAGTCAAAACTCAATGGTATCATTATACTCATTTTATTAAATAAAATAGTTTTGTTGAGTATAAAATAATATAAACCACAAAAAATAGGGTACAAAATTTATTCAAAATATCGGGTCGTTACATCCCAACACTGAAAATAAACAAAAAATGTAATAATGATAATGAAATTAATGTTAAAAATAGAATATGAAAAAAATACAATAAGGTTTAAAATGGGTTCATTAATAATAATAATAATATTATTATTATTATTAAATTATTTGGTATTATTGTTATTATTATTTTAATAAATTTTATTAATGAATAATTATTATTATAATTATTATTATCATTAAGTGTGTTATGATTATATTTATAGTATTAATGTTATTATTAATATTAAAATTTCTATTTGTGTTGTTATTATTATGTGTATTATTATAATTATTATCACTAATAAGGTAATATGTAATTATAATTATGGATATTATTAATATTTGGATTATTATTATTATTTTAGGTTAAACCCATTTATAATTAAGATATAAAAAATTTTATTTTTTATTACCATTAATTAATTTATGTATTTTAATTGAATTAAGTTGTAATTGAACCCTAATTGGTGTGTAGCAGCAGTCCCACCCCCTTTCTGTGGTACGTATCCACCCTTCCCCAATTTACCAATTTCCAGAACCCTTACAAACACCTCCAACTCTATCCAACAATGACTTGTGGCCTCCCTCATCTCTGTTTGGCCTCCAAATCTCTTTGGTTTCTACCACTCTCCCTAGTGGCGTAACGCCCTCCTAGTCCATTACTCTGGAATGCACTATACATACAAATGAACCCCTACTGTGGTGTTCCCCATGTTTGATCACCACACATCTACTCTCTCACCTCTTCGCTGGTGCGACCTGTTTTGGCCTCGCTCTCTGGAGACAACCTTCTTCTCCTCCATCGGTATTCTCATTCTGCCACATGCCTTGGTTTTATTCAATCTCTAGTGTCTATTTTCTCGTTATCCCCCAATTTGGGATCAATTTTATTTGTTTTGGGATTGAATTAGTTTCTTACGTATAAAATTTGTCTATAACAATGTCTCTTGAAAGATTCATCCATGTGTTTTCATTATGCCTTGGTTTTGAGGAAGGAACCCATTTCCTATACCCCTTAAATTAATATTATTTTAATTTATTTATACTCCCACCCCCATTATATTTTAATCAAGATTATATTATTTGTAAATTAATTGTACCTTGTAGAATTAGTATGATTACCCTTGGTTTTGTGATGGTTTAATATGGATAGAATGGGTTTCGTATATCTTGTTCTTTGGAAATGGAACAGTTAGTTCTTATAAACAATGAGTGATTTATAATCTTAAATTTGGAAATTATTAACATGGTTGTGATTTTCAAATTGTTGATTTTTTAATGGTTTTCACAAAATTAGTGGTTATTGACGTGCCCCTTTGGCCTATGTCAATGTGTTCCTGATTTGAAATCATGGGTTTGATCATGGAATAAGATTTTTTTTGGTTTTGAAAGTAAATGGTGTATGGTATTTTATGAAAAGAATTGTTTTTTTGTGAATGATGGGATTATAATTTAGATCCTTCGTATGTTCTGTGTGTTTTTTTGCTATAAAATTCCCTTGGGTACATTTTTGGGATAATTCATGGTCTATGGTCTTGTTTGGACATTAAATTAAAAATATAAAATTTGGTAACGTTTTGAAAATAGTTTCTATGTGTTTTTGGAAGATGGTTGAATGTTGGGAATCTAAAGGCCGATTTCTAATATTGAACATGATAATTGGAAACCCCCTCTTCAGTTAGGTCGCTTACATAGTTGGTTGATTGTGATATGGGAGAACCCTTGGTATGGGGATTCCCTCAGATGGTAATTATTTTTAGGTAGTGGACTTACCTTGATGATGTCAGGGTGGTGCCAGATTTTGTAGTATGTGTAGTTATTTTTATGTGACTATTTGATTGAATGGAATGGAACACCTCCTTGTGATGTATACATGGGAACCTATCATTGAAAAAATGGTTTTTAAGAACATTTGTTGAACTATTTTAGATTACGCCCTACCTAGTGGATGATGACAAGGGGTGTTTTATTATTATTGCTACATGAATGGGCCCCGCGAACAGACCAGGTAGGGCGACGGTCGGGCGTTAATGTGTTATGATCTCATCGATTATGTAATTACATCATGATGAGTAATATGCATAGTATATTCTATTCTTCCTTGATGTTCCTAGGTGTTACGATTTTCTTCCGACACTTTTATCGTTATCTATTTCCCACCATGTGTTACTTTACTCTCTTTCTCCTGAAATTTCATGTCCTTCTAGAATATTTAGAAAGTGTATTTTTTAATGTATTAATGAATAAAATTTTGAGAAAAAAAGTATTTTCTTTTTAATAAAAATTTAATAATCTAATTTGGCCCTTATTTCATTTTCTCATGAATTTCCCAACCCCACTTGACCACCATTAATGATCATGGTTTTATAAATGTTTGGGTGATGATTTGTGATTTGATTATTCAGAAATGTAATTAATTGAAAACAAATTGTTTATAGGATGTATTTTCTGCCTGAAATCAATGTTTTCATTGTTTAAAGGGTGTTCATTGGGAATATATTAATTGTTCCAACCAACTAAGTTTTAATACCCATGTGTATTGATTCTTTTCTTACCTTCTTCTGTATGTTCCAGTATAGGCTTAATGACCTTGGGTGATATTTTGGGTATGTATTGGAGAGTGACTATCATTGTCACATAGAGGAAACATGGGTGTTAGATACCATTTGTGTTTTCTATTTTTTTCTAATATCCTATTTTTGTATCATCAAATTGTAATTGTATGTTATGAAAAGTATTAAAATTGTTTCCAGTTTAGTTTTAATAATTTTTAATTTTTTAACTTTAATTAATTTATATTGGAAAAATTGTTCTCTTTTTCTCTAATTATAACCCTGGAACTTGTTTCCAGCCCTAGATTATTGATAACGCCTCTTGGTTGATTCCATATATTGGCTCGGGTGACTTTTTTAGGGTTGACCTAGGTTAGTTTATGAAATTTGTCTAACATGATAATTTTTTGGTTTTTTTCTCTAAATTAATGATATTTATGGAACTTTATACATTCCTAGTTCATTTCGTGATGTAATTTTTTATATTCTAATGTATTTACCCTATCATGTGTATGAATGAATTGCATCTAGTTGTTTGAAAATTAAATGAACTGGTATTTAAACAATGTGTGAAAATATAGTTTGAGGTTTTTTTGACCTTCTCAGGGCTATTCTGATTGATTTTTTGGATCTAACATTCATGTTTTATCTAAAATCCATGTAATTAGGGTTTGGATCACTATAAGGGTACTTTCTTCTTTACAGTATTATTAATTAGTTTTTTTTGGTTAATTTCTATTAAAATGTAATATTTAGAGGAATGGATGAGAATTATCTACTCATATTACTATTTTGGTTCTCAATTTATCATTGGAGACATCTATAAACATGTAAAATGGGGCAGAATTTCAGTATTTATAATTAGATGATACCATTTATTGATCATTTCATCACATTGGTACTTCCTGCTATGAAGATATGAACATCTTATGAAAATTTTACATCTTATAAATTTGAAAATAATGAATGATGGATTTTCATTAAGAGTTATTTCTTCTCATTGTTTTCATTTGGTTTTTATTATATCTATGTAACTGGTATCTTTTATTTCTAGTGTAATATCATTACAACTTTTGATTTCCTTATAACCCATTCTTTATTTATAATTTCTATAGGATGATAGGTTGGGAGACCATCCATGTCACACCATTTAAAAAAATAATTGGGAAACTAATAATTTATATTATAAATAGTGGATTTGAGAGTGAATATACATAATTCATTTTTATTGTGAAAATGAAGCAAAAACCTCCAATGTCCACGAAACAATGTTGAATCTCTATAAAAATCCATAGATAACTTCTTCTTTTATTAAAAAAGAAAAAATATTATATTTGGAATCAACCATCTTAGATATACCCACAATGATCATATATATATGAAATCGAGAGAGAGAGTTACTTCTATGAAAAACCAGCATGAACAACCAATAACGATGACTTATTGTAAGAATTCAACTTCAAATAACGATGAGAAGACATTGTGAACTGGTGTTATAATATTCATCAATCTTTAGGAAGATAGAATCCCTAGTTAGGGCCACATAATATAAACAATGATAGGGTTGAATTTCAAAACATGTCAGACCAACAATTTTAGGATCTCACATTCAACCCATGAATGGTTAGTCTCACAGTTAGGGAAATAATGCATTAACCATGCACCAACCACGACCTCTAGAATGTGGCTCTCACAATAAATTTTTAGGGTTTCCAAACCACTATCATGACTATCAAATGACCACTATCTCATATTGAATAGTTTTTACTATGTTGTGGCATGGTTTGAAAAGACTATGTGTAGTTTGGGCACCTTTCATTTATCCCTTATCTCATAATATATGTATTCTAATAGGTATTACATGGTCTTACCAAAGGTTGCACCAACAGTATACTTGTAGAAAATCCACAAAAACTCTCCACATGTTCTCCAAACTCTCCCGTAATTCAACGATATACATTATATAGTTAAAAATCATACTGAAAGGGATACTTTATTAGAACATGTTGTGCTACATTCTCTACACCACTGGAAATTCCGAAATAAAAAAGTAGAAAACCATTATTTCCATGGAAGAGTTATGAACTATTATATTTAATTTCATTCTCTTTTACTAATGTCTCTTCATAAATATAACCATGTTTCCACAAAACATGCACAAGACGGAAGAATTTTTCATACAGTATTATTTTTCCAATCCAAAATCCTTATTGGGATATGTACCAATGAATCACCCGACATTATTTCAACATTTTTACCGAGAATCACTTGTTCAAAGATTGACTGATAGTTTTTCAATTGAGACACGAGAAAAAAATTATTGACCACCCTAAACTGTGGGGGTAAAAACAAATAATAATCAACCTCACTAACCCACTTAAGTATCTAAAAAGGGTATATCTGTCTATAAAGAAAAATTACATGCATCCCAAAATGGTGATGTATACACATTGGGGAAATCCTCAAGAAATCATTATCAATCTATGATAATGGTATTAGTCATCGAAATTGATCTTCATACAAGTTCTAATGACTATATTCTATTTACATCTAATTCATGATCGACTAAATCATATTTGTTGTCTCTTGGACATGGCATGACCCAATTAGTAAAGACTCACCATATTACGTCCAATAAATTGAAGAATGATAATTATTCCCATTCAATGTTTCCAAACAGGTTTTATGTATCGATGCCTGGAACATTTTGTTATATGAGAAGTATATTAATGGTACGCTCTCTTCCCAATAGCCACCAAAATCCATTACATAATTCATTAACATATCTTTCAATGTATATAACATCCTTTTGAATTTCCCATCAGTCTCAGGATGATACGTCATACTCATGGTCAAATAAGTCCTATGTTCATTCTCTACGAATTTATATAAATGATACATAATCTTTATTTCTCTATCTGTTACAATTTAATCTTATACTCCTTTCCTCTTTACAAATTCTCAAATAAACATGTTGGATAAGAACACCACTGTATAAAATTGAAAAATAGGAATGAAATGGGCAGACTTGTTAGTCTAATCCAATATCACCCATTTGGAATAGTGTTCTAGAACCATTCTTAGGAGACCTATTTCAAAATCTATAGCTATCTTCTCACATTTATACATTCAAGTCGGTATAAAATGTAAAATACCTTTCAGTTGATGATTCTCATCAATAACATTTTAGGAAGTTAATCATATTAAAAAACTCATATAACATTATTATCAAAATGGAACTATAAAAATGTGCTTAAAATTCCTTTTACTTATTATATATTAAAAGATAAACAATAAATCTCAAATAGTTGTATGTATAATGAATTTATTCCTAGAAACACATATGTATGACCATCCTATTTCTGAACAACAACACTAAACTCTCATAACATTTCCACTACTCAATGATCTCCCAACCATTTAGTCATGAACTCATTACTATATATTGAGAATCAAATATCTGTAACTCTTTAACTATATAGAAAAAATTATGAACAATCAGAACAATAAAAAACAAAAACATCACATTGATTACCACAATAAAATTTAATGTCATATCAGGAAAACATCAACTGCCACTCATTTGATATATAATTTTTCCATTTAAGAATTATACTTTCAACTAAATCTATCTTCCACTAAATTCCTATTTCCCAGTGTCAAAATCAATTCAATATCAAGCATTTAGAGATACTCGATCCATCTTCAGTATCTCATATTCAAATACTATTTTGAGAAAATGTATTTCAAGATCTTATAATCATTAAAACAATATATTTGTGACCAAATAGATAATGATGCCATGTCTTAAAAGTCCCAAACACATCAACTTACTCCAAACTTAATCCTAGGTTGTTTTTCTCCTGAATCCATAATTTTCTTGAACCATAAGAAACAACATGATCACCCGGCATGATAACACATCCTAGTTTTGATCCAAAAAAATAACAATACACCATGTATATATTTCGTTATTTTGTAAAAACAACATTGATTCTTATGTAACTTGAAAATTAAAAAAATGAAATTATTTTTGGCCTTATTCATTCCATTGGAATGGAACATTCTACCTTTTCAAATCTATCATAGGAGAAGCTAGTCATGAGAAGTCATGAACAAAGCATCAGAAATAACAATCCAAATCATGAAAACTATGTATCATAAAGACGTTATTCAATAGTTTTCAAGAGACAACAACTTCAATATTTTATGGATCCATAGAAACACCTCTTTTTTATATTAAATGGGCATGTAATAGTACTTATTGATTACAAAAATAATGCTTTGATACATTTTCATACAAACAATGATCCCTGAAGATTTGTAACATTGTCTACAAGTTATTCTCATACTCATAACTGGTGCATTAATGAAACAATATATAATCCACAAACACCACCCCCGTTGAATAAAAATACCTATCAAATGTCAGATTCATAAATGAAATAAATACCAATTCTTCCACTATAATACAAAAAGGTAGTACCCCTAATTGATACTGGACATATCTACTCCTGAATGAATTATTTAGAATATCCATCTTCTAAAATCACATTTGGTGATATCCAGATCACAATTAAATAGTAGAGATCCAATGACCTCCCATAAATTTATTGATCAAATCATAAATTCATGTAATTTGATACTAATTTTTTATCATAAATTGGTTAATCATTAAATAATACAATTATATATGAATATATTCAACCTACTTTCTAATAATCAATATTGTTTTTGGCCATGAAGATGTGATATGTCAAATGAACCCTTTTATATCCAAATCTTCCAACTACACATTCTTCTCCCTTTATTCTATTTGATCTATTTGATAATATAGAAGGGAAATATGAATGGTCCCTGAAAGGAGATCAATCATAAAATCCCCTTATCTAGTAGGTGGAAACCCCAATAAATTTTCAGAAAACAAATCAAGAAACTGGTCAACCATTACAATGATATTATTTTCATCAATATAATCTTAAAATCCAATGAATACATAGCCAAATAATACGAAATTATTCCAATTACTATTTCAAAATAGTATATTTCACTGGCCTTTACACTCTTGTATCCTCTAATGAGTTGCTCAATTTCATCTTCAGTTGTTAAATAGGGACATCTAGTAAAACATTTGTGTGAGGCTTTTATGTTTTCAACCGATCCATTCCAAAAATAATGACAATTTTATCCACATCCTGCATTGCTAATTCCCTTCTCATCTTGGCTCCATATACGGTTATAGAACACTCTCTACACACAAAATCTTTACATTATATTTGACCAAATGGAGTATAATGTTTAGTCACAGAAGGAATAATCTCAACTAATAAAACCATCATATAAATAACACAAAAATAGACGAAGGAATGTGATGAACCAATATCAAATATAGAATTCCTAGTTGTGGAATTATAAATAATTTTATCGCCCATGTTTGATGGGATATAATGGCCATCCATAATAACCTGGTTAGTTCCATATACTTTCTTACTCACTAAACATTGTTTCTTTTTACCATATTGAGATTTTTCTACATGGGAAGGGCACAGTTTTCAAATCAGGTAGCTTGGACAAGGCTCAAAATAAACTAAAAAATAAAAAAGGGATAATGATACGAAAGTTAAAACTAACATAAGAATAAAATAAAATAAAATTTAAAACAATTTCATTAATAATAATAATAATAATGATAATATTATTAGTTTTGTTGGGATTATTATTATTTTTATTAATGTTAATAATTAATATTTATTATTATTATTATTATTATTATCATAAATTTATTTATTATATTATTAGTATTAATTGAATTGTGGTTATTAAATTTCGTATTAGTTTGGCTATTATTTTGATTATTATTATTATTAACATTATATAAACGTAATATGATATTATTATTATGTTTGTAATTATTATTCGGATTATTAATATTATTAGTTGTTAAAACTATTCTTATTAGGCTATTAATTATTTAACTATTATTAAATTTAATTTTTTTTGTTTCTAATTTAAAAAATGAGTAATGGAACCCTAATTGGTGTAAATCACCCCCACCATCACAATTTGTATCATGTAAACACCCTAACCTGATTTACCCTAGCCACCATATCTAGGTATTCCTCCCTCTTGGGCCTACAACGAATTGTGTCCTACCTATTATCTGGTCGACCACCATCTCTCTTCGATTCTCTACCTCTCTCCCTTCTGGTGTGTCATCCTCCTGCTTCCCTACTCTAGTATACACTATATAACCACTCGAACCCCTACCTATGGGCACCCCATGATTGGTTACGACCCCCATGCTCTATCACCTCTTCTCCAATGCGACCTGTTGTGGCCTCCCCAGAGACAACCTTCCTCCCTCCATTATAAATCCAATTCCACAACATCCTTTGATTTTTTGCCATCCCTAGGGTTTGTTTAAGGTTTAACCCTCAATTTGTGTTCAAATTTTGTTTTGTTTGTTTTCAATAATCTTTTGAACATGTGATTAGGTGATAAAATGATCTCTCACAAGTTTTGGGCATGTTCTGCCATTTCGCCCAGGTTTTGAGATACGACCCATTTTTGTATGGCCGTTAAATTAACTATATTTTGATTTAATTATATTATAAACCCATTTAGTTTTTATATTTGTTTTTAGTGTTTCTAAATCAATAGGACCTTGAATAATGAGTTATATTACCCTTGTGTTTTTTATGGTTTGATATGGTTGTAATGGGTTTATTGTACCTTGTGCTTTGGAAAAGGTCTAATTGGTTCTTCTAAACTCCGTGTTATTTAATGATTACAATTTGGAACTTATTAATATGGTTGGGATGTTCAATGGGGTGATTTATGTTTTTAAATAGATATCACACAATATGTGGTTTTTTTCATTCCCATTTGGCCCTTGTAAATTTATTCTTTATATGAAATGGTGGGTTGGATCAACGAATAGGGTTTTCATTGTTGATGAGAATGTGATAGTGTATGGTATTTTATGAAATAATTTTCTTTTTGAGAGAATGATAGAATACCAATTTTGTTCTTTGGTATGTTATATGTGTTTCGTCTTGTCATTAAAATGCACCTTCGTACTTTTTGGGGAATGCATGGTCTAAGGGAATTTTTGTCCATGTAATTAAAATGATTATGTTTGGAAATGTTTTGAAAAAATATTTTATGTGTTTTTTAATATGGTTGAATGTTGGGAAGCTAAAGGATCATCTCGAATTTGGAACAGGCTATTTGGAAATCCACTCTTGAGTAGGGTCTCTTTCATAGTTGGTGGATTGTGATTTGGGAGAACTGCAGTATGGTAATTCCCTACCATGGTTATTATTTTAAGGAAAGGTACTAACCTTGTTGTGGTTTAGGTGGTGCCAAATTACCTAGTGCGTGTATTTGCGTATATGTGACTAGTTTTTTTGAATGTTTTGGAACACCACATTGTGCAATATACTTCAAAAACTATAAAAGGAAACTGGATTTCTAAGTATGTTTGTTGAACTACGATTGATTATACACAGGCTAGTGGACCATAATAGGGAGAGTTTTTGTTATTATTACTATGGGATTGGTCCCCTCGACTAATCCAGGTAAGAAGATAGTTGGGCATTAAGGCATTATGATATCATCGAGTAGAGAATTATATTAGGATGAGTAACATGTATAGTATATTTTGGTATTCCTCTATGTTCCGAAGTGTTCATATGTTTCTCCAACCCATGTATCATTAGATATATCCCTCTTGGTGGAATTATAATTCATTGTTCTTAGAATTTCATGTGCTTATGGATAATTGAGAAAGTGTAGTCCTTTTTAAAAGATTTAAATAATGAATTTGTGAGGAAAAAATTATTTTCCCTTTTTAACAAGAATAAAATATATTTATTTGACCCTTCTTTTCTTTTTCTCATTCCTTTTAGAGCCCCAAATGACCTTCTTGATTGATCCGGGTATTAATAATGTGAGGGCGATGAATGGAGATATCTTTATACCAAAATTTAAATAATGGAAAACCCTTTGTTTATAGATTACATTTTAAACCTGAAATAAATGTTTTAATTATTTAAATTATGTTCATGTGGAAAATATTATTCATGACTAATGACTTAGTTTTAATACTCATGAGTATTGTTTGTTTATGTTTTTTCCTTTTTATACATGTTCTAGTGTAGGATTCATCACTTTCGGGGAAATTTTCAGTATGGATTGAAGAGTTGAAATCATGGTCACATGGAGGCAACATGGGTGTTAGGTTTTATTTGGGTTTTCCTGTTTTTTTCTTTTTTCAAATAGAAATTTATTTAAATTGAAAATGTATGTTATGAAATTATTTTCAGTTCAGTTTGTTAAATTTTTCATTTTGCAACATTTATTTATTTTATTGTTGAAAAACTATACCCTTTATCTCTTACTATGACCTTGATGCTTGTTATCAGCCCGAGAGGATTGTGAACACCTCTCGGCCCACCATATAAAATATGGACATTATCAGTGCTTGAAATGGGAATTAACAGCGATATAAAAGAGTTGTTAGTCGAGGAAATGATAAATCAGGTCCCTTTTATCAACAAACAATAAAAAAATTTTAAAGGACACTTTTATCAGTTCTTTAAAAACATCATTGATAAAAGTGTACTTCAATCAATGCTAAAAATATAACTGATAAAAAGATCTTTTATCAGCAAATTTTTAGTGCTAATAATTGTAAGAAAAATAAAAAAATAAAAAAATAAAAAATAATGTGGGTGGGGGATATTTTAATAGAACATTACCCCCCACCAACCCCTTTATTAGCATTAGGCGTAGCCCCTCCCTCTTACTACACGATACCTTTGCCCACGCTACCCCCTCTCACTTTCACCTGCGTGCCCTTTTCTTCCACCAGAACACAATCTCAAGACCTCATCCCTTGTGTGCCTTCACCTTAACCACTAATAATTATAGTTTATTTCTCCATTTATTGATATATATATATATATATATATTTATCTTTATATTAATATATATTCATATTAATATAAATTAATTTATTTATATTAATACATATAAATTTATTCATACATAAATAAATATATATATAGTTTCATTTAATAATAAATATATATATATATATATAGTTATAATTATTTATCAGTATATTTATTTGTATTATAATATATATTTAAAATGTTAGTTTTAAATGCAGTTATAAAATATGTTTTTATGGGGGTTCTTTTGATATGTTATAGTATGTTTATTAACAATAAAATATAAAAAACAAAGAGACCTGTTAAAGGACAAACTATTTAACTATGAGTTAAATTTAAAAGATAAGGTTAATATAGTGACCAAAACCCATATAAAACCTTTTGGATGAGAGTTTTGAGACAGAAACCCACTTTATCCTCTAAATAAATCATTTTGAGCCATTATAAACCTAAAAATATTTTATTATAAAATATTATTTCAAGCTTCTCCTAAAGTGATTCTCACCTCTCTTATAAAAGGGTACACCACCTTCTCTTAATTTCACACCTCCAAAGCAATTTGGCCCATCCAAACCCTGCCCTAAAATCATCCCGAATTTCTATCTTCATTCTATAGGACTTCCATTGGTCAGAATGTCATCCTATGGATCATGTTTCATCAAATCAAAAAGAAGAACCCGAAGAAGAGGTAAATATTTCATCACCACTTTAAAGTTATATTCTTCTTCCATTTTCCCATTCATTGTGTTTTCCATTATAAAATAAAAACTCAAATATATTCTATATAAATTTATGATATTATAAAAATTGTACACCAATATTCATTATTATATACATCAAATGAATGGAAAAGTCACAATACGTGTGTATGCACGGCTTACCGTCTCCACGTCGTGGTGTAGTTTGTTATTCAAACAATTCATTATTTGGATGGGTATAATAATGAGTATAACTGATTTAAATAATAAATATAACTTGTTAATGATTTTGTATATATGATATACCTTCCATTTACATATGATTTCACCATCAATATTATTATATTGTCACTTGTGCATACATACAGATTACCATCTCCATGAACGCAAGGAGATTCATTCCCTATCATAATAATTCAAGAATAATTTTCTTTTTATGATTCAAAATAAAGTTTATGAACATAATATCATTCTGTATATGAATCAAATAATACTATTCATAAAAAAATTTCTTACATAACAAATCCTATAACAGATAATGTATCAGTTAACACCTACCTTGATGATACTACTAAAATATTATTAACAAAGAAATATTAGAAGATCATATATGATATCATTTTTATATATATGGTTCTAGTATAATTTAATGTAAATTATTTAACTATAATAAAAGAATTTAATGTACCCTTGAACAAAAAAAGTTCAAGGTAATGGTTAATTACTCAATCTCTTTATTATTTGAGGTTTTTTTTACATAAGTATCTACTGGGACCCATTTATCATCCACATCCGTGTTTTATTAAAACATTAATTTGAAATATTTTTACTATATACAATACTATGGTTTGAAGTCAATTATAACCTTATTTGACCATGTATGTTTTGAATGTAATCTTTTCGTCATTCATTAAACAAGGTAATTTTGTATTTTTAAGGTATTAATGTTTTTTTAAATTATACGGTGGGTGCAGCTATTTTCCGCTATTATAACATCGTCGTAACATTCCATTAAAGTATATAAGAATATTTTCAAAATAATTTTTTTCTTTTATAATTATATGACTTTTAAATGATTTCAAAATATAAAGATATATTTATCTAAAAGTTTTGATGGGTGGAGTCTGCTATAGATCCTCGATGCATCAGTAGGTCTCATGAGAAAAACTAGTGTCTTGGAACAAGGCCTTGACCAAATATTATATTTATTCTTGGCAAAAGGCCTTGACTATGTGGTTATGAGGTCTGGAATTATTTTTTCCATCATTATAAAAGTGGCTATTGATATTGCCTGGGATTATTTTACTAGTAGAATATCCATATGAATAATTAAAAGGGATAATTTAATTTTATCTATTCCATATTATACTAATGTTTATGTTTAAATAGATTTTAATTTATCGTTATACATGACATTAAATGTTCTTTTTCTTATTTATGAAAGATTTCGCTATATTTATTTCCTTAATATGATCTAATCTCACCCCTTTATATGTTTAATTTTCCCTAGGATGTGAAAATGAATTTTATGGTTGACCTACATGGATAGGCTTGGGACATAAGTGAGTTTAAAAGGGAAAACAATGTTGTTTATGTATTTATATCATAATGTAATGTAAAACTTATGAATATATCTAGTAATTCCAAGGTTACTAAACTGATCGGTCTTTAGGGATTTGATCCCTTGTGATCATACCATTGTTATGTAATAATGCACCGACTCTGGGTAACTCGGGTCAGGTAATTTCAGTAACATACCTTTTTTATCCTTGATTCTCTCCCTTAACTTGTTGAGATGTTGGGAATATTGAAACAAATCTCATCTATATTTATTTTCATAATGAAACCAAAATATTTTGAATTAAACTCTTTAAACATAATCAGTATTGTAAGATGGAAAATTCATGTTGAATAGAGTAATGTATGAAGAAGTTGTTCCTAAAAAACAATAGTTAAGACCATCTTATTTTTGAACCCCAATACTGAACTGTCATCTAGTTTCCATCCCTCAATGATCTCAAAACCATTGATTTTTTATCTCAACCACATATTTGGCATTAGATTTCTATCACACTTTAATCATATCCACCAAATCATAACGATCATTACTACAAAATACTCAAAATCACCTCAATATTAACAATCCAAGAGCATGTCATCTTGGACCGACATCAACTACCACTCATTTAATGATTCATTTTCCATATTAGAATTTGACTTTCTACTTCACTAATATTTCATTGAATTTCATTTCCCATAGTATATATTAATTCTAAGTTAAACATTTTGATATAAACCATCCAAATTCTTAATCTCAGATTCAAATCAGTTTTTGAGAAAATGTGATTCTTTCACTTATGATCTGTACAATGAGTAAATTTCGCACCAAATAGATAAAGATGCCAATTCTTCAAAGCATAGACTACCCCATCTAACTAAAATTATATGGTGTGTAGTTATTCTCATTAATACATAATTTTCATGAAACATACACAACAACAGATCTCCCTTCATGATAACTCATCCCAACCTGGATCCCAAAGCTTCACAATACACCACGAACCCCTGCCTTCATTCTGGAAAAATAATGATTGATGCTGATGAAATATGAAATATATGATCATGGAATCATTAGTTTAATCCTTCATTCTATAGTAATGTATCATTATTATTTTTCAAATCATTCATTGGTGAATCTAGTCATGTGAAGTCATGAAAAAAGAATCAGCAATAACCATACATTCCAAGAAAACTACCTATCATGAAGACTTTATTCAGTGGTTTCCAGGAGATAATATCTTATATATATTTTTTGAATAATAAAATACCTAATTTATAAATTAAATTTCCAAGGAATAATTCTTCTTCTATCAAAACTTCACACTTTGGTACTTTGGCATACAAAATAATGATCCCTCAAGATATCTAACATTTTCTACAATTGTTACTCATACTCCAAACATGTCCTTTAACACAACAATAGGTCATCCAGATACACCACAAAAATATAATCCAAATACATATAAAATATCAGATTCATCAATGAAATAAATACCACTTGTTTATTCATAAGTCCAAAATCCATTATAAAAAATTCATAATTGAAATATCTACCTCTAAATGCTCTTTTAGGAATATCCACCCTCCCAAATCGAAATTGGTGATATCCAGATAAAAATTTAGTCATAAAGAACCATTTAACTCCACTAAATTTATTTAAAAAATCATCAATTTATGGATTTTGATACTAATTTTTTTATCATAACAAGGTTAATCATATAGTAATCCCAAAATATCATAATAATTACAACCTGTCTTTTTACAATAAAGATCCGTTCTATCATGAAGATGTGGTTTGTCAATTGAACCCTTATACTTTGAAATCTCCCAAAAACACTTTCAGAACCATTAATTATGTTGGTTCTATTTGATATGATAGAAGGGAACTATTAATGGTCCTTGAAAAGAGACCAATCATAAACTTCCCTTCTCTAATAGGTGGAAAGCCCTTGAAATTTTTTTCAAACACATTTAGAAACTAATATAAAAATTACTAGAAAAATATTTTTGTCAATATAATATATAAAGTATAAAGATAAAATTTCCAACATGTATAATATTATTCCATCTTCAGTTTCCAACAAGATTGTTGTAGTATCCATTACACTCCAGTCTCCTATAACGAGATTCTTGACACAATTTTTTATTTCAAACTAAACATTATAGTAAAACCTCATTGTGAGCATTGTGTGGTGTCCACCAATACATACCAAGGTTTATGAATATTTAATCAATCTCAATCATAGATAATTCCCATGATATCTTGACACCATGATTGTTTATAGAACATTTTTACGCAAAAAATCATTACATTCTATTTTAGAATGAGTAGTTTAAATATTAATCAGAAAAGGCATCATCACAACTTTTAAACACATAAAATCAATAGTACAAGAAGAGATGAAGTAATGTGATTCAATTGTATAAAAAAAATCATTCATAAAGGTATAATGAAGAAAATTAATACCTCTCACGGTTGATCATCCAGATTGATCATCCACAATAAACATTATAGTTCTATATAATTTCATGACCATTACACATTTTTCCTTTTTTCTCTATTTGTATTTCCCTTACTGTGGAGTCATGATATTATGAGAATCACAATGGATTGATATGTTATTCAAATAATATTTATTCTACTACCCTCATCCGATCAAAACATATGTCAAATGTGACACATGAGAAGTGTCTAGAACACCTAAAAATGGATCACTTTGACAATATCACTAAATGTTCCAAATATTTTTGAAATCATGAAAGTATTATTTTTCTGTCAAACACTGTCAATTTATGTGAATGATGTAACAACATTATAAACATCCATCCATATTCATATGTATTATAGATAGATTCCCTAATCCATCTATCTAGTTTTGATTCATTCTCCAACCTTGGAAATAGGTTTCCCTCTTCTTCTTGATTATAGAAATAGAGTTCCCTTCATTTCATATAGGGGTTAACATAAATCCTATTCACATATCTCTTGATATGTACCATTTAGAATCTTTTTATCTGTTGACCATCTATATATAATCTTTAATATAGAGTCATAAAATCATAGAGTGAATATCCCATCTCAACCCAGATTAAATGATGTGCGCCTTCAAAGATGAACTATCAATAACCACATGTGAAAAGTGAAATAAATTAATTAATTTAGCCACATACCTTGTGATGGAATGATTATACTATAACAATCATCATAAGATAATCAATATTAGAATTTCGAACGTAAGGAAATATAGATATTTTTTTAAAAAAATACCTCAAAATCATGCCATTTAAAGTCCTAGTCTAATTTAAACTGAGAAACAAAATCCAACCACTTGTGTGAAAAATCCTCTAGTATATAAATTTAAATATATACATTATGCTTTACTGGTGTACTGATATAATTAGACATATGATTCATCCAATTCAGCAACACCTCTTCCTTTTCTGGTTTATAATCACCCTGATTGATGGATGAATTCTATTTCTTGAATTGGTTGGAAAGATACCCTTTACATGGATCATCCCTAATATTCTCTATTTCCATAGTTTGAAATTTCCCGACAACACTCTTAAATAGTTGTTGGTTCACTTTTTGCACTATTGAAACCACAATGTTAGATGCATCTACTGATTGGTTTCTACAATGCTTACCTAGGACCATTCATTAGGAACACAAAAAAATGAAAATATGTCTCACTCTATACTAACATAGGATTAACATTAAAAATTATACCACATTGTACTATCAAAATATTTCCATCCAATAAGTCTTTTTTTGAAATCATTGTATTTATCTTGAAAATAAAACCATTTTCAAAACACAACTATCATTCTATTTTCTAGAATTAGTCATTTGAAAAAAAAATATATTTATAAAAAATCAATACATTTCTCTAATGAATAAATAATTAATCAAAATGATATATGAAATCCTAATTTAAATCCATTCCTCTATTTAATGTTATTATTTTCTCAAAGGATAAAAAACAAATAATAATATTTCAATTACTATAAGAGTCTCTAAACATTTATGTACCAAAATCCATGGTAACATGAATTTGAGAATAAAAAGGGTAAATACCTATTTTTATTCATTAAATTATACGTCTTTAAAACTCTACTACTTTATATGATCCCTAATCAATGGATATACCACAATGAATTCATATCCATGAAGGAAAAAATACATTGTCAAATAAAAACCATGACTATTACCAATTGTTCCAAAAATATTGGAAAGACCAAGATGATACCACATGTTCCACAAAGAATTTGAATGAATAAAGATGATAACAATTTTAAAATCCCACACAGACTCATTTTTTTGATAAGAATGAGATACATTACCTTTCCCTAAGAGAAAACCCCATTAAAAAAATTGATAGCAATGTATGCTGATGTGATTCATTACATTTGTGGGATGAATTTTACCTTTTAAATGAAAATGACCAACCAAAATATCCATAAAGAAATAAACCACTATATGATTCTTGATAAAATTTAAAAACAATGTGAAATTTCATTTATCAAAATCAAAAAAATATTAGTACCGTATTTGAAGACCAAAATATCATACTACTTAGTAGAGGAATATAAAACCGAATGACTCCAAGGAAAACACCAAGAACCAAGAATGCTATATACCCCAAATCAAAAAAACATTTCAAGAATCACGATGTACTACTAATGATTTATGATATTTTAACATTAATCATGTCTATATAAAAAAATATACAAAATAACCAATATACTAATGATGGGGTGAGCAATAAAACTCGGTAAATTTTCCCACAATGAATTCCTTACTCACACCATTATGATAGATCATGTTAAAATATTAATATACACTATTTTATATAAAATATTTCAAAAATCACTTTATTTATAAATATATCATGTTCTCTATTAAATTTGTTTATCAAAAAATTAACAATTTTAGATGAAAGAAACAAAACAATGCCCTAAAACCATTTTAATAATTCCACTGTTGACATGCCCCATTACAATCCACATTTGCACATATCCATACATGAATTATTTCCTATGATGGTTCTATATTCATAAGTGGTTTATCATTAATTTTCTATTTCACCACATGTCAATTAAACTATTGGGCCATTACACCTTTGGAACTAAAAACAGGGCCATATTTCAACCAAACATCATAATACAATATGAACACACAACACCTTGGATTTCCAAAAACCATTCCAATATAATCATGACAATCCATTTCCATGTCAAGAAATTTCAATTCCAAAACCCATTTAATAATGAAATTCATTTTTATTGAAAACCCTTTTTGATCAATTGAACCAAGAAACTATTTCAAAATCATCAATTTAACTCATTTATCAATGCACATTTCATTACAAATACACTATTTCAATCAGATATTAAATCCATTAATAAAGAATCATTATACAATTCATTGAAACCAAAATTCACATTCAATTTCAAAAAAATTAATCAATTTGAAACTAATCCTTCATATTTCAAATATAAGAGTCAAGAGTGAATCCACTTACATCATTTTTTATAGAAAAGATGGAGAACGATAATTGAATTCCCAAGAAAGAGTGTTGAACCTTGAAAGCCCACCATAGATCTCTTCCACTACCATTAACAACCCATATATAATCTTTTATGTAATAAAATATCATAGTTCTATCCATAGGAAAGGTAGATATTAGAAGTTGAGAGGGATAGGGGTGTAGATCTAAAGAAAACCACTATCACTGACCAAGAATGATGACTTACCTCAATAATCTATATTTAAAACACTTTGAGAAGCCTTTGGATCACCATTAATACGATGGGAAAATATTAACTAGACTTTGTGAATAGAGAATCTCTTGTTAAGGCTACATATAAAGAAAATAAGGGATTAAAAGACTATATTGTGTCACATCCACAAATTTTATGTTCTCAATTATATCCTGGTCATAGTTCGTAGCACGATTTTGTGAAGCATTGTCTAGCCATGCACCGACCAATATCTCAAGGATGATCCTCTCATGGTTGGTATTCATGGATTCCAAAAAATGTTATATCAATTCCTGATATCACTCTATTAGAAACCATTCATACTTTAATATTTATCCTAACCAAAAAAATTTACTTGATTATAATGTTTCTTTATAGACACTATTCCTTAATAATTCGTTTACATTATATTCACATACCAACTATTATTAAAATTATTAGACATGATTTTCTTCAAAGATATCAAGGAATTAAAATGCACTCTATTGTATATTCCACACACACCTATCATGTGTGTTCCTATCATGATGTGCGCCAACTTTATCCCTAGGAGCCTAAAATAAAACTTGAATGCACAATATCAATACATTCTGGGCATGATTAAATATCATAAAACCATCACATCCTTTAAAATGTGTAACAAAAAATAGTAATGTATCATTAAACCATAACAATACTCATAAATTGAAAGGATTCTCCCCCCTATGTGACTTAGGATCTACCTCATACATGGTTTAGCTACTCCCAAGGATGGGCTCATTAATAAGGCACAACACACCCAAAAATCTAATCTACCGTCCCAAATAACAAGATCATAGAAATGAACACATATAACACCACATTGTACAATACACATCTTTAGAGCCACTAACAGGTACCACTAGTCAAGTCATCATATGACCTCAAGCGGGCCACCTCATATGCAAGAGGATGCCAACTAATAGTGAGGGTCTAATAAGAAATTCCATGAGACAATACCCTCACTACTAGAGTTATACACTAATAATAACAATATAAAAAGGGAAAAAATACGAAATAATCAATAAAACTTTATGACCACTCTAATTCTAAATAGGTTAAAAACAATATCCAATAGTAAAATATGTCATCTCAGGCAAATAAATTCAAAATTGTACACAACCCAAAGTAAAGAAAATAGAAGAAAACCCAATAAGGTCTTGACCCCTTTTATGAATCCTCAATAATTCATGTACCAAGCCCAAATCAACTACCTAACATAGGGAAAATTCTCTGGTCCTAAACTAAAACCATAATATCTACTCAAATACCCAATTGCAACCTGAGAACGGTGGGAGTACAACATTGTCGTCCACCACCAATGGTGTCTACAAAATAGACATCCCAAACTAATAGTGTATGAATGAAACAAATAAATTAAAATAAATCTATGAAATATAGGATTCAATTTGTAAATAATATCTACATTAACCAATTATATTATTATTCTCATTTTCATCATTTATGACATATTGTTTTCTTAATCCATTATCATCACAACATCCATGGTTTTGACATATATATCATTTACACATCGGTCTAAGGAAATAAATCACTATATATAAGGGAATAAATTATGTCCCTATCTCACTAGGGATAATAAATTCACCTCACACACTATCCTCACCATGAAGCCTCAGTACAGGTGGACTACAACTGTTAGTGGAAACCCATGCATTTTGGGGTGATGTATGGGGCCTAATCATTAGAAGACTAGTGGGAATAGAAACTGATGTCAATGCCCCAATATATCAATCAATGAGTGCATGATTATTAATCTATCCCATAACACATAACATATCAAAACAACAAAATATAAAAATAAAAATCTCAAAACATAACAAAGAACATTGAAATTTATATCATGAAATAACCCATTAACACAATTATCATTTACATTACATAACCCATTAATCTCATTTACCATCCTTTGGAATACAAATCATGAAAAAAAATTCCTCTACATTAACCTATTTACCGTATTCATCAAATCGTTTATGTTAACTAATTTAATGTATCCATTATCTCCCTTATGAAATCTTATTAGACAGATCCCAAAATTCCCAATCTATTACCCATTTCACAAGATAACAATTTTCATAACCACCTATTGTCTTAGTAATATCAATAATTTTTAATAATATATTTTAACAATATTAATTAACCTAATTAATAATTTTTTTAATTATAAAACATAGATCATCAACCAACTACCATTTTTCATTTCATAACCCAATAATATATTAACAAATTACTGAACGAACCCTTATTACATTATCAATGTATATATAACTCTATAAAAGCTCCAATTTTAATTCAATTTGACATACTAACATGATCATCATGGTCTCTACACTATCACACGATAACTATACCCATATCCTTACAAATGTAATGGTTTGGTAATGTTTGTTCACCCCATGGATGGCCCCAAATTGTTCATATCATCCTCCATGAATCCCAAGGGTATCATGACGGGTTGAAATTAACATTTACATGCACAGTATAACAAATATCACCAATGTACTCAAGAACACAATAATATAAAACCTAATAATGTAAGAAAATATGCACAAATAAACTCAAAAACTATAGAATATTATATATAGACCATCTACCATCAATTAAAATATTAACACACTATTAGTCATAGCCTTGGATCCTGATTCAAGAACAATTCGAATCCCCAAACTATATTCCACTATAAAAATATTGTTTTATTGTTTCCTAAGAAGATAACGCAAGATACAAGCTCAAATATAGAAGGAGAGATAAGAGATGGATTACACTCATCCAGGTATTTGATTCACAACCAATAGTGCTCTAAATTGCCATGAATTGAAGGATTTCCATCTTTGGGAATCATGGGTTTATTTGGTGCATCCTTAGGGTTTAATGGGGATTTAATGGGGGATAAATCAGATGGGGTTATAAAAATAATGCATGGCAAAAACTATAAAATTTCCATTATTAATTTTGGTGAACAGGTTACCTGCTTGTTTTTTCAAACAGTGCACAAACCACACTGCAACCACTTCCTTAAGGGTGTTATGTCACACATTTTGTGGGGGATCTCTGCATGGTTTTATGACCCATTATAAAATCATGCTAAATTTCACTATCCAACGTTCCTTGATGTGGCATCCCACCCTGCACGATTTACTTAACATTGATCCAACTATGCCCCTAGCATTGGTTTTCCCATTTTCCATTCGTTTCACTTCCTAAATCACCAGGAACACCTCCAGTAACCACATAGAGCCAGTGAGAATATCATTAACAAAAAGAAATAGATTAATACCACAATTTAAATGTGTACATACATCCACAAAGTCCATTATCTTACATAGATGATGAATATAATTTTTTAGCGCCTTAAGATAGTTAAAAAAATATATTTTTAATTCTTGAATGATTTTCATTACCTCTCATAAAGATATAACCATTAGTGATACTGTAGTAAATACTTTCTAAAAAACAAGTTGAAAGGAATCATAATAAAGTTTAAGGTCATATTCCTCATATGGGTAAACAAGGGAGTTATATAAGCATAACATGAGAATAAGGGTACGAGATAATGAGACTGCAATATGAAAATAATACCCTTCATATCAAAGATCATAATACTGAACAATTGAATAAATATTAGTAGTTCATAATACATGAATTATATGATAATCAAAGATCATGATCCAAGAGAAAATAACATTAGAATAAGACAAATAAATATTTGGAATACACATCAGATTATAACATTACGATGACTTGAAAATAGAACTAGTTTGACTTTTTATGTATTGGACATGAAATTAGGCTCCTACATAAACATATTTACATACAACAAGGTCATTTAATACAATTATGATCTGGTAATTAGGATCATGAATATATTTGTGGTCATATAATCAAGACCTTGAATAACATTGTGAACATGTAATCAAGTTCACACATTAAATTGTGAACATATAATAGTTTCATGTATATGTTGATACACCAATTGAGGGGCCCAACCCTCATCCTCAATGGCTCCCTGGTCTAATTTTTCCCTTTTATCTCCACATTACAACCATGTAAAACGTTAACGAGTTCAATCCTCATTTCTGTCTTGTATTAGTGTACCAAGTTCACTACCCATTTCAACTAAGATTGTCATATGTGATATATGAAACAATACCCAATTCTTTAGAGGGAGATATAAGTAACTCCTTTTACAAAATTAATAAAATATAAATGTGTTCAATAATATCAAAAAAAAATTCATCGTATCATAACTTAATGAAATCATACATCATTTAAAATAATGTTTTCATAGAATAGATCATGAAATAATGTGGATTTCATATGAAATTCCTCACCATATTACATGTGGAAGAGAAATTTGTTTAATAAAAAATGTCATCATAATCTTAATCCATTCATTGAAATATTAATAATGGTTTCCTTAGATCATATGTCAAGAAAATAATAATCAATATCAAATGATGTTAACATATATAAAGAAAGATTTGAAATATCACATAGAGAATTTCATAAGGAAAAAAACATTTTTTTAAAAAAAATAAGTTTTTTAAAAATAAAATACTCTAAAAACCATTTATTATAAAATAAAATAAATAATTTATAAAGAAATTTTTAAGAAATAATTTATAATATATTTTAATGAAAATAACTTTTCTACCTGATAGAACCCTTCTTAAAATTGGAAACATTTTGAAAACCATTTTACATTAATAATAGGTGTGAAAACTATTAAAGGATGATTTAAAACCCATTAAATAAATAATTAAATATATATTTATTATTTATTTTTTTTGGAAAATATTGTTAATATATTGATTAAAAAAATTATTTATTTAAAACAAAATTTTGAATGGAAATGTTTCTTTGACTGGGAAGGCATTTTTTCATAAAAACAATCATTATGTTCTCCTTTGTACATAAAAAGATGGACATGAAATTAAAAAAAAATTTCTCTTGAAATAAAAAACGTATAATATAATATATGACATTCATAGTATATATATAATAATATTTCATCATTTTAAATATTATCATAAACAATCCTTGTAAATGATGAGATTTTACGCTAAAATTATTACTACTTTGGGAACCTTGACTTGTAAGAACAATGAATGAACAACATAAAATGGAACATAAAAATATAATTATGATGTATACATTCAAGATATTACATTTCAATGTGTCTTATATACTCCTAATGAAATAATATAGGTTCATAACTTATTGTATGCCTCAATGAAAAAAAAATGAGACAAAAACATTTATTTCATGAGTGAGATTAGAATAGTAAACCCCATGAGAGATTGACATCAATGGAAAACTAAATATCAATAAATTTGGTATATTCATGATATATTATGTCATAGGGAATTATATGAACCACAAAAAAATGAATTTTGAAAATGGAATATGTCCCTCATAAATTTATGTGAGACTAGAAACCCCATTACTAGTTTTTTGTTTTTTAACCCATAAAACCCCTGAAATAATATCATCTAATATATATGTAAAACCTAAAATATTTAAGCGCAGGAATTTGAAAATAACTTTATTTTTATTATATACACAAAAAAATAAAAAATTTATAGAATATGGAATACTTCTCACATAAATAAATGTGGGATAGGAAAACCATTACATTATATCTTAACTTCCATAATATGTATTCAAACCCCCTCTATAATAAATAATATTTTATTATAAATCTATCTAAGAAAATTTTAAATATATATAATACCGTACATGATTTTATTATGACTTTTTAATATCTTTTTATTATGTATTCCATGTTAATGTTTTGTGTCGTGTAATAACTGCTTTGTTGTTCATATAAATTTGGGATAATTATTTCTAGTTTGCTAACATTGATCATGATTTAAACATATATTGAATTTAAACAATTATTTAAATATCTTAAATATAATTTTAATATTTATATAAAATAACCCTTAAAATTTAATTATATTAAAGGAAATACATCATTTATGGAGATAGTATTTCATACGAACACATGAACATTGTTTCAATTTTCTTGTCAAATTGAAAGATATAAAAGTTAATAATAAATAAATATATATATTAATAATATAAAATAATAATAATTTCATGCAGAACTCATATTTATATTTAAAATATACTTAATACATTACATGGAATGAGTTAAAGATTTAAATCACTTCGTGAGGTCATAGTTTGGAATACATACTAGTGACGATATTGTATTCCCCCCAAATAGAAATAATTATGGTATGTGTCATATAATAATTAAATAAAAATTAAAACATTATAAATTTCTTACATATATTATATATAAATTATAAATTAATCATTATTCCCAATCATTAATGGTGGTGATGGAAGAACGAATGACATTGGTTTAGGATGTAGAAGTCCACCGTGCACATGAATGATGATTTGTTATACCAATTGATAAATGTATGTTTGTTTTTAGAACATAAAAATATTATAAAAGACATATCTATAATTAATATTATCATTTTAATATATAATAATTTTATAAAAATAATTATTATTATTGTGGATGAAATAAAACAAATACATTCATTGAGGAAAGTTACATCTTCTGCTAGAATGTCCTTTTAGTTGGAACCAATTGCGTTACTAGGTTGGATTTCTACACAATGTATGTCTTATTGGATTAGGGTTTAAAATTGGAGAAGTTATTAGGGATGTTAATAGAAAACCCAATTGGTTTTTATGGTGTGACATATGGGTAGAGTTTGTGTCAATTTATAAGTGGGAAAGAGGATACCCTTGGCAATTTTGAAAAAAAAAAGATAGATGTAACAATTTTTTTTCCAAAAAACATTTCATTAATTCATAAAAAGTTATATATAGTGGTTTAATATCAAATATTTCTAGAAAATGTCTTATTTACAAGTTTCTAAGTCATTTTTTTCTTAGGTTTAATGTTTATTCCCTTTATAAACAAGTTTTTATCTTAATAAATGTGATTATTTTTATCTTTTTTCTCTATTCAATCTGGTAAAAAATAATGTTAGAAATATTTTTAATTAGAAATTATTATATCATTATGTTTTAATGGAATGTAATGGTTTCTATTTATTTTTTTGTCTTATGTGGGAGTTTTAAGGCCTCACTCAATCATACGCATGGGTTTTTCTATTTGTCTATCATCCCTAAAAACACCCAACGATTTCCTCATCCATTACTCGATATAGAAGATAATTCCAAAGAATCATGGTCATCATGGTATTTAGACCCAATGAATCTTTGGTACTCGCATTGGTCTCGAATATGGGAGGTCGAACTCATCACACCCTTTTTGGGGAAATTATTTCCATCTTTTGTATTTTCCTATTTTTTCAGAAATGTTTTTTAATCTCTTCCAAATGTCAATATCGAAATAGATACAATAAAAGACACTATAGGTTAAATGTAATTCATTTAAAAATGATTAGTTTCCCCTTACCAAATCCAACTATATATATATGAGGTTTCCATTATTTTTTGGTAATGGGTTTATTTGTATATATGAATAATCCATATAACCAAGTGCTTCTGAATGTGTTTTTTTTAGGGAGTACGTTACTATTTTGAGGAGGGGATATATCAATTATGTGGATTATTACATATCTGATTTATCGATGGAAACAAAAAGAACATATTTCATTGAACATGTGTAGTTTAATTTCACGTGGTAAAGACCCATGTGGGTGATAAGGGAAATCCAATATTCAGGCTTAAATCCCTATGCGACATCCTACAAATCCCAAGTATAGATAGAATCAAATTCATCATAGTTCAATTTCGTATGACATGTATATTGAAGTCACCCTTATCATTATTGTGTCTTATGGTGCATATGATATGATTATTTCAACTCCGTAATCTCACATGAGACATCATAAGTGTGAGAATCATGGGATAATAAATTATCATTTCATTGATGGAGATGTTGTAATTATGAAGTAAAATTTCGTTGAGATGATTTATCATGAAACTCAATGTCACAACCACATCCATTCAATGATTCCTGTCATGCGAAATAAACAAGTAAATGGTGATAATTTCCCTTGAGTATTTTCTTCTGTAATCTCTAGGGTGGTGACTAGAGCATAGGGTATAGAATCTAACAAAATAGAAGGAATTACCTTTTTTGAAAGAAGATCAAGAAATAAGATGTATCAAACTCAACAACTCCTAGTCATGTATATAAATTGAAATCCAAATTCCAATCCCACATGCATGTTTTCAATGTAAAACTGATTAGAGTAAAACAAAATACTATATTGAATACTAAAAAGAAAATATAATTTGTGAAACCAAAATAGTCCCAATCTCTGAGATTATACGACACAACATAGTCTCCCAAATATTTCTCAACATTTGAAAATAGTTTATATATGTATGCTGAGCATACAAGTATACTCAGTAAGAAAATACAAGGACTCTTGTGCACAATTGGGGAATCATACTAATGCCCTATTATAAAATAGTTGAAAACAACCACACCTATCAAGAAATACTTATCATCCCAACCTCACGAGGTACACTCTAAAAATAACTAAACTCAATAAAGGTATGATAATATGTACCTCGATATTTGGGTACCTCGAACCACTTCTTACTGGTTAAAGGCTCATCCTTAATGAGGATGATCAAAATGATAACACTATTACACATGGCCCACTATCATAAACCTACCCATAGAAACAGGGGACACAAACCACATCCTTCATCCATAAAACTATATTATAACCACACCACATCCTTAATATAGATACATGGGTCTCAAACAAACCACATCCTACCCAGAGACACAATGTCAATAACCATATCTCATCCCAAAGAGACCTAGTAAAACAAGCCACATCTACTCTCGAATTCACAAAGGAAAAACAAACGACCTACTAGACATGTATTACCACACAAGTGTAATAATAATCAGTCAATTATATCCTACCTGATGAGCCCAAGAAAAAAGGATTCTTCAATCTATTACATCTATCTCAAAGAATAATGGATGATCAATTACTAGAAGATGGACCAGGGATGATTCAAGTAACCATACATCCATCCTCCCACCAAGATGTTAGGAAAGACACCATCTTCTATTAAATGGTGGTGATTTGCGTATAGAAAACATAAGGAAACTTGGAATATTTTTATTTTTATCAAACACTCATCCAAATCTATGGGTTTTTGAAAAAACCATACATCCCACAATAAAAAAACATTTTTGTCCACATATAGTGCACAACCACACAAACAACTGAAAACGTAAACCATAATTCCCAATCAATTAATTTAACCATATATAATTCTCCATTAATCCATTCATTCATTTATTTCTTCCTTACCTTGGAAACTACAAACCACAGTCAACATAATTCTTCTATGTAACACCACCCTCTCATAAGGTAGACCCCCCAAATCATTGGAGTGAAAACCAATATAACAATTCATAGCCATAATCAGTAGAACCACTACAAACTAAACCACACCCAGCAACACATCCCACAAAACTAAAAAAACCAGACCTATTTTAGTTCTAATGCACAAGAACAACCCTCCCAAAAAACATAACAAAATGAAGATGCTTTCTGACTGCCTAAAAAGTTCAATAATTCCAACATCAGCCAATATATCAACCCTATATTTTGTTACACCACACACACCACCATACACACACACACCCACACTCCGAGTTATAACACCCCATGACACAAATGAAACACCAAACCCCACAGAACCACATGCAGAACAAATCCACACAAAACAATCAATGTCTCTTCCGATTTCTCCAATATTCATTCATTAATTCCCCTATGATAATTTTTGGGTTAATATAGGACATGTACAGACCTTTAGAATCTATTAATTTAACAAGACATACACGATTATTCAGATTGATATTTGATACAATTACACCCAATGTTCAATGACAAGTATTCATAATTCAAAATGGGTGTGAAAACAAATACCACCAATGAACTAGATATTATAAAGTTGTAGTTTAATCACAATTCACAACATGGATCAAGGATAATAGATAAAACCATCATCGTTCATCATCATATTCCCAGCTTCCCATTTATTATTTAAGGAATCAATCTAGTTGTATTAACAGCTCTGGTTATATATTTTTATCAGGTGCATCATGATTTTGATTTAGTCATAGTCTTAAGAGACACGAGTTTACCCACCAATCGTGATACAAAATTAAATAGATATAAAGTCAATCCCTACTGCGAATAGTTAACACCAAAAACTCCTATTTGCAATGAAAATATAGGGTCACATATGATTTATTGAGACTCTAATGGAAACTCGAATGATGCACACAACACAGATGCTTGAATCCTTAGGAAAAACGGTTTAGATCAAACTATAAGTGAAACTGAAGGATACAAGGTAGATATAGTCTCAACCTAATAAAATCCCATATCCAAAAATCAGGTAGACAATTTCAAACTACCTAAAATTCAGATCATGGTCAAACCACAAGGCTTTTCCATTTCAATGATCATAATTTATTTATGATTTACATAATTCCCTCAAAAATAGTGGAAATGGATTCAAAAATAGTCAAACATTTATTAATTCTAAATTTAAAAATAAGGAAACTTAACATGGGAGAAAGATGAAAAAAGTTGGAAAACAGGGAAATGACTCACTGACAATGAGCCACTGATATGATTCACCGATGTTGAGCCACTAATGATAAGTCACCGATTTTTGAGTTAATGATAGTTGACTCACTGACTCCATGACCTATTGACATGGTGACTCACTAACAACATTACCTACCGATGGCCTGTCTTACCAACTCCCTAACTCACTGATGTCCGGACCTTTAGATGCCCTGAATCACCGATACAATGACATACCGATGAAGTATCCTACCGATACCCAAACTCACTAGTGCCATTAGCCACCACCACCAAGAGATACTGACACACTATCATACCAATTCCCTAACATACCAATGCCCTAACTCGTTGATATAAAACTATATATTTGTAAATCCTCTATAATGAATCACTAATACCATCCAGAATTACTAAAATATATGATTCCCTCAACGGAATGTGACAAATAGGTTTCGGAAATTGCATCAGATACCACTCAAAACATTATCACCATCGACAATTAAAAATAAAACCTATAATATAGAAGGATATAAACAACCACTCCATCAAATAACTCTAATAGATAAACCACCACGTGTTTCTACAAATCTTAAATTAATCCTCAACATCTAAGAACACCTCCTCTAACATATACTGGCCAAACCAATCTCAAAAACCCCAAAGTCCACACTACCTGAACACATGAATCTTGAAATTACTTCATCCATGTCAATATATTATCCTCCTTTTGTGGTATTGACTCACTTGAATAAGATTAATCACATCCACATTAATACATATTGATTAGGGAGAAGCTCCTCCATGGTTCACAAGTCATGTCTCTATCAAATATTAATAAACAATAAAACAACTCATTTCAATGAAACATTGTTTAAAAATTACTTCATAATGAATAAAGAAGTATCAAAAATAAAAACATATCATGTGATTGGGATTGAATCTATGTATAAATCTCCCATTTACTATCTTAAAGTCCTCCCTAACACCACAACACCGGAACCAATGGATTGGTCCATCCACACATCACCTTGTCTTCACATTCATGGATCTCCACCCACCGCTTCACATAAGTTTTTTCACCCTTCATATCCTACACTCACCACAGATACATTGGAGTCATATTGTAGATACCAAAGATGCTAGGATACATGGAATATGTCATGGATCCTATCAAACTATTATGGAAACACAATGTGATATACAACCTCACAAACTAATCTCAACACCTCGAACGGTCTAATGAACCTGGGATAAAGGTTACACCCTCTACCAATACAATGTTTCCCTTGTCAAGGGGAATCCACCATGGAAACATTGACTCTTACCAAAAAATACAAGGTACTCCTCCTATGATATGTATACAACTTCTACAAGTCTTGATCAGCCTTCATCCTCTCACACACATATTGAACCTTGTCTATCATGTTGTATACAATCTCTAGTCCAAAAAAAATATCTCCCCAACCCCTTTTCTAGCACATGGTTGAATGACTTGGATTTCTATAAAAGGCATCAAATAGTCAATGTCTTTAGTAGAATGATAGCCATTATGGTTAGAAAACATTACGAGGAAAAAGTGTCATACCCACAATTCTCCAATGTCTATAAAACATGCCTATAACAAATCCTCTAGAATCTGGAGGGTCCTCTTTATCTCTCCACCGGTCTTAGGGTGGAATGTTGCGATAAGGCATAACTAAGTGATGATGTCATGCTGCAATCCCCTCCAGACTCGTGAGGCAAACTATGATCCCGATCTGAGATGATGGATATCATAACAACATGTAGCTGCACCACCTCATCCATATATCTTCCCTCCCTGGAATCATCTATGCTCGAATCCATAATAGCTAATAAGTTAGCTAATATCATCTGTCAATCCACTAATAACCAGCAAGCATCATAACCTTCTTGATCAATGGGTAGTCCTATGACAAAATCCATCAAGATGTCACCCAACACCCAATCAGGGACATCTAATTACTATACAAACCCCTGAGAACATGGTTATTCATGTCAATATGATTTCACATGGCTAGTCAATCATGTCTTCCTTGGACATGTTTTGTCTTAGGGATATCTAGTGGTGGGTCTCATGTATATCAGTGACCATGAGTACATCACACCTCCTTTAATTACTCTCCTCTATTTTATCCAAAAATTATTTTCTGTCATTCAATATTGTATGAAAATTGTGATTGAAATTGATCCTTATCATCAATGATGCATTATATGACATTATGAATTATAATACAGTTTTCCGTTGTATATTTCCTTTAGTATTTCAATATTATTTTGGATGGTTTTTCAGGAACATTCCAATGACAGGACATATATCTTGGGAAGCTCATATGGTTATCACCATTCGGTCATTGGTTGTTTAGAGGGCCTTCGTATGAGCATGAATGTTTATTGAATGGGACTCCATGGATTTTACCTATTCCATGAACTATGTGTAGATTCGTATTATGACCTTAATGTTGCCATGTGATTGTGAGTTCTTTAGACGCTCATTCCATTCAAAAGTTTCATGTTAATTTTTGACATGTAAGGTCACATCCGTATATAGGTATTATATCGTATTGTATTTTTTAGGCATACTTGGAAGGTGTCAAATAGTATGATAATTTAAAATATTGAATTAATTTTTATAAATTTCAATCATTGATGTATAAATGTATAATTAATCCCACATACTTGACAAGAATATGGGTATTTAAATAGATAAATATCAAATGTTTTTAATGTTTTTATATTTAATATCATTATGAAAATCATTGAAAAAGGATAAATTTGATTACTATTTGTATTCTGTATATAATTATTTTATAAAACCAATTTAAAATAAAATTTAACTATATAAATAATTCAAATAAATGAAGTTTTCAATTAAATTTCTATATTACAAAATATTCATTAAATATTTATTCTTTTCTAAAATTTAATGAAAAAAATTCTATAATAACATATAATTTATGATTTAAAAAAAAATTATGATTTCATGAATAATTGGTAAAAGTATAAATATATTATTTTTAAATGATATAACATTAAAAGTGGTGAAAGTGCCTTTTAGAAAAAATACAGCAATTTAGGCATAAAATTGGATTAATTCTTATATCGTGTATATAAAATACATAGTATGTGTTTTTATTATCTTATTAAAAATATAATCTAAAAATTTCTTTTAAATAATTCACAATATTTTTAAATCAAAATAATTCATGTAATATGTGTTTGATAAGAATATTTTTCCGTACAATTTTTTTTTATATTTTAAAAAGGGTTTTATTTTCTTTTACATTTAATTAGTCAAAAAAATAATTCAAATTACATTCATGCTTAAATGATATTTTCATAATTTAGTTAATTTTATTCATAAACATCATTCAATTATCTAGGTTTACATTATCATATTAAATAATAATAATTTGATTATATGTAATGTTTGATTTCATCTAAGTTTTGAATTCATTGAATTCTAGGCTCATCATTATGTCTATCGCAATCCAAACTCCATGTTTTTAATAACCAAATATAATATTAGTATTGTGTGTATTGAAATAAAAATTCCAAACTGCATGAAAAGAAAATGTATAAATTTTTAAATTAATTCAAAAAAAATTCACACATAAATATTTATGTAATTTTTATTATCATTTTCCATAAATTTATCATATATAATGAAAATGATTACAAATTACAATTAATATAAATTATTTAATATTTAAAATTTTCCACTGATTATATACTCTAAACTAGAGAAGGACTTCACCCCTATAGAAAAGAATTATGTGCAATATCATGGGACTGAAATTCAAAACAATAATCATTTATATTTGGTGAATATCTTTCTGGAGAAGAAATTTATATTTCACACAAATTACTTTTTTATTTAACAACATAGGCCTTATTCACATGGAACAGAAATAATTATATTAAATTTTCTACTAATGCATTGGGAACAATAAAATCTACTAAAAATGTACCTATGCTCAACAAATACTTGAGTAAGAAAATTAATATTAAAAAAATGAGAATATAATTCTTGAATCTAATTAAATATCCATGACATTATAAAAACCAAAAATCATTCACATGATATCGATCATCAATAAAAATCACGTTGCTATGTGTTATACATGAAATTCTTAATATGGGTAAGTCTCACCATTCTTGAAGTGCAGTGATACATTAGAAATTTCTCAACAAGTTCACATTCTGATGAGATATTAACCCTCATGGGGTCTCTGTTTACCTTATCAATAAATTATTGACTAATTTCAATTATATATTTCCCTATATATGTTAAAAAACAACTTCCAAGATCATATATAATCCCCAAAACACTCAGTTACATTTTCATAAAACCTACTAATGTTATGTAATTCCCACACACTGTTATTTAGATGCCATATAATGTCACATGATCCCTAATACACCTTGAGTAACATCTATAAAGGTATATATCAAGTAATGTGTGATTAAAAAACATTACTATCTTTAGAAAACTCTTAAATTGGTAAAAACTATTTATATTTGGATTTCTCAATTATAATGGGTCCATATTTCCCCAAACAAGGTCCCACCACCTGTGTGTATTATCCTCCATCCCTTATACACACTTTATAGGAATTTGGTTTTTATAAATGTGATACAGATATATTTTAGGACACTTGTATTCCCCTAGATCATGTAATTTCTCATTAATTTAGGGATTTCAATGTTATGTAAGACCCTTTACCTATACCTATCATATATTAATGAAATTTTGTTTTACAAATTTATAAGTCAAGAGAAAAATCATTTATTAGAATATTTAACCTAGTGGTTCTTGTGGTATATCATTAAACCATAATATATAATATTAATACATCCATGACCTACAAAAGAACACCAACTATCTTGTATACATGATCTCAATTTTTATAAAAATGATCTTGTCATGTTGCCTTAGTATGCATGAAAAACTTATTATTTTCCATTAAATTATGAATTTAAATTATTGGGGGTTTGATTTATTATATGGGATATATATGAATCCTAATGCATGATTAATAAAAAACAGAATGAATCCTTATACAAATCTATAATATAATTTATCTTCTTGGGACAATTTAAACATTATTGTAATCCTTATTATTTCATGGATAGAATAAAACTCAAGAATAACATTAAACGAACATGGAAAACCATAAATCCCAGAATAATCCTTAATCATTAATGAATGGATGAAAAACCTAACATCACCTCGTGTCTTTTTTAGAGACCTCATTCATTGATATAACCCTTATGCCTTCATGGGTGAATTGAAACTCTACAATACATTTTTTTCCTCTTAGATAACATATATTATTATTTTACCTTTAAGAATTATATATGGTAAAAACTCCAATATAAAATTGCAATGCAATTTCATCTTAAATCAGTGTATTATAATTAAATATATCATATGGTTATAATTATAATAATAATTTCATCAGAAATGGGACAACAAACTAGTGTTGTGGTAGTGAATCTCCTAATATATTGGTGATAGACAGACCATCTAGTGATTATCTAGTGGATCCCAAAATATGTTTTCAGTGATACAACATGGTGCCTATAAGAAAAAAAATTCCCAACTGCGTTTTTTGATGATTTAACCCACTAGTGGTGAGACACAAATTAAAATTATTTCAGTTACAAACCAATAAATCATTGACCAAATATATGTGAAAATAATGCATCATTGATGGGGATGAGATAATGAATGTCCTCATTAGCAGTAACCTACATAACAATGTAATTATGAATGTGATGGAAGTATATCATTATTCATTAATATAGAGATTCTATAAAATAATAATCATCAACTTATTAAATTATAGTAATCTCTTATGTTGCACTTAAACCACTATGGAGGTCCAAAATCTCAAATGTAACTAGTACCCTCTCTACGGTTGATCTTGAAATATATAATTTGAGTGTGTAAAGACAAAATTGTATAAAAATCTTAATGATTTCATGGATGGTGTTAAATTTGTTATTTCCATTACACATGTTTAAATATTAATACAATAACCATGGGAAACCATGTATTATGAGTTTTATTGAGTTTATTTTAATGTAATGTACATAAAAATTTCCATGTTAATAGATCACTTTCATAGTATGTTTTTCCTTTATATAGTTGAAAGAGATGGTAACTATAATATTATAGTTACAACTAATGATTTCAACAACATTTATTAAATATATGAGGGCGTATCATACTAGAGAATATATTTTTTTATTATATGATTCAGCCCCCCATCCTTCCAATTTAGAGACAAACATCCCAATATAACTATGATCAAATTATTTACAACCTGGAAAGACACCCACACAAAAGGGAAATGGGTGGGGTTGGGATAATCATGGAATATAAAAATGGTAAACCTATTGTGATTCCTTTTCCCGTGGAGGTGAATGTTTATTCACACATTATTAGATGGGTTGTCTCACTAATATGTTTTTTACGATGATTCATATAATTCAAATTGAATAAAATATATATTTAGGTGTTACATCCACACCACAAATTCAATTATCACTACTTGATCAATAAATATAGTAATTCCAATGATAATAATAAGTAAATTATCAATGAAAGAAAATTTTTATGTTGGATATCATGATCTCAGATATCCTATGATATTTAGCAGAAGGTCCTTGTTTCATTAAATCTTAATCAATTTGTATGTATACCCCAAAAAACATTTCATATGTTTGTCCAATTGGGTGATATAGTGAGACCAATAGACTCTATTTGGGGTAGTATATAACCATTCCCCAATAATCACATTATGTCCAATTTATTAATCATATATTTAATGAAAAATTTATTTCATAATCAATATTCAATATCAACATATATCTATATTGTGTAAAGATTGCTGAACATTAATATTTCCTTAGTAAATAATATCACATTAATAGTAAAAAAATATATGTATAAATGGTATATATTTTGGGAAATAATTACATCTGTGATGAAATTAATATTTATATTTATGGGAAATTTATTTTTTAATGATAATGAATCAAAATAAGGTTAATGTTTCTAGATAAATATAATGATCAGAAAATTAATTATTAATAATAGATGGCCATAAATTCTTTAAGAAAATAATATTTTGTAGTAAAATAAATTCTATTTTATAACAAAATAAATTTTAAGAGAAAAATTTAATATAAATTTTTATTAAATACCATTATTTTTTAATGAATTGAAATTTTTTAAAAAATATAAATAGAGAAAAATTCTTATGGTGGAGGAAAATTCCATTAACATAAAAATCGATAATAATAAATCCGACTTTTGATATTTTGTAATGAATGAAATAGAATATTTAAGAAAATATTAGTATGAATAATTTAAAACCATATTATAATTCATGGATAGAAAAAAAATTCCATAATTAATTTTTTTTTTAAATTAAGAATATTTTTATAAATAATATTTTAAATTACGGAACCATAAATTAAATATATCTTATTAGAAGTGAAACATGATCACATTTTATTTTAATAATTTCATCGCATGATTCATGTTATGAATAGAGGAATAGATGGATGATATATGAAAAATCCTTTAATCTCTATTAGATTATAAAATTGATGGATTTTTGGATGGATATGTTAAAATATTACATTAATTGAAATTAATATCAATATAAAAAATGTGATTGTAAAATAAATTATTAGCACTTTGGTAACTTATAAATAGTAAGGATATGAAAGTGTAAACATGAATTAAGGATTTAATAATTATGACTAAATATACATTAATTACAAATATAAAAAATTTGAAGTATATACACCATATAAAAAATTGTGTATAATATAATTTATATCTCAATGGAGTGGAAATTATGACAGAATATCTTACTATATGTTCTACAACAATAATATATTATTTTAAAATAATTTATAATAAAAATAGTTTAATTATAATTAAATGAATTAAAAATATTAAAATATATAATATAATATAATATCTATTTAAAAAATATTATCATCCAATTCTTAATAATATTTTTTGACATTTTTTCAGGAGATAATTATTTCATTTATCATGTATGTGTTAACTTGGAATTTAAGGTTTTTGTATTTGGATCATCAATATGTAATACCTATAATAAAAATAATGATATAAAACACCAAAAATATTCATTATATACATATATAAATTCATCCAAAGGAAAAGGATAATAAGAATGAATCAAATCACTTCATGGAGATTATAGGATATATATATATACGAGGGACATTATATATTTTTACGGGAGGAAGGCTATGAATGTAAATGATATATTATATGTATCTAATTATAATTATTTAATAAGTATCATGTATATTAATTAGTTCTAATATTTTTACAATCCATATGATTCGGTAATGGTAAAAATTAAATTGGTTCGTGAGGTGGTTGTCCGCCATACTAACAAGTGATGGTTTTGTTTCCTATATGATTGATATGGAGAATAGAAAATGTAACATAAAAATAATTACAACATATTATATGGGATATACTTGTGTTATTATATAAATTAGTAAGACATGTTTTATGATGATAAAAAGGGAAGAAAAAACAAACTGCTCAGTGAATATGATTATCTATTTCTTGAAAGATCTCTGTTATATATCTTGTTATGGGATAAGGGTCTTGTATTTAGGGAAGACCATCACCTCAATAACATGGATAATGATGTTTATACAAGGTTTTTGTATTTCTTTGGTTGTGAAAAGGGGTTATAGTTGATGTATTCAATATTGGATAGATGGTTTCATTTTATAGTCAATGAAAATACAAACATTGATATAATAAAAATATTTAAATATAATATAAATATTTTCATGTAAACGTGGAACAATGTGGAAATAATTTCGAAAATAAGATATGATATAGATAAAGTACCTTCAACAAATAATTATATCACAATTTTAAAATGGTTGAAATATATGAATATTTTTATAATAATTTTCCTCTTTGAATATATTTTTTAGATAATTATATAAAATAAAATTTCCTGAATATATCATTAATTTATTTATTTTATATTATACATTTTGTTGACTTTAAAGACACAATTAAAAATATTTAATTTCAATATAATAATCTTATCCTTAAATAATATATTATTTTTAACAATCAATGTCATTTTCATCAACAATGTATCTTTAAACTGTATAGTTGAAATGTTTTTTAAATTATTTACATCGATATTCAAATGTTTTGAAATGAATTATGTCAGCATTGCGTAAGAATTTAAGATTAGTATTTCACTACTAAAAATATATCACAATAAAATAAATAAAATATGTTTAAATAAATATATTTTCCAATATGTTTATTTAATCATATCTAGGTCTTGAAAACATGTACAATATGCATTTATTTCCTCTATAAACTTGTGCATGCATTGCACGAGCATTAAGATAAGTAACTAGTTATACAACTAGAAAATTCATATATATACATAAAATCATCAACAAGAACTCAAATATATTAACCATATATATTAGAGACTTATTCCATCTCAAATAGTATCTTTAGGATTCCATATTTCACAATTCCAATTTTTCTCATACAATAGATCAACATTGAAAATGAATTTCATATTAATCAAGAAATAAATTAAATTTATACCTTATCAATTATTTTTTATTTATATTTGTAGTAAAATATTATAAAAGAAACTTTTTATATATATAATTAATTTGTGTATCATATATATGACATCTTGATATCATAAAAATATATCGTATTTCATAAGTGTCTTTTTTTACGATTCATCATAAAATTAGCTTCATCAAAAAAAATATAAAAAAATAACATTATGATTAATTTGAAATGAATATTCAAAAAAATAATTCAATATTATGAAATTCAATTCATATAAGTGATATAAATTATATATATAACAAATTTAAATTATGTAACAAAAAAATAGTTTGTTGAAAATTAGTTTTAAAGCCAGAAAATGAACATATTACAAAATAAATTATAATAATGATTTTTAAGGGAATCTTTTCATAATGGAAGATAAAATTGAAAATATTTATGATAAATTTTAATAAATTTAAATATTCAATTTAAAATAATTCTTAAAAATTATACATATGCTAGTATTGAATTGATGATTTAAAAAATGATATAAAATTCATATTAAAATATTTCAAATGTTGCTTCCCTTATTCATTTAAAATTGGTGTTACATGTAAAGAATGATATAGATGAAATTGGATTCATTTAAAGAGAAATATCACGTAAATTATTTGGGTGTTATTCTATAACTTATAATAAAGTAACCCTTGAAATTATATAACTCTAATACAAATAATTGATGATACTTTTATCACTTGACGTACTCAAGTTCCCATATATCATCTTCAAATTTATGGTTTCATTAAAAAAAATTCATCAAATGAGTATATTCATTTCATAAATCATTCTATGATCAATAATAACTTCTAGTTATTCCTCATAGGATTTATCATTCTCTTGTGTTATGAACATTGAGATTAGTACATGTGCCAGATGATGTATTTACATCCTCATGAATGATATAAGGAATACAACATAAAATTGGGAAATTATCAGAGGGATCTATATGAAACAATATATCACCCTAATAGAATCATGATTTCGAAGGGATTTTTATATCTAGGTCTCAACATTGTTTTATTTTTAAATATTATAACCTTCGTCCAAGGTGATATTAAAAGTAATACATTTTCACTAAATTCAAACTCTAGATATCACCAAATATTATCACCGGGAGTTTTCTCGACTCTGAGATGAATTTATATTTTATTAAATTATTGTAAACTTCTCCATCATTCCATCATCTTGATCATTTACCACTATATTTTCCTCTCTTAAATTATCACAACATGTGTAAGTTATCCACATCATTTTGAATAGGACTATATAACGATCCATATTGATTTTTGAGTGAAAACTAATATTGTTGGAAAATAATAAAACAAGATGGTGTTGATCCTAGCCTCTTTTAAATCCATATATAATGATCTCAATATGTATTATAATTATTTATGGGTCCTCTCAGACTGAACATATTTTTATGTATGATATGTATTAATAAAAATTAACATTTTATCCATGGACTAAAAAGGATTCTCCTAAGAATCAAGGTAAACATCAGATATGATCAAATACAATTGATATTGGTAATCAATGAAATCTCACAAATTACTAGATATTTAATTGAGTAACATGATCAATAGAGTTATATCCTCCAACAGATATGAAGTGTGCTGAGTTTGTAAGACAATGGACAAAAACCCAAATAGTGTTATACCTTTTAGATGTTTTTGGGTGTTTGATGTTAAAATAAATGTAAAAGTTATCCTATTTTAATTAAGGCTTTGGTGATGGTTATAATTTCACTTACAATTCTGTCTACAACCCATAAATTTTTGACACATTATATATCAATATATATACTCTACAATATCTCATTTCATGTCAACCCACAATAAATAAACTTTTATATCCGTATATAACCTTTTACATACAGGATGAATAGAGAATAATGAATAAATAGCTTCATACAATAGCTACATTAATTCTTGATTTTTAGAAAATCAGTCTTTGTTCAAGAATCATATTATTCCATCATGATCATTGTGGAAATTAGGAACATTCATCACCTTCTAATATAACTCAACATCTTCATTCATTGACTTTCTAATACTCTCATGGAATGATGGTTGAACATTAATATATGAATTATAAGATATTCCACATTTCCACATTATTTAAAGATCCATAATCAATAAATCCATAAATATTGGATTACTTTCAATCATCATCATGGGAATACTATCAAAGTCATTTTGACTTATACCATCAGCCTCTTTGGTCACCTTCACAGGGTTGTAATATATTAAGAAAACATAATCATTGATTTACTATGAGCATATTATCCAGTGACTACTCATATACTTATAATTAAATATATTATTTAATATATAATTATTAATATATATATATATAATTATTTACCATAGAGATTATTCATTCATATATTCAAAGAAAAAATTAACCCTGCTAGCTCAAAATCATGAGTCATGTAATTCTACATAAGAATTTAAAATTGGCTTGAGGATTAATCTGTCATGATATCATTCTATGGGAGGACTCATGCTAGTACTTTTTTTATGAATCACTATATATTTGAAACCCACAAACACTATAGGGTAGTGTATACATAGGCATACTGGCCAATCATCTACTCAGTTATTTGAAATTGTCTTCACTTTCCAATTTCCATACAAACTCTACTCCCATCGAGGTGAACATGGTGATTAGATGATATTTTCACAATAAATATCTCACAATGCCTTGTATGTATCCATCCATGATATGAAAAATATGAATCTTGATTATAATGGTTGGTCTATGACATTTCTCAATGACATATATCATTGATGGATCCACTAATATTCTCCCAATTTAATTAATATGACCATTGAAAGAGACTTTTTGTATAGAAATTTAACACTTATTAAATTTCCAATATAACACATTCTTCTTTAGGATCATCAAAAAAATCGTAAAATATTCTTCATGATCAAACTTTATCATCAAATATATAATTATATTGTCTATGGAGGCTACCAAAAACTATTAAATTTAATCTATAAAAATTATATTCATTGAACGCATAAAGATATAATGATAATTGGTTTTTCTAAATTTTGTTACTATAAATTCATAATTATTATACCTCATAGTCAATGTTGTTAGGTGTATATACTGTATTTTGAACATTATCTGATGATACCTTGATCAAATATCACTCATAAAAATATTTATCATCTCATTAATGATAAAATTGATCATTTATATTGGAAATAAGATACCTTTTATTAATAGTTATTTGGTTATGTTCTCGATAATAAATGAATATATGCATTGAACCATATTTCTTGGTAAAAAAAGAATGTGTTCCCCCTATAGTGAAAACCCTCTATTAATTAATCACATATATAAATTCTCTATTAGTTTATTATTCATTTTCAATAAATTAATTATGCTTATTATATATGAAATATTTTATATAAGTGTTTCACGTGGAATGTGTTATATTGAAAATGAGACATCATGATTTAGTGTAATAGTAAGGAAATCTTGTGGAATAAGCTCAATAAACTCCTCTACAATAGTCATTTCATGAATATTTATTTCCTGCCAATCCTTTTGAGATAAATATACCTCATGGATATGTTGTAAAACCCATATCATGGATGTTATTTCAATTTGGCGTTCTAGGTCATCCACACAGAAATAGCATATAATAGGTCGATTAAGAATATTGAAATTAATTTTCTCAATCAATGTATATCTCTTTGAGGGACATAATCCATTGTTCAACTACTAATTCATTAGTAGTTATACTAAACGGAGAAAGAATTTAAATCATGAAATACATCAAAATATGTTATTCACACTATTGAAAATTATGTTTCTCCATTATATAATGGTTTATTCACCACAAACTAATTCATCTCCCCACATATGACCATTATATTCCATGTTTCCATAATAGTTGTAATTTCCATATGGTGTTCTAGGTCATCCACACAAAAAGAGCCTATAATAGGTCAATTAATAATATAGAAATTAATTTTCTCAATCAATGTATATGTTTTTAGGGACTTAATCCATTGTTCAACTACTAATTCATTAGTAGTTCTACTAAATGATAAAGGAATTTGAAGCATGAAATATATCAAAATAAGTTAGTCACACTATTAAACAATATTATACTCCATTCTATAATGGGTTTTCACCATAAACTAATTCTTCTCCCCTAATATGATCATTATATTACATGTTTCAATACTAGTTGTATTGGCTTCCTTAGTTAGGGAATAATTAAATTGACTATAACTGTTGATTCCCTTTCATCCCTCGGGAATCATCAGTAAAAAATATTACACGCTGAGTTATCTTGTAATCATCATGAATATTGACCATAAAATAAAAATTCAAATAGTTGTAAATTTTATGAAATACGATAAAAAAATATCTTAATTATCATGTTACCATTGATTTTTTAAAGCATGTTCCAATTATATGTACAAAAATTTCTTGGATAACAGCCGAAACAACTCCATCACTAGTAACCCTGAGGTAGTCATTAATTAATTACATTGTAATAAGATACAAGGGATCACATCCCCGAGAATTGATCAATTTATTAGTATTGAATAACCATCTACATACATGACTCCAACTTTATATTGGAAATATAAAAATATTACATAAGAAACATTCTTCAATCCTTGAAAATATTATGAAATACCTTATCCATATCTTATAGAAAAAGAAAATAAATAAATGGTGATATAAAATTTTCATTAAGTGTTACGTATAGTATATAAAAAATTACAAATCAGTAGTAATCTATAGAAAAAAGGTATGTTACTAAAAAACATGTCATTTAATCGACAACATGAGAAAAAATGCTTGTCTGGATATCATCATTGTTGTAATATATTGTTCAATAATAATTATATTCTAATTAAAAGAAATTATTAATGATTGAGTTCATTATCTAAAAGATGATGATATCTTTATAATAATTTTCCTAGACAAGATAGTATAATCGATGGGTAGGTATACACCAAAAATTCATTTAATAGGTTTGACCAACTGGCCTATTTCATATGAACTATCTAAGCATCAAAGGGATATCAATAACTGGGTGCCACCCATATATTATTTACCAATTAATTCATCGTATATTAAATGATAAATATATTTCATTAATATTATTTATTATCAATAAATATCTATATTGAGTAAGAAATATATAACATTAATATTACCTCTCAATCAAATAACTTTCATAGTAAAAAATTATTTGTAAAAATGGTATGTGGTTTAGGAAATAATCATATTCATGATACAAACAATAGGGATATATAAGATAAATATGATTCCTAATGAAAATTTATTAATATAATGTTAATGTTTTAATTGATATTTAATAAGAAAAAAATTAATAACTTATAAAATATTACCATCAATTCATAAAACATAATTTAGTAGTAAAATTATTCATTTAGAAAACAAAAGAAAATGGATGTGAAACATTTAAAATAAAATAAAATAAAATATTTTTTTATCGTAACACCATTAAAAACATATATTATAAGATAAATAGTGTAAAACAGTTATAACGGCGGGAAAATTCATTAACAATTTTTATGTTAAAAAGAATCATTCATTTTGACTTTTTGTAATGAATATTGAAAATTAAAATTTCATAAAAATTTATTATGATTACTTTAAAACTATGTAAAAAAATTGTATAACTGAAAAATTTCTTTAATAAATCTTTTGAGTTGATAAATTTGACTTTTGTATTAAAATCTACAAAATATGGGCATATATGACAAATATATTTGTTCAAAAGAGAAACAATACATATTTTTATTTTAAACATTTCATTTCCTAAATGTAGTTCCAACGTGTGTAAAAGTTATAAGATAACATGTCAACACAATATATATAAAATATAAGAAAATTAATGGAGCATATGATAGATATATTAAAATATTCCTACAATAGAAAATAATGAAAACCCCATTAAAGAATGGGAATGTAAAATGAATTGTTACATCTTTGTAAACAGTTACATTTATTCCTATCATAATTACATGGTAACAAAAGTTGTGAGAAAAAAAAAAGAAACAGTGGGAAGTAATAATGAGATTTTTTATTAAAAATACTCCCACATATACTTTTGGGTGAAAAGTTAATAATACAATGGATTTGAAATCCACAATGCTTCTGAAAGGTGAGATAATAAAAATAAATGTATAAAAGACAACAATTCGTGAAAACCATTTAAAAATAAAAAAATTAAGCTAAAATTACCAAATAATATTATATATATATATATATGATTTGTAGTGAATAATGAAAATTGGACAACCATGGTAAAAAAACTGAAGAATGAAAAAAGTTACATGATGTTAAAACATTTAATTGTGAGAGATGTTAGACAATATTAATAATTTCTAAGAGATGTGTAACTATTATAATAAAATAAGAATACATCCATATCTATGTTAAGAATGAAACAACATTCAAATCTATTAAAAATATATTTTCACAAAAAATTGTAGAAAAATAATATTAATTGATCTATGTTTCTCAAACGTAAATTAAAATATTGATTCCAAAGTGAAAACATAAATACTAGATGATATCGAAAAATTTTATTAAAGAAAATTTGTCATAAATGTTGTTCCAAATAAGAATAAATAATATTGACCTTACTCCGAAAAAAAATATTTTGAATTATGACTATCTATGTAGAGAGTAAAATGTTAATAAGAATATTAATGGTAGAACCAGAGATAATGAAATAAGTTTGAAAAACCTACCTTTATTTTATAATTGAGGAAATTATCAATAATATGGACATTATAATAGTTATATCCATTTTTTGGTTTTATCAACATGAGCATTATAAAAATATATATTAATGATATTCATCATTATGAATATTTCATGTAATGTCTTCTTGATGGCGACACATCTTCAAAATGTTGATTAAAATAATGAAACCACTATGTGATTACAAAAATTTTATTATTGTAATTGATTGAAATCCATTTCATTAGTAATGGTATGTGTTTCAAAAATCTATAATCCCTGGAAACCAAAAATAATAAATATATCACCTTGGGTAACAATTTAATTAAACCAATAAAATAAAAAAATAAATGTTAAAAAGGATCCTTGTCCACTTATCCTACATATTTCCCATTAATTCATTAATTTATTTGTTAAAGTGAGTTCATGGGATTCATGTCAAACATTCCTACAAAATATTCATATATCATATCATAGACTCATATTCATATAAAAGTGATAAAATCCATGAATATAATATTATTAGTTCTCATTAAATATTGTTTTATTATATATTGGTGTTGTAAATCATTGTTGTCTAAGTGGAATCCTCTTGTTTTATACAATTATCAAGACATACATTGACTAAGACTAGAAATATTTCTGGAACATTTCTTATGAATGATATGATACAATTTTCGAATGAAATTTTTATATCTATTCAATTAGGGGAGAAAATAGAAATTAATTCAGGGAATAATAAATAGAGGAGAGAAATATTTGGAATCGTTAAGGGGAGGAGATTATCCGCATATTGAAATTTTGATTTTAATGGAATTATGAAGGCATTTTTAATAAATATAAATTGAACATTATTCATCCCACTCTATATATGAGTATTTTTCAATGTCAATTAATATTGTTGTTATTTGACTTTAAATTAAATAAAATAATTTCAGTGATGTAAACATGTTGAACTGGTTAGAAATAATAATATTAATACATTTTGATGATGTTTTACTAGTTGATAATGAAGTCGATATTACTTTTATAGGGAACTAAAGAAGTTACTAATGTATTATAATCATAAGAATATTGATTTTAGGAAATTATTTTTTTACTTATCATGATTTTTGTGTGGTTTTTAAAGTCTCTAAAACTTTATATGTTTGATAATCATGTTTTCTACCATCATAAAAAAACTATTAGAAGAAAATTATTTCAAAATTTTGTAATTTATATAATGATCAATCATGAAAAGTTTCTATTAGGGGTTTTGTAATGATTATTTAGAGAATAAGGTGTCCACACAGATAAGGTGGCAAAAAATGAGTAATGATTAAATTATTAACCAAATATTATACAATGCATTCAGAAGATAAACTTTTTTAAATTCTATAACCATAAAATATTTGACTAACTATAATAATTTAATCCTCAGTCCCACAATAATCAATTTAACAACTGATTTAAATATATTTGATGTTTTTTCACTGAAAAAACTTACAATTCTGTATAATTGTGTTTTAAGAGAATATTTAATTGAAGGGTAAATCCTCTAAAATGTAATTCTATCATCTTGAATATAATGAAAAATTATTGAGATTCTATAAAAATAAAAATATAATGAAAATATTTTTTCACAGTCATAATAAGTGGAAATATGTCATTGATATATTATGCAGTTCATATTTACAATTTTTGATGATTTTCCCAAATACCATCGATAAAAAATGTATAAAGATCGAATCTTGATTTTGATCTTTTCTTATGATGTTGAAATGAGAAGAATAATTCATTTTTTATAAATTTATTTACATTATTGAACAATGTAATAGAATAAAATTGAATCATAAAATAATTGATAATGGACTAATTACATATATATTGATCTTTTGAAATGATTTCATCATTTTTTTAATTAATTTTTTGTAATTATTGGGGTTCTATTATGAAGGTGTCGATTTGATTATACCAGGATAATAGTTATTAGAAACATGAATATAAATTGTTTTGTGTATGTTTATTGATATACCAGACTCAATTGTATGGGTGGGTATCAAAAAACTATTCATGATTTCATCATATTTATGAGTTGGAGATATAGATCTAAATTGATGTTTTCCAAAATATTGTATAGGAAATTGATTTTAGAAGTTTATAATAAATTTGATGATATATACATTTACATGTGAAGTTAAAATTACAGACTTCTCCATTTTCCCAAAGTCATGTGATAGAGTAATATTAATCTATTAGAAAAATAAACAATTTATGATTTTTTACCGTTCAATAGATGAGTGAAAATTAATAATCATTTAGGATTTATTTGATGGATGAAACTCCCCCTAAAATCATAATGTATAAAGTTAAAATAGAGAGACTGATCATATTTTTTAATTATAATGTCTATATTATGAAAGTAATGTTTTTTATCAATAAAATATTTATTAATGATGTAAAGAAACGATGTTATTGTGGATTAAATTAGACTAAGTCCAATCGTAAAGTTTCAATTTGAAAAACAATTGTGAATATTTCCATCAAATAGATTTTTTAAATTTTTAGAAGAAATGTGTTTGGATAATTAAAGGGATTGTCTAAAGAATAAATATGGAAAAATATAAATTATGTGATATTTCATTATAATGTCTCATTGAAACTGTGAATTCGATTGTAATTTTTTTTATTTTAGAAAACTAGATCAATAATAGTTTTGGGATAAAAAATCTAAAATGACACAATGGTGTTTTTTATCTCATCGGAATTACTCTCAGAGATTAGAGTGAATCACTGGAGTACTGTCAATATATATTTTACTTAATATGTTTCATGTTGTAAATATTTTTTTAAATGTTCTAAAAATATATCAACAATATATATAATTATCTTATCATTAAATTTATCAACATCCATGATGTTAATATGTGATTTTACCAAAGATAACACAATATAAAGAGGTTCATCAAACAATGTGCAATTGAAATTTGATGATTTTTTTAAACTCTAAAATTTTCTAGAATTTTTTCAAAGACTTCTAGAGAAACCAAAATGATCTGGATGTTAAAAATTAATGCTTGATTTTGACATGAAAGAGTATTTGATTAATGTAATTTTATAATGAATTTAACATACCTAAATATGTGAAAAATAATGATTATGCTATATTTTACACTTCACATGTGATGGAACTAATGTTTTAATTAATTTTTGTTTTTAATATTTTTCAAATAGATGCTTCATATTAATATAATTATGATTAATGTTCAGAATTATATGTTCCAGATTCATTAGGGGTAATAGATGAAGTGTATGAAAACGATGTTACAAAATACCTATAGAAAAATGTATTAACAATGCTAAAAGATGAACTTCCCCCAGAAAAATATCATTAGATTGATTATTCCTGATGAATAGGATTGAAAGAAAAAATAAGGAAAGGTGTGATAAGATTTACTATTATTCGATTAATATAAGCAAATATACCTAACAAGAAATTTTTTTTTGAAAACGAATAGAAAAGAAGAAGAAAAAGTGTAATATTCAGTTTTACTACTTTGAAGTTGATGAATAAGAGGTTTCTAACAAACTATCTATCAACAGAATATACTAGATGAACTATATAGACTAATTTTTTAGACAAGGATATTTTGAGGATAGTTTCCAAAAGAATAATCAAGAAGTATTATTTTTATATGCTACTGGGTATTTGTGTGAAGTATAAGTTCTTTCATGAAGACAATAATTGAATAAGAAAAATTAAACTTTTGGTTTTCATAAAAAATTCTCAAAAGTTGGAAGCTGTTAATAGTGTTAAAATGATATTGAAAAAGGTGAATATTATACTTATAGGAAGTATAATGAACAATGATGGATTAAAACATTTTTACCATGTTTATACAATTACATGGAATATGATTGTTTTAATCCCCACTCTAATGTATAGGTAATGACACATGGATAAGTATGTTTTACATTTAATCCAATTTATTCCTATCAGTTATTATTTTGTATAATATGTGGGCATGACATCATCATTAATGATAAGGACTTCTTCATCACATTTAGAAGCGACCCTTGTAATAATGTTGTGGGTTATGGTTACCTGATTTAATAATCCTCTATCTGATATGGGATACAATAATAAGGGAATCAATATCCTAATAGGTAAATGATGTAATTGTTTAAAATTTATTAAAATGTAATAATAAACCTAGATATAATTCATCCCCATCGTAGTGTTATTAATATCCCAAGGTTATCCATAAAATTTTATTATGTAGATATTTATGAATGAATACATTTATTACTATTCAGTAATGGAGTGTAGTGAAGTCTGTTAATACATATTTACCTCTCAATATAAAAACTAATTCATTTGAATTGTGTATTAGGTATTACAATTTCAATTGGTAGGAAATAAATTGTAGAATGTTATAGCTAGTTGGTGGTGTATGAAATTACACATAAAACATGATTTACCTTTAGAACAACTACTTTTTTATTTTTACATACATCCCAAAAAAATATTTATATATTTATTATATCGAAATATATATTTATATGTTTTTTTAATGATTAAATATAAGGTTAAATTTTATTCAATCATTCACTATCATATGTGAGTTCAAAAACAAAGAATTCATTAAAAATGGTAGATAATAGGAGGTTAGGAATTAATTCCCATTATAAGAGTGATAAAATTAGAATATAATGCATCCATACATGAGTTTAATAGAAAATACTTATATTTTATAAGCATATATGAATATTTATGTTTTCCAATTTAGTTATTTCAATTCATCAAAATATAAAATTTCCCAATATAAATCCATTGATGTTAGTATAATTATATTTATATTTTATACCATTACATATATCTTCCAATTTAGTAATTTCATTCCTATAGATAGGTAGTGGAGTATATTCTATTGAAAATCCATTTTTAATAACACAAGAACACACTATCAAAATTGTGGTCTTTTCAAGCAATGAGAATATATTTATCCTTGATTACCCTTATACCGATTATTTAATTTTTATGACAGTGTTACCTTTCCATTATCTTTATTTATTAATATTCCTGAATAATGTGATTAATTTACTTACACCTGTACAAAAGTAAATTTATTAAGATTCTCTTATCAGTCTACCTTCAATATTATTTATTTGAATGTCTTGTATGATTTGGGATGAATCATTATTCAAATAATCATAACATCTCCATAATTTTATAAACTACTTCTGGAAAATTATCATTTATTGGTTTTATATTTAATGACTATATAATAAATTTTCTATGTGAATGGAATACCATTCAATGTGTGTGTTTATATTTCTATATTATCTTATAAATGGGGTTAAAATTTAATTTATGTTTAAAATTATTTATCTAACTTTATTTGTAATGACTTTTTATCCCCTTCAATCATTATTTAATACCCATATTCTTTATAATTAAGTCAAAAAAAATTTCCACCTTCTTATAATACATAAAATCTATTTTATCTATAATTTTTTTCCTCTAATATTAATAATGAATCATACATACATATTTTCATCCGGTTTACCTAATTATAAATTAGAGCTGTGTAATTATTCGTTGTATAAGACCATGATTTTATTATTTAGTTCTTGAAAAAATATAAAAAATTGATTATTATATTAAGAAAAATTGAAAATATAGTTACATTTTTTTGGTATTAAATTTGATAATTGATATATATAAATTTAATTAGAGAGTTGAAATATAAGTAACCACATTTTGAATTATATATCAATGCAATTTAGAGGTAGTAGTCTTCCTTACAAGGATTATTTTTAAAATATATTACAGGAGGTTGAATATAAATATTTTTCCCTAAAAAAATTTCAATATAAATATCCATAATAACAACTTGTGGAAAAAACATATTAAAAATGTTCACGCTTTGTGAAATTACAACAAAAACCTTGTTTGATAAATAACTATCAAAATATACAACTATTTCATATCTTACTGATAGATATTATATGGAGGAATTGAGGTTATTTATGTTTAGATTTTAAGAAAATAAAAATATATAAATTTCAATAAGATATATTATTATGAACCATTATATATAAATATATATATATAATTTAATGTATTCTTTAAAACAATTTTTTTGTTAATTAATTCATAGGAATTATGTATTATTTTAATAAAATTAATTTTTTAAACAAATAGATAATAAAATTTATTTTTTTTGAAAATTCATAGATTTATACTGAAACAATTATTATATAGACAATTTCCATATTTTTTTCTTATGATTTTTATTTTTATGTGAATATTGAAAAAAATTCTTTTAGAAATACTATATCATTTATGACAAAATTTTCATATATGTATCAATTAAAAATATTTGAGGCATTTATTAAATAAAAATGAATTCCAAGATTATGATAATGGATTATAATTTAATGTTTTTCATATATAAATCAATGAAAAACTTTTTGGGACCTATGTAATATTTTATTACAACTACAAAATTTTCTTTCTTTATTTAATTAAGTATTCATAATGATTCATTTGTTATAGATATTTTTAAAAAATCACCATGTTCATTTTTATTAATAAGTTTTATTTAAATTTTACTCATAATTTTTTATAAAATGGAAAATTTTATTCACCACCATAAATGATAAAATACGTTAAACGTTTTATATGATTGGAAAAACATTCAAATATAAGAAAATATTATCTCTAAATGGGTGGATAAAGGAGTTATCAGCATCCCCATTAACACAGCTAAATTTAATTTAACGTTGGTTCAAACCACCATCTATGTGAATCCCATTTTCAAAATTAATAAATGACTATAAAAAATTTTATATTATATCCACTATAAATGGAATAATTCACCATCCACAATGTCATCAAACATTATCCTTTATAAATTGACCAAAATATAGTATAACCTCTCCCTAACAGTCTATAATAAGTGATATAGGTCAAATTTTTCAAAATCATTTAATATGTGAAGACTTATATAGAGTCCCAAATAATTTCATTGAAGAAGAGAAGTTTAGACCCCCCGACAGATCTAGAAAACTGACGGTCAAGGTAAGCGTTACATATCTAAATTTCAATTAATTATTAAATGTTTCATTTTTTTATAGATTTTTATTTTATATCATAATTATTCAAAATATTTAACCTCTTATATAATGTATCTCAATATAATCATTGTAATTTATGTTCTCCCTCAAAATCATTATTTTAAGTGTGTTTTGAATTAATAATTTGTATGGGGATTAATTTTAAATCACTACATTATGTGTTTAAATTAATTAACAAATTCCATTCTCCACCATTTTCATATTATTTAAAATATATGAAAATTGATCTTATTTATTTCATTATTATTTTTTGACATTATTTTCAACATTTAGTTATATTATTTAAAAAAATTATTGAATAATTTTCGATGTTTTATAAATTTTATTTATACATTCTTTATGATGGTGTCAAAATAATTTTTTTTAAACAGTTACTCCTTTATCATATTTTTTATAATTATGTTTTTTCTTCATTATTGAGTTTAATTACTATGTTTATTTGGGTATTAAAGGAATATAATTATATTGTAATTATATGGATTTTGAATTTAATAAAATATATAAAAATGGATATATATTCCAATTTTTGAATGAATATATATAATGAATTTACAAAAAATCCATATATTTTATCATATTTTATCAATTTTTATACTTCCTAGTGATATTGACTATGTATGTCATCAAAATTCATTTTATTGATGGATTATAATGTTGTTTTAGGAAAAATATAATGAAACTCATTTCATTTCCATTAGTTAACATAGATGTGATGGAATGTATAATGCTATTAAATTTATATGGAATAATTAATTTTGGTTTAACATTTTGTTATAACTAAGGTTTTATATATCCTTATAATTAATTGGATTATGATTTATTTTTCATGAGATAAATATTTCAAACAAGGATATGATTGTATTTTTCTATTTTTTACAATGTTATGAATGGACATGACAATTATTTAGAAAATTTACCAATGTATTCCTTTCCCAATCCAATGTATTTATTGTACTCTATTTCTTGATTCCATGCAAACCTATATGCTTTATAGTTCTATTATCGTCCATTAATTACCATATTATTACATTCAAATAACCACAATTTTATATAATTCTATATTATTATGTATTATGAATTAATGGTCCATTTAATAAAATATTCCACCCATGTTCAAATTATCTCAAATTTTTATTACCTAACAATTGATGACTAATTAATATGTTTTCTCCATTTGATAATTTATTCCCAATAATTATTTTGTTTTCCACTTCCCAAATAAATTATACATGGTAATGTGTGTGGAATAATTTTTTATGTAGTGATTTTCGATGTAAATATTGATGAAAAAATATACAATATAAATTTTATGCAACTCATATCCAATGAGAAAAAAATTGGTTACTGGATTGTAATATGTAATATTGGAACTTGGAAAGTGTTATAATATATATGATTTTTTATATTTGGTTCCATAAACAATAGTCAGCTCTAGGATTAAATAATTTTGGTTATCTTGCTAATAATTATAACAGATCCCAACATGAAAAAGCATAGGATGAACCAAAAGTGAACATATACCATGCTAGTCTTATATTAAGGTTTATATGAGTTAGAATTTTATAATATGATCTATTAATATATATATATATATATATATATTATCTATGAATATAATATTATATAATTTTTTATCACTCATATTTATATTTTTTATTAGTAAATGGAAGGAAAAAATTAAAAGTAAGTAAAAAATTGGTGAGAATGAAAATGTTACATTTTAACATTAAAAGAAACCAAAGGAGATAGAATATTGACTATAAAACCTCATGTAAATTCAAGTTCAACTCTCTCAAAAAATAAATAATAGTGAGAAATATGCATATCTGTCGAGGAAACCAAGGAAAATAAATCATTATACTCATTAAATCACCCATTACTACCAACCTTCTTTTATAGTGGGGTTTCCATCCCACCTGTTTATAAGAAATAAATTAAAAACAATTAGTAGATAATTTCACTTATCTAGTGATGAGACTCTGACAATGGTGTTTTGGTACAATATCTATTAAAATGTGTGACAAAAAATGATGGACCGTAATTAAAAATATTACACGAATGAATACATTTGACAACATAGAATGGGATTAGTTCTTCAACGTATTATGGAAAAATTATTTTCATTTAAAAATTCAATAATTAATATTTTGAGAAATCCTTGAGTTAAAATAAAAGGATTATTAACCCATTGTAACATATAAAAAATCAAGATAATATCATGGTACACATCCGATTTTATTAAAAATGATCATATAAAAATTTATATAGTCTTTAGTTTCCTGAATAATTATATTTAAGAGGAATTATATATAGGTAAATTCATTATCCATAATGAAATTGTTTAATATACTTTTCAGGTAGAATTAAAAACTGTAGACTCTATTGATTCCCATGTATTTTGAGACAAGAAATAGAATATAGAGTTTCAAGGATACTAGAATGATAAATAACATATATGTATGAAATTCAAACCAATTATTGAAAAAAAATTGCGGTGAAACAGAGAAGACCTTTTGAAAAGGAACAAGAGTATGTTTTAATTATGGAAGGATTTATGATCGATCTTAAGAATGATAAAGAGATATGAAGAAGGAATTCAATTTAATATAAAAAAGATCCAAAATTATTCACCACCCAGACTTCTATTATATAAATTAATTTATATTTAAAATTAGTCTATTAAATTCACTAATATAGTGGACAATTAGAATAATAGGTAACATCCAACTCCTAATAAAATCGAAAAATAAATATAATATGAAATTAAAGCTACTAAATTAAATCATGACTATAAATCAGTGAATTGTACACTTTATCTCCACATCAAATATATGATGGTATTATTTATTTTTTGTTTTAATCATTCTTAAAAACATGAAAAGTTTAATGAGAGCATCGAATCACCCATAAATATTTTTAACATAGCGAAATTGTTGAAAAAATGATGTTTTTCATTGATTTCATCCAATGTATAAAAATTTTATATGATTAAGGTTTATTGGTAGATTATTCCTATAAATATATTATTAATTCTCTTGGTGGAATTTGATATGATATGAGGAAGGTATTTTCTCTCTCTATATATAGATCTTGTATCTATTTTGGGACACTAAAGTATCATTTTCTATCCAAAATCTTCCCATTATAAATTATATTGGAAATTAAGACTATGAACACACAATATATGATAATATACAACATGGCTAAACTAATAATGAGGTACACATTCCTCAAATGGTTGTGAAAAAACAAAACTTTGTTTACATGCCAATTGTATTTGAGAATTTTGATGTATTACCCAATGATATTCCTTTTATATACCAAGAATTTGAGTTTAATAATTCAATTTAACCCATGCCATGTTGTACGAATATATTAAAGAGTTATTATTGAATGAAACCTTAGAAATTATATATTTGAATAAGAAATATTATGAGAATCTAGATAGTGGTTATATAGTCCCTTGTACTTCACTATATGGTGAATCAGTGTTCTAGGATGACAATAATTATTCATCATCCTATATTTTCATTTATTTTCATAAAACCTTATAAATCATTATATATATAATGAAATATATGATACATGGACACTATAAATACATATTTTTCCCTTTAAGCTATCAAATTCCCTAAAAATATTCATCTATATAAGGGATATACTATTTTCTTAATATGTTGAAAAATATTATTTTTTATAGTTAATATTCTGATGTACTCATAGAGGAAGGAAGAACATGATGACAATTTATGGAATGTATTATATAATGTCAGAATAGAGAAAATGGTTGATCAATTTTGTTTGTGTGATTTTTTGATAAAAAATGTATCGTTACTAGTTTATATAACCATGATATAGTAAAAACAATAAAACCATAAATGATTGAGATTGTAGAACAATGAACTAGATTGACCATTGTAACAATGATCCACAATTTTCCTGGGTTGTATAAATAAATTTGATAATATATGAAAGAAAATATATGACTATCAAATACAATAACTATTTTAATATGGAAGGGTATAAAATCCATATATATATATAACAATGTGAATATATATTCATGGAACATAATAATAGCTTGGACAACGTTTCAATATTATATTACCCTATAGTGGAGAACCATTTGTAATTTACAGTTTTTTTGTAATTAATCTATTAAGATAAATGATAAACCTAATTTATGTTCTAATAAATTATGAATAAAATGAATAAATTATATATAAAAGATATTACACAACATAAGACATTTAGATAATAATATTAATGATTTCAATAATGATTTAGAGTCATTGTCTCTATGGTTAAATTATTGATATATATAAAGATAAAAAAAATATTAAAGTATATATTCAAAGTTAAAATGCTGAACATGAATCATAAAATATTTTTCTAATTGATTAATGATTTTTATTTCTATATATTTTCTAATCCGTAGAAGGAAAATATGGTGATTGATACTCTATTGAGAAATTAAAATGATTCGCAATCCCTTATATGGATTGAAAGTGATATTGTATTATGAAAAACTTGGAAGATACATATAGAAATCGTGAAGGATGGGATAAAATGACACCCATAAAAAATGATTTCTCCACCCTAAATATATTTAATGATTAATGACTCCCAAAAATTAATAGATTTATATATATATGATGATATATATTATTCATGGAGTATAAAAATGATAAATGTTGAATAATTTAAATTTGAACTTATATATATTTCCCTTAAAAACTAGTTTATAAGAAGGAATTTTAGTATAATCCTCAAAACTATTCATTCTAAATTTAAATAGGAAGCCTTATGATTCATAGTTATCTTATGAAAAACATATTGTGGAAAAACTTTAAGGGGTTGATTTCAATGTTTACTTCCCTATTCATGGAATTCCATCTAATAAAGGTTTATCTTTAGAAATATACGAGGATAACGAAAACATTTCTCATTCGAGTTTGGTATTGGGTGAAAATAACCATAGATTTTATCTTCAGCCTCATTAATTCTATTAGTGGAAAAATTTAAATCTAGGTGGTCATGGATCAACTCCCATTACATAAACACATATTTTCAATATTAGAGGATTTATCACCTGATTAACATATCATGTATATATAATGAATGTGGTATAGACTCATTAGGAAATTTTATTATTATAATTGATTTATATTTTAGGTTAAAATAAATGTTTTGGCAGATTATATAAAAAAATTTGTCTAAAAATATAAAAATTAGTATGACCCTTCACCCTCAACCTGCTGGTCAATCATAAATAACCATGAAATCATTGGTTGATATTCTATAATAACATTCAATGGATTTTAAAGGCTACTGGGATTAGAAAAATCCTATGATTTATTTTTCATAATATAATATTTTACACTCAATAATCTAAAAAACCCTATATGTGTCATTATAAAATAAAATATATAGAACTATTAAATACTGGGATGAAGTCAGATATATAAAACTGTAATATCTTTATCTTGATTATGAAATGACGTAAACGGTTTAACCCATTCAATTAAATATGAATGTTTCACATATATGATAAAAGATAAATACTAATAATCATTAATGATACCTAGAGTTCTGAGATAGTGAAATGTTGTTTGTACCAATAACTCCATGACTGTGGGTTATGTTATTTAGGAAGAATGAGATGCTGATCCCTAGGTATATTGTTCCCCTCATGATTATTGAACTTTATGGGCTGTATGTAATCCATTAAATCTTCATAAAAATCTCAAAAAACTATATGATTTCTTCCATGTCTCATTTATCTGGAAGAAGATATCAAATCCATCAATTTTATATAACTCAGGTGTTGTTTTATTATAAAAATATATCTCTTGTGAGGAGCCACCAGTGGAGATCCTGGATTTAAAAGATAAAATATTTGAGGAATATGAAAACCCACCAATTCAATGTTTTCTATAAATTTAAAATATTTTAGAAAGATAAACATTTTCAGGAGGATGTAATTTGAAAAAACTTCTCTAACTTGGTTGTATCTAATTAATTAACTTTTGTGGATGAAATTATCGAGGAGGTTAAATGTAATATAAATTATTTTAATGTATATTAAAAAAATTATCCTCATTTAGTTTATTTTTTAACACTTCAAAACAAACTAATTAAAAATCAGGAACATTACATAATGATTAAATATGACTTTTGTAATATATCTATTGAATTATTGGTTATAAATAAAAGTTACAATGTTTTTAAATATATTGTAAGAGAATAAAGAATTAGTAGTATTAATTGTGAGGATAATTTGTATGATCTTAGATAAGAGGTGCAGGTTTTATATATTTACCTAAATTAATCTCAATATATTCTTTAACAAGTTCAAATTTATCGACATTGATGTCAAGATAAGTTCAAGCTCATGAAAATCACTAGGGGATACATGCTAGATGAATCACCACCCATGACTACAAATGTTGAAAATATTATACATAGATCATATGAATGAATTTTAGGGGTTTTATAAGACAATTTTAAAAAATTAAATATATGTAATTATTAATAATATAAAGTATAATTTATATTTTTTATTCCAATGTACCGATTACATTTGTTTTATGCATAAAATATGTTGTGTAATTTTTTTTACATTTGTGTGTTCTTATAAAAAAAATATATTTAAAATTTTAAATATATAAAATTGAAACAATTTTTTGATGAATCATATATTAATTATGTTTGTGTGAAATTTCAATATTTTTCAATGAAATTTATTTTTTAAGGGAACTGTGAAAATATAATTTTTACAAATACCCTAAATTTTATAACATGAAGATAGATTATGCATGAATTAAAAAAAAATAAATACTTTTTATAGCCTAAAAATATATTAAAATATTAAAATAATTTATTTAAAATTAATATAGTGATTTTATAAATATATATTTTTATATTTTGAGCTATATTATATTCTTTTCAAATATAAAAATATATTAATTCATCTCCTTTAATTATCTAGTCAAATAGTACTAGTAATTTCATATTTTATTGAATATCGAAAAAGTTAATTTTTTGATCATAAATAGAAAAATACATATCATCGAAATGATACCAAAAATTATTTTTGATGAGAATTTATTTTTATGATTAATAGGAAATTTTTCTAAAAACATTTTTATCCCATTAAACAATCTTGTATTCAAATTATTTCAGACACCCCTAAATTTTTAATCATTTAAAATTATTTTAAATTGTAAATATGAGTGTAAAAATTATGTAATAAATACCATTCCATTTTTTATCATAAAAATAAGTTTTCATGGTCAATGTTAGGCGCCTTGGAATAAGACAAAATATGGTGAATACATTAAATCATGGAAAAAGCCCTTAAATTATTAAATAAATGTTATCTTGAAAATGTTGCATAAAGTATTTCATGATAGAACCCATGTCCATATTTAATTTATACATAATTTTTTCAAATTTCAATTCATATAGATTCCCATTTTATATGGGAATTATTATTAAAATATTCATCTATTCTCACCTATAATAGTATGCTTTACAGGCCCAATTTCCGACAAACAAAACCCATCATAAAAAAATTTATAAAAAAACTTTCCCCAATCATATTTTACCATTCATATAGGTTTTTATCACTCAAATACTAATAAACGAAGTCTTAATTGGATTATAATTTGAGGATATTTGATGAAGTTGATTTTTGATACATGCACTAAACATGTCTATACTTTTGGTAAGGAATTTTAATCTTAATTAAAATTAATTAAGGCATATTTCACATTACAAAAAAATTTCATTTTTAAGGTTTATATATTTACACTTTGAAATATTTTATCGTAAAATTTTTATATTCATGTTATTTTAGGTTTGTTCATTAGGTACAAATTTCTGGGGGGTATTAATTTTTAAAAAATATTAACGGTTTTATATTAAATCATTTTTTATATGTTTGAATTATTCTACCGAAATCATTATATTACATTTAAATAAAATTTATAATAACAGAATAATTTTATGTAATGACGCATCAACTAGGGACCATGCAGTGACTATCCCAAGCCTGCCTTCCATAGGCTAGGGGATCTCGACTATCCCCAAAGGATCAATCCCCTAAAACTATCAAGTGAGTACAGTAAGTGAAAAAGGACCAGAATTCAAACCCAACAAGAAATTACAAGGACTGAAGGTACAAGTACAACTGAGGAAATAGGAAAAACAGCCATTGAGTCGTCCTCTGAGGTTCCTACCAGAAGGGTAGGTATAGATGGCCTCCTCACCACTCCATGTTCGTGCGTCTTCTCCGTGTACCATCACGCTTCAAGGTCTAACTCTGGGTACCATCAAGTCCTGGTACTCTCATCCTCTTCCAGCGATGTCTATTGTCTTCATCCAACACAATTAGGTGTGATCATAGCTCGTGTAGTGGTGAGTATAATGATAATCAATAGGGACCTAGAGACCCTCATGTTCTCAGAAAATCCAACAAAGACAGACCAAAAGGTATGTAATCAACAGATAACCCCACATAGGTATAAGCCCAATCATATACCTATGTTATCAAATAATCCATCTCAATCATGAGGAAAACACCAAGATACAGACTCATCTCACACAGTTATACAACTCATGTAGGGTGTTAGAAATGATTATATGCAGCCACTAAATCATATATTCTGTCAAACCCATGTAGGATCCAGGAAGAGTGGTCAGAACTGTCGAAGCGACACAGGATCCAGGAACAGTATCAGAACTGTCAAACCCACACAAGTTCCAGGAACAGTAATTAGAGATATCGAACCCACATAGGATCTAAGAGAATTAGACAGAGTTATCTAACCCACATAGGTTCCAGGAACAATAGTTAGAGTTGTCGAAGCCACATAATAAATATGAAAAGTAATTCGAGCAAAACCAACCACAGGGTTTCGATAAAATCATGTTTTATTCTGGAAGGGTATACTCCTCAAGACAAATTTTGATACATTAACTACCACGATGTCCCAATTTAATGAATCAAAAAAATCTATCTTTCCAATAGAATCCCAATGTGACAGGAAGGTGCGTCAATTGGACGCCATGTCTAATAGTTACAGGCATTTTAGTCCTGGGGGCCCGGTTGGATTCGTGCTTGATCCAAACTGACCATATATCAACTACACCCAAAACTCCAGTAGGGTATACACAAAGGGACGGTCACACTCCAAGAATACCAGTGCCACTGACAATTCATCAAAAGGACGTATATAGCCAAATATATGGCAAACAGAATGTAAGGGTTGGTAGTAGGATTGGTTGTGGTATGACTCGATCGGACTGACCTGAAACGACTTAGTCGGGTCCGACCCTGTTCGGGTGGACCCAGCCAGACCCATTTTGTAACATCCCCAAATGATAAAAGGTTAAATGACTAAATGATATGACTCATGTCAACAAGGTGCACCTTCTTTTTTGGGAGCCTGTCTGATTAAAACTCCAAAGTTAAGCATGCTTGGCTTGAAGTAGTGATCAGGATGGGTGACCTCCTAGGATGTCTCCCAGGGTGTGTATGAGTGAGGGAAAAACACACTAGAAAGGATATGTGTTGGCCTGCGGGGACTATCATTAGTCAGATGACCTGTTCAGGCATGTGGGTGGACCCTGGGGTGGGCCCCATGTGTCTGCGGGGGTAATTGGGGGTACCTGCTAGGTCAGGACCCGACGACCATGTTAAGGAGAGGTGTCTATGCTGTCACCGGGACTCGGTTGTCAAATTTGGTATCAGAGGAGGAACCCAGCCTTAAGTGTGGTGCACTGCCTGGGTTGAGATGTAGGGCCCACAACGAGGGTGTTGTGCCCTAAAGGGGGAGTGATTGTAACATCCCCAAATGATAAAAGGTTAAATAAATAAATGATATGACTCATGTCAACAAGGTGCACCTTCCTTTTCGGGAGCCTGTCTTATTAGAACTCCACAGTTAAGCGTGCTTGTCTTGGAGTAGTGATCAGGATGGGTGACCTCCTGAGAAGTTTCCCAGGGTGTGTGTGAGTGAGGACAAAACACACTAGAAAGGACATGTGTTGGACTGTGGGTACTATCATTAGTCAGATGACCCGTTCAGGCATGTGGGTGGACCCTGGGGTGGGCCCCACGTGTCTGCGGGGGCAACTGGGGGTACCTGCTAGGCCAGGACCCGACGACCATGTTAAGGCGGGATGTCTGTCCTGTCACCGGGACCCGTTTGTCACATTATTTGTCACGAATCGTCCTCGGGGCCCGTGGCGTGACTACCCCAAGCCTGTCTTCCATAGGCCAGGGGCTGGCGACTAGCACCAAAGGCGTAAAACCCGATAGCTGGGAAGGCATTGCCTTTATAAAAGAAAACAAGCACCACAGTGTAAGCAAGAGGAAAACGTAAACACTAAGTACAAGAGAAGTGCTGAAAAGAAAATGGTCCAGAATACAAACCCAAAAGAAAGTACAACTACAACTGAACAAGTACAACAGAAAAGATAACAGCTGGAAGGATGAAAGCGTCTCCTGGGTCGTCCTCCTCGGATCCTAGCTGAAGGGTAGGTACAGATGGCGCAGCTCATGGTCATCCACCATGGATCCTACCTGAAGGGTGGGTACAGATAGCCTCCTCCACGCTCTCGTCCGTCAACCTCTTCCGTGTGTCGTCTCGTCGTGTAGTCCACATCCGGTTACCATCCAGTCCTCGATCACTCGGCCTCCATCAGCATTGCCTGTCGTCTGCAACCAACACAACGAGGTGCGGACATAGCCCGTGCAGGGGTGAGTATGAAGATACACAGTAGGGACCCCGAGACCCTCAAGGTCTCTCTAAAACCAACAAGGATAACCACAAAGAAGATCTCAACAGATAACCTCTACTTAGGTATATGCCCATACATATACCTATGTTATCAAGTAACCCATCTCAATCATGAGGAAACACAAGGATCATGAAATCAATGGATAACCACTACCCAGGTATATGCCCATACATGTACCTAAGTTATCAAGTGACCCATCTCAATCATGAGGTAAACACAAATGTCAAAAGTTTCAGCTCAAACCATGATTTTCATCAAAGAAACCGTAACTGCCGAATAGTTCCGTATTTGAAGTATACAGTGGTCCTGTCACGACACCGAGGTACTGATCCCTAACCTAAGACTATTGAGGTACTCCTCCTGTCGAGTACCGCGGGCCTGCCACCTCACACAGTAGTGCTTCCCGCCGGGGTCTGCCACCCAAACACAGTAGTGCTCCCCCCTCATAGCCTACAGAGGTACTCCTCCTGTCGAGTACTGCGGGTCTGCCACCTCACACAGTAGTGCTCCTCCGCTGTGGGTCTGCCACCTCACAATGTAGTGCTCCCCACTGGACTACGTAAGTCACTCCGAATTGATTCAGACAAGCAGTCTTCATGTCTCTACCGGCAACACAGTCTCCGTACTCCGTACGCTCGTCTCTGGGAGGGTCCGCTCCATGAGCTACAAGTCGATACTCCAAGTATCTCAAAGTCCCATGAAGAAGTATCTCAAAGGACCGCCTCGTCATAGGGGTCTCAACACAACAGACGGCGCGTCAATCGGACACCCGGTCTGTGAGTTATTAACCTTTTCGTCCCAGGGGCCCGATTGATTTCGTAAGCGAACCAACCCGGCCGTATCTCAACTGTACCCCGAACTCTCATAGGGTATACTCATAGAGACCGTTTCTCGACGAGATCAACAACGCCGCTGACGGTTCGTGAAATGGACGTCCTGTCTGAAAGATATCATCTTTTTCCATTCAGGGGCCCGGTTGGATTTCAGGTACAATCCATCCCGTCTATAACCCAACTATATCCAAAATTAAGGCGAATTATGCCAAACGTTCCGTATCGTCAACAGGAACTCAACGCAACAGACAGCGCATCAATCGAACGCCCGGTCTGGAAGTTATTGCCTTTTTCGTCCCGGGGGCCCGGTTGGTTTTTAAGTTAAAACCAACCCGAACATACACCAACTGCGTCCAAACCTCGAGCGGAGTAAGCCAAAAGATCCGTCTCCCTTAGAGGAATCCATCAAAGTCGATGGCACGCCAATCGGACGTCCGGAGCTCAAGATATGAGCGTTGCCGCTCCGAGGGCCTGGATGGTTTCGTGTACGAACCGACCCGGCCAAACCAAAAGTATTCCGAAACCTTCGGTGCAATATACCGAAACGACCGTCTCGATCCAATTATCGCGTTTCCGCTGACAGCGCGTCGTTCGGAGGCCCGTTGCTCAAGTTACGGGCTTTTGACCGAAAGTGGTCCGAAAACGGGGGTCTGGGCCCGGGGTGACCCAACCCGACCCCCCCTGGGTCGGCCTAACCGGGTCGACCCGAACCGGGTCAACCCGACCCGAGTCCGACCCGGCTTTGCCCGGCCAGGCTCGGTCCGGCTCGGTCCAGCCCGACCTGCCGGCCGCAGCTCGGCCAGCGCGGCTGAGCGGATACCGCGGGTAGGGTGCGCGGCTCCCCCGCCCTTCGCCGCTAATTGAGGCCGGCGGTTCGCCGGTCGCCACCATTCAGGCGGCGCGCCGCCGCCGCCGCTGCCGCCTTCCGCGGACCACCGGACGCGCTCTAGTGGTCCGTTCCTTCTGCCGTATTCTCCTATGGTCCCCCCGGGACCCCACCTTCACTGCGAAGGGATTCAAACGCCCAAACGGCCTACTTCGTCGTCGCCCGTCAATCCACATGTCAAAATGAAACGCGCCGTCTTCGTGGTTCTCTGGTGCGGTGTGCTGGCGCCGCGCCCCTTCGCCGTGGCTCCGCTCTGGCCCCGGCGCCTTCGACTTCCTTTGACGCGGCGCGACGACGTCGCGTAATACTTTGAAGAGCGATTCTCGCGTGGTGCGACGGCACCACGCCATCCCGTTCCATTCACAAAGAAACAATCATGAATATATGAGGGGGTTAGGCCGTGTTTGTGCAGTCCGACCCCCTCTCGTTAAACGATAACATTATAGTCGATTAACCACGAAATTTGACAGGATAGAATCATGAATGGAAAATAATTTAATAAAACAACAATAATCCCCTACCTCGGTTCAGGAACGACGTTCGTCAACGACCCGTGGAAGACGAGCATCGCAAAGGTCGGGCATTGCCGGGAAAGAACGTCGACGTCGCGAAGCAAGGATTCGAAGTCGTTGACGGAGATTTCGTCACGGAAAACCGTCGCGGAAGAGACGACGCGGAAGAAGAGCGTCGCGTCGCAGATACGGCGTCGCGGAAGGACCGTGCTCTTCGGTGGAGAAGTTCTTCGTTGAAGAACGGTGTTCTTCGCATTCTTCGTCGAGGTTGAAGAAGATGAAGAAGAAGAAGAACTTTTCCCAACTCTCTCAAGGAGACAAAACTCTAAAAAAAATAAAATAATACACTTTCTTATTTTATTAACACAAAAACACATTTGAATTTCAAGAGTTTGAAATTCAAAACCACACACAACTCACCTCATTAAACTCATTACATTTAAGTCATAGGTTATAACTTAAGTTAACATAATTTAAGTGGGAGTTGAGGGGGGGTTTTAGAGGATATGAAGATGTGGGGTTCGTGTGGGCCCCACTACCCTCATAAAATCCCAAGGGAGGTTGGGTGGTTCCCAACTTCCATCAAGAGCTAACACTTAGAAAAAAATAATAAAAATTGTAGTGTAAAAATAAAATAAACTTCCACAATTTTTATTATCAACACTCGAGCAAATGCAACTCTGGAACAGGAGTTCCTAAGAAATTACCGGCGCTACGGTTCCATCGGTGCCCTCAGAATTCGATTCTGTTCACTGGTTCAAAAGTTAGAAAACCCACTCGTTCGTTCACTGAACGTACCTGAACCAAACTTCGGAAATTGATTCTGGGCACACCGGGCCTCGGAATCAGGTGCCGTCAGAAACCGCGCTTTTGTAAAATTCTAACGAAAATTTAGAAAAAATTTCCCTTGAATTTTACGGGTCTTTACATTACTCTCACCTCAGGGCATTACGTCCTCGTAAAGCTTTAACACAAACTAAGGTTACAAAAGCGGTACAGAGCACGAATCTGAGCCTTCCGCTCCCACGTGCTCACCCGGAGGTTTCAGTACTGCAAGAGAAAGTGCACCCATGGAATCGATCATCCTTGTAAGATACGCTCCTGTCGATCCTTGATCCTCACTATAACCTCCGTGGAAAACACCTAATCACCATCGTCCAACTTCTCATGGTCAATGATATGCGAAGGTTCGAGCATGTATCTCTTCAGTTGAGATACGTGGAAGTCGTCGTGAACCTGGTGCAACTGAGGTGGATGGGTCAAACAGTAAACCACCTCGCCTACCCAGCTGTTGACCTAGAGACGTCCGTTGAACCTTAGAGTTTACATGCCGCCTTGGCCACAAATCCGTAAACTTCGTCAAGGTGAGACCCATATAAGGACGTGATCATCATCCTAGAACTCTAGAGGTCTCCAATTCCTTTTAGAACTGGAACTCGAAACGACTGCCGCCACGAGGGTAAGGTTGGCCGACTCATGAGTGATCGGTCGCACCCTCCCGTGTATGCGTTTAACTTGTGCTGCCCAGGGTTTCCTTTTTGCCGACCAAGGAAAACCCAACCCGACGTTTGCCTAAAACCGTCAATTTGAGTATGAACAGTTATTGCCCATTTCATACTCAAACTAACGTCGTAAGGCCTTGACGCTGCCAACAAGAGATTTCCAACTGGAACTCTCTCCTCGAGGGTCTGACCACACCGTCAGCGTAAGTGTGATTATCGAGTCTCCTCCCAAATTATCTCCAGACGTGAGGGTCAAGTCCAGGGCTTACCAGAAACTCTAGGTCTGGAACAAGATTTGTGAAAGCAAGGAATGATTCATATCGACGTCCGTTACTACAGCAGCTAGTAGTGGACACAGAGAGTCCCTTGAATCATTTCTATAGATATTGGGTCACACTCCTTGACTGCATGCAGCCGCACTCTTCCTCCACCCTCGAGCTCCCTGAGCCTGGAGGGAATAACTAAGGCGGGTGGTTGTACCTTGTTAGGATGTACACCACCTCATGCTTCTCTCCTAGCTCTGCCTCCACGTCTGCTGCTTCGTAGACTCATCTATCCTTTAATCTTCAACTTCTTTAACATTTAACACGCTCTAGTATCTAAGACTGGATCCGGTTTCTTGCTTCTTACCGCATTGTGTAGTCTTCATCCGCTCCTGGATGATCTGCACCTACTTTGCCTATGATCTGAAAGAGCTGCTAAAATATCTCTTTTTCCGAAAAGAGAAACTCGGTCTCATCCCGTGGATGAACCACACCCATTGCCTAATACAGTCAATCCTGACTTGAATGATGCATTCATGCCATGGATGACGTCATAAGGCCTCGACGTAACTACTAAGAGATCCAACTGTCACTCTCGCCTCCAAGGGTCGAGTCACACTGTCGGAATTTGTGTGAGGTCACAGGGTCACCTCCAGTATAAATCTCGAAAGTGAGGGTCAAGTCAAGAGTTTTAACCGGGACCACTCAGTATCAACCAAACAAAAGGACATGAAAGCAAACAAAGATAAGTGTCTTTTTAATATTGCAGCTCATAGTACAAAGACACGAATACAACTACAACGTGGAACTAGAAGTACAAGGGACTTATCCACTAGTTCTGCTCCTGTCCACCTGTTCCCGGAGCTCTACTGCCTTGGTGGCTCCTACAACGCATGTGGATCAACTGTACGAGGAGTCAGACAGTCATTTGCCCGGTGAACCTTCCCGCTGCATGAGTAACACTGTCTGTTTCTGGCACGCCTGGCTCTGTCCCCACCTCGGGTGCCCCGCACCACCGGTCCTAAAACCCGAGATCGTCCAACTGCTAGTCTGGTCCTCCTGGACTTCTGCATCATCTGTCTACTGCCCACAGATGACTCGGCTACTGATCGAAAAACACGCGGCAAAGGCAGAAGCTCCTGTACACGCTCGGGGTGTAGAGCTACTGGCACAAACTCTACCATGATGAAGGTCTCTAAGTCTTCCCATGCGAAGGACATCCCGTCGCAAAACTGAAACAATTGGCTCCACCACCTGCCTGCTGCTACCTGAAGAAGGCTGGCAGCAAGGATCACAATGAAATCTGTCGGCGTCCCAACTAGCCTGAAGACTCTCACCAAAACCTCCATCCAATCCTCAGCCGCCTGCGGGTCCGTCCCTCCCTGGAACCTGGGTGGCCTCTGGCACTGGAACTTGTGCAATGCGCTCAAGCGACATGCACCCTCTACTGCTGGGGCTGGTGGATTCGGTGGCCCAACGTATGGTAGTACCGCTTGTCCCTCCGCTGGTGCCTCAACTGCAAGAGGGCCCTGTACCGAAGCCTCGTCGCTCGACAGGCTGTCAGTACGCACATCCCTCTGGGCTCTAGCTAGTCGTCCGAGAAAAGGCATCCTGAAAGAAACAACGTGACACGGTCAAAAGATTATACCTGCTGAGCTGACCTGTTTGAGCTTATATTTAAATAAAACTTCTGGAAACACACATGGAATCAGTGTTTTCGTGCACAAAGTTGGAAATCAGTTGTCAGGGTCCTGGTGTACGGATACGTCGGCCTCCGCACCAACAATGGACTCCCTGGACTGATAACCACACTCAATACGCTAAACACTATTTCTTCACATAGAAAAGATCAGAGTTGGCGGTAGAATCGAACTCATCTGATACCAATTTGTCACGACCCGTCCTCGGGGCCCGTGCTGTGACTACCCCAACCCCGCCTTCCATAGGCCAGGGGCTGGCGACTAGCACCAAAGGCGTAAAACCCGATAACTGGGAAGGCATTTCCTTTATAAAAGAAAACAAGCACCACAGTGTAAGCAAGAGGAAAACGTAAACACTAAGTACACGAGAAGTGCTGAAAAGAAAATGGGCCAGAATACAAACCCAAAAGAAAGTACAACTACAAATGAACAAGTACAACAGAAAAGATAACAGCTGGAAGGACGGAAGTGGCTCCTGGGTCGTCCTCCTCAGATCCTACCTGAAGGGTAGGAACAGATGGCGCAGCTCCTGGTCTTCCACCATGGATCCTACCTGAAGGGTAGGTACAGATAGCCTCCTCCATGCTCTCGTCCGTCAACCTCCTCCGTGTGTCGTCTCGTCGTGTAGTCCACCTCCGGGTACCGTCCAGTCCTCGAACACTCGGCCTCCGTCAGCACTGCATGTCGTCTACAACCAACAAAACGAGGTGCGGGCATAGCCCGTAAAGGGGTGAGTATGACGATACTCAGTAGGGACCCCGAGACCCTCAGGGTCTCTCTAAAACAAACAAGTATAACCACAAAGAAGATCTCAACAGATAACCTCTACTTAGGAATATGCCCATACATATACCTAAGTTATCAAGTAACCCATCTCAATCATGTGGAAACACAAGGATCATGAAATAAACGGATAACCACTACCCAGGTATATGCCTATACATATACCTAAGTTATCAAGTGACTCATCTCAATCATGAGGTAAACACAAAGGTCAAAAGTCTCAGCTCAAACCAGGATTTTCATCAACGAAACCGTAACTGCCAAAGAGATCCGTCTCTGAAGTGTACAGTGGTCCTGTCACGAATCTGAGGTACTGATCCCTAACCTAAGACTATTGAGGTACTCATCCTGTCGAGTTTCGCGGGCCTGCCACCTCACACAGTAGTGCTTCCCGCCGGGGTATGCCACCCAAACACAGTAGTGCTCCCCCCTCATAGCCTACAGAGGTACTCCTCCTGTCGAGTACCGCGTGTCTGCCACCTCACACAGTAGTGCTCCTCCACTGTGGGTCTGCCACCTCACAAAGTAGTGCTCCCCACTGGGCTACGTAAGTCACTCCGAATCGAATCGGACAAGTAGTCTTCAGGTCTCTGCCGGCTACAGGGTCTCCGTACTCCGTACGCTCGTCTTTGGGAGGGTCCGCTCCATGAGCTACAAGTCGATACTCCAAGTATCTCAAAGTCCCATGAAGAAGTATCTCAAAGGACCGCCTCGTCATAGGGGTCTCAACGCAACAGACGGTGCGTCAATCGGACGCCCGGTCTGTGAATTATTAGGCTTTTCGTCCTAGGGGCCCGGTTGGTTTTGTAAGCGAACCAACCCAGACGTATCTCAACTGTACCCCGAACTCTCATAGGGTATAATCATAGGGACTGTTTCTCGACGAGATCAACAATGCCACTGACGGTTCGTCAAACGGACGTCCTGTCTGAAAGATATCATCGTTTTCCGTTCCAGGGGCCCGGTTGGATTTCGGGTACAATCCAACCCGGCTATAACCCAACTGCATCCAAAACTCGGGCGGAGGATGCCAAAAGATCCATATAGTCCACAAGAACGCAACAAAACAGACGGTGCGCCAATCGGACACCCGGTCTGGAAGTTATTGGCTTTTTCGTCCCGGGGGCCGGGTTGGTTTTTAAGTTAAAACCAACCCGAACGTACTCCAACTGCGTCCAAACCTCGAGCAGAGTATGCCAAAAGATCCGTCTCCCTTAGAGGAATCCATCAATGTCGACGGTACGTCAATCGGACGTCCGGAGCTCAAGATATGAGTGTTGCCGCTCCGAGGGCCCGGTTGGTTTCGTGTACGAACCGACCCGGTCGAACCCAAAGTATTCTGAAACCTTAAGTGCGATATATCGAAACGCCCGTCTCGATCCAAGGATCATGTTGCCGCTGACAGTGCGTCGTTCGGAGGCCCGTTTCTCATGTTATGGGCTTTTTACCGAAAGCGGTCTGAAAACGGGGGTCTAGTCCTAGGGCGACCCGGCCTAACCCGGCCCTAGGTCGGCCGATCCAAGTCGACCCGACCCGGGTCCGACCCGGCTGGGCCCGGCCCGTCCCGACCGGCCGGCTGCGGCTCGGCCCGTCCGGCCGAGCGGATACCGCGGGCGGGGTGCGCGGCTCCCCCGCCCTTTGCCGCTAATTGAGGCCGGCGGTTCGCCAGCCGCCTCCCTTCCAGCGGCGCGCAGCCGCCGCCTTCCGCGGACCACCGGACGTGCACTGGTGGTCCGTTCCTTCTGCCGTATTCGCCTATGGTCCCCCCGGGACCCCACCTTCACTGCGAAGGGATTCAAATGCCCAAACGGCTTGCTTCGTCGTCGCCCGTCAATCCGCATGTCAAAACGAAACGCGTCGTCTTCGTGGTTCTCCGGCGCAGCGTGCAGGTGCTGCGCCCCTTCGCCGTGGCTCCACTCCAACGACGGCGCCTTCGACTTCCTTCGACGCGGTGCGATGGCATCGCGTAATACTTTGCCGAGCGATTCTCGCGTGGTGCGACGACACCACGCCATCCCGTTCCATTCATAAAGAAACAATTCTGAACATAGGAGGGGGTTAGGTCATGTTTGTGCGGTCCGGCCCCCTCTCGTTAAACGATAACATTATAGTCGATTAACCTCAAAATTCGACAGGATAGAATCAAGAACGGAAAATAATTTAATAAAATAACAATAATCCCCTACCTCGATTCAGGAACGGCGTTCGTCAACGACCCGCGGAAGACAAGCATCGCGAAGGTCGGGCGTCGCGGGGAAAGAACGTCGACGTCTCGAAGCGAGGATTCGAAGTCGTTGACAGAGATTTCATCGCGGAAAACCGTCGCGGAAGAGCCGACGTGGAAGAAGAACGTCGCGTCGCAGATACGGCGTCGCGGAAGGACCGTGTTCTTCGGCGGAGAAGTTCTTCGTTGAAGAACGGTGTTCTTCGCGTTCTTCATCGAGGTTGAAGAAGATGAAGAAGAAGAAGAACTTTTCCCAACTCTCTCAAGGAGACAAAACTAAAACAAAAATAAAATAAGACTCTTTCTTATTTTATTAAGACAACAACACATTTGAATTTCAAGAGTTTGAAATTCAAAACCACACACAACTCACCTCATTAAACTCATTACATTTAAGTCATAGGTTATAACTTAAGTTAACATAATATAAGTGGGAGTTGAGGGGGGTTTTAGAGTATATGAATAGGTGGGGTTCGTGTGGGCCCCACCACCCTCATAACCTCCCAAGGGAGGTTGGGTGGTTACCCAACTTCCATAAAGAGCTAACACTTAGAAAATAATACTAAAAATTGTAGTGTAAGAATAAAATAAACTTCCACAATTTTTATTATCAACACTCGAGCAAACACAACTCTAGAACAGGAGTTCCTAAGCAATTACCGGCGTTGCGGCTCCATCAGTGCCCTCAGAATTCGATTCCGGGCACTAGTTCAAATGTTAGAAAAACCCGCTCGTTCGTTCACTGAATGTACCCGAGCCAAACTTCGGAAATTGATTGCGGGCACACCGGGTCTTGGAATCAGGTGCCGTCAAAATCAGTGCTTTTGTAAAATTCTAAACAAAATTTAGAAAACATTTCCCTTGAATTTTACGGGTCTTTACACGTTTGGTCAGTCCTGGCCCATTGGGAAGGCAGATCTATTTGGCTTGGCCTGGCCCGCTAGGCCTAACCCACGAGGCTGTGAGGGCGGTCCAGCCTGGGATTAGGGTCGGTTCAGCCCAGAGTGTTGCGAGGGCACCGCCCGACGCTGATCGGCCCAGAGGGCGCGGCTGGGGATGGGTTGGCCAGGGCGCCACGAGGGGGGTCTTGGGCCGGCTAGGGAGGCCGACGCTGCCGGGGTTCCGATTCGGCTGGGAGGCTAGGGAGGTCGGAGGGAGGTGACCAGAATGTCCAAGTGGTGACTTAAAAGGCTGGTGAGTGGCCGGGCAGGTCGGTAGTTGACTGGGAGGCGGCTGGGTTGGCCGGGTATTGTCCGGCGGGTAGTTAGTGGCCGAAGGGTAGCCGGAAGCTGGCGCGACTCAGGCTAGAGGGTGGCTCAGCTGATGGGGGCTGCATCTTGAGCGTCTTGGAAGTTGTCGGGCGGCACTGTCGGCCCAAGGTGGCAGAGCTGATTCAACCAGAGTGCCATCAGGGCAGCGCTGTTCATGGAGTGTGTGAGTATCATAGTCATTGTCTTCAGCATCCTGTCGCCACATTTTCATATTGAAGATCATCAAAATCAAGAACGAAGGAGGGGTCGGGGAATGTTGGTTTGGCCCGCATTTTCCACATTTACGGTGGTAACATTTGGCACATCAAGTAAGAAGAAAGATAAACTTGAAATTTTATATCCTCCACAACGATTCATTTCCAACCGAAGAAGAAAATAAGGAAAAAAATATTACACACATAAACCCCCTACCTTTGCTCGTTGTTTGGTGATGATGTCGTGGGAGGAAGAAAAAGTTGTAGTTGCTCGTCGGGTCTACCACACACTTCTAATCCTAAGCTTGGAAATTGGTTTTAGAATACGCTCCACATCAGTTTGAGTACAGGGAAGAAGATCAAAGGAAATCGTTTCCAATGTTCTTCATTGGATGAATGCGTTCTTAATTCTTTGTTCTTCGATGGGAGATGAGGTTCTTCGTTGGAGAACTCTAATTCTCCCAAGCTCTCCTCTCACCAAAATTCTACATAAAAGAAAAATTCAAACCCAAAAATAATAGATTGGGTTTATCTATTATTTAATTGTTGGAATAAGATTCAAATGGGTTAATTAATTTGGTAATCTATAATTAATTAATTCAAGAGGATGGCACAAAATTAATGTGGAGGATTTGGTAACATAAATGCTTATGCATTGGCACAATTAAGGTGGAGGGTTGGTGGTACCATTATGTGGGAGCTCAAAAGGATTCTCCCCACTTAATGGGTTGTTCAATAGGTTTTAATATCGGGTGGTCCCTACCATATTAATCATGACGAGGAGGTTAGGTTTAGGTGCGCCCACCACCGTAACCTCTAATGGGAGATTATGGTGTGGTGGTCCCCAACTCCAACTTCCACGTGGAATCTTCAAAAAACCAAATAAAAATAAATATATATCATTATTTGTATTTAATTAATTCATTAAAAACCCAAAAAATGTATTTTAATTCTGACCATCTGCCATCGAGGAGAAAGTCTTATTAATTTTACTTTGGCAATGTGAGTTCAACGGTGCCCTCAAATTTCAATTCCGAGCCCCAGATCAAAAGTTTTAAAAACCCACTCATTAATTTACTGAATGTACCCGAACAGAAGATCGTAAATTGATTCTGGGAACATCGGGCCTCAGAAGAAAGCACTGTCAATTTTAGAAGACTCATAAAATTACCATGTATTTAAGCAAAAAATTTCCATGTAACTTATGGGTCTTTACATTCTCCCATCCTCATGGATTTACATCCCCGTAAGCTACAACTCAAAATAAAGACACAAGGGTGTTACTGAGAATGCATCTGAGCTTCCCGCTTCCATGTGCTCTCCTGGAAGATCATGTGATGCCAGCGAACACACACCATAGGTATCGACCATCCACGAAGAAATTTCCCTTGTCCATATTGAATTTCCACTTGAACCTCCGTAAAAGTATCCCCATCGTCGACGTCTACCTCTCTATGGTCGATGATGTGATATGGGTCATGCACGTATCTCCTCAGCTAGGATACGTGGAAGTCATCGTGTACCCGGTGCAACTGACGTGGAAGAGCTAAGAAGTATTCAACCTCACCAACTATACTAAGGACATAAAAAGATCTGATTAATCTCATATATAACTTGCCTCCTTGGCCAAATCTCCGAAAACCACATCGAGGTGAGACTCGTAGAAAGACATGGTCGCCATCTTCAAACTCCAAGGGTCTCAATATCATGTCAGCATATGACTTCTGCCTACTCTGTGCAATTTTCATCTGCTCCTGGATGTTCTGAACCATATCTATGGTAGCTCGTACCATATATGGTCCCACTAGTGTTGATTCCTCAGGGTTAGTCCAGTGCAAGGGTGATCAGCAAGGTTTCCCATATAACACCTCAAATCGTGCCATCCCAACAGTGGAGTGATATCTGTTGTTTTATGAAAACACCACCAAAGGTATGTGATCCTCCTATCTGCGACTGATGTCAAGGGAACAAACATGTAGCTAGTCATCAATTTTCTGAATGGTCCGCTCTATCTGGCCATCCGTTTGAAGATGGAAGGCTGTTCTCAGACGAAGCTACATCCCAAGAGCCTCTTCGAACCCATTATATAGTTGAGAAGTAAACTGTGCATCATGATTGGACACAATAGAAGAATTTACTCCATGTAACTACACAATATCTTGCACCAAGAGGTGTTCCAACCTCTCTACCGAACCATGCTCTCTGATCGGTCGGAAGTGGGCTAACTTGGTGATTCGGTCGACAATAACCCAAATAGAGACATGACTCATGGATGTATGTGGAAGACCAGTCATGAAGTCTAGGGATATCCCATCCCACTTCCACTATGGGTAATCTAAAGGTTGCACCAGGCCATTTGGTACCTGGGGCATCACCTTCACTTGCTGACAAGTGAGGCATCGCGAGAAAAACACATCTACTACCTTTTTCATACCAGTCCACCAGTGCTTTTGTATAAGGTCTTGATACATCTTCTCGAATCCTGGATGTACCGTTTGAGGGGACGTGGGTAACTACTTCAACAATTCCCCCTGATGTTCCACTAGTACCACTGTACATCCTACAAAGAGGATGACGTGCTCCCCAACATCATAAAATATACCAGGTGTCTGCCCTGTGGATATCATAGCATGTCCTGTCTCACAGTCATCTTCTCCACATTGTGCCTCACTGATTTTCTGAAGAAGTGGGGGAGTGATTGTAAGAGACTGAAGGAAGTTTGTTGTAACACCCCTCCCCTACCTCATTGGATTGAGGAGGCGGTGAGGGCTACATGGCCATAAGCGATGTTTCTAAGGAGCCAAAGGCTAGATATAAATGCAGAGGGCTTTGAGAACAATTGGGGAATGATTTTCCCTAGAGACAAAACAAACCAAACAACCAAAACTAAATGATGCATGTCAAGAGAACCAATATCATACATTACCAAAGACAATCAGATAATCTATAATGTCACATGCCAACACAACCCAGTAAAAGCATCAGAGTACAATACAGAAGAATCAACAAGAACACCATGAGCCATGACACCACCACATCACCATACCAAGATTCATGCTCCATGTCCTACCAATACATCACACCACACCACTAAAGGAGGTTGATGACTTACCATTTCCAATGACATGGTATACAACATCTGCAAAGACACCAATGTTCCAAAGTAGGGGTGAGTACTAATACTCAGTACGGTTTCCCCAAATGACTTCTCTAAACTCGCCACTTGGATAAAACCATTAGCACATTTATATAAAACAATTTATTTAAAATAATCACAATTTCAACCATTACCATAATCCAATAATGATCTTACCAAGCCATCACACCCAACCCAATTAATCAATGGAAATCCAACCAACAAGCCACTACCATTCCAACATTTACCCATTAGAACAACAATTCAATCATGAAAAGCAGTACACAGAAAAACAATCATAACGGTGGAGCTTCCGTCCAACCAGTTTCATCCATTTACAACTTGTGTCTCTTCCCATCCACTTATAATTGATGGTGGCCCTTACATTCACTATCCATCACCTTTTTTATAGTGGTACATCCTTCCCACTTGCACACAACTATTCAACCAATCACAACCAAGAATATAATCCATCATGGTCACAACAACATCATGTAATCAACCAATTCCAATACATGTCAATTCACTTCTTTAAATAACCCATTTATCGAAAACCATTTTCCATGCCAAAACCTATTTCAATAAAACAACATTTTTATTTAAAACCATTTCTATCAATAATTTTCACAAATCATCCATAGAATCCCATTTTAAAATCTCCATTTTAAAATCCACAACAAAATAATTTAACAACCAAACCCTCTTTTTTCCAAAAAGTCCCCCAAACATGACCCAATGGATTTATCACCAATTTCAAACATCAAAACCCAATTAGTTTCACGAAAAAAATTTAATTTTAACAAGGAACCACTAGTTCTAACCAAGTGGAGTTGAGAGAGAATCCACCTTCATTTAGGGTTCCTGAGAAATCGACCCTCTAACAACCGCACCTCAAATCTGGCAAATGCACCACCAACACCTTTCTAGAACCCCTCATGTAACCATAATAAGCCTCAAAATAATCATCAATGGAAACCCCAACCCTATATCTACTCACAACAAGTGTAGATCTAGAAAACTAAGAAAGAGATGGATGTAGATCTAGAGGAAAACAAAAAGAGAAGAATGAGGGGAGACTTGCCTAAGAGAAACCACCTTGAAACCCCTTCAAATCACTTCCAAAACGTGTGGGAGATCCCCTTCAACCATTGAGAACAGAAAATCCTGACTGAGGCTTGAGTGGGAGAAGATTTCCAGTGAATTGGGGCAATCCCGAGTGAACTCAGAACTTACAACCCTCACATTAATTGGGCACAAGGTTAGCCCACACGGTTTGTCAAACCGTGCGCTTACCATGTTCACGCCACTTCCTCGAGATCCATGGTCCACACGATTTCCTTGTAGGGTTAATAAAACCATTATCAGGCCATTCGAGGCCTACTCTCTTGAGAAAAAGGGTCGGCACAGATTCCTATGGATCCTTCACGGTTTCCAATAACTGTACTCAAACTGTGCACCCCTTTAAAAGCCTCCAAACTCATACAAAACCATTCCAAACTATCCCAAAATCTTCCAAACTCATTACATGAACCTTAAATACATAAAAATGAATAAAAATGGCCACATACCTCAAACCAGGGGTGATAAATTCTCCCCACCAGTGGACTATCCGTCCTCGGAATGTAGTGAACCTGCCCTTTGCTGAAAGAGCTCGGGCCACTGCTCGACCATCTCTTTCTATAGCCCCAGATCTCCTCTTGAATATGACCATGTTTTCCCAAAACATGAATTAAACTGATGATTTTACCAATGAAAGACATTCTATTTCCTATCCACTACACGCACTGGAACGTGCACCAACGAAGCATCCGGTTCTAGCTCAACATGATCCCATCGAATCACTTTGCCATGATCCAACTGATAATTTTTCAACTGTGACACATGAAACGAATTGTGCACCACACAAAACCGTGGTGGAAAATCCAAACGATAATCCACATCACCAACCCATTCTTGAATCATAGAAGGTATAGTATTCATCAGAGATAGCTTTCCCTACTTCCCAAATCGACGTTGTCCTAACCTAGGAGAGATCCTCAAGAACCCATGATCAGTCACCTGGAACAACAATGGTCGTCGACGATGATCCGCAAACGATTTATGGAAAATCTGAGTTGTCTCCATTCTCTTCCTGATCAACATGATCTTCTCCATAGTCTCTTGGACAAGACTCGTTCCAACCATCGAGGACTCACCCGTTTCCACACAACATAGTGGAGAATGACACGACCACCCGTACAATGCTTCAAACGGAGCCATCTATATTGATGCCTGATAAGTATTATCATAATAGAAATCAACAAATGATAAGTGCTCCTCCAACAAGCCACCAAAATCCATGACACAAACCCTCAACATATCCTCCAGAGTTTGTATCGCCCTCTCGGATTGACCATCCGTCTGAGGGTGATACGCTGTACTCATCTTCAACTGTGTTCCAAGGGATTGTTGTAAGGATTTCCAAAAATGAGATGTAATCCTCAGATCTCTATCTGATACAATTAAATTTGGAACACCATGCATCTTTACCAGCTCCCAGATATATATTTTGGACATAACCTCCACTGTGTGAGATTCACGAATCGAGATTAAATGGGCCGACTTTGTTAGCCGATGCACTATCACCCAAATGGTATCGTGCTTCTTGAATGTTCTTGGGAGACATGTGAAAAAATCCCTCGATATTTTCTCCCACTTCCAAATAGGGATTGGTAAAGAGTGCAGCATTCCTACTGGCCTCTGATTCTCTGCCTTGACCTGATGAAAAGTCAAGAATCTCGAAACAAAATCATCCACACATCTCTTCATACCATCCCACCAGAACTACACTTTCAACACTTTATAAATCTTATGAATTCTAGGATGAAAGAACCACCTCAAATGATGATACACCCTGAGAATATCTTCCAGATAAGAAATTGTTACAACCATCCGATTTCGAAAACAAAAAACTAAATCTCCATTCAGTTGCCAACCCTCAATGGTCTCCCCACCATTGAGTCTCTACCCCACGATCACACACTAAAAATTGGATATCTATGCCTCTATAACTAGGCCAACCAAGTCAGAAATCAAGAAAAGCAGAAATAAGACTACTCTATCGCCCTTGTCCTCACATTCTAACCTCATATCAGCTATAACCGACATCAACTACCACTGGTCTGATCCTTGTTTCACCACCTGAGCATATGATTTTCTACGTAATGCATCTACCACCAAATTTCCCTCACCCGATGTATACATCAAGTCAAAATCAATCATCTGGAGATATTCTATCCATATCCTTTGCCTCAAGTTCAAATCCTTTTGTGGTAAATTGTGTTTCAAGCTCTTATTATTTGTATATACCATGAATTTCTCACCAAATAGATAATGACTCCACAATTTCAAAGCATGGACCACTGCTACCAACATTAAATCATGAGTTGGGTATTTATTATCATGCACTCTCAAATACCATGACCCATATGCTACCACATGATTCCCATCCATGATAACACACCCCAACCCTGATCCCGATGCTTCGCAATACACCACACACCCTTTTCCTAATTCTGGAAAATCCAAGGTTTCTACTGATCTAATACGACCCTTATGATCTTTTAAACAATGTTGACACTTTTCATTCCATAGTAATGGAACATTATTTCATGTCAAAGATGTCATTGGTGAAGCCAAACATGAAACATCATGAACAAAACTCCAATAATACCCACCTAGACCAAGAAAACTTTGTATCTCAAACACATTATTTTGTAGTTGCCACGAGATAACAACCACTATCTTTTTTAGATCCACTGAAAAACCCCTTTTATAAATAAAATGTCCAAGAAAACGAACATCCTGTAACCAAAAGTCACACTTTGACAATTTGCCATACAACTGATGATCCCTCAAGATCCCCAGCACTGTCACCAAGTGCGGCTCATGCTCCACCATTGCCTTTGAATACACCAGAATATCATTGACAAACACCACTACAAATGAATCCAGATATCTCTGAAATATCTATTTCATCAATGCCATAAACACCACTAGCACATTCGTTAGACCAAAGGGCATAACCACATATTCATAATGGCCATATCTACTTCTGAAAGCTGTTTTAGAAATATACTCCTTCCTCACCAGTAATTGATGATATCCTGACCTCAGTTTGATCTTGGAGAAACACTAGGATCCCCTCAACTGGTCAAGAAAATCATCAATTAGTGGAAGTGGATATCTATTATTTATCGTATCTTGGTTAAGTTTATGATAATCCACACATAGCCTCAAGGTTCCATCCTCCTTTTTCACCAGAAACACTGGTGATGCCCAGGTAGACGTGCTAGGACGGATGAACCCTTTGTTTTATAACTCTTACAACTGGATTTTCAATTACCGCAATTCAGTAAGTTCCATATGATAAGATGGAAGTGAGATAGGACTGGTCCCCGGATGGAGATCAATCGTATACTCCACTTCTCTTACGGGAGGTAACCTCGAGAATTCGTCAACAAAACATCCCTAAACATATCCACCACTACTAGAGGAACACTCATCTCAACACCCTATATCGATTCCAACAACAACACCTCCAACTTATATGATAAAGTACCCACTTCTAGTGCCAACCAACCCGTTGCACCCTCCCTTTCATGCTGCTCTCCTCTAAAGAGATGTCTAACGCCATCATGCGTCGTAAAAGACACTGTCCGCGCATCCTTGACAATGTGGGCCTTAAAATACCGGCCAATCCATTCCTAGGATCACATCATAACCATACTTCTCAAGAATTTAGAAGTTCCACACTATCTCAACCTTGACCACATCGATACAACATTCTCTACACAAGAAAGATTGACACTCTCTTTGACCCATAGGAGTTTTAAGTTTCAAATATGAGGGCATCATTTCTACCCTTAATCCCAACAAATCAACCACACATGCTGCAAAAATAGACTGTGAAGAACTCTTATCAATCAAAACTTGCATCACAGTTGAATTTAAAATAGTAGATCACAGTATGATTTTTCCCACGTGATCATCGACCATAACCTGTTTAGATCCAAAAAAATGTTTTCTTGCCACACTCTGCTCTTTATTGTTCTTCTAAGGCAATGTGGTATTCTGAGAATCACCATGACACACTTTACTCGAATGACAAGGGGTGTGCTGTTGTCCCTATCCCGTCAAAGCATATGACGCCTACGATCCCGGAGGAGTGTCATGCACACTCGACCTTGGATAATTTCGATAGTAATTCTACAGATGGCCCACATTCTTACAATTATGACATCCTCGATGGTGTGTCGAACAATCCCACATGATGTGGCCTATAGAGCCACACTGAAAACATCTCATCTTGTTGTGGGGATTCAGAGGAAGATTCATTGAACCTTCCATCAGATTATATGCAATCTTCCCGCCCTGGGAATAAGTGTCCATCTTCCTCTTGAACCCTATGTTATAGTTCCCACTATTCACCATGGGTACCACCATGCTTCCCCCGCCCGGAGTGCCCATCAAATCCCGCTCATCCACTGAGGCTCAATTCACTATCTCTGTGTAATAATCTATACACAACACCCCTATCTTTGAACAGTTATCATACTTCAAACCTACGTCAAATATCATTTATTTCCATGACGTGCTACCCTCCACCTCGGGTGCACGCCGCACTAAGTTCATAAACATAGCTGCATACTCCGTCACTGACATCAGCTCTTGCTTCAAACAGATGAAATCAGCCATACGCTAAATTATAAACGTATGTGGGTAGAATTGTTTGTTAAACAATTTCTTAAAGCCTTCCCACGTCATACCCTGGTCTTTCCCATCATGGACTACCAACTCCCACCACTGAAGGGAATGATCTTCCAACATATTTGTGGCCAACATCATATTTAACTCTACTGATGTTCCCAAGAACTCGAAGATATTGTTTATTATATTCAATTATGTTTCTTCCCTCTCTAGCTCTGAATCACCCTTGAAGATGGGTAGATTCAGCATTTGAAACTGAACTTCATGATCCACATTCTGTGGTTCATCTCCTCTATTTTCACTTCCCACATCTTGGAAATCATGCACTATACTTTGCAGTAGCTTCTGGTTCACCCGAGGCTCAGGTGAAACCACATTCTTAGCATCCTCCTCTGGTTGGACACTACGATTCCTACCTGGTGCCATTTCTATTAATATAAAACAAACAACCATGAGTCTCACTTTCGAATATATCACGAAATCCAATTTCCAGTCACATTACACAACACTATCACAACAAGGCTTTCCACTAGTTCACATTTTTCCACATGTGCCATGTTTCAGCATTTTGAAAACCAAACCATTTTCAAAATACCAATTTATTCACATTACAATTTCACATTACAACATAAATAATGACTCCCCAATGAGATATGAATCCAAGAGGGAAGTCATTTCAATGATGCATGTCATGATCATCTCATTGGCTACACCCACGACAAATGAGTTATCCAATGCCTATAAGTTTCTTCAAAACACTTATGTATCCAACACCCTGGTAACTTGAATTTTAGCATAATGGGTTATCTATGTCCTTTAATGATATAAATTCCACATTCCAACAATCCTATGCCTTTCTACCATCCCTACTCAACGATTATTCCACAATGAATGTCAACACAAAATCCGAGAATCAACTCCAAAGGACTGAGAAAACTGATACCACTTGTAACACCTCGCCCCTACCTCATTGGTATGAAGATTCGGTGAGGGAGACATGGCCTTAAGCATCATTCCCATGGCACCAAAGGCTGGTAATAAATGTAAAGGGCTTCATTAACAATTGGGGAATGATTTTCCCTTGAGATAAAACCAACCAAAGAACCACAACTAAAAGATGCATGTCAACAAAAACAAACTCATACATTACCAAAGACTACCAGATAATACATAATGTCACATGCCAACACAACCCAATACAACATCAGAGTACAATGTGGAAGACTCAACAAGAACACCATGAGCCATGACACCCCCATTGCTCCATAACAAGCTCAGATCTCCATGTTCCACTAAGGCATCACAATGCACCACTAAAGAAGGTTGATGCCTTACCATTGCCCACATCATGGTATACAACATCTACAAAGACACCAACATTCCTAAGTAAGGGTTGAGTACTAAAACATAGTATGATTTCCCCAAATGACTTTCCTACACCTTCCACTATGATAAACCCATTATCACATTTATATAAAACATTTTATATAAAACAATCAAAAGTGAAACCATTACAATAAGCCAACCATTCTCTTACCAAGCCATCACAGCCAACCTAAGAAATTAATGTAAAGCCAACCGACAAGTCACAACCATTCCAACATTTACCCAGTAGCACAAAAATTCCATATTGGAAAGTAGTACACAACAAAACAATCATAATGGGGGAGCTTCCATCCAACCTGTTTCATCCATTTACAACTATTGGCTCTTCCCGTACACTTATCATTGATGGTGGCCCTTCCGTCCACTATCCACCCCCCTTTATTATAGTGGTACTTCCCGCCCACTTCCACACAATAATTCAACAAATCATGACCATGAATATAATCCATCATGATCGCAACAACATCATGTAATCAACCAATTCCATTATATGTCAATTCACTCCAACAATTCACCCATTTATTGAAATCCATTTTCCATACAAGCCCTATTTCAATAAAACACCCTTTTTTTGAAATCCATTTCTATCAATCATTTTCTAAAATCAACTATAGCATACCATTTTAAAATCTCCATTTTAAATTCCACAATAAAATCATTTCACCACAAAACCCTATTTTTCCAAAAAAATCCCCAAAACATTACCCATGGGAATTTTCACCAATTTCGAAAATCAAAATAATAATAATTTCAAGTACAAAAAATTAATTATAACAAGGAACCACTAGTTTTAACCATGTGGAGTCAAGAGAGAAGCCACCTAACTTTAGAGTTCCGGATAAATCGACCCACAAACAACCGCACCTCAAATCCCGTGAACGCACAACCGACACCTATCTAGTTCCCATCCCCTAACCATAACAAGACAAAAAATAATCATCCAAGGCAACCCCAACACTAGATCTACACACAAAAAGTGTAGATATAGAAAAACAAGAAATAGAGTGATGTAGATCTAGAGGAAAACACAAGAGAAGCAAGAGGAGAGACATACCCGGGAGAAACCACCTTGAAACTCCATCGAATCGCTTCCAAAACGTGTGGGAGAGCCCCTACAACCCTCGAGAACCAAAAAAAACAGGTGAGGCTCGAGTGGGAAAAGAATTGGAGTGAAACGAGGCAATCCTGACTGAGCCTGTATCATATAAACCTAACTTTATGTGGCCACACGGTTATCCCGCACAATTTTTCAAACCGTGTGCTAACTGTGCGCACACCACTTCCTCGAGAGCCAGGGTCGGCACAGTTTACTCGCACGGTTTGGAAAACCGTGAGCAGGCTGTGCGGGGCCTACTGTCTCGAGAACAAGGGTATTGACAGTTTCTTGGGGAACCCACACGGTTTCAACTAACTATTTTCAAACCATGCACCCCTTTAAAAGCCTCCAAACTCATCCAAAACCATTCCAAAATTTCCCAACCTCTCCCCAACTCATTACACACACATTTAATAAATAAAAATGCATAAAAACCCTCATACATCAAACCGGTGGGGTGCTAAAGTTGCTCAATATATATCCAAAAAAGTTATCTAGAAAGTAGCCAACTGCTCTGTCACCTCGCCTAGCAGCTGTATACCAGTCCTCCAGCTGAGTGAATCTACAACAACATTTCCCATACCAGGATTATAGAGGATCTCCAAGTCATAGTCCTCGAGGAACTGAAGACAACTTCATTGTCACAGGTTCAAGTAATTAATTTAGAAGATATACCTATGTCTCTTGTGATCATAGTACTTGGTAAAATGGTCACCCTTTTGACAGTGTCTCCACATCTTCATGGCGAAGACCACTACTGCAAACTCCATGTCATGGGAATAGTAGTTATGCTCTAGTTGTCTCAACTACCATGAACAATATGTGATAATTGATTGCTCCTCTATCTGGACACATCAGAGTCTGGTCCATGATGCATCATAGTAGACCACATGCCCTATTCCCTCCTCTGGAAGTCTCAAGATGGGAGCACTAGTCAGCCTCTGCCTTAGCTCTTGAAAGATCTGTTGGCATCTCCCTAAACACACAAAGGGTTGACCTTAATTTTTAAGGCTGATAGTGGTGCTAGAACTCTGAAAAATTATAGTACAAACCTCAGGTAGTATCCATCCAAACCCAGGAATCATCGTACCTATATCCCACTCCTTGGTGGCTCCTAAGAAAGTATTGCCTCAATCCTCATTAGATCCACTGCTACTCCAGCATTCGAGATGACATGTCCCAGAAATTGAACCTCTCGAATCCAGAATTGTATCTTCAAGAGCTTACAATAAAGCTTCTGATCTCAGAGTTGGTCCAGTACTACCTTCAATTGATAGGTATGCCCCTGCTCAGTAGTTGAGTATATTAGAATGTCGTTAATGAAGACTTTGAGAAAGTGATAAGGGCATGGCTGGAAGATCTTGTTGATGAGTCCCATGAATACTTCTGGAGTATTTTTTACGCAAAATGGAATAACCAAGTACTCATAATGTTCTTACAGACACCTGAAGTCCATCTTCTGCACATCCTCATCTCGAACTCTATGCTAGTGACATCCTGACTTGAGGTCTATATTTTAGAACCATCGTGCACCCTTTAGCTTGAAAAAGAGGTCATCAATCCTCAAGGGTGGGTACTTGTTCTTCATGGTCACCTTATTTAGGTGATGGTCATCAACACAAATCCTCTAGCTTCCATCCGCCTTCTTGGAAAATAGAATCAAGGATGCCCATGGAGAAACACTATGATGAATGAATCCCTTCCCTTGCATATCCTATAACTGTATCTGCATCACGCGAAGCCCCTTGGGAACCATCCAATACGCTGGTGCAGATATCAGTGTCGTCCCTGGGTATAGGTCAATGCCAAAGTCCACCTCTCTATGATAAGGTAGACCTGGATCATCATCAAGGAAAACATATGCTTACTGGTCGACCACTACAGAATAGCTCATACTCCCTACATCAACTGCTCTGAGGGTAAGGCATGCCTAATAACGAGTGATCGGTTGTACCCTCCTCTGAGTAATTTTGTCCTGTGCTGTAACATCTCTTTTCTCATTGGTGAATGGAACCTGGTCCAATACGTGTGGATACACTGCCCTCTGCGCTAAATACAGTCGATATGAGCATAGAATATAGGTAACCAGTCCATACCCAAGATGATGTCGTAAGGACCTGACACTGCTACTGGGAGATTCAGGCCGATGCTCTCTCCTCTTATAGTAAGCTCACAATACAGGCACCAGTGTGTAATCATTGAATCTGCAACCTTAGGAGTCTCTAGCTATATGGATTGAGCCAACGGCTCCATCGGAATCTTCGCGATCCAAAAGATGGCGGTGGCAATGAAAGAGTGACTGGAACCTATGTATATAAGAACTATATCTATGATGAAGTAGACACAGACAATACATAGAATCATATCTAGAGTGCATTGATCGTATTCCACTACTACCTGGAGCTGAGATCTCTGATGTCCACCAATTCCCTGCGGTTGGGGTGGACCTCCTAGTGGTCTTGGTGGTAACACCCCACAACATCGTCCACTACCAGTTGCATGATCAGATCCTCTACCACATCTTTCTACACCCTGCGGACTTCCTCGATCGAACATCTACCTCTACCTAGGAGGTCCCTCAACTGTTTTCTGATCCTTTGAATAGCGGTTCAGATATTCATGAGCCATGTGACTATGCCCGTATCATGTGAAACACTACATGCTCCTCATTTGATTGGCTACGTCTCGTGTGCCTCGCACAACAGAACCTGAGTCCTGTGGTTGTCCACTAGATTTTTTGGTCAGCTTGGATATCTCTGTCATTTGTCTGGCTCCTGCCGCAGAAGACTCCACTACCTGACGCCCGGTTGCGGGTCTCGCTACTGGTGACTGCTCAGAAAAGAAACTCTCCACTAAGAGGGCTCGCTCCAACACCCCTACCTACATCGAGATGCTAAGGGAGATCATCGACGCCCTGATCTCTCTCCTGAGACCATTCTCGAAGGTCCGAGACTTGAAGAATGGGTCCCAGACCATATTAGTGGAGTAACACGAGAGGTCAAAGAACCTCGCTGAGGACTATGAAACTTTTATGAAAACCTGATGTAGATGCAGTAGCTCACGTATTTGTAGTGCACAATGAGTGGCTGGAAAAAAACTCTTCCAAAAATAGGCTCTCGAAGTCTTCCCAGTGTAGTGCCACATTTTCATTCACCTAGAGCATCAGGATCCACCACCTACCTACTGCTTCCTAACTGAGACTCGTGGTAAGGATCACCATAAGGTCTGCATGTGTCCCTAGCAGTCTGAAGACTCTCACCACAGCCTCCAGCCAATCCTCAGCTACCTGAAGGTCCATCTTTTCCCTGTACCTGGGTGGCATATGGTATTGGAACTCGTGCGACGTGCTTTGCTATCATGGACTCTCTTCTGATGGGGTTGGTGGAATTGGTGGCCCAACGTGTAGTGGTACCACTGGTGACTCCACTATGATAGGGCACTACACCATGGTCTTGTTGCTCAGTGGGCTGCCATCTCGTCCATGCCTGGAACCCTAGCAGGGTGTCTGTGTGGAGGCATTCTGATAAGAAATTGATGTGCCATGTTCAAAATGATGAACTAGGTGAGCTGACTCAAATAGATCACAAATAAAACTCTTCAAAACCCACATGAAATCATTGTTTTCAAGCACTCAGTCAGAAATCATAAGTCAGGGTCCTGGTGTATGGATACGGCGGCCGCCGCACCAACACTAGACTCCCTGAACTCAAAACCACACTCAGTAACCATAACATTATTTCTTCATAGAAAATATCATATTACTATGTTCTGTGGTAGAACTGACTCCTTTGATACCAATTTGTCAAAACCCATCCCACGGGGCCCGTGTCGTGACTACCCCAAGCCTGCCTTCAATAGTTAAGGTGATGGAGACTAACACCAAAACCATAATAACATAAATCTAGGAAGGCATTTCGGTTATAACCTATAAACACAAGAATAAAATATGATCACAAATAAACTGAATAAACAACAAGTGAGTACAGTATGTTAAAAGGGGCCAAAATAGAAGTTCCAACTTAAAAGTACAATAATTGAAGGTACATGTATAACTGAGGAAATAGGAAAAACAACCATTGAGTCATCCTCCATGGTTCCTACCTGAATGGTAGATACTGATCGCCTCCTCATCACTCCACATCTATCCGTCTCCTCCGTGTATCATCATGATATAATGTCCACCTCTGTGTGCCGTCTAGTCTTTGTACTCTCAGCCTCGGTCAGCGCTGTCTGTCGTCTATATCCAATACAAATGATGTAAGGGAATAGCCCATGCATCAGTGAGTATAACGATACTCAGTATGGACCCCAAGACCCTCAAGGTCTCACAATATCCAAAAAGGATAACCCAGAAGGTATGAAAACAATATATAACCCTACTTAGGTATATTCCCATACATATACCTATGTTATCAAATAACCCATCTCAATCATGATAAAAAACAAAAAGATACTGACTCATCTCACAAATGTATAAAACTCACGTAGAGTTTTTGAGATGATTATATGTAGCAAATAAATCATTGATTCTGTCAAACCCACGTAGGATCCAGGAACATTAGTCAGAGCTGTCGAACCCACACAAGATTCAGGAACATTATCAGAGTTTTTGAACACACACTAGATTCAAGAATATTAATCAGAGTTGTCAAACCCACAAAGTAACCAAGAATAGTAGGAAGAGCTATCAAACCCACACAGGATTCAGGAACAATAGTCAGTGCTATCGAACCTAGGTAGGATCCAGGAATAGTAGTTAGATCGCATCCAACCCCGGGGTTCCTCACAAAGCATACTTGATTCTGAGAGGGTCTCCTCCTCAATTCGAGTGTCGATTCATCAACTACCATGAATTACCAAATTGATTTATCCAAAAGGTTTTTTTTCCAATAGAATCCCAATGTGATAGACAGTGCGTCAATCGGATTCCCGGTATGAGAGTTATTAGTATTTTAGTCGTGGGGCCCCGGTGGGATTCGTGCTCGATCCAACCCAACTGTATCTCAAAATCTCCCAAAACTACTGGGGGTATATAAAAAGGAACCGTTGTGCTCAAAGATTACCATCACCATTGAAGGGTTTTCAAACGAACGTCTGGGGCCATATAAATGTCCAAAAGAAAGTAAGTGTCGGTAGTAGGTTCGGGTCCGGCCTGAACCAGTTAAACCGACCTGGCCTGACTTAGTCTAGGACAACCTAGTTCGGGTGGACCCGGCATGACCCGTTGGGTCTGGCCTGGCCCACTGGTCGAAGCCCAGTAGCCTGCAAGGGCGGTTTGGCCTGTGCTCGGGACCAGTTCGGCCTGGAGTGTTGCGAGGACGCGGCCCAGCGCTACTCGGCCCAGAGAGTGTGGTCGGGGCCGGACCAGCCATGGAACCGCAACAGGGCCTACGAGCTGGCTCGAGAGGCCGGTGCGGCCAGGGTGCTGGTTCGTCTAGGAGTCTGACGCGACATGGAGGCAGGTGTCCGGGAGGCAGCATGGCATGCCCTTGCCGACCGACAGCCGACAGGAGGCATGACCAGCACAGCTTGGAAGCGGGTGGGTGACGTGGTTCTGCCCGAAGCAGCAGAACCGATTCTGCTGGAGTGCCGCGAGGGTGGCACTGTTCGCAAAGGCCACAGGTAGCCTGGATTTTGTCTCCATCTTCCCATTGCCTCATCACCTTGCCAAAGATCATCACAAACAAGAATAGAGGAGGGTTCGAGCCATGTTGGTTTTGCCCAAACCCTCCATGTTTATGGTGGTAACATTTGGCTTATCATGTAAGAAGAGTGATGAAAATCAAATTTTACATACTCTGTAATGGTTCCATTCCAACCAAAGAATAAAATAATGAAATAAATATAACACAAATAAACCACATACCTTTGCTCGTTGTTTGATGATGAAGTCGCGATAAGAAGATGAATTTTTCATCGATCGTCGAATCCACCAAACACTTCCAATCCTATGCTCGCACGTTGGTTGTGGAATATGTTCCACGTCGGTAGGAGTCTGTGGAATAATATATAAGGAGATTATTACCGGAATTCTTCATTGCATGAATGCATTCTTCGTTCTTTGTTCGTCGTTGGGAGATGAGGTTCTTCGTTGGAAAATGGTAAATTTCTCATGCTCTAATATCCTCAAAATTCTACCCAAAGGACAAATTCCTACCCAAAAATAATAAATTGTGTATATCTATTATTTATTTTCTGTACAAGATTCAAAAGGGTAAATTATTTAGGTTATCACAAATTATTTAATTCAAGAGGATGGCTCAAAATTAATGTCGATGATTTGAAACAATAAATGCTTCTTTGTTAGCGCCATTAATGTGGAGGGGTGGTGGCACCATTAAGTGGGGATCTCAACAGGTTTCCACCCACCTATTGTGGAGTTCAAAAGGTTTTAACCTCTGGTGGTCCCCACCATATTAAACATGAAGAGGAGGTTAGGTTCAGGTGGTCCCACCACCATAACATCTCATTGGAGGTTATGGTGTGGTGGTCCCCAACTCCACCTTCCACAAGGATGTTTCAACCAACCAAATAAAAATAAATCTATAACGTTATTTTGATTTAATTCATTAATTAAAACCCCAAAAAATTATCATTTAATTCCGACCATCTTCCATCGAGGTTAAAGTCTTCATAAGTGAATATCGTTGCTACGAGTTCACTGGTGCCCTCAGATTTCAATTCCGAGAACCGTGTCAAATGTTATAGAAAATCGCTTGTACTATTACTCAATGTACCCGAAAAAAACTTTTAAAATTAATTCTGGGCACATCGAGACTCAGAATCACACACCGTCAATTTCATAAGACTCTTAAAATTCTCAAGTATTTAATTAAAAATTTACCACAGAAATTCCATTTCATTACATTATATTCTCTATAAATTAATTATTATTTAATATCATGTTCAACTACTTTTAAATTTTATTGATCTTTTTGTCTATGTCATCATTTCAACATTTTCAATATTGAATGTTTTGTAGGTTTTTATAAAGGGATGAAGAAAAATTTATAACATTTTCCACATGACATCCTATATCAATAATTTTTTTATTGTTTAATTTTATCCTTCATTTCCATGCCTCCTTGTTTTTTGAAAGAAAACCCTATTACAATTTTCAAATAATTATTTCATTTTTAAATGATTCCAAAGAAATATATCTCTTATTAATTTCAAATCATATTTATTATGCTTCAGAAATAGGTTTTTTCAACTATGTAGACATCATTTTATGATATTTAGGAATCACTATAGTTATTTATAATAATAAAATCTATTTTTATGTATGTATTAATAGGTTGTTTTAATAAAATTATCATGAAACCCATTTCATAACATTTTGTTATTTAATATATGAAGGAATGATGAATCATAGTTCGTTTTTGTTTCATTAATAGTTGTCATTTATCGTTATGTGTTAGGAAGGGTTATATATATCACAATAATTTTTAGGTCAACTTTTTATATACACATGATAATGATATTTTGCACAGAAACTATTTTTCATACCTATGTATGAAACCATAAAATTTTATATTAATATTATTTTTCAATGTTTTAAATGTTATGATTTCTTATGCATGTATTTAATTAAAACACTAATGTTATGTTTTGGTGGAATGTTATTTTTTTATACTAACATTATTATTCCATCGTGATCCCATAAAATCATGAAACTGTCTTTGATTTTCAAGAATTGAATATTATTATATATTAGGATTAAATAATATATTTAATCATACATTTATCTGATGAAAATTTTATCTCACTTTCTTATAATCTAACACATAATGAATTATTTTTAATTTTTATCTTACTGAATATATTAAGATATCACTTATTTCATTTACATTTTCCCTTAGAAAATATATACATGAATATTTGTAAAATAAAGTTATATTTAGGGACTTTTATGGGATATATTGATGAAATAATGTCTATTAATTTTATATATATTCTATAAAATGACTAAACCACTGGTTCTGGGATAGAGAGATTTTTTTTGAAATATAATGGATAAATTTTAAAATAATATGAAATATATATTAATGATTATATTATGTCTCATAAGTCCAATAGAATATCATCTATTATCTTAAAAATCATTATTATTTTAAATATTCATTCCTTGATCATGTTTCAAATGTAATTATATATATTTCTTGATAATAGTTTACTACAGATATTACATAAACGTAAATCATAAAAATGATTACACAATGGGTTGTTTTATAAATTTCATAATATGAATATTATAAGTTGTTTTTGTTGGATCAATGTGATAATCATTAATGAAATCCTAAATTCATAAATAATAAATTTAAATTATAACACTTTACAAAAGTTATTGGTCATATAGCCACTACAAAAAATGAATTTATATTCTTAATAATATGTTACATCCTTGTGTTTTGTGTCACTATAAACTTTGGTTGATGATATGTTTTTCATTCACGATGTATATTCTATTTAATTTTTTTGACATTTAAATAGATTAATAATCATGTTTTCTATTTTATAATGCAATATTTTTTAACTTAAATGTGCCAATAATAATTATTTTTAAACAACATTGGGACAATAATGATCATTATTCATCTTAATATATTTCTTCAAAAAAAATTATTAAAATTCTTGAATTTTATTTTTTTATATATATTATCTTTTATAAAAAATAAATTCATTTTAAAAATTATTATAAAATATATATTAATAAGTGTTATAAAAGAATATAATATAAGGATTAATTTTTTTGAGTCTTTTGTTTTTGTGTTTATCAACAAAACTCATGGTTGAATAACCATGAAATGATTCCTCATTTGTTTCATCAATATATTTTTCAATTAATCCTATATTATTTATGATTCCACACTTTCATCCAAAAATTATGGAATGGTTTAGAATTTTTATAAACCATTGACACATCTTGTATTGTGTCACCATCTATTTTAGAGCATGAAAATATTTATTGTGTGTAAAATAATATATTCATCACTATCACTATATAGTTCAATAAAATAACACTCTAAATTTGTGGTGTATCCTCTATATATCTTAACTTGTAATTACACAATTTTCTCAATTCATTTTGTTTTCCTGTATCCCCAATTACATAATACTTCTAATTTTATACACCTTTAAGAATTTATTTACATTTATAGTGAAAAATATTATTGGGTATTATAATATGGTCTCAATCAAAAATTTGCATTCATTTCTAGCTCATATGAAATATCATTCTTTGTAATTCATCATCTCTAACAATAATGTCAGGAATATAATGGTCATATTCAAAATGTGATCATTAATAAAAAATGAAATAATATTTTTTATTTCATTTATATTTTATAAGTCTATAAACATTTTTGGGATTGGAATCATGTATGTTTTTACGAAGTCGAACATTTATTTACTTGTATTTATAATATAATCTCTCTCAAAAATTCAAAAAATTACATTTATCAATATAATTTTAGATTATAAATATGTAATTGAAATTATAATATCACATTATTTAGAATGTTTCGTTACATATGTTACATGATATTTATGAAATATAAATTTTATTTTTCAATTTTGAAAGAAGAGTTCTCTTTACTATTTAAATACAAACTATTATTATTCCTAATTTATATTAATTTATTTTATAAAATTATTTAATGATGAATAATTTTTTATTAAATTTTATTTCAATCCAAATGAAAAAAATAAAACTCATGATTAATATATTGATTCAAAAACAATCCATGAATATCAATTATTTATTGTTCTTCTATATTCTAGAATATATTTTCATTTCATTACCCTTACTCTTTAATATACTCTTATTTCTAAATCAAATCACTAAGTCAATAAAATTACTAATATTCTTAAATAATTTACTATTACATCACTTATTGGATGAAAATACACTACTAATCATTCATCTGTTTTTTAATACAATCATTGATTAATTTTGTTTCAAATATTTATCCCCCTTACAAATTTTTCCCATATAAAAATCCATGAAATATTTTATTTATGTTTTTTATATCTTTATTTATAATTAAATTGGTAATAGTAAAATATGAATAATCTACATTTTGGTGAATTTAATCTCCAGTATAATTATGTACATGGATTTGTGCTTACATTTTTTATTGTTAAATATATTTAATATATTATCTACTTCTCTAAAAAGAAAAATCATTAAGTGTATTTTTTCACTATGAAAAAATAAACGTATGGAAATTTTCTCCATTATTTTGATGGATATGTTTGATTTTCTTCATGAATATGGGTTCTTATATTCATAATGACATTTATAGTTCCTCAAAATTAGTCAATGTGTACCCCATGTCTCTAAAAATTTGGAATTTTATAAATTTTAGTATCCTCTCAGACCTCATATTTGGAGCATCAAAAGTGTATTATTATTATTAAAATTGTCACAATAGGTCAGAGTATCGTTGAGAATTTTTGATTGTTATAATCAATAATATTAATTTAATACATTAATAATTAAATTATTTAATGAAAATAATTCAAATAATATACTTATTTTATGAAATATATAGTGTTTTGGTCATTCAAACACTCATCATGTATTCTTGTTAGTTTCTAGCCCCTTTTATAAAAAAAAATTAAAATCATCAAAACTATAAATATTATTATAATATACAAATTTAAAATCTTAATAAATGTTTTCCCCGTGTTTTACATTTATTCAATATTTGATTCAACACATTTTCTAGTTTTGCAATTAAAATATTAATGACATAAATTTTTTTATCATATTCATAAAATTTAAGTATAAAATTTTATGCCACTTAATATATTTCAATTGAAAGGAATTCATATTTTAGAATATTTTCAATCCAATAGGTTTTAGATTTTGATTTATAAACATACATTGAGAGTAGATTTATCATTTCATGATTAATCATATTTGTTTTCCTTTGTATTTATATAAATTAAATAATTCTCTCATGTTTCATTTGAAATAACAAATGCCTTCTAATTCAATATAATTTTTATACACATATTAACAATTCTCAACATTTTCATTGTATTGGTATTTTTACTCAATTTAAGTTTAATCACACCCTTTTCCATAGAGAAACGATTTTATTCTCTTAACACACATAGATATTCCATTAAACTCTTTTCACGATTTAATTGAACAAAAGTAAATGATATTAATTTTGAGGGGATGATAGTTGTTTATTTCTTTAGAATTAAATATTATATTCATTAATATTTTTACAATTTAGATGTCACACATATATATAACTATCAATTTATTCTGAGAAAAATGCCAATGCTAGTTCATTTTCAACCATTCAATTATAGTTTTTCAATTTTTCACCTCGAAGATTGTGAGAATAATATTGTATATTATATTATTCTTAATTGTGTCTCATGATAAAGTAAATTTATTTTCATTACATTAATCTATTTTTATGAAATAATAAATACTCGTATTATCTTCACCAAATCATTTTATGATAGAAATTTACATTGTAGATTAGAAATATATAATTTATAAATATTTAACTCTTACAATAATGATATATTTTCTATAAAAAATTTTGGATTTACTATTTTGTTCATATAATAAAAATAAATTTCCCCTATATCATCATAATTTCTATCAATTACTCAAATTAATTTTATGACTAGATGAATGAAATAATTAACCCCTCTATTGAAATATATTTTTTAAACCTTATAAATGTTATGAATAACTAACAATTTTTCCACCTTCGCCTCATTTTAATGTATACATAATTTTTTGATTCTTCCATAATTATATCAAATAATTAGAAATCATAGCCATCTTGTAAATTTGGGTTGAGGAATAATTTTATAAAAAATATTATTTGTTTCATAAATTCTCAACTTCTCTATATCAGACTCATTCAATGATATCTTCATTGTGTGACTAAATTTAATTAAATATATTTAATAAATGATTATATATAATAAATATATAATAGAATATATCTGATTTAATTCATGAATATATTATATTTTTTATATTAAATATAATAAATATGTTCTATTGAAATAGTTCTCTATATATATGATCTTTGTAACAGCCCGAGATTTTATGAAAAATATTCTTTTTAATTTTATTAATGTATTGTGTTGTACGCTACACCAAAAGGAGCTTGCACAACACGCATCTTTGACTTGCCTTGCATTACACGCAATCGCAACCTTCCTCGATAGCGTGTCTAGTACGCAATACTGAGTTTCATGAAACAACGATATACTATTAGAATATTATTAAAACTAGCCGTTATGAATAGTAATAACCACTTTTTAAATTTTAGAAATTTTAGCTCTCAAAATGGACATCATTTTTGGATTCGGAGTATCGAATTTAGCCTAAGGTGAAATTTTGGTACTTTTCGGATAACTTTCATATTCTGATGAATAGTGAAAATTACTAAATTATAATTAAAAACAACTTTTTTAATAGATATAATTAATAGTGATAAATTATTAATTTGAGTGGTTTAAAAGTATATTTAGAATATATTTTTACAATTTAATACAATGTTGGTCATTGAATGTAATTTTACATTTAAACAAGACATAATCAAGTGTCAATCTTTTGATATATATTGTTTCTTAAAAACACGCTATTTGTTTTAACAGCGGGATTTAATTATAAAATTAATTAATGCAACATCTATGTTATTATTTTGGTACAATAGACTTCATTTTTGAATTCTGAATATGAAATATAGCTTAGGATGAAATTTTGGCATTTTTCTGTAAAACATCAATTTTTGATGAATAGTGAAACTACTAAGTGGTAGTTAAAAAACTGAATTTTTCATAAAACTTAATTTTACCGCTTCTGTGAATGGAATTTCAAAAATCCGAGAGACACGGTTGATGTCATTAAGTAAAATGTGGTTCAATGAGATGAAAATAATTTTTGGTGAATAGTAACTTTTTACTTTTTTTACCATGGTTAAAAATAAATAGTGAAATTAAGGGTAAACATAATATTAATATTACCCAAACACATGTCCTAATCCTATTAGACAAGTGTATCTCGACCAAAAACAACCTTAAGTGTAAAAAATTATCATTTAGGCCCACTTGGGTTAGATTAGGACATTTATTATTAATTTATTTATGAAGGGTTAAAATAGTTAAAATCAAAGTTTAATAAGTAAATCATTTTTAATATTGGGTTATACATAAGATAAATTCGACTATAAATATTCATTAGAAAGCTAAAACGATTTCCTATATAATGGTATTTTATTTGAAATTTTTAGACTTTAAATAATTTAATTTAGTTATGACACAATGATGATGCGGTAATTATCTTATTAATTAAATATTGACATAATTGATGTTATAAACACCAAAATAAATGTAATTTGAGACTTTTTATGAATTTAACTAATTTTATAGGTTACTATGATATATTAGTGTTGATTTAATCAACTTGGTTCGAACATATAATTCTGTTATGACTTTCACAAAAATCATTAATCAAATAGTGTCAAAATTGACACAAAATAGTTTTTAAACCAAATATTATATTGCTAATTGTTATTTTATTCCTAAAAATCAAAGGTTCGGCCAAATGACTTAGATAAAGATATATATATTAATAATAAACAATTTGGGGTTCGTTTGGCATGTTATAGTAAGTGTATTAACCATATAGTGTAAGAAAACAAAAAGATACGGTAAAAGTTTAATTATTTAACTTAGAGTTAAATCTAATTGATAAGGTTAAAATAATACCCTATACTTGTCTAAATCCTATTGGATGATATGATTTCGACCCATACCAACTTTAGCTTCGAAATAAGACCCTTTGGAACCACTATAAACCGATTTTGACTTTAATATAAAATAATATTTTGAGATATTCCTAAGGTGCCCCTCTCCTCCCTTATAAAAGGGAACCTCCTCCCCCTCCTCCTCACACCAATTTGAGCACTCATGCTCGGCCAAACCCTGAAAAAATCACTTCTCCACTTCCCTAGTATCATCCTAGAGGTCCTGGTCTTCTTAAAAGACCAATTTTAGTGCCCTAAAAGGAGGTCTCAAAGAAGCACTTCAAAGAGGAGGTAATACCAATTACCGATCCTTTTCAATTTATTTCTTCTTCAACTTCTTCTTCTTTAGTTGTTTCATGATAAAGTAATAAAATAAGTATTTCTTATATACTGATATGTTATTATAAATATGAAACAACTCTAATTAACCTTCTATCCATCCTACGGAAAAAGGAAATCACCGCGCGTGCGTACGTACGGAATACCATCTCCACGTCGTGGTGTAATCTATTTTCCTTCACCACGTTAATTGGATGGGTATAAAGGTGTAATGAGTAACTATATATGATTATTATGAAGTGATATTGATAATGAAATAGTATACATACACTTCAACACAATTCCACGACCATGGGAACGATATCATCGCTCGTGCGTACGTACGGACTACCGTCTCCACGACGCGATGAGATTCATTCTCAATGATTAACCATTCATGAATGATTATAAAGTATATATAATAAGTACTAATGAAATATATGACATAATAATGATACTGGAATTATTTAAATTTATATATATGTCATCTACTTAATTCCATTCAATTCAATAAGAAACAAAAACAGCGTTCATGCGTACGTACAGACTACCGTCTCCATGAACGGTGTATTTCTTTCCATTTACTGATTTATTATATATGTGTATTATGAATATATATATATATATAAATCATGTTTTATATTCTGGAATTAAGTAATCATGATCTAAGTAATCATATGAATAATTACACATTAAAAACATGAACGACAAATGAGACGATTTTACCCAAAACGCTACTTTAACATGAATTTACAAAATAATGGGTAATATAAAGTCATAAGTGGACCATATATGATATAATAACAATGAATATGATTCTAGAATAAGTAAATAACATGATATAAATCATTATACAGGAGGTTCGGACACTTACAAAGCAAGTCATACCTAAGGATATAAAGAAAGGTTTTAGGTAAAAAAAAAGGGAAGATCTTTATGGGAGATATTGAAGATCTCTCACCACGATTAGAAGATTACGTTCCGAGTTTCCAAAGACACTAAACTATTACGATCCTTGTGTGTGTTTTTTTGTTATGTACTAAGTATTCCGCAAAAGTAATGTAATGTCCATGTACGATAAGCTTCGGGTCTCTACAGTTGGTATCAGAGGAAAGGTTTAGTCAACCTTTGGAAACTAGGACGCAAAAACATTTGTGAGATCCCAAGAGATATTTCTAAGGTATGTCTAGGGATGTCCCTAAGGTTAAGTATACGTATAGGTTATAGTACTAGAATTACGCTAACGATCATAGAATTTATCCTAAGATGTTAGATATTAAGTGTACTCCCCCTTTAATATGTTGTTTTCCTTAGCATTATTTTGCCTCTCACACTATTCTTTTTGGGTTTTAGAAAATGGCTGGAAACAAGATGATTCACGATAATGGAGGATATGATGGACAATGGAATGATATTCTTTATGAGAAACAAAATGAAATGGGATTTGGAAGTCCAAACATCCTTATTTTACCGAATCAGCAATCTCATAATATGATCAATAAAGTAAAATTTTGTAAGTTTCCTGACTCGGCTAATAAGAGAAAGATGGAGTTTCATGATGATCATAGAGGAAAGAAAGTTCAATTTCCCCTATGTAAATCATGTGGGAAGAGGCATCAAGGAGAATGTTTCAAAGGAACTGGAAGATGCTTTGGGTGTGGAAAAGAAGGACCCAAAGCCAGTATGTGTAAAGGAAAAGGTTCAGTTAACACCAGGGATGAGGATAATGGTATTGCTACGACATCAAAAATGGTTAAGTGTTTTAAATGTGGAATGTATGGGCATTATGCAAACCAATGCCCTAAGGGAAAGGCTCATGAATAGAATCAGTATGGTCGTATGAGTAGTATTTATGTGGATGATGATGAAGAGACTACAAATGATATGTGAGATGAAAGAATTGTTGAAGCTCGGTTAATGGTTTAAGAATGTAGTCAAATTATTACATGTTTATCATGTGTAATGTTGTATAAGAAATATCATGGTACTATGGAATAAAGAGACATCTAAGGATTGTTACATTGTTGTCTTTCCTTGAGTTTTAAAAGTGTTTTATTAATGTTACCAGTATCGATGAAAGGTTATTCAGATATTTTTGGAATGTAGATGATATGCGCATAATGAAGGGATAAGGAGAAAATTAAATGTTTAATAGTATTCATGAGCTCATGATTGATATATGGACTAAGTGATATCATGATTTGAGTATATAGAATTTTGAGGATTTTGGTATGTGGAAAGTGTTAACATTTAACTGCATTCATGTTTTCACTAAGGTATTCAAGAGAATACATGATTAAGGACTTTGAATGTTTGGAATGTGACCAACAAAACATATATTATGATATACGGGGATAGACAATGGTGTTAAATCTCTGGTAATCGTTTTCACTATGTTATGAGAGTGGACTGCAGTATTATGGATAAGCCTAAAGATTGGAATGGATTATGTTGGACATCAGTTAGTATTGTTTATGGATAGAAGTTTTTTTTGATATTATTGATGGGATGTTATAATTATATAGTTTTAGAAAAAGGAAAACCCGCGGAACGGGCGACAGCCCATCGCGTCGGACAAGGCTGTGGGAATCGAACCCACAACCGAAGTGCGACTGGCCTTTATCGCCTACCACTGGCCTACAGGAAGTACCTGTTTAGTTGAAACTAGTTTTATTATATTATGTAGTATGATATATGAAGTATAAGCCCATTTTAGGAACCATATATGATTAATCCCACTATAGATTGACTTACGTATATAATGTTTGCTAACCTTTTGAGACAGATGGAATGACCCGTCATTCTATCACATGATCTGCTAACACTTCACGAATAACAAATTCAACTTCATTTATTTAAGACATGAAGTTGAAATTGTTAAAGGCACGAACTACAGTGAGGTTGTACCAACATAAAGTAAGTATTTATTCTAATTCAAATTCTTTAACTTTAGGGAAACGATATTGAAAACCAAAAATGTTTTCCTAGTGATCTTATATCTGATGAATCAGATGGTACCTTAGATCGTCACAAATTAATGGCTTTGTGATTACTGGCTTTTCCATAGCCATGTTCTCTACCACTCTCCATCAGAACATGATGGTTAGATTTCTCTTCCATATCCATATTTTCACCTATGTGGAAACCCAATAATTAGTTTATTTGGGTAACTGTTACGTTTCATACTTTTGTTTTTAAAGATTGGTTTTGATATTCCTTTTTATGATGTGGGTTTCTATTAAATAAACTTTAGAATAGTAAACAATTTATAACCCCGACGAATTTCGAGGGAGAAATTCATTTTAAGGGGGGTAGAATGTAACAGCCCGAGATTTTATGAAAAATATTATTTTTAATTTTATTAATGTCTTGTGTTGTACGCTACACCAAAAGGAGCTTGCACAACACACATCTTTGACTTGCCTTGCATTACACGCAATCACAACTTTCCTCGATAGCGTGTGTAGTACGCAATACTGAGTTTCACGAAACAACGATATGCTATTAAAATATTATTAAAACTAGCCTTTATGAATACTAATAACCACTTTTTAAATTTTAGAAATTTTAGCTCTCAAAATGGACTTCATTTTTGGATTCGGAGTATCGAATTTATCCTAAGGTGAAATTATGGTACTTTTCGGATAACTTTCATATTATGATGAATAGTGAAAATTACTAAATTATAATTAAAAACAACTTTTTTAATCGAAATAATTAATAGTGATAAATTATTAATTTGAGTGGTTTAAAAGTATATTTAGAATATATTTTTACAATTTAATACAATGTTGGTCATTGAATGTAATTTCACATTTAAACCAGACATAATCAAGTGTCAATCTTTTGATATATATTGTTTCTTAAAAACACGCTATTTGTTTTAACAGCGGGATTTAATTATAAAATTAATTAATGCAACTTCTATGTTATGAATTTGGTAAAATAGACTTCATTTTTGAATTCGGAATATGAAATATAGCTTAGGATGAAATTTTGGCATTTTTCTGAAAAACATCAATTTTTGATGAATAGTTAAACTACTAAGTGGTAGTTAAAAAACTGAATTTTTCATAAAACTTAATTTTACCACTTCTGTGAATGGAATTTCAAAAATCCGAGAGACACGGTTGATGTCAGTAAGTAAAATGTGGTTCAATGAGATGAAAATAATTTTTGGTGAATAGTAACTTTTTACTTTTTTTACCACGGTTAAAAATAAATAGGGTAATTAAGTGTAAAAATGATATTAATATTACCCTAACACATGTCCTAATCCTATTGGACAAGTGTATCTCGACCAAAAACAACCTTAAGTGTAAAATATTTTCATTTAGGCCCACTTGGGTTAGATTAGGACATTTATTATTAATTTATTTAAAGAAGGGTTAAAATAGTTAAAATCAAAGTTTAATAAGTAAATCATTTTTAATATGGGGTTATACATAAGATAAATTAGACTATAAATATTCATTAGAAATCTAAAAGGATTTCTTATATAATTGTATTTTATTTGTAATTTTTATACTTTAAATAATTTAATTTAGTTATGACACAATGATGATGCAGTAATTATCTTATTAATGCAATATTGACATAATTGATGTTATAAACACCAAAATAAATGTAATTTGAGACTTTTTATGAATTCCACTAATTTTATAGGTTACTATGATATATTAGTGTTGATTTAAGCAACTTTGTTCGAACATATAATTCTGTTATGACTTTCACAAAAATCATAAATCAAATAGTGTCAAAATTGACACAAAATAGTTTTTAAATCAAATATTATATTACTAATTGTTATTTTAATCCTAAAAATCTAAGGTTCGGCCAAATGACTTAGATAAGGATATATATATTAATAATAAACAATTTGGGGTTCGTTTGGCATGTTATAGTAAGTGTATTAACCATATAGTGTAAGAAAACAAAAAGACACGGTAAGCGTTAAATTATTTAACTTAGAGTTAAATCTAATTGATAAGGTTAAAATAATACCCTAAACTTGTCTAAATCCTATTGGATGATATGATTTCGACCCATCCCAACTTTAGCTTCTAAATAAGACCCTTTGGAACCATTATAAATCGATTTTGACTTTAATATAAAATAATATTTTGAGATATTCCTAAGGTGCCCCTCTCCTCCCTTATAAAAGGGCAACTCCTCCTCCCCCTCCTCATCACACCAATTTTAGCACTCAAGCTCGGCCAAACCCTGACAAAATCACTTCTCCACTTCCCTAGTATCATCCTAGAGGTCCTGGTCTTCTTAAAAGACCAATTTTAGTGCCCTAAAAGGAGGTCTCAAAGAAGCACTTCAAAGAGGAGGTAATACCCATTACCGATCCTTTTCAATTTCTTTCTTCTTCAACTTCTTCTTCTTTAGTTGTTTCATGATAAAGTAATAAAATCAGTATTTCTTATATACTGATATGTTATTATAAATATGAAACAACTCTAATTAACCTTCTATCCATCCTATGGAAAAAGGAAATCACCGTGCGTGCGTACGTACGGAATACCGTCTCCACGCCGTGGTGTAATCTATTTTCCGCCACCACCTTAATTGGATGGGTATAAAGGTGTAATGAGTAACTATATATGATTATTATGAAGTGATATTGATACTGAAATAGTATACATACACTTCAACACAATTCCACGACCATGGGAACGATATCATCGCTCGTGCATACGTACGAACTACCGTCTCCACGACGCGATGAGATTCATTCTCAATGATTATCCATTCATGAATGATTATAAAGTATATATAATAAATACTAATGAAATATATGACATAATAATGATACTGGAATTATTTATATTTATATGTATGTCATCTACTTAATTCCATTCAATTCAATAAGGAAACGAAAACAGCGTTCATGCGTACGTACGGACTACCGTCTCCATGAACGGTGCATTTCTTTCCATTTACTGATTTATTATATATGTGTATTATGAATATATATATATATATCATGTTTTATATTCTGGAATTAAGTAATCATGATCTAAGTAATCATATGAATAATTACACGTTAAAAACACGAACGACAAATGAGACGATTTTACCCAAAACGCTACTTTAACATGAATTTACAAAAGAACGGGTAATATAAAGTCATAAGTGGACCATATATGATATAATAAAAATGAATATGATTCTAGAATAAGTCAATAACATGATTTAAATCATTATACAGGAGGTTCGGACACTTACAAAGCAAGTCGGACCTAAGGATATAAAGAACAGTTTTAGGTAAAAAAAAGGGAAGATCTTTATGGGAGATATTGAAGATCTTTCACCACGATTAGAAGATTACGTTCCGAGTTTCCAAAGACACTAAACTATTACAATCCTTCTGTGTGTTTTTTTTGTTATGTACTAAGTATTCCACCAAAGTAATGTAATGTCCATGTATGATAAGCTTCGGGTCTCTACAATCTTTTAAAAAAAATCAAAAGATAAATTATTTTAGCTAGGATTCCATTTTTAGAAACCATGAATGATAAAATCACCCTAGTATTTTGGTTAATTAGGGTTATAATTTTAATATATTTTTCTCATTATTATGTTAGAAGGATGGAAAAGTTTTTTATAAAAATAAAAAATGTATAGAATCGTGGTAAATATTGTAAATGAGGGTGAATAAGATGTTTCCCATGATTTAATGAAGTTAACTACATATGAAGAGAATACAATATTTTTTATTGTATTTTAAATCATAATAACAATTTTTATCATATGATTCAAGATCATCCATTATTTTTTTAACTTTATATTTTGAATTAGTTTATTAATGAATACATTATATATGGGTATGGATATATTTTTTAATTAAAATTATTATATTTTTCATATGGCAGAATACTATTGGATTTTCAAATATTTTATTATATATTTTTAAAACCATGATAATTAATAAAAATAACAATTTTAAGAGTAACTATATGATAATTCAACCATTTATTATGGTGAATCAACGGTTGAGGTATAATTCAAGACATTCACTCAAAATTCTTCAATTTGATATCATTGTTATATAATTCATTAATAAAAACTTCACTTCTTATGGTCACAATGATTCAATTATATAAAATATATAAAATCTTGTATGTACATGGTTATACAATGATTTAAAATTATTCCTTGTTGATCATTGTGAATTATCAAATGTCTCAATATAAAAAATTTATTATTATATAAAAAATACAAAAAAAATTAACATAAACCATTATAATTAAATCCATATTAACAGTATGTGTTTCTTGAAGATTTATATATTACATTATATTTGTGACATTAATAGTTTTCAAAATCAAAATCATACAAGGATGATATACATCTCATTCCTAATTGTCATTCAACGATATTAATGAAGATAATATTCCCCTATCATTTAAATTACTATGACATATTTTCCTATCATAAAACAAATCAATTGAAATTCCCTCATTTAAAGCATACCCGTGATGTTTTTTAGAGACCCCCAGCTCAAGGCTGGATTAAAGTCAATGTAGATAGAGCCTCCAATGGCATACATGTCCCAGTGGGTTGTGGGGCCATTTTCAGAAATCACCATGACCAGAAGCTTGGATTCTTATATGGATCTTGTGGTGCTGCTTCATCCCTGAAAGCTGAGATTATGAGCATTATTCATGAGACTTCTTTTTCCATGCATCATAATTGTAGAAATATTTGGATAGAGAATTACTCCACTATTATTATTCATGACATTTAAAATAGTTCCATTCACATGGCTTGGACGCTCACTTCACGTTGGACTGACTTCCTGAACATTCTTTCAGAGATCAACGACATCGCCACACAAACCTATCGTGAAGCTAAAAATAATTTCAATGGTATTTCCAAAATTAGTGTTTACTCATGAGATGAATATGAGTGATGTTCTTCCTCCTAATATAATCCCGCACTATGTCACGGATGTTAAAAAATGCCTTATTTGTGACTTGTGTAATCCTATTTTTCAAGAAAATTTTGTGTTTTGGGCTTTGAATATAACATGACTTCTTCAAAATATAAATAAAAAATAGATCAAGAAAATATTGGTATTATTAAAATAATTTACATTATTTGATCTCTGTAAATTGATTATATTAATTATAAAACTTCTTCAATGGTTTACCCTTCTTAAAAACTCTATGAAATCTCTATATTTTTACAGTCACAAAATATTCATTTTTATATATTTCACTGTTTTTATCTATTATATGAATTAATATTATTAAATAAAATGATATTTTATTTAAATTCATCAAATATGGAAATGATTTTTGTTAAATTTGGTGTTGCTCCTCAATTAACAGAAGTTTTAAATTACATTGTTAAAAACGTTTATCATTTAAAAATCTTCATTTATTTTTATATTATTTTTATGACTTTGAAAAAAATATATGCATTTACCAATAAACCAAACATTATTTGTGAATTATAAATATATAAAAAACTCTATAAATATTTTTTATGTGGATAAATTATATTATTCTCTTAAACTATTTTTATTAGTAACTAAAGGAAAAAATTTCTGACCTGGTAATATGATCATGGTGTTATTTATTATGGAAGTTTGTAGTATCTCAACTAAAACATTGTACCTACCTATCAGAATAGAATCACTAATATCACAGGTTGGTGTTACAAGAACCTTAAGACCCCCATATAATATAAGATAATGACTATTGTTTGGGTGGTAAATCATATGTTTGAAACACAATGACCATAATATAAAAACATTCAATATGAATAAATAAAAAAATAAATTAATAATAAATAATTAGAGTGTGAGTATTTAAAAAACAATATTATATAAAAAATGAATACGTAAGTCTCACAATTATACATCCTAACATATCACCCACTAACGAAATAACACAAATAATTTAATAAAATAATAATTAGGCTCCACTAAACAATGAGCCTCACCTCAATTGAGTATCTAATAGTATTCGAGCTACTTCAACCCCATCCATTATTTTACACATAACCTAAAATTTATATAAAATGTATTCATGTGAACTAATGTACATATGAAATGTGTGAGAATGAAATCTCATAAATGACTAATCAATGGATCATAATATACCTCATTATAAACCTCTCTATTCATGAGAAAATTAAATACCATAAATAAAAATGTATACAATAATGAACATTTGGTCATCATGTTCTAAACCTACCACCATCTTACCAGACCCTATAAATCTATTAAAACACCAAAAGAATAGGTTTCACAATGACAAAAATTCCTACAAAAAACATGTAACTCATGGTATGGTTTCCCACCATGTCATGAACCATATTCTCTTCCTATGTAGTGAACAAACTTATCCTTCCTTATATAAAAATTCACAACCTCTACTATCATACCAACGTAGAGAAACAACAACCTAGAATTGTATCTTCTCAATCATGGTATTTTTCACCACCACTAACTCTAAAATGGTGAGGTGAGTCATATAGGGAAATATCACATTACATTTACCACTACTCTCTCTTAAGGTGGGCCTTAGTAGTACATGATAGAATAATTTAATCTCACTAAGGGATGTGTATAAAAAATTCATCTCACTCAAGATGAGGACAAGCATCATGTATCATGTCACATCACATCAATGACTACCACATCTACTGGAGACACATTGTAATCAAACTAATACCAATAAATTTTCACTTAGGGTATTCCTTTCCAATATCCTTTAACTCAGAATGAGGTTATTCAAGAAGCATCATGAAAAATACTTTTGACCAAAAACTTCTATTAGTGTCAGGACCAATATGAAAACCATCTCCAATTTCCTTTCACCTATGATTTTCACAATAATTATCCAATCACTAAAAATTATTGCATCAATCTAATATCACCATCCAGAATACTGATTGATTGGATAATTCATATAGAAACAAATAAGGGATCACAACCCATCTCATATTTTCATAATAGTTCCCAAGGAAACTGAACTGCTCTAAACTAACCACTCATACCATAAGACCATCAAAGATACATATATATAATATAATATAATTTCCTCAATCATAACTAGATTGTATAATTATGATATGTTGATTTAGCTCAATTCATATCTCACGTGTCTCAAAATTCCCTATCTTTCATTAACACAATATTATCTATACTAATAAACATTTACCCACACTCATAACCCATTAGTGAATAAATTATTCACAGTCCTTATTTGAAATTGTAATAAATTTGTTTTTCCAGTTCCACTTTTAATTCCCACCTCATGTCCCAGACATGTCACCCCATGACCACCCAGATCTATCTCTTCCAAGCCCATAGGGAACATCCCTGACTAGTTCCATCATCTAAAAAATCATATACCATGGGAGATGTATTAATCCTATAATATATAATAATCACCCACTAAAAAATAAGATCTAACCCTGATGGATATATCACACTCCTAGAAACCTCTATGACTTTTATCCTCCATCAAGAGGGTATTCACACTGGTGAGTAAATTGTATGACCATCACAAATGTCGCTTAGAGTACTCATCTGACATTTCCTTCACAAATATAATTGTGAAACCAACATATGATAATGAATTTACAATATAATAAAAAAATTTATATATGGCATATAAAAAACCAACTGAAATCAAAACACCCTTGGAGACATAGTCTTCTAGAGATTTTCTTCCTATCAATGTGCATAAATGTAACTAATAAAACTATACAATGATAAATAATATCATATCATTTTATGTAGGATTTCCTAAATCCATAACCATTTTAATGGGAAATATATTTTTATTTTGTCATTTATAATCATATATAAACAAGTATATGGTTATTCATTATAATGAATACCTAATATAAACATTGTGTCACCTACTTAATCCATGGTCATCATATATATCAAAGATAAGAAATTTCTCCACCTTGATGTGATGATCTAGTATCAAGAAACACCATTAAAATAATTAATTATTATATATTATTATAATTTATATAATTTAATAAAGGAGGAATATTGGATATAAATTAGTGATAAACATAATCTCAATCAAACTGGACCATTAGAATGAACAAGGTCCATAAAACATCCCATGACATCATTTTGTAGAAAAGGCGTGTCAACATGCACTTGAACTCTTTCATATTTTTTTATAATAATAAAAAATGATATGTAAAAATGTTTTGACATAAACTTATACTGAAATGGGGAGAGAAGTAATACATTAAACATATATGTATTTCCACTATAGAATGAATGTAGAATACCTAATATTCAGGATTACGGAATAACCCATTGGTGGAATCATCAATAAACCCTATACAAGAGACAAAAATATAAAAGTATTTCAAAAGAGGTTATGACATAAAAAACATAAATATGCATACCGTAAATTTAAGGAAAATGCAATTTAATTAGATAATAATTAATGTGGTTTAAGGTGAAATGAGGAATGATTGTGGAGATCAACCTCTATCCAATTAAACATCAAAAAAGTGAGATTTTTGAAGTGGTTTCCCATTTCATATAATCAAAATTCAATAAATTATTTAATCATCACAAGATAAATATATATCATAATGAAGCATGTTCCCTATTTTTCATAATAAAAGGACACTTCCAAAAAAAATATCGCACTGTGGACCTTAGGTAATAGAATTGAATAAATATTTTAACCATAAAATACACATCCCTACAACATAGGATCATTTCCATCTCTGACCTTGTTATTCATAATAAAACCTACCATCTAATGAAACATAATTTTATAGAATCTTGTGGTTTCTTCATTGAAGAACCAAATAACTACAACATGATACTCCACCCCTACCCTTACGAAACCCTCAAAATCTAGTTCAAAGTATCACAATGTTACCAATCCATCAAACTAACGTTGAATATGTATTGAAACCCTATTTACCATGTTCTATTATGTGTCACCCCTATGTATCATGGATACCCATACAAATTGGGAAAATTACTATCTCTAAAAATCCATACATATTAGTAGGATAACCCTATTGTAATAGTGACATTAATAATTTTCTAAACCATTATGTATTAAAGTACCCCATTCTATCATAGGTTAACCCCTATAAATTTGGTTCCATAAAATTTTATAACTCTATCTTATCCATGATTCCATTAATCATTTTTAGATAAACCATAACAGAATATATTGGTTACAATTTCCTACTTTTAAATATCCCAAGGTTACGAAGCATTAACACATTCATATCCTATCATAACACATATAAACATTTGAGTTAAAGATTATATTTCTTAGTGTAACTCCTTAATTTTTCAGTATGTATTACCCCTTGTATAATTTTTTTTAAATTTGATCTCCATTTGAAAGATAAAAATTAAATTCAATGTGATATATCTTAGTATGGTAACATATTACAATTTTATATAAATATTACTACCATATGATAATTAAGTTGGGAATAAAATTTTATAAAAAAACAAGTGGAATTAAATAAAAATTAAATAAAAATACAATGATCATGTAATCCTTGCCTTAATATTTCCATTCAAGATATAACCCCTAATTAGAACTATATAAATAATGTAATAAAAGAGAGATATAATATAAATAATTAGAGAGAAGTATATAAAATGGTTGAATTATTATAAGAGAAAACATATGTATGTATGTAAGTGTGAAATATGATAATTATATTTAATATAAAATGAAATATGGTCATCATAAACAAAGTTGATGGAGATATGGTAATTAGTTATGCATATTGATATATTAGTGTTTGTTAATTTTTATCATATAAATATGAATATGATTCATAATTAATAAACAAACAAAGAATGAATTGTGAATAAAATATTTATATAAAAATCATTATTATAATTTGTTTCTATACATTACATATTATCCTTATTATTATGAAATAATGTTTAGTTATATTTTATAATTAATATATAATTTTAGTAACCATTTCTTTTTAGTATATTTTTTTTTCGTATTAAAATAAAATCAGAAATTTTAACAATTTCTTGTTATATAATTCTTTGATTTATAAATAAATATATTAACTAGAACTTAATTTTAAATTTATATCATATTTTATTAATATATGTTATATTTAAAAAATCATTTTCTGAATAAAATTGTTTTTTCTAAGAATTTTTTCAATACATTTAATATTTAAAATTAAATTATTTATAAATATAATAATATTAAATATATTAAAAACATTTAATCATATTTTAAAATATATTTAAGAGAGGTAATTTTTTGGAATTTATTATGTTAATTGGGTGAATAATGCATGATATCAAAAACCCCAAAAACTGTAAAATTTATCAATGGTTTAAAATGCTGAAAAAATATTATCGAAATAAAAAGAATTATTAAATTATAGTGGATATTGATCATAATTTTATTTTAATATTTATAGGGCCACAATCCATTTTAATATGGCTTAACATAACTATTTTGTAAAGAGATATAGTGAAAATTACCCTAAAACTAACTATTTAAAGGGCCTCTAAACCATCAATTCCAATATAAGTTTTTTATTTTTTTATATCATGTATATGTATCCATTTTTCCTTAAGAAATAATTTTAATATATTTTTTATATTTTAATTCCCAAAACGATACCTAAACCATCCCTTCCAAATAAATCCCTTTTGAGAATTAGCGATTTCATCTAGTATCTAAATTATTCTCTAAATTCTTCAATTAACATATAATATGAACACTTATAAATCATTTTACCAATATAAATTATGTTATATATAGGTCATTGTACTATAATGAAAATTATACTATGATTATATATACTAAATTTATACTCATTTACTGGTATAAAATCATTTGATTTGAGTCATTTTAATAATCTTTATGAACGATTATATGTGAAAGTTAACTTTTTCTTCATTGAAATTTATTAATAAAATAATACATGAAATATAAAATATTAATTATTAATGTAACACAATAATATGATTCTTTTAGTATTATAATAAAAATTAATATACATTATAATGTTTATTTTGGTTATTAGTAATTTTCCCAAAACATGTTCACAATAGATTCCTTCATACCGATAAATTATATTAAATGTATATGTGATATAATAAATGATTGGAAAATGTTGATATTTGTACCATTAATAATATAATAATTATTTTCTTTTTATCAATGAATTATAACTGATATATATATTTGCAAACTATTATGTTAAAATTAATATTAATAATATCGAATGATGAAAATAAACTATAACTAACTAATATATTTATATAATGAAGGATTATAAATGAATTCTATAAGAAAATTTATTTATTAATATGGTTCTCTAATATATGATTGATATAATTACAATTTTTTCACATTGGATAATGGGAAATCAAGAAATTCATGATTTATTGTAATGGTATACTCATGATTCACATTTTGAAAACATGATTATTTATGTTTTAACATAAATCATTGTTATTTATTTATTAAATATCTAATAAAACCCCATTAATTTTATTCAGTATTGGTAGTTCATGGGTTGTAAAATAATTCATACCATTTTACAATTATGTGACTCCTAATATAAATAAACATATAAATATAAAAGGACTGGCTTTGACTCTTTAGTACAGTAAAAATTATTATAAAACATTTATTTTTTCATTATTTTTATTTACTCATGTAGTTATTTATATATTTATATATGTATGAATAATGATTTACGTAATTTCATTTATTTAAAATTATAATCTATGTTTTAATAGTTTTTCCCATAAAACATTTATCATTGTCTTGACAGTCTCTTCAAAATTTTGAATTGGATATTCTTTTTAATGTTTTCATATGGATTCATTTTCAGACCATCTACATAAATTTTAATTATAGTTATCCTATCTAATTTTTCTGGTTATTTTAATGTAAATTATATTTTAATGTTAATATTATTCTGTCATTATGGAAATAATATTTTCAAACCCTATTAATTAGAATTTTTTTCATTGTTAAATGTTATTTGATAACTCTCTTAGTATTAATTTTTTTTATCTATTTCAATATTATTTTTTATTTTTTATTTAGTGGGGATACTAATTAATGATACAATCATACATCTCTTAATTAATTTATTATAACCAAGTTTTAAGGATTTTTACATGAAACATGTTACTTTAACACTATTGAATAGTGATATGGTGGAACTATAATGGTTTCAATGTTTTTGTGTCACACACACACAAACACAGATATATTTCCTCATTATTGTATGGGTTTTTTCCATTACATACCTCTAATAAATAATGACCAGTTTTATTTATTATGTGATTGGAATTCCATATGTGTGGATATCCCATTTTAACTATGTTATATAATGTGATTAGAGATACCATGTACACTATATTATGGGGTTAAACAAGTTATCCAAAGTACACTAAGAAAAGGTCAAGAGGTTAGCCTAGTACTTTATTAAAGGAATGTCTTGGTGGTTTTTCCTAAAATATTATATTATTTATATGCTTGTGTTTTGACACATTATTATATAATACAATGTTTTTATTTTATAACATAATGGATCATGATAATTAACTCATGTTTCCAAACTCTTCTGACTCATGTATTATTTAATGTCAAAATCATTATGAAATGAATAAATTTATTTATTTTGTTTTTTTCATATGATTATAAAATATTTTATGCATGGAGGTTGATTATGTACTAATTATCGTATTATCATCTCATAATAATTTTGGATCTTCCATTAACATATATTATATTCACCCCTTAGAAATAATTTTTTCACAACAATTCTAATGTTTACATTCCCCATGATGTAAAGGGGACTAAATAGTTTGATTTTTCATTAAGGGTATCAGATTGAAAAATATTTGTAAAATATATTTAATAATATTTGTAAATTATTTTGATTATGTATCATGTCATCAATGAAAAAACATGTGGGATTCAATGTGTATATGAAGGTGATATGTGATAGATAAAAATGAAAAATTATAAAATATGTATGTATGATGTTCTTGGGTTGTTTCAGTTAGTGTCAATGTGGGGTTTAATTATTTATGAATATTATGTAATGAATAATAATGATATTTAAATTTAGACAACCTACTATAAAAAATTATTTATGATGTTACAATAATTTCATAAATAGAAATAATGGTTTAATAATATGGAAAATGTTAGGTATCATTTTCATTATCATAACATTAGTACAATGATTATTCTTATATGAATCTCATAACAACCATTTTGGTATCGCTAATATACTAGATAATGAATCACGATATTTGGAAGGTGATAGGCACACTAACCCTTAAAAATTTATATTTTATACAATTTTTTCAATTTTTTCATATCATGATATACATTTATGTATATTTATTATTATTCCCAATGGTTAGATATTTAATTTTCAATGATAAATATTAGTGGTGTGATAACTACATCCCTATAATATAACTCAACTATAATAGAAGATAGTGGGAATTAGGTTCATGAAGATCATATTATTTACATATAGTTTAATTAAATATGATTTTGGCCATGAATTTTCTCCCAAAACACAAATATCATATATTATTTGTTTATAGGAATTTCACATTTCATATTCCTTATAAAATTATGATCCTCTATATTTTCAAGGATAAACATTAAATCCCAATAGAAATTACTTCCAAAATATGGTCCTTAATATTAAATCATGAATGGTATTTATATAAAATGATATTAGATGTAATCACTATTATAGATATACCATTTCTAAATAAGAATATTAATACTTTTCATGAACAGTTTCCTAGTTTTTATAAATCATGTGGTTTGTTTTTCTATTAAACTAATACATAGGTTTATGAATATATTACCAAATTCATATATAATGTTCCTTATTTGATATGAGTTATTTAAAAATAACTATATTTTAATTTTAAATAGGTTATTATATTTCATAGTGAATCACCGTAGAATACACCAATAATATTTTTTATGAAGAAAATTTAATTAAGGATTAAATGTGTTAATTATTTTATACATAAGGAAATAATAACCAAGAACATGCATCATATACCCTAGAAATATTAATTATTTTAACATCTATAAGGTGCTCCATAGTTCTCAATGGCTGAACATCAATATATATATAAAATATTATTTCAGTATAATAATAGCATGCTCCAAAGAAAACATTTCATAAGTTATATGATAAGCATAAATTAATATATATTCTATTTTGGATCATAGATATCACGTATATCATCTTGTATATAATGAATATAGTCTTATGATATTACCTATAACACTCATAATATTTTATAACTATAAATTTTAATTTAATAGTTTGTATGACACATAACACCAAAAATATAATGAAATTTAACCCCAATATACATTATGGTATATTCAAAATTTTAAAATAAATTCAAAATATTTTATATCTTGAAATTGAGTTGATATTGGGTTACCATGAATTATATGCTACAAAGACATTCATGGATATCATCGGTAATACATAAGACTGAGTTTTAACAAATTATAGTAATATTATTTAATAGTATATGTAAAACCATATAAACGTAATTATCTAGTATTAATATGAATAAATAAATAATGAAACATTATTTTTTTCAAAAATATAAAATCAATTCTTTAGTAAAAAATTTATTACCAATCCATATAAGAATCAATTGAATTTTAAAAAATGTCTTTCATTTTTATAAAGGTGTTTAATACTAATAAGTTAAATTAATTACTATTAGTTAATTATATTTATAAAATTTATAGATTATATGTTAAATATTATAATATTTTGATTCATCCAACATGTTTTATAATCATAACATAAGAAGAAATATAATTTTGGGCTTAAATTTATATTTTAAAAATATTAATTTTTAACGCATTTCAATTGAGAACCAATGTTAAATAAATTTTTTACTCACATTTAAATATTTTATATATGAATATAAACTTAATTTTTATAATTTGGAACATTAAAATTATCTTAGGGTGATTGTTTATATTTTTCTATGATAATTCATTTTTTATGATTAGTGAAAAATACTGAAATTTAATTTAATACTTTTCTTTTAATATTATATATTTATATTAATAAATAAAAATATTTTGGTTTTTAATTAATAACTATATTATTTTTTCATTCATCAATCCAATTTATGCCATTTGTATTTATTTCATACAGAAGTTTGATAAAAAATATTTCCAAAATTATAATGAATGATTCCTGAAAAAAGTTAATATAATAGTTTAAGAAGTTAATATATTTTATTGTAAATATTTTTATGTTTATGTAATAATTTAATGAGTTTCTTGAAACCATTATACCTGAGATAAAATGATTATCACCTAAAAAGAAATGAAAGGTAAGTGATTTTCATCTCATTATTTTTCATCTAAGAGAAATAAAACATATTCACCCCTTACATATTTTATGTGGTTAATATATATCCCATTTTGATATATTGTATCATTAATTAATTAATATTCATGAAATTTTGAGTTTTAATATAAAAAAAATTCTTCTATTGGTATGGGAATTAAAATATACCATGTCGTAATGAATTTCATTACCCGATTCATTTCTATAAGGGTATTTAATTACTTGTTATCATAAATATTCTTATATTATGTGTGTAATAATTTTCTTATATATATTTTCATATTTAATAATTTTTATAAGAATTTTCATTTTACACATATATTCATTTAATTTATTTATTATCACTTCAATTTTAAGATCTTCTCAAGTGTTTATTTTGCAATCTCATTCGGTTCAGTGTTTTTTATACATGAATTTATATTAAAGGAAATTATTTGATGATTTTTTAAAGAAACATTAATTTTAATCTCCTCCAATTATTCATAATCTTTCTCAAGTAATAGTACCATTTTTCTCTCATTGGTAAATAAATATTTTAAAAAATATTTTAAAGAAAACCAGACTTTATTTCTCTCATTAGACAAAGAACATGTTTTCTTTTAAAAAGAAAATTTTCTAAAATGGATTTCAAATTTTTTTAACATTTCAAAATTATTTATAAGATGTATTTATACGCTTTTTCTATCATTTTTTTCACAATAAATTCTCTTGTATCTTTCCTAACAAAGAAATTTTCTAGCCTTTTTACCGTGAAAAAGGAATGTTCTTTTTACCCAGTATGACATCTAAGAATTTACACACCTTATTTTTTATGAGGATTGATTTTAATTTTTTAAATGATGATTTTTGAATAATTGTTTTTAGAAAATTCGCTTCTATAGAGATGTTTTTTTAAAATATTTCAAAATAAATAACATATTTTCCTCATATTTTTTTTTGAAATATATATATATTTATAGAATATATATTCATCAATGTCATGATCCCATTAATTTTACACCATATTGGAATCATTATATGGGTACTATCATTATTTATCATGTTGATTGTTTATGATTTATTTGGACATGAATAGTATTGAAATTCACTTCATTGATTCCATTTTTATTCCACTTTAAATAAATTAATTTCTTTTTGTCATAAGAAATTTAATTTCCCCTAATTATCCATATCAATTATCTTGAATATGATAATTTCCTAACCTATATATCGTTTTTCCAAATAGTTTTTACATTGATTATTATTTGATTATATGGGTAAATTTTTATAATTTCATATTATTAATTCAGTAAGGATATTTGATAATCCATATTATTTTTTAGTTGAATCGATTAATTGATATGGGGAATGATTATGTGAAGAATTTATATATGGGTACTAAACATTATATATCCCCTAAAAATATTAAAATGTTCTCATGAAACAAATAAACTATAAAAAATGAACGGGATTTTATGTGTAGTTTTAAACTGTCTTGAGAATTGTTTTGATTGTATAGGAGTTCTTGTGCCTCAAACATGACATCCAATAATTATGAATTGACTTAAGTTTTTTTGTATATAATATCCAGGACATTTTAAATTTGAAAAAATCTATGCATTCATTTAATTATTAGTTTATTAATTACATTCAATGTTTTTTAAATTCATAGATTTCACTATTAATTATTATTTATCAATTTATTTAAATACCATGTAATTTTAGTTATTTACATTTCCATTTTTTATGTGCATCCACCATAATTTATGGATTAAAAGGAATTTCTATTATGTTATTACCTTTATATATTAATGATTTATTATTTCATAAGATACCCTTGTCTGATACTAAGAATTTTAGATAAACATTATTTTCATTCCATCTGTATGATTCCATGATTATTAATAAAAATGATATTCAGGGAAACTCTAGATGGAATAATTTTATTATCCATGAAGAAAAACAATATTTATTTTAATTAATGTATTAATTTATTATACAAGAATCATGTTTATATCTGATTTACCAAAACAACTTATGTCATTGGTCCTTTAGTATTTGAGTCCATGTAATCATGCCAATGTAATGATAGTAGACACCAGCTCTGGGATTCTAGGACTACATCACTACTGTTTATATCAATATAATTTTAGTAAAAAATGATAACTAGATTTTGGAAAATATAGATCATAAAACATACTAATGAGGTAGAGAATGACAATATGTATGGATGGAAATCTTCTAATTTTGGTATGGTACATAATTTGTGGTTTTTTTACAATACATCAATGTATATGTAAACAAGTCAGTGTGATTTTGGAATAGATGTTCCAATGGGTAATAAATCTAAAATGGTTTGTTAATCTGGACTTGAGCATATCCTAGTACATGAAAACATTCCTTTTTATACATATAGTTTGATACTCTAGAGGGATATTCTTTTTATAATTCACAATTTCATTAAAAACTGTCATTAAGGATTTTAATATATATTGACAATAAATTACCTAGGCTAAAACATAGACCAAAGATTGACCAACTATGAAATAGACTCGATGTGTTATTTATGTGTTAATTTTCAATTGAATGTAATAGTTAAATGTATATTTAATAATTAAATTTCACGGATCTCTATAATGTTTATTTTAAAATTTATTTAAATTAATTTTTAAAAAATATATTTGATGGGTGAAAACCCATCAAGTCTGTAAAATCTATGACAATGGAAAAAAAACTAATGGATGATAATTGTTTCATTCATACCAATATCCTAAAATATGACTTCATAAATACTCCATTGTTTTTAGTCATGAAATTAATGAATATATATTAATTATGATACAATACTCTTACTTTTATGTTTCACATTAATTTCATAATCAATTTTTAAAAATTTATAAATTGATATAAAAATATTATTTATGGATTTTACGATCCATTCCAAAAATTTTATAGTTCATAAGCATCAAAAAAACATTTTAATATATCCATTTCATGGAGTAAGAGATTAATTAGAATTTTAATTAAACATCAAAAATATGAAAATATTTATCTAAAATTGAAACATATAAAATATTATATTTTCATACATTATTATATAGGAAAAAAATTACTCAATATTCTAAAAATGGTCAAAAAATTATTTATCAAATTTGTTCTTTTTTAACTGATGGAATTTAAAATAATTATTGATTTATGAAAATGATTACCTCATTATTCCACTTATCATTAACAATTTTTTTGATTTATGACCTCAATCTCACCCTATAAATATATATTCTTTTCCTCTAAGTTCCTTTTAACACTTGACAAAAAATTTCTCTAATATAAAGACCTAGTCATACATTATTACATGTTACCTATATACATATTATTCTCTCTTAATAAAATATTTTATAAAGTCTTTTAAAATTTCAGTTTAAAAAAAATAAATTTCACAATATAAAATAATTGACCACATCGATAATGATTAAATTGCATGGATGAAATTTATTTTAGGTGGGTAGAATGCAACATGAAGAAATTTGTAAAATTATACCCTTTTTATATGATAATTTGTATGAAACCCTACTAGAAATGTAGAATATAATATAAAATATAAAGAATTTATGGATTATAAAATAAAATAGATATATTTTATATTTTTAAATTCATTTTTAATTGTTTTGTATAGCATTATATCCTAGAGAAACATTATTCGATAAAATGTGTTACATGCAATAGTGAAATTTTCAAAATAATACTGATGTTAATTATTATAATAATAGACTACATAGTTTTTAAATTATCATTTATTAATAAGATTAAATAACATATGAAAATATATGGTTTGAAAAAATATAATATGAATTTATTGGAAATAAATTTATTATAAATGAATATAAGAACCGATTGAATATAATAGAAATTAATTATGCTTACAGATGTGTTTTTATAGTAAATTATATTAACAAATATTATTTAATTGTAAGAACCCGAGCCTATAAGATCTTGAAAATTTCTTTATGTACTTCCAGAGCACGGCGCTCAAATGGCGTGCGATTTCGATCCCCAGTGTGGCTGGAATTAAATTTTAAGTGCATTCACACTAGGCATTCCAAAAAATAGAATATCTCCTAAACAGTTGCTCGAATTGGAAAATCAAGGGCACCATTGAGTCCATAGTGTGTCATTTATTATAGGATGGGTTTAACATTCGCGGGCATGACCCATTTGTGAAAAATGCCACCAGGGGTGTTTTTGTAATTTAGGGGCATCAAGCATTGGAATTTTATAACATTTGAATGGAGTCTCATATTATAATTCTGAGTCCACCGTTGGGCTCTGAATGTTGATTTTAACTTAGGGGAGGCTTAATCTCAACCCTGTCGAGAGTTCGGGTATGAGCCTACTGGAGGATGTTTTTAAAATTAATTAAAAATAATTTATTTTTTTCAATTTAAACATAACCACCTCCACACTTTTCTTCCCATGTTCTTCCCTAGTGCAAGTCCTCCCAACGAAAAAAAGGGGATCCTTCATCTCCTCAACTACTCTAAGGCAGTGAGGCATTCTGGCAGACCCTTTGTGATGCCACATGCTACGCCCAATGTGGTAAGTGGTTGCGTTTTCATTTTTTTAATTATCACATCCTCTTCTAATTAAATTGCTTGCGTCAAATTACAGTCAAACTCTCAAAAAGACCCCATATACGAGTAGATCTCATTCTAATCTTTCTAATGCATGTTTTTTATTTAAAATCAGAGTCTAAAGGCGACAGAAGTGATCTGAAGATGTTCGGAGTGTGTTCGGGTGTTTTTCCGAAGGAACTGGGTTCTCCGACAAGTTCGCATGGTGGTCTGCAGCGGCACAACGATCGGGAACGGAGGTCGGCCAGACGGTCTTCGGTGGCTCAGCATTAGGGAGAGGTGGTGTCGGTGTGGCGTTCAAGTGGGAGCGATAGTCAGCTGGTCAAACGGCGGGGTGCCAGCCGAGGTGGCGCCAATGAGTCAGAGACTCAGGCCGACTGGCTTTTGCCGGTCAGTGCGTTTGCGGGAGACCGGGGTCTTCAGAACCCGGCTAGAGAGACAAGGGAGCTGCGATACATGCGTACCATGGAGATATAACTGGACACACTTAGGCCAGTCTGGGTGATGCGATCCGGCCTGCTAGTGGGCCGATCTAGGCGCATGGTGGGCCGGCTGAACCGACCTGACCCACCTATTTTCACCTAATAAAAATTATAACGCCCGTAGTACTCAGACCAAGTGACAGATTTGTGTACCATATCTGGCATTGGAATTTTTCTAGGGGTTCTTGATTTGGATGGAGTGGACACATCCGATGCCCGATTTTAGCATCGTCAGTGGCGTTGCAATCCTGGATTCGAGGTGGAGTTTTAGAGGGCGGTTTCAGGAATTGAAACTAGAGTTGAGACATGGGACCCATGAGAAATATTTTAAGCGACATCCTATGTTTTGCGATGTTTTCTTCAACCGTCAGTTCGGGGTGAATGAATAGTCGATTTGATGTGTTCTTCAGAGTTCATCGTAATGGTGCAATCCACCCGACCTCTTTCGGGACAGAGAGTGGGCCCCACAAGATACCTTACGGGCCTAAAGCAGGGGCGAAAAACTTTTCTATCTAGGATATGTTTCAGGAGAGTGAATAATATATCTTGCGTGTTTTTCAGTGACGATTGAAATGATGTCATGGCCCATCCTCGGGGCTAGTGTCGTGACTACCCCAAGCCCACCTTCCATAGGTTAGGGGCTGTAGACATGCACTTAAGGATTAAATCCCAATAAAAAGGGAAGGTATTGCCTTTATACAAGTAAACAACACAACAGAGTACGCAAACTGATGTAAACACTAAGTAAAATGAGTACAAAAGTAAGTGTTGAAAAGTAAATGGGCCAGAATACAAATCAAATTGAATGTACAGTACAACTGAAAAGCAAATACAGCATCAGTAAAGTAAAAAAACAACCACCGAGTCATCCTCCAGCTATCTCACCTAAACGGTGGGTACAAATGGTCTCCTCAGCTCCTCGGGTCCGGCCGTCTGCTCCGTGTATGTCCCGCCTGATAGTCCACCTCTGGGTACCATCCCACTATACAAGCCTCAACCACGATCAGCGCGGGCTCTCATCTACAACCAACACAATGTAGTGCAGGCATGGCCCATTTAGGGGTGATTATACGATACTTATTAGGGACCTTGAGACCCCTGAAGGTCTCCCAAAAGACAAAAAGTATAAACCACAATGGAAGGATACAAATACATAGTACCAACTACCTCTACTTAGTTATATTCCCATAAATATACCTAAGTCATCAATTACATCTTGGCTCCAACACACGAGCCCATGTAAACCCAGTTCATATAGGAAAACAAAACCCAGTCCACCCAGGAAAGCACAATCTAGTCGACACAGGAAAACACAACCCAATCCACATAGGAAAGCCCAACCCAGTCCACAGCGGAAAGAAAGTCAATCATATCGATGATATAGATTGAAGTCAAGACTCAGATCACACAAGTATAATACTCATGAAGAGGGGTGAAGATGATTAAATAAATCCTCTGAATCATTTTCTCTGCCGAACCCACGTAGGATCCAAGTACAGAAGTCGTCATTGCCGAACCCACGTATGATCCAAGTACAGTAACCATCGCTGTCAAAACCACGTAGGATCCAATTATAGTCATCATCATTATCCATCCTACAGAGGATCCAAGTATAGTCGTCCTCACTACCGAAACCATGTAGGATCAAAGTACAGTCTTTATCGCTGCCGAACCCACATAAGATCCATGTACATTCTTCATCGTCATTGCGGTCACTGCCTGCTCTAGGGTTCCTGCACAGGGCATGCCCGATTCTGGGAGGGTCCACTACATGAGACAAGTGGGGTCGATACATCAACTGTCACGAATTCCATAGTATATTTATCACAAAGTTCAATCGTTAATAGGAACTCAACGCGGCAGACGGCGCGTCAATCGGATTCCTGGTCTGAGAGATATTGGCTTTTCTATCCCAGGGGACCGGTTGGTTTTTAAGCTGAAGCCAACCTGACCATACTCCAGATGCATCCAAAAATCATGTGGAGTGAGCCAAATGAACTGTCTCACTAATTTAAAATCAATTTGATCGATGACACATCATTCGGACATCTGGTTGTTACGTTATGAGCATTTCCGCCCTGAGAGCCCGATTGGTTTCGTGTTCGAACCAACCTGTCCATAAACTAAATTCTTTTAAAGCATTAGGTTAATATAACTAAAAGACGGTCTCGATCAAAGGATCCCAACGCAACTGACAGTTCGTCAATCAGAGGTTCTTAGCCCATGTTATGGGCGTTTGAATGAATCTGTCCGAAAAATAGGGGGTTTGGGCCATGTCCGACGCTGCCCAATACCCCTTGGGTCGGCTCGAATCTGGCCTACCCGACCTGGGTCCAGGTTTGGAACAATTGGTCGTGGTTTGTCCCAATTGGGGGCGGCGCGGCCCGACTTCGCGGCCCTGTCCAGCGCGGTCGGCCAGGCCCACGCGGCCTGCGGCCCGGCTCGGAAGCCGGCCGCGGCTCAGCTCCCGGCTGAGCGGGGTGCGAAGGTGGGGGGGGGGGGGGGCTGCCCCCCTGTTTCCAAAACAACCAGCCTTTTGCAACCACGACACCCGAGGGGGTCCCGCCTCTAGGTGGCGCCGGCAGCCGGCTCAGCTGACCGCCCCTTTCATGACCACCGCGACATTTGCCCGCTGCTCCTGTCCGGCCTTCAGTCCCACCAGCGCGGCGTGACGACGCCGCGCACCACCACCACAGCATGCTCTGACCATGGTTCTCGTCATTCCCGCGAAGTTCAATGGCACCGCGCCGCCTTCACCACAACTTGTCAACATTGATCAACAAGAAAGCGGGGAGGAGAAATCGTTCGTGTTTGTGTGGTCTGATCTCCTACCTTTACGTTGATAACAAGCTGCCAAACAAATGAGATGCTCAATGATAAAAGTATCACAATTTTAATTCATTAAAATTGAACCTAAAACCTACCTAAAAAATGATGATGAACTTCAGTGTTGCGGTTGACGGCGTCACGTGGTGAGGTTTCGTAGACATCGACAGATAACTTCCGAGGAGGAAGCGACGTCTCTTCTTTTTATCACGTTGAGAACCAAGAATGAGTATTTTGGATAATTCACAGGTCGTTGTTTCCTTCAATCCCGCATAAGAGGAAAATTTAGAAGAATCTGGGGTCGCCAACTCAATGTTCTTCATCAGAGTATTAGCATTCTTCAATGAAGGAGAAGAAGTTCTTCAAGAGAATAGATCTCTCTCCCAAATCGTCACACAACAAGTTAACCCCAAAAATAAAATAAGTCTCGTCATATTTTATTATTTCATGCCATGCATTAAAATATCAAAATTCAAACACATAACCACTTAATTAATTAATCATGAGTTTTCTAATTAATTGGGTGTTATGTTGGCATGATTAATGAGGGTGAGATAGAGGAGTTACTCACATAAAAGGCGGAGTAATAGATATAGGGAATGTGAAGTGTTTGGATCATGTGGGCCCCACCTCACCTTAATCCTCTCATGGGTAGTTAGTAACTAGTGGGTCCCACCCCAACTCCCACACCACGGATATAACCACTTATAAAAATATATAAAATTGTAACACAATATTAATTTACATTTTATTTAATCCACATTTTTATCAACTTCTCCTAAGCAAACACATCTTTGGTAAAAGTCCACGTAAGCAATTACTGGTGCTGCGGTTCCATCGGTGACCTCAGATTTCAAATACGAGCATTGGTTCAAAATATAGAAAAACCAACTCATTAGTTCACTGAACGTACACAAGATAAACTTCAAAAAAAATTTCTTGGCACACCGAGCCTCAGAATTTGGTGCCGTCAAAAACTGTGTACTCGTAAAATCACAAAGAATTTACGAAAATAATTTCCTTGAAATTTATGGGTCTTTACATTACTCCCACCTCATTGATTTACGTCCCTGTAAAGCTACATAATAAACTAGGGAAACAAATGGGTGTATTGTGCACGAATCTGAACCTCCCACTCCCAAGTGCTCTCCTGGAGGTTCCTGTGCTACCACCTGATGCAAACTAGAGGAATCGACCATCCACGTAGAACCTACTCCTCTCGATCCTCGATCTCCACCGGGATCTCCGTAAATGTCGCCCTTTCATCGATGTCCAGCTCCCCATGATCCATGATATGCATCAGGTCGTGCATGTATCTCCTCAGCTGAGATACGTGGAAGACGTCGTGCACCCGGTGCAACATAGGTAGAAGATATAGGAGATAATCCAACTTGCCTATCCTACTGAGAACCTAGAATGGTCTGATGAATCGCAGATATAACTTGCCACCCCGGCCAATTATCTATAATCCACGTCAAGGTGAGACCCATAAGAAAACGTGGTCGCCATCCTCGAACTCTAGTGGTATCTCCCTCCTGTCATCATAGGACTTCTCTCAGTTCTGAGTAGTCCTCATCTGATCCTGGATGATCTGTACCTTCTCCGTCGTGGCCTGAACTATCTTTTCTCCTACAAGTGTTTACTCCCCAGGGTCTATCCAGCACAGATGTGATGTAAAAGTTCATCTGTACAATGCCTCGTATTGTGCCATCCTGATGGTGGAGTGATAGCTATTGTTGTATGCAAACTCCACCAAGGGTAGGTGATCCTTCCAGCTGCGACGAAATTCAAGGACACATGAACAGAGAATGTACTTGAGAGCCTAAATGGTCCCCTTCATCTGACCATCCATATGAGGGTGAAAGGCAGTGCTCAGGTGTAGCTTCATCGCAAATTCCTCTTGAAAACCCTTCTAAATCCGGGAAGTAAAGTGCGCATCTCGATCGGAAATGATAGACAATGTCACACCACGAAGCCGTACGATCTCCTGAATGTAGAGGAGTCCCATGATATCCACTTAGCCCTGCTCTCTGATTGGTAAGAAGTGCGCCGACATGGAGAGTTGGTATATGATCACCCAGATTGAGTCGTGTCCTCTGGAAGTAAGTGGAAGCATTGTCACGAAATCCATAGATATCCCATCCCACATTCACTTCGGGACATCTAAGGGTTGTACAGAGCCTGCTGGTACCTGGTGCTCCGCCTTCACCAGCTGACAGGTGAGCAATCGTGAAACAAACTCTGCCACAACCTTCTTCATACCTATCCAAAAGTGCTATCATCTGGGATCCCTTTACATCTTTTATAATCTTAGATGTACCTCTAACGGGGAAGTGTGAAACTCTCTCATCACCACCTTCTATAATCAACTGGTACCATGGTACGTCCTCTGAAAAGGACAACGTGACCTCCTCCTACAGAGAATCTATCATGTTCATGTCCTGAGGACATATTTTCAGGTCGCGTCTCATAGTCATCATCCCCACGTTGTGCCTCTCTAACACACTGATGTAGTGTAGGAGTGACTATTAGAGACTATAGAAAGGCTTCCCCATCTCTATCCATGAAGGATATCTGCAACGCGGGTAGCTGCTCTGTCGCCTCTCCAAGTAGCTGAATACTTGATCTCATGTTGAGAGCATCAGATACTACGTTTCCCTTCCCAGGAGTATAGACTATCTCAAATTCATAGTCTTGGATGATCTCGAGTCGTCACTGTTGTCTTAGGTTCAGGTCCTTCTATGAAAATATGTACCTGAGACTCTGGTGGTCAGAGTAAACTATAAAGCGCTCGCACATCAGATAGTGCTGCCACATCATCAAGGTGAATACCACTACTAATAACTCCAGGTAATTGGTAGCGTAGTTCTTCTCGTGATGCCTCAACTGTCATGAACCATAGGCGATCATTTCCCACTCAGGCATCAGTACACACCCGAGTCTGGTCCCTGATTAATCACGGTAAACTATGTACCCTACTCGCTCCTCCGGGAACCTCGAGATAGTTGAAATGGTCAATATCTGCCTTAGCTCCTGGAAGCTCTTCCGACATCTATCTGACCACATGAAGGGTTTCCCCTTCTTCGTCAAAGCTAAATGTGGTGCTACAACTCTGGAGAAGTCTAGCACAAATATCCGATAGTATCCTGTCAGACATAGGAACTTTGCACCTCCGTCATGCTCCTGGGTGCCTCCCAAGCTAGTACTTCCTCGATCATCATAGGATCCACCACAACTCTTGCCTCAGAGATGACGTTCCCCTAGAAGTGGACCTCTCAAATCCAAAACTGACACTTCGAGAGATTACCATAAAGATGGTGCTCTTGGAGAGTGTCCAGTACTACCAGCATGTGGTAGTCGTGCTCCTCCTCAGTAGTCGAGTAAATCAATATGTCGTTGATGAAGACTATGACAAATTGATCTAGGTAAGACTAGAAGATATTGTTCATGAGACTCATGAACACTGCTGGACCGTTGGATACACCAAAAGAAATAACCAAGAACTCATAGTGGACATACCGACACCTGAAGGCCGTCTTATTCACTTCCTCATCTCACACTCTGTGCTGATGATAGCCCGACCTGAGGTCTATCTTCGAGAACTATTGTGCTCCCTTGAGCTGTTCGAATAGATCATCAATCCTCAGAGGTGGATAATTGTTCTTCACTATCACCTGATTCAGGCGACGGTAGTGGACACACAGTCGCACACTCTCGTCCACCTTCTTGGCGAACAATATCAGGGAAGCCCAGGGTGAAACACTAGGTTGAATGAATCCCATGCCCTGAAAATCCACCTGATGTACCCGTAGCTCTCGAAGCATAGTGGGAGCCATTCGATATGCTGGAGTATATATCAGGGTAGTCCCGGGGTATAAGTCAATATAGAATTCTACCTCTCTGTGAGGAGGTAGTCCTGGAATGTCGTTAGGAAAAATGTCTGCATACTGATCCACCACGACAGGAAAACATGGAATCCTCACATCAAATGCTCCCAGGATGAGACAAGCCAACTGATGAGAGATCAGCTGTCATCTTCTATGTGTGAGTCCATCCTATGCTGAAAAGGATCCCTTCTTGCCGGTGACGATGATCCTGCTCCCATCAGTGCGTACACACTGCACTTTACGCCAAATACAGTCGATCTAAGAATGGACCGTAGATAACCAATCCATGCCCAAGATAACACCGTAAGGCCTCGATGATGCTACAAGAAGATCCCAGCTGAAGCTCTCGCCTCCTAGAGTAAGCTCACAATGCTGGCACCAGTTCGTAATCGTCGAGTCTGCTCCTGTAGGAGTCTCTAGCCGTAAGGATCGAGCCAACGGCTCCGTCGGAATCTCCGAGCTCCGAACAAGGTCAGATGTAATGAAATAATGACTCGCTTCTGTGTCTATAATAACTACTGAAAGGGTGCATTAGACACAGATAGTACCTCTAATAATATCAGGGGCACCGTGGTCGTAGGCCTCCACTACCTGAAGCTGAGCCTGCCTCTGTCTGCCAGCTCCCTATGGTCGTGGTGGACCTCCTGGTGGTGGTGGTGGTAGAGCTCCGAAGCGTCGTCCACCACCTTCTGCTCGTCCATCTCCTCTACCTCGTCTGCCTGCTCCCTGCGGACGACCATGGTCGAACCTCTTACTCTGCCTATCTGGTCCCTCAACCGTCTGCTGCTCCTCTTCATGCTGGGTAAGACAGTCACAAGCCATTTGTCCCTACCCGCTGCATGCATATCACTGTCTACCTCTCGAAAGACTGACTCTACTATGTGTCCGCCGCACCACCAAACCAGTATCCTGAGGTCATCCACCTGACACTCTGGTCTGATTAGACCTCTGCAACATCAATCTATTTCCGGCTGCAGAAGAATCCACTACGTGTCGCCCTACAGTAGGTCTCACTACTGGTGAAGGTATAACATAGAATCTCTCCACCAGAAGGGCTCGCTCTAGTACTCCTTCCTACATCGGAATACTGAGGGAGATCATAGATTTCCTAATATCATGCCTCAGTCCCTGCTCGATGGTATGTGCCCGGAAGAATGGTTCTTGTACCATTTCTGTGGAGTAACGCGAGAGGTCGGTACATCTTGATAAGTACTGGGATACTGTCATGCTGCCCTGCCACAGCTATACTAACTCATGGATGTGCACCGCATGGAGGGTGGCTGGAACAAACTCCGAGCAGAAGAGGCTCTCAAAGTCCGTCCAATGATGAGATGCCTCGTCATGCACCTGGAGAATTAGGCTCCACCATCTACCTACTAACACATGAAGGAGACTCACTACAAGGATCACCATGAGTTGAGATGGTGTCCCTACCAATATGAAGACTCGAACAACAGTCTCTAGCCAGTCCTCGGCTGCCTGAGGGTCCGTCTCCCCACGGATCCTGGGTGGTCTCTCATGCTGAAACTCATGCAGTGCACTTAGGCGATGTGCACTCTCAACAGCTGGGGCTGGTGGCATCGGTGGATCGGTGGGTTGAGGTACTGCCGATGCCTCTATTGTAATGGGGCCCTGTATCAAGGCCTTGTCGCTCGGTGGGCTACCATCCCCACAATGCTCGGAAACCTAGCTAGTTGCCATTGTGGGGCCATCCTGAAAAGAAACAGGTGTGCCATGGTTAATACATTATAACTGGTTATCTGACACAAAGTAATAACAATGAAAACTTTTGAAACACACATGCAATCAATGTTTTCGTGCATTGAGTCGGAAATCATAAGTCAGGGTCCTGGTGTATGGATACATTGGTCGTCGCACCATCACCGAACTCCCTAGACTGATAACCACACTCAATACCCTAAAAAATATTGATTCACACAAAAGAAATTATCAGATTCTTGAGTTCCGTGGTAGAACCTACTACTCTGATACAAATTTGTCACAAACCGTCCTCGGGGCCCGTGTCGTGACTACTCAAACCCCACCATCCATAGGCTAGGGGATGGAGACTACCACCAAAGGCATAAATCCAGATAACATGGGAAGGAATTGCCATTATACGAGTAAAAACACAATGAAGTACACAAATTGAAGTAAACACTATGTAAGCTGAGTACAAAAGTAAGTGCTGAAAAGTTAATGGGCCTGAATAGAAACCCAACTGAAAGTACAGTACAACTAAAAATAAAATACAGCAGTAGTAAAGTAAAACTGCAACCACCGAGTCGTTCTTCGGCTATCCCACCTGAAGGGTTCCTACAGATGGTCTCCTCATCTCCTCAGATTCGGCCGTCCACTCCTTGTACGTCCCTTTTGATAGTCCACCTACGGGTACCGTCCCGTTCTACAAGCCTCAACCACGATCAGCAGTGTCCGTCGTCTGCATCCAACATAATGTAGTACGGGAATGGCCCCTACAAGGGTGAGTATACGATACTCAATAGGGACCCCGAGACACTAGAAGGTCCCCTAAAATCCAAAATGGATAAACCACAAAGGAAGGATACATACGAAGTATCAACAAAATCTACTTCGGTATATTCCCATAAATATACCTAAGTCATCAATTCAAGCTCTTCTCCAACACACAAGCCCAAATACAACCCAGTCCAAACAAGAAAACACAACCTAGTCCACACAAGAATGCACAACCAAGTCCACACAAGAAAACACAACCCAATCCACACAGGAAATCACAACTCAGTCCACAGAGGAAAGAATGTCAATCATATGAATGATATAGATTGATGTCAAGACTCAGCTCACACAGGTATAATACTCACGAAGAGGGGTGGAGATGATTAGAAGAATCCTCTGAATAATCTCCTCTGCTAAACCCATGTAGGATCCATGTAACAAAGTCGTCACTGCCAAACCCACGTAGGATCCAAGTATAGTAACCGTCGCTGGGGAACCCACGTAGAATCCAAGTAGAGTCGTTATCGCTGCAAAACCCACAGAGGATCAGAGTATAGTCTTCCTCACTACCGAACCCACGTAGTATCCAAATATAGTCATCCTCACTACCGAACCAACATAAGATCCAAGTACAGTGGTCATCATCGTTGTGGTCACATCCAGATATAGGGTTCCCGCACACAGCATGCTCGATTTCGGGAGGTTCCATTCCACGAGCCAAGGGGGGTTGATACATAAACTGTCATTAAATCCAGATTTTATGTATCACAATGTTCTATCTCGTCAATAGGAACTCAACGCGATAGACGGTGCATCAATCATACGCCCGTTCTGAGAGATATTGGTTTTTCCGTCCCACGAACACAGTTGGTTTTTAAGCTAAAACCAACCTGAATGTACTCTAGATGCATCCAAAACTGATGTGTAGTAAGCCAAAATAATCGTCTCACTAAGAGGAAATCAATGTGATCGACGACACATCATTTGGACGTCCGTTTGTTATGTTATGAGAATTTCTGCTCTGAGGTCCCGGTTGGTTTCGTGTTCGAACCAACCCATCCAAACCCAAAATTCTCATAAAGCTTGAGTGTAATATTATCTAAACGACCGCCTCGATCCAAGTATCCCAATGCAACTAAAGGTGCATCTATCAGAGGTATATAGCCCATGTTATGGGTGTTTGAACGAATCTATCCGAAAAATATAGGGTTTGGGCCTGGTCTGACCCATCCCAATACCCCATGGGTCGGCCCGAACCGGGAAGACCCGACCCGGGTCCGGGTCCAGCACGATTGGGCATGGCCCGACCCGCTAGGTGTGGTATATCCCTGCAGGCATAGCCTGGACCGGCGCTAGCAGCCAGGACCAGTTCGGTTGACCCGTCCCGGCGCGGGCGGCCCTGCCCACACAGCCTGCGGCCCGGCTCAGAAGCCGGTCGTGGTTCTGCTCTTGTCCGAGCGGTGTGCAAAGGGGGGGGGGACCACACCCTATTTCCAAAATGTCTGCCCATTTGCTACCATAGGACACAAGGGGGTCCCGCCTCCATGTGGCGTAGGAGGCCGGCTGAGCCGCCCGCCCCTATGAATACCGCCGTGGCCTTTGGCCACGGCTCCTGCCCGACCGACGCGGCGCAATGGTGTCGCGCCTCTCCGCCATGGCCCGCTACTGGCTGCGGCCTCATTTCGACTCACCGGCGCGCTGTGACGACGCCCCGAACCACCGTCGCGGCCCACTCCGATCACAGTTCTCTTCGTTCCCACGTGGTGCAACGACACCGCACCGCCTTCGCCACAACTTGTCAACGTTGATCAACAAGAAAGCAGGGTGGAAAAATCAGTTGTGTTTATGCAGTTCGATATCCACCTGTTATATTGATAACAAGCAGCCAAACCAACGAGATGCTCAATGATAAAACAAGCACAATTTTAATTCATTAAAATTTAACTTAACCCCAACCCCGACAAATGATGACAAATTTTAGTGTTTTATTTGACGGTGTCACGTGGTGAGGTTTCGTAGACGTCGACGGAGAGTGTCCGAGGAGGAAGTAGCATCTCTTCTTTTTATCACAGTGAGAACCAAGCGTGATGTCGTTCTTGAATTCCCTCATCGTTGTTTCCTTCCTTTCCACAGAGGAGGAAAAGGAAAAAGAATATGGGGTCGCTGAGTTGATGTTCATCATCGAAGTCATGGCGTTCTTAAACGAAGGAGAAGAAGTTCATCAAGAGAATGGATCTCTCTCCCAAATCTTCACAAAAAAATCTAACCCCCAAAATAAAATATACCTTATCTTATTTTACTAATTCATTCCATTCATTTAAATTTTAAAATTCAAACACATAACCACATAATTACTTAACTTTGAGTTGTCTAATTAATTGGCTGTAATGTTGCAATGTTTAATAAGGCTAAGATAGAATAGTTACTCACATAAAGGGGGGAGTTAGAGAGTTAGATAATGTGATGAGTTGGGATAATGTGGACCCCACCTCACCTTAATCCTCTCATGGGTTGTTAGTAACTAGTGTGTCCCACCGCAATGCCCACACCAAGGATATAACCACATAGAAAAATAAATAAAATTGTAACAAAATTTTATTTTACTTTTTATTTAATCCACATTTTTATCAACTCATCCCGAGCAGATGGATCTTGTTAAAGGTCATCTTAAGAAATTAACGGTGTTGTGGTTCCATTGGTGCACTCGAATTTCAATTCTGAGCAGCAATTCAAAAGATAGAAAAACTCACACGTTCGTTCACTGAACGTACCTAAGCTAAATTTCAGAAAATTATTCTGGGCACACCGTGTCTCGGAATCTGGTACCATCAGAAACTACATAATCGTAGAAACCCAATGAATTTATGAAAAAAAATTCTTGACATTTACAGGTCTTAAAAAACGGCATGACCAATTGAGGCGTGCAGAGCTTCGTTCGATATCTTATTAAATTTGGAAGCATGGGAGGTCATTAGGCAGTGGTTTCTTCGACGCACTCCAAACCACCATGCAGTAGCGATGTTGCTGACCCCCAATGATGGCACATGCAGTACAAAGCTGACAGAACAGTTCCTGGTTTACCCTCAGTGGAGCTGGGCAGTGGTTTACCCATCGCCTTATGAAGGTTTACCCCCCAGTAGAGCTAGGCAGTGGGTTACCTGTGGACTTATAAGTGTTACCCTCCAACAATGACTAGGAAGTGGGTTACTCATTCACTTAGTAGAGATTACCCTCCAACGGGGCATTGCAGTGGTTTACCTGACAACTTATCAGGGTTTACCCTCTAGCAGGGCTGGGCAGTGGGTTTCTTATTGACCACTTATCAGGGTTTACCCTCTACTGGGACTGGGCAGTGGGTTACCTGAATACATCATTCAGACTCAGACCTTTCTATAATGCTAGTTAGTGACTTTTTTCATAATAACATGAGAGGGATCCTTGGTTGTACGGATCAGTGATGTGATAGTTTTGACATAACCTCATGACATACGAGGATGAGGGTAACATTTTCCACCGAGACTCGTCATTGCGACGTAACCTAAATGCTGTGCAGGTGAGTCAGTGCCTCCCAAGTGTATAGTATCGAGGTGCGGGGATTGAGCCCTTTGACTTGTACCTCCTAGGATAATGTGCAAGATGTTTGGGTTCAACATTAGATATCCCTCTAACAGTTGGAGACTCTCATTGGCTGAGCATGGAGATGGAGGTACCCTTACACACTCGTTTGGGTTCCATGTTGATAATATACACATATAAATCTGACTTTGGTTCCCACTCCATGGGTTCAGTTACTCTCCATTTAGGAGGGGCGAAGACATGCGTGGTATGCTATGTGATTTCTATGTTTATCTCCTCTTGTTTGGATGAGTCCAATCACCTACTATAGGTACTGATGAATCAGTTTGAAGTTCATCTTATCACCATTCCTAGCTCCTAGCATGTGGATGAGTTTACCTCTTTCCTCTTGATGGGTTGAGCTACACTCTCTTTACTATACTCGTTTACTGATATGGTTCTGTCTATTGCTAAGCTCTTTAGTTTCTCCTTTGTTGCTCCCTAGAGAATTCGGGGAAACCTACTAGGTATATTTTTACTCACCCCTTCTTGGGATTTTCCCGCACCTCGTTTCCCTTGAAGACGACAGATAGGTCGACCATGAATATGAAGGGGCATGGAGGTCACAGGATCTCGGACAGCGCACTGTGGTCGTGCCAGAGTTTGAAGGTGGGGATCTATCGACTTGTTTCATTTTTGTTAACTGTTGTCGGGTTGTCACACCTTAGTTGTTGGGCATGTGTTTTTCCCTATTAATTGTTCAGATTACCTTCTAGTACTTTCAGCACATCAATTGCTCTATGTAGTGGTTGATACATGATTTTGGTTGGCTTATAGATGTTTTTTATATGGTATTCTATTTACTCTACACTTCTGCATTGAGGGGTTGTGTGTGCATGTGTACAGGAACATTGGTTAAGGCCTCCCCGATATTGTTAATCCTTCGGTGCTGGTCACCAGTCTATGGCCTCTGATGGCAGGCTTGAGGTAGTTGCGGTTCGGGACATGTAGGATCAAGTTGTGACAAAGTGGTATCATAGGTGTTTCATTCCATGGGACTTTGTTCGGACGTCCCTAAAAAATAATTTTTTGTGATTTAGGGAAATTATTTCAACGTGTATCGAGAGCGGATCTCAGGCTGGGGAGTCTAGTGATCCTACGGGCGACTGACGTATCCACTCATCAGGACCCTGATAACCCGCTTGTCGACTCAACATGCTGAAACACATGTGGTAGGGATCTTTGGAATATGCATTTTGTATGACTATGTCTTTGACTGTCTTTTTTTGAGTCATCACCCCTTTTTTATTACTGTTTTATATATATATGATCATCTAATCGAGGTAATCCATGATAATTTTCAGTATTCCCCCACGGCAACAGCCAAACATGTTACCCTATCCAGTTCATGATGACGATTTTGAAAGTGACGAGGTGTTAGTTTAGGGACCCTCACATGATCCGCTTCCGCCCAGTGCATCAGATGTAGCCCCTCCACCTATAGAGTGATAGTTTGTACATGCATCTCAGGCCAAGGTTGCTCGTAGAATAAGCACACTACGAGACTTCCAGTGTCATAGGTTGTCAAAGTTCTGCGGGGACCCTGATCCCCAGGTGGCGGAGGACTAGGTTGAGTCAGTGGCGCGACTCTTCTGGATGGTACAGACACCAACAGACTAGATGGTGGCCCTATATGCCAGTCTTTTCATCGGGACATCTGGGCGATAGTCTGGTTCGGTGACGCAGACCCATGACGAGTCAACCCTAACATGGTATGGCTTCTTGAAGCATTTTTTATAGGAGTAATCCCCATCATGTTTACACTCCATTTGTATCCAGGAGAATCTAGATCTGATGTAGGTGGGATATCTGTGTCCCAATACTTGGCCCAGTTCAGTAATCTTAAATGCTACTCACATGACATGATCTGTGACAGCTACTTCTAGGCACCAAAGTTTGAGCATGGTCTTCGTAGGGAGATCATTCCTAGTGTGGTACCCTTGTGCGTCTCCATTTATGTCGGTGTTCTGGAGAGGGATCTTGTGACCGAGAGCTTCCTGGATGAGGGGCTCTAGATGGAAGGATCTAGAAGTGGCCTCTTTAGAGAGGAGTCTTCATCAGGAAGATGAGAGGGAGCTGAGCCGCAGCCAAGGAGTCTCTTCCATGAGCTGACCTAGGGCTAGGGTCGTACACCTCAGTGGCACCGTAGGGCACCAGGGGAGATGGGAGAGAGCCGGTGTTACTCTTGTGATGGTCAGGTCCATCTAGCATATGATTTCCTGACCAGACATGCAGATGAGCCATAGCAAGCAGCGAGCACACTACAGAGGCAGAGGCAACGCCATGACTAAGGGTCACCGAGGCGGGGATCGGGCAGTCCTAAGAGAGGTGGCATAGGAAGAGTGGAAGGACTAAGAGGTGGACGAAAAAATATTGATATCCCTTCACCGCCACCCCAAGGAGGCCCACACCAGGCTCAGGGAGCTAGAAATAGGGGTCATGGGAAGCTTCAAGCCATGGGTGTTTGAGACCCCCATCGCACGAGATTGTCCGATATACTCATTGTGTTTACACAAAAATTGCTTCAGTACTAGTAGAATAATTTTTCATCCGTTCATTTATATCACCACTGTTAGGAAGATAGTTGGAGCTTCTAGTAGAGGTGTTCACAACTGCACTTAGCCTCGAGGTTCCTATGGGAAGCGCCTTGTTAGTGACCTTTATCTTCATACAGTGCAGACTATAAATTGGAAGAGTATGTTTCATGTGGGAACTTCTCATCATCACGATGGAACCATATGACATCATAATATGCATGGATTGTATTTCTATGGTTCATTTTTAGTTCAACTGTTATCACAGACGAGTCAGAAGCGTGTTTTTTGACGGGATGAGGTTCACCATCCTTGGTGAATGAGACCTCATGGCAGAGTAGATGGATACTGTTAGCAGGAGACCCCAAACTTTTTTGCACCAGCTGGAGAGCAGTGATCTCGAAGCAGTAGACACTACATGAACCTGGATCCCTACTATTGTTGAGGTCTATATGGACTGTTTTCCCTCGGATGTTCTGGGACTACCTTCAAGGCGAGAGATATACTTTTGTATCGACTTGCAACCGGGAAATGCCCCGATATCTTGTGACGTATATCGGATGGAACCCACAGAGCTTAGGGAGCTACGACTATAGTTTGATTACCTTCGTGAGGAATTATTTATCAAGACTAGTGTGTCCACCTAGGTAGCTCAAGATTTGTTTATGGAAAAGGCAGATGGGTGTCTGCAGATTTGTGTGGATTATCATCAGATAAATCAGGCCATGATAAAGAATAAGTACCCTTTTCCGAGGATCAATGACCTCTTTGACCAGTTGCGAGGTGAGTAGTGTTTTTCAATGATTGATCTTTGATTGGGCTACCACCATTTGCGGGTTTGTGAGGCCAATATCCCAAAGATATCCTTCTGTTGTCGATATGGACACTAAAAGTTTATAGTGATGCCCTTTGGTGTGATGAATGTACCTACCCTATTCGCGGATTTAATGAACCATATTTTCCCACCATAGTTGGACTAGTTTGTGGTTGTCTTTATTGATGACAAACTCATTTACTCTGCAATAGAGGATGAGCATGCATAGAATTTTACGATGGTCCTAGACTTACATTGAGAGAACAAACTGTATGAGAGGCTCTCGAAGTGCTAGTTTTGGATTCATGAGGTTTCCTTTTTTGGGAACGTCATTACGGAACATGTATTGGCTGGGGATCCCAAAAATATAGAGGAATTTCTTTCTTGGGAGCCACCCATGAATGTGTTTGAGGTGTGGAATTTCCAAGGTTTGACAAGGTACTACAAGAGGATCATGAAGGACTTCTCTAGGATTGATGCCCCCTTTTCCACATTTATGCAGATGGGATGACTGTTTATCTGGTCTGATTAGTTCCATAAGTCCTTTGAGGAGTTGAGGTAGAGGCTAAATACTGCTCCAGTGTTGAAGCTTCTAGAGGAGGGCGTTGACTTGGTTGTATACTAAGATGCTTCAGGAGAGGGGCTTGGGTGCTTGATGATGCAGCAATGTGCAGTCATTGCATATGGGTCGAGGCATTTGAGGCCCCATGAGAAGAACTATGCGACCCACTATTTGGAGCTAGCAGTAGTGGTCTTCGACTTGAGGTTATAGAGACACTACCTTCTAGATTAGCATTTTTTGGTCTACTCAGACCACCAGAGCATCAATTATATCTTCACTCAAAGGGATTTTAATATGAGGTAGAGGTTTTGGCTTGTGTTTCTATAGAACTTTGATTTCGAGATAGTCTACACTCCATGACGAGAAATGTAGTAGTAGATTCTCTTCGCAGGAAGTCCCAGGCTCAGTTAGTGTGGGATGTTTCAGAAGAGTTTTCTTCCCTATGACTGACCTTGGTGGTGTAGGAGGGTACAAATTTTCTATAGTCAATGGTGTTAACAACTTTTCTTCTTGAGTGTGTGAGAGAGTTGCAGTTGGGGGATGTCGACAGTAAGGTACTGCGTGATCGGATATCCATGGCTGACACAACCGATGAGTATTTTAAAGTAGGGAATCACGAGATCCTGTCAAAGGGGAAATCTGTAGTACTAGTGGAGATGCAGGAGGAGGTGATGCGGGAGTTTCACACTTTTCCATTTGCTGTACATCCCGGTGTGGGGAAGATTTACTGAGACCTTCAACAGTAGTTTTGGTGGTCCGACATGAAGTGGAGCATAGCTGAGTTCATTTCTCAGTGTCTTACCTGTCAGCAGGTGAAGGCATAGCACTAGGTTCCAGTAGTGGTGTTACAGCCCTTTGATATCTCAGAGTGGAAGTGGGATGGCATATCTATGGAATTCGTCACAGGTTTTATGCATACAAAAAAGGGCCACAACTCTCTTTGGGTGATAGTGGACCAACTCACGAAGTCGGCACACTTTTTTGTTATCAAAGAATAGTGCGAGGTGGATATTCTGTGGCAGGTATATGTTCTGGATATCATCCGCCTTCATTGAGTACCCTTGACGATAGTCTCCGACCGTGATGCGCGATTTACATCACGATTATAGAGAGGCATGCATGAGGTATTCAGGACTCTATTGCGGATGAGTACAAATTTTCTCCCCCGGACTGATGGGAAGACCAAGAACACAATCCATGGATTTGATTATATTCATAGGTCATGCGTGTTAGACTTTGGCTGGAGCTGGGAGGATCACCTGCCCTTGGTAGAGTTTGTGTATAACAACAGTTACCACTCTTCTTTTGGCGTGGAACGTTTTGAGGCCCTCTACATGAGACCCTGTAGGTCATCCTTGTGCTGGATGGAGGTTTGGGAGACCTCCCACGTGGTCCTAGAGTTGGTGTAGGTGATGAAATAGAAGGTGCATTTCATTCGTGAGCAGATGAGGATGGCTCAGATCAGACAGAAGTCCTATGCAGACTGACGTCGCAGGCCTTTGGAGCCTGATCAGGGAGACCATGTCTTTTTTAGAGTCTCCTACTGACAAGGAATGTGAAGGTTCGGTCAGGGAGGTGTGTTATCCCCATGGTTCATCGGTCCCTTTAAGATCATGCACAGGGTTGGTGGGGTCTCCTAACATCTTTATCTACCCCCACAATTGGAGAGAGTGTACGACGTCTTCCATGTGTCACTACTGAAAAAATATGTGCACGTCCCCACACATGTTATCGACAGGGGAGAGCTAGAAAATTATGATGGAGCCACCTTTGAGGAGCACTTGGTGGCGATTGAGGACCAACATGAGCAGACTCTAAGAGGACATGCCATTCCTCAATTTCGTGTGATGTGACAACACGAGAGGGTGTATGAGTGCACCTTGGAGTGGGAGAGCCAGATGCTGGATAAGTATCCCATGTTTTTTCTTGTTTTTCTCTAGGATGAAAAACATAGAGGAGGAAATTATGTAAGAACCCTAGTTTTGAGCCTATAATCCTTTGAATTTTTTTTGATGTTATTCCAGAGTAGGGCGTTCTAACGGCGTGCGATTATGAGCCTCGGTGTGGCCGGAATTAAATTTTAATTGTGTTAACACTAGGCATGAAAAATAAAACATTAGCTCCAAAATGGTTGCTCAATTAGAAAAATCAACGGCACCGTTGAGTCTATAGCATGCAATTTACCCAACGAAAGGTGTAACTTTCATGGTCACGACCCTTCTATGAAAAACACCACCAGGGGTGTTTTCGTAATTTAGTTGCATCGGACGTTGGAATATTATAACATTTTAATGGAGGTTTGTATTAAACTTCTGAGACCACATTTCTGCTCAGAACCTGGATTTTACCATAGTGGAAGCTTAATCTCGACCTCTTCGAGAGTCCCGGTACGGGCCTACTAGTGGATATTTTAAAAATTAATTAATTTTTAATTAATTTTTTCTTTTTATACCTAACCCCCTCCAAACATCCCCTCCCTTGTTCTTCTCTAGTGAAAATCCACCTATTGGAGATGTAGGATATCCTCTACTCTCCTCCACCTCTCCAAGGCAGAGTGGCACTCCAGTAGACCCTTCGTGAAGCCACGAGCTCGTCCAATGAGTTTTTTGGTTGTGTTTTCAATTTTTTTAATTCCATCATTTTCATCAAATTAAATTGCTTGCATTTAATTGCTATCATGATCTCAAGGGAACCCCATATATGAGTAGGGCTCATTCTATGATTTCTAATGCATGTATTAGATCTACAATCTGATTCTCGAGGCAACCGCATTGATCCGATGAATATCGGGGAGTTTTCGGGTGTTTTTCCGGAGGATCTGGGTTCTCAGGCGGCATCACACGACGGTTTGACGGGCGGTCTGTAGCATCAAAACGATCAGGCATGAAGGTCGGTAGGGTGGTCTTCAGCGGCTCGGAAGTAGGGCGAGGCATCGTCGACACAGCGGGCGAGTGGGAGGGAGAGCAGGCTGGTCGAATAGGGGGTGCCAGTGGAGGGGGAGCCAGTGAGGCAGAGACTCGGGCCGACCGGACTTTGTCGGTCGGTGCATTTGTGGGAGACCAAGGTGTTCCTACCCCGTATGGAAAGATAAGGGATTCATGATACGTGGGTCCTGTGGATATAGAACCGGACTGGCTTAAGCTGGTTCGGAGAGGTGATCCGTCCCACGGGTGGGCCAGTCTAGGCGCATGGTGGGTCAGCCGAAATGGCACGACCCACCTGTTTTCTCCTAATAACAACTAAAACGCCCATATAACTCAGAATATGTGTCAAATTTTCATGCTATCTACGAAGATTCATACCATTAATCAATTCACATATTTTTAGATAGTTTCAGGGTTTTTAAATCCCGAAATGGGGGCCTTGGTGGTGCGACACGCCCATTAAGTGGATTGGCATTTTTCTAGGAGTTCTTGTTTTAGATGGCGCAGTCACATCCAATGTATGATTTGAGTACAGTAATCATCATTGTGACCCTATCATAGAGGTGGAGTTTTCTAGTTTGGTTTTGTGCATTGAAACCGGAGTTGATACGTGGGCCCAATGGGCTGTCTTTTAGGTGACATGCTTGGTTTTGTGACGTTTTGGTCAGCCGTCCATTATATAAGAATGAATAGTCTATTTGACGTGTTTTTCCATGGTCATCGCAATGGAATTGTTTTCTCGAACTCTTTCGGGACTAAGAGTGGGCGCCATGAGACACCGTGTAGGGAAAAAGCAGTGGCGATGAATTTTTTCATCGGGGATCCATTTCAGGCGAGTGAATAGTCTATTACGCGTTTTTTTCCATGAGGATTGAAATAGAATGACATGGTGGGGAATGAAGAGACTCATTTGAGATCTTATTAAATGTGGAATCATGAGAGGTCGTTGGGAGGAGGTTTCTTCAATCACTCCGAACCAACGCACAATAGCGATGTTCGTGACCCCCAGTGATTGCACGAGCAGTGTGGAGCTAAGAGATCAGTTCCGTGTTTACCCTCCCGCGGGGATGGGCATTGGGTTACCCATAGAGTTATTAGGGTTTACCCTCCAGCATAACTGGGTAGTGGTTTCCCATGGACTTGTTAGGGTTTACTGTCTAGCAGAGACTTGGCAGTGGGTTAACAATTCACTTAGTAGGGTTTACCTTCCAGTGGGGCTGGGAAGTGGGTTTCCCGATGACTTATCAGGGTTTACCCTCTAGCAGGGCTGGGGAGTGGGTTCCTCATTGACCTCTTATCAGTTTTTACCCTCTACTGGGGCTAGGTAGTGGGTTACCCGACTACTTTTTGCCAACACAGAACTTTTTATAAGGCTAGTTAGTGACTTTTCTCCATGAATTCGATAGTAGGATCCTTGGTTGTACAGATCAGCAATGTTACAATTTTGACATTACCACAATACATACAAGGACAAGGGGTGCATTTCCCACCAAGACACGTCCTTGTGATGGGACCTAAAAGCTGTGCAGGCGAGTATGTGCCACCCAAAGTGGATAGTATCGAGGTACAGTGATTGAGCCCTTTGACTTGTACCTCCTAGGTTAACGTGTAGGACGTTTGGGTTTAGCATTGGATATCCCTAGAACTCTTTGCGACTCTTCTAGAGATGAGATTAGAGATGTAGGTCCCCTTACACACTCATTCGGGTTCCTTGTTTTTCATATATAAATATACATCTAACTTTGGTACGAACTTCTTTGGTTCAGTTACCCTCCTCCTAGGAGGTGAGATGTCGCGCGGGGTATGCCACATGCTTTCCGATTTTAGCACCTCCTAGTTGGAAGATTCCACACTCCTAGTACTGGTAGAGAAGACTCGGTGATATCTCATCATCTCATCGATCCTATCTCCTTGTGTTTGGATGAGTTTACTTCCTTCCTCTTGATGGGTTGAGCTGCACTCTCTTTACTGTACTCTTTAACTGATCTGGTTCTTTCTACTGCTCACCTCTTTATTGCCTACTTTGTTTCTACCTTGAGAAATCACGGCATCCTACTAGGTATCATTTTACTCACCCCTTCATGGGCGTTTCCCACACATGGTGTGCCCTTACAGAAGACGGACAGGTTGTCCGTGACTACAGAGCGGAGTAGAGGTCACATGAGCGTGGATAACGCCATGTGGTCATGCTAGAGTTTTCAAGTGGGGATCTATCCAGTTGTTTCCTTTTTTTACATGTTTTCAGGATGTGGCACCTTTGTGGTTAGCCAGGTGTTTTTCTCTTTTTAGTGTTTAGTTTATTTTCCAGTGCTTCCAGCACTTTATTTTCTATATTTAGTGGCTGATGCAAGACCATGGTTGGGTTATACCTATTTGTCCTGTGGATTTCAATTTACTCTATACTTCTTCATCGAGAGCGTTGTCTGTGCGTGTGTACATGTACTTAAGCGAAGGCCTCCTCTAGATTGTTACGCCTTCAACACTGGTCGCCAGCCACTGGCCTATGGTGGCGGTATTGACGTAGTTGCGGCTCAGGAACGGTAGGGTTGGGTTGTGATATTAATGGTATTGAAAAAATATATATATTTTATATTCTAAAAAATATTTTTTTATTCATTTAATTGGTTTCATAAGATAATATAATAATTAATCTTATTTAATGATAAATTTTTTAATTTTTCTAAAAATTCAACATTATCACAATTTAATAGAGAAACAATATTAATTACAATTTATGGAATATTTATAATCATTAATGACATGATAAAATTAATTTATTATATTGAAGCATGTATAATACCATAGGATGAATTATGATAATTTAATGTTTCATTATTTGATGAATAATGATAATTAATGAGTTCTAATTTAAAACTACTTTTTAACCTAATTCATTTGTAAGAAAAAATTATATTATTACTATTTGTAATTCTTAATTATGTAAATATATAAAAAATAAACTAATTTTAAAAAATTTAATTAATTTAATATTGAAATTAGTCATAAACACATTTCAGACATTAAAAAAAATTTACATTAAAATCCCATTTTTTGTCCCATCTATGGGATTTAATTTTAAATAATCAATTCCAATTCCATGATCTTATTTTGGTAAAATGGATTCCATAATTGGAAAATTAATATTTTATAATTTATAATAAGTTAATATTTTTTTTGACCAAAAATATTATTGAATGTAATAAAAATTAATTATAGTGATTAAGAGGAAAAATATATGAACAATGGACTAATCCTTAATCATAAGATCTGAAACTAGATAGAAAATTGAACAAAATCAATTTTCTAATATTTCCACCCTAAAATCAAATGAATCAATCATTTTTCATTATTGGAGAAACCAGACATGGGAAATAGGGGTGGAATTCCCTTTTCCAAAATATATACGAATTCAACTCATCCTTGACTATAAAACATTCCTCAAACATGAAACAGATTCTCACCTCTCAAGACCATTATATCACACAATATCTACTAAAATAATTTCTTAGAATACCTTTCCTCCTCACCTTTGTAATAAATATAATCATGGAATCCTGTTGGTGTAAACCAAAAAGAGTTACAAGACAATGAGGTAACATTCTTCAACTATCACATTCATTTCATTACATACTCTGTATTTCAAATATTGTTATTACATTCTTATATAATATCCTCGGTATCCTCAATTTAGTGATATTTTTTCATCCATGTTTTCTACCACCAGAAAAACACACTTCCTTCTAATGGTTTATTAAGTTACAATTCAGGTCTATGGTGGACTACCTCATCATAAAATGTGGATTATTAGTTCATCATTCACCACCTCTCATGGTGGTAATTATAATGTGAAACGGGATTATATACATAAATTATGATATTTATAGTTATTATATAATTATTCAATTTTTATATTACACATACCTTAATGATTTCCATTTTTTTGGGATATGATAACATCATATATGGAGGTGTGGACTACCGCCTCCTCAAAGAAACGAGATTTTTTCATGATATACATTACACTTTTGACGGGTTATTTTTTTATATTTTTGAAAAAATTTATGAAATAAATATTATAATATAATAATAATATATATATTATTAGAAAATAATTTTTAAATGTGAAAAATCATCATAGTAAATAAGGATTAATAATCAATAGCAATAATATTTTATTGATAATATTTTTTAATATCCTATAGTAGTTCCACATATCCAATTTTCTATGGATTTTACTTCATTTAATAGGTAATATAAAGGGTATTGGTGGTGTGAGAATTCACCCCCCCCCCCAATTGAATTATGAAGACACAATCAGTGGATACCTAACACTCCTCATTGGGAGGCATAACCCTACCAATGTTATATTTGTTTTTATACATCCTCATTAATGAACAATTTTTCACGAAAAAACCAGTGGGATTAAAAGATGAACATAGAAAATACTGAAATCACAAATACTACACTTTAATGTAAAATTATATTAAAAAATTCAATCTAAGAATCCCTATATTTTATATACACTTCATAATGATAATGGTTAGTAGTTCCATTATATATTATTCTTTAATGTTATCATTTGATCTGACATATTGCAGTTTAATATCTCCATTCATCATTAAATATTATGTGAAAGAGAAAAAACATTTGGTTGAGTTTTTTCTAATAATTCTTGATTAATACTTACTTAAATTGTGTGATGCACACAATATTATCTTCTAATAAAATTGGAGGGATACTATCGATTGTAAATATTATTTCCACTCGAATGTTTTTAGTCATAGACCTCAACCAACCAAATTCTCAATTACTTTCATGTAATTTTATAACTTATTTAGAATTTGAGGCTTTTATGATGAGTGCCTACTATTGTAATATCCATGATATGACAATATATCTCACTGTGAACAAATAAATTGATTTTGATCACCCATTATGTAGATCCGATAACTATCCTACATCTGAAAACACATTTATATTCTTTTCTAATTTGATATAATAGAATAAACTAAAGTAAGTAGTACCATAAATATAAGAAAATTCTATTTAATACCATTCTAGTGTCTACCTGTATGTGATTAACAATGAAATTTAAACAAATTAGTAGAAAAAGATATATATGGATGAGTACAATTAGCATGATACATTAGAACTCTAACAGAATTGAGGTTTGGTACTGTTGGACCAACCCCTATTCATTTTCACCATACGTTCAAAATTGGTCATTATTAGTATTTATATACTAACGATCTATTAGAGTACTTAAAGGATTCACTTTATCTATTGAACATTTTTTATTAATTTTTTAGTGTAATTTGATAGATGTAAAAGTATAATACTAGGAATATTCTAAATTATTAATTCAAGACAATTCTAGGAATCTATTAGGTCTTTCATTTTAAATTAAACTATTATGATTCTAATTCCATCATTTCTTCCTTTTTGTGTTCTGATGATATTTAAATAGTAAACATAAATGATAATGATTTCTTATCCAGATGTTAATTTTTAGCAGACAAACGAGGGAATATGTGGTTATTTACAAACCCTTTATTTAAAAAATATACAATTAAATTATTATTCCACATATGCGCAAATTGTTGTAGTCCAAACAGAAAATTTGTTATTTTATTAGAATATATGTCTTTTTATTTTGATTTCAATATTTAAGGTATTTTAAATCTTTCTGGGATTCTAATATATAAATTATTATCAAGTAACCCATATAAATAAGATTTAACAATGTTCATAATACACATATTATCGTTCACATATATTTCAAGGATGATTAGATTAAAAAATCAATATCATCCATAATAGGAGAATAAGTCTCTATATATCCAATTCCTTGCCACTAAGGAATCCTTGTGTGACAAGAAGAGAATTTTAAATCAGAATATGATTTTTCTTATTATTATTATTATAAACACACAATAATATACAATAGGTTTCAAATATTCAGTTTGTGAACATGATATGTAAAAAACACGTAACCAATTAAGTGAATTTAATTCCACATGAATTGCATATTTCAATTTATTCCATCAGGCCATTGTTGACATTCCATATTAGACCATGGTTTTGGGTATACATTTTTTGTATCATTTAACATAGAATATAAAAATATTTCATCAATATTTTCCATATTACATTGATTTCATATATCACCAATAGAGGTGTAATTAATATATATTTAATTATTTTCCAAACCTTTAAGGTATTCTATATTCTATGGATTCTCTTTAGTATTCTATTCATGTGTTTCGTGAAGTACACCTATATTACATGTTTTTTCAAGAACACATGCCTCTAAAATAGGGATCATCAATTACAATCATTCCTTTTATTTTACAAGGTGTTATATCATAGAGACAATTTTTCTTCCCTACTTCTTTAATTTTTTATAGATTTAGGTTACTTTATTATGGAATTATTTCCTAATTCCATCTAGTCTAATTAGTGTATTTATAGCCAGTATATATGATTTATTCCTTCCATTTAAGTCTGTAAATTCATCCGGTAATTGATTTGTTGGTTCCTGAAAATGTAAAATATTTTTCACTCCCATATCACAATTCCCAGTGGGAGGATCACGAATGGATAATGTTTATACATAACATGTAATATCATTCTCTTGTATATGAAATCCAAAAAATGATTGGAATACTTCTCCATGAAGTAAAAAATTAGAAAAACTTGTTATAAATACAACAGTATTTTGTGGTTCAAAATATCAAATTATGGATGAAGTTTCATATCCTAAATTATTCCCATCATCTTTTGAGGACCCATCATTGTACATTGTGGGGGAGTAATGGGAACATATACTATACAACCAAATATTCATAACTATAAGATATCGTGCTCATGGACAATATCTAATTGTAGTGGATAGATTTTATGATAGGAAACTGATCTTATGAATATTAATGTCAATGGAAGAAATGTTGTATGGTCCCATACACGGCTCTTCAGATTTTTTCTCGTTATTAATTGTCTATAAATATGTTGGAGGAGCATTATCAGTGATTCAGCTAAAAAAAATATTCTATACACGTGGGAAACATGATAATACATATTAATTCCCATTACCATTCAATAATGAATGAAATATTTAGAGGTAAACTCTCCAGCATTATGAAGCCTTACATTACTAATGAAATGATCCCTGAATTGTGCTCCAAATTATATTTTTTGGGAAGGAAATGAGGAAACACAACATTATGAGTTAAGAGAAAACATAACTGTTTCCATCGGTTGTATTTATCAATTAATACCACAAAATATTAAAATGAAAATTATAATGGATGAATTTCTCCACAAATATCACATTGAATTCCATCAATAAAAGAAAACATTTCAGCATTAATTTTAGCTAGAGAATGTCTCATGATCTACATTTTAAGAGAACCATCCTCGTATTGAATTTATCTTAGGTGGGATATCTAATGAAACATTAATGAATATCCATGAGAACATTTAATTATTTTTCACATCATTACTAAACAGGGATAGTCTAATGGGTAATGCCAAAAATTAATGATTTTTGGTCCATTATTTAATACCATATCTATTTTTATTGCACTTGTATATATATAATGCAATCTAGATGATATTTTATTGTATTGTTTGTAGTACATGACTATTATTGATTTTATTTAGGGTAATTAACATGTAATATTCATTTGTATCACATATAGTTTGAGTATTATACTAATGTTGATATATTTCATTGAAACATAACAAGTTTTATTTTTTCATTGGGGAACACAACACATTATTTATTATAAAATGTTTCCCATTTTCTAATGAAAAAAATTAGTTCCATGCCCCTCCTATCATATATGTTGGACCTTATGTAATAATTAAAATTGGTATTTTTGATTTATGATTAGAAACATATTTATTATTCCTAATAATTTTTAATGATGTTCTAATATCTGGATTTTATATATCTCTATCATTTAAAAAATACATTCCAATGCTTCAATGTAAACAAAATAACATTACATGAAGAACATTAAAAAATTTATATAATATAATATATAAAATATCAATCGTACATAAAAATTTGATATATCTTATATCATAATTACTATAATTTTATGAAATATTTACACCTATAATCACATAAAATTTTCATGTAAAATCACCATCTTCATGTTATGTAAATTAATAATATGATGGATTATGATTCTTAGTAAAATTCACCTAATTTTTCCCCCATTATAGGATATCTCAAAAATAATTTTTCATTATTATTTACATGAAGTGGTTATTTATAAATCATACAAAGATGATAATGGGTTCTAAAAAATTGAGATTAATGTCCCTTAGAACAACAAAAGTAGTATGTATATTTTAGATTCCTAATATTTTTTGAGATTATATTTATTTTGTTTAAATATTCATTTCAATAAAAACCATGGTTACAACAACATGCTCATCAATGTCTACAAATAAAACCACACCCACCATGATAATCACTTCCTCAAATTCTCCCATTATTATATTCATAAAATATTTCATCTTATCAAGAAAATGTTGTCGCTGGACATGTAGGATGAGACAAATATTTTTTAATAAAAAGATATTTTTTCTTCTCTACTACTAGTTATAAAGATAATAGATCCCAATATTTTATATACCCTATAATGTGAAATTGTTTTTGTAGGATGATGTACGAAGAGTGAAATTTCATATTCCTCATTTCAATCTTTTTCGAATATCTAATCCCAATACCACAGTACATGAGTTGTGATCCAATTATAAAAATTAAATAATTGTAATGATTTACCAATTAATTGTCCGGGAAGCGTAAAGCATTCCATTCATCATAGTTTTTTGGAAGAAAACCTGGTTTTGATGATAATCCCTCTCTTTCAAACTCTTCTATATATTTCATTGATCTCTTTATGTGATGTATCCTTATTTGAAACCCTCATAAAGATGTATTTTTAAGAATATCATATCCTTTTTATTATATTGGAGGGTTTTAAAATTATTTTCATTAACTATTTCCATGAGATTTACTGATTTGATATGAATTTCCACATTATTCATGCATGTTATGTAATTACTTTGGGTAATGTCAATAGTGGTTAATTCAAACATCGTGAGAGTTGATATTATGGTAACATGTAAAAATTAAAATTGGGTTAATATTATCACGTTATAATATATATATATATATCCCACCATAATATGTTAATAAATAATTAATATGGAGATTTGAAAATAAATACATTAATACACCACCTTACTCATTTAAAACCTTAATGACTGTATTTATTAAAATATTATACCATCCAATCAGGTGAAAAAATAGATAAATCTAAAACATCCCAATATTTGGTAAAGCATCCTTTATGGTATTAATTAAATTAAACCACATAAATCATCAAATTTGATAGTAAAATTAATATAAAATAATAAATAATCATAACTGTCCAACCGGGTGGTGAAATATAAAAACAAAAACATACATTTGCACATTTTGACCATTAATGATGATAACATGTTGAGAAATAAAATATGAAATGAAAATAATATAATAGTGGAGAATGAATATGAGAATGAAAAATATTTTTTTATTGATAATAATTGTATCTATACTTTAGTAGCTCCATCTCTCCATTTTAGGGATGGACCGCACTTCCTTTTACAGAAAATGAAAAGGGGATCGGTGGGGGTGGGTATCCCACCCCCATTGATGTGTGTATCCATAATCTAAGGCTCCCTGACATATAAATTCTGGTAAATAATGTGAATAAATCATATATAATGAATTTTATAATAGCTATTATAATAAATAAATTGTATAGTAAATATGACAACCCCACTCTTTATTACACAGGTAAACATGATTTATTACATATTCTGTTCACTTGATAAAACATGGAAAATCAATAGTTCATGTTTCATGGGGGATTAGGAACATTAAATAAAAACATAAAATATAAAACTCATAACATATTTATTGAATACATACTTTACATTACCATGACATTCCCACGTACTTAGCATTGCCTAGGATAACCTGAGGACATGCATGTGAAAATTGTGAGATATAGAGCCCAGTAAAGGAGTAAAGAAGGAATAACATGAAGAATAACATATAGGATATTCCACAGGCATATAAATGGAGCATAAAAATTAATATTAAGATAAATTCATGATATAGCTTGATTATCATAACATGGAAATGTGGAAACAACACATAACATTGAATTAGCATGAGATAAGGCTCATTGAACATTGATCATTAGTAAAACCAAATTTTACTTGAAATAACTTTTCTAAATCCCCATTAAAATTGAATTATCATGATTAAATCCTCATTTCACTCCTCATATCATGATACTAATCTTTAACCAATGCATTGGAGCGTTATCAGTACACACCATCCATTAACATTTAATTTCAAGCATAAGTATGCCACGTGGATCATAAAACCTAGATTAATCAATTGTGATCCCATGATAAAAGAAATTTAGAATTATTATATGAAACTATATAATCAATAAGTAAATTTTCAAAATTTTTAATTCCCTTGATAGAGAAAATGAAATGGTATTCACTTCATAATGACTTCGTCTTAGAAAAATGCTGTGCAATTTCGACACCATAATATTATGGCATAAAAATTTAAAAAAATGGTTGATGAGAGAGAAAGGGATTTCTAATCATATGTGAATGAATTGATAAGTAATTGGGTTATATAGATACATATCTCAACATATTTAATATAAAATTTAGTCATAATAAAAATGAGCTTTTTGAATGTAAATATGGGGAAAGGAAATTCTGTATTGAATTTCAGCATGGTAATAGGTGATCATGGGAGGTATTAATGGGATAGAAATCGGTCTATCATCATTAAAACATAAAAAGGGATGTATTTTATATGTGGTAAATCATTCCCCATCAATTATAATTGAAAATAAAAGAGAATAACCAAATTTAGAAACTTGGATAAAATTAGAATGGAATGAATCCCATAAATTGAAGTGTGATACCAATGACTTGGTAGAGGCTTGAGGGAGGCTTCATGGGAGCTTGGGGAGACTTTTGTGGATTCTATAAAGTGGTTTTAGAGTTTATACTAACTCCAAATGCTTTGAGTGAAGAGGAAGTGGGAGAATTGGTGGGTTTATATATGAAAGAAGAGGAAATTCTTTATTATTTAGGTCTGGGACACCACAGATTAATCAAATCAAAAAAAAACCAGCTGATGGTTTTTCCCATGTTTATTTCCAAAGGGGAGAAAAAAATATTTTATAAGGAAAATGGCCTAAATTATTAAAATAACAGGGTCGATTATGTGGAGGGTATTCACACTCTCATAGAAATAAATTTGAAATGATAAATCATTTTATAAGTCTTGGAGGGTCCACTAAGACATTGTTAAATAAATCAAAAAACCATAAAATATAAATATTTTAATGGTAAAACATTTATTATCCGTACACAATGTTTATAATATTTTATTACATCACTATTAGGTCATTATGATGTCATAAAACACATTATATGTTTAAACAGTATTTAATTTTTAACAAAAACGTTGACTATTTCAGAATATGATAAATAATTAACCATTGGATAATTTCAACATCTTGATTCAAAAAATATATTAATATTATCAAAATATTTTCCTAAATATGTGAATTTTCACTTTGAAAATAGAAACTGACATTTATCGTAAATTAATGGTATTTGACAAAAATAGATTTCAATCCTTAATAAAACATACAATTGTTTTCATAAAAATTATGTGATGATTTATAAATAATAAAAAATAATTCAATAATAATAATATTTTATTAATATATTATTTAATTCAAATATCCATTAATTTTTCAAATTAGATACATTGGTTGAATATTTACTAAAAATACTATTTTTTCTTCAAAAAAATTTACAACGTAACAATAAAAAAATGAATGAATATTCATTATTATATAGAAAAATAATGAACATAATCATAGTGTTATGGTATTGTTACATAAACCCTTATAGCACCCTCATAAGACCAAAGGGTGAGGTGTGTGATGGTGATAGACTGATAGGGTGGCTCTGATAACATCACTCAGGTGGTAATATCTATCAACTTCCACTTCTACCGTAGGTGTCTCTGTTAGAGATTACCATGTTAAAGCTTGACCTGGGATTGGTCAAGAGAGAATTACAATTATTCCACCACTATTCCGAGCTCCAAAAAATGTGATTCCAATGGGGAAAGTATACTAGATGATGCCATCACATTTTCTGTGTGAGTAAATTGGATTTTTTAATGCCTAATAATTATACTAATCACGTGATCATTTTTCAATGAATATATTAGAAATAGTCACAATTCATAATGGTATTTTAAAAATCCAAAATCATAATACCAAATATGTTTATATTTCATATAACCATTATACATTAAAACATTTAATTATATCCAGAGGAATTTCTACTATTAAAATTTTGTGTCGTTACAATCTTCCCCGAATAAAAAATTTCACAATTGATATTTCCTTTTCTCACACTAAAACAGATGTGGGTAACTCTGCTATATCACTTCATCTGATTCTCATACTGCTTCTTCGATCATGTGGATTCGTTAGAACACCTTGGCATGGGGCATTGAAATATTTTGTAAATATTTCTCACTATGATCTAAAATTTTCACCGTTTTCTCCTTGTAAGAAATATAATACTCTAACAGTACTACCCCGGTAGAGGGTACATGTGAAGGGTCTGGTATATACTTCTTTAAGAGCGATACATGAAAGAAATCATGTACTTTTTCCATGGTATGTGGAAGTGATATTCAATAGGCCAAAACTCTAAAAAAAGCAAGAATCTTGAATTGGACGATGTAAGTAGGAATTATATTCATTTTCTATCCATACATCCTGACCATCTTCTACAGATATTTTCATATAAATACCATGTCTCCCACATTGAAATCAAGTTATCGTCAATGGTTATCTGCATAACTCTTCTTTAGACTTTTGGATGCCTTGATTTGATGCTGATTGGTTTTCACCATCTCCATCATTTCATCAACCATTTCAGCTCCCAGACGCTTACGCTCACAGACATCATCCCAACACGCCAGTGTTCTTCACATTTTCCCATAAATTTCATCATATGGATCCATTTTGATTCTTTATTGGAAATTGATATTGTAGAAGAATTTAACAGTTGGAATATGTTGGTCCCATCAACCATTAATTTCTATAGTACATGGTATTAACATATCTTCTATTTTCTAAATTGTTTTATCATATTGGCAATCGGTTTGATGATGGTAGGCTTTTTTGAAGATCAGTTCTTTTCTTAGAGCATGTTGGAGACATTTACAAAACTAAGAGTTGAATCCAACATAACAATCCTATAAAATATATAGTGGTACTACATAGAACCTTAACAATTCATTGATGTAATTCCATGCATGTTGATCTAATGAGAAGCCATATCTAATAGTGATAAAGTTAGACGTATTCTTAAGATGTTCCAAAATGACCCATAATGCTTTGTTTCCTCTGGATGTCCTTAGAATTCAATTGATAATGTCCATGGTAATTTTTTCTCACTTCTACGTTGGTATGGGTAGTGGTTCTATCATCCCTTGAAAATTTTACCTCTCAGCACTCACTTGCTGAAATACCAAGCACATTGATGTCTATTCCTCAATCACCCATTTCTTATTGTCCCACAAAAATGTTTTATCAGAGATCTCAATACATCGTTGTGATTCCCGAGTGAATAGTGAAGGTTGATCAATGGACGTCATCCAAAATGACATTCATTATATCTAGATCAGATGGTACACATAATCGTGACCAAAATCTCACAATTCCATCCTTATCAACCATGAACACTTAGGATTTCCAATTTCTGATAACTTCCACCCATTTCAAATTTTTCACATCCTTTTTTGGGTGACCTTTATTTTCTCCACGAGGCGAGGTTGAGAAATCATTTGAAAAAGGATTGATGACGATCCATCCAAAATTATTCCCATTTCCATTCTCCACAAATCTAGGAAGATTGTATCATTGGAAGTTATCATTATTAATAAAGATATAGGATCCTTTAAAATTATAGCATCTGCTACCTTGTTTTCCATACATAGATGGTAGTGGATTGATAATTCATAAACATTGATGAGTTCTACCCATATTTTTTGGCGCATATTAATCTAATTTTGTATGAATATATATTTTACGATCTTATGACCAGTATATATCTCACACATCTCCCACTGAGATAATGCCACCAGATTTTCAACATAATGACCACAACTTCTATCTATTGATCATGCATGGGATAATTTTTCTCATGAATTTTATGCTGCCTTGATGTGTAGGCTATCACTTTATCATTCTTCATTAACACAAAACCCATTCCCTTCTTTGATGCATCACTAAATACCACAATATGTTTTCCACTCGTGGTTCATGTGAGAAGGATCACAATCATAAGCTTCCTTTTTAACTCCTTGAATCTCTCTTCACCTTCATCACAGCATGAAAACATTACTCCCTTCCAATTTATCTTGGTTAGAGGTTTGGATAGTCATGATAAATTTCTCACAAATTAGAAATAATATCCAAAAAATCAATGGAGATACATATATTCATTACCAATGATGGCCTCATACATCCCTAAGATCCATCAATCTTGGATGGATCCATAGATATCTCATTTCATAAGGTTATATTACCCATGAATGATACCTCCTTCAACCCGAACTCACACTTGATGTACTTTTCATAGAGATTCTCCTTTCTCAAGGTCTCTAGAATGGTTCTTTGTTGCTCCTCATGATTCTTCTCGCTTTTGGAGTATATATGAATTTAATCCATAATGACTAAAATTTCATTATTGTGGTAATCTCCAGGGACTCTATTCATCATTACCATGATGATTTCAAGAGAATTAGTGAGTCTGAAATGTAGTACTATGAATTTATAGTTCCCGTATCTTTTAAGAAAAGAAGTCTGGGGGATATATTCATTCTTCACCCTTACATGATAATATACCGACCACATATCAACCTTGGAGAAGTATTGTTCTCCACATAACTGATCGAACAAGTCCTCAATTCGAGGAAGAGGATACATGTTATTTCTCGTAATTTTTTTGAGTACACGATAATCAATGCAAAGGTGCACTGACCCCTTCCTCTTCTTAACAATGAGGACTGGAGAAACCCATGGTGAAGCACATGGGCGTATAAAACCATTATCCAGATTCACCTGTAGTTATTTCTTCTTCTTATCAAGCTCCACTGCATCCATTCTATATAGAGTCTTGGATATTGGAAATTTCCCAAGTACAAGGTCAATTAAAAATTCCACATCTCTTCTATGAGGAATACTAGACAATTCCTCGAGAAACTCTTTAGAGAATCCCATCACAATAATAATGTCATAAAGGATGGTTGATTCCATGGAATCAGTCATATGATCCTGATAAGGATGCTAAAGGACATTACTATCCATTATTGAGATAATGGTTATATAGAATATCCGTCTTCCTACATGCACTTGTATAGAATTGGGGGTTAATTCTCAGCATGGAGAGTGATTTCCCTCTCACGACATTTTATGTGGGATCTATATAAGTAAAGTCAATCCATGCTGATACTTACATCACATTTTACCATAGGGATTATGACGATGTTCAAAGGGATGTTAAATAATTCAATTATGTTATGGGGGGGCTTATATTCATGCGATTCAATGATTTCCCATTCTTCGTACTCACCAAAATCATTACTTCCCTAACATGTGGTGTTGTTTGGATTGTTCTACTAAACATTATGGAAACTACAGAATGTGTAGAACCGGAATAAAAAGTATGTGAACTATTAAATAATGAATAACTAGTGTACATGTCACCACTTTGTTTTTGGGGTTCGCTTTAATGATAGTGATGGAAAAATCTCTCCCATGTTTCCTTGGAGGTTGTTGGTTTTCTCCGAAAACTGTTGGCTTAGGGAATTGATATTCATGGTTCCCTTGTTCATTAATGTTGAAGCAATGAACAACTTATTGATGTTCAAACATAGTGTTCATCTTCAATGTTGTAGTCGTGGGTATTTTTTGTCCTTAGTTTGTAGCTATGATCTCTTCTCTTAAACACCTAATGAATTTTCTCTCCCCATTCAGGAAAACTTGGGGGTTTTCTTTCCACACCTTTAGAAAGAGGGGTACTGGATTTTCATAGCACCGTTGGATTTATGCATCAGAAATCTATAATTAAAGTCCACATTATTCTTTTAATCCACAGGATACCCCAAATATTCTCCAATCTTCATTTCAACCTTGAGGGGATATCAGAAATTTTACTTATTTCTTTAAAAGTCGTAGCTCACAAGGTCTTTCCACCACCTGGGTTTCAACCCACAAAATAATCTTTTAACCTTGAATTCATGGGTAACCACAATGCCATAGGCGTTTCGTGAAATCCTTGTGAACTATTTCCCATACTCTCTGATGTATTTTTCGACTTATTTACTTGATGGTAAGGATGTCCCTTTCCATCTTAAGCTATAGGGTGCGTGGAAAATATTTATCGAAAAACATTATCCATAAATAATTTCATTCCAATGCCTTGATCTCCCATTCAAAATTTTTATTTTTTTATCAATTTCTACTATTGATCATCTGTATTATTCATAGGAAAAATTTCCAAAAGAATCATATCATACATGGATCATTTAAGGATGGGGAAGTTTATTTCATTGGAGTTAATCCTATGTTCATCAATTGAGGGATCATATGATTCATTAAAAGAAAGAGGCCTTTGTATCCTAACTATATTGATAGTGGCCTTTTACGTAATAGGGAGGTGGGGGTTGAATTTCCCACTTTACATATGTTTCTATTTATATATTTCGTTTACTGATAGAGTGTAATGAAAACAATCTTGATTTTTATGACCATCGGATTGATTATCTCATTATAATAGTAATCACATTGGTCTTCTCATTAGTTTTTTGCTCAGTTCCTCCAATTACTCACCACTGGTTGGAATAAGAGGGAAGTTAGGTGTATCACATAAAGTGTAATCCAAGGAATAATGTATAACTTATAATTAACATTAATTTCCATAACCTAGGAATCTCTAGGCTTCAGTCTACGTTATCTATTATATACATTATAACATATATTCTTAATGAAATTATTTTAATTCCTTTTATAATGTGTTATACTAAGATTGAGAATTTTTTGAAGAATATCACCCAGGAGTGTCGTAACCAAGATTTAAGTTAGGCCAGTTTTCGTTTACTAGGAAACATGGTGTCTAGCCTGACACTACTTCTCGATGTTTTCTCTCTTTGGATCATCTATTCCTGATACACCTCTACCGGCTCGTATCAAGACATGGATTTATTGTCATGATAAATCACTTACTCAATAATCACCATAATTTAGGGGTGGTTTTATTATACATAGTATTGTCTCCAAGGCTTCAACTGGGTTTTCTAATATTAATCCCAAAAATAACTAAACCTATCATCTGATATCAACTATGAAAATACATCTCTTTATAGTACAATTAAACATGATTTATGAAATAAAATATTCACTTGATATAACATGAAATATTGATATGTCTACAGTATTTGGGTCTTATTTACATTACATAACAACTTTAAACATAAAACATGCATCGTCTTTATGTATAACATCCTTTACATAACCACATACATCTCTCATACTTAGCAATAAATGGGAAAACCTAATGAAATACATGTGAAACGGGTGAACAATGAAGCCATGTAAGGAATTAAAAAAGGAATAACATGATGAATAAAATTCATATTAGGCAATATTAATAACAATGAAGCATAATAGAAACATGGACATTAAGGTGTGACATAACATGATTATGAGAACATGGAAATCTGGAAAGAACACATTACATGGAATTGGCCTGAGCCAAGGATCATTCATTATGGATCATGATTAAAACCTCATTGAAAATGAATTAAAATGAGAATATCCTCATGGCACATGAATTATAGTGAATAAATAATAATTTCATATAATGTATCATGATACTGATCATTACCCAGTTCATTGGAGCATTATCTTGGTGCACCCTTATTAAACATTTCATTTCATGCATAAGGGTGTCACATGGATAATAAAACATGTATACATCATCATTTATTCCAAGATAAAGGATTAGGGAATTCATACATGAAACTATATAATAAATATATAAATTTTCATAATGGGGAATACCCGTGATAGAGAAATGGGTACGGTATTCACTAAACAATAACTTTGGCATGAAAAAACTATGTGATGTTTCGGTAGCATACAATCAGGACATAATAATTCATAAAAATTATTTATGAGAGTAAATGGGGTGTATCATCATATATAAATGAAATGGGATGTAATGGGGTCATATTGATACATGTCCCAATGTTTGTAATGGATGTTGGATTCATTATACAAAACAATTTATTGAATTTAAATGAGGAGAGAGAAATTCCATACAGAATTTTGGTAAGGTTACAGGTCTACATGGAAAGAATTAATGAATGGTAAGTGGGTCTCACATTATTACAACATAATAAAGTACGTATGGGGAAGGTTCTAAATCAAATTACAACATTAATAATTGAAAATCAAATGTCATATAAATATTAAGAAACATAGATAAAATGAGGAAGGAAGTAATCCCTTACATGGAAGTGTGATCCAATGGCTTGGGAGAGGCTTTTTGGGAGCTTGGGTAATGTTTCAAGGATTATAGTGAAATTGTGGTAGAGTTTGGACTAACTAAAAAGGATTTTAGTGAAGATAATATGGGATATTTATTGTGTTTATATAGGAAAGGAGAGGGAATTTATTATTATTTACTTTTGGACACCACGCATTAAAATATTAAAAACCAACAATCATCCCATGGTTTTTCAAATGGTTGATTCCAATGTGTACTATAGAACAATATTATATAATTCCAACGACCTAAAATCTTAAAATAGTAGGTTTTCTTATGTGGAGGTGAGTCACACTCTTATGGAAATCAATAAAAAAAGCTAGAATGATTTTTATGTCTTTGAGGGTCCACGACTGATTTGAAAAATAAATCAAAAAAACATAAAATAACCTTATTTTAATTCTAAATCATATATCGACCGAATATAATGTTTATAGTATTTTATTACATCACATTTTTTTTGTTATGATGTCATAAAACACATTATATATTTGAACGGTATTTAATTTTTAGCCCAAAATATGACTATCTTAAAATACTATAAAAATTTAACCATTCGATAATTAAGATGTCTTTATTCCAAAAACAATATTACTTTTATACAAATAATTTTATTAATATGTGAATTCTCACTTTTAAAATAAAAATTGACATTTATCGAAATTTCATGGTTTTTGACAATAACAACATTCAAACCTTAATAAAAATTAAAATTGTATTCATAAATCATATAACATCATTTATACTAGAATAAGTGAGTTAATAATAATAAAAATATTATTTTATTTAAAAATAAATTATTTAATCGAAATATATTACTTGGTTGAATATTAACAGAAAATAATAATGGTGCATTAAAAACTATTTTCAAAGTAACAATAATAATATAAATGTATATTCATTTTTATTTAAAAAAATAAACCACATAATCATAGTGATATGGTATTGTTGCATAACCCTTTATAAAACCCACATAAGACTGATGGGTATGTGATGCGATGGTGATAGACTCTTGTGGTGGCTCAGATAACATCACTTGTGTGGTAATATCTATCAACATCGTCTCCTCCCATATTCTGTTTCATTTTAGTGTAACATGTTGAAGCGTTGTTTGGACATGGTCAAGATATAATCTCATTGATTCCACCTCCTTTTTGACCTTTGATAATGGGCCTCATTCAGGGAAAGTCTACTGGATGAGGTCATCTCATCCTTTGTCTGAGTAATTTGGATTTGTTAAAGCCCTATATTTATAATAATCATGTGATCATTGTTCAACAAATATAATATCAATTTTCCTAATTAATAATGGTATTCTAAAAATACAAAATCACAAAACCAATGAAGATCATATGATATATAACCATGTTATATAATAATACATTTAATTACATTAGGAGAAATTTCCATTATTAAATGTTTGGGTCGTTACACCAAATTCATCTTGTGATAATTCTTATTATAAAATGTTTTACTCAAGGGACACGGGGCACCGTACATTCACCGGTTGCCGGTTTTGCCAGCCTCTCTCTTTGTTCATCATCGTGGTTTAAGACACCTTCATCCATCATGAAGAATACAATAAAGAAGAACAACAGAGGGTTAATTCCATGTTTTTTCCCACCCCCTCTGCGTTAGAGCGTTAGCAAGTGGTTCACAATTTTTGAATCACAACAATATCAAGAATGGTTAAATGAAACAATTTCAAACAACCTCCCTACTTCATTTTTTATTGCTATCGAAGATGAGGGAAAACCTTTATTCAATACATCTTACATTGGTTGCCACCGCAAGTTGATTCTGATCCAGATTAGGTTCAGTTTACTAATTCTTCAATGTTTGGTGGTCGTTCATCCATGAGAGGAGCATTCTTCGTTGGAGAGCATAAGTTTCTCTATGTTCTTTTCTCCTATATCCTACCAATAAAATGGAATGTGGCCAATACTATTGTGTTTCCCCCAATTTAACTATTAGAACAATTTCAAATTGGGTTAATTAATTACATAGACTCGCATAATAAATGTTGGAGGAGTTATAGAGGTTCCCAAACATTTAATAGGAAGTTTGAGGGTTTCTCCCACTAATGGGGGTTCAAGGGGGTTTAAACATCTTGTGGTACCCACAACCATAACCTCTCAAAGGAGGTTAGGCTCGGTTGTCCCCACCTCCATAACCCCTCATAAATTTGTTTTAGTTCAGGTGGTCCCCACCTGTGAAATATCTACAAGGGTGGTTTCAAAATAAAATAAAAATTAAATGTTATAGCATTTTATTTAATTTTATTCTTTCATAAATAACTCATATTGTTTATTTCACTCTCAACCCAGTATGGTCGAGGTGAAGGTATCCTTAAGAAAATATTGGAACTACAAGTTAAACGGTGCCCTTTGATTTCAATTCATATCCCCAGTTCAAAAGTTACAAAAAACCACTAACTAGTTTACTGAACATACCTCAAAAATAGTTCAGGAATTCATTCCAGGCACACCGGGCCTCGGAATCACACGCAATCAATTTTCACTGACTCATAAAATTCCCATTTGAAAAAAATTAAGGAATTTATGGATCATTACATAATTCCATCTAGAGAATAGATTCACAATTTCATATGCACTTGATCTAGAAAATTGGATTTTTTTTCTTGTTAGATCATAGTCCATCAGTGGCATTAGGACCTCTCATGTATTTTTAATGTAGTCACAACCATTGGTGGGTTTTCCCCATTAGATCGTGAATATAATGTTTTGATGTGTTTTCCTGGGGAGATATCTAGGGATCCTTGATATGAAACAGTACTTATGTGGTGATTAATTACATCATAATGTTAGTGGAATAATCTAAGTAGGCTTTACCATTTATGGAATATAAAATCATGACTTCCTTCATTTTATGGATTTCATGTGTGTCCTCGTGATACTTATTATTGATGTGATTTTTATGAGGTGTGTGCAGTTTGTGATAAATATTATTTATGTAATTCACATATTGTTGTGAGTTGGCATGTGATTCATTCTAAACAAGAAAATATTATGAACATCCCCATTGTTTCTTTCTATATAACATTTTTTTCAATCATTTCAATTTTATGACTACGTTCAGATATATCTTAATCTCACTCCTAATGATTTGGTGAGTTTATGATGTAATTTCTTGCCTCATATTGATGATATTTTTTTTGACACATGGTATGTGATCATTCTAGTTCCATGATATTGGCTTGATATATGGTGTTTTTCATACCCTAGAGTCATGAATTAGGGTTTCTATCAGGATTTTCCTCATACGTTGGAATGAGTATCACATCCAGTTAAACTAGATAGATAATTAGTCAGATAATTAAACAACTCAAAAAAATTATTTCCATTTAATAGTCATTTTATGTAAGTGTAACTAATATTCAAGGAATATTCATATGTGTACACCTTCATTAATTCTTCTTTATTAGTGTTGAATTGTTTATTTTATTTCATGAACTAGTGTATTTTGTGGACATAAGGTAAGGACCTATTGTTTATCCTCTGCATGGGTTTATACTCGAACCCTACGTAGAACACTCAGTGCGCATACATAATTTATGACATGGGGTCCAATAATAGGTAAGATACTAATGGTGGTTTCTTGATTAGGAGCAGCAGGATCATGTGAAAAGATGTTGGATAGACTCCATGAATTTGATGTTTTTTTGGATGTTACATAACTATTTTCCAATATATAATAAATTTAGTTTTTAATGGAAATATATTACATGATTGGGATAATATGATTGAAAAATAATATTATTATTTTATTTTAGATTACCTTTATTATTATTTCTGATTTGTTTGTTTTTTCATCCCATATATTCTCTGATCATTATCTATGACCTATGATATATTCTTTCAATGAAGCATATTATGGCTTGAAAATATTTGGAATTCTATTTCATATAGTTTGAATTGCATCTGGATATGTGGGGATATTTAACTACTAAAGTGACTTGGTATAAGGATTTAAAATAAATAAATTATTAACAATAACTATATTCAAAATTGATATGAAAATACATTTAAAACAAAAATTGTGTAAAAATGAATTTTTCAAGATATATATTTAATTTATTATATATAGGAAAAAATTTAAAATTAAAATTTTCTATATGAAGAAATTTTATTAGAAAATATTTGTTCCGAATTATTAATGATCATATATATATTTTTTAAGTGGGTCATTCTCATTTTTATGCATAAAAATTGTTATCATGGTTTAAAGATGAAGACATTGACAAAATGAAAAAAGTGTAAAGTGTATATAATGTTATAAATAATTTTTTCATATTATAAAAATAACAACAATATTGGATAATGGTTGGAATATTGTGATTCTATGTATTTCACACATAAAAAATTCATGTTTTATATTAAAATTATAATCCATAACTATTACATAAATATAATGTTTGAAAATGCCACTAAAACTTACTTTTAATAATAAATATCCATATGACCTTATAAAATAATTACCATACATTAGTTATTTATAATATTTATAATCATAATAACACTCCCAAATCCTTCATAAACATTAATTTAAATATACTTTACTGTATAAATCATATATCATTTATTCCAACAAAACCTGTCTCGAGGAGTGAATTCATTATATAGAAAATATCATCTCTAATATTTACAATAACATTATAATAAAACCAATTTGTAATTAATATTATAAGAAATAATTTTGTTATAATAAAATCATTTTTTTATATATAAAATTAGCATAATATTATATAATACTGAACTCTTACACATTCAAATGTATAATACGTTCCAATTTTATTTAGTTCAAATACAATCATAAAGAATTTTTTACCAAAATCATCATTTTAACAATGAATAAATATATAAAATATCAGAAATAGTCTTATATGAGGTTAGTGACTAATATATTTCATGAATACATTTTGGAATAGATGGACCAATTTTTTTTGGAATATTATAATGTAACTTATTGTTATTAGTGAATTAACTAAAGGCTGCTCTTTATGGATTTTGTTATGATTAACCATACCCCACCCACTATTTAATGAACATGAAAGAAAAAATATAACTGGATAAAATTATTCCAATACCTTTACTAATATGATAAAGATTTACATGGTATCAAATAAATTTTATTGACACATATATTATGAAACATGTATAAACAAAAGTCAATATTACATGAATTTTTGTAGATAATAAACTATAAAAAACTAATATACGTGAATAGTGATATAAAAATTTATGTTTTAAAAGGAAATAAATATATATAATTATTTGAAATAAATTATTACCATGATTATTTTTAATTATTCAGATGTATAGATAACATTCATCGAATTCATAAAAAAGGTAATGGTACCTTCATCAATCAATTGATATTACCTTTTCTTTAAAATATAATTAGAGAAATTATAGCTTATTATTCAAAAATTGTCCATTCATCGTATCATAATATAGTTATTAATGGGTGTAAAACGTATTTATAGGATTTAAAATAACTTTTCGTCACAATATAATTGATAATATACTTATAATTAGAGTTGATCATACATCTTATATTTAGTCAGGACTATTTTTCCTCCATTTCAATATTGATCATTTTGTAATATATATGATTATCTAAACTTTTATAATATATTATGGTCCTTTTAAATTTTCATTTATTTATTTATATATGTTTTAATGGAATGTTTTATGTAAGTTTCAGTGTGAGAAATGTTCCATTATTTTGATGATTGATATAAATGTTTCAAAAGATTTTGGTTTATATCTTTTTCCACATGAAATCCTTTTATTTCCTTATTAATCATTTTTATTTACATTTTTATTGTTTTATTATTTTCTTATATTATATTATATTATATTTGTTCTTTGAATTTATAAATATAAATAAAATTTTATAAAAAATATTAAATGGTTCTTCTTATAATTATTTAATGTAATTTAATAATGCACATATAATATATTTCTATCAATTTAAACAACATTTAATAATTAACAATCTTAATTGGGGTTATGATCTAATGAAATCATCCAGCTAATTACTATTAATTTAAAATATCAACATTCTATAAATATATTTATAAAATACATTTTCTGCATGACTTATTTATGGTATAATGAAAATATGGTTATTTTCTTGTTCCTATGGAAATGATATGTATAATTTATCATTATATTAAGAGTTGGTCTATTTTAGAGCTCCAATGGATTGTGTGATGTTTTATATTTAAATTTATCACAAAGGAAAAATGGTTTATCCCATGTCCACTCTATTTAGGGATGTGGGTGGTTATCCCAAGACTACTATATTAAGGGGTGTATGTAGTTACCCAAAGTCCACTATATTATGGGTGGGTGGTAATCCTATTCCATTATTTTAAGAATGTATAGTGGGTTATCATTAATATATTTTATGATTTCACTAATTTGGATAGAGAAAAATTATTATGTTACAAAAGGAAAATATGTTATATTTTCATGGAAAATGATTACTGAATCATGTTTTTACTTTCCAATGTATCATTTAATATGTTTTTCTAAAGTCTTTATTAAATGAATAATTTTTAATTATATTTGTTTTATTGGTTATGATATTCATAGGTTATGTAGATGAATCTTGTTTATATTCTCATACCCATATTATATTCATATTTGAACTTCTAATCATTGATTGAAATCCCTTATTTTTACCACTTACTGAGCATCTGAATTCTCTATTTCTTATGTTTATATTATACATGTTATGAAAAAAGTAAAATATATGATTTTTTAGAATATTAATTTTGTATGATGAATTTATTATATTTTAATGAATAAATGCAAAATATATTGAATATATATATTGTCACCAAATAAACTAAACATATAGGATAAATACATTGTTTAATAACGAGTCTCTATAAAAAAAGTTTCAAAAAGTTGTAATATGATTATATGATGTTATGGGGATATCCCACTAATGATGATATAGAGTTTACCCTTCTATATCATAGGGAAACCCTTACAGATCATTTGGGAGATCCTTACAAAACTGAAATGGTTGCTCATATTAACACATGACCAATAGTGTTTTACCCTTATATACTCAATTTTATTTAGGTAATAGATATATTTTTATTTTTTTGTTAGAAAATGATACATGTCATAAATATTATGTATCACACAATAGAGAAAAAAAAATTAAATCATTCACATCCATAAATAAGATATACTAAAAAACAAATTGCTTCCAACCTGACCAGCCACATGTAGAAACAATTCAATAAAAAGAAACCAAATCCTTGATCTAACACTCATATGAGTATATGAGATACTTCTTAGGATATTGATCGCATATAAAAAAATATACGATAATTTATGATACTAATAACACCATTCTAAGCCATAATTATCAAACAATCCTTTTCTATGGTATAAAAATGAAAACATTCCATTTAAACAATGGATTATAAATTAAATTGACATTAGAATATCGAATACATTAGGATTATAATAACTAAGAACGTCTTGAAATTGGAACCCAATTTCTAATTCATCAATAAAAATATTATAATTATACATTTTCTAGAATCTAAACTATATCTGACTTGTCTATACTCTTTATGTACAATACAGAGATATGTAGTAATTTTTAAAATCCCTACAATGATGAAAAAAATAAATAAAATTCATGAAAATTCACTCAATATAGATTATATCTCACCATATCCAATTAAAAATAATTATCCATGTAATTCATCTTATGACCACCTTTTTAAAACATTGTTTAGACACACCCATCAACATGATTTCAAATAATTCAATAATGATTCATTAATTAATTGTGGAATCATTGAATCTTCCAAATATCCACATAGATTTGTAAAACCATTTGACATTGTATTTATGAATTTAAATCATCAACCATCCGTATAAAATGTCATTCTCTGTCAATAATCAACAACGTGTCCACCAATGTGAATCACTCTTAGATCCTAAAAAATTAATCCTATAGAAAAATTCCAATTCATTTAGTCCCACTAAAAACAAATCAAAATTTAAAATTTTATATACATAATATAACTATATATAAATGAATATAAACTCACAACATAATTCTAATATTACCTCAACTATCCAAAGATTGGTTTCCCTGAAGAAAAAACCCCTTTTAAAATGAGGATCAAACACAATGGACATATATTATACTTCTCATCATTAGAGTGTCATTATAACTGATCTAATGACCATAAGAAACTAATCAAACCAACCCAAATAATTATTATTACTAAATTTAATGTCCTTATATGCCTTACCAACCCTTACCTATGTGTTAATCCTGAAACGCCTATTGTTCACCATTCATATCTAACAAATAATTTCATCAACAAAATTAACCAAAAAACATATAATAATCGATAGACCCTAAAATTTCTAATTTTTACCTTACACCCATATTTACTAACTTATAATATATATCAATTACAATGGTAAATATGTTTCATGGCCACATTAATTTCACTCTTCTCACCTACTGTCATCGCAAAAAACAGCTTCCAATCAATATGATTATATTGGCCATTCCAAAATATGATGATCCATCTCTATTGTAACCTCCTAATATCTATGAATCACCAAATATATGAAAAAAAACATATTCCCAAATTACCACAAGAATCACATCTATCACCCATTTCACCTCATACCAAATGAACCACATAACAAAGACACACTAATGTCCAATATCTCACTATTGATTAATCGAGTATAAAGGGTATTCATCACAACAAAATCATTTCTAAATACCAAGGGTTCCCATAGAGAACATAAAAATTACAATAAACATCACAAAACCAACTCAAAAAATCCCTACTCAAAATTTTCATTGGATTTAACAAACCCACACATTACCTTATACATCAAAGCATATCTCTAAAAATACAAGGAATTTATTTTCATCAAATCCATTGTAGTGTGATCTTCTTGAGAAACATAAAACAATTTCCTAACCTCTATAAATATCAATATCATCCAAAATTATTGTGTGTACAATAAGTTATTTCCCGATCACACTAATAGAGTCATGCACACATCAGTCACTTGTCAAAAAATTTCTTCCCTCACAAATTAAAACTAACCATAATTGCCTTTCATGTTGGCACTCAATCATAAGACAATGCTCGGTTAATCCATTTCAATGATCTAATGGAATATCACACATCACAAGGAAAATCACATGGTTATCCCCAACTCATGTATCATTCCAAATTATGAAGAACCTACCTATTATCATCCCATCATTGACCTGTCCATCTATGATCACAATCCTATAACACATTAAGAAATACATATAAAATATGTTTATAATTATAACCAAAATTTCAATCATTACAAAGATATAATAAACAATGTACATTAAGACGCTTATATTATAAAATTTAAATATATTTCACATTTCATTCCTATATACCCTTAGTAGGTTACCATAAAAATCATGCTAAATTATTCACACATTAACCAATCTCCCAGGTATACATCACCCCCACTAAACCACTACCAAGCCATCTTATTTCAAAACCAACCAACAATGGGTTACTATTCACCCCATGCACGTAGGGAATACAATTATCTTTAAAGAAATTCACATAATTGGATCCCAAAAACATATCATCCCAAAAACACGTCGTCCAATTAATAAAAATTCAACTAATATATTTTCTAAGAAACCACTATATATGTTGGTGTTTGAATTATAAACAAAAAAACCCTCTATCATAACCAAAATCAATTACACACATATATATTTCATGTGAATCCTTTATGTTAAATTAGATATATGAACTCAATAATGCAATAACTATTGGTCAAGAGTAAATTCAAAAAATATTTATCTTATAAAACACATCATATATATTTAAATATCTTAATAGAAATAGAGAAAACTAAGAACACAATACCATTACAATTAAATCATAGTTTTGGACTAGGGATGTAGTTTATGGATCACAATATTGTGGAAAATCTATGATAAATTATATTAATTAGTTCATCTAAATATCCCAAAATAGTATGAAATGATAAAACTAGATTAGACATCCCTTATTAACACATTGTATAAAATCACTAAATAGTTTTTCCCGTTGTTCCACAAATATACATGTTTACTTCCCATTATGCTATAGTCTAATGAATTTGGACAAGGGCCTAAATTTTATGTTGGGAATAAAAGTACCCGAATATCAAAAAAAAATATTAATACAGAACATAAAATCATATGCAGCAAAAAATTATATTGTATTGGAATAAAAAACACATCATTATATAATAAAAGAATAAAAAAGTCTTACAGTCCTACAAAAAAAATTAATTTACCACAGAACTAATAACATATAAAATGTATATAATGGGAAAATGTATCAGGAGGAACAATTACCCCTTGAACATGACCTATCACCAACAACCATTCCTTATTAATATTCTCTTCACCAATACACTATGGAATATGTGATAGAAATGTGACATATAAGGAATAAACATGAACTAGGGTTCCGTTAGAGGATGTGATAGGATCTCACCACACAACCCTCATATAAGTCACCATATTAATGTCTAGGAAAATTTAATTTTCATAATACAAATATAAATCCCATCAATTATGTTTATCAATATATCATGAGTTAACGATGTCTTGGAAAAAACTGATTCTACATGTCTCAAAAAACACTTATGGAAGAAGTCACCACATGTCATAAATGTCGACCAAAAAGTTATCATTCTATGTTTTCATACACTTTTCTAAATGTATCTATATCACATATAGTAGGGAATTTAGTTAATATCATTCTATTCATACCAAGCCACTTCCTCTACCCTATTACATAGGCTATATTACCATGAACACATCATGAACCCATATACTCTCACTCATGGTGGCCTGTATCAAACCCTCTTACATAAGATGAGAAATTACATAAAGTACCATGTAACATAAAATTATCCACACCCATCTATCACATGGTCTTGAATAGTAGTTTTTTGAATAATAAATTATCACTCAATGTGGTCCCTACCAATATCCTCTAACTTAAGACATGTATAATAATCATACCTCATGTCACATCACATCATCTGTTCCCCCACTATTATTATGCAACACACCAACATAATCATGTTGAAAACCCAGACAATTAGGATTACTCATTCTAATATGCTATCAACCAAATCTAGGGAAAGCATCATGTATCGAGGAACAACATATCGATCACTCCCCACTCTCACAGTGGTCCTCATGTGTACAAAATTAGGCAATACCATCTCACCTAGGGGATTCCAAAAAATATATATGCTCTATCTGAACTATGAGAAACCTCTAATATCTCTATAATGAATAAAAACAATTATGAGTCATTACATAGAATAAAAATGGATCATAACCATTCTCATGTGATCATTAGGTCCCTCATGAATAAAAAATAGCTATCTATTAGTCTCTCATATCATCAAGACATTAGATAACAAAATAGAAAAACATTCTACAAAATAACCCACGTATATGACAATATTACATACTAGATTATAAATAAAATATTTCATTATAATTAATTCTCATGATCTATTCTGTAATGAATTATAGGGAATTATGATATATCATTAAAAAAAATACCGAACTAATTCTAAACTAATATAATTTTTTCTAATATATATGAAATAGATTAATTCATAATACTTCATTAGCATCTCTCATAAAATCATTATCGAAAATACACTTTTAGGCACATCATAATTATTACTTTTCATCATAACCTATGTAAATGGAAACATAATATTGTGTTGAGATCAGTTTTTTGTATGGTAAATTATAGTAAATTATAATCAATGATCAATAGTGATCAATATATAGAGGCAAGGGTATAATTATGAGAAATAATGTATCTATAGATAAAAATCACAGATCATAACTAAGGCCATAATGTGTGATATTCCCGAAAAAAGAAATAAATACATGGAGAAAACATGATTCAATACAAAATTTCCATGAGAAAATAAAAAATTCATAATAATTAACATAAACTATGTAAGAAACATAATCATAATAAAACATTATTATAAAATAAATATATATATAAACAAAATATATAGTGAAAATATTCATTTTTTTCTACACATTTATTTTTTGAACTATTCGATGTATGTTCTCAAAACATTATATAATGCGATATAAGTCCTTAAGAAATTCATTGGAGGGTTCAATATGAACTCACCCATAATCATATTTAGAAATTATTTATGGATAAAATTAATCATCCTTATATCTTAATGATTTCATGAATGAATAATGTGTTTTATACTCTTATGATATAGAATTATTAAATTATAAAATTCATATCAATATAAATAATAATATGATGATATAAATGTGGAAGAAAATGTGTTTCCATTGATCGTAATAAATTTTATTTAGTACTCATCAATTGTGATAATTTATCGTATGCTATTTAAACATTATAAATTATTTTTATTTGTTTACGTTAATAAATTTATTCATTAATAATTGTTTGTAATATATTTTATAACCATTCAATAAATTCAATGAAAATAGATTATTTTATGAGGAATAACAATATGAGAATCATTATAATCATTGATCACATATTTTATAGAAAATAAAAAGAAATAATACATTCCACCAAATTAGGTGGATGTTATCATTTCATGAATATCATCAATCAAGATTAATAAATTTCAAATGATAATGACATAGATGAAACATAAATATTAATAATTTTTATATCATACTGGTAATAAAAAAATGATAGATATTTTGATGTAATTTTAAAATAAACATTTTATGGAACTAGATGAATAGTTTTTTAAACCCATAAAAGCATAAATATAATGATTTTTATAAAATGAAAATCAAAATATAATGATTTGTTAACAAGGAAATTGAAAATGTGATTATTTTATTGAAAATGAAACCTATTGAAATTTCACTGATGATTTTATATTATATCATATGAAATTAAATTAAAGGCAGTTGAGTATTACCTTTAGAATTTTAGAAAAACAAATATTCACATATCAATTAAACAAGGAATCAACCAAAAAATATGTGTAAAATATAATTTTCTTTTTAATTTATTGAATATACTTTTTTTGATAACCAAAACTCTTATGTTGATTATATAAATTATTACTAAAAAATATAAGAGGAGGAAATGATTTCAATATTGAAATTAGATAATATAAAATGTCTAAATAAGGGTTCTAATATTTGATATAACATTATTTATAAATGAGGACGTGAAAAAACCATACAATGTGAGTATCATATAAATCAAAACCCTTAAATAAAAAATATATTGAAATTTAAAATATTATACAATGATATAATGATTATTAAAAACATAATAATTATAATATACAACATATACACCATATAAAGGTTAATTGTTGAATAAAACATATATGTATCAAGAAATAAGAATTGAGAAGATAACACCCTATCATGTAACATAATATTGCAGGTAAGAATAATTATATAATTTTATTATATGGAAGAATTATGGAAAACAATAAAATAATGATGCAATGGAAAAAAATATTCATTGAGAATAATAAATAAAACATGTAATAAAAGTATCAAATAATAATTATCATAAATCAATAGAAACAATTATGTTTGAAGAAACCCTTTATGTAATTTTAAATATTGGGTGAAAACAAAATGTGAGAATAAAAATGAAATAGATCATTAAATATAATGAATTAGAAGAGATTAATTATTTAAAATTATATTTTGTAAATTATTCTACACTTAATTAAAAATATGGTATATAACAAAATCATGTCTCAATGAATAGAAATCAGAGAAATATGACCCTTATGATATTTTAAACTTATAAATCCAAAACCCTCAAATGATTTGATTTAATGTGAAAACATAAATTATATGAATAATTTTGGGATCATGAACTAAAATTAAAATGGATAGTATATACATCATTTTTATGAAATCATGGTGTATAATATCATATGGGCCTCAGGGGATTGAATATTGTGAAATGAAACCCAAAACATGGTTTTGATTCAATTTTTTAGGTGCCTAACCTCATGAATAATAAAGTTATGTTTTAATTTGAATTATTAGTAACACTCTTAATTAATATTTCATTTACTATGTAACATTTTATATAATATGGTTTTTATTTTTATATATTTTCTACATCATATAGTTTTTTGATGTGGTTCGGTTAATATCAACTTATCAGTTTTGGTATGTTGACTATTGTTAAAGGTATTAAAAAATAAAAAATTAACATCAATTGTTATTGAGCTTTATTTAAATTTGAATTATGATATCATAAAATTTATTAAATTATATTATTTAATATAATATCAATAGAGATTAATATATGTACTCTAACATGTTCATTCTAGATAATTAGTTTTACTATAACCATTTATTTTTAATATCACTTATATAATGTAAAATAATATATATATATATATATATATTACGAATAATTTATTTATTTCCATTTTTCAAAATTATATACATTTTTACTGTCATCCAAGTTATGTTGGAATGGAAAACCATTTGGGTCATTATATGGAGGTGGTATTCCATACAAGCATAGATGCTTCTCTCATTATTCATAGAATGTTTAAAGACCCCCAGACCAATTTTTTTTAGACATTTCCTTATTATATTAAATTAATATATATAAAAGAAAAAAAATCCCTAGGTAACCATATAGTTTAGTAGTATTTATGAGAAGATAAATATTTTAGGTCAACATTGAAAATTGATAGGAAATACAATACATAAATTCCATTGGAAACATCCAAAACTCATAGATTATCAATGCTGGTAATTCATAATATAATTTTCACATCTTAGGAAAAAGTAAACACTATAATTAGGTGAGATCATATTTTAAATTAGGCAATGTGAAATAAAATCATAAAAAACAATGCATGGTGAAGAACTAAAAGCACCCATTCCATTAACGAATAATCTTCATCATAAAATGATAGGAATAAAATTTGAATGAGTAATTCCATATAAAAAATAAAAACATAAACACATAACCATGTACATTATAATAGTATAATAATCACACTAACTATCCAAAACTATATTAATGATGATTTAATTCATAATGATAGACATCATAATCATACCACTGAGGCCTTGACCAAGACAACATACATAATGGGTTAAAACTAAGCCTAGTTTATCTCATGAGTCATACTAATTCATAGAGAGGTCATAGAGTGCCTCATGCAATAAATTTTATTTCAAATTAAATACACATATTAATTGATATAAACATAATGAAAATATAAAAATTAAATATAAATAACATTCTCAAATCGTTATGCATATTAACTAACCATTCTGAATAGTATGGTGAAAAGTATCAAGATAGAAAATCCATATTAAAATTAATAATAAACCTATTATTTAAATATTATCAACGAAAAATATATGATATAAACCACAATAATGAATAAAATTCAATATATGTGTTTTATTATATTATGATATTATAATAGAATTATCATGGAATTGCTGAGAGAATTACCCTTTTTACATTTCAGGGATGATTTATTTTGGAATATTCATATTTATTTTTCATAATGGTTTGTATAAAACAATAACTTAATAAATTTAGTAGTAACTAATACATTTTTGATTTTATAATAATACTGGAGACTAAAATAGATTATTAATTGTACATGAAAATGGTTAATAAATCGTGATGTTCCATTTAATCGAGATTGTGTATCAAAAATACATGGGAATGGACCCTTGTTAAACATGTACATAACAGATAAAAGAGAATAACTGATCTTGATATATGATTTTGTAACATATAACAATTATTTATAAGTTGTAATGAGTAATATAGAAGACTCACATTGGGGTAAATATTGTGAAAGAACATCCTAAATGAAAAATGAACGATTGGGTATGATCCCTTACCTTGTGTCGAAATGTGTTTCGAACAAGACCTACACATCGTGGATAATAAAATTACATCCATTAATTAAGTATTTTTTAACCATATATAAATTTAATTTATTTATAAAAATATTATTTTGTTTAATTATCGCTTTTTGATGAGTAATAAGATACAAATGTATTAATCAGAAGAATTTTTTTCTGTGGTTTTCACGACAAGTATACTTGTATATGAGTATGAATAAAAATCTATATAATTAAATTTATATAATATTAATTTACATATTGATGTTGAAATAGTTATATATAATATTTGGATACATGATTTGATAATGAATCAATAAATACGATATTTAGTGATAATTGTTTAGATTTTTACGAACGTTATTCAATTACATTGAATTAGTTTTGTTGTATTATTTAATATCATGTATTTATGATTGTTCTAGAACATTAAATAAGAAATAATATATATTTAATAATCTAGTTGAAGCATAGAAATGTTTTCTTGAGCATACATGAAGGAGAAATTAAAGAACAAAGGATCGTTTTCCATAATGGTTGTAAATAGGAATTGCCCGAAAGATGATTTAGTTTTCAAAATAAGAGAGAGAGAGAGAGAGAGAGACAGAGAGATGGTATTTTTAAGAATGACATGTACTGACAAGTTATAATTCACACACACACACACACATATATATATATATATATGATAATGGAGTTTTCCAGAACATTTTTAATGATGAGGTAAGGAGATTATAACAAAATAAAATAAATAGAAAATTAAATTAAAAGAAAAAGGAAGAGGGTTTACCTCTTAAATTATATTCTGTGAGAACATCCTTAATTAAAGTTGTTTTAATCTTTTCATAAGACCAATAGATCCTGGATTTTGGTATATACTTGGGAAGAGTATTTTGGATGAAAATTTACATTCTTCAAGGAATATTAGAGTGAGAAAAATATGAGTATGTGGGTTGGTTTTTATAGTGGAGTAGTGGTGCGTGTTTTGAATATTTTATTCATTTATTTATTAGTTGTCTTCCAAAATATTAATAATTTATAAATTATAATAAATGATATCACAATTAGGATTTATAGTTCAATATTATGGGTTTACATCTTCCATTAATCACCTATTAATCAATAAATAATGTATTAAACATTTACCATAAAATTTCTTATTTTATGATTCACCAATAATTAAAAAATATTATTAAATTCCCAAAATTTATCCATAATTTTTTTTAATTGTAGAATTAAAAAAGGACTCCATTTTTTTAATAAATATTATATATATGTGAAATTTTTTTGTTACTTAAAATAATTATTGACATTCAATATATAGATTTTAACTTTAAAATGATTTTATAACACTCTGAAAAATTATGTATGATCTCATAAAATATTTATAAATCATAGGAAACAAACATATTTTTTTATTAATCCATTTTATGAAAAAAAAATTCTTTTAAATGTATATATTAATTATAAAAATTTAAATAAATATTGTTGACTCAAAACGTTACATGATCTTAAATGCCAATTTTTAAATTATTTAGTGCTTATACTATGAAATAATTATACCAAACATTATCTTATATGGTGGATAATTTTTTTTATGATTTTTGGGCCTGGTTAGTATTATTTATTATGATTAGATATTGAAAAGGTTCATATTAATTTTCGTATGTGAAAGTTACACTTTCATCGGTATAGGTTACTTATCCTCGAAAAATACATATTATTTCAGTAATTCATTAATAATTATGTTTTTATTTTGTTCTATAAGTTACATTATTTTATATATAATATATTAAATAACAAATGGAGTATAAATTCATTGATAGGGTTCTTGTTCTTTACATTATCCCCTCCAAAAAAATTTATTCCTTGAAATTTTCAGATTTTTACCTCGTTAATTGATTTGGTTACTTTATCATGATAAGATCCATTGGCTCGAACTTCTCCCAATAATTTTTTTTTATTTTTCCAAAATACATTTACTAGACTATTCATCCTATTATTTAATTCCTATCGATTAATGTCTAGAATTTGGATAGGAAAATCATAGTAAGATATTTCATGTTCCAATTAAATACATTTTGATGTGAGTTCATGTCTTGGGTTAGGAATTTATTCCTCAATAATGTGATGTAAAAAAAATTATGTACAAAATACATTCTAGGTGAATATTTAAAATGATAAGACATAACTCCAATTCTATCTATAATTTCAAAATATCTAAGGTACTTTGGGTTTAGTTTTCATTTCTTCCTAAATTTTATAAGTCCCTTCGACAAAGTTACTATAATGAAAACATTATCACCCAAGTAAAATTTGAAATCCTTTAATGAATTATTGATTTATATGTTCTCCATATATTGAGCTCATTTCATATGGATATGAATAGAATTTATTGTGGATATTTTTTACTCCAAAATCTCTGGGCCTACAAGCCTCCTCTCACCATATTATACACAAAATGTTGGTGTATGACATCTTTTTCCATACAATGAATCATACAGTTCCATTTGAAAAATAAAATTTAAACAATTATGGTATTAAATCTCAACAAAACATTAATACTGATACCACAAACCTTTATCGTCATTTGAACATGACCTAAACTTGTATTCCAAAATTTGGGTCATCCTTCTTGATTGCCTATTGGTTTGAGGGTGATAACACGTACTCAAAAGAATCCCATTAAAAATAATTATAATGACATTTCCATATTTTCATTGTAATAATGTATCACAATTATAATTTATTGAAAACATATTTCCTTGAATTCTAACAAGATCATTAATATAGGGTCATGATATAGGGTCTAGTGTAATATCATATATTATAGAGAGGAAATGTGTAGATTTGGTAAGTCAATCAGAAATTACCCATATTGAATCATTCTTTATTGGATATTTTAGAAATATAGTGGAAAACATTAAAATTGATATAAAACCTATTACATTATGGAATAGTAAATGGTTTTATTGTTTCTGTAAGATTTTTTTGATTTAAATTTTTGATAATCTAAACAATATGATATATAATCAAATATTTCACACTTCATGTTGCCTCACTAGAAATGATCCTTCAAATATATTTATATATTAGTTAAACTATAGTTTAATTAATATTAACATTATTGGAATCATAAAATAATTCTTTATTTAGATCGAGTATAGATGGAATACAAAGCCTCCACCAAAATTTATAATTCCCACACCCACACTAGAATACAACCACATTCCCATCATTAAAAAATTTTATTTTATTTTTAAGCTTCTCAATATCATATAGTGAAATTTTAATAATTTAAATAAATATAATTTTGAATCCAATTGTAATATTAATGATGTTTCAACATATTTGATTAAACTCATATCCAGTTTTTCTTGATCCATATACACAGGGTCCTAGACAATATTCATTTTTGTTAACACCATGATCCTTCCAGCTCAATGTATCAGGTACATTATTTTCCATTCCTAGCATTTAAAGTATTGTACTATAAAAATTCTTGAGTAGATCTAGCCATTGAAAATTCCAAATTTGAGTTATTTCTATGAGAATGTATATTTCATGCTCTTGTGATATGTATATATCCAATAACATTCGCCACTATGTTATTTTCTCCATATCCTTAGGGAAATGATTACAGATGATCACCCAAGATCATGAGTTGGATAGTTATGTTCCAGAATTTTTAGTCTCCATGATGTATATTAAACAACATTATCATCCTGCATAATGAGAAAACCCCGTAATTTCATTGATGTAATAATATAATCAATAATCCATAATTCCATGATAGAATAGTCCAAAACAAATCATTCAATAATATATTCTTCAATTATTCAAAACATTCTTCACATTTATTTATACCTACATTCATAACCCGTTTGTAGGTTATTTTTTGTTAACAATTTAGCTAATCGGTTGATGTTATGAATGAATTACTGATAATAACCCACTAAACCACTAACACTATATAACTCAATTATGTTCGTTAGAATTTTCCATTTCTGAAAAACCTTTTTATAAACACGTTCAAATGAAATCCCATATATAAAGACAACATGGGGATGAAAAGAAACTCCTTGAATCGAAAATTCACACTCTTTAATCATACTATATAATTCATTTCTTATAAGAGTCTTTGTAAAAATCCACAAAATATTCTCATATTCTTCTTCACTTTTGGCATATACCATGATATCATAAATAAATACCACCACAACGGAATAAATATATTATTTACACACTCTATACATTAGATTCATGAAAATAGAGGGTTTATTAGTCAGTCAAAATTGAATAATTATAAGGTCATAATGTCCGTACCTAGTTTGGAAGGCTATCATTGTAATATATTTTTTCCACATATGCAACTGATGATATCCAGATTGATGGTCAATATTCCTAAAATATTGGAATATATGAAGCTGATAAAATCAATCATAAATGTGAGCCTTAGGGATAATTTTTTATTATGTTAATAGAAGTTATTTCCCTATAACCAATGCATATCCTGATGGATAATTCATTCAACTTGAAAAATAGAAAAGGTTATCCATATGTAACAATAAGAAATTTCATGAAAAAATAGAATTAATTTAATATTTTGATATTTCCTCCATTTTAGTCCATATTGAAAATATTTTTTCACTAATTAAATAATTCATTTCACATAAAAATGTCTTAAAATATGGTACAAAAAACATTAATCTTTTATATGATTGACAAAACAATAAGGGTTTCTTTCTTTACATGAAAGTAAGTCCTTTTTTAATGGAATACATAACATGCAATATTGATTGTTATCTAAATATAATATATTATTAAAAATATTACTATAACGATATATAACATAGCTGTTATGTTTATGGATATGAAGAATATTAACAAAATAAAAAATATTTTTTTACAAAAAATTATTATGAATTAAAATATTTCTAATTAATCGATTTGAAAACTGATTGAATATAATAGAAAATATAATTATAGTACCAAAGAAATATTACCTTTGTAAATTAAATTAATTACAATTGATAAGTTATATTTTGGTAATACATATGTTATATAATAAATAATAATATTTTTAATCATCTAATATGTTCTATATCAATAACATAAGAACCGACCAAATTTCACGCAGAAAAGAAATTTTTTTTATAAATATATTTTTACTAAAATTCAATGGAGAGCCCATTTTATGTCAATTTGATTGAAATTTTATATAAATAATATGTCAATTTAATATTTAAATTTGGAATAATTACATAAAAAATATGTAATGATATAATTTTAGAATTTTTTTCATAATGTTTCATTTCTTAATAAATAATTACAAATATTGGATAATAATTCAAAACTTCTATTTAATCTAAATTTTATAATATTAAATTATATTTTAAATTGGTTGAATAGATTATTAAGACAATTTTTATTCAATTAATCCATTTTAGATCATTGGAACACATGACTCATTAAAATTGGATATAAAAAATTATCAAAATTTTGAATATTTTTACTTTAAAACATGTAGTGTTGTCCTGAAAGTGGGATTAATTTTAAATTAATTTCATCCCCATTTGTCATTTTTAATTTTGTAAATTTTATTAAATATATTGAATAAAAATTATTTATTATTTAAAATAAGTTTCAAATCCTATTTATCACATCTATTAGTAAATGTGATAAAAATTAATTACTTCGGTTACGAGAAAATTTATGTCATAAAAGTACTAAACCTAATATAAAAGACCCAGAACTGCCTAAAAACTTGTCCAAAATGCATTGGATTTCAATATTTTATCCAAAAAATTTAAATTAATGGGTTTGGTTTTTTAGGAATGAATTTTATTTAGGTAATAACAGCTTCATTCCTATGTGGTTTCCAAAATATCATATAGAGTCTTTTTTCCTTGAATATTAAATGCCACCACATCTACCAATCCATCAAAAAAATAAAATAATTTAGGATTGGAAAATATATGGACATGTATCCTTCCAAAATCCTTACTCTCAACCTTTAATATTTCCTTTGGTAAGAAATTTTACAAAGGAATCATTTTGGATTAAAGATAATTAGAGTTACCTAATTAAGAGGTAACATCATCCCTCGTGATCCTTTAATTTAAATTCTTTCTATACCCCCGAACATATATTTATTCCATAATTTAAAAAAAACTATTTCCAATATATTCTGGAATTTTTTATTCTATGAGATCGAAATACAAATAAAAACACATACATTGAATGGATATTGATCATATAGTTTCAATGTTTGGCGAAAAACTACCTCACGAAATAATAATTGTTTCTTTCCACATTAACAATTCATAATGGTGACCATTATGAATTAAAATATGTTTATTCAGGTAATATAATATAATTATTAGGTATATAATATTATTTATTCATTTTTACATTACATTCAATTTTTACTTATCATTTTGTGTTGATATGAAAATCTCATTTGCGGATGTGTGGACTGCAGCCTGTCAAAGAGATATGATTCATTAAATTACCACAAGTAATGTATTAAAAATATATTTAGTAAAAATTTATTATATATTAATTATACTATATTAATTATATATAAATTCATATATATACATATATCATCTAATAAGTTCTTTAAAATTGAAATTAAAATTGAAACAACGTTCATGCGTACAGATGGCTTACAATCTCCATGAACCGTGTCTTCAATTTAACAGTTCACTGTGATATAATCTATTATAACATAAATATAGTAGATATACATGCTATTTATATCAGTATTTAAATTTTTGAATCATGATATAGGTATAAGGACTAATGATAAAACAAATTAGGACACATGCAAAGAAAAAAGTGAATATTTCCTAAAGTGAAATGTTAACATAGAATTGTTAAAATGGTGCTAATATAAGGTAATTTTCAAACCATATATGGTTATATATATTTGAATATTCTTATATTAAATATTTTAATAACAAAATATTTATTGTAGAAAAATATAGTATGAGTACAAAAAAGTATGAAGACACATAAAAACAAGGTATTTAATCTCACTTTTAATTTTCATGAGATAATAGAAATGCTCAACACTCTATTATTTTTTATGGTCCTGTAATGCCCATAATATTTTTATATATATGTTATAGAAAATTTTATGGGTGTTAACATATCCATTTAGGATCCTTCCTTTAATTGGATTAGGTTTTCCAAAGTTACCAAATTATTAAAATTATTCAATCTCAATTTTCCTTCTTTGAGACTCATATATTTTGATGCACGTAAAATATTGTCTTATGCTGTATATAATACAATTATATATATCAATAATCTCATTATTTTCATGTAATTAGAGGTTTCATGGAATTTTATTTTAATATATTTTTAGTATTACTGTAAGTTATCATGTTATAAGAGTTTATGAGACAATCCCATCGCTTTGGGAGATTGTTTATGTTTATGATTCTATTGATGAAATATAATGATATATCTCTAAAAAAAATTAATGAGTTTTATTATACTATATTATTTTATCATGTTTTCATGTATTGGTTCAAATATTTTACTCATCGGTACATAATATTATTAGGAATGTGTTTTTTCTAAATCCTAACATTACCTCTACTCAGTTAGAAATTGGTGTTCCATAAAAACCATCATTAAAAAAGTGTTTGAAATAGATATTATACTAATACCCATTCAAAAATCAAAGCTAATTTTTCCCTTTTTGTTTTATTAAAAATTTCTACAATGTAAGATTCATATTTCTTAATGAACAATGAATTTTCATCCCTTTTTACCATACAAATTGAATTTTGTATTCACCTCATACACCTTGTTTGGATTTACCCAATGTCATTTCATTGAATATACCCTTTCATTTTTAAATGGGTTATCATTAATAAAATGTTTATAAAAGTTATTTTCATGTAATATTGTTTTCAAAAAAAAATTCAATCTTCTTTTATACTTTTTCATGGAATTTTTTAAAAATGTTTTCATACATTGTTAAAATGGTTTCATGTTATTTTTAATTAAATTTGTTTTCAAAAATTTTCATTATTCATTCATATTTTTCTTACATAATAAGGATTTGAACACATTTTCATTTTTTATTTAATGGGTTTTAATTTATATTTAAAGAGAAATCATTTAAAATGATTTGATAACTATTTTATAATTTTTCATGTAGAAAGGTCTTAGAAATGATTTTATTACTTCTTTATAAGTATTCAAGGAATTTACAATAAGAATTATTTTTAAATAGTTTTATGTATGAAAAATAAGTTGTTCATAAATGAAATTATATTTTCCTTAAGAGACATTTTAAAATAATATTATTCAAAATTCTTTTCCATCGATGATGACATATACTGATGATACACATTGGTTTCTAGGAAATAAACTAAATGATCCATTCATATCCTTTCGATATATGGGTTTTGGTTAATTCCATGGTCTTTATTAAATCTATTTCCATTCTTGTTATATATATATGTAATTTTTTTCTCTTTTATGAGTTATGGTTTTAATGAATTGATTATTAAAGCATTATCATTACACCAACTCTGATTTTGTACATATTTATTATACACATTTCATTTCACGGGATTTGATATAAAAATTTATGGTTTTGTGGCAGATGTATGTATGATTTAATTATGAGATATGTAGGACCTTTATCTCAAACCAATTAATTGTTTTTTTATTTATATCTCATGTGATATTCATTGATGTAATTAGGGTTTTATTGGGTATTTGATATTGGGTTGGAATGAGTGTTACCTTAGTTCAATAATACAGTGATAGAATACGGGTTCACTTGGTTCGGTAATACATGGTTGGTGTGGGGTTTTACAAAGTTCAATAAAGGACTTTTTCTCCAATTATGATCTAGGTTGGGATGACATGGCCACTATTGAAATCATATTATATTATTCTATGGTTATGAATAATTCCCTGTATTAGTAACATTATATTAATTCATGTTTTATGATCATTATTTCTTAATAATTCATATCTTATGAAAATAAAAAATATATTCCATGATGTTTTTATGATATTTGATATGTATTGTGTGATCTTATAATGTTTTGATCATGTTCACATACCCTTATGCTCATTTTTATTCTTACGTGCCTTTTTTACACACACTTATCATTTGAGGTCACCTTTTTTATGTTTCCTCCCCCCATGTTAGGAAGATATGTAGTAAGTATTATGTGCCTAAGAATGGTGATAGTCATGAAGAACCTTAGGGGAGATAATTTCTCCTACTTATGTAATAGTGTTTAATTTTCGTTGTTTTTAATGGAACTAGACAAATTATGGTCGAAGGCCGTTGGTTTGAATAATGTTTATGTATTAAAAAAAATCATATTATCTGAATTATTTAAATGAGAGGGTCACTCTAGATGGTATTGTAGAAAAGGTATAATTAAATTTGTAACATAGAATGGAAAAAAATTAGTGGGTCCGCATTGTGTTGTTTTAAGAATATACCAAGGGATGTCTCTATAATAGTATACGTTTGAGTTAATTATTAATAAGATGTCCAAATTTTTTGATAATGTATATAGTGAGTGGTTTTTTATAATTACATTCCGATTTGGTTTCTAAAATTTGATGTGGATCTGGCATAGAGGTACCTAGGTGTAACTACTCGGACATTATGTTCGATGCCTGACTCGGTGTAATCTGGTACACAATAATGATCTTTGTTTCACATAGAGTTTGACACTCCCTGGTGATAAGAATTAGAAATTAAATAAATCTCCCTTGAATAGCATGAAGGATAAAAATACACGTTTTCTATGTGTAACATATGAAGAACATCGAGATTCTTATATTAAAGAATTTGTCATGATTTAGAAATATTATATGAACTTAATTTAATAATAATGTGGTTTTATACTATGATAAATGAAGATCACATTATGCTTCAGGTTATAGTTAATAGTGGTGATAATATGGAATTGGATTAATGATGAATGTGATGGATTATTTTTCGATAAGAAGTCATATGGGATGATCATTGGATTGAATGATATTTTGATCATAACAAATCAGTTTTCCTAGAACGTGATTATCAATGTTTACCTTAACCAACTCTCCCACTACTCAGTCTATATAGGTCATTGATTTTAATAGTAAATTTAGGCTTTGAACCCAACCATTAAAAAAGTAATAGTAATATGGAGTTCAATGAGTGTTCTTGTAATGAATACCATTTAGGAAACAATAATTCGTTTCCTTTGTTTCATGAATGTGGAATGAATCACTTATGTAATGATGGCAACATGGTGGTGTGATTAATTGTTACATTGTGGATGATGATGAGACTAATGATGACATGTGAATGTAAATACATCTTATTTAATAGGATGAGGTAGGATTTTCAATTTAATAAAGATATTGTAATTGGGAATTTTATTTATTTGAATATAAATGTTGAATAATGAAATATAAAAGGATAGTTATAATTTTTTTTCACGTAGTATTTACATGATTCTTTTGGACTTGAAAATTTATTTAATGACAAGGCTAATTTTATACTAATGGAAGGTAACCCATAATATTTTCATTATGTTATGATTATGTTGTATGTATAATGATATATGGGACATGAATAACTAAATTTAGAAATACTAATTACCTTGTAAATAAGTAAGTGTTGATAGTATTTTATTCTATCACTAATGATGTTTAAAAAAAATTAAATTTGTGAAATAAATACAATATATATTGTAATGACAAAGGATGATTGTTTTCAAACATTATTTATGGTAATTTTGGTCATTATTATGTTTCAATGGAATATAAAATAAGGGCATTCACATTTTTGGAATGTGAGAAATAGGTTTTACATTGTCATATATCGAGGAATCAATGTTAATCATATTTTGGGACTCACATTCTAATGTTTGGATTTTAAACAATAAAAATGGATATAAGGTTCAATGTTCATGAAATGTTTATGTTAAACATCAGATCAAGTATTTGTGCAACGACATTGTGTTGAAAGCATAAATTAAAAGGTTATTTAGTGACTAAAAATTTTCAAGGATTTCAATATTATATATATTTGAAAATTATATATATATTTTTAAAGGACAACATCTCTGTAAGGTGACAAACAATCTTGTCTAGAAAGCCCATAGGTCTTGCCACCATTATTGAAGAATGATAAGGGTTTTACTCCTTCCATCGGCTTACCCGATTGTAAGATTATTGTTTATTTATTTTTGTGGAATAAATATTTATGATGAAATAGTACTGTTACATTTTGGGTATGTAGATTAATGCCTGCTGATTTGTGAGGACTAAAATAGTTATACATTTCATACTATTATAGAACTTATGATATATTAAATGTGTATTTTCGTTCAATATAAATGAATGTAAATTTATAGACATTAATTCCATGAGGTAATGGATGAATTAGAATATTTTAAAATCAAAAAACAAGAATTAAAATTTTTTATATAAATTTATTAAAAATTAGAGAATTTTCAGAAAGTGATATAAAAAAATATTATCCTAATACATTATTGTTTTCTGAACTAATGCCTTCTAGAATCATCATAGATGTATGATGTTGATGTGATAAACAGTTTTTTAATCATATAAATGTTTTTTATCAATATCTCGCAACAACTACATATATATGTTTATTCTTTTCCATTAAGTCTAAAAATTAATCCCAATCAGTGTTCCCCTATGAGGAAACCTAGTTATATGCTACATTGTGTAACTAATTTAGTTCACTCTCTCTATTTTTATGATATGTTTTAGTATCCATTTTAATGATGTGGGATTCTTTGAATGAATCATTCAAATATTAAATTTTTTATAACCTAGATGAATTTTGAGGGTGAAATTTATTTTAATGGTGGTATAAAGTAGGAACCCGATATTTTATGAATTTTGTTTTAAATTTGATTTAATATTATGATAGTTTGATTCATTTCACACAACACTAAAAATACTTTGCACATAGTAAAATATTCCATTCACTTGGAACCATCATATATTACGTTACACAAGACACCAAATTGGTGTACGTGACATTTAACAACAAGGATATAGTATATTAAACACATGATTGACCAACCATGATTTCTTGTGTAACACACAAGACTGAGTGTCATATAACTATAATATGTTATTAAATGTACTATTTAAATGATATATAACTTATATATCATAATTATGGATATGAATATTATTAAATAATTTTTCAAATATTTGGATTACACAAATAAATGATGAATTCATTGGATATGAATTAATGAAAATGAACATCAACTGAATATAAAATAAGATACTATTATAGTTACAACGATATTATAAAATAGAAAAATAATTAACTAAAATAAGTATGTTTTATTAATGTATTACATATTTTATATATTCAATAACATATTTTATATATTCATACCATATAATATATAGATATAATATCAGAACAAACCTAATTTTAAGTATAATACAGACCATTTTTTAAAAAGGTAGTTTGACCACCTTTTAATGGAGAACCCATTGTGAATGAAATTATTTAAAATTTTATAAATTAAATATGAAAAAATAAAAATCAAATTTTGAAGAGTGACATAATAATTATATTAAGATAAATTTATTATAATTTTTCATAAGGTTTCATTTTTTATTTAATATATAAAAATATGGAATTTTTATTTAAAACAGCATTTTCCTCTAATTTATATAGAAATAAAAATTATATATTAAATATTATTTAATAATTCATTTTTATAGTATTTTTATCAATTAATTTAAATTTAGAAATTTGATAAAATTTCACAATGAAATTAGATATAAAACATAGAAATCTTTTGATCCTTTTAACTTTAAAACCCTGCAGTTTCATCCCTTCAACTATATTAATTTTATATTACATTAATTTAATTATGTTATTAGATGTTTGAAAAATTGAATAAATATTTTGATTCATCATTATATATAATTTATTATATGGTAAAATATGTTTTTGACGAAAAATATTACTGAAATTGAATAAAATTTATTAAATCTATTAAGGGAAAAAATCAGTTAATAATGTACTATACCTAAAATATAATTACCAAAAAGAACGTGGAACCTATAAAAACCAATTATATGTCCTTATTTAGGCCATAATACATCCATTATTGAGTTATTTTTTCATTTTTATTACATTTTTAATGTAATATCATTTTCACACCTATATTTTTTTAAAAAATTATAATTGTTCCCTTTCCATCCCTATAGATGACCACCACCTCTATCCATTTAGGTCACCCATAAAACCTTTTAGGATTTAAAATATCTGACCTATTATCCTTCTTTCACCCTTATGATTTTCCATTATTTCCATATTTAGGAATGATTCATCTCAAGGTAGCCTTTTAAAAAAAATTAAAATAGTTAGTTAATTAATATGTAACATCTGGTCTCAAGAGCATTTTTTTATTTTATTTATCCACCCTCCAATTTCTTTATACAATTATTTTGTGAAACAATAAGTGTACATAATCATCTATGATGTTTTTATACTAAAATTTCTACCTAAAATTACAGAATCCTCAATCTAATGAATAACGATCTTATGGTTTCTGTGTACGATGTACAACTGTCTCACAAAATGATGAATGTTCACAAATACATTACCACTAATTGTTATGACCATTATGATGGAAAATATTTTTACACTTGGAATTTATTATATTTTTTTATGTATTTAGGATTTTTTCTTTCGTTTTAGAACACATTTATTCTTGACATTATATTTTGTCTAAAAATGAATATCTCATTTGAGGAAGTTTGGACTACTGCCCCCTAAAAGTTATGTGATTCATTCACAAAAATCCTATAATTTATTAAAGATGGATTTAGTAAAAATTTAACAAACAATTTTTTTCAAAAAGAATTCAAATTATTGAATATTGTTTATATATAGATATTCATAACAATACACTAAACATAATTTGGTCAATTCTTTGTTTTGAAATTTGATGAAAATGGTTATATACAACTGTGATGAGTAAGATATTTGGAATATGATATATCCAACATGATATTTTTTTAATATTAATATTCCCTTATGAATTTTTATATGAAATTTAATATGAACCTAATGAAAAATAAATTGTATTATTATTTTATTTTCATAACACTTTAATAAAATGAGATGTTCATTATTTTTTCAAGGTGTTTAAAAATGAGTTATAGATTTAAAATTGTTATTTTTGAAAAATTTATTATTTTATATAATAATTAAATTAATAATATGATGATAATTATTTTCAAAAAAAATTAGTTACTTTTTTATATCTATATATCAAAAAACAGTTACAGTGATTATTTTTATTTTACTGAAATTCTTGAATTATTGATGAATTGTGAAAGGCGAGAAAATACTGTATATTCAAAATATATATTAAATACACTATTTATTACATCATTGATGATGTTAGCCCACTTTTCTTCTCACAAAAATTCTCTATTTGAAATTTTTATCACATGAATGAGATATATTAATAGTATGGGAAATGAAATATTAAAATAATGATTAAAATAATGTAAAATCCCTCCACTCCTCCCTTTTATATATCACCCTAATTCAGCTATTCCACTCACATATCTCATGTCTTGAGAAATATATAATATATTTCAAATTCTCTCTCCAAGTATCATCTCCATGTCCAAGACCTACTGGTGTCACCAAAAGGCCAAAACAAATGGCCAAATCATTAATGATGTGTTTTCAATTTCCATAACATACTTATAAACTGATAATAAAACCATTTTAATTATTGAATAGAATTTAATGTGTATGATGTAACCTATTTTATGTTCTATAATAAAGTTATATGAATGATAATAATTTATATAATGAATCAAATTCATTATTTTTGAGGAACTTCCGAAAATGATCTAAATAAATATCAATATGTTTTTATTTAATGATACATCATAATATATAATAAAGAATTAATTTATGGTATTTTTATTTACTCTATAGACATATTAATTCCACTTTATTCTACTTCAAGAATTTCATTTCCATATGACATGAAAATCAAATACATACCGGTTGTGGTAATCTTGTAAAGAGAACACACAATACAATAGAGTAAATTAAATTCCAATAAATATTGGGAGAAATGATGTTATTAATTGATCATGTATTGTATTATAGGCAATAATATTTTTTTTGTAAGCTATTAATAACACTATATTATATATTATAAAATAGGTTTAATCAATTATCAACTAGTACATACTCAAGAAAGGGAATTCATAACCCAATTATTTTTCATTGTATTGACCATATACAAAATTAATTATGTGGTATTAATATTATTTCTAGGAAGGGTATTTTTTATATTATGTTTTATTATGTGTATTTAATGTGTATAAATTATTCACTTGATTTTATTTATTTATCAATTCAATTATATGGTATTTTTATTGGGATTTCATTTTAAAATTCCATTTCAAAATATTGTTTTTCAAAATTCAAATAAAATATACTTATGAAATTATTCATGTAGTATATTTATGTTTTGGTTCTTTGAATGTTTTTTGAAGATGTGTGGGACTAATATATCCCGTATATTCATTAGTTATGTGGAATATGGAAGATGGACTTATGATTACATCATGTGTTACTACAATGGATACACATTAAGGTTTCCGTTAGGGTTACATTGCAAGGTAGCTGAGAGGGTTACAAATTATAAGGTAGTTTAGAGTGTTACACGATTATATTTTTAATTCTCCATGATAACTTCATCTTCCTATTTATGTTCTATATGTTCAATGAAAATTTCATGGAAATATCATGTTTCTCGTTGTAAATTTATGTGTGTGACAAATATATATTTATGAAAAATACTTCATGTGTTACAAGTATGCATGGACTATTTTTTTCCATCCTAGTTGTTATAACCCTTACATATTTTTTTCATGCAATGTTTTTAAATGGTTTTCATAGGTTATCAGGATGTGTAAGAATGGGAAGGAATCCATGTTAACTGTTGTGATGTTTTTTCAATGAAAAATGTTTTATATTATTAATGTAATGGAAAATTATTTTTGAGTATATTTTCACTACGTGAATGTAGAATTCTATGTATGTTTTATATCCCAAATCACTTAAATTATAAATTTAAGAGATCATCAATTTTAATGGAAGTTTATTCTGGAGTAAAATTAATGATTTTGTAATGTAATAAGGTCGGGTCATTATATTTTGAATGAGATTATGTTTTAGATAATATTAGGGTTCAATATGATGTTAATATAGTTTCATAAATAATTATTACTATATAGTTAATTTTAAATGAAATAGAATTTAAATAATACCAAGTTGCTTCATCTATGATATGTTTTTTCATAATTGGTTTCTGTAGAAGAATAATGGAAGATGATGTGGAGAGGAACTGATATAATGATATCTTTCTGAATATAAATCTTGGACTATTTGGGATTGGAACCATGCAGTTTGTCTTTGTAATAGATCAGCCGAAACAAACAATAAATGGTGGTGGAATCCATGTAATAGAACAACCAGGGGAACTGCCAAGGAAAATGAAGATATTGGAACATTTTAGAAGGAAACACCCTCCGAATTTTAGTGTATCTTCTGACCCAGTAGGGGATGACAGATGGATTAATGTAGTTGAAGAGATATTATATTTAGAGGGATTTTTAGATAATAAAATGTTATTTATTTCCATATATTCTATTAATGGTGAATATGATTATTGGTGGTTAATGATAAAAAATATCAAGGATATAATGGATATTTATGCCTTAGAGTAGGATGTATTTAAATGTGTTTCCTTGAAAAATATTATCCTAATGTGGTGTGACATTGGATGGAGATCCAATTCCTCTTATTGATGAAAAATGAAGATTATTTAGTGGATGTGTTCTATTAAAACTTCACATGACTGGTGAGGATTTCTCCAAATCATATTCTCGATCCTGATAAGAAAATTAAACACTTTTATACAGGATTAACAGGAAGGTATCATAAGTAAATGGACTCCCATGAATTCAACAGTGAAGAGAAACTAGTTTAATGTAATGAGATGGTAGAGATTGTGTTTTTTGATGTTCTCATTCAATTTGAAAATAAGGAGAAAAAGAGTACCATATGGAAATAGATGTGTAATAATCAATCAATGAAATCTGATGGTAAGAATTTATAGTTTCTTTTTTTGTGAAAAATGTGAAAAAAACCTCCATGGGGAATGCCTTACCAAAACTAGGAAGTGTTTTTGATGTGGAATGTTTTGACATATGGCCCAATATTGTAATGAAAATGATCCTAATACTAATCCAGATAAGAAAACAGTAAATTGTTATAAATGTGCTTAGATGGTTCATTATGAAAATGCCTACCCAAATAGAGATTCAAATGATCCAACAAATCTGTACTATAAGAAAAAAAGTGTAGTTAGATCCTTTTTTACTATGTCAAAAAACATCGGGCCATCCAATGAAGTTTTATTGTGTACCTTGTTTGATTATTAAGATATTTCTAATGTTTTTTTGATATGAGGTCTTCACATTACCATATATTAAAAGACATTTATGGTAAATTTGGATTATAAACTCAAAAAATTAGATACGAACATTTTGATAAAACATCAGGGTTCAATGTTATACCAAAGTAGAATTTTAATAATATTTCTCTTGTTATTCATTTAAATAAATTAACTAAAAATATATTTTTTATTCCCTTAGTATAATTTTATATCATTATGGGATATATTATCATTATTTTTATCATTCTAATAATGAATGTAATGCTAATGAATTTTTTTTAGAATTAGTTTTGGGTTTTATACAAGAAAAATCCCATACAATTGATCAATTATAAGGATGATTTGAAACTATGGAATGATGGAAATGAATGTTATCATGATTATATTGTTGACCACAATGAAATAGTTCATATTATTTATTTCCACTATGAAAATTAATAACTTGATTTTTTATATTGATGAGATACCAGGTGTTATACATGATCGAGAAGCCCGATTCACAATTGACATTGTTTTTAAAATATTCCAATTTCAAATCCACCATATATAATTTCTCAAATGGAACATATTAATTTGAAAAATAATTTGTAGGATATTCTTGTTAAAAGATTCATTCCTCTTATAATTTCACCTCGGGGTGATCATGTTTCTTTCGTTAAAAAGAATGATGCTTCCTTGAGACATTACATTGATTATAGCGCCTTGAATGACATCACTATTAATTTTTTTTCATTTGCATCATATCGATGATTTTTTGATCTGCTCTATGTATCTCAGTACATTTACATGATTTTAGTGAGATTAAGATAACATTAGATGATGCTGAAGGAGGATGACATCAATAAAACAACTTTTTTGAAGTAGATATGGGCATTATGAATTTTATTTATTCCATTTGGGTTAAAAAAATTCACATGATATATTCATGGATTTTAATAATAGAATATTTCATAAGATCTTTGATAAGTTTGAGGTTTTTTTTATTGAAGAAATTATGATATTTTATATATGTAAAGAGGTCTATTAAAAACATCTAAGGGTTTTTTGCAAACCTTAATGGAATAAAATTTATGGAAAATTCAGACAGTCTGATTTTTTGTTGCAAAAAATTTATAGTCATGGGAAAAATGTTAATAAATATGGAATAAAATTTGAAAATGAGGAAAAAATGTGGTTTATGAATGGCCAATACATACAAATGATACAAAAATTCTTATATTTCTTAGATTTTCTTATTTTTTCTAACAGTTTGTTAATTTTTTTTTACAATTATCTAGCATGATCACTAAGATTACATGAAATGCGGATTAATTTGCCTGTATAGTGTAATGTGATTTTTGATTTTAGGAACCGAGTAAGAAATTAGTGAATGATCATAATTTTTATTGCCTTCTTGAAATGGTGAGTTTTTCATCTACATTGAGTCATCATTGAATGAAATTTTTTGTGTTTTGATGCCCAATTTTTAGGAAATATGTTATTCTTCAGGACAACTAAACCCTCATGAATTAAATTATCACAAATTTGATTTGGAATTATATGTCTTGGTTTTTTCATTGTAAATTTAGAGGAATCATTTATACCGACCAAAATATAAAATATATATAGACCATGAAATTCTGATGTATATATTCACTTATAAGGAATTAAACATGAGTTATTAAAGATAGATTAAATTGATAAAACATTATGATATCACAATCAATTAATATACAAGAAAGGAAAACAAGTTGGATGATTCCATGAGTCAAAAACATCATGCATCATTTGTCATCCATCCTTTGAAACAAGATCCATTGATTAATGATTTTTTAAATTTTAGATTAGAAATTGATGATGCATGAACTAAATTTTTTCTGTATAAGATTTCAGTACATTCATCATTATTTGACAGAATTTTGATAGCACAACATGATGATTGTGAGCTAAAAAGAAAGGTTGAATTTTTAAAAATGGGTAAGTGTCCATATTTTTACCACGATAAATATTCTGTTTTATGATTTTGAAAAAGTTTGTGTGAGACATGTGATTCCCAATTAAAAAGGGAATTATTGTGTGAAGCACATAGTTCCCCATTTTCTATTTATACTATATGTACTAAGATGAATAGAGAACACTATGAGTATTATTGGTGGGGTAGAATAAAAAGATATATTTCAAATTTTACTCTAAAATATTTGACATATAAGAAGGTATGTTAGAGAAGTAGTTAATTATTGGGATGCTTTAGTAACTTCTAGTTCCAGAGTGAAAATGGGAGAATATATCTACGGAATTCATGGTGGGACTACTAGAGTCTTCTCTAAGTAACTATTTGATTTATTTTATTATTGATTAGATGACTATATCTCCACATTTTCATTCTTTTTGTGGTACAATGTTTTTGGATAAGAACATTTGAGTGTATATTGAAGAGAATTTTAGGTAATATGGTGTTCTTGTTTCCATTGTATATAGTTGGGATCCTAGTTTCACTTCTAATTATTTTAAGGGACATCAAAAGTCATTGTACAAAAAATTCAATTTCAGCAAATATTTTCATCCTCAATCCAATGGGAAGACAAAACGAACGATTCAGATTTTAGGGGATATTCTTCGAGATTATTCATTGGACTATAAGAGATTTTGGGATCATCATCATTCATTAGTTGATTTTTTTAATAATAACTGTTTTCATTCATGTATATAGATGTCACCTTTTTCGGAATTTTATGGTAAGCTATGTTGAACTCTATATATTTGGGACTATGTCAGGTAACAGATATTGATGGAATAAGAATTAGTAGAATAAGTGGCTGATAATGTGAAGATTGTCCATCAAACCATGTGAAAAACTCAGAGTAGGTATAAATTTTTTATAGACAATGAGAGAAAATAATTTTCATTGAGGTAGGTGATCATGTTTTTCATAAAATATCACCATGGAAAGGTGTTATGATATTTTCTATGAAAGGAAAGTTATGTCCATGGTTCATTAGACCATTTAAAATTCAAGATAATTTTTTACCAATCACCTACCAAGTAGAATTTACTCTTCATATATCTCAGGTACATAATTATTTCATGTTTCAATGTTTAGAAAATATGTGCAAGATTCATCTCATGTTTTGAGCCTAGAAGAAGTTCTACTATAAGAGACATTTTCTTATGAAGAGAAACCATTTCAGTTTATTGATTGAATGGATCAATTATTGAAGAATAATTCAATCCACAAGGAAATGTTTTTATGGAGAAACCACATCGTTTATTAAGCAACATGGAATTATAAATAATCTATAACTGAACAGAACCATCAATTTTTTAATAAGTAAATAAAATTTCGTGTACACAATATCAATAAGGTGGGGAATATGTAACACGACAAGGTATTAAAAATAATTTGAAATGAATGAATCTTTGTTTTATTGCAAAATCCCAGGTAAATAAAGAATATGACTTTTTCATATTTATTAATTTTTGAATTAAATATTAATTTTACTTTAAAAGGGTTTCTATGTTCGATAGCGTACCCGAAACACAACAATGGGTTTCTTTGAAATCATACATTGCACACAAGTAATATATTATTATTTCAAACGGTAGTAAATTCTTAGTTTTTGTATTTATGGTGATGAACTAAACTAACTACAATATGATTATACATGTTTGTAAAATTTATTTACATTTATCCAATAAAAGTTAGAGGCTTAAAATGTGAATGAATCTAATTTAATGAATAATTTACATTAAAAGGCCAATTTATCGCCTTTTAAGGGTAAACCTTTTATAAATATAATTTTGGTCCTATTAATACATTCTAAATTACCAAATAAAATCCTTTATTAGAATAGGGACATCAAAATAAACTTTGTGTAAATTTTTTGAAATTTTCCGACAAAGGTCGTTTTTAATGAATAATGAAAAATTTTGAATTTTAATCAAATAGTGCCTTTTAATCTAATTTATTTATATTTTTAGATTATATTTATAATTTTTTTAAAGTGTAATTAAAAAATATTTTTACCATTTAATCCAATCTTTTTCATTGGAATTAATTTCACTTTAAAATTGGACATAAACATGTATCAATCTTTTGATAGTTATTGTTTCTGAAAAACACCTGATTTGTTTTGATAACGGGTATTAATATTAAAATTAATTAATGAAACTTCTATGTTTTAAATTTATGGAAAAAGATATCATTTTTTAATTCTGACTAACAAATATATCTTATGGGGGATGTTTGGTATTTTTTCTAAAGAACATCAATTTTTGATGAATAGTGAAACCACTTAGTGGTAGTTAAAAATTAACTTTTTAATTTAAATGTAATATTACCACTTCTGTGAATGTAAATACAAAAATCTGACATACATAGTTTTTATTAATAAGTAAAATGTGGTTCATTAAGATGAAAATAAATTCTGATGAATAGCAACTTTGGACTTTTATTTACCACTGTTAATGGTAAATAGTGTAATTCAAGGTTAAAATAATATTATAATAATTCAATGTTACCTTAACATTTGTCCAAACCTTATTGGTTGAGTCATTAACCACCATAGGCATATATGGGTCTATTTTGGGACCCTATTGAGCCACTTGGGAGTGATAATGACAATTTAGATTAATTAATATAATTTAAAGACAAAATTGACATTAACAACAATATTCTAGTAATTTATTTTTATATGGTGTTATATAAGTAATATTTTTTTCTAAAAATAATAATTTAAAATATAATATGATTTCATACATCATTTGTTTTTTAATTTTTAGACATCAAATAAATTAAAATATTTACGACAGAACAATGATGCAGTATTTACCTCATTAATAAATGGTTTAAATAAATAAGATTATAATGATTGAAATATTATTCTAAAAATGTCCAATTCTGATTATATGATTTTATTTCAATCATTATTCATCTTATATTCATCTTTAATGATTTTTGGAACTTTTTAAATCGAATATCATTATATAATAAAATAATATTATCACACTTTCTTTAAGAGCCCATCCTCTCCCTTCTAAAAGGAGACCATTTCTATCCAATTCCTAACAACTCTCAAGCCATTTGGCTCGTCCAAACTCTGCCAAATTAAGATCCCTACATCCCTATCCTCCCCTTAAAAAATTTACCTTAGGAACAAGGCACTTCATTAAGTCCTTTGGTTCAAACTAAAGGGAGTTACCCAAATTAAATGTAACAATTTATCTTAAATTGTTTTCTTTTATTTTACTTCTCCATCCCCTAAACACTTTTTATTACTTTATTTTGTAACAAAACCAATATCCTCAATATACTGGGATGTTTTTATGAGAATTATTTGAACTACACTTACACACACCTACATCTAATGGATGAAGAACATATTGTTTCTCTGGATGGAAAACTAATGCCTCACGAAACGATGATTGTTCAAATATCTCCAACCGCCGCTCATAGAGGCATTTATGATAGAACTATATTTATATATGATATATATTATTTTTCTGTTTTCTTTATTCTTCTGTATTTTCCTTTTATAGCATGCCATTATGGTTTCTATAGTGGGTAAATATGATAATCTCATATGAGGAAGCACATACTACCGCCCCCTCAAAGTGATGTGACTCGTTAATTCCTTATCTGGGATGTATAAAGGATGTAGTTAATGATATTATATATGATACTTTACTTTAATTATAATATAACTATGTATAATTATATTTTATATTCATTAAAATAAGAAATATTAATGAAAGTAGTGTTCATGCGTACGTACGGCTTACCGCCTCCAAGAACGGTACATTTCATTTCTTACCACTAAATGTGATGTAATATTATAAATACATTTAAATTATGGATATATATGATATATATGATATAAAAATCATGAATATAATTTTGGATATAATGTACCGTTAAACACATGAACAACATGTAATTATATGAAGTCCATTTTTGACTCAAGTACTAAATATCGTCAAAACGAACATTATTATCATAATTGATTACATAATTCTTATAACATGGTAATAAGTGATATAAAAAAATAAACATTAAAAAGGATCTTAATAAAGTTGAAATTATATTTTTTTTATTATTCAGGAGAATAATGAATGATCGTGTCAAGTCTCACATGAGGTAAGGGATCCGACCTCTTTTTTTTCAAGTACTCTCTTTTATGTCATTTCATTTATGATCCATGTTCTTATATTGGAGGATGTTATTTTATATTAACCATATTTTAATTTTTATTTTAATATGATTAGGTAACCTCTCTTACTCTCATCATTTCATTTAAGAATTTTTATGTGGTGTCATTTGGCTGCAGAATTTGTGTAAGGGATTTTCTTATCTGACATTAAATTCCGTGAGATTTCCATTGTTCAACCCTAATTTATTGAATGTGGTGTATTTTGTACATAAATTTGATATATATTATCATGATTATATTTATATTCATGTTATTCTGTGAATCATTTGGTGGTTGTTAACTTTGGGTCATATGACTCAGTAGATTACAACGTGGTAAAGGGTTTCATCTCACTTTTTATTCCTGTGAGATACATGCAATATTTTCCACTATTTACTTTTTTTTGGTGTATGTATTGCCCATGATTGTACTATTTGTGTAATATAAATAATTTTTGGATTATTTATATATTCAATTTATGATCCTTCTTTCATGTGGCATTTGTTTTGTAAATTACCAAATCGGTAAGGGAACCATTCGCCCTCCTCTTAATAAAAGACTTCTTTTTTGTTATGTCTTTTAATTTACATCATATTATGTTTGGATATGTTATCCTATATCCTTATAGATGTAAAAATAATATAAAAGTGATGATATTCCCTTTTTTATCTCATCAACTCGTTTTTTGAATTTTAATGTGACACCGTTAGGCTGTCGAATTTTTTCAAGGGAACCTCTTAACCCAATTTCAATTCTTTGGGTTGAACTTGTACATCTTGAATATGTTATAAAATTAATATATTTGAATGAAATATAATTGTTTTACACTCAATATCCACTTATATTTTGTGTATTTATATTTGTCACACATAATTATGTGATTGATTTATCCTCAATTTAAGGATACCATCTTTATAAGGGATTTCATCTCAATTTACATTTCCATTGAGGCTTCATTGTTGTTACGAACCAATTCACTCTTATATGGTGTATATACTGTACATTGAATTATTATATCATGAATAACATTATTCTCATGATATTATAATGTTCTGATTAAATGTTATTCCTTAATTATTTGTATTCAAGTGTCTCTCTTTTTGTTAAAAAAACTCTTTAACTAAAATATCATTTTCAATGTTTTAAAGATTTATTCTTTTAAATGTTTCTCATTAATGACCATGTTTTCAAAATGGGTTTTAGGATTTATTTATATGGACATTAATGTTTTCAAATGATAATTCATTTAAAATCTTAAAATTGGTATGGGTCACTTTGATTCAAAAATATCTTTTTATATGGGTTTGAAAATTATTTGATAAAACATTGTTTATTTCAATATATTGATTTGATATATTGGAATTTTGAAATGTTATCTTTACATTATACAGTTTTAATGGTTATTGGGAATTATTTACATATATGACAAACCTAGGGTTGGTGAGCCCAAGATAGAACTCCAATGCATTGGGTAACGTGACAGAGGTAAACATGATGTTTCTCTTAAGAGATTTAGGGAATATACCGTGATGGGTATTCCAAGTGTAACTCCCTATGTATCTATAATACCTTCAATGTAAGTTTGATATGTATTCTATAATTAACTTTTATTATTTATGATTTGGGTGTGTTATTCAAAAATCATATGATTTCTTAAGGCATGTAATGATTGAAAAATATAGTTTCATTTATTTGTATTTATTGATGGGCTAATGTTTTCCTTCCTTATTTTATAACCCTTACTGTTCTTTTTATGTTCATCCCATGTTTTTTTTGAAATGTTTTCCATAGGAAGTAAAGATGACTATGGTCGAGGATTGGGATCAAAAAATAGTCAGCATGTCCAAAACATTGAAGTAGACATGTTTCTTTTTAAGATTTTTTATATTACGAAAAAAATGGATATTGAGTAGTAGTGTATACTTGTAATATTCAAGTATTAATGAAATAGTTATGACCTAATTCTCTAAAAATATATACCTAAAAGATCCCCAATGTGAATTATTCATTTAATTCAAGACTATGTAATGTTTAAGGCCGGGTCCATATAGTTGGTATCAGAGGTCGGTTTAGATAACTTTTGAGGTTAGGGTACAATTTAAGCATTAGTGACATTACCATAATGGTTATCATTTTAGAAGGAGTCATAGTTATTTTTATAATGTTAATGAGTTTAAGATAACATGAATAAGTAAATCTTAGTATTTACCCTCCTCATAAGATATTATATGATGATTTTATTGATATATTGACACTGAACTTCTTGGTTTTAGTAAATGGCTGGATCTATCCGGAACAAAAGTAACAGTGGATTTGAAGAAAACTATGATGGTTTTTTGAATGAGCAACTTAATGAGATGGGAGCTACAATGAGAACTCTTATTGTTATTCGCAACAAACTATCTGGAGTCATGATTGACCACCTGAACCTTAGTGGTTTTTATAAGATATCATATATGTGAGAAATAAATCCCAACAGATGTTTAGGTGATAATCATAAAGGTAAGTATGTTAAAAACCTATCTATCAATGATTTGGAAAGAAACACATATGAAAAATGATTCAAAGGGACAGAAATATGCTATAGATATGGAAATGATGTTTATAAAGCATGAACCAGCCATGGAAAAAGGATGCATCTAGTTGACTCTAGGAAATGGAAAGAAGTCCTTTACGAGGGATCAGTTGAATGTTTTAAATGTGGTGTGCATGGTCATTATGCAAACGCATGTCCTATGAAAAAATAATGGGAATGGTATCACTATGATTATACAAATATTCATTTTCCAATAACTAATTTTATTCCGATTGAGGATGAAGAAACATACAATGGCCAATAAAAGGTATGGATTATTTCATAACATATGTTTTCCTATTATTGAAATCTTAGCATATGATTCATTATTTTTTCTGTAGGAAAGATGTATTTCAGAATAAGATGGAATGGAATGGTTAATGGATCGTGAAAAATGTTGAATGTGTATGAAGTCAACATTTAAGGGATTCAAGAGTTATGGTAGAATTTAGGATGGTGAAATGCTTAAAAGTATTAAGTCTCTTCTGATGATGGGATTACATTAGATGACTTTTTATAGTATGTGTAACCCTAATGTTTGATATATGAAAATTTTATTCACGAAATAATTATCTTCACTTTAGTGGATATAGTTATAAAGAACCATTTGGGTTTATATGATTCTTGAATTTTAGGCAATTACCGATTAATACATTTTGGGATACAAAACAAATGTTATTAGATAACCTTTGTGGTTAAAATATGTTATGGTTATTTTTTATGAATTTATCTCTTTTATGGAATGTAATAAAATTATGTAGTTTCTGAAAAGGTATAACACACAAAAAGTGTGGCAACTCATTGCGTCAGATGAAGGTGTGGGAATCAAACCCACAACCAAAGTGTGACTGGTATTTATCACATTCCACTGAACAATGTGAAGTCCCTGGTTTGTATGACTAATTATTTTTAGTTTCATGATCTTATGAATCAGGATTAATTTGATTTTAGGTTATCTATGGAAATTATTAACCTATTAGGGAGAATATGTGATTAGGTTAATTACATTTCAATATGAGACTTTAAGATTAACTGATATTATAGGGAGATAAATGTTAATATTTATCTTGGAAGACTATGTGATTAAATCATTCAGAGATTTGGGATTAAATGTTATATTGGATTACATTGAATAATTTTTTGGATAACTATTAATTGAATGGTCTTTGATGGACATTGGGTTTTGTTGGAAAAATTTTGTAGATTAATAGTAGTTTTTCTTTTTGTAAAAGATTATCCTTTTTGGGGATTATCTGATCTCACACGGTCCACTTTGGTTTTGGATATGGTCTAAAGACATTGAATATATATAGTTCAACTTTTGTGGATTATGTTATTCTTTCGAAGTTGATTATAACACTCTTAATGTGAAAAAAAATTCATCCTGAGTCTTCATCATTTGGAGAAAATATAAGTTTGTGATTGAAATATAGTAAAATATGAATGTCTGCATGACAAGTAAGTTAATTTCCTTATTCTTTTGGTTATGCTCTTAAATAAATTCCACAATGATAATTAACTTTAAACAAAAACCTTTTTCGTTAACTTTTCCTACTTGGGAATCAAAGACTATTTAACCCATCAGAAGTTTGTGATTTTCTAGTGGTTAACATTTTCCTAACCATGTTTTCTATCACACTCCATCAGAACATGGCCCTTTTTTTCTCCTCAATATCAATGTTTTCAAGGAATCACAGTATGGGTTAACTCGGGTGACCATTGTATTTCTCTTTATTCCTTTTAAAGTGATAGTTTTAATTTCTATTTTTCCGATATGGGCCTTTCAATAATGTTTCGGAGCCCATGTTTTACAATTGCGAGAAAAAATTTCCCAAGAGGGGGGAATGATGAATCATACAAGGTAAATAAGGAATATGACTTTTTCATATTTATTAATTTTTGAATTAAATATTAATTTTACGTTAAAATGGTTTCTATGTTCGATAGTGTACCTGATACGCAACAACGAGTTTCTTTGAAATATTACATTGCACACTAATAATATATTATTATTTTAAACGTTAGTTAACTCCTAGATGCTGTATTGGCAGGAATGAACAAAACTAACTACAATATTATTATACATGTTTGTTAAATGTATTTACATTTATCAATTAAAAGTTATAAGCTTAAAATGTGATTGAATCTAATTTTAAGCATAATTTACATTAAAATGCTGATTTATCACCTTTTAATAGATAACCCTTTTTAAATCTAGTTTTATTCATATCAATGCATTATATATGAAAAAATAAAATCCTTATTTAGAATGGGGACATCAAATTTTACTTTGTGTAAATTTTTGGAATTTCTCCGATAAAGTTCATTTTTAATGAATAGTGAAAAATATTGTATTTTAATTCAAAAGTGCCTTTTAATAAAATTTATTTATATATATAGATTATCTTTTTAATTGATTTTAACAGTTAATGAAAATATATTTATAGTATTTAATCCAATTTTTGTCATCTGAATTAATTTCACTTTAAAATTGGATATGAACAACTATCAATCTTTTGATAGTTATTGTTTCTGAAAAACACACTATTTTTTTATAACTGGAATTAATTTTAAAATTAATTAATGCCACTTCTATGTTTCTAATTTTATAAAATTGGCATCATTTTTGAATTCATAATATCAAATATATCTTAGGTTTAATTTTTGGAATTTTTCTAAAAAACATCAATTTTTGATGAATAGTGAAACCACTTAGTGCTACTTAAAAAACTGAATTGTTCATTTAAATGAAATTTTAGCACTTATTTGAATTGAATTTTAAAATTCCTTCATACATGGTTGTTATAAAGAATTAATATGTTGTTCATTAAGATGAAAATAAATTTTGTTGAATAGTGACTTTTGACTTTTATTTACCGCAGTTAAAGATAAATATGGTATGTCAAGGTTAAAAGAATATTATAATAATTTAAAATTACCGTAACAGTAGTAAAAAACTTATTGGTTGAGTCATTAACGACCATGGGCATCTTTGAGTCGATTTTGGGACCCCATTGAGCCACATGAGAGTGATAATGAAAACATAGATAAATTAATGTAATGTAAAGACAAAATTGACATTAACAAAAATATTTTACTAATTAATTTTTATATGGTGTTATATAATTCATATTTTAGACTATAAATATTCATTTAAAAGTTAAAATGTATTCCTAAATCATGTTATTTTTTTAGACATCATATAAATTATATTATTTATGACACAATAATCATGAAGTATTTACCTCATTAATAAATGATTTAAATAAATAAGATTGTAATCATTAAAACATTATCCAAAACATGTCTAATTATGATTGGATGATATTATTTCGATCATGAGTAATCTTATCTTCATATTTAATGTTTTTTGGACCTTTTTAAACTAATTATCATTATATAATAAAATAATATTTTCACACTTTCCTAAAGATCCCCTCCTTGCCCTTATAAAAGGTGACCATTTCTATCCAATTCCTCAGACCCATAAATCCATTTATCTCATCCCAACTCTGCCCAATTAATCTCTATACATACCTCTCCTCCACTTATAAGCATTACCATAGGCATAAGTAACATCAATAAGCCATTTGGTTCAAACCCAAGGTAGTTACCCAAATTAAAGGTAATCGTTTCTCTTAAATTGTTATCTTTTTTTACATCTCCAACCACTATACTCATTTTATTCCATTATTTTGTAACAAAACCGGTTCTTAAATATAGTAGGTTGTTTTTATAATATGTATTATATCTACACTTACACACACCTCCATCTAATGGATGAAGAACATAATGTTTCTGTGGATGGAAAACTAACGCCTCACAAAACGATGATTGTTCAAATATCTCCAACCGCCTCTCATGGTGGCCATTATGATGAAACTATATTTATATATGATATATATTATGTATATGTTTTCTTAATTTTTCTGTATTTTTCGTTTATTGGACACCTTAATGGTTTCCATAGTGGGTAAATACGATAATCTCATTTGAGGAAGCGCGGACTACCACCCCCTCAAAAGGATGTGACACGTTAATGCCTTATATGGGATGTATAATGGATAGAGTTAATGATATTATTTATGATATTATAAACTGGAATTATAATATACCTATGTATAATTATGTTTTAATTTCATTAAAATAAGAAATAGAAATGAAAGTAGTGTTGATGCGTACAAACGACTTACCGTCTCCATGAACGGTACATTTCGTTTCACACCTCTAAATGTTATGTAGTTTTATAAATACATGTATATCCTGGATATATATGATATATATTATATCCAAATGATTAATATCATTATGGATATAATAAACCATTTACATCATGAACAACGTGTAATTATACGAAATACATTTTTGACTCAAGTACCAAATATCAACAAAACGATGATTATTAACATAAATGACTTGATAATGATTATAACATGGTAATAAGTGATATAAAAATAATAATAAACTTGAAAAAGGATCTTAAGAAAGTATAAATTAACTTTAGTTTATTATTCAGTAGATTAAAGAATGATCTATTCAAGTTTGACACGAGGTAAGGGAACCGACCTCTCTCTTTCTTTTCAAGTACTATCATTTATGCCATTTCTTTTATGCTCCATGTTCTTATGTTGGCAGATGTTTTTTTTATTCACCATACTGTAATTTTTTTTAATATAATTAGATACCCCCTATTACTCTAATCAATTAATTTTAATAATTTTTAATTAGAATTTTATGCATCCGAATTTTTGTAAGGGATTTTCTTATCTCACATTTAATTCCGTGAGATTTTCATTGTTCGCCACTAATTTATTGAATGTGGTGTATTGTGTACTTCCATTTGATATATATTATCATCATTTTCTTTAAATTAATTTTAATCTATGAATAATTTAGTTGTTATTATCTTTTGTTCATACGACTCAGTTGATTATGACATGGTGAAGGGTCTCATCTCACTTTTTATTCTCATGAGATTCATGCTATATTTTCCACTATTTCCTTTTGTGTGGTGTATTTCCTGCCCATGATTGTACTATTTATGTAATATACTTTCATTTATGAGTACTTACATCTTCATTGTATGATCCTTCTTTCATGTGGCATATTTTTTGTAAATTACCAAATCGGTAAGGGAACCATTCACCCTCCCCTTTATAAAAGTCTTAATTTTTTATGTCATTTAATTTACATATTATTATGTTGGGATATGTTATTATATATACTTATTGATTTAAAATTAATAAACAAGTGATTAGAATCCCTTTTTATCTCATCAAATCATTTTCTGAATTTTAATGTGACATCGTTAGGCTGTCAAATGTTTACAAGGGAACCTCTTAACCCAATTTCAATTCTTCGGGTTCAACTTGTACTTCTTGAATATGTCATCCAATGAATATATGTGAATGGACTATAATTGTTTTACACTTAATATCCATTTATATTGGGTGTATTTAAATTTTTCACACATAATTATGTTATTGATTTATCCTTAATTTAACGATACCATCTTTATAAGGTATTTCATCTCAATTTACATTTCCATTGAGACTTCTTTGTTGTTATGCACCGATTCACTCTTATATGGTGTATATACTGTAATTTTACATATTATATCATAAATACATTTATTCTCATGATATTATTATGTTATTAATAACTGTTATTCCTCAATTATTTGTATTCATGTTTCTCTCTTTTTGTTAAAAAATAATTTAACTAAAATATCATTTTAAATGTTTTAAAAATTTATTCAACTAAATGATTCTTATTATGGTCACTAATTTCAAAATGAGGTTTATGATTTATTTATATAGACATTAATGTTTTAAAATGATAATTCATTTAAAAGCTTCAATGTGGTATGGGACACATTGATTAAAAAATCGATTTTTAAATTGTTTTGAAAATGATTTGATAAAACATTATTAATTTTAATATCTTGATTTGATATATTGGAATGTGGAAATGTTATCTTTCATTTATACATGTGTTATGGTTATTGGGAATTGTTTACGTATACGGGTGGTTCTGTGATAAACTGAGGGCTGCTGATCCCAAGATAACTCTCTAATGCATTGGACAACGTGACTGAGGTAAACATGATGTTTCTCCTAAGATATTTAGGGAATATACCATGATGGGTATTACAAGTGTAACTCCCTATGTAGCTGTGAATGTAAGATTGATATGGATTCCATAAGTATCCATTATGATTTATTATTTGATTGTGTTATTCATAAATCTTAGGATTTCATAAGGTATGTAATGAATGAAAAATATAGTTTGAATTATTTGTATTTATTTATGGGCTAATGTTTTCCTTCCTTATTTTATAACCATTATTGATCTTTTTATGCTCATCCAATGATTTCTTGAAATGTTTTCCATAGGACATAAAGATGAATAGGTTCACGGATTGGGATCATGGAAAAGTCATGATATCTAAAACATAGAACTATAAATGTTTCTTTTTAGGAGTTTTTATTTTATGCAAAAAATTGATACTGAGTAGTAGTGTCTACCTGTAATATTCAAGTTGTAATGTAATAGTTATCGCCTAAAAGGGGGAAGGATGTAACATACCATGTAAATAATGATTATTAAATTTTCATATTTATTAATATATGTTAATTAAATATTAATTTAACTTTGAAAGTGGATGGTATATAATATAGTGTACTCAACACACAACAACTAGTTTCATTTAAATCTTATGTTGCAGACAACATCGAGTTATATCGAAAAATAAAATAATATTATTTTTATTTTTAATGGTAGTGAACACAATGTCGTTGTTTTAGTGGCAATCAAGAGAACTAAATAATATATGGTTAAAAATTTCTATTAAATGATTTTACATTTCTCCATTTAATGTTAGATGAATAAAATGTCAATGAATCCAATTTTATGCATAAATACTCTAATATTGTTTAAAAGGTCGATTTACCGCCTTTTGATGGAGAACCCTTTTTAAATCTAGTTTTTGTCACATTTTTATTTTCTATTTGAAAAAATAATATTCATATATATAATTGGTACATCAAAATTTACTTTTTATGAATTTATTTATTTTTATGATAATGTTCATTATTTAACGAATGGTTAAAAATAAAGCATTTTAATTCAAAACTTCCTTTTTATCTAATTTATTTATATAGATAGATTTTTAGTTTAATTGTTTTTAAAGTTAAATTGGATTATATTTTTACTATTTAATCCAATTTTTTTTCTTTTTATGTAAACTTCCTTAGAAATTCTATATAAACAACTGTTAATCATTTGATAGTTATTCTTTCATAAAAACACACTTTTTGTTTTGACCAAGAGAATTATTTTTAAATTAATTTCTTCCACATAAATATTTTTAATCCGATAAAATGGATTCTAAAATAGGATTCATGAGGTCCCAATTTTTTAAATATGTAAATTTTATTTTTACAAATTATAAATATTTATTTTAGTAAATATTTTATTTACCAGGGTAAAAGGGTAAATCTGGTAAATAAGGGTAAACAATAATATTATAATAAAATTAAATTACCCTAAAATGTGTCCTAATACTATTGGATGATACATTTCTGACAATGATAATCCTTCGGTCAATTTTGGAACCCAATGGAGCCACAAAAGAGTGATAATTACAATTTATATTAATTAATTTAATGTTATGACAAAAATTACATAAACATATATATTTTAGTAAATCAATATTCACATGGGGTTATATATTCTATAAATTTTATTATAAATATTAATTAAAAATATGTTAAAATTTACAAAATCAAGGTATTTTTTTTAAAAAAAAATTAAAAAACAAATAAATAAAATTATTGTTGACACAATGTTGATGCGGTGAAAACCTTATTGATAAATAATTACAATAAATGAGATTATTAAATTTAAAGCCTATCCCTAACCTCTAAAAATAATATTGGATGATATTATTTCTAATAGTAGTCATCTTATATTTTAATTCAATGAGTTTTTTACATTTTGAAATATAAAATCAGTTTATAATAATATAATTATTTCAAACATTCTTAAATATCCCCTCCTCCCACTAATAAAATGACATTTACTCTAACCCATTTCTCACACCACTCAGTTTTAATGGATTGTCCAAACTCTTCTCAGTTAAGCTCCTCAAATCCCATTATTACAAATATACGTCTTACCCTAGGTAGAATGAAATTCGAGTAATCCTTTTGGATCAAACCAAATAGAGATAACCAATTTAATGGTAACATCTTATCTAAAGATCTTTTATATTATTGTACTTATCCATCCAACTAAAATCTAATTATTATTTTATTATATAGAAAACATAGTATCATAAATATACTAGGATGTCTTTATGAGAATTATTCGAACTGAACTTCCATACACGACCATATAATGGTGAAAAAACATATGGATTATGTGGACGACAAAATACTGCCTCGCGAAACTATGATAGTACAATATTCTCTAACCGCTTCATATGGTGGCCATTATGATAAAAAACCTATTTAAATGTGATATATATTATATTAATATTTTCTCTATAATTCATTATTTTTCATTTATATCATACCATTTTGGGTTCTATAATGGGTAAATGCGATAATTTCAATTGAGGAAGTACGAACTACCTCCCCCTCAACGTGAACTGACTTGTTCATACCGTACATGAAACATATAGAGGATGGTTCTAATGAAATTTTTTGAAATATATAACATATTATATTATACTGTAATTATAATATATTTATGTATCCTTATGCTTTCATTATATTAAATTTGAAATAGATATGAAAGTAGTGTTCATGAGTACGTACAACATACCGTCTCCATGAACGGTGTACTTCATTTATTCTCTACTAATTTTATGTACTGTTATAAATACAAATATATACCAAATATATATTTTATATATTTCATTAATATCATTATGGTCATATTTTACTTTTTACCACATGGAAAAATTGTAATTATAACAAATCCATTTTTTACTCAAATTCTGAACATCAACAACATGTCTAATATGAACAAAAATAATTAATAATTGGTAGAGAAACGTAATAGATGATATAATAGGAAAAATTAAAATTATATATGTTATTAATAATTTATAAATTGATTCCAGTTAATTATTCTAAAATAATAAGAAACAAACAATTCAATTCAGACATGAACTAGTTTTCATCTATCTTTTTATTCATGTGAGATTCATGCTACATTTTCCACTATTTACTTTTGTGTGGTTTATGTACAAAACATGATTATATTTATTTGTAATATAATATAATATATGGATATTTAAATCGTCAACTTCTGGTCATTCTTTCATGGGGTGTATGTTTCTTATGTTGCTAAATCGATAAGGGAACCTTTCACAGTACTCTTTTAGTCAAAAGCATCTATTATGTATTTTAATATCCATTATCTTATATGGTGATATTTTATTATATATCCTTATTGATGTATATTTTATGTCCATGTGATGTGATACCCTTTTCTCTCTACTTAAATTTACGCCGTTAGGCTGTCAAATTTCATTAAGTGAACTTCTTAACCCAATTCCCATTCTTTAGGTTAAACATCTACTTCTTGAGTTTCTCAAGCTATAAATATGTGTGAATGAATTATTATTGTTTTAAACATAATATACAGTTATATTGGGTGCATATATATTTTTCATATAATATTATGTCATTGATTTATCCTTAAATCTAATGGTATGATCGTTGTAAGAGATTTCATCTCAATTTACATTCTATTCAGACTTAATTTTTGTTGTGCACCAATTCACTTTTATATGGGGTATATACATCCCTTTGGAATATTATATAATCAATATCCATATTCTCATGATATTATATGTTTTTTTATTTTTATTCTTTAATTATGTTTAGTCAAGTGTTTCCCATGTGTTTGGAGACTCTTTAACTTGAACATCGTTTTAAAATCATTAATGATTTATTCTTCTTAATATTTCTCATCAATTTCCATCCTATAAAAATGATTTTATGTATTAATATATATGGAAATTAATGTTTTAAAATTTTAATTTCATTAATAGTTTCAATTTGGTATGGAATGCTTTGATTCAGAAATTGTTCTATTAAATGTTTTAATTGGTTTTAAAAATTGTTTTGACAAAGCATTGATTATGTGAATATCATGAAATAATATATTCTGATGGTAATTTGTAAATATCATATTTTCATTATGTTTGTTTTATGTGTAATGAATATGTTATGTTTCTTTAGAATTGTCTATGTATACAGGTGGTTCCATGGTAAACATAGGGCGGGTGATCCTGAGATAGATCTCAAATGAATTGGGTAACGTGACAGAGGTAAACACAAATGTGTCTCTTATTTGATTTAAATAATAAACTATGATGGGTATTACTATGGTATCTCCCTATGTAGCTATGAAATATATAATGTATGTATGTTATAAATTTGATAATTTGACTTTACAATTTATGATTTATTTGTGTTATTCATAAATCTTATTATTTCATGAGATGTGTTATGATTGAAAAGTATGGTTTCATTGATTTGTACTTATTGATTTGATAATGTTTTGATACCTTATTTTATAACACTTAAATATACTTTTAGTCTCATCCAATGTTTTGAAATGTTTTTCACTAGAGTAAAAGACGAATGTGGTCATGGATGGGATCAAGGAAGAGTCATACGGTCTAAAACATGGAAATAGAAATGTTTCTTTTAATAGAGTTAATATTTTATGAAAAAAATTGAAAATGAGTATAGGTGTCTAAATTGTAATTATTTGAGATTTAATGAAATTGGTATGGCCTAATTCCAAAAAACTCTAATCCTAAAAAGATCCTCAATTTGAATTATTTATTTAACTCAAGATTAAGTAATGTTTAATGTTAGTACTTTATTGTGTTTGTATATATATATATATATATTTATTTATTAAAATATATTTATTATGTCATATATATCATAAATATTCCCTAAATCCATCTTTAATACATTTCATGTAGTTTATGTGAAAATCATATCATTTTGACAAGGTGTTATTCTGCACTACCTCAAACAAAATTATCATATTTATGCGAAATAGAATAAATAAAAATATTTATTTTAAAATAATTTAGAAGATTGATAAAATTATAAATATTATTTATAAAATATTTAAATATTTTGTCCATCATAATTTCCACCATGAGAGGAAGTAAATGAAAAATGATCTATCATTTTTTATTAAGGGTGTAGTACGCCACACACATAAACAATAAGATCCTTACCAATTAGAGTGTAGTGTGTGTGAGTATTAGTGTAACTATTACCACAAAAAGTACATAATATAATTGGGATTCTATTTTTGTTATAAAATATTGGAATAATAAAATTTGAGGGAGTGGAGGGATAAAATAGAAGATATGAGGTTGCGGTTGTGTGATTTATCTTAATTGTGTAACTCTTTTTTGTCTACACCAAAGGATTTCCTTGGACGGCCTTTTTCACAAAATTGTATTAAAGGAGGATGTGAGGTATTCTATGGTGATACATGCATAGTGTATTGGTCAAGGCAATGTTTTTTGAGAGGTTTGGGGAATTGTGATGAGAGGATGACTTTTATAATGGATGTGTGGAAGGATTATATAATATTGATGGAAACGAAACCTAATCAGTTCAAAGGATTCTTTAGTGTTGGATCGGTGGGGAGAATCTTTTCTTGGTGTGGCGTGATAGGATTCGGCGGAGTATAGTGGTATTTATGGATTCAGTGGTAACACAGCTTGATGGAGCACAATGTTTAGCTGGGCAGCCGGGCCTTCATGCGTCCTGGTGGTGCAACCTATCAACAATGTATTGCCATGGCTCATCTCTGATCATCAAGGTTCAATGTGGCTTGGTTCGTATGGCATCAATGGTATGGGTTCATTTCTGTTTGTCTGACGTGGCCTGGTGTCGTTTCCGACGGGTTCCCGGTGTAGCTCCGTGACAGATCTGTAACATCTCAGAGGGGGTAAAATCTTGATCTGGGCGTGGAAGTTAGTTTTTTATGGATTTGTTGTTTGTTTTATTGGGATTTGTAATTGTTTTGTGAATTTGGTGATCTTGTTTTCTTGTTCATCATGGATGGTTATCACCATCTCCTCTCTGTTTTTCACATCACCTACAGTTGCTTTAAAAACTGATTATGGTGTATGCATGGTTCTGATTGGAATAGATCCATTTCTAGAGTAACGTTTCTATTACAAGATGATGAAGATTCTCTCATTGGTGGAATTTACTTTGCACAAGTTTTGTACAATCAATTCTAGGTGACGATGGATTGGACTCTTGTCCATTGGATTACCTTTTGTGCATATACAGATATAGTGGTTGGGGTTCTCGTGGAGTGTGGAAGGGTCTTCCAGGATGGTAGTTGTTGGTGTTGTGGTGGAATATCGTTTTCTCATAACTTTTTATTTTTTTTTCTATTGGTTTTTGAGACTCTGATTAGGATTATTATGCCAGACTCGACCTTAAGGAACATTCCAAAGAGAAGGATTCAGAGTAAGTGATTCACCTATACATGGTTCGTAGAATTTATTGTTTGAGAGGGTATAGTGTTAGCCATCAGGTCGAGCATATTATTTTACATAGAAATCATTCTATCCATTAATTCATGCATTATTGGAGAGCATTAACATGTTTTAAATGATGGGTAGAGGAAGATCCAAGGTTTCATTCTAGGTTTTATTTTCTTGATCTTTGGGTCATGGTATATTTTTTTCCATGGAGTCTGTATGGGTTTTACCCCATTCATCCCATAAAAGGGGGTTTATAATATAATATAATAATAAAAATATAAGTCTTCTGGGCCATTGGAGTAGTATTTTTACCATTGATAATATAACTATTGAACAGTGACTGTAACACACCATGATTTACTAGTAAGTTTTCTCTTTAAAGTAATTCAATATCTTGCGTTACATGCAACACTGAGTTCGAGTGCACCACAACTTATTAAACTATCCATTCAAAAGGATGTTATGAATATTATTAACTAAATTTTTACTTTTATATTCTCTTTATAATTTTAACATTTATATTATGTGTTTCTTAGACATAATAGAAGAACCAATTCATTTTTTCCAGATAAAAGAAATATTTTTCAAAAGAAGCAATTTTACAACCTTTTAACATCCAATCATTTTTAAAACCAATATTTGACACTTCTATATATTCAATTTAATGAAATTAAATTTTTCTTCAAAAGAGGGACATATAAATTTTATTTTAGATACATTTTTGTTACTTTTTTGAGAACATTCATATTCTGATGAATATTTAAAAATACAATGTTTTAATTAAAAACATATGTTTTAATCGAAATAAGTTATAGTGATAAATTATAAAATTCAATGTTTTTGAAGTATAATTAGATTATATTTTAATCATTTAATACAATTAAGGTAATTATATGTAATTTCACATTTAAATTTGGCATAAACCCATGTCAATATTTTTATAGTTTTTACTATAAAAAACACTCTTTAAAGTTTTGACAACAAGAATTAATTTTAAATTTATAAATGAAACTTCAATGTCTTGAATTTTTTAAATATACATCACTTTTGAATTTGGAATATCAATATTAGCATAGGTTAAATTTTTTATATTTTTCTTATAACTTTCAATTTTTTCTGAATACGGAAAAACAATGCATTATTATTTAAAATCGACATTTTATTTATATAATTAGTTATTTAATTATAATTTATTTTATGTAAAAAATGATATATAATAAAAATATATGTTCAATGTAATTCATTGGAGTAATGTTAAAATAAGTTTAGATATATAAAATTTTAACGAACTTTTTACCGTCTTTTTCCCACCTCCTAGGAGCATTTTCCAATCTACAAGAAACATAATTTTACTGCTTTTGGGTGTTGACTTTCATAAATACTAGAGACACAGTTAATATCATTAAGTAAAATTTTTCTCAATAAGATGAAAATAATTTTCTTGAATAGTAAATGTTGACTTTTATTTACAATGGTTAAACGTAAATTGTTTAATTAAGGGTAAAAATGATATCATAATTACCCTAACTATGTCCTAATTCTATTGGATAAGTATAATTCGACCAAAAAAACCTTATAAATATAATATGACCCCCTTTGGTCCACAGGGATTAGATTTGGACATTTATTATTATTTTATTTAAAGAAGAGTTAAAAGAGTTAAATACATTGTTATATAACTAAACCATTTTTAACATATGTTTATACATAATATAAATTCTATTATAAATATTCATTAGAAATATAAAAATATTTTAAACATAATGGTGTTTTATTTATAATTTTTAGACCATATATACATTAATTTATTTATGACACATGGATAGCGCACTAATTACCTTAAAAATGAAATATTAAAATAATTGATATTATAAATATACAAATAAATGTAATATGAGACTTATAATGAATTAAAATACATTTTTAGGTTAATATGACATGTTAGGATTGAACATATGAGTTTATTTTGAATTAATATAGTATTTAGGACATTAACACAAATCATTAATTAAATAGTGTCAAAATTTACATAATCGTGTTTTTTAAAACCACACTATGTTATTGGCTGATAACATATTACTAAAAATATATTTTTTGGGAAAAGGGCCTTTTTGATGTTATTTATCTCATTAATTAACCTATTGGGGTTCTATTGGAAGTTTATATTATGTTTATTAATGATATAATATAAAAATATAAAGGGACGTGGTAAATGTCAAACTATTTAACTAAGAGTTAAATGTAAACAAATAAGGTTAATATAATGATCTAAATATATATAAAATCTATTGGTTGAGTGTTTTTAGACCCACACCCAACTTATCCTTTACATAATTTATTTTTGAAACATTATAAACGGAAAACGATTTTATTATAAAATAATATTTCAATCTTTTCCTAAAGTGACCCTCACATCTCTTATAATAGTGAACTCCCCCTTCTAATAATATAACACCTCCAAAGCCTTTTGGTGTGGACAATACCTTCCCACATATCATTAAAAATATCCTCCCTTCCTCCTATAGGCCTTATATTGGTTTTAAATTCAACCAAGTAGCCATTTTGATCAAATAAAACTGAAGAACCTGATGAAGATGTAAATATTTCACCACCCCTTTCAGGATATTTTCTTCATCCACTTCCTCTTTCATTGTTGTCTACACTCTAATAAAATAACTCCAGTATCTTATATATACTAGGATGTTTTTATAAAAAAGATACAACCATATTACTTATTCTATTCATCCTAAAAATTAAGAATCTATCATACATGTGTACGTACATATTACTGTCTCCATGTCGTGGTGTGGTTTGTTATTCAAAAACATAATTATTTGTATGGGTATAATAATGATTGTAACTGATTTAAATAATAAATATTACATGTTAATGATTCGGTATATATGATATACTATCCAATTAAATATGATTTGTCTATCAATATAATGATATTGTCGCTCTTGCGTACGTACATATTTCCTTCTCCACGACGTGATGAGATTCATTTCCATGTTCTTCATTCAACGATGATTATAAAATATATATCATTAATAAGTATGTAATATATGACATAATAATGTTACTAGATATATATATATATATACACTTACATATATCTTATTCACCTAGATCCTTTAATAGGATATGAAAACAAAAACAATGATTATGTGTATGTACAACTTACCTTCTCCATAAACGATGTTTTTCATTTCATATATATGTCTATTATACATATTTTTATTCTAAATATATATGATATATAAATCATGTTTTATATTATTGATGTATTTAAATCATGATCTATGTGATAAAATCAATAGTAACACGTTAGAAAACGTACGATAAAGAAAGCGATTATTACCCGAAATGTTATTTTAACAAGGAAATATTTAATAAATTATTAGTATAAAGTTATAGATGAATCATGTATGATATAATAAATTTTAATATGGTTATAGTATAATTTAATAACAGAATATGATCTTTATAAAGGATGGAAAACGTACCTTCGACTAATGAAAAGTACAAGGTAAGGGGTTTCTTATCTCACTTTTAATTCTGTGAGATTTCTTTTGTTCACCACTTATTTATTGCATGTGGTGTATTGTGTACTGCCATTTGATATATATTATCATGATTCCCATTATATTCATAATATTTTGTGATACATTTGGTTATTATTGACTATTGTTTATATGAATCGATTGATTACAATGGGTTAAGGGTTATTTCCCCAATCTCAATATTATCTGAGATTATTCATGTTTAAGTATTTTCCGGGACATACAAATCATAGATACAAATATTTTATAAAAATTATTTCAAAAGGAATATTTTAATGTTTTATGGGAGGGTTAATTTAACTATACCATCATGTCAAATGTTTTGAATATTTATATTTCTAAACCATTTTAATTAATGTCCATGTTTTTAAAATGAATTTAAGGATTCATTTATAAAGACATGAATGTTTCCAAATGATATTTATTTTAATTTGTTCAAAAGTGTTATGTGATGATTTGAATCAAAAATTTCTTTTAAATTACTACCTTTATAAGTTGTACGAATTTTAAATTATTTCAGGAAAAATAGGTATTTCTCTCAAAGAATTTTACTAATCATTTTCATCTATGTCAACATACATTAATGGATTTTAACCTTTTTTGACGTTGATTTATTATGATACAAATATTCCATATTGTATTGACTGTTGTGTGATATTTTTTACTGTGGATGTGTTATATTTTTACCATTCATGTTTTATGGATAATGTATTGAAATTTAATCTGCTAGTTTTAATATGAATGTTTATGTTATATTTCAACTTTTTATTATGATGAATGTATTGGAGTATTATGATCCGGGTAGAGGATCTGTAAAAGTAATCCCTCTGTGTTGGAGTCTGGTTACAATAGACCATCCGGGTTGGAGTTTAGTTACATAGGCTATCTGGGTTGGAGTCTGATTACAGAGGCTCTCCACATTGGACTCCGGTTATAGAGGCTCTACGGGTTGGGGTCCAAATACAGTTAGCCCCTAGGTCCTGGCGCGATTCCTTTACACAGATATGAATGTCTGGCATTATGCATTCCATGAGAATACGTAAATGGAATTATTTGATTTTATCTTTTCCATATTATGTGAAAATATGAGTTTAATAGGATTTTGATTTACTATAACACATTGCCTTAAATGTTTATGCTTATTTAAGAATGTTTCTATTATATTTTTATCCTTACTGAGCATCTGAGCTCACCCTTTTCTATGATTAATTTTTCCTATGATGTGATGACATATTTTATGATTGATAAGTAGGATTAATATAAGGGATTAATGACATTATAAAAGGATAATTAATGTTGCTTTTTTATTTTCTAATGTGTAATTTAATGATCATGTATGTATTCTATTTTCGATGACTGGTAAACTGATTAGTCTTTCGGGGCATGGTTCCTTGTAATCATTCCAATGTATTAAAATAAGGCATCGACTCCCATAACTATGGTCGGGGCGTTACAGTTGGTATCATAAAAAGTTTATAAATATCCTTTGAAACTAGATTTAGATAAACGATGATTAGGAAACATTACACTAAATAGACATTGAGGATTATTATAAATCAACTTCTTTGAAATTTTGTAATGTAGAGATTTTATTGAGTTTTCCAAGCAATACAACCATTTCTAGATACAAGCAGGTAGTGGTGGCTCTAGTACAGATTTACCTAGGGGTAAATCTCGAAAACACCGCTTTGAGCTATAATTGAATGGGAACTAGTGCACAAAAATGGGCCTTACTGCACTCTTCGTTATGACACTCCCGGTGGATATTCTTTGGATAAATCAAATTTTCATTACAATCTATTATGAAGAATTTATGAATAAATACTTCCTCGAATAAAAAATTTTTATGATTAGGGATTATATCCATATAATGTTCAATTTACATTAGGTATTTTACATGTTTAGAATTATTATTTTCGATTAATAAACTGACATAGTGTATTCCATTTTTTAGAAATAGCACCCAGTAGAAGGAATGAGAACTCCTACAATACATATGATCCAAAAATTAAGAATGGTCATTTCTTTCATAGTATTAATCCATCATTTATAAGGGTAATAGTCTCTCACATATTCTCAATATATGATGAAATAGTATCCTGAGTTAATTTGATAAATAAAGAATTAACTGAGTCCAATGGCTTTGAAGGGAAGCAAGTGAAACAAATGATGGTAGAAGAAATGATGGATAAAGGGAGGAAGGGAGAGAAGGATTTTCCCATATGTGATATCTATGGAAATAATCTCCTTGATAATACTTTAAGGGAATGGGATTTTTTTATAAGTGTAGAGAAAAAGGAAACCACTTACATGATTTCGAGGGTAACAAAAATGTTTCAAATATAGAATGCTTCATCTGTAATGACTTGGGACACTACGTGAATCAATTTCCAAATAATAAGAGTATGCCCAAAAAGATTCTGTTAGATAGTAATCATGTTATGATTATACCACAGATGAAGAAGAATGACTACTATAATTTTGTTGTTATTAAATAATTATTTCAGTTGAGTATTGTATCAATGATGTAATGGTTATATGAATTATGGAAATAAATAAGGATTGTACAACAGAACAATTTCATTATGCATTTGAGAATTGTATATTACCAAGTAATGTGACATAGATTCTAGTTAAACATTTTGGAAAATACATGGTTGAATGAAATCTAAACTATAATATGGTCCTAATACTGAGGTGGCGATATTGGAATAATATATGAATGATTTGGATAAATTTTATTAGATATTTTTTACATCTTTGTAACTAGTTAATGGATTGTTTATTCCATCAATGTTATAGTCAACAACATTTTGGATTTAATGAGTATATCCAGTATTATATAAGGAATAAGGGAGAATTTAATTAATTCAGTTATATGATAATTCAGGGTGTTACTGTGTTTTGAAAGATTACATGATGAAGGTATTCACATGTTATTACATCGAAAAAGGATCTTCCTTGAGTTTACCTTCCTTATAAATTTTTTACTGAAAGTATTTCAGATAAGTTTAAAGGGTGGAATAGATTATTTTTGACATTGGATACTATTTTTAAGGTAAAATAATTTCATGATATTATTTTTCAATTGTCATAAAAAGGACATCCTAGAGGTTTGAAGACAACATGTCATGTCCGGCAAGGCCGTGAGACTTGAACCTGCAACTATGGGAAACAAGGGTAAATCACCTAATATTGGTGTACGTGATGTCCTGGTTTATATAATGTAGTTTTTTAAAATAGTCTGATAAATGAATATAAATTAATTTTTTAACCCTATACTATTAGGATATATAGATTAATTTTTAATTCTATTATCATTTGGAGTGAAATATGAGTTTGTGGTAGGAAATATTCAATGAATGAAAATATAATTTTAAACTATATTTTTTCCTCTTATTATTTGAATAAATTATTTCTTAAAATTTAGGTAATGGATCTTGAAACCAAAAATGTGTTATCCTAAATATTTATAGGATAACACATTTTTGGTTTCAAGAACCATTACCTAAATTTTAAGAAATAATTTATTCAAATAATAAGAGGAAAAAATATAGTTTAAAATTATATTTTTCATCCAATTATGTGTCACTAATTTCCACCAATGTTATAACAATCTAAATCATTATTTGGTGGTGACATTTTCATTTCACATTTGATCTTATTATGAGTAAATTTTATTAAACCATTTTCTGATGTGGGTTTTCCAAAAAGTTATTTTTGTATTTTTACCATTTTCGATAAACAATTTCAAATTGAGAGGACGCAATTTAGTAAAGGATGGGAGAATGTAACACCCTTATATTTTATAGTAAGTTATCTCATTAATGCAATTAAATAGTTTGTGCTACATTCAACATTGAGTTCGAGCTCACCACAACTTATTAAACTAACTGTTCCAAAAGTGGTTATGAATAGTATTATCTAAATATTGAATATTATATACTCTTTATAATTTTAACATTAATATAGTGTGTTTCTTAGACAGAATATAAGAACACATTCATTTTTTTCAGAAAAAAGAGGCTTTTTTCAAAAGAAGCAATTTTTCCGACTTTTAATTACAAACCCTTTTTAAAACCAATATTTGACACTTCAATATATTCAATTTAATAAAATTAAATTTCTCAATAGAATTGGGACATTAAAATTTTAGTTTAGATAAATGTTTGGTACTTTTATGATAACTTTCATATTATGATGAATAAGGAAAAATACATTGTTTTAATTGAAAAAAAATTAATCGAAATATTTTATTGTGATAAATTATGTATTTCAATGTTTTGGAAGTATTAATATATTTTATTTATACTATTTAATACAAGTTAGATAATTATAAGTAGTTTCACATTTAAAATTGACATAAACACATGTTAATTTGTTGATAGTATATTTTTTTTAAAAACCTTCCTTTTAGTTTTGACAATGAGAAATAATTTTAAATTAATAAATGAAACTTTAATGTTTCTAAATTTTTAAAATTTTCTTCATTTTTGAATTCATAATATCAAAATTATGTTAGGGTAAATTTTTTGAATTTTTCTGGAAACTATCAATTTTTGAGGAATAATGAGAAATAATGCGTTATTATTTAAAATAGACATTAGATATAAATAATTAGTTATTTTATACTGATTTAATTTTAGAGAAAATAGATATATAATACCTCTATAAGTTCAATGTAATTCATTGGAGTCATTATATAATATGTTTAGTAATATAAAATTTTATCAAACGTTTTACCATCTTTCATCCACTTCTTATGAGAAATTTAAAATCTGCATGAAACATTATTTTATGACTTATGTGGGTTGAATTTCAAAAATCTGAGAGACACTATTAATATTGATAAGTGAAATTTGATTCAATAAGATGAAAATAATTTTTGGGGGATAGTAACTCATGACTTTTATAAACCATTATTAAAAGTAGAAAAGGTATTTCTGGGTAAAAATGATATCATAATTACTCTAACACATGTATTAATTCTATTGCATAAGTATTATTCGACCAAAAAAACCATATTAATAAAATAATACCCCCTTTGGTCCACCTGGATTAGATAAAGACATTTATTAATATTTTATTTAAAGAATAGTTAAAATAGTTAAATTCAATGTTTAATAACTAAACCATTTTTAATATAGGGTTATACATAATATAAATTAGAATATAAAGATTAATTATAATGATAAAAATATTTCCTACCTAATTATATTTTTTTTTTAATTTTTATACCTTGAATAATTTAATTTATTTATGACACAATGATGACATAATAATTACCTTAAAAATGAAATATTAAAATAATTGATATTTTACAAATCCAAATAAATGTAATTTGAGACTTTTTATCATTTAGATTAATTTTATAGGATAATATGACATATTTGGATTGAACATATCAGTTTTTTTTATGTAATAATGTATTTAGGATGTCTAAAAAAATCATTTATTAAATAATGTCAAAATTGACATAATTGAGTTTTTAAAACAAATACTATATTACAGGTTGATATAATATTATTAAAAATCTAAGGATCTGCCGAAGTTCCTTAATAATATTATATCTGTCATTAAATAACCTATTGGTCTTCCCTTGGATGTTTATAGTAATTTTATTAACTATAAAATATAAAAATACAAAGAGACATGGTAAATGACAGCCTATTTAACTAATTATTGAATCTAAAAAATAAGGTTAATATGATGAAATATTCATCTCTAAAATATATTTTTTGATATTTTTAAAACACATAACCACTTTATCATTTAAATAATTAATTTTAGAGAAATTTGAAACAAAAAATTATTTAATTATAAAATAATATTTCAAGTTTTTCCTAAAGTGACCTTGACCTCTTTTATAAAAGGGAACTTCCCCTTCTCTTAATTACAAACCTCCAAATAATTTTGGATCATCCAAACCTTGAAAAACTATCCTAAAAACATTCCTCCCTTCATCCTATATGTCTCACTTTGGTCAGAAATCCAATATAAGGAGCCCTTTTGATCAAATCAAAAGGAAGAACCTAAAGAAGAGGTAAATATTTCATCCACTCTTTCAAGTTCTGTTCTTCATCCACATCCTCTTTCATTGATGTTTTAATTCTAAAATAATAACTCCAGTATCATATATATACAATAATGTTATTATAAAAATGGTACAACCATTTTCATTTTTTATATCTATCTTATAAATGACAATGTCACCCTATGCGTGTACGTACGGATTAAGTATACATGTCGTGGTGTGGTTTGTTATTCAAACACATCATTTTTTGGATGGGTATAATAATGAGTATAACTGATGTAAATAATAAATATAAAATGTTAATGATTTTTTATGTATGATCTACCATCCAATTAAATATTATTTTCCATCAATATAATGATATTGTTGCTCGTGCATACGTACGGATTACCATCTCCACGACCCGATTAGATTCATTTCCATGTTCACCATTCAATGATGATTATAAAATATAAATCATTAATAAGTAATAAATATATGAAATACTAATTCTACTAGATATATATATATATATATTTACATACATATATCTTATTCACTTAGTTCTGTTCAATACGATATGAAAATGATAACAGGTTTACACATACGTACGTGCTACATTATCCATAAATGGTGTTTTCCATTTAATTTATATTTCTATTATACATATTTATATTCTTAATATATATAGTATATAAATCATTTTTTATATTCTAGAAGTATTTAAATCATTATCTAAGTGATACAATCAAGAGTAACATGTTAAAAAACATACGATATAGAATGCGATTATTACCCGAAATGTTAATTTAACAAGGAAATTATTATTTAATGGGTAGTATAATGTTATAAATGAATTATATATGATATCATAAAATTCAATATGTTATTGGGATTATTTAATAACATCTTACAGTCTTCATATGGGAGGTTAAACGTACCTTCGAATAATGGAATTTACAAGGTAAGGGGTTTCTTATCTAACTTTGAATTCCGTGAGATTTCCATTCTTCACCACTTATTTTATACATGTTGTAAATTATTTGCTTCCATTTGATATATATTATAATGATTCTATTTATATTCATGATATCTTGTGATTCATTTGGTGGTTATTGGCAGTTGTTCATACAACTCAATTGATTACAACGAGGTAATGGTTATTTCCCCAATCTCATTATTCTCTGATATTGTTCATGTGTAAGTATTTTTTGGGATGTACATATCATAAATACCAATAATTTATAAAAATGTACTCAAAAGGAATATTTTATGGTTTTATGAGCGGTTCTATTTAAATATATCATCATTTTCAATGTTTTAAAGATTTATCTTTCTAATCCTTTTTAATTAATGTCCATGTTTTTAAGCTGATTTTAATGATTTATTTATATGGAAATGTATGTTTTGAAATTCTAATTATTTTAAAAAGTTTCAAAGTTATAGGGGAAAATTTAATTCAAAAATCACATATAAATGACTACATTTATAAATTGTGATAATTTTAAATTATTTCATGAAAACGTGGTATTTCTATCAAAATATTTTACTGATCATTTTAATCTATGTCAACATCCTTTAATGTCTTTTAAACGTGTTTGAAGATGATTTATTATGATACAAATATTCCATATTGTATATAATGTTTGTGATATGTTTGACTATGGATATTGTATTTTTATACCATTAATGGTTTATGGATAGTGTATTGACATTTCATATGATAGTTTTAATATGAATGTTTATGTTATATTTAAAAATTTTCTTATGATGAATGTATTAGACTACTATGTAACTCGTTGGGGACTAGTAAAAGTAAGCCCTCTGGGTTGGGATCTGGTTACAGCAGACCCTCTAGTTTAGAGTCTAGTTACCGAGGCTCTCCTAGTTGGAGTTCGATTATAGAGGCTCTCCAAGTTGGAGTCTGGTTACATAGGCTGTTGAGGTTGGGGTCCAGTTACAGTTATCCACTAGGTCGTAACACGAGGCCATGACATAGAAATTAATGTCTGTCATTATAAATTCCACCATTATGAGAGTGGATATTTATATTAAACGTGATTATCCGACTAGTATAATACACATGAGAATAAGTAAATGGAATTAATTGATTTTATATTTTCCATATTAATTCGAATTAAAAGCTTAAATGAATTTTGTTTTAGTCTAATTCATTTCTGTAAATGTTTATGCTTATTTATGAATGCATCGACTATATTGTTATCCTTACTAATCATCAAAGGTCACCCCTTTCTATATTTTATTTTTCCTAGGATGTGAAGACATATTTTATGATTGATTAGAAGAGTTAATCTAATGAATTAATGTCATTCTCCGAGGATAATTTATGTTGTGTCTTATTTTCTAATGTGTAATGTAATGTTCATGTATGTAATCTATTTTCCAAGACTGCTAAACTGATCACTCTTTTAGAGTTCGGTTCCTTGTAATCTATCCAATGCATGAAGATATGGAACTGAATCCCCTAAATGGTGTGGGGCATTATAGGGATCACATGACAAGTACAAATATTCAGTTTACAAAATCATTTCGATGATGAAAAAGTAGAGGATAGCCTCATCTTGTAGACTCGATCCATTCAAATCCAAATTTCCAGAGTTTGGAAAGGGGGTAATTTCATAGGGATTTGTTCCTGACCCATCCCAAGCCTAGATTCAATATTTTGAGCTTGAACATAATTGCCTACGAAAGAAGAGGATTTCAATAGAGATTACCACCTGAGCAATGTTTTCTATGCTTACCAAAGAGTCTTTCACAATCGCTTACTATACCCATAGATATTATGTGGGTCTTATAAGGTGTTATATAACAAGGTATTATTTATTGTCTCTGTAATTCCATTTTAAAAAAAAATTTATTATTCCCTCAATTCCATTATGAAAATAGTCTTTCATAATAATATAATGAATTTGATAAATTTACTTTTCATGTAAAATTTTATTTTCTAGAAATATATAAAATATGATATTAAACATTGTTTCTATTAATAAAGTTATTATAAAAGTTTTATAAAAACACTATTTTTTTATTATAAATGATTATTATATTTATTCCTTATTGTTTTTCATCTATTAATGATTAAGTATTAAGTATAATATGAATTATATTTTCTGACAATAAAAAAAATTAATTTTTCATTAAAGATGTTTTTTATGAATTCTTGAATTTTTTTAATAAATAATATTTTAATAAAGTATTTTTATTATATATTTTTTCTCATTATATAATTGTTATAAAATATAATTTATCTTTTATTACATTTTGGAAAATATTTTTCTGAAAACTCATCAATTTCAATAAATGACAGTTTTATATTAAATGTGAAAATTCACATATTTTGAAAAATATTTAGGTAAAATAAATATTATTTTTTGTATCAGGAATTATAAATTATCTAAAAGTTAATTGTTCATAATTTATCATGGTAATCAATTTCTTGGGTAAAAATTAAATACAGAATAAATATATAAAGTGTTTTATTACATCATAATAACACAGTAGAAATGTAATAAAATAATATAAATGGTATATTCGTTCAATATATATTTTTTCATTAAAATATTATTATTTTATATTTGTTTGGTTAAGTTTATAATTCCTTAGTGAACAATAAAAATCTTATAAAATATTTTTACAATTTAAATGATTTCTGTGACAGTGTAATTCCCCTCTAGAGAAGAAAGCATAATATTTAAATATGTTCATCCCATAGAAATATAATATATATTATACCACTATAGCTTGGTAGAAACCATGGGAAAAACATCGTATGGTTTTTGGTTTTGATTATTTTAATATTTCATTTCTAAAACCAAAATAAAAAAAGAATTATCTCTCATTTCCCATATAAACCCACCCAAAATCCCATTCATCTTCAGTAAAACCATTTAGTGTATGACCAACCTCTTCCCCATATTTTGTAGAGTCCACCCAAGTCTCTCTATTATCTTAATAGTCCTCTATAAGTCTCTCCTAAGCCTTGAGATCACACATCCAAGTAAGAAATTTCACTCTTATCATTTCCATTCAAACAACCATTTAACACTATGCTTATTATGTTCAAAACAAATATATTTTATTATTATGTTTCATGACACAAATAATTTCTATTTGACGTATATATTATTATGGTTTAATATAAATATCATCAATCACACCAATGATTAATTATAAACCCCTGTTACTATGCTGAAATTTCCTAAGGGATCCTCACATTCCTCATCTCCTTTCAAATTAAATCAACTTATTTGAATGTAGTACATGTAATTTAGAATAGTTATAATGTAAATTTTTATAATAAATCAATTATTGTCCATTTTATTATATTTTAATGAAGTAATATATTTTTTTCATCATTTTGACCCATTCATAAGTCGCTAATATGCAGAATTTTCATAACGGGTTTATTTCGATATCATTTTTTTCATGTTTAAATATGTTTTTATCTATTTTTCATTCATTTATAAATAGTGGGGTATTATTTATCACCTCTACCATAAAACCCCCCCTATTATTTAATTATGAGATAATTATTTCTCTCAAGTTAATCCATCCCATGTACACCTGTTACCACGCCAAAATTTAATAATAGTTATTTCATTTCTCCCCATTCATCAAGTTATTTTTTTATATCACAACTACAATTTACAAATTTAATATGTTAAGACATGTATCTAAATAAAACCCTCAAATTTCAATTCATGTACATATTATGATATTCCCCTTTCTACCTCATTAACCAATTTTAAAAAATTTATGTCACGCTGTAATGCTTCTGAAATTGCACTGTGTTTTTCCAAGCCAAAATCATTGGGTAGTGAATACCATACCCATTTCTCTAACAATGGAATTAACCATTATGAACAACTACATTTTAAATGATACATATATGTATATATTCCACATTAAATTATCATGTAATATATTATATTGTTTAATGATTCCATGAAATATGATATATGTGGCACACTTATGCATGAAATGAAATGTTTAAGAAAGGTGTTCCCTGATAGAACTCCAATCCATTAGGTAATGTTTAGGATCATGATACTCCATGTGAAATGAGGTTTTACTCCCAATAATCCATGATTAATGAGGGTTTTATCATCATAATTCCTTTGAAATGAGGTTTTACTCATGTTAATCCATTTGCAATGAGCATTGGATCATGCTAATATCATGTTGTATGTTATTGCGACAATTCTATGCTATTATAATAATTATAAATCATGTATTTATGTTAATTTTATTCTTATGATCTATTGATATTCCTTTTTCTTAACATGTATTTTATTATTTATGTTATTCATTGTTTAATACATTAACAGCTTTATAGCTCACCATTTTCTTATGTATGTCTCTATGTTATCCCATATAATGCTATGTATGAATGGATGTTTTTGTCCTGTAAATGAATTTTTCAATAATGATTTTGTATTTTATGTCTTAACTTATCATGTGATATTCCTAATTTCACATGACATAAGACCACTCGAACTTCAATGTGTCCATAAGTTATATTTTGTGTAATAAATCATGTTTAAATATGTAATAATGATATGTCTTGTTATATTTGGTATGAAATTATATGTTTTGTTATTTTTGGGATTACGATTAGAAAACCCTAATGAAAGATTTAGGGATAAGACTATGTATAATAGGAATATCCCTAAATTTGGGTGAGTATCGAGTAATTCTGCTTTCATGAAAATACATCCATCAGTCAATGTAGAGATGTATATGTGGCTCTAGAATAAATGTACCTAGTGAAACAACCCAAAAAAACCACATTGAGCTAGCCTCGAATGAGAAATTATCCATGAAATTGGTTTTAATGCACTTTTGGTTGGACAATCTGAGGGGATATGCTTTGGTAAATTCATATGCTTAGTAAGAACAATTATTATGGAATAAAAAAACACCACTAAGAATATATAATGTTAAATATATCATTGATAACATAGATTGAATCCGAGAAATGAATAAGTTATGGAGAAAAATGTGTTTTTTAAGTTATCTCTTTAATGTCATTGGATCCCCATTTATGTGTTACATTTTTTAAGACATGCATCTTCATTTATACTTTCAGTCTATCCAATGGCTGCAAATATAATGAATATGGATAACAACTGATGTGAAGGGAAAGATGATGAATTTCCTAGTGAGATTCCAAATCAAATTGGAGATCAAGTACGTTATATTGTGAGTATTCCAAACTATAAATAAAAAATAATTAATATCAGTTATAAAATTGTTAAATTACCATGGAAATAAAGGAAAAGGAATATAAAATCTCCTGAAATACCACCTACTAATGTTGATTAAGGGAAGAAGACCCAATTTCCTTCATTCAACAAGTGTGGAAAGATGCACTATGGAAAATGCCACAAAGGGTCTAAGATAAATCATATTTGTGGGAAGGAAGGGAAAAAATCATCCAATTGACATGAATTAATGTATAATGTAAAAGATGGAAAAATGTCCATATAATGAATCTTAAACATTAGTATTCTATTAATGTGGAGATGTTGGTCATTAAATAAGTCAATGCCCTATTGAAATAGATGAGAAGCATTATTAGCATCCACAATATCCCAGATCAAAGTAGCATGGGAAGTCCAATCCTAGGACGTACAATGACGAATCAATTACATTTAACCACTAATAAAATGTAATGAATGTTATAAATTATTTTAATCTATGTATTATTAGTAAAACATTTATGATTTCTATGAACAATGATCCCCCACTAGAAATGATATTGAATATATATGAAAAAACATATATAAGTGTTTTATCACATGTTGACGTTTGTTGGAATGATATTCTTGAAAATATTATAAGTATCCCATTGAGGATATTTGAACCAAAAATACAATGTCATTGTCTATGTCTCAAGGCTATTGAAAAATTATGAAAAAAACATTCAAACAAATGATCCCGTGTTGAAAGTAGTTATCTTTGTGTTAAAAATCCAATGGCATTATATCATTGGGAGAAGTGTGAAACATATATAGATCAAAAAACACTCGAATATATATTGACATAGAAATAGATTAATATGTTCCAACAAATATGGTTTTATCTCATCAAGGATTACTACTGATCAATCCATTACCACCCTTTGATAATGAAAAAGGTGTAGAATGCTCTAACTATAAAAGTCCCTACAGTAATACGATTAACGATAATTTAAGAGGATTTAATATTTATATATTTTATGAAGATGGATATGTGAATCATAAATAATCAAACATAATCAATAAATTCACATATGATCTATCAATTATCTATTTTTATAAGGTTAAAAGATTCTCAAAAGGATGATGTGGGAATTCAGAAGAAATTGGAAACATTCAGAAAAGGGAAATCACAGAGTTAAATTTAGAATAAGAAGGAATTGTGTGATTTGGGACGTGTCTATGTGTTTCATAAAGCCCTTAATAAAAAAAATGTACATTTTAATGATTCAAATAGATTGAATATATCCATTCACCCAGAAAACACAATGATGTATCAAGATCTCTTTGAGCATTATTGTTGTAATAAAATGAAGAAGGAGATTGATGGTTATATATCATTGTTCCTGGTATATGATAAATTAAAGGATGATAAGTATAGGTCTAAAGGATTATGCAACCATTACCCCTTTCATCATGGAAAGTGGGAAACAGTACCATGGACTCAGTCCCTAAACATATGAACACATCCAAAGGAAGCTATTATATGTTGGTTATTGTGGATCATCATACAATGAATACCCACATCATTTAATTTCATGAGGATTTCTCATTGAATCAACCATAACAGATATACATCAAAGAAGTGGTAATTTTGTATTGATTACTAATATCGACTATATCTGATCAAGATCCATTATTCACCTTTATGATCTTTTAGAGTCTACAATATGCTCTGAATACTGAGAAAAATATCATTACGGGCTTATCATCCTCAAACATTTGGAGAATATAAGAAGAATATCAAAACACTTAGGGAAATATTGAGTACATTATCTCTTTACTTCAATGGTATATGGGATCAACATCTTCTTCTAGTTTAGTTCACATAAAACTACAATTTCCAATCAACAAAAACAATAGAGCATTATTAATCCCATTATATAAAGTGGTGTAGAATACTAACATGTTGGACTGATGTTGGAGATTGAAAACCTATAGGTCTAGAAATAGTCGATGAAATTTTGGAGAATGTTTTGACTATCCAGCAACACATTAATGCTAGTTAGAGTCTATAAATGAAATATGCTAACAATATTTGGTGAGACCTAGAGGTCGATGCTGGAAACAAGATATTCCTACACATAAGACCATGGATGCGATGAATGTGATTTGGTAATAAGAGAATGCTTATTCCAAGGTACATCAGCCCTTTTTAGATCCAGCATCTCTTTGGAGAAGTGTTCTACCGACTAACACTATCAAAAATACAGTCTCAAGTACATGATGTATTAAATGTATCATTTTTGAGTAATTACATACCTGACCCATTTCATGTACTCCAACCATTGGTGGTACCTTTAGAGAATGACCAATCCTATGAAGAGAAGCTGTTGAAGAATGAAGATAATAGGGAAAAAGGTTCAACGTAATTTGATGATTCCCCTTGTAAAAGTGTTGTGGAGAAACCACACATTCCAAGAAGAAACAAGGGAATAAGAATAGGGTATGAGGCAGAGTTACCCGCATATGTTTTAGTGTCGGAAAATTAAATTTCATGGGTAAACATTATTAAGGGGGGAAGGTTGTAAAACCAGAATATTTATGAATAAAATTTGGTTTCTATTATTATGACTAAATGCCTTTTCGATTTATAAAAAACATGCCCCTATTTTTTATTTTATCCAATTAGCTTTAAATAAAAGTTAAATATCATTACCATTGATTATTTTTCCATTAATCAATGATCACATGACTTGTAAAAATATATGGTTTTCCAAAAAAAATACATTCGACACAGACAATGAAAAGGAAGGCCTCATTCACTAGACATGATCTGTATGAATAACATTTGTCTAAGCTATGAAAGGAGATAGTGTCACTGGGATTTATTGTTGACCAATCCCAAGTCTAGTTTCAACATGTTGTTCATGATCAGAATCACTCACATAAGAGGTTAATTATAATAAAGATTACCACCAAAGAGGTGTTATCCAAGCTTCCCCAAGACTCTCTCGCAATTCCAAAAAATTTACATAAATATTATGTGGGGTTAATAAGGGATTATGGATTATGATATTAGTTAATTTTTGGGTAATACATTTTTAAATAAAATTTTTATTCCATCAATTCCATTATGAGAATTATTTTTCATAAATATATAATGAATTATATAAATTTCCTTTTCGATAAAATGGTAATTTTCTGAAATATATAAATTATTATTTTAACCAAGGTTTTTGTTAAGTTTTATAAGAACACTCAATTTAATTATAAAATATTATTATATTTATTATGTATTTCATTTACTCTGTAATTGATTATGTAGTCAGTTTGATAAGAATTATATGTTCATATGTTAAAAATGAAATAGTATTTTTAATTAATGAATTTATTTTTATGAATTAAATAATTTTATTAATAAATAATATTTTAATAAAATAATATTTTTTATATTATTTTTTTGATCATATAATTTTTATGAAGTCCAATGTATGTTTTATTAATGTTTGGAATCGATTTTTGTCAAAAGATGTCATTTTTTAATATATGAACGTTTTTATTTAAAAAATGAATATTTAAATATTTAGACTATTATTTAGTTAAAATACTATTTTCTTGAATCAGGACATAGAAATTATCAAATAGTATATTTTTCATAATTTTATAAGACATTCATAAATATTGGGTGAAAATAAAATAATAAATAAATATATAATATGTTTCATGTCATCATAATGTCTCAATAATGATGTAATAGAATACTATAATTGGTATATTCAGCCAATATATGTTTTTCCATATAAATATTATGATTTTAGATTTGTTTTATCAAGTTTATAATTCATTAGTTGACCATCCGATGGTTATAAAATATTTTTATATTTTAAAATGATTTCCTTGAGAGTGTGACTCACCACCACACAAGAAAGACAAATATTTAAAACTGTTCAACCCATGGACATATAAAATATAGCATACCCCTACCATTTTTATGTAACTATGTGAAAAAACATGTGACTATTTGTGGTTTTAATATTTTAGTGTATATTCTCCTAAACAAAAATTATAAATAATTCACTCTCATTTCTAATATAAACCCACCCAACCTCCCATTCCACTTCACTAAATCAATTTTTAACTTGACCAACCACTGACCAATACACTCTAGTGTCCTCTTTTGGCTCTCCAATATCCCATTAATCCTCTATCAAGCCTCTACTAAGCTTTTTGGATCATAAATCCACGTAAGGGATTCCGCTCTTCTCATTTCTATATATGATACTCTTTTACCTTATACATCTTATGATCTATATTTATAGGTTTGAATATGATGTTCCATGACCCCAATTATTTATATTTGAGGTATATATTTTGATATTTTCTTTTCAAAATCATAAATCCCCCCTATGATCTATTTATAACACTTGTTACTATGCCAAAATGTGGTAAGGGATCCTCATATTCCTCTCATCCTTTCAAAGTAAATCATCTTATATGAAATTTATTCTTGTAATTTAGAATGTTTATATAGTATATTTTTATATTAATTAAATTAAATTCCATGTTATTTTAATTTAATGAGGTATTATTTATCCTTCCTTAATTTGAACTTTACCAAAGGTGTTAATATGACAAATTTTCATAAGTGATTACTTCATTTATCATTTTAGTCCATTTGTATTTATGTTGTTAAACCCTTTTAATTGAATTATAAATGGAGGGATATGATTTACTTACTCCACCATACGTAATTCCATATCTTTTAATGATTTTTGTTCTCTTTCTATATCATTAATCCTTCACATGTAAACTTGATACCATGCTGAAATTTCGAAAGAGTTATTCCACTTCTACTCTTTCATTAGGATTATTTATTCTGTTATTCCATAATTTTAAAAATTACATGTGTTGGGACATTAATATATATATATATATATAGAATCATTACTTACCATTTCATGTATATATTATTATATAATATTTTCCCTCTCATTAACCATTTTTATAAAAAAATTCATCATGTCGTTATGATGCCGAAATTGCATTGTGATTTTCATAGAAAAAATAAGTGTGTTGTGAATACCATACCAATTTCTATATCAAGGGTATTCATATTTATTCAAATATATATATTGAATGTTACATAAATGTTTTTATTCCAAATTCCATTATCATATAATAAATGATGATTTTTAATGATTCCGTGTTATATGATCTGTGTGGCACACTTATTCATAAAATGAAATGATTATGAACAATGAACCCATGATAGTGGTCCATTGCATTGGGTAATAATTAGTATCATGATATTCCATGTGAAACAAGGTTTTAATCATAATAATTCATTTTCAATGATGATTTAATATTTCTAATTCATGTGAAATTTGTTGTACTCAGGTTAGTCCCTGTGAAATGATCCTTGGCTCAAGATAATATCATGTTGTATGTTGTTTCCACATTAACTTGTTATGATATTAATTATGTAAAATGAATTAATGTTAATTTTTCTCTTAATATATATTGATATTTTTATTGCCTAGCATGTATTGTATTCATTGTTTTATTCCATGTTTACTCCCTTGCTGGGCTTTAAAGCTCACCCTTTTCATATGTATGTCCCTATGATTTCCCACACAATGCTATGTTTGAAGAAATATTGTGGTCATGTAAAAGATCCATACATATGTTGCATTTTATGTGTTATGTTGTCATGTAATGTTTCTAGCATCCCAATAATCTTGAACTCTGGATCCTCGTAGTTTTCTTAAGTGTATGTTTATGTAAAAATTATTATTAAATATGTAATAAAGAGCTTGGTTTTGATGAATATTTTGATAAAAATACTATGTTGAACCTACAATAAATTATTAATTATGATGATTACAAATATGAAATTCATATATCAGATTCCAAAAATTGATGTGGTAGAAATTAATTTAATTTTTATTCAAAATATAGTATTTCAAATTGTTCAATACAAAAAGAAACATAACATAAAATTACAAAAACAAGATACTAAACTTATTTTTATCTATTTCATCCATATATTATGTTTTTTGGACATAATAAATATTTAAAATATCTAATAATATGATTTAATATGATATCTCTCTTAAATGGTAGTAAAAATATCTTTACAAACACATTGGTTTTTAATCATAAAATTGTGTCTATTCTAATATTATTCCTATCAAATCAATTGAAAAATTATAAAAAATAGTTGATTGAATATATAAAATATATATTAAAGAAATATAAAATAATATTTTCAATTTATTTAATTTATTATATTTAAACTACACTGTGAGCATAATAATAGTTTTCTATAAAAATACTGCATTTCTATTCAATTGGTTCTTATAGTTATTTTTAAATAATTTTAACTAATTATTTATTTTCATATTTTTTTAAACAATAAATATACATAAATTATATAATAATAATCCTAAAATTTAATTTAATTTATATGTTATATTTTATTATATAATATGATACTATTTGGTAACACTTAGTCTTATATGTTACACAGTCCATCGAGGATAGTCTGTCTTGCGTAAAACATAAGATTACATTAGTTTTTTTATAGAGGAAGCGATCCATTATATTTCATATAGTGCATGAAAAAATTAAGTTTTTTAAAATTTAATATTAAAATAGTTAATTAATATATATATATATATAATAAGTATTTTCAGTTTTTCATGAAATAAGAAATAGCAATAAGAATATAATAATTGAACAAAAGTTCGCAAAATATCTGGGTGATTCAATTCATTCCGAAAGAATTAAGATGTATAAGTACATGAAAAAGTATTTATGGATGTAAATCATGTTGATAGATATTGTTTTTTATATGTGTAAGTGAATGGTATATTATATTTTTAAGGTCAATAGACAAAATTCTAATGGGTTTTTGCAACAACTACCCACACCTGATTGGATATGAAAAAACTGAACATGAAATTTCTTATGAGACACCCCAAAATATATAAATTACATAATTCTATTTTTCTATTGATTTTTCACATTCTAAATTCAAAACACACAATATCATTTAGACAAAAAAAAATTATGATCTTTTTTTGAAATACAATAACAATTTTATATGGTTTCATATAGTAAAATTTTCATTTGTTTCTGAATTGGATGCAAGGGTTACCATGGAATTTTGGTGATATCAACAACATGATGTCGATATAGATATATATTTGATTATATTTAATCATCAATATATTGATGGCTATTCTAACATAAATATTCAACCCCATAATATATTCAATGAGTATTTTCTTTTTTTTTTTGAACAGTTTTGGGATAATTTTATTCTTACAATTGATTTTTAATATTATAATACTCGACCATTTAGATTTATCATTATAAATACCTTAATATAAATAAAAAAAAGATATATTGATCTAGCAAATAATTTCATTATGAAATTTATTCGGACCTGGTTTAGTATTAAAAATGGATTATATATTTATATAATTTTAGTAAGAATTAATTGAAGCACAATGTTGATATAATTTTAATGATAACAATCTTGTGTATGAGAAAGAGTTTTTTATAGAATATTCATTCTATGAATTTTTATATAGAATATGGTGATTCTATTAGGGAATACATACTGATAATCCTTAGTTACATTTTCAATTTGGATATTCTTAATTGATCATGGACGGAATCTTATCTTTTGGCACATTCATGAAACCTGTATCATGTCGATGATGTGTTCCATGAATGACTCCTAATGATGTACATACAATACTACCCACATGTACTAAACTATGATGTAATAACCTATAGGAATAAATTTCTTATGTGTAAAAAAGGATGTGAATATGAACCATTTAATGAATGCATGAAGAAATAATACCACTCACCTATTCAATGTTTGGTGGTGAAACATCTAATTTGAGGGAGCATCCTAGGAATATGAGGATATGATGTGGAATAACTATCATAATTTTTATTAAATCATTGTGATTAAATTTGTTGGATGAAATGTATTTTTTTGGTAATATAATTTTATCTCATGTTCTTATGAAATAATTTTATTTCGTAAGAATTTAATTTTTTATATAGATTCTATAACCTAGAACACATATTTAAAGGAATTCATATATATTATAAAAAAATAATTATTTATATATGATGTTATAACATTTCCATAAAATTTTTAGCTATTAATATTCAATCATAAATTAAGAAAATTATATATTTTCACATTTAGGAAATAAATTAATTGGTAATCCATTTATTATGAATAAAAATAAAATATATATGAATGTAAAATAAATGTTTCTCTTAAAAATAGTTTTTATGATTGAATTTTGTTTTTATTGTTATAAATTAAATTAATCATAATATTTTAATGAAATTAATTTAATAAATATTAAATATTATTAATAAATATTTTATAATTAAACCATTTTTTTGTTGTAATGAGAGAAGAATTAATGCATTTTTATGCCTAAAAACAATAGGTTCAAAATGTTGTTTCATCGTGTTTGCCTCACTTTTTTTGAAACTAAAATTTTATACATTTATAATTTTTTTATTTAATATTTTAAAAACATTACTATCCAAATGTTTAGAAATGTTATTTTATTTAAATTTTTATGCATTTTTGAAAGGATTAATTATTTGATGAATATTGTAGAAATACTATATTTTATTAAAAATTGTATTTCTATTAATATATAAACTATGTTCCTTATTATTTTAGATTTTTTCCAAGAACATAATAGTGAAATTATATTATTATAAATAAAATTAGTTTCATTGGAATCAATTTCATATTGAATATAAAAATATTTTTTATACATAAGAAATGATCTCATTAGCGGTATGATTATTTATAGTGTTCTTAATATAAGATGAAATTAAATTCTACCACATATGATAATTGATTATTGGTAAAAAGTATTCCATGTTTAGAATCATCATAACAACTATTATATAATAGTAAAAATCATATATTTCAGTGTAAGAACCATGATCGACATTTTGTGTATAGATCTTTATTTTAGGTTGTGTTAGAGGAAAAAGGATGAAAAGAAAATTTTCAAAGTACACATTGTGTACATTTGACTACACGCTATATACTTGAGTACTGCACACAGCTGCATACTAGCCGTGTAACAACATAGTATATGGTTGTGTGGTGACCTGGATGATCGCTTATTTTGGGGACTGGTTAAGGCTACTACATGGAATGTACTTTAATTAACACGGTGTGTAGTTTTCATTTTTAGTTTCAATATTGGAGATGGACATATCTTCTTTCTAGAACTATATTCTTCTTTTCATTATTCATATAATAGAGTGACATAAAAGCTGACGACATTAAACCCGTCATGATTATTCATTTGAACTCCGATTGAGATGTCTCCAAATGTGTTGGGATACCACTGGTGTGTTTACAATTCCCCTAGAGCCCTTTAATGATTATTCCTCCCCCATGAGTTATTCGATGTTGAATGTTTTTCATATATTTTAGTAGATATATTTATTTTTAGTATGATTCAATGGCTGACGTTCTCTTGTATTGATCGTACTACATCATGATAAGTGGTTTGTTCATTTTTTTTAATTAGATTTTAATTGATAACTGTTCCATATGACCATGTTTGGGGTATTTTTTGTTATGGAATTATTCAATTATTATTAACTATTATGGTTTGGTTATTTGATAAAGGGTATTTTAATATGTCTAATGTTAAAACCTTTTTTATGAGACATCTCTTGGGTGAATTTCCACTGATTGATAGTTTATGCTGGTTTGTTCTAGAATTTCTCTTTGGATTTATTTGTTTTCTGCGCCTTGATTTTTTAGGATAAACATACTAGTTATATGATATTCCTATGATATGGATTTAAAAATTGTGACCAAAGAGAATTTTTCAATTTGATATTCATGATGTATTGTTATTCTATAATGGGTTATTGTTCTGTTGATCTAGTGTTAATAACATTGAGTGTTTTCTAGTGGTCGCTGACCTAGGGGTATTAATTGTAAGAGAATAGTAGGTGGTTGTATATAATATTTTGATACTATATTTATCCGAGATCTTTAGACCGTAAGAGAATGCCCATGTAGTCATTTGTAAATGATTAGTGTTATGATTGACCAAATGGGTTTGACCGTGAGATCTTCCCACAGGGTTTTTTTAAATGAATTGTTTTTATCTTATTCTTGGGGGGTTAGAATTTGATTTCATTCCCAAGGGTTTGTTATTGAATAATTGAATGATTGTGATAAGTATTTCAAGGAAATTCACATGCTGGTACTCAGTCATACGTGATTGTTTTGATGATCTTCAGAGACATTTCTTTGTTACTTTTACATAGGGGTACTGAGCATAGGCTAGATCCCAATGTTTACCTGATTAAAGGTATAAATTATAAATGTAAATTAATGTAATTGAAAACTATATGATTGTTTATTTTGATACATTCATATTTTTTTGCTTCATTTCATCATATTAGATTCTGTTTACAATCACTGATATTTAGGCACATATCATATTGTTTTTCGGTATATGGAATAATCACACACCTTGTCTGGGTAATTATTTTGAACCCAAAAAGATTATATGAATACATGTATTGATAATGTAAATCACCCTTCTTCTTTGTGTGCTTGATTGTTGTGTGTTAGACCTGGAAATCTTGATAACAAGTTGAGGATTGTGATGCTATTAGAGTTTACTTTCTATTATGTACATTGTTATTGTATTGTATTTCTAGCATTTTTACTTTTTTGTATTATTTCCTTGGTTCACGTGACATTAAATATATATATATATATATGTATATATGCTCAAATTGTGTTATTACTACCAGACTTCTATTGTTTACATCTGTATTATGTTATATCTAATTGCTCCATCATTTAATATTTTCATTCCATTGTTCGTACTCCTGATCTGAAGGCACAATTTCCCTATTACCACATATTGGGAATCACTGCTTGTCAGAAACCTCTTGTGTTTGGGGAAATATTCTTAAGGTTATATGATGAACCAGGTTCGGGGAACCCTTGGGTGGTACCATGATCTGAGACGTAAAAGAGTGGTATTAGAGATGTTCTTTACTTATTAACCTTAGTATTTGGAGCCTATATACTATAATAAGAAGGAATAGGTAGTTGGTAATATGTTTTTCATAGGAGTAGCTAACCCTTGTAGAGGGAAAAGCTATGTTACATCAACAATTCCAATCATTCTAGTTTTCAATTGTTATAGTTGATTTGATTTCACTATTGGACGATTCACTTTTTTTTATCTATTATTATTGATATAATTATGGTTTTATTTTTTTTCATCCCGTTGAGTTGTGGGTATGCCATCTCAGGCATCATATAGGAACATTCTTGATATCACATGTCATGCATTATTATAATATCATTTAGGTTGCTTTACGGATTGTATGTTGTTGTGATATATGTTTGTCTAGTTATGAAAGATATTTTGATAGATACCAAGATAGAAATACCACTTAGTTTGAAAGTTTATTGGATTATGTATTGTTTCAATTGTTTGTACACTACGATTTGGCCCCATAGGTTTTATTAGCCCTCATGGATCGTAATTTTCTGGATCATGTTTGATTATTAATTTAATTCATTTAAGATATAAAATGAGTAAGTATGATAAAAATTTGATTTACATGGAGTACAGGAGATCACATATCAAAAAATGGAATGACTTTGCAAATAAATAAGGATTTTTGTGGTTTTAAAGATGTTTTTGGGGTTCATTTTCTGAAAACCTTGACAACACGACATGTATTGTTATGAACACTTGACTTATGTCCTTCTATTACGGAATAAATGACTTTTGTTAAATGCTCATCATGTACACTATATATACTCTGTGTATTTTATGACCGTGTGCTTGAATGTGTGACAAGAGGCATAGGGCTGATAATCCTTTGGTCGAGCACATCATGCAATGGGAGTACATGTCAACCAATAGAGAATGTGTATCCGACTATGTGTCTAACTTCATGGGAAGATAAATATTGGGTTTTACATACTGCTTCTATGTTATACATGCTGTTTAGTATTCTACCATGTATCTGACCACATGAAAAATGGAACAGGTGGAAACAATATAAGGAGTACATACATTGTTTAGTGTGAACACATTATGTAGTATTATACTAGCAGAAATATATAGTTCTAGCCATGTAGAATAACCTTAGACGGAGGGAACATTCAAGCACACATCGTGTTTGATTTGGAACATTCCATTTGTATGGGTTGTTACATTACTAGTTTGGAAGAGGTACACGCCCATGTCAAAATATTAAGAGAACCTGTCGGGTTGTGGTTATGCACTCTGTGGAACTCAATTTTGTAAAACATGAATTTTTTCCTTCCCAAGTTCTGTTAATTCACTTATAAATTCATTTCATCATTAATATTGAACTGTGGTGTTCTCTTGAGCATTTGGAGTCATGCAACCAACACGTCCACTGGTTGTATGCTTGGTACAAGGTGATGATTAGACACTAGAAATGGTAGATCTGGGACTACCATCAGATCCTACTATCATTCCATCATAGAACTAGATGTTATAATGGTTTAAGGTGATGATGCATAGTTTGGTGAAGGTATTATGAGTATGACACAGACTTTTTAAAGTTCACCATATCCTTCCCCAAAAATCGTAGATCTAAAGTGGGTGTTCTAAGAGTAGAATCCTCCATTCTTTTATGGGATGGAGGACAACATTATATGTAGCCATGGTTGGAGGCCTTCCTTTCAAATTTTGAGCAAATTAATATTAATCCATTTAGGATAATGAATCAGATGATGTAAATGCTACATAATTCGACCAATAGATGGTGGTTTTTAATCTTATATGTGGGATGTCACAAGGATATGGATACTGAAGAGTTTTAGAGGACCTAATAGGATTACTACTACCTTGAGTCATTGAGTGATGACTGACCCTGGGAGATAATACCTTTGGAGAGGGGTTATATTTAGTTATAAATTATTCTTATCATTTTACATATCGTCAGTGCATCACGCCTATTTTAAAAGGTGAGGAGTTATCACTGAAATGGAGATTTGATGATGGTCTCAGTTAAGAAATATGATTAAATATTAATGATTTCATGCTGATGTCAGTGATTTCTATAGTACCACATGCACTGATTATCGAAAAAAATAAAAGGTAGTTTGTAGCTAAAAGCTATGGAGGTATAGAATCCATTGTTTGTATTCTTTTGACAAACATCAGGAACCACCGTAGGGAGGATTCACATGATTTTTTGTTAGGTAGCATGGAGGTATGCTACCTATACGAAGATATTCATAATAAGAGAAAAAAATTCTCAAAGGACCCAGTGGAAAGTTTAACATACAACAATATGGGCCACATTCATCATTTTGGATAATGGGGTTCAATAGCATTGAGTGATATGGGATTTGTTATGAATCCACATTTGGGTGCAATGCCAGCAGTTTCACATTAGTTAGGGGACTAGAGTTCATCAGGACATTCAGGTTGAGTAGGTGGTCATGGTCATGGTTTCCAGATGGTAGGTAATCAATGACTGCATGGTGGATCTACATAGGGGAGATAGGTAGGGTTGTAGGGCTGTGATATAGGCTAGAAATTTTCTATAGAGAAGACCTAGGAGAAGATGGATCTTGGACCCACTGTTGTTAGTGGTATGATTCATGTTTCCTTAGTTATAGATTTTTATCTTATTGATATAAGGTATTACCATAGTCTTATGCCTTTTTCCATTATGGTGAGGCTTGGGTATATATCTTTATGTATGATAATGTTAAGACTATAGGAACTCCATTGAGAATTTGGAAGTCTAGTGCACGACATTGCAAGGAGTACTCTTTTATGGTTGGAGGGTGTCACTTCCTGAGGGACCTCTATGTCTAAGAGATGACATACATCAATTTGATTCATGGAATGGACTGGTTGGTCTCCCTTCAAGACTTTGATGACGTCTATTTACATAGGATGAGTTTCATGTCACCTAAGCGATGTTATTTTGTACATAATGGTTAATGGGTTTCCCAGATAGAAGATATAGACCATAACATCTTGGGTTGGGAGGAATTACAACCTAGATTGCATTTCTATAATTGGATATCCATGGGACATCCCTGATATACTTTCCACTAGTGTTGGATCATTTAATAAATGTATTTTCAGATTACTTTTTAGGTTTACTACAAATGTGATAGGTAGATTTCTCTTTTGATCTTGTTCATGGTGTAGTACTACTGTCAATTACTCCATTTATGATGGCTACACCAGAGTTACAGAATCTCAAAAGTAGATAGAGGAGTAACATAAAAATGGTTACATCCAAATTTTTAATTCTCCTTGGGGTTATCTTGTTAGTTTGAGAAAAAAGATGACATTACCATTATACATTGTTGGTATTATCTGAAGCTGAACCATTTGGATGTCAAGAACCGATATCTCTTACCAATGATTGATTATCTATTAGATCATGTTATAATAGTATGAGTGTTATTGATGTATAACTTGAGAACCAATTATCATATGTAGCATGTTACACCGTCAGATATACCTCTTACATACTTTCAGATAAGTGGTGATCTATACCTATATTAATTTTTTCTGTTCGGTCATAGAAACTGACCAACATTTTTAGGGAACTACTGAACCGAGTGATCCATCCTTACTTTTATTGTTTTTTGGATGTCTTCGAGGATGATATATTGGTGTACTCTAATAATTGACATGACCATCCCACCCATATTGAGATCATATTGAGTACCCTGAGAGCAAATCATTAAATGTTAAGCTTACAATATTCCACATTTGGATGGATCAAATTCACTTCCTTGGTGGTGTTATCTCAGAGATAAGAGTTTCAATAGACCTTGAGAATGTGAGTGTGGAAGTCTTGTGAGAGCATCCGATGAAAATAATTGAAGTATATATTTTTCTATGGACATTTGGATTAAAGAGATTCTTTATACATGGATTTTCATGCATAGAAGCACCACTTATGGGGATAACTAAGAAGGGTGTGAAGAATATCTAGATAGAGTCATGTGATTCAGGCATTCAGGAGTAGAAAGGGAGATTGACATCAGCATAGATACTATTTTTTCCAAATATGGGAAAGACTTAAATTATTTACTACAACATATGATGTATTGGTCTCAGATAACTGCTTATTCAAGGAGAAGTAGCCATTGTGTACATGTATCGAAATTAAAATCCACATTAGATGAATTACCTAATGCACAATATAAAGATGGTTGATTTGGTGAATGTTTTGCGATGTTGGGGAAATTATCATCTGGGAGATAATTTTGGGAAATTTATTAACCATAAAAGACAAACATATATCCTTACATAGTGAGATCTGAATTTGAGACAGTGAATGTGGGTTGAGTGCCTTCAGTAGTTTGACTTTGAGATTTTACACACACATGAGAAAAGAAATGTAGTGGAAGATTTTTTGAGAAGGACTCTAATACCAATAGTTCAGAAGGCCATTAGTTAGTGGGCATGAATGCCTATGTTCTCTAAGATGAATTTGTCGGTTCATGACATTCAAAAGAAGATGTTTCTTTCTTATATATATGTTTCCTCTTCTATAATATATTGTGTAAAAATGAGTCCACTGTTGAAATCTATTGGTCTAGACTTAAGGGAGTCTGTGTTAAGAGATGACCATAATCCTGGGTGGAATATAGGCAATGATACCGTCTTTTGATTTCATTGAAACACATGGGTGACTGTAGAAATATGTGATGATTTGATGCTTGATTTTCAGTCCTTAGTTTGGGTTGTTCATACAGGTGATACAAAGATGTATCGAGATTTACATTGTCAGTATTGGTGGTCAGTTATGTAGAGAGATATAGTTGTTTTTTTATGAGATGTTTCGCTTATCCGCAGGTGAAGGTAGAGGATCAACAACTGACAGGGATTTTATAGTAGTTATTGATTCTCTAGGGTAAGTCGAATTATGTCAAAATTGATTTAATGATAGGTTTACTGAGGCCACCTTGGGGGAATGAAACATTTTTGGTTTGTCACGACCCGTCATCGCGGCCCATTTCGTGACTACCCCAAGCCCGCCTTCCATTGGCCAGGGGCTGGTGACTAGCACCAAAGGCATAAATCTCGATAACTGGGAAGACATTGCTTTTAAAAAAAGTAAACTAAACACCACAGAGTACAAGAGGAAGTAATACACTATGTAAAAAAAGAAAGTGCTGAAAAGTAAATGGGCCAGAATACAAACCCAACTGAAAGTACAATACAACTGAACGAAAGTAAAACAGAAAAGAAAACAACTAGAAGAAAGGAAGCAACTCCAGGGTCATCCTCCTCGGATCCTACCTGAAGGGTAGGTACAGATAGCGCAGCTTTTAGATTGTCCACCATAGATCCTACCTAAAGGGTAGGTACAGATAGCCTCTACAACGCTCTTGCCCTTCAACCTCCTCCGAGTATTGTATCGCCGTGAAGTCCACCTCCTGCTAGTGACTCATCGTGAGGTCCACCTCTGGGTATCGTCCAGTCCTTGAACACTTAGCCTCTGTCAGCGCTGCTCGTCATCTACAACCAACACAACGAGGTTCGGGCATAGCCCATGCAGGGGTGAGTATACGATACTCAGTAGGGACCCCGCGACCCTCAAGGTCTCACTAAATCCAACAAGGATAACCACAATTAAGGATCTCAACAGATAACCTTTACTTAGGTATAATCCCATACTTATTCCTACGTTATCATGTAACCCATCTCAATCATGAGGTAAACACAAATTTCATAGACTCATCTCAAACCAGGATTTTCATTATCGAAATTGTAACTACTGAAGAGCCACGTCTCTTGAGTGTAAAGTGGTCCTGTCACGACTCTGAGGTGTTGCTCACTAACCTAAGACTGCTGAGGTACTCCTCCTGTCGAGTACCGCGGGCCAACCACCCAAACACAGTAGTGCTTCCCGCCGTGGTATGCCACCCAAAAACAGTAGTGCACACCCCCTAATAGCCTGCAGAGGTACTCTCCGGACGAGTACCGTGGGTCTGCACTATCACACAGGTAGCACTCCATCCTCCATGGGTCTGCACCCAAAAAAGTAGTGCTCCGTCCACTAGGCTAGTCGACTCACTCCAAGTCGAGTCGGTTAAGCAGTCTTTAGGTCTCAGCCAGCTACACGGTCTCCGTACTCCGAATGCTCGTCTCCGGGAGGGTCCGCTCCACGAGCTACAGGTTGATACTAAAAGTATCTCAATTATACATGAAGAAGTATCTCAATGTCCCATGATGAAGTATGTCAAAGGACCGCCTCGTCATAGGGGTCTCAACGCAACAGACGGCGCGTCAATCAGACACCCAGTCTGTGAGTTGTTAGCCTTTTTGTCCCAGGGGCCCGATTGGATTCGTGTGCGAACCAACCCAGCCGTATCTCAACTGTACCCCGAACTATCATAGGGTATACTCATAGGGACCGATTCTAAACAAGATCAGCAACGTCGCTGACGGTTCGTCAAATGGATATCCAGTCTTAATGTTTTCAGCTTTTAGGTTCCAGGAACCCAGTTGGATTTCAGGTACAATCCAACCCAGCCATATTCCAATAGCATGAAAACCTCAGGCGAAGTATACCAAAAGAACCGTCCCATCATGAGGAATCCAACAATGTCAACGGCAAGTAAATAGGACGTCCGAAGCTCATGTTATAAGCGTTACCGCTCCGAGGGCCCGGTTGGATTCATGTTCGATCCAACCCAGTCGTACTTCAAATTACACCGGTTAACCAAACCAGTCACACCATTGTGATCCATATGGAAAAACACACAAGATAGACTACCCATTGGTCCCAAACCGATAGCCGGTGAAAAAGTTGCATTTCACCACATCTTGTGCGAATCGGGCCTCATGGGGTCCGTGCCTCAACCTCAACTTAAATATCCAAAATTAGTTTTGAAACATCCGTCATAATTACAGGGTCACAATGTCACAGACGGTTCGTCATTCTGATACCATATGAGAGAGATTTGTCCGATACAAGATCCCGTAATAATAATAATATTATTATTCGGTGTTTCGTGGCCTCGAACCACGAACAAGAATTTAGTATCCAACATTAGACTTGAATCGACCGTATTAATGACTGGATTATATCGCCACGGACGACAAGCCAATCAGATGTCACACACATGAGTTATGGTGGGTCGAAGATTTAATAATATTATTAAATCTATTATTTTTCCGAGCACTTCGGGTACCTGATCCAAAAAAACATGAAAAAGACATCCAATATTGGACTCATAAATTCCTTCTCAAAGTCAGGGTCACACTGCCACAGACGGTTCGTCAAACCGAGGTCGCACGAAGAAGTTACATCATAAAAAGTGTTTTATCAACAAAAGTAATAATAACAATATTTTATTTTTATTATTACTTATTTATTTTTTATTCCTTAACTCAAAATTCAATCAACGCATGGGAATTCATTTTCTACAAGCGGCATCCACGTGGGCATTCATTTTCCATTTATTTTGTTTTTATTTTATATCCTTTCAATTCCATCTTCTCTCTCCAATCACATAACTTATTCATTCATGATTTCACGCCGCCTCTCCTGCAAACCCAGCGGCCAACCTCTCACATCCGCTACATTCTCCAGAACCGTCGCGGCTGCCTTCAGCATGCCGCGCCACTGCTGTCTTCACCGTAAAACCCGGATGTGCCCGCTCCCGCATCACCTGCTTCCTCACACAATGTCTCCCCACGACCTGCACCAGTGGCCTCTTCCTTCCACACTCCATTCCGACTTCGATTTAACTCGCAAAAAAGATACGAGCACATATTCATGATCCTCTGGTTGAGATCTTCGTGTCCGTATGTCTCGCTCAGGGAAACATTTAGTTTCTAGCGTCAATAAATAATTGGACGCCTCCTTCGACGAGCCATTGCGTCTTCATTCCAATCCCGAAAAATTAAACAATCGCATATTTTTTATCCTTGTGTCGAGGGATTCACATCCATATATTGCGCTCAACAAAACATCGTGTTTCCAGCGTCAATAAATATTTGGCACTAAAGAACGCACGAAGAACATGTGAAGAATAAAATGAAAAGGAGAATGGTTTATGTGCGGGACAATGTCCATGTTCATTTGGTCATCATCATCATGAATTTAAGATATGAAGAATCAATAAAACGAATTCAGTATATATAAAAACCCCTACCTCGAAAAGACGTCACACGTCGTCGAGTCGCGGAAGTCGAATGTCGCGGTAGAGCGGCGTTGCAAAGAAGGAATAGAGAGTGACACCGGTCGTTTGTGTTCGTCGCTTCCGTCATTGTAGAAGTGCACCCGAAGAAGAATCGACGTCTCCTCTCTTGTCGCATGAAGAAGAGGATAGAGGGTGCATCATAGTTCTTCGTGGAAGGGTGTGTCATTCTTCGCTGAAGGTATCGGTGTTCTTCAACAATGAAGGAAAACCCCTCTTCCTTCACAAAGCTCTCTCTCAAGGGGGTTCTCCCCACTAAACAAAATCCAATTCTATTAAAATAAGAATCCACCATATTTTAATTAATCATCCAATCCATTCAAAATTTTAATAACATAATTCATTAATTGGGTAGGTTTCATTAATTAAACATGGAGTTGGAAAAATTTAATGTGAAAGAGGAAGAGGGAAGAGGAAGAGTCACATAAGTTAATGTGGAGTTACCAAATTAAAGAGGGAAGTGAGTTATGGGAAGTAAAGGGGGTTATGGGAAGATCAAGGGGGGGGGTTAGGGTCTCCTGTGGGCCCCACCTCCCACATATCCACACATGGGAAGTTGGGTGGTTATGGGTCCCACCAACATCTTCCCATGGTTGAATTTAACTCCCTTGGTTAACAAAAATAAAATTGTTCACAATTTTATTTATTTCTTTCTTAAACCCCACAATTTAACTTCTTCTCCCATGAAAACACACCTATGGTAAACGTCCTCTTAAGAAAATACCGGCACTGCGAGTTCATCGGTGTTCCCAGATTTCAATTCCAAGTACCGGTTCAAAAGATAGAAAAACCCGCTCATTCGTTCACTGAACGTACCCGAGCTAAACATCAGAAATTTTTTCTGGGCTCGCCGGGCCTCAGAATCAGACGGCCTTAGAAAACGCGTTCTTGTAAAACCCATTAGAAAATTAAGAAACAATTTACCATGAATTTTATGGGTCCTTACATGGTTGTTATCTAGAGATTCAGGTAGGTTACACATTTCAAACTGATTAAGGAAACCATAATTTTTTTTGAACAAGGAAGTTTGTACATCAGATAGAATGTCCGGTTTTATAACGTCCCAGTTCTAGAATCCACCATGAGGTTCTCTATACCTGGTTGGTCAAATATCCTCAAGCACATTTCCCCTAACACAAGAGTATGTCGACTAGTAGCGAGGGCCTTGTGTGTGATAGTAAGGAAACTATGACCTCATTAATGTCGTACACAATGTATATAAACAAACATGAAATAGCAGAAGCAGTAAATATCCAACAACAATAAATATCGGAAGAGTGAGATAATAAACAACTGGAGAAATGCATAATAAATGATGCATGATACATTTTCTAGGAAAATTATCAAAACAAATTCACAATTTTAAATACAAGCATTACTGAACCAAGTACAAATGAAAAATATAACAACTCCTCTGCATCATAAGCTCAAGTTTGGTCCTATGATCTCCAACTCTATAGCAAGTCATGTACCTGAAGTGGAAGGCTGATTTCCCTTATCTATAACTGCAATAATATAATCTTCTTGGTCCCTAAAGCATGGCCCAAACATAGTGTGAGATTAAATCCTAGTAGGCATCAACCAAAAGATCGGTGCCTATCAGTCAGTAAATATATGGCATGTAAAAGTATAGAATGCAATAAGTAAGAACATGCTGAATAGTAAACAATCCACAGTTCCATTATCAAGAAACGACTAATAAGCAACTAAGCACAAACATGTAACCCTTTGGGAAGTACTCACAACCATCCCATCTGGTACTACCTAACAATTACCAATAACCCTCTATGTAGTACACTCAGCCTAACCTCTCTGGTTTGGTCATACAAAAATAATATGACTCTCTACGGAAGCACACTCGGTCAATTGCCTGTATAGTCTATGGTACTCCGGGACTCTCTAAAGAAGATCACTTGTTCAATTACCCTTATATCCCCAAGGTCAAGGAATCTCTGAGGAATCCCACTCAGTCAATTCCTTTTATAGCCCAGGTCATTCAAAGACTCTCTGAGGAAGCTCACACAGTCTATTCCTCTTATAGTATAAGGTAAGCCTCATAAATCAATGTAAAACAAAGACTCTCTGAGTAAGATCACCCATTCTATCCCCTTATAGTCTATGATGTGAAGTAATCTCTGAGGTAGCTCACACAGTTAATCCCCTTATAGACCAACGTAATCCTGGTCACCTCGAGGAAGCTCACACAATCTATATCCCTATAGCCTAGTGCTCAAAGACTCTCTTATGAAGCTCATTCTGTCAATTCCCCTTATAGTCATCTACACCCAGTTCTCATGGCCCTGTGTAGAATAACAACATAGCAATGTAATATGGCCAATGTAAACCTACAGAACTACTTGGATAAATAGTCTACAACATATCAACCATTTCAGGATTGAAACACTCCATCCTACAAAAATAGGTATGGAAAACACGCAAAGTAGCCAAACAGGCTAATTTGACCAAACAGTCGTAAACAGAACATGCATGGGAAATATATCCTGGGAAAAAAAAACCCTATTCTTAACCATTCAACCTCTACACTGTCATAGAATCATGGTATGAATACAACCGGGTTAAAATGGTAAACATGTAAGACCGCATTCAATGGTATTAGTGGAAATTGCACCTAATACACAATGACATTGAACAGAAAGGCACAAACCACCTACCATGGTGTAAGGTGATCGATATACTTGATCCTCAACATAGGAATCGCTTTATAATGGTGTAGATCTATGAAAATTTATAAAACATTCAACCCATGGTAAGTAAGAAAAGAGGAGGATTTGTAATATGATTTTATGGGAGAAGGAAAAACATACCGATATGATTCCAACACAACCGAGGGTGATTGATTCAGAGGAAGGATGCATGCTCGAGGGATCATCGAAGATCTGAGGCCTTACGGTGCTCTCGGTTGAACGAGGCCTAAAAGGATTGCATTCTGGCGATTAGACGCGACCCAGATGAATTTAAGGAAAAAATTAGAAAGTATACGGCATATACTCACCTTTCCTATACTCTACTTTAGGGGGCCTCCATGTCACCCCTACATGGTCATGTTTGTGGCCATGATATAGCCAGCACACAGCCTCCAGTGGTGTCACTGTTCACGGTGTATATTCATAATGTACATGTCATGTTCTTTGAAAATTTCCATATTTTTCCCTTTTCCTAAAAAACGAGCAGAAAAGGAAAACATACCTGAAAAGAAGTTCTGAGTTCTTAAAAACTCCCCCCCCCCATAAGGAAATTATTCCATGAATATCAATATTGTGGCGTAGAGGAAGAATCCATGAACAACTCTAGCCACTAAGCTCGTACATCAGCCTCCTTCTCCAAAATATCATTCTGTACTCACCCGTGCTTCCATAACACTCATACTAGTGGAAAAAACATGCCATTTATAACCTTTCTACTGCGATCACTAATCCAAATAAGATACTCCTCAAATGACACATCCACCTGGAGCTCAAACTCTTCAGGTAGAAACACATGAGATATGTGTAAAAAGTAACGTCGGAGATGATAAATTTGAAAAGCATCTTGCATTGCCTGGTACCTCTGAGGTAACTGCAACCGATAGAAAACCGGCCCAACTGTCTCTAACACCTCAAACAGGCTGACGTACTTCAATGAAATAATTAAAGATCTATTAATCCTCTTTTGTCCAAACCTCAATGTGACACACATGAAAACCAGATCCCAGAACTCGAACTCCATAGTTCATCTCCACTGATCAACATAAGACTTCCTTCAAGACTTCGCAGTAGCCATCCTCTTCCGAAACTACTCTATCTGCTATGTGGTCTCTTGAACATGAAGAGTTCCCAACAAAACTGCCACTCCTACCTCCAGCCAACATAAGGAGATTGGCGTAGAATACCATACCAAGCTTCATAAGGTTCCATCTAAATAGTTTCTGGAAAACTATTGTTTTAGGAAAACACCACAAGAGGTATAGGCTTCTTTCAAAAAACCTCCTAAAGAAAGAATGCATACACAGAGCATGTCCTCCGGAACATGAATCATATGATTAGACTAGACATATCTCTATGGATGGTAAGCTGTACTCAAAAGCAAATGTTTACCCAAAGCCTTCTGAAGCCCCTGCCTGACCCGAGAAGTAATGCACGCATCCCTGTCTAAAACAAGGAAGTGTGGAAATCAATTTAGATGTACGATCTCTCGAATGTAAAACCATCCAAGAAAATCAAAACTAAAATTCACCTTGATTGGCATGAAGTGATTGACCTTTGAAATCCTTTCAATGTCAACCACACTGCATCATTCCATCGAGGAGACCTTGGCAAACCCGTCATGAAGTCCATCACGACGTCATTCCACATCCACTCAGGAATGGGTAACTACTGTAAATTACTTTTAGGTAGTTGATGCTCCACCTTCACCTGCTGCAAAGTGGAACACGTCATGAAAAAACCAGATTTAACACCCCAAGCATCCATGGTATGCTTCTCTTTGAATAATACAGTAGAATGTGTTGTACGCAACTTCATGTTTTAACACACCACAACCAATCAATCTAGTCATTATGAATAATAATACCCAAAATTTAAAATTTTAAAAAAAAAATCTTTGAAAATGGAATTCATTTTTGGATTCATAATATCAAAATTATCATAGAGGGAATTTTTGGTATTTTTCTGAAAACATTCAATTTTTATGAATAGTTAAAAACACTGAGTTTTAGTTCAAAACATGAATTTTTATTTAAATAATTATTTATATTATTTAAATTTATTTTATTTCAAAATATATAAATAATACCTATATAAGTTCAATGTAATTCATTGGATTTATATGATAATAATTTTAGATGTATAAAAATATTATTGAACATTTCACCGTCTTTTACCCACCTTTTATTAGAATTTTAAAATTCGCATAAAACATAATTTTACCGCTTCTGTGAGGGTAATTTCAAATATCTGAGAGAAAAGGTTTATATCAATAATAAAAATTTTGTTCAATAATATGAAAATAATTTTTGGTGAATAGTAACTATATACTTTTATTTACCAAGATTAAAAGTAAATATGGTATTTAAGGGTAAAAATGATATTATTATTAGCCTAACACATGTCCTAATATTTTTGGATAAATATATATCAACCAAAAACATATTTAAGAATAAAATATGACCCTCCTTGCTCTACATGGATTAAATTAGGACACTTATTATTATTTTATTTAAAGAAGTGTTAAAAGAGTTAAAATCAATGTTTAATAACAAATTTTTTTTAATATAGGGTTATTCATAAGAAAAATTAAACTATAAATATTCATTAGAAATATAAAAATATTTTCTACATAATTTTTATTATTATTATTTTTTATAAATTATATAATTTAATTTATTTATGACACAATGATGATGCAGTAATATCCTAATTACTAAAATATTAAAATAATTGATATTATAAATATCCAAATAAATGTAATTTGAGACCTTTTATGAATTCCAATAATTTTATAGGTTACTATGGCATATTAATGTTGGTTAGATGAATTGTTTAGATGTAATAATGTTGTTATTAATTTAGAAAAGACAAAATAACAAATAATGTCAAAATTGGCATAAAAGATTTTTTAAAACTGATATTATATTATTAATTGACATTCTATTCCTAAAAATCAATGGATTAAAAAAAGTACTAATATAATGATATTTTTTTCATTAATGAACCACTTGGGGTTCTCTTGGAAGTATATAGTTTTTTTATTAATCATATAATATAAAAATACAAAGACACGTGGTAAATGTCAAACTATTTGACTAAGAGTTAAATCTAAAAGACAAAGTTAATATATTGACCCAAACCCATCTAAAACCTATTGGATGAGTTTTTTTGACCAATCTCCACATTAACATTTTAATAATCTCTTTTTGGTCCATTATAAACCGAAAATTATTTTATAATAAAATAATATTTCTAGCTTTTTCTAAGGTACCCCTCACCCATCATATAAAAGGGATCTCCCCATTTACTTTAATTCACACCTTAAAAGCCATTTGTCTTGGCCAAGCTCTACCCTAATACCCTATAAATTATTATCCCTTAATTCTAGGGGCCTAAATTTAGTCAGAAAGACAACCTAAAGAGCTTTTTTGATCAAATATAAAGGAAGAACCTGGAAAAGTGGTAAATATTTCATCCGCTCTTTCAAGTTCATTTCTTCTTCCACTTCCTTTTTCTTTGTTGTTTACATTATAAAATAATAACTCCAATATATTCTATATAATATGATTTTATTATAAATATGGTACAACTAAATTCATTTTTATATATGTCCTTTGATGGACATGTCACCATACGTGCATACGTACGGCTTATCGTCTCCACGTCGCGGTGTAATTGTTATTCAATGCATTATTATTTGGATGGGTATAATAATGATGTGTCATTAATGTAAATAATAAAAATAACATTATACTAATTTTTTATATTTTATATATCATATAATTATATATTATTGTAATATCAAAAGGATATATTCTCACTCGTGCGTACGTACGTACGGATTACCATCTCCATGAACAGGATGAAATTTATTCCTCATCATACCCATTCAAGAATAATTTTCATTTTATGATTAAAAATATTGTTTATTAACTTGATATCATTATGGATATGAATAATATAAATCCCATCCATAATAAATATGACTCACATAACAAATAATATAATGGAAAACAAATCCGTTAACACCTGAAACAACGATAATACCTAGATATTATTGACAAAGAAATGTTAAAATTTCATATATGATATCATATAATTGTGTATGAAATTTGTATAATTTATTAACAATTATTTCACAATTATTCAGGAGGTTAACCTACCATCATCCAAGGAAAAGTACAAGGTAAGGGAAAATTCTACAATATCGTCATTTTCTGAGGTTGTTTATACATAATTATCTATTGGGACCTCTTTATCATCCACATTCATGTATCTAAAAAATTTATTTCAAAATTTTTTTAATATTTAATAGACTATGGGTTAAATTCATTAATACCCTTATTTTACTTTTTATAAAAAGGTTTGAAAGGAAACATTCCATCATTTTCCAAAAAAGGTACTTTTTATACTTTTCAAAAAAATTAAGGTAAGAATGTTTTTTAACATATACGACGGGTGCGTTCTATTTCCATCCATTATAACATCATAAAAGAATCACTTAAATGCTTATAAAAATATTTCAAAAAACAAATGTATTCTTTTATAATTACATGATTATTAAATAATTTTAAAATTTAAAAGAGATATTTCTCTAAAAACGATATTTATTTCATCTATGTCAATATCCTTTCGATGGATTTTACGTTTATTTGAAGATGATTAATTATGATACAAAACATCCATATTGTATTGATGGTTTTTTGATATGTTTGATTGTGGATGTGTTATTTTCATACAATTAATGGTTTATGGATAACATATTGACATTTCGTATGCCAGTTTTAATACAAATGATTATGTTATGATTAAACATTATCATATGTGGAATGCATTGGACCTAGTAAGTGACGGGTGGAGTCCGCTATAACTCCTAGACGAATCGGTAGGTCTGATGAGAAAAACTATTGTCATTGCACAAGGCCTTGAAAAAATATTATTTGTGGTCTTGGAACAAGGCTTTGACTATGTGGTTATGGAAGTTTGACATTATGCATTCAATCATTATAAAAGTGGTTATTGATATTGCATGTGATTATTCGACTCATAGAATATCGATTTCAGTAAGTAAATGGAATTATTTGATATTATAATTTCTATATTATTCTGAAATTCAAGTTTAAAAGGTTTTTGTTTTAGTCTTATACATTGCCTTAAATGTTTATGCTCATTTATTAATGTTTCGGCTATATCATTATCATTACTGAGCATCTGAGCTCACCCCTTTCTATGTTATATTTTTCCCAGGATGTGAAGAAGTATTTTATGACTGACCTATAGGGATAGTATGAAGGATTATGAGTGTGGTCTATGGAAACAATTTTTTTGTAGTTTTTTTCCATTTTATGATGTAATGTAAAACAATGAATGTATCTAGTACATCCAAGGCTACAAAATTAATCGGTAATTCGAGACATGATCGTTTTTGATCTTGTCAATGATACATAATAATGTACCAAATCTAGGAATCTAGGGCCAGGGTTTTACAGTTAGTATCAAAGAATGTTTAGTACAAACCATGAAATTTAGATTTAGAAAAACTCTGATTATATCACAATACCCTAAGATTAAATTTTAGTGTTTGTATAGAAGAAATACCAAGAATTTTGGTATTGTAGAGATTTTGTGAGTTATCCAAGAGGTAAATCCCTATCTGGATATGAGCAAGTAGAGGTGGCTCTGGCCCAGATGTACCTAGGGGTAAAACTCTAAAACAACGCATTGAGGTATACTCAAATGATAAACTAGTGCATCCCAACGAGCCTTATTGCACTCTTGGTTACGACAGTATCGGGGGATATGATTCAGATAATTATCATTTTCATTACGAACCATTATCAAGGGATTATGATTATATACTTTGTAAAGATTTTTTTATGATTATGGATTATATCTATAAACAGTTCAATTTATGTTAAGTGTTTTAAAAGTTTGGAATTATGTATTTCGATTCCTTATCTAATATAGTTTATGCCATTTTTTAGAAATGCTGCTTATTTGTTGGAATGGAAACCATATAAATGCACACACTCCATGTAGGGATTTCCCTCCTCCTCAAGATAATTATAGTGGATATGGTGATACAACTGTTGCTAATCATCTTATCACCGTACTGTGACAACTCACTCAAGTTATGAATAATACCCTTACCCGTATGGAGCACCCTGATCCACAGTGTGGAGGATAAATTTTACATTTCTGGATGTGGAAACAACCACCAACAATCAATGGGGTTACAAATCCATTAGTAGCTGAAAAATGGAAAAATTCATTAGAGGAAATATTCCATTCCATAGAGAGTAGTGAAAGAGAAAAATTCGTCATGGCGGTTTACCACCTAAATGGATATGTTGATCAATGGTGGTCATTGATTCAAAATACAAAGGAAGATGATGTAGAATCAAATATGGCATAAAGTTAGTTTAACAATATTTTCATAAAAAAATACTTTCCTCATGACCATTGAGGTGATAGGGAATGGAAATTTCCGAGTCTGAGGAAAAATCGAGATGAGAATGTCCCAAAGTATGAGGCTAACATTAAAATGTTAGCATGGAATGCTGAATATTATATATGTAATCCAATAAGTAATATTGATTATTTCTATGATGGGTTAAAACCATTTCTCCGTAGAGCGTTATTCTCACAATCCTTCTTGTTGTACGAAGATTTTGTCTCATGTGCTATCAAGAAGTCGATGAAGGGAAAATATGAATATCTATCTAGTGGTAAATGTGGGATGAAACACCTTGGTACATGACTGATGAGAATGGTAGTCTGTTACAATTTCGGTGAAAAATGCCACCATGTTCATGATTGCAAAGGGATGAAATAGATTGTCGATGATGAATTCTACAATTGTTTAGAAAGGGGGGATTATGGAAATGAATGTCCTAAGAGACATGGGAATGTACCTCAAAAAAGGACAAAGGATCAAGGCCAAGATTATGCTATCAATACTGCTGAAATTTAATAAACAAAAGATGTGGTGGCACACAATTTAATGATTTCCTCATGTTTATCCAATGATTTATTTGATTCTGGATCATCGCATTATTTCATATCTTCCTAATTTTCTATGATAATTATATATTTATAATTTGATTTGACAAGGGAGTTGTCTCTAAAAATTCTTAAAGGAAGTGTCATCACAACAATGTTTTGTGAATCAGTTCCCATTATGGAATATAAATGATCTTTATCTGTTGATCTCATCATCACACCCATCACTGAATTTGACACAATCCTCAGTATGGATTAGCGTTCTGACAATGATGTGAAAATATATTGTAAGATGAAGGAGGGTTCAATTTTTGATAACGATGATAAAGAACACATGATCATTAGAGAAGAATCGTCACCACATGATTCTTATCTAGATCCACCCCTAGTAGCTCAACTAAATTCAATTATTGGGGACGAAGAGATTGAAATTACTATTTTTGAGGAATGGAATGTTCAAATTGATTATGTACCTACTATGAAAGAACATGTTGATGTGTTTCCAATATATTTACCAGGACATCCTCCAGAGTGAGAAATTGAGTTTTCCATTGATTTAATTCCTCGTTCAAGGCCCATATAGAAGACCCTTTATAGAATGGCCAATGTGGTATTAGTTTAACTAAAGAAACAACTAGGGGAAGTGAGTAATAAAAATTTTATTCCCATATTGTTTCTCCATGGGGATCCCCTGTCCTTTTTGTTATTAAGAAAGATGGATCTATGAGGTTGTGCATTGACTATAGGGATATCAATGCTATGATAATATAGAAGAAGTATCTGCTACTTCGTATTGATGATTTAATTGACCAACTTCATAAGGATCAATACTTTTAAATGATCGACCATTGATCTGGATACCATCAATTGTGCGTGAAGAAGGAAGGAATTCTGAAGACAACATTTTGAACTAGGTACGAGAATTATGAGTTTATAGTAATGCCTTTGGGATTTACTAATGCACCCTCTGTCCTCATGGATCTAATGAAAAGAGTTTTAAAGGAATATTTCAATGATTTTTTAGTGGGATTTATTGATGATATCGTGGTATATCCAAAAGCTATGAAGATCATGAAAATCAGTTGCACATTATCCTGAAGACTCTTGGAAGACATGAATTATATGGGATGTTTAGAAAGTGTCAATTATGGATTCATGATATTTCTTTTCTTAGACATATTGTCTCTATGGATGGAATCATCATTGATCATTCTAATACAAGAGAAATCCATGAATTTACATCATCTACGAGTATAACTGAGGTACATAGTTTTATTGGTTTAGTAGGTTATTATCGACATTTCTTCTAGAATATTTCTCGGCTGAAAACCCCATTAACAAAGCTCTCACAATATGGGGTTACATTTGTTTGAAAAAAGGAGTTTGAAGAATGTTTTGACGAACTGAAGAGAAGATTTTTCAATGCTCATATATTGACTCTACCATCGGGTAATTATGGGTATATTATTTACAGTGATGCTTAAATAAAATAAATGGATTGTGTCCTTACAAAGAATGATAGGGTTATTTCATATGCATCATGACAACTAAAAATTCATTACCAAAACTATCCTATTCATGATCATATGTTAGCAGCTGTAATCATTGCATTGATGATTTGGGGACACTATCTCTATTGTGAATGATGTGTGATATATACTAATCACAAGAGTTTGATGTATATTTTCTCACAACAAGAACTCAACATGAGGGAAATGTGATGGATTGAACTACTCAAGGATTATGATTTCACTATACACTACCACTCGGGGAAGGCAAATAAGGTGGAAGATGCTTTTGGTAGAAAAGATCATGGAGTTTTGAACAAGATGAGAGTTGAAAAGGATCCTATATACATGGATCTAGTAAAGATGGATATGGGAATAACCATGGATGGTGAAACATCAATATTTTTTGAAATGGTTTCCAAATCATCTTTACAATAAAGGATAAAGAGTTCTCAGACTGGTGATAATGAGTTTCAAAGGAAGATCAAATCTATGAATGCTGAGAGATTGGGGGGATTTTTATATGAAGATTGAATTTTGAAATTTGGGAAGATTATTTGTGTTCCCAAAATACCTGATCTAAAATGAGAATTGCTGGATGATGCTCATAGCTCCCATTTCTCTATTCACCCTGGGAGTACCAAAATGTGTAGGGATTTGAAGGATCATTTTTTGTGGAACAACATGAAGAGGGAAATTGATAAATAAAAATTCAAGATGTATGGTTTGTCAAAATGTGAAAGCTGGAAGGAAACAGCCTGGATTAGTCATGAAACATCTTCCCATACCTGAGTGGAAATGGGATAATATTAAGACGGACATTGTCATGGGACTAACAAAGACTCATAGAAGGAATGGTGAAATATGGGTCATTGATGATCATCTTACCAAATCAACACATTTTATTTCTATAATAGAAGTTTTACCACTTGAATAATTGACAAAACTACATATTAATGAAGTTGTTAGACTTTAAGGAGTAGCACTATTGATTATTTCAGATCATGATCCACATTTTACATCATGATTCTGGTAAATTATTATGAATTCCATGTATACTGAACATCGTTTGAGCACTGCCTACCACCCCCAATCTGATGGAAAATAAAAACGGACTATTAAAACCATAGAAGACAAGTTCACATCAATCACACTTGACTATCAAGGTATGCATGATAAATATTTACCTCTTGTAGAATTTTTCTATAACAATAGCTTCCATTCAAGTATCGGATGTCACCAAATGAAGTGTTATACGAAAATAGATGTCCCACTCCAACCAACTGGGATGATGTTTGTGAATGAAAACTCATAGGCCCAGAACTGGTGGAGGAAACGATGGAAAATGTGAAGGTAATTCAAAACCACATCAAAGCATCTCAATGTAGGAAGAAGATCTATGCTGATAACCGAATAAAGGATTTGTAATGTCATGTAGGAGATCATGTTTTCCTGAAGGTATCTCTATGGAAGGGTCTTATATTTTTCAGTAAGAAGATACAATTGAGTCTCAGGTACATCAGACCTTTTGAAATTCTATAATGAATTGGGGGTGTATCTTGCTGGTTGGAAATGCTCCAATTCTCTCTAAATTCCACGATGTATACCACGTATCACTGTTTAGAAAATATATGCTGAACCCAACGCATGTACTCACCTATGAAGAATTATAACAGGAACCCATTCTATCTTATTGCAAAGAGTGTATCAAGATTGTGGATACACGAGAACAAGTGTTGAGAAACCGGACGACTCGTCTGGTAAATGTTCTATGGAGATACCAAAAGATTGATGTGGCAACGTGGGAACCTGAGGATCATATAATGAAGAACCAATAGAGTCTTTTTACATAGTAATAGTCTAAAAATTCCTAGGATAGAATTATTTGAATAAGTGGAGAAAGTAAGAACCCTAGCCTCTCTGGCACGCTTCTCTTTGAATAATATAGTACCGGTTGTTGTACGCAACATCGAGTTCTAACACGCCACAAAAAATCAAACTAGCTGTTATGAATAGTAATACAAAATTTATGAAATTTTATAAATTTTATCATTTAAAATGGAATTAATTTTTGGATTCGGAATATCAAAATTAGTTTAGGGTAAATTTTCGGTATTTTTCTGAAAACCGTCAATTTTTGATGAATAATGAAAAACCCTGAGTTATAGTTTAAAACCGAATTTTAATTTCAAAATTATTTATAATATTGAAATATATATTAGGTCAAAATAGATAAATATTAACAATAAAAATTCAATGTAATTCATTGGATTTAGTTTAAAATAATTTTAGATATATAAAAATTAAATTGAACATTTCACTGACTTTTACCCACCTCCTTGGATAATTATCAAATTCACATAAAAGATAATTTTACCGCTTAAGTGAGTGGAATTTTAAAAATTTGAGAGACATGGTTGATATAAGTATGAAATATGTGGTTCAATAAGATGAAAATAATTTTTGGTGAATAGTAACATATTTCTTTTATTTACCATGATTTAAAATAAATAGGGTATTTAATGGTAAAACTGATATTATTATTACCCTAACACATGTCCTAATTCTATTTGATAATTATAGTTCGACAAAGACAAACTTAGGAATAAAATATGAACCTCTTTGGTCAACTTGGATTATGTTAGGACACATATTATTAGTTTATTTAAAGAAGAGTTAAAATCAATGTTCATTAACTAAAACATTTTTAATATTGGGTTATACAAATGATAAATTCGACTATAAATATTCATTAGAAATATAAAACAACTTATAACATAATTGTAGTTTATTTATATTTTTTAGACATTAAATAATTTAATTTAATTATGTCACAATGATGATGCAATAATTACCTAATTAATGAAATATTAAAATAATTGATATTATAAATTTCTAATAAATGTAATTTGAAACTTTTTATGAATTACATTAATTTACATGGTTAATATGACATATTAAGGTTGGTAGATGAATTTTTTTGAATTAAAAATTATGTTATGAATTTACCAAAAAAAACCAATTACTGTCAAAATTGTCATAAAATAGTTTTTAAAACAAATATTATATTAAAACATGTTATTATATTCCTAAAAAGCTAAGGTTCATAAAAATGACTTATATTATGATACATGTATCATTAATTAAAAACATGGTGTTCCCTTAGTTTTATATAGTAATTTTATTAACCATATAATATAAAAATACAAAGAGACATGGTAAATGTCAATCTATTTTTCTAAGAGTTAAATATAAAAGATAATGTTAATATAGTGACCCAAACCTATCTAAAAACTATTGGTTGCGTTTTTGTAGACCCATCTGAACATTATCCTTTAAATAATATTTTTTTATCTATAATGTTATAATAATTTTATTATATAATATTATTTCTAGCTTTTCCTGAGGTGCCCATCACCCCACTTATAAAAGGCTACTCCCCCTTCTCTCTAATTTACACCTTCAAAGCCATTTCGATCGGCCATAATCTTCCCCAATACCCACTAAACTATCATCCATTCAACTTAGAGGCCTTAATTTAGTAATAATGCCAACCTATTGATCCATTTTGATCAAATTAAATGTAAGAACCCGGAAAAGACGTATATATTTCATCACCTCTTTCAAGTTCCTTTCTTCTTCCACTTCATTTTTCTTTTTTTTCCATTCTAAAAAAATTACTCCAATGTATTATATATAATTTTATTTTATTATAAATATAGTACAACCAAATTCATTATTCTATCCATCCATTGAATGACATGTCCCCATAAGTGTGTACGTACGGCTTACCGTCTCCACGTCGTGGTTTAATTGTTATTCAATACATTTTTATTTGGATGGGTATAATCATGATGTGTAATTGATGTAAAAAATAAATATAACATGGTAATGATTTTGTATATATGATATAACATCCAATTATATATTAGTTTAATATCAAAATATTGATATTGTCGCATGTGCGTACATATGGATTACCGTCTCCACGAATGCGATTAGATTCAATTCCTTCATATCCATTAAAGACTAATTTTCATTTCAAGATTAAAAATAGTGATTAGATACTTGATATCATTCTGGATATGAATAATATACATCCCATCCATAAAAAATATTACTTATATAACAAACAATATAATTAAAGACAAATATGTTAACACCCAAAACAACAATAATACTAAGATATTATTAACAAAGAAATATAAAAAGACCATATATGATATCATATTTATGTATATTATTAATGTATAATTTAATAAAAATTATTTAACCATAATATAGGTGATTAACCTACCCTCTACCAAGTAAAAGTTCAAGGTATGGGTTAATTCTACAATCTATTCATTATTCGAGGATGTTTATACATAATTATCTACTGGGACCTCTTTATCATCCACAACCATGTTCCGTAAAAATGTATTTCAAAACATTTTTACTATTAACTATACTATTGGTTAATTTCATTTATACCCCTATTTGAAATTTTATAAAAATCTTTTAAAGAAATCATTCCTTCTTTTTCCAAACAAGGTAATTTTTAACCATTTCGAACAAATTAATGTATGAATTTTTTTTAACTTATATGGTGGGTGTGGCTATTTTCCACCATTATAGCTTAACCAAATATTCCCTTACAATATTATAATAATATTTCCAAAAATAAATGTCTTCATTTATAATTACATTAATTTTAAATGATATCAGTATAAAAAGAGATATTTCTCTAAAAATGAATTCATTTCATTTATGTCAACATCCATTGATGGATTTTAAGCTTATTTGAAGATCATTTATTATGATAAAAAACTTCCATATTGTATTAAAGGTTTTGTGATCATTTTTACTACAGTTTTGTTATTTTCATTACATTCATGGTTTATGGATAAAGTATTGACATTTCATATTCATGTTTTAATATTAATGTTTATGTGATATTTAATCCTTTTAATACGAAGAATTCATTAGACTTAGTATGTGATGGGTGGATCTCTCTATATATCCTCAATGCATCATTAGGTATCATGAGAAAAATTAGTTTCTTAGAATAAGGCCTTGACAATTTCTTATTTTTAATTTTGTCATATGGCCTTGACTATATGGTTATGAAAGTCTGGCATTATGCATTCCATCAATATGAATGTTGCAATTAATATTGAATGTGATTATTCGACTAGTAGAATATCCATTTGAGTATGTAAATGGAATTATTTTATTATATCATTGCCATAATATTCTGAAGTTCTAGTTTAAAATTCTTTTGTTTTAGTATTATATATTCTCCTTAAAAGTTTATGATTCTTTTTGAATGTTTCCGATATGTAGTTATCCTTACTGAGCATCTGATCTCACCCCTTTCTATGCGTTATTTTTCCCAGGATGTGAAAATGTATTTTATGACTGACCTACAGGGATAGTCTGAGAGGTTATGAGTGTGGTATTTGAAAACAATTTTGTTGTACTTTATTTCATTTTATTATGTAATGTATACCTGGTGAATGTATCTAGAAACAACCATGGATACTAAACTAATCTGTCTTTCAATACCTGATCTTTTGTGATCATGCCAAACATATGTAATAATGCTCCATCTTTGGGAATCTAGGGTCGGGGCGTTACACAAGAAACTTCCCTATTCATTCTTGGCCACCAATACTGATGGTGTAGATTATAATACATATTGGTGATGCCTGGATGAACATCCGAAACTAAGGAATGAAAATTGTGTATCATCTCCTCACGTATGTATGGTGGCACCAATAGGCTCCCATGGAAACACATGATCTCATCCTATGCATTGGACCGTACAGAAATAGAGTCCTATCTTGAAACACTCTCTTATAGTACTAGGCCCTCAGAGTCTGATAGTTTCCTCATTCACACCCAATCAATAAGTGTAGAGGTATCACCTACAGAAGAAATAATAGTCCACCCCTGTCTATCGTGCACCTCCAAATGCATCTTATAGAACATAACTATAAGCTTCCACTCAATATTGGCCTTTTGAACTACCTATATCTGATACCTCCTGCTAAATGCATTATCCATTGCTCTTCCTTTCCCAGGCGTATAGGCAAGCTCGAAATAAAAGGATTTTAGGTGTTCTACCTGCCTTCGATGTCTCAATTTCAGATCACACTGAGTGGAAATGTACTTCAATGTTTTTTTTCGGTGAACACCACAAAATTATCTCCTAGAAGATAATTTCTCCTACAGTGTAAGACATTAACTACCAATGTCAACTTCATATCGTGCGTCTGGTAGTTCCTCTCATGTGGCTTGAACTACCAGGACTTGTACGCAACGACTCCATCTCCCTGTATAAGCACAACTCCCAGACTGATAATAGAATCTAGCAGAAAAGAGTATAGCTCTTGTAGGGCTCTACAACGACTAGTATTGCGGCTAACTTCAAGCTACCCTTCAACTCTAAAAAGGCTAACCCATAAGAATCTGACCAAAAGAACTTCGTATCCATCTTAGTATGACCCATCAGCGGTTCTGATAAGTGTTAAATGTCTTGTATGAAGAGTCTATAATATCTATCTAGCCCTAGAAAACTCCACATATCAATGATGTTTTCATAATCTCCCAGGAAACTACTTCTATCACTTTATCTGGGAATACTGATACTCCTATCTCTTTGATGACATGATCCATGAAGGGAATCAGATCCATCCAAAAGTGTCACTTGGAGAACTTGGCATATAACTAATCCTCTCATAGTGTACTCAAAATGATCTCTGTATGTGTATCATGGTCATGTCGATTAAGATAGTACACCAATATATCATCCACGAAGAAAACCATAAAGGAATATAAGTAAGGATAGAACACTCGGTTCATCAGTGTCATAAAAACTGTAGGCGCTTTCATGAGACCGAATGAAATAACCATATACTTGTATAGACCATAACTACTCTAAAAGGTTGTAAGAGGTATATTAGATGGTATAACATGAAACTGATGATAAACAGATCACATTTCAATCTCTAATAACACTCGGGCTCAACGAAGCTCATCAAAGTGACCATCAATCCCTGGCAAGGGATATCGGTTCTTGAGCATCAACTGGTTCAAAATTTGATAATCCACACAATTATTATGGGTGTCATAGGCCTTCATCACAAATATGATGGGATAACCCCAAGGAGAAGTATTGAGATAGATGAAACCATTTTCCTGCAACTCCCCCAAATACATGTTGTGCTCCTGAAATTATGGTGTTTCCATCCTATAAAGAGGAATGAACACCGAAGACAATATTGGAACAAGCGAAATAGAAAAACCAATCTCACTCTTTAGAGGAAAACCTGAAAAGTCATCTGGAAATATGTCCCTAAAACAATCCACGACTGGAGGGAAGTCTAACTGTGAAGTCCCATGGTCATCTAGATAGTGACTAGAAATTTGGGCTATGAATCCTTCTAAACCATGGTGCTCTGGTCCCGTTCTGCTCCCCTAGACATCCCACTCACCCTTATGAAGAATTGATCTACTCTCTGGTGATACGAAACTCATCCTACGGAGATAAAAATAGACAACTTCCTAGAAGGGAACTAGCCAGTCCATTCCAAGAAGGAAATCATAGCCAGTAATTTCTAGGTCATAGATTTCGCATAAGTAGTGACATCCACCATCCTCTATAGGGTACTACTTGCCCTGACGTATGCTATATGTTCTCATCCCCAATGGTTTGTCAGGCAGCGACATATCAGTAGACGAAAAAATACAGAGCCCAATGCTATCCACAATAGCAAAAGAGATAATGCTATGGGAAGCCCATGTGTCGAAAAGAGCAGAAGAAAAATCTAAGGCTACTATGATCATAACTCGAACTGTAGAGGTTCTGTGATACTAATATTGTTGGGTATCCTCCACTAAAAATATCTGGCCTACTCCACATCCATGTGACCTTGCCAGACCACTCTGAGCTGATCCACCCTACTGTTGCTGAAGGACCGGTGACTGACTACCTTCACCATGTCCTCCACCTCATCCTGAACGACCAGAAGAACTCCAGTTGCCATACTAGTGAAAAAATTATGGTGATGATCCTAAACACAGGGTCATTGAAGAACCCATGTCTCCAGCTGCTGGAGAGAAAAACTTACAGAAATGCTGGAGATGTCCCATCCTGCCGCATAATCCTCACTCCATTGAGTCTATCAAGAAACTCCGCCTCATATTCCCACTCCTCCTGCACTGGTAGCACACCACTTGGTTACCAAATGGTGCATCCTGCCTACTATGATCTCTCCATGCAGTCTCCCTACGGCGCTTCCTGCTATTAGCTGGAGGAATACTGACTCTGGAAGCAAAACCGCCCTGGATCACTTTTCCAGAAGCCCTCAAATTGTGCTCTGTAATCAGTTCTTGGTTGACAATAGTGGATATCTAAGTCTACAAAAATATTTTTATATAAGAACATATATCCATCCTGATACCATCCCCAAAATTCCTAGCCAGGAAAAACTCATCACGTTCTGGAATAGGAGTGAAATACTTTACCTCTGTAAAGTGAGAGGAATACTCCATCACAGAAAGAGTACCATGCTCCAGGCTCATGGACACCCAAGCTAGATTGGCCATAAAGGTCTCTTAGTAGATGTAATCATAAAAGATACACTGTAACCCCTCCAAATCCATATTTTGGCGGCATCCTGCCTGAGATATGACACCCCACCACCTCTTGGAGGAGTCTCGGTGCATGTAGGTCATGAGCATCACCCTCCTCGCCGGTGATACCTTGAGATGCTCAATGATCGTCAGTGTGGATTAAAGCCAAAACTCTACAGCATGTGGTCCATATTCCCCTGAGAAGGTGGGATAATGCTGCTACTGGAAAACCCGCATCAAATCTGCCATCGATGTGGAAGAGGTGAAACTCCATGGAAGGCCTGCATCATCCTCATAAAACCCTCTATAAACTTCACATCGGCACCTGCAACTAGTATAACTGCTGGTGAAAACTCTAGTATAATAGGAATATCTATAGGAAGTCCCTGATCAGATATATCAGGCTTGTGATCACTGCTCTGCAACTGGCGGTCAATTAGAGGATATCATGGTGGCATTACACTGTAAGGTCAAACAAAAATATAGATTCATGATTATCAACGACTGAGATTGAAGGCACAATAATAAAACTAGAGAAATAAAGCTTTCATGTTAAGTAAAACATGACTACACAACGTGTATTTTCATAACATGGCGTGTTCCCTTAAGTCATTCACATGGGCATGTACTCCCTCCACAACTGGTCGTGTAACACCCTAAAACACACGGCATGTTTTCCTAGAACACGGTGTATACCTGAATCACCTTTCCCAAACCGGGTCCTTCTACATTTTTAATCCACACGTCTCTCCTAGGACAAGACTACACAGCGTGTTCATGGAAGACATAGTGCGTACTATATAGTCGTTATCTGGACTCTGTTGATAGTGACACAGCCTGACACATGGATGACACTACATGACATCTTCCATAAGTACATGACGTGTATTTGAAAGGATAACATCGACCCGTGTTGTTCATGACATGACCAGGTACCTAGGATAGACTACAAGACCTGTAAAACCCTGAAATGATGTGTATTTGAAAATATAACACTGACCCATGTTGTCCGTAAAACGACTGGGTACCTGGATTAGGCTACACAGTGTGTGAAACTGGTTCATGGAGTGTTCCTACAAAGAATTCCCTATCATTTGACTATATCTCATTGCCTATGACAGGGTTAGAGATTACATGACGTGTATATACGGTACACTAGGTGTACTTAAGAAAAAAAATTCTTCCTAAATAGAAGAACACATGGCGTATATTCAAAATACAGGGTGTGTATTTTGGATTTTTCTGGATATTGAGCCTCAAAAACTACCCGAAATCCCATAAAAACACATAAACGATCATTAAAAGTGCCAAATTTCGATCCGTGAGATCTCATATGACCCGTGAATCATATCTTGGCATCTTAAACATGTTATAACAAGACAAGAAAGTGATGATTCACCAAATTCCAGTCCATTAGGGCCCACAACACCCCAATAACCGATAGTTGGAAATCATCCAAACAATTCCTTACAAAAACAATACATTATCAAAGAACATGTATTTTACCAAGACATATATCACAACCATATTCATACTTACACAACATCTATCACAACATCATAAAATCACTAATGAATCCTTGATGTCATGGCATGAATGCATGACAAGTGATTTCAAGAATGTGCCTATATGATGCATGAGATGGCATACCCTCATCTCATCGGGTTGCAGTAGAAATAGAAACTCGATATAATCAAAAGTAATATCACAATACATGTGAGTCACCTAATGTTGAAAATCAAATCAACGGTAAAATTGAAAAATCATAAAAAAATTACAATAAATGAGGTTGTTTGATTTTCCTTGTACACTGGTTACCTACTCACAAGAAAATATTATAACCAAGAACCTATTCTGTCGTATACATGGATATAGTCTTAAAACTGTAAATCACGAGAAAATAATTCCTCTAATTCTACTTTGTAACATCCATGTTCAAGAAGCCACCCAGAGGCACCCCGTACCCGGTTGGTCACAAGTCCTCAATCGTGTTTACCCTAACAGCAAAGGCTGCCGACTAGAATCGAGGTCCTTGGGTGTGATAGTGGAGAAAAAATTCCCTCATTGGATGAGTACACAGTGGATGTAAACAATCACGCAACAACGGAAGCAATAAATATCCGAAAATAGTAAACATCGGGAGACATAGATAATAAACAACTGGAGCAATGCATAATAAATGAGTCATGATACATATGTCTAGGAAAACAGCCCAACAAGTCATAATGTTGAATACAAACAGTATTGAAGCAATTAAAAAAGAAAAATATAACACATCCTCAACATATCAATCCTAGGCTTGGTCCCAGGCTCTCGAGATCCATAGCATGTCATTTACTTGAAGTGGAAGGGTGCTTTCCCTTATCTATACCTTAAACAATATAATCATCTTTGGCCCAAAAGAATAATCCAAACAAAATGTGAGACTAAATCCTAGTAGGAAACCACCCAAATATTTGTGCCTAATAGTCAGTGAATATATGGAAGGTTAAAGTACAGAAACCAGTTAATAGGAAGATGCTGAACATTAAACAATACACATTTCCAATATCATGAAAGAACTGACAAGCAGCTAAGCACAAACAGGTAACCATATGGGATGTACTCACTGCCATCCCCTCTGGTCCTACCAAACAAGAACCAACAAACCTCTGGGAAGTACACTCAGCCTAATATCTCTGGTTTGGACATATGAAAAGCATAAGACTCTTTGAGGATGCTCACTCGGTCAATTCCCCTTATAGTCTAATGTATTCATGGACTCTAGGAGGATACTCACTCGGTCAATTACCCTTATATCCCCATGGTCAAGGACTCTCTGAGAAAGATCACTCAGTAAATTCCCTTTATAGCCAAGGTCATTCAAGGACTCTCTGTGGAATATCACACAGTCAATTCCCTTTATAGTCAAAGGTAAGAACATTAATTCAAATTAAAACAAATACTCTATGAGGAAGCTCACACAGCCTATCCCCTTATAGTATAAGAGGTCAAGGAATCTCTGAGGAAACTCACATTGTCAATACCTTTATATCCCAAAGTTATCCTTGGCTTTCTAAGGATGCTCACATAGTTTTTCCCCCTATATCCTAATTATCAAAGACTCTCTGAGGCAGCTCACTCGGTCAATTACCTTTATAGTCTACTACACCCGGTTCTCACAACCCTGTATATGATAACGGAATATCAATGCAATATGGCCAAATTAAACCTACATAACTACTTGGATAAACAGTTTAAAGCATATCAATCATGTAATGATTAAAACTCTTTATTCTATAAAAATAGTTATGGAAATCATGCAAAGTATCCAAACTGACTAAAATGACCAAACTGTCGTAAAAATAACACGAATGGGAAAAAAATATATGGAATATGAAATAAACCTATTCTTATCCATTCATCATCTATACAGGAATGAAAGCATGGAAAGAAGACAATAGGGGTAAAACGGTAAACACATAATACCCCGTTCAAGGGTATTGGTGGAAATTACACATAATACTCATAGACTATTAATGGAAATGCAAAAACCACCTACCATAGCATTAGGTGATCAATATACTTTATCATCATCCCTAGGAATTTCATAGAACATTGTTGATATATGAAAAAATATAAAACATTCAACCCATGATAACATGGAATATGGGAGAAATTGGAAAATTACTCTCTGGGAGAAGAAAGAAAGCACTATTGCGATTCCAAAGCAACTTACGGTGTTTGATTCAGAGGAAAGACGCACGCTCTGGGGCTCGTCGATGATCTGCAGTCGTACGGTGCTCTCGGTCCAACATGACCTAAATGGAGTGCGTTCTGGTGATTAGATGCAACCCGAGTGAGTTTAATGAAAAAAATTACACATCATGTACTTTTGAAGTACACGGTGTGTACCCACATTTCCTGTACTTTTCCTTATGCAACCTCCATTTCAGCCCTTCATGGCCATGTTTGTGGCCATGAAAAAGCCATCACATGGCCTCCAGTGACATTGTATTACATGGAGTGTACTCTTAAAGTACCCAGACTGTACTTCGATAATTTCCATATTTTCCTATTTTTCTGAAAAACAACCAAAAAAGGAAAAACATACCTGAAAATATGATTAGGGTTCTTACATTTTTCATGTGTATCCCCACTACTTAAATATGTTAAGGAATCTTGGTTTACTTTTTTTGTCTATATGGGATTCGAGATGATTTTGTGTACACAAGTACATTTGATTATAGCTTAACATCCCTAGATGGATAGCCAGTCTGACCACAAGATTCATGATTTTGAGTACTTGCATTGAGCATGCGTCCTAGATTTTGGGGGCTCTTGGGAGAGACACGTACCCCAATGGGGGTTTTAACACAATATCATTTTTTAAGAATTGATTCTGATGAAATCATATGGATCATTTTATGGTAGGTCGGGCTGATCAACACTATATTTTCTATAGGTAGGGGAGACAGCTATGTTGGGACCTCACCATGTCCAGGAGACCTCTAAGTAGTTGGAGTTGTTTCATAGGGGGATGACTACTACACGGTCATGGTAGAAATATTATGTTGATCTATGAAGATGACCTTGATATATCATGGTTATAGATCACATTTTTTTACGTGTCACACTGAGGTTGGGTCATGGGAGTATTAGGAGGCAGTTAAGCTTTCACAAATATACGTCAGGCTATTTGAGATTTTGGAGGGAGTCGGGATGGCTTCCTATTAGTTTAATTTAACAATGTGGAACCATGATATACATGATTTCCTTCCCATTTCTCATCTATGACGTTACTTTTCAGACCCATATCATGTTTTCAACCCGAGGAGGTTGTGTTGGCGATGGATTCTTCCATTAAGGAGAACCCTATACTGATTATGGAATGAAACATGAAGGTTTTTAGTGGCTGATCAGTTTCATTTGTATGGATACAATGGAAGCATGGATGAGTGATGGATGAGATATAGGGGAGGGAGACTGATGTACGATCACAACAACCCGAATGGTTTTAAAAATCTTCATCACCACCATTGGAAGGGAAATTCAGGGATGGATTTTATTAATGGAGGATGTTTGTAGGAACCAAAATATTCATTTCTGGTATGGATCTTTATTTTGGGATTGTTTTCAGAAAAATGAAATAAATTAGAATTTTCAAAGTACAAGATGTGTCCTTCAGAGTACATGTTGTGTACCATTGTACAACATAAAGATGTGTACTACCTATGTAACGGTAGAGTACATGACCATTTGGTGTCCCAATAGACCATTTAAGGAGTGGGCTAGTTATGTATACTACATGGCATGTAACTTTTAGGAAAATGATGTGTAGTTCTCTTTTAAAATGATACATTGTGTTTCGATCAAATCTAATGTCCATAACTGTATTCTTCTCCCCGTGATTCATACTGTAGTGTGACAAAACCACCCCTGACATTGAACCAATCTGAATTCTTTATCCAACCTCCGATTGGGAAGTCGTTGGATGTGTTGTAATCCCACCTGTGAGTTATCAATTACACTAGATCATTTCTTACGGATTCTTCCTCTCTAGTGAGATATACAAGTCTGGAATTTTATAATCTTTGTGTATATCTATGACATTTGAGGCTGATTCAGTTGACATTGTTCAAATGTATTAGTCATATGATATCATGATAGGTGTTTTGTGATTTTCATTTGGTGTATTTGGATAATATATGCTAAAAGAACAGTAAAACCATGTTTTTTTAATTGAGTGTTTTGGAATTAGTCCTTCTTTATTACCTTTTATGGTTTGGATGTTAGATAAATAGTAATTGAATTTTTGAAAGGTTAAATACTTGTTTATGGTACACCCCATGGGTGTGTTTTCCATGATAAATTTTTTATATATGTTTGGTATAGAATACATGTCAGGATTACCTTGTTTCCCATAACTTATTAGGTTATGATGGATTTACTAATTATATGTGATATTTGTGATATATATTGTGGAACTGTTACCAAGTGGAATTTGAATATGAGAGATTACTGAGGTATGGTCATTTATGAATGGAATACTGTTATGTTGACCTAGTGGTAATCACTACAAGAGATGCCAAGTTGTCATGGACAAAATGGTTTAGACAACTAGAGATTAATAGGTGATTGTTTAGAAAATTTTTATAGTATATTAGAGAAAGGGGTTTAGACTATGAGATATTTCCTATGTGGTTGTTTGTAAATTATTAGTTCTCTGTTATACCAAAGGGTATGCACTATGAGAGCTTCCCAGGTGGTTTTTATTCATTGAATTCTTTTTTATTTTATACTAGGGTGACTAGAATGTGAGAATGTACCCAAATTTTCATTACAATATAATTGAAAGATTGTGATGAGTCGGCCCAACCAAAGCAAAACTATTCACTCTTTCATAATTGATGGTTTAGATAGTCTTATGAGATATACGTTTGTTACTATTACATAGGGGATATAAAGCATAGGCTAGATCCCATGGTTTACCTGATTCCTGAAATAAATGATAAATGTAATTTATTGTAATATAAAACTATAATCTTGTTCATGATTGATTATTTTCACAATTATTACATGATTTTTATAAATTACATTTTATATATACTCACTGAAAGTTGGGAAAAATCTGTTGTTGGTTTCCTCCTTGGATTCATCTCACACCTTGTTTGAGTCATGCTTTTGGACACAAAAAGATTATATGATTGCATTTATAGATAAGGGAATGATCCATTCTTAATTAGGTTCATGATTTCTGTGTGTTTGATATGGAGAACATGAGACCAAGATGAGGCTTGAAATGCTATTGGTGTTTACATTCATTTCTATAGTTTGGTTTGTGTATTATATTTTCAAAATTGTGACTGGTTTGATAGCTTTCCTAGGTACATGTGACTTGCATCATTTATATATATATGATCCAATTGTTTTTATACTAAAAGTCTTCTACTATTTAATTTTTTTAGTACTAATATATCTATTAATATTTACAATTTTCATTCCATTGTGCATACTCTGCAAGTGAAGGCACAGTTTCCCAATTACCATACATCGTCCTTCGATTCCAGTCATCACATGTGATTTTTGATTAAATTTGTTTGATGTTATGTGAAAAACCTACTTTGGGGATACCATGGGAGGAACCTGGATCAAGGATTTTACATTGGGTTCTAATTAAATGTAATAAAATTTAAAATTAATAACCATAATTAGGATTTAAATAGGGTTTGTGAATTTAAAATGAAAAAATATGTTTTAAAATTACCTTGGAAGATTTATATTTCATTTTTTCAGGAAACATTAACACCATATCGTATATATGGTCATATTATTATCCATTTTTGTTCCTTTTACATCACATTACATTCCATTTTTGTAAAACGTTGAAAAATTAGATGTTTACCACTCACCTCAATTATAAACCCCATATCCAATATTATTCACACATAGAAAAAAAAAATTTCAATAAAATTTATTCAAATCCCGAAATTACATATACTAACATTACATAGTGTTGTACCTTTTATCAAATATCTCTCATAGTATGGCTCATTGTATACGTAAAAATCATGTATGAAGAATATGTTACATTTTAAAATGAGCATTTTATATACTATTTCTTCTTCTATATACATAATATATTTCTAAAATATGACGAAATAATAGAAAAATATTCTTAAATGTAATTATATTTTATTATGTAAAATTCATAACCTATATCTACTTCTACATATATCAAATTGAAAAAGAAATCCTCAATCATGAGTATGACGAACTACTGCCTCGTGAATTGAAATAATTTTTTCCCTTCATCGCCTCTCACTGATGGATTTATTGATGGATTTATTATATATATATTTTAATCATAAATTTATTATAATTATTAAATTATAAATCCAAATCTACTTTCATACATTATAATCCATTTCAAAATGTCAACATTACTCATGCATAAGAATGAACTAACTCATCCATGAAAGAATGTAACTTGTAATTAATTTCACAATAACAATATTGGTAAAACAAATATATTTTATAAATACAAAAAATATGTAATATATATATAAAATGTTATTTATATGTGAATTATCATATATTTTTCATTAAAAAAGTATTTTAAAAAATAGAAGCACTGCTCCTGCGTAAGAATAAACTATTATCTATAGGAATAGTGTAATTCATCCCACAATATATAATATTTATTTTGAATATAAATTTGTATATTATTAGTATATAATATATTTATATCATTAAAAAAAGTCATTAGATTATGGAACCATAATAAAAATACAAGGACCAAAACAACAAAACCAAAACATAGATGAAAAATGTTGTAGTTATCAACAAGAACATGGATTTAAATAAATACTTTTCAATATATTGTTTATAAAAAGGCTATATGTAATTTATATATGTTATGATATGTCATATAATGGTTCTATAATTGATTTATAATAAAACTATATTTATTATAAATATAGTTTAAAAGTTTATTAAGGATGTAAAAACTTGATGTAAGGGATTTTCGAGATAATTTTATTTTTGTGGTACATATTTTATATTCAAAACAATTTTATTTTTTATTATATATATAAACAATATTATTTTTATTTTATGATTATTTTATTGAAATATAATGAATATATATACCCATCTAATTTTTATTCATTCATGTAAATTTGGATTCAAATGGTGCCAAATTGGAGTGGGTTTATGAAATAATCCTGTAGTTTGTCACAATTGATTATGATAATATTTCAATGAATAAATATAATGAAATATCTGTCAATAAAAACTTGAATTTTCTTAGAAATTATTTATACATAAAAATTACATGTCTTCAAGTCATTTTTCACTCTTTATATACCCATGTGTACAATATGATTTTTTAAGGAAAAACATCCATATTTTAGGTTTGTAGTCAAAATTCATTTCACCTCCCTGTGTATGTTTTGTAAAATTGTTTTCATAAATATTTTTAAAATTATAAAATGTTTAATTATTTGTATTTTACCAATGATTACATTTGTTTTAAAATTTTTCCAAATTAATTTAATGTTTTTTCTGAATAGGCACCTTTTTATTTTTTTCCATTTAACTAAACGAAATAAATATTTTTACATGTAAAACATGAACATAAGTTATTATAATCATGATTTTTCAATGATTTAATGACTAATTTACATGTTTCTGAAGTTATTTATAATCATAATTTTTTAAATAATTTAGGGGGTTTTTTTAATTTTAAATATGTGATTTAAAAATTGAATATATGTTTTCCTTAATAAGGTTTTATGGGGTTTTTGGTATTTCTATTAACTAATAAATATCCCTCAAATATTTGTTATGATTTACTATTGATATTATCTAATTATATAATAATTATACATAATCTTTAAGGTTTATTATTATCATGAAATTTTTATAAAAACTATTTATATCATAGGGTACATGATAAAATAAAATGATAAGGAAACTCATTTTATTTTCATGGGTTTTGATATGATGTATGATTTTGTGGAACACATATGTGTTATTTCCATTTTTTATAATTCAGCCACTAATGATATCTACCTGTAATTAATTTCTTAATGATTTGTGTTATATGAAATATAAAGATATATGGGAGGTTATCTGAACGTTGTAAAAATGTTTGGACACAAGCTGTTATCCAAATTCTAAAAATCGTGTACATTGGTGTTTTTTGTAAACATAAAATAGGAAAAACATATGGTTAACACATGCCATGAATTTTATAAATGTTTTAGTGGGTAGCTGTGGCATATTATTTTCTATTCTTATATGTATTCATAAAATCTACATCTTATGAAAATGTTAACTTATTTTTCTTTATGTTCTTTGATTCATTTTTGATTCATGAATTTTGGAGTGCCAATACTTTATCCATGATTCGACTTTATGATCAATGCTTTTATGGGTATGGTTTTAAAATGATATTATAATTTTCTGATTCATTTATTATAATGTGATGGTGATATCTCCCTAGTTTAACCTAAATGTGTATCTTTGATCACCATTAATTATGTTTCCCTTTCTTTATTTTATAATCAATATTATTATAAAGTTATTATTAATAAGGTTTCTAGTTAAAAAAAGTAGTGGGAAAGGATATAGTCTACTTATGAACAAGATGTTTATATATCCATGTTTCTTAATGAACTCTGACAATATAATTCTATCATAGAACATTACGTAATGTAATGAATATTTATCAATTAATAGGTGATAGTAATTTATGAAATTTATGTTTTTTTATAATACAATTCATTGAGATGTAGCATTTAAATTATCATTTCCAGTAATTGGATCATGACCAATATCCTATTTATAACTCGAAAACATTATTTTTTTCATGTAAGATACATGTTATTTAATAGAATATTTGTAACACCATTGAATATTACATTAATCGAGGGACAATATTTTAAGGATTATGAAATATATTTCAAAATCATTCTAATTATTTATTGTATAAGAACTAATTTTTCATTTCAATTTTTTAAAAAAATATCATGATTTATACACGATGAATCATTAGATCGGTAATCATATATATAATTACTACCACTCATTGAATATTGTAGTTAGATTATCTAAATTCAATGTTTTCTATTTTCAACATATGTCATAATTTTTTTTCCACAAAACCAAAACATCATATATGACCATGCCTTATAAAGATATAACATATGTTACCATAAATTCTAATAGGGCACTTTATGTTTTAATTTCCCTTTTTATGGATCACCTTAAATATGATTCAATAAGAAAAAATATTTTCCTTTTCCTGGAAATTTATTTAGATCTATTCTTATATTTCCTTTGATCAAATCCATAATATCCAATATAATATTTTTCTATAGTATATAGCCAAAATAATGTGGATATAATATCATAATTTTTTCGTGTTGAAATTTTTTAAATCATCACATCCTTATATTTTGATTTCTAATCACACATTTAAATGGAAGGAATCTAAGTATATTGGCTTTATTGTGGCATTAAATTTATAAGAAGCATTTGTTACATGATATTTTCAACTCATCGGATTTTTTATTATTATTGTCTCTTGAGTCAATTTTAAATTATTTTCTTTCATGAGAGTTATACATGAACTCAAATCACACTCTAACTCTTAAGATAACTTCTACATCATTTCACTTTTTCGATTCAAGTAAACACTAAATTGTGTAATATAATTTTTATGGATTACCTTTTCTTGTTGTATCCTTTTCATTTACTATATTAGTTCTGGTAGGTGTTTAATATTGTTATTTTTTTCAATTTTATATTTTGAACCACTTTTTAGTTCAAAATCATTCCCCTAAATTTATCTTTGAATATTTATATCTTTATAGACATTTCCATAAACTTTTTAGTAAAGGATTTATTAATTTACCATAAGATTATAGATACCAAATAATGTCTCTATTTAAATATTTATAATTACCAAACTCAATTATTAGTAATTTTATCTTAATATATTGATAGTCTTTCTCATTATTCATCTTTAGATTCTCATATTTTAACTAATGATTCAATTATTAAAAAAATTGGAAAAACTACACTATTAACATCATTTCGTCTTCCTCATCAGTCATTGATTCTAGTTTACTTGTAATATAAACAATCAAAATCATAAAAAACATCCTTGAATGTGTTAAGGGTTTCGTAATGATAAATTATAATATATATATTCAACAAGTTATCAGAACTATATAATTGAATAAATATTTTTCTTAAAAATTGTTTCACACTAATGGATTCAAACTAACCTGTTATTATTATTTTATGTTAAATATTATTCCACCAAAAATTGAATATATGTTATATAGAAACACCAATATTAATAGTTAGATGAATAATGCAACAATAACTGATACAGAAATCCCTAGAATTCCTCCTCATATACTAGAGGCCGCCAACTAGAAGCTATGGTGTGATGAATAAAGTGGGGGGACTATATACCCAAGAATAGAGTTAAAATATAGTGAAAATTTGAGATAAAATATATATTGGAGTAATAAAAATAATAGAAACTATACATGCCTAGGACACAATATAATAAATTTAAAATCATGTTGTTCCAAGCCCACTATAAAATAATTTCTGTATCAAACTAGGACAAGCCCAAAATATATTCCTTCAAACCTATAATTACATTTCAAACTATTATTATTTATTATGGTTTTCTATTTTACACCATTGTTTTTTGTTTCACCATTTCTTCTACCTCAGTTACAATGATAATTATTATTCGATTATTTTTCATCTTTAATGTATGTATTTTGCTGGCGATATAGTCCACCCACAATCACACCTATACATCTAGTTGAAACAATCTAGGGTATAGATATTCTATCATGTGGTCATATAAATAATATCCTATATACATGTGAGAGTTTTATAGATAAGGGTATACAATAAATAAAGTCAGAGAAAATAATCAATAATGGAAACCAATCCGTTGATATGAACTCATTAATCTAAGGGTGCATTATATGCCCAGATGGGGGGGGTGTGAATTAATGTATGAATAATATTAAATTTTCAATCAACCCTAGTGAATCATAACATCTTCATTATATGGGTACCCACTTTTTCTCTATATATCCTATGTTGATCCAATTACCTATCTAGCCTTTATATATCAAATTTACTTTTGATAATATTTTAAAAATGTTTTGTAATGACATTGAGTAGTGAATATTGAAAAAACGTATAATGACAAACACGTGTTCACATGTTTAATGAAAATGTGATATTATAAGGATCATGACACTAATATTGTGTTGGTAAAAAAACATTAAGATCACATAATATATCCTTAGTATACACGAATAAAAAAAATCCCTTTAACAGTTCTAGAATTAGTCCATATTAGTGCTAGAAAATAACCAAGTAACAAACCATACTTTAAAGTACATCAGTTTTATTATCACAAATTAAAGCTCTAATAAATCATAATTTTATCCAGGATTTAATTTACCACTTATAAATGGAATAATTTATCATCTCTTTTAAAAGCATTGATAAAGTATGATTAATCAGTGATTTTAAAATTTTTATTAAATATATTCTTCATCAGTTAATGTATATGCTAAAATACTGTTTAGCTTTATATGATCCTTTAAATGTTCTGATAAAACATACATTTATTAGCACATTTAGTAGGACTAAAAAAGGTGAAAACTATAGTGTGATGCAGTGTGACACTGCATCACAAGAAACATGTCCAATGTTCTAAAACAACACACTACATGTTTTGAAACCAAAAAAATATCATAATAACATATAAATATTGAATATATATGTTATAATATTTCTATCATAAATACAATAAAAATAAAACATTATTATTCAGTATTACATTTTTTATTATAATTACTGTATATTTTGAATAAAATGGTGGACATTGTGTCCTACCAGACACACTATGATTCTAATCTATGTGTGACTGAGAAATATTCAACACAAAAGTATTAAGGATTATTTTTATAATGTAATAAAACAATTAGAATGTATTTTATTAGTTTTGATTATGTTAATTGTTCTTTTATTAAAATTAATTTTCATTTTGTTTAAAATGTATCACCTGAAGTTATACTAGTCACAATGTGAAAAATTATTAGGTGTGTATTATCCATACATGTATTAAATTATCTATCGATCATTTTCGTAATGTAGAATAATAATTTGTATGCGTTTTTTCATTTTTGGGTATGTAAGTTGTTTTTCACAAAAATTAATGAAAGTTTTTATTTAAAATGCGTATATTATGCCATATTGGACGAACCGTGCATTAGATTGAGGAACACATGAATACTAAACTTTTTAAATGAATCATGGATAATTATTCTAATGAAAAATAATGGGATGATGTTTTCTTGTATTTGAGCACTTCACTTGTCTTTTTTAATAAGTGTCATTTTACACTAGAAGCGTGTGATTTGAGGTGTACATGTGGCATCGTGTTTTGGAATTACAATAGACCAATTCATAAATGTCACAAATAAATAATTAATATTTTTCCCAAATTAAGAAGACAATCTTATCAAGTCTTCTCAGTTTTAAATTAGTTACACTTTTTGTATTAAAACCTAAAATTTAAACTGAAAATAGACACTTGGAGTCATACTAGTTACATCGTGCATTTGATTATTGGGTGTATGTTATCTACACATCAGAAATGAACTATGGATAATTTTTATAATGTAACAATACTATCTGAATTTGTTTTCTCAACTCTGATTATGTCAAGTGATTTTTGACTAAAATTAATGTTAATTTAGAATAAAAAGATGCTTCTAGTGTCATACCTATCACACCATGTATCATATTGAGGTGACGATGAATGAAACATGTCAAAAATGACACATCGTTCATTATCATAATGTATTAAGACAATCAGAATTAGTTATATTGGTTTTCAGAATTCCAGGTGTGTTTTTTTACACAAATGACATTTTAAAATCGAAACCAGCACATTGAGCCAACAAAGAGAGATCATGAGTGGGATTGAAATTAGATTGAACCATAAAAATAAAAAATGTATTTTGAATAATTTTACCATAATATCATTACTATATGAGTGTGTTTTCTCATTTTTCATTGTGTTATACTTTTTTGTCATAAAATTTTAATTGTTAACTGATAATGGACACATAGATTCATATCAGTCCCATCATGTGTCATACTGAGATGTGAATGATCCCTAAAAATTGAAAATGATGTATATTTCATTTTCATAATTTAAAAAAAAAATTGATTTCATTTTATTAGTTTTGTGTATATCTTTGTTTTATAACAAAAAATCCTGTCAAATTTGAATCAAAAGATGCACGTGGTGACATAATAGTTACATCTTGGGTAAGAGTGTGGAATAAATTAATGATAAAAATCTATAATAAATCATGTATATTTTTCATAATGTATCAAAATAATACGAATTAATTTACTCATTTCTGAGTAGGCCATGTCTGTTTTATACTAAAATTTCATTTTAAACAGGAAACACGACCTTTGATCCATTCAAGTGGCATCGTGTGTGTGATTGACATTAGACTAATTCATTCTTGCCATAAATTATTTAAGAATCATTGTTCCATATTATAAAGACAATATGATCATGTTTTCACGGTTTTCAAAAAGAGATAATTTTTGTTTTAAAAGGTCATTTTTATGGTGATAATATAAATTTGGAGTTATACCAGTCACAATTCAAATCATATTGACATGTAATCAATCATTATAAATATCAGGTGAGGTTTGTAACATTTTCAAAAATTACCAAAACAATAAAAATGATTTTTATCATTTTTTATTACTCCATAATTTTTTAAAGAAAACATAATTTTATACATAAAAAAGAACAATTATATTATCTTATGTGACAAGTTTTTTGTTCACTATAAAATTTATTTCTCGAAAACAGTAATCTTATGATCCAAATTATAGATAATTTTCCAAAAAAAATTATTTTCATGAAGATAAAACTTCTTATACTCCTCTTCCATGGACCACATGTCCATCATTACCATTTCCTCCTCATCCATGTTAGTCTTTGACTTAGACTCTGCATACTCCATTGACCCCACCTCTTCTTAAACATTTTTCCCCTTCCCTACATCCACCATTGTGTTTTCTCAACAACTCTATTATTTGTAATTCAATGCTTCTAATCAAATTTATTTCCTCCATTATTCCTCTCTCTAATAAAGTGATAAAACATAATATATAATCATTTTGATATTAATGTTTCACAGAACAAAATTCATTTAAAGTTCATAACACATACTAGATCAAAAATAATGCAATTAACCACATAATTGTTTTATTATCATACATTTTAACAAAAGGTGCGATGCCCACTCATCTCTAAACAAATTTATTTTCACTTTTGAGTAAATCCATTGTACGAAATCTTGATAGTACTGAGAATTTATATACAAACAAATTATTATAAATAAATTTAATGAAATAGTTATTACCCATTAAATTTACCAATTATGGGATGTTTTCCATTTTATATTATTTTATTTCTCTCTTATATTTACAACCATAATAACCTCTATCAATTTAATTATCTTTCCTTGGATATTACACGAACACTGAACAAAATATGTATTTTTTTAAATGATTTGATAGTTAATTAATTGTAATTACATATAAAATTATATAAAATTGTTTTAATATACATTAATTTTTATTTCATACATTGACTTGTTTCAACGATCTCACATGTATTAAGAGACCTCCATATAGTAACAAAAATCCCAAAAAAAATGCAGACCAGACATATAATTTGTTTTTTATATATAAAATTTTGATTTTAGTGTATTAAATATTTACAATAAACATCATTTTTTGTATTTTGTCTTGATATACATGCATTGATTGAAAAACAAAATATTTTTGGTTTTTCGATATTGACTACTAGCATCACCTTGTGATTCCTAAAAAACAAAAACGATTAAGTAATACCGAAATAAAAAATATATTTTATGTTATTAGATCATATTTCCTTGCACATTCAATATAACGGTCCAAAAGAGACTATATTACGATGATTTTTATTAAATGGTATGGATCACAACGTTGCGATCATCGCAAAATGGTACACAGGATGGACTATTTACTTTTCCAAAACGGTCGCCCGATGATATAGATGGAAAATCACCGACAACGACCAAACAGACCTCATGGGCCCCGCACCATCATGTGGATTTAGAGTGGGCGTATTGCACCATTGCAATCCCCTCAGAAACACATTCAGAATCGACTGCTCGCACGCCCCGAACGGATGCCCGATCAGAAAGTCCCTAAATGCTTCTCGCAGCTCGGAATACGGGCCATGGGGCCCATGCCTCAACTTTGGCCCCAACACCTGAAACCACCCTGGGATGCTCCGCCTTGGTGCCAGGGTCCCAACGCCCCTGACAGCGCTTAATTCAGAAGTCGGACGCGTCTGCGCCTTTCAAAACAAGTACTCCTAGGAAGCCCGCTAAGTGGATCTATGGACGTGTCCTTCCCCCGTGCCTCTCATATCGGGAGTTAAAACTTTCGAAACCACCCCATAACTTCCGCCTCGATGTCAGGTCCACGCCGCTGCAGAAAGTGTGCAAAACGGGCGCCCGTAGCGAAAGCTACGGGCGTCGGAAATTCCAAAGGAAAAGAAAAACAAAAAACACTGGGCCCATCTCCACTGACCATCCGACAAGGCCGATCCCCCCTTTTTCCACGAAGTCCCGTAGGACGCGGGTCTCGGTCTGCCGCCGGGGTCGCGCGGCGACCCCGCTCACCATGTCGTGTTGGCACCCTCGTCGTGCCGCCGCCGAGCCAAAGGCCGCTGACGAGCGAAAGACCACCACCGCCTGCCATCCCAAATCCGCCGCCGTCCAGAGTTGTCGTCGCCGCCTGGAGCTGCCGGAAACCACCAGAAACCGCCGGTCGCCGAAGAAAAAGAAACCAAAATCCCGCAGGACTTCGACCGATGATTACAAACCCCTTAGAGCTCAGAATTCAATTCTAGAATAAGCATTGGAAGAACATACTCTACGTGACTATGGCATTGGATCGAAGACCAGGCAGCAATTATACAATAAAATTATGATTCAAAGAGGGGTTCGGGATTTCAAACGCAAATGAGCACCGCCTACCTCGAAGGTCGTAGCCCGACGCTTCATGTGCGGACCGTCAGAACCGTTACACCTCGCCAGAGGTCGCCTCTCCAGAGCTTCCTCGCTGGAGGTGGAGGAGAGGGGAGGGTTTGAGGAATAAGAAGAAGACGAAGAAGAAGAAGAAGAATAAGAAGAAGGGGGTGGGGGTGTTTAAGTATGAATCACTTAAATGCCAACCAGACATGCCCCCGACTACGCTGCCGATGCAGAAAAAAAAATGAGGGTGCCCCTGGGGTAAAAATGACCTTCCAAGCACAACAACAGTCTCATAATTTTAATCTGAGACCCCATTTAGAAGTTATAAAACTGAACGCCGAAAGCCTCCATTTAACGAAAACGCCCCTGGGGCCATTTTTTATAGACAACCCGCACCCTTGAAACTTATACCCCTCCTAGGGTAAATGGCACACTCTGAACTCAACGGTGCCCTTAGTTTTCCAATCCAAGCCACCGTTTAAGAGATACTTGCGTTTCAACATTAAAAAAATTAATTAATTAATTAATTAATCCGTTTAACGTTCCAGAAGCGGGTGAGGGGTCCAAACATCCCGCGCCGATAAGTTTTATGTCATTCCTAGAGGTAGAAACCCCATTCCAGACCCATACGTACACTCAGATCTCTGATTCGGACCACCATATAAGAGTTATCCCATTTATTTTGTGTTTCCAGTGTGAATGCACTGAAAATTTAATTCCGGCCACTCCGGGGCTCAAAATCGCACGCCGTCTGAAGGTGCTTCTCTGGAATATCATCAAGAATATTCCAAAGTAATCTATAGAAAAAAGTGGGTTCTTACGATACAGACATAGTGTTGTGAATTTCATAAGATAATATAGTGTTGCATGTAGCGCAAGCATATATTGGTGTTATGTATAATGCATGCCAATTTTTTTCAATAATAAAACATTAATTTTTAATTCATTGAAACCTGCATCATAAAAATGAATACAAAAACATATTTTTTAATGGATGGAAGAAAAATTAATAGTTACCCAGAGTAACTAGTAACTAGGATTCCACATAAGAGAATATATGTGGAAAGTGAATACATTGACGTAAATGAGATATCAAACATTCATGTATTGATGGAGAGTTATATAAGACATGGTTCATAATATGTTAACAATCAAAAATAATAATATCTATAATGATCTATGGGAAAATTTAATTCATCAGAATAGAAGGTACTGGGATAAAATTTTTTATTTGAAGATCCATTTCATAATGTTTTTGTATAATCACAAAAAAATAAACAAATTTTTTTAAGAACAATCTCACCATTTGGTTGGTTATTGAACAATTTCCCCCTCATCCAATACTATAAAAATGAAGTAAAATTTTTCATTCTGGAAGAACTAAAAGATCATGAGATCCATAATTTCAATGATAAATGATTTCATGTTTTTTTGTTATCATCACACCATCATGGTTTGGATAAGTTATTCAACATGAATAAAACACCATATTGTTTAATAATACAATAATATCATAAACATCACCCAACTTTTATGTTAAACCATCCCCCAAAATGTTAACCTTATAACCCATTAATAAGATGAAAATAAAAATAATTCGAAAAAAAACATAATTTCTAAAAAAACATAGAATATGTCCCCTGTTATATAATAATGTATCTCTTGTTTTTCTCATACTCAAAATTTAGATACATTAATCATATATTTTCTCAAAACATGGTAATATCCCAAATTACCAGTAATCCTTTTGAAAAAAAAACATTATTCCTTATTCCAAACATTATAGGATATATTACTAAAATCCAATATGTTGTAATCTTTATACATGATAACATAGATAACTTTGTCCAAGAGATCATAAATAATATCAAATTTACATTATATATATTATCCCCATGTTATCGATATAATATCTCATTTATCATATTTTTTAACTTGTTAAGTTTCACCTTCCTTTAATGTATCATTTCAACTAAATATTTTCTCTAGGTCATCAGTATCATTTTAATAATTGTTAAAAATAATTAACGGAAAACATCTATGTACAATTCCTATTTACTTCGTTATTTATATAACAGAGTCATTGAATTCCAACACAATCACGTAAATAATACATCATTTGTCTTAAACCATTACTCAGACATCATCACCTTATTCAATAATAACCATTTCTTAGAATATGAAATATGAATAACATATTATGGGCCTTCATCAAAAATAGAATCATGCATATTTTGTTTATTATAAAACAGTCTAGAAGAACAATAAATACCATTAACATTTCATTTTCATTTTTCTTATCTTCAGATGTAAACCCAATAAACATACCACAATCCAGATTCTGTTCATGAGGATGTTATAGAAGACAATGATTTTAAAAATTCCAATATATTCTACATATGGAATTTTCAAGGTTAACCATGTTACTTCTAGTTCCATCTAATGACCAATAAAATTATAAATAGTTTTTGAAACATTAATCATATTGGATAGAATGTAATCATAAAAAAATCGCTTATAGGATGTCTAAATCATGAGTCATTAATAATTAATATATAGAAACCTAGGTTTATCTTGTGTCATTAATATCCATAATTTATTAAAATCTTTCATAATGGTTCATAATTTGTTTTTGAATTACAAAAATAATATCCCCTGAGAGCGTTAAACCAGATGTATAACAAAGCCCATTTTTGTGTACCATGTTACATCAATATAGCCTCAAAACACCTAGTCAGAGTTACTACCCATAAATATATCTTTACTAAATCCATATCTAATTGTAATCTACACGTAGAGATTCAAAACTATAAATCCACTAACTATATCCTTTACAAAAATTCCAACTCATATTCTTAATCATTTCATCATCCTTAGACATATCCTTAGAGACATCCCTAGACATATCCTTAAAAACCCCTTGGGATATCACAAAATATTTGTCATCCAAGATTTCAATGTTTATGTAATATTTTAATCTCATACCAAAATAAAGTAACCCAAATATAATTGTACATAGAAATTAAATAATATTTTTTGAAATAATTAATACATTACCGATATAAATGGCTAAATATATTATTAGTTAATTGCTTTGAAAACATGTATTAAATTATTATAAAATGAGGAATGATTTTAAGCATCTCCTATAAAGACCATCAAGCATAGTACCCATAAATTATTTTTTTATAACATGGAAAAAAGAAAAACATAAGAAAAAGGGTAATATTAGATTCTTAATAAGGGTAATAAAGGGAGATATTTGAATATAATCATGAGTATAAGTGTATGATAAAGTAATCATGAAAATATATGTTCATTCCTTGTGTTTCAAGGACAATAATTACGAATCATGGAATAAATAATTATAGTTCATAAGACTTGAATCAAAAGAATAAAACATTATCCAGTAAATCATTATATAAGAATAATACATTGAATTTTTTGGACACATAAGTATAAAAAAGGAATTCCATTGTAGTCAATACCTCACATAAAAGGAAATCTTGGTAGTATGGGTTCACTACCCACACCATATCGTTAGTACTGGTTTCATCTATAACAATATTTGTCGACATGTTTCACTCACATAACCATTTTATTAGTCATGGTTCAAACCCATAACCATATGAAATATCATGGTTCACTCTTAAGTCCATATTAGAATAAAAGGTGATTAATGTCTATCTCAGGAGACAAAATGTAATAACCCAATTCAGTAGTTGGATATATATATGTCCCACCCATAGCATAATGAAATCATAATTATATGTGCTATGGGATCATAAAAATTATACCGTAACAAATTAAATGAAATCGGTGTCATAAATATTTAATCAGATCATAACATATGTAAAATATGAATGGTATATAATCCTTTTATCACAAGAATAACTCGTTAGAAGAAGGAGGATTCTTAAATATTATACCATAAAAACATATATGATTCCTATAAATAATAATAATTATATTCTATAAATATAATAAAAAATTTCATCTAATATATTGAAGTAATTTGAATGTTCATTTTGAACATGGAATTTTCCTCAAAATCAGTTTTTAAAACATAAAACATTTTTCAAGACCCTAATATTTGAAACCACATTGAAATCATATAAATTAAATATTAATATTTAATTATAAAATTTAATGAGTAGAATATTCAATATTCATTAAAGAATTATTTTGGATACATAAAAGGTTTTGAAACCCCTTTTCATTGACATCAGACATGCACAATTACAAATAATGTTTGAAATCCTTTTGAAACATTTTTCCTTCAAAGAAAATGAGTTAACCATGAAAACAATTTTAAATACATATTTATTTATTATAAATTTAAAAACATATAATATAATCCTTGAAAAACACAGTGAAACATAAAACACTTCTATAAAATCCTTTTCTTTGTAAATGAGTTTGTATGGTCTTGTAAATACATTTTATGAGGAAATAAATCATTAATTATTCCAAAGTGTCTCATTCCACAATAGAGCATTTAAATAATAATCTCCATGAAATAATAACATTACATAAAGCTTATAATATTAAATAAATAATGATAATACTAAATTAACATAACAATATGGTAGTATATATACCTTTCAAAAGAACATGGTTTCATAAAAAACATGTCCATGAAAGAAGGCAATATGAGAAAATCATTATTTCTATATTTTGTATCATTCAATCAAAAAATCCAAATAAAATAGAGATCATCAAATGGATATGTAAATAAACGTACAATATATTATTAAAATTATAGAATACATTCAAGGGAAGTCTTTTCAAGGAAAAAAATATGTGACTGGTGAATAAGTAATGTATCTATTAGAAATAACGAGTTATATATAATACCCTTACAACATTATAATTTGTAAAATCATATACCCCATGAAAGAAATAAAATTAAATAGATAATAATAATCTAAAATAATGTGGATAAGACTCATAATAAACATTAAAGGAATGTATATAAATTATATTGAATAAACAAGTAGTGAATGAGCCATGTGTTTCACAAAATTTAAGGTGAGAAAAAAATTTATTTTCTTAGGCCAAATTCCTTCCATACATTTCTAAAACTACTCTTCTTAAAATAATTCCAACTAGATATCCTCTCAGGGAAACTATGGATGGTCTTTTGAAAATACCAGAACCTCTAGAATTTTACCAGGTAATTTGAGAGGAAAAATTCGAGTAAGATGGTCATGCATTAAGGATCAATGTGGTGTGAAGATGTAAAGGAGGGGGTTCCCTATATAATTTATGTGAGGGTAATTTTTTGAAATCAAAAAATTAAAAAATTATAATAAGTAAAATATTGAAGAAAAAACATCCTAATGAAAAATAAATGAATGAGGTGTTACATAGTCGACCATATCCTATTCACATTTTAATTATATATCATATTTCTGATTTAAAAAAAAATTAATATACCAATTAAAAAAATATCATTAATTTGAATTTTGATACTACTCAGTAATTATTTTATTTAAATACATCAATACAACGGTGGGATTATAATATAACATTTTCCCACTACTTTATTGTATCATATAGTTATACAAAATTGATATTCCAAATAATTTATCTAAAATATATCAAAATAGAATTATTAAAATTAGTTATTTAGTGTTTCTTTTAACTAATAATGAATTTTTTTTCAAAACTAAAGAATCATATAATCTAAATATTTAATTTATATAATTTCAAAACAAAAATTCAATAGTGAAATTATTTTTTCTATGATCTAAATAAATTTTTTTATTAGTTCATATATTGGTTTTCCCCAATTTGGACACATAAATGATTTTAAATACAAGAGAGAGATATTTTTTAAATATAATTGACATTAAATAATATTTAAAATATTTTCATGTACTTGCACCAGTTAAACAACAAAAATTGGTTATTATGGTGGTTATGAGGAAATGTTATTCAACCAATTATCATTGGACACGTTTTGGTAGTATTTTAAATATTATCATATTGATTTACCGTTAATAAATCTTGTAAAATTTTAATTCGGGTAACAACATTTTAAATATTAATAGTTTATAAATTATTAAATATATCAGGTCAATTTTTAATAAGTCGATACTTTAAAAAAATTACACCTTATCATGAAATATTTTTTGGTAATTTTATTTTTTTTAAATAAGATATAAAATTATTATATTTATAAAATATCATAATTATCTATATTATATTTAATCAAAACAATATCTTCAAATAAAATAAAAAATGAATGTAAATTTCAAACCAAACCATTTATGGAACACCTAAAATGTCCTATTATCCAGTGAAATTCATAGAGAAACACAATTTCTTAAAAATATATGTATTGAATGGTTTTGAATATATTTTATTCTATAGTTTCATTGACTAATCATTTACTACATTATTATTATTAAATCATATAATTATATTATTTTTTTCTTAAGAATTGAAAACAAATTTTCATGATGAAAATAAACTTACCAGATTTCATATTACAATAATGATATGAATTTATTTTATGAATAACCATTTATTAGAAATGTAATATGTTATAAAAAACATGAGAATGAAAATTTTAACTTCTCTTCAAATAAATTGTTATAAATGTATTACTCTCACCTAATTAGATCAAAATTCTTATAATTTCTATGTAAGAATGAATTTTCTTAACATACACTCATTCATTGAAATTTGAACACATGTTACGTTAAATGTTTTTAAATTATAAATTTTTTTTCGTAATTACATGATTATCCTTTATAACATGTTTACAAAAATTATAAAAAGTCACTATTCATAGTTCCAAAAAATAAAAAAAACCTACCTACATAATTTTGAACCTTTGATTATATAAATGGAATCCATTTTTTAGAAATCAAAACATAGAATTTGTTGTCAATAATTTAAAATTAATCACCCTAATGGGGTGAGAAAATGGTTATTAACGTTAAAAAATTCATAAGATTGAAACATTATTATTTTTAAATTCAATATATAATTAAGGTGAATAACCAAAATTAGATTAAAAGGAAAAAAATTAATCTCACTATACATAAGAACCAATAAAAAATATAAATTTATAGTTGATTATTGTAATGAAAAATGTATTTTACAATTAAAATTAAGTATTGTTTAACTATTTATCAAAACCCAACACTAATCAGAAAAATACCAAATATTAATCTAGTGTAATTTTTATATCCATATATCAGATAATATGTTATTTAAAATATTACAAATAAAAATGACAAAAATTACATTTAAAAAGGGTTCTCCATTAAAAGTAAACAGAATTACCCTTTGTAAAAATTTAAGATTTTATGCGTAAAATTGTGGTTGTTCATATAGGGTTCTTATAACATCTATTTGAAGAAAATTAAGATGAGATTAATAAATAAAAAAATATATTTATCATTATTATCAATCACTAATATTAATTTATTTAATATATTAATACAAAAGGTCTTTGGGAGCATAAAAATAAAAATATTTCCTTTATATTCAATCAGTATATATTTTCATTTTTAATTATTTGGTAACCAAAAAATTTGATTTAAAAACCTTGTATTTTTATATGATAGTTTATTCTATGAATAGCCTCTATTATAATTCCTTGGTCATATCATTCTCTATAAAATAATAATATTTCAATAATATACTATTGTTTGGAAAAACTCATTATTTCTTATAATGAAAGCTATGGAAGGAACTCAACACCATTTTTAACACAATATAATCATAGTGGTGCATAGACAATAATATGAGATATTGTTTCATGTAGTGAATGATTAACTTTGTGTTGTATATAATTAATGATAAACAAATTGTTTTCAAATAATAACATCTATATTAATTATATTAAAAATATAAAATTTACTCAAAAAACATATTCAATAAAATATCAGGGTGTTCCTATATACCATTAGTATCATTCAAAAAAGTAATATAAAAAGTAAAAATATTAACATGGTTAACATGTGAAATATATAGATTCAAAATTTTATAAAACACTGGTAAATAATAATACTTTATATAACATGAATAACATATATAAAAATATATCATCAAACAAAATAATAATTCCAATTGAGAAAGATCAATTCATGGGATATATTTAAAAAAATGGGGGGTTTTCAGTAAAGGATTGAAATATAAAAAATTATATGATTAGCCTCTCTATTTCAATTCCATCATATTCAGAAACATAAAATAATGGATTTCCACAAAACTGTATATTTAGTATTAATGAATTTATCCCCACATCGGGTAACATGATATTCAAAATTATAAACCCATTAAATAAACATGAAAATTCCTTTAACATAATTAAATTTTTTTAGCGTGTATATAAACAGTAATAAATAAATAATAACTATATATCCATAATTTCATTCATCAATTGGAAGCAAACCCACTGCATACCCTGATAATTATTATAGTACTTATTTTTATTGGATTGATTTATAATATACAAATTGGAATTCAATAAATTATATATAAAAATTAGAGGGTAAAAAAGTTGTTACATATCCAGCATCCCACAAAAAATTAGATTCATATGAAGCCCATTGAAAACCTTTTGTTTTGGAAATGAATACTGGGGAAGGCATTACATTGACCTAATCTCTCATAATTAATGGATATTAATCTAGTTTTATATAATAGTAAATTTCATAATAACTATAAAATAACAAAATAGTAGCATATACAATCTTTTAAAATTAATACCCAACTAATAATAAATCAATATGACACACCACCTATTCTAAATTATGGATTATATAGAATAATATGATTAAAACCATGAATATTTCTCCAACCAATTTCACTATGAATACATGATCCAAAAATTATTATATAATTTATAAAAAACAATGAATGACTAAACACATCATCACATAATTAACAAATGTGATTATACAATCAAAAAAAACTAACCACATAACACATATAAAACAAATATACACTAGCCATCCTCAATAATCATTATAATCTCAAATAAATAGTTGATAAAAATTACAATGTTCTTAAAACCACCAACAATTTTATGGGTTTTCTATCCACTACTCAGTTTTAGTCTCTATTCACACGATACTTCACCCATGATTAGAACTCACACATTTACCCATAAAATCAAAAAATTAAAATTAATATTTACAAACATATAATAGTGATATTATATCCAATAGTAAATTATTCTCATCTTAATATAAAAATCAAAAAAAAAATAATTCCTTTCAAATAATCTTTTAAAAAATAATAAAAGATGAATACAATTATATTTTCTATAACTTTAGTTATGATAAAAATAAATATTTGACATGGTAATTGATCTACCTACCATTAATAATGTAAAACACATTTTAGTTTCATTAGTATCTATTATAAAGTTAATTGTGATTAAAATTAATATTTATGAAACCATCATGTAAATAATCAACAATTAATTTCCAAGAATGTATTCTATTTCACACATTTTAAAAATAAATCCTAATGAAATTTACTATAAATAGATATAGTAATATATTCACAAGTTTATTTTTCTATTCATAAATTAATTCCAAAACTCTGGTGAATATTTTTCTTGCGAATAATTTTTTTTTTATAATTTACTCACCATATTCAAAACAGTATAATAATCTCATCTCACTGATTATTGATCGTATAATTTGTTCCTTTATTTGATAATTTAATGCTTCATAATATTTTTATTTATTCAATGAAAAAATAACCTCATCAACATATATTATCCCAATGAAACAACTTAAAATTAAATAAATAAAATTCCATCTATGATTGAATTAAATTCCCTATTATGTATTGTTGATGTAAAAAAATAATGCAGTTGTTATGTTTTATTATATACTACAACATTTAAATGATTGTTAATAATAATTATTAATTATAACTTATCAATTGAAAATGTATTATATGATTAGTATATATATAATACTTTTATAAATCCCAAAGAAATGAAAAAAGGAAGTGATGGCCTCACCTTGAAGGATCGTACACTATGAATCCCATTTATCAATGTTTATAATAGAGTTATCATTATTAAGTTTTTCCCATGGTCAAACCCAATCTATGTAATAAAAAATTATAAAAATAGTTTATGAGAGATGTTCAAGATCATCAAGATCGTGGCCCAAACCATATAAGCTAACCCACCTCATGAAAACCACAACATCACAAACCTTAGTCTTATAAACTTTTATAGTGTGATAAATGAATATATATTATGTATAATATTGGGGTTTTTATGATTGAAGAATAAAGTTTTCCAATTAAACTATTTATTATATTTTCATTAGATATTAGACCTTGATGTCAGGCTTGTGGGTTGGTTGGGTTATTTTGAAAATAGATAACTGGGGAGTCAATGGTTTGATGTAGTAAATATTCAAGGAATGTACATGGATTACCCAAAATGTATCCATCACATGACATGTATTGGTTTTGATAAAACCCATCAAATGTGAAATAAAATTTTATAGTGGTGTGGAACCCAAAAATTAAATGTCATGTAAATAAAACTCACCATGTAACATCACAAGGTGAGGTTTTTAAAAAAATTGTAAGTGCATCCTTTTATAAATATATGACTATCCCTGCATTCTATCACATTAGAGGATTTCTGGAGGGGAAATATTTAATCCCCAAAACAATGATTTTACAGTTTTCTCTTATCTAAAATCATATTCAAGAAATGTATGTTGTGTTATATAGCCATTGATAGTATCTCTATTACACTTGAACCATCTAGTATTTTCCTTCCTATTTCCGATGCTATTTTGGCGGAGGCACTTTGGGTATATTTTGATGTAATTTTTATATTAATCCATTTTAATTTTATCTAGGTCAACTATTGATCTGATACTATATGTGTGTTCTACCATAGTTTCTTTATAGGCGTTCTATTATTTTACAACAACGTATAGTTGTTTTAAACATTTTTTTGTTCCACCTTCCTGGCATTATGATGTTTCTCCATTGCTAATTACATTCCATTATTGTATTGTTGAAAACTTTTTGTGATTCGCTCAAATATCCATGTAATTATTAGAGGTTTTCATAATCTAAAAGGACCACTGGGGAGGTGTGTTTATATATACGCCCCTTATTTTACTTTCTCATTAGGTTAATGTGACATCCCTATCTTGTTGATATCCATCATGAATTAAATGATGTATTATTTGGGGGAATATGCCCCCTAATCCATGTGATTACAAGTTGTTCAAACTGGTAAATTTTTCAAAAATGAAATGAGGATTGATTTGGATGAATTAATGGAATCTATATGATTTTCAAATGGGTTATCAAATTATTATTGAACAATTTGTGATTATATTGGATACCATTTAAATTTTGACTCCATGTATCAATATAACATTGGATGGAATATAAATTTATACTCCACATATCATTTTTACATTAGCTACCATTAACATTTATACTCCGTGAATATTTTTATCATTGGATTCCAAGGATATTGTAAAACCTTATATTTTACTTTCTTGGACCACCATGTATATTCTATGGGTACATGATCCATGGGACCTAATAAAGTCATTACCAAGATTTATATAGAGATTCTTTATATAATAGATGAGAATTCATTTTTTATTTATGATATAGATATGAACCTTGTAATAAGAAATTTATTAGGTTGACTTTGTTATTTATATCATGGATCCATCCCTCTTGGGTTTGACTTGTGATTACTCATAATAGGACATGATGAATGTTTTAGCTTTCAATATATTTAGCACTAGTTATGGGATCCTAATTACATATATCACAATGGACTGTATCACACAAGAACTTTTAAACAATAAGGTGATCCCATGTTTATTATTATTGGTTTATTATGGGGTTTTAATGTAAATTGCATCTATAATATTATAATTTATATTAATATTATATATTACACAATTCTTCACCTTATATGAACTTGATTTATTTTCTATAGACACCGTTGGTGTTGGACACCTTATTTTTATCTTACACATTATCAAGACCCAGTTGGGAACCTCAAAATACATCATTGATGTAGATATGGAACAATTAATGATCCTTATTTAGGATTATTGATTCATTATGTATACGATAACATTAATATGAGACCAATCAATTCTTATGATAATATATAGAGATATTTATTCTTAGTATTTTGTGTATTTGGATACGTTTTTTGTATTGGATTCATATTTTCATGTGTCACCATCATTTTTGTACAGATACATGACATTATAATCATATTATATATGAATCTTCTTTTACATTTGGTTATTATTACATTAATATTGAAGTTAATAACTTGTTTCTATTTTAATTATTCATTTTCATAATTATTCATTTATGAAAAAGGTACATTACTCTGAAAAAAGGGTATAATATCCCCAACATATCACAACAGACCCTTTCTTATATTCAGTATCCTATAGAATACAATGAGGCATACTTGAGGATATGTGACCCAATAACATTAGGAACCATTTTTGGACTCCCCCATCATGGTATTACAATGTGTTATCATAGAGATTCTATTTCATGGCCTACTATATTGAGGAAATATAAATAGTATTATGATTTATTTTGAATGTGGTTATAATCTATTCAAGTGAGTAGATAATCAAAATTATTGTATATTAACATTTTTTTTCCTAAAATGAAGAATATTTTATCATTTATTCTCATATTAATGTTTTTTTGATTCCATAGTTCGGTGATAGATTTTATATTTGATGATCTATTTTATTATCAATTATTTATAAAGAAATATAAAGAATTAATGGACCATGCATCATATTTGGAACCATAATGGCATCAAATTCCATTCATATTACAATATATATAGGTTGAATTTCGTGAATGCATGACAATTATAATATGTGACTTTTTTTATATAATTGTTATCATCTAATGTTTATTATGTATATGTGACTAATAAACATCACTAGTACTCAATGTACCTTCATTAACTTAAGTAGTGTATTCCCAAATAGGAAACAATTGTCTCCATGAGAAAGTAATTGGGTCATTCTGAGTCGTAGACTACAGGTCTCTTTGTGGTATTGTGTTCTAGTTGGGATTAAAAAGATTCCACACTTCAATTTATTAGTTGTATGGGCCTTCGTAAAATAGAATTCATTACCCATTTGGTTAAAATATTTAATGGGAATTGAAATACAAAACATAATTTGAAATTACTAATGTATATTTCCCCATTATATAATTTTTGAAATTAAATTTGACAGTCTATATACAGCGGCCTATAATATTAAAAATAAGCTAGAGCTATACCCAAAATTAGTAGCGTGCAGAAGGAAGGGTCTCTAGAGTTCATTACAATTGTTAATTTTTTCAAGTCTCCTATTAATGATTATTTATAGTGTTGTATATTTTTAATTTGATTTATTTTAACTGAACTATGTTCATATCTTTTATCATGATTTTTTCAAATAATGATTGATTCTTTTTCTTAGTATTTGTAGAGAAATTGCAGTATGAAGGCCTTCAATCATGCGCCTAAAGGTGGGTGATAACCATGCTCTGGAGTTATTTTTCTCTACGTCTTTAGCATAAAATCTAGTATTTCCACATTTTTATCTATATTTTTTTCATGATATGGCAGTTGATTAGAAATTCTAATATGTTTTCCTTCACATTATACCTAAAATTTTTGGATCCCAACATCTTTCAAAGACTATCGAAAAGACGATGTGTGTGTTCATACAACTACATCCAACCAATATTTAAATGGATGTTGGTATATTGGATAAAGATCAATGTATTGATACTTTTCTAATGACATGGAAACTACTCTAGATAGGATAGTCAATACTATGATGAATATTATATGAGGAGAAATTAGGAACATGAGTGATGTTATAAAATAGGCTCATATGAATTGAGATATCGGTTTAATGGATTCCAAATATAGATTTTATGAATACATTTTTCGAATGAGTATGAGAGCTTAACTAACCAGTGATTTTATGACTCTTCAGAGGGGTGTGATGACTATTATCGAGTATTTTAACATATTCATAAAGACTCAGTTCATTGAGACTATATCCCATGTCAACGAGTCTTATTGAGATACATTATTTGATAAAGATCTCGAGACTATCATTTGGTCATAGGTGAACATTTTTTGGTTGAATACTATAGCTAAGATAGTGAATTAGGTGCCTATTTTTAAACATAATTTGTGGGAAAATTGTGGTCCCTATCACGAGTGTATATATTAACAATCAAATGGGCCAGTGAATGTTTCTAGTAAGTATTATTTTTGAGACTTATCAACAAGGGAATATGATAGAATGTTTGAGTGCCTGTGTTTATATATTCTTTCATTTTTTTAAATTTTGGGGACTTATGTAGAACCGATGTGATCAAGACATAGTCGAGTGTCAAGCCTGAAATAGGATGTGTCATATATATTTGTTCAACATGAAAATTCTTCCATTGGTTAATGATAATAGGTCGACACTGATTTTTGGTTCAATAGAAGGATTCAAAACTCAACTTCATGCAAGGATCATGATTGTCACTGGTCGTCTAGACCGAAGATGTTGTCGAGGATGAATGTGTGAGACACCATTCTCCCCACGACATAAGATTGGCCATACTCTGGATATTTATGTTGATTCTGAGGGCAAAAATATAGGGATTATACATATCCAGTATTGCTTATATTGGGGGAGGAGAGATCCCATGTCTCTATAGTGAGATATATGATCTTAGTAGATTCCAATCTAGTATAATTAGTTATTGGAGAATTTTATTCTTATTTAATCATAAATATACATGTTGTGGATTGTCTATGGATTGAAATGATATTTTTAATGGAATTATGGGGCTCCACAAACTAATGGGGATACAATAAAAGCATATAATACACTTTAGGGGGTTCCTCAATGATATTAATTGTCTCCACTTCATATATTATCTCTTTATAATCGAGATGGTACAATTTGATTTCAAAATACCAATAATTAGATTTTTTATTAATATGACCATATGGATATATTTCGAAGGAGGGTTCCATCACCTCACTTATGGTGGGAGTTATATCCACATGGTTGAGTAGGATATACCATATATTAGATCTAAATCCTAATATTTTTGAATAGGTTAGATAATAACCCATATTTTTTTATTATATCTAGATGATCTAAGAATTCATCAAGGTAAATTCAATTCACTTGCATATCAATTTATCGATGTCCTCTTGGATGAATTTATTTTTTCAACTCATGATTGATAGGTGGAATTATCTTTTGACATGGTTCACTGACTACAACTGGATAACATTGACATGAATGATCTCATTTTCTAGCTAGAGGAATTTTACACAATGTTGTTTATATGAAAAAATACATCTCGGCGGGGTTTACGATATCTTTTTGTATAAAAGTAGGATGGATAAATACTGCTATATATGTATTTTAGAAAAATGGAAATGTTTTATTATGAAGTTCTGTTCTATTCCGTGGATAAATAATCAATATGATTATAATTAAGAAGTGAAGAACATTTCAATAAAATGTGTTCAGGTTTGATTATCACAAAGAACATGATAATCCTTTATATATACCTCATATATCATTTCAATGTAGTTTTTGTCATTATGTGTATTTGTTTATGTTATTTGATCTTACAAACACAATAGTAGTTTTAATGGAATTGGTGAAATGGAATTTCAATCATTGTAAATAATTTTCTATGGTGGTATTAATTGATAATATCGTGTTGTATTCTCACACTGTACATAACCATTCCAAACATATTGAGATAATTGTGGATACACTGAGAGAGAATTAGTTATATTGAATGTTCAAATATTCCACTTTTTAATGGAAAATATTCACTTCCCCTGTCAAATTATCTCCCTCGATCCATATTTTTATATTTTCGAAAAACACTTTTAATGGCTAAGTGTGAACAGTAAAAGATTAACCTGAATGAAAAAATAGCATAATCCACCTTCCTAGAATCCAAAAATGTGCTCCATCACCAAAAAACCCAAATTCAAATTTCAAAAAAAAACTAATCCTTAGATCACGTGTTGTCCCATCATCATTCCACTTTAATGGATGTGCCTCCTATGGTCGTGTAACCATCGAGTGATCAAAATCCATAACCCCATAACCTATGTCGTCATCGTCGTTCAACCACTACACCAGCCGGAGATCTTCTAAGGTCATCAAAGACACCGAATAATATCCCACCATGTCCTCGGCATCCCACAATACACTAATGACTGCCAAAAACAAATCAAACTCACAAAATCATAGAAAAATAGATATGGTATCGTCGATAACAACTGATGGCCACCACCATATCCAAACAAGAACCCAAAACTAGACATGAACAACCTCATCAACGAAACCATACAAACCATCATCCATGCAAGATGAAGAACAACCGAACAATCCAATAGGCAAGAAAAAATATGTGATGTTTTCGATGCCATTACAGATCCAAGAAATCACCGGGAGCTTTCTCCAGGAATGCTGACGGCCACCGATCTGCACATCCCAAAACCCCGTCAATACCACCAGTCACATTCCACCTTAGAGATGCGCAACACACCTTAGGATCAGAGCACAAAAAGACTAGAGGAGGTCTCTGAATGTAGAAACAATTGTGAGGATGTAAAAAATGTGATACAAACATGGGATGTGCCTAAAAACTGTCCACTAACACACCTCAAATCCCAAAACCTCAATGAGCCACTGCTTCAGCTCTATCCTAAAGTACCATAGAGGGATGAGAGATCAGAGAAGAGGATGAGCGACCAGTTGCTTTGACAACAAAAACATTCGACTGGGACCCAAAACCACCCATGAAGGAAAATAATGACAAAATAACCAACAAAAAGTACCCTATGGAATGTAGAGGTCGTCCTAGAAGAAGAAAATAAAAATGAAGCCAAACAGGTGCAAATTAGACGTATAGAAGAAAAGGGGAAGAACCCGCGAAGAGGACGCATGAACGAGGCTGAAAGAAGTTGGAGTGGGGAGAAAAGAGTGGGAATAGGCAATAAAATAATAGAGTCAATGCTCTGCTGCACTGCCAACCCTCGAAAATGGGTTTCAGGAGTAAACCCTATTTGGCGACGGGAGCTTAAGGGGGGAGCCGGGAGAGAAGGGATCCATCCTTCGCATGTCAAATTATCTCATAGATTAGAATTATTATTATAAGAGAGAATATGATATTATTATTTTCTTAGGATCTAACCCAGATGTTCATTAATGTACAGAGATTATTAGGGATATCCTGATATTATCGAAATTACATGTATGCCTATAATTATTAGAATATACTCTAATAAGCATGTCTAAGAAGGGAGTGAATATTATATTTCTAGATGCTCACGATATATATTTTATAGAGATGAATTTGAGGAATCCTTCAATAACATTCTTGATTCTATCTATGTTGTATAGTTGATATATTTTTTATTATAATGAAATATGATTTGGTATATGGTACATTATAATATATGATTATGTAGTCTTAGAATATGAGTCTCATAAGCGTATGACACACTAGAGTAATTACCTGACACACAATCATGAAATAGATAGTGTTGTACATTCCATGACTTGTTAGATGCATTACATACCAGGATTAAATATTATGTTATATATAGGCCACAAATACATGATGTAAATATCAACATTGTGTGACTGAAATATTTGGAAATAATGATTGGTTGATGACCTATAGTATTTTGACATCCTAAATTCCAATACACATAGAAAGGGAAATGGCGTTTCTAATTCATTGAGAAGAAGACTAAAATATATATTGTTTAGAAGTCCAAAAGAATGTAGAATACTATTTAATTATTCTACAAGACTCACTTGGTGGTGTAGGATGGGCCCATGTAGACTTTTCTATCTTCTGTTGTAGGGACATCTTCTTTATTGAATATGGTGATGATTAGAAAGTTTTTATATTATACGGGCTTAGTCATATGGTAGGGAATAATAGGCAAGGACATAATTTTTGGATAGTCCACCTGAGATCCTGAAATTATATATATAAATGGTCAATATGGGTATATAGAGGATATAAAATAGGATTTTATGTTAGAGATTTATGACTATCCTTGGGAAGTGCATCCTGACATAACAAAGTATATTAGGGCTAATGTCTTTGGTATAGGTGGATGGGATTTAAAGCAAATGTAGCTTGTTTTTTCATGTCACATTCCTCATTTTATCAGGTGAATATATAACAGTTGTTAGAATATGGGATATTATAGAATATTCCAATTCATATTTGGAAATTATATAATGTTTCAATTGTTTTTGTGAACAGAATGATGAGATCCCCTCTATGTAGTGATATTGTATGGGTTGTTTTCGGTATGTTCCCAAATATTTACACTACCATCCAATCATGAAGATATTCTTAGTAGAAGTAATTGGATGAAATTTAATCCATATGATTGCTCGCTTCATGGGGTATCTCATAGGATTGTATCATATATGAATGATAAATTTATATCTCAATTTTTGAAATATTTATTGTGGGGTTTGTAAACATATGAACTTTTTGAAAATACCATACCAACATCAGAAATATGTCCAATCACACCACACAATATTGGCTCTAGAGGACATTCTTAGAGCATGCATCCTTGATTTTTTCAGATTAATGAGAGATTTATATACCTTTGATTGAAATATCCAAATCAGTAGCTATTTGGAGACTATAAATATGGATCCTTATGAAGTATTATAAGGCATTACATATTGATCATTTCTATTAATGTTATAGGAATGGGAGGTTATGCTAGATGGACCTTGTCTTGGTCAATATTCACCAAAACATGATTTGATGATTAAAAACGAATGGATATGGACAATTCTAGACAAAAATTATATGTTTATCACTATCAACGACATCCTGAGTTTGAGGTCTTGGATTGAGTATATTTATAAATCAATATATGTCCATGGAACATACATATTCAAATATATGATAATTTTTCAACATGTTATTTGAAACTATTCCATATTACCTAGAGATTTTGTCGTGATTTCTATCAGTTTACTTTATCTTAGAGGCACCAAGCCATGCATTCCATCTTCCATGTATCTTAGGTACACCACTAACACTCATACCCTTATTATACTCATCATCGAGATGAGGTATACTTATTGATAGATTCATCATTTGAGGATAATCCTATATATATCAATAATTAGATAATGATTTCATTCTAGATAAGTTAGTCCATTTAGTTCAGGTGTTATATATGCATGACTATGTGCAAAACGATACTTATGAGAGAGAGGATGATGTACATCCTCTATGTCTGTAACTAATTTCATATGATTCTACACCCAAAGAAAAAAACTACGGAATGAGTTTTTCTAATTGGGGGATAATGTATGTTCTCATTTCCATCAACGTGTTATAGATCCTATTTCTGTTAAAATCATGGTAAATATATTTTTTTTCTTTGAAACTAATATTTGGTCCATGGAATGGTTACATTGTTTTTAAAAGAGGAATGAAGGGGGTTTGTTTTCATGCCAAATCCTTTTCATGTTCATGAAATATATTAAATGTATTCAGTACACGGTGTGTATTGATGTGGGTAGAATCATTCAAAACATGTAATGGATATTCCTCGGAGGGGGAAATAGTGAACATTATAGTGCATGTAAATACTATACACCATTATAGTATTACTCATTCATATTTATTAAAATCACAATTATATATTTTCCACATCTTATATTATGTAAAAAGCGTTATTTTTTACATGCATTGTTTCTTGTGGATTAGTGAGTGGTACATCACACCCTGTTTGGAATTTTGTTGGGTACTTGAAGAGAATTCATGGATTTGGTTAGGGACCATTGCAAGTGCCCATCAAATGGTGCATGATTTACTCTGCATAAAAAATGGGGAGCACCAGACTGAACAATGCTCAAGATATTATTTTGAGATAGTTATTTTTGGTCATTTGAATATTTCTAAACATGTATTATACTGAATTCCTACAACTTTGTATTTCCTACCTATTTTTATAAAGACATTAGATGATAAAAATATTATATATGAAACTAATTTTGGTTTTCTGTATTTTTAATATCATTAGAATGTTTACCTTCTATTCTTAATTTACATTGTGCTTCTACTAATTTGTCCAGTTAAGATAACACTGAGTTACTTTGGTAATGATTATATAGAATCCGCACCATAATAGAACATACCATCACTACTAGTCGTCATCCTATGGTTTATGGGGAGGCACACGTGAGGTCATTGATCTAGTAACTTGGGGCACCATTTTTTGTCTCTTGGGTGGGTACATTACATATCAAGACTAATATAATAAGTATATTATTTTATAATTTCAATATAATATAATTTTTATTTACATATTATTATTTTTACCTAAAAAATTATTTCCATTATGATATGTTAAAAAAAATGTTTTTGAGTAATATATATTTTAAATTAAGAAATTAATATTTATTTATAAATATATTTTTCAAATAAATTATATTTTATTGAAATATTAATTTAAATGATGTTTTTTTATATAAAAATTATTGTATAATTTTTTTTGTAGTCAAATTGAAGTTTTATAAGGGTTCAAAACTATTAATATATGAAAACCATAACTTATCTACAATTTGATATATTTTTTTCAAAATAAATATTCATTTAATTAAAAAATTATTTTGTTAAGATAATTTTAATTTTTGGAATCATAATTCTAAAATTATCCAATGGTTAATTTTTTCTAGTTTTATAAATGTAGATTTTTTTAGATTTTGATTAAATATGGTACAAATATACAGTGTCTATTATGAAATTTTAATGATCCAATAGTGATTTAATAAATTATATTGAAGGTATAAACTAATAAATAAATGACCACTTTATAATATAATGTGATGTATAAGTTATTTTCTTATTTTCGTAAAATACATTATGTATCATCCAAAACCAATATATTTTATTATTCCATTAAAATAATTTTTTTTCTAGAACAAGACCAACATAAAAATCACCAATGTTATTATTTTAACGATTTATTCCCTTGTAATTATAAAAATAATGAAAACCAATATTGATTGAAAAAACAAAAAGAAGAACATGTGGGATGGTTCGAGGTTCTGACTACTTTATCTTATAGTGTTCCAAACCTATGTTTGAGAAATAATAAGTGAAACCCCTCTATGTTTCTACAAAAACCTACCTAATAATCCCTTACTATTATCACATTATACATGGATATTTTCATTACACTGAACTAAATTCTACCGAGTCCTCCCATGGGTCCCCAAATCTTTAAAAAATATCTTTTCAATCTTTTTGACTCACCAAATAAACGTAAGGGAACATCTCCATCTCAAATATATTCAATCATGTACTTATCATTATGAATAATTTTTTAAATTCCTACTTTAATGATATGTTTTTCTATACCTATATTACTATTCATTTTCTTTACAAATGATGAGATAATCTTTTTTCTCTCATTAAACCATTTAATTTAACGTGATATACTGCCATTAGGCTATTGAAATTTCCCAATGATTTATCCTTAATTATCTTTTGGGTTGTGACTACCATCGTTATTTTCACACAATGGTATTCATAAGAACATTCATATGATTCTTTTATCATGTAGTTACATGTATTTATATCACATTTTATGATCTTTTTATAAAATATTATGAAAATTGATTTTATTTTGGTTGATATATATTTAAAATATATGGATGCACAATATATGAACGAATGTGCGATCCTAGATTATACAGTTCTACAATAGCTTGGGTAATATTTTAGTCCAATGAGATATCATGAAAGTGATTATGGATTGAACCAAACCATCAAGGTACATTTTCTATCATGTTATGATTTAATTGGATTTGGTTTTGATATTTTATTGTGATGTTAGGTTTGTTGTTTTTTCCACATTTCCCATGTTTCATTTATGTTACGAACCAATGCCTTATTATTAAGGTTTATTGTTATCAACCATTTTTATGTCCCATTTGATTACCTATTGTCTTCCATGTAATAATTTATTATTGTAATTATTTTTCACCTTATTGAGAAATATATCTCCCCACTTTCTTAAGTATACTTTTGGGATATCCCATGTGGTTTTAATGGAATAATGATTTCTAAGATAATATTAAATAATTTTTCAATATTGTTGTTATATAAAATATTCATGTTTTTATTCTATGTACTTAATCACCAATCTAGCTAAAATTCACTGTCATATGTGTGGAATTATGTGTGTTATTATGTTATAATTCATGAATTAATGTGTAATAAAATGGGTAATAATTTTTTGAATCATAGGAAGGATTAGTTATTTTCTGGATTAGTATAAAAAAACTGAAGAAAATTTATATATATATAATTCTAAACATAAGAAAAAATTGGTATTTTATGGTAAATTTTATTTTAACTAGTATCCCCGAAAATATATCCCAATAATGATATACATGTATAAATGTATTTTTCATAAATTTATATTGGGGTACACATGAAGAAACTATATTAAGGTAGATATAATTTGGAAATTGTGCATCACAATGGGTCTTGATACACATCTAGTTAGACACTCACAAGGGATATGATTAGGTAAATTCACAACGTCATTATTAACCATTATTTTGGGAAACAAATTTCAAAAAATTTCATGTTTTGATATATATAATTTATAACATACAACGGAGCCAAGAACTTTTTATGTTATGGAATTTATAACATTTATATCTTATCATACTAATGTTATTGTATTGTCATTTTTGATCTCAATATTTCTCAAATAATGATCCTTAATTTTGTTTTGGATGATGTATCTAGACAGAACCATATTCAAAAAGTTAAAGGTAGGGTTATCATTCATGATTTTATGAATTGTTTTATATCAAAAAAATTAGTAGATCTATTCAAACACCCATAAATAAAATGGAATTAATGATATTGGTGAAAAATGGGGATATTGTTTAAACCAGTGTATATAAATACTCCTCTATCCATATTTCTTGGATGAAGATCACTAATATAGTTGTCAAACACCCATTAGTAGAATTTTTAGGAATCTTTATTTAGATTGGGTTTCCTTATTTAGTGCCAATAAAAAATACATTGAGAATGAAAATAAATTTCATATCATTATTCGCCCAATGATTCTATACCAATTACATTGGGATGATGAATATTATTTAGCACCAATATCTAAATAATGTAAATTAATATCATACAAGTATGAGTATATATATTAAATAATTGTAATTAAGGAAAATATCATCCATAAACTCATTCCAACTTTAAGGGAATACACTATTGTGTTTCAGTATGAATTATCTTAGAATTATATTTATTAAATGGTTGAATTTTTTATAGATATTACACATAGGGATTTAAAAATATTCAATAATCAATATTGAAGATAGTTTTTGAAACTCAAGGTGATGAAAAAATAACTATAGTATAATATATATAAATGGTTCATATGCCCATGATCATCACCTTGGGGTGAAAAAATCCACTGAGTTAATAAAAAGGATGGACCAAAACACATTTGAAATGATTATTCTGAGACTAATAATATCATGATAAATAAAAATTAACTTTATTCCCATATTGATGACATGTTCGATTAGATATATGGAGCCTAGTTCTTCTCCTATGTGGACCTCCAGTTAACGTTATATCACACATAGAAGATGAAGGGGAAAATACCCGTGACTACTTTCCTTAAAAGGCATGAGAATTATGAGTTTATAGTAATTACATTCGAACTCACTAATTCTCCAGTAATATTCATCGAATTGATGAATATAGATTTTAGATATTACTTCGATTTTTTATTCATTATACTTGATATTGTAATAGACTAAAAAATTAAGGAGAAGAATGAGATGCATCTAAAAACTATGATAAATTTCATATTAAAAGATAATTATTATGAAATGTGAATCATATGTTGTTTGAGTTTGATTTATATTTTCCTATGGTTGAAATTGTTATCATCATTGTGGTGGATTTTAAATTTTACATGGTATTTAATTTGGTCATGGTATTGTTTTTTGTTTAAATTACCCATCTATTAGGCATGTCAAGGACAATTTTCACTAAGGACATCAATGTTCACATTGTAAAAATTATGGGAATTTGGTTAAAATAAGAAAACTCAAAATTCCATTTTAAGTGATACCATTTTTGGGAATAAGGACATGGTTGTGAAAATAAATAATGTAAATGATGTGAAAAACACTAACGTCAATTGTATTATTGACCTTAGTAATAGGGAAATGACCTACTAGGATGAGGTGGTTATTCGGAAACAATATTCCGAAAGTCCTGGTTCTGAAAATGTAGGTTTTAAATGAATAGATCTTTCTCTTATACATTACTTTTATGGAATCCATATGTTTCCAAATGTGGTGATGATTTTTCGGAACATCTAGATTATGATATTGCGATTAATCATGCATTATTTATGGAATACCAAACATTATTTAATGGGAAATTGGCTCATGTTTCCACTCATAGTGTAGGGAATTATATTTCAAAGATGATTTACTCTACTGATTAGTAGTCCTAAAAGATGATATTGATACTTCCATGGATAACATGGCTACTTCGGTAGATGCTGTTAAACATTTTCTTAGTCTTAAAAGTGGAATGTTGGTTTCTAATCATCATGGGAGCATGAAATCCACACATTTCTATTGTGAAAATATGTCTTGTGGTGTTTTTTATTTGATGAAAGAATCATATTATGATCATGTGTTGTATGTGCATGTCTCTACTTCATATTTACATCCTTGTTCGCCTAATTCTAGTGTTGTGATGATTTTTTTACTATATCAGAATCCATAAAAACTACAGAAAGTGGTGAGATATAGAATGAGGAAAATGAGAGAAAATATGAGAAAAGTTCATCATCTCTAGTGACCAATGATTATATCTCCAACCTAGTTGACACAATTGGGAATCACTCTTCTGAGGGAGTTTCATGGGAAGCTCTATATATTGGGGGTTTTATTGAGGATGTTGAAGGTTGTGAAATTCCGGTGGACAATCTGATTGATGATTTACACATAGATGTTACTGATGAATTCGGCACTGATGCTGCTAGATGGTGGAAGACCTATAAATAATGGAAAATTGGTAGAATAACATGGTTTCACAATGCGTTTCATGTGAAAGGTGGCCGAGGATGGTTGTTTTTTAGGTTTATTGTGTTGTTGGTGTGTTATGATTTTTAAAATGAACCTCTCGTATGCTATGGACTTTTACAATCATTTTCAATAATTTTTTTGGCCATGTAGTTAGTCAGGGGTATGTGGTGTTCAGGTAATAACATAGTGATAACCTATGCCTAATGATAATTGAATGTTATAGAATAGGTCAAACCAAAACTAGATTTATAGTCATATAGAAATGTCTTCTTGTTGAAAATACAATGACAATATCGCATTGGGGAAATGTGTGAATTATATAAATATTATAAGAGCCTAAAATATATATACATAATGAATGATATTAATATTTACCAGTGAATATGGTTAGTTTTGATAAAGGAATATCAACAATCAATCCACTACCACCCTAGGAATGAAAATAATGTTCTTGATCCTACAAGTATAAAGGATCGCAAAATTTTATTTTTGATGAAAATTTAGAAGGATATAATCTTTATTTAAATATAGAGGATTAATATAGGAATCATAATAGATGTAACATTATCAATCCATTTAGAAACGATTGATCAATCCTCAACTCAATAGAAGATAAATGACAATCAATGAGATGATGTGGAAATTCTTAAAAATGTAGAAGTTGTTCAAATAAGAAAATCCATAGAGGTGTAAATTATGGATGATGTTGCAATAATATTTTTCCACGACTATTTGTACCATCAAATTAGTAGTTTAAAAAGAAGGTGGTGGATAATGAACCTATATTATACTTATCTATATATCCAATGAACAAAAATATATATCACAATATTTTAGTGAATAATTAGTGGGGTAATATGAATTTGGAGATCACAATATATATATCGATGTGTAATTTATGTCATCAAGTGAAGGAAAATAGAAAAAAATCAGTGGGGATAATGCAACAATTTACCTTACCAATATGGAAGTTGGAAAATAAGAAAAAATTATTCTAAAGAAATCCATATATGTTATATGTGGTGTGGTCGATCATATTGAATATATTGTTCACATAATTTCAATTTAAGTGGAATTATCACATGATATACCTGAAGGATATACATTATATAATTATTAAGACTATATGGAACAAAACTATCAATTTTATCTACACAAGATAAAATATTTAGCCCCATTTCATAAGTATTTTACACTGTTCTATAAATAAAACGTTTATATTTAGAATGGATTATCACCCCCAACCGGATTTCTAATTTTATTGGACTATCTATTACACCTGATGATTTTTCCTGAAATGTATTTTTAAATAGTTTGATTTCCTTGCAATATTAAATTAAACATAACATGAATTTTATAATAAGAATGATTTTTTTAAAATGTGTTATTTCCCTAATAACATGTCCAATAAATTAGAGACAATGAATTAGAATAAAATATATATTAAATAACATTAAATTCAAGAATAATTTCATGATAATTCCATTCAAAATAATTATATAAATTTAGTAATAAAACATTATTCATAAAATAAATTATATTCAAAAACTTATTTTTATTTATCTATTTTGGTTATTATAAATTTATTGAAAATTTTAAGAAATTATTAAAAATAAATTATTATTTGAAAATCATTATTAGATAGAATTTTTTAAAATTTTATGAATATAGTTTTCTTAATTAATGGTTAAAAAAAGTATTTGTTGAACCATATATTTAATTATCAATGTAAAATTTGTATTTTTTATTTTTAATTATATATTCAGTTCATTCTGATATATATGAATCCAGTTAATGTTATTTATATTGTTTTAATAAATGATTTTAGAAAAGAATCATTTTATATTAAAAACATGAAATTTTCTAAAAATTAGTTTGATAATGAGTTTTTTCAGTTTATCATTAAATAAAATTCATAAAAAAATTTTTTAACATTATTTAATATAGATTAAATATTGACAATCATGAAGTATCAACCTTGGAAACTATAATTTTTCATTTTGAAATTAAATAGTAAATTTCTTTATAATTTTATATTAAAAAAGTGGTATTTATAAAAATTAAGGAATATGTACTAAATGAAAATAATCCTCACCCCAAATAGTGCAAAACCCCGACCCCCAAATCCCAGAGTTAGTGAATTATTATGTATCATTGGAATGATCATAAAAGATCAAGTCTCGAAATACTGATTAGTTTAGTAGCCTTGGAAGTACTAGATACATTCATATGGTTTACATTACATCATAAAATGGAAAACTAAAATAACATTGTTTCAATAGAAAAGACTGAGACCCCATAGACTATCGCTATAGATCAGTCATAATATAATTCATTGCATCCTAGAAAAAATAAAACAAAGAATGGGGTGAGCTCAGATGCTTAGTAAGGATAACATTATAGTGTAATCATTCATAAATAAGAAAAAACATTTAAGGCATTGTTTAAGACACAAACAAAATCCTTTTAAAAATTAACATCAGCACTAAATGGAAAAGATAAAATCAAATAATTCCATTTTATTATTCACATGGATATTATAATATTCGAAATAATAAAATTCATTATCATTAACCTCTTTCATAATGATGGAATGCATAATACTAAACTGTCATAACCACATAGTCAAGGCCTTGTTCCAAGACTATAAATAATATTTTGTCAATTCCTTATGCCAAGACACTAGTTTTTCTCATGATACCTATTTATGCATCGAGGAGATATTGAGGGCTCCACCCTTCACTTACTAAGTCCAATTAATTCCTAATATAAATGTTTGAAACAGAACAAAATAATTTTTATTAAAACTAGCATACAAAATGTCTATACATTATCCACAAACCGTGAATGGTATAAAAATAGCACATCCAAAGTCAAACATAACTAATTCAATAAAATATAGAAGATTGTGTTGTAATATATTATCCTCAATCACGATTAATTAATGATATTATCATAGATGAAAATAATCATCAAAACTATTTCAGAGAAATATCTCCCTTGCTATTGAAAACATTTAAAAGACACACTTTTGGTCAAGAATCCATTTAAAAATATATTTTTGAATCAAAGTGTCCCATAACACTTTGAAACTTTTAAAAGGGACTCTTATTTTAAAACATTAATGTCCATATAAATAAAAACTTAAAACCATTTTTTAAAACATGGACATTAATGAGAAAGATTTAAAAAAATAAAATTTTAAAACATTTGAAATGATATTTTAGATAGAGTTCCTTACCAAAATATAGACACTTGAATACAAATAATTTGTGTAATAAAAACATTATAATGTCATGAGAATGAATTTAATAATGATATATTATGTCACAGTTAATTATATACACCATATATAAGTGAATTGGTTTATAATAACAAATAACACTCAATGGAATGTAAATTGAGATGAAATCTCTTATAAGGACTGTATCCTTATTTTAAGGATAAATCAACGAAATAATTATTTTTGAAAAATATAAATACACTAAATAAGATTGGATATTCAGTGTAAATCAATCAGAGGACATTCACACATATTCTTGTAAAAGCAACACCAATGCATTGGATATTTAACTCAACAAATGGAGATTGAATTAAAATTACACTTATCAAGTTCATATCGACGACTTTAAAATTTATCAATGGAGTGATTATGTGTATCCAAAGTATATCCACAAAAAAGGGAGTGGAAATTATGATAAGAAAATTAATAGTGATTCCACACATAATCTTGGTGTAAAATAATCAACGATGTCTGTGTAAAGACGAATGTGTGGAAATTGAAATTTGTAAATCCCTTACCAATTTTGTAACATAAAAAACATACATCTAATTAAATAATGATCATACAATGATGATTTAAATATAAATATAATATATTATATTACACAATGATCATAATCATTGGTATTACACACACCACATGCAATAAATAAGTGGTGAACACTTGAAATCTCACGGAATTAAAAGTGAGATAAGAAACCACTTACCTTTTAATTTTACATGGTCTATGATATGTTAACCTCCTATATAATTGATAAATAATTGTTATTAAATTATACATGAATTATAAATATTAATATGATATCATATATGATCTTTTAATATTTCTTTCTTAATAATATTATAGTATTATCAACATTTGGAGTGTTAACAAATTCGTTTTCCATTATATTATTTGTTATGTGAGTCATATATGTTATGTATGGGATGTATCTTATTCATATACAGAATTATATAAAGTCAATAAACATTATTTTTAATCATAAAATGAAAATTAGTCTTGAATGGATACGATGGTGAATGATTCTCGTCATGTTCGTGGAGATAGTAATATGTATGTTTGCACGAGCGAAAATATCCTTCTTTTGATATTAAAATAATATATAATTGGATGTTATATAATATATAAAGAATAATTATCATGTTATATTTATTATTTACATTAATTATACATCATTATTATATCCATCTAAATAATAATGTATTGAATAACAATTACACCACGACGTGGACACGGTAAGCTATACATATGCATGTATGGTGACATGTCCTTCAAAGGATGGATAGAATAATGAATATTGTTGTACCATATTTATAATAACATAAATGTATATAGAAGATATTGGAGTTAATATTTTAGAATGGAAAAAACAAAGAAAGAGGAAGTGGAAGAATAAATGAACTTGAAAGAGGTGATTATATATTTACCTCTTCTTTATGTTCTTCCTTTTGATTTGATCATAATGGCTCCATAGTTTGGATTTCTGAAAAAATTAAGGACTATAGGATGAAGCAAGGATAGTTGAGAGGGTATGTGGGAAGAGTATGGCCGAGCCAAAAGTATTTGAATATGTGATGTTTAGGGAAGGGGGAGTTCTTTTTTATAAGAGGGGTGAAGGGAACCTTAAGAAAACATAAGGTATTATTTTATAGTAAATTAATGTTCCATATATAATGGCTCCAAATTAATTTATTTCAAGGATTTGGTGGGTATGGGTCTAAAACAACTAAACCAATAGGTTTTATATCAGATTGGGTCACTATATTAACCTTATATTTTGGATTTAACTCTTAGTTAAATAGTTTGACATTAACCATGTCTCTTTATATTTTTATATTATATAGTTAATAAACATTATATATACTTCCAAACTACCCTCAATTGGTCCATTAATGATTCTAATATCATTATATAAGTCCATTTTCCGAGCCTTACACCATTAGGAATAGAATATCAATTAATAATATAATATTTGTTTTGAATACTCTTTTATGTCAATTTTGACACTATTTAATAGTTGATTTTTTATTAAAGTCATAACAAATTTATTAATTCGAACCAAATTTATTTAATCGATATTTTCATTTCATAGTAACCTATAAAATTCGTGTATGGCATCAAAGATCTCAAATTATTTTTATTTTAACAATTATAATGCCATTTATTTGATTCTTTTATTGATAAGGATAATACTGCATCATCATTGTGTCATAAATAAATTTAATTATTTAATATCTAAAAATTATAAATAAAGTATCATTTTTTATGAATTTTTTTTAATATGGATAATTAATATTTATATTTTAAGAGATAACATGTATAACACTATGTAAATTTCTTTTCTAAATGATATATGCTTATGTCATTTTTCTATTTACTTTAACTTAAATAATAAAAAGTGTCATTATCACTAAAACGTGGCTCCATGGTTTCCCAAAATAGACCCAAAGATGCCCATGGTCGGACATGTATCAACCAATAGGCATAAGACACCTTTTAGGGTAATTTAATATTATTATAATATTATTTGTTTACACTTATTTACATGATTTACCCTTTAACCATGATAAATAAAATATTTACTGATGTAATTAATCAAAATTTTTAAAAATAAAAATTAACTATTCATAAAATTTGGACCTCCTGATTCTAAATATGGAATCAATTTCTCTAAATTCAAAACCCAGAAGTGGAATAAATTAATTGAAAATTATTTCTCGTTGTCAAAATAAAAAGCGTGTTTTTAGGAAATAGTAACTATCAAAATATTGACACTTTCTTATGTCCATTTCAAATGTGAAAATATGTCTACTGACCAATATTGGATTAAATGGAAAAAATATAATCTAATTATACTTTTAAATTACTAAAATTCATAATTTATCACTATTAATTATTTGGATTAAAAAATATGTTTTTAAATAAAATTTATTAATTGTCACTATTCATTAACATATGAAAGTTATCCAAAAAGTACCAAAAATTCACCCTAAGATAATTTTGATATTTGAAATCCAAAAATGAAGTCCATTTTGAAAGATATAATGTATAAATATTCAAAAATTTGGCATTACTATTCATAACGGCTAGTTTGGTAAGACGTGGTGGGCTTGAACTCAAAGTTGTGGGTATTGTTATTTATTGAAATTTTGGGGTGTTACATTCTTCCCCCATTCAAAAAATTGAATCCTCGAAATTTTTAAAATTGTTCTTGGAAATATAATGGAAAGTCCCACATCAGAAGAGAGTCTATAAAACAATCACTTTAAATGAAAGAAATAGTAGAAAAAAGGTCACCCAAGATAACCCATAATAGGATTCCATGTAGGAAAACATGGATATGGATGATAAACATAGTGTAATTTTTTGAAGGAGAGGGATAGAAAACATTATCAGGACGATGTTATAAACAAGTAAACCAAACCAATTTGACAGAAAAAATAGTAATTAGGTTCCCAGTAGGAAAAGTAAACGCATAACATTTGTTTTGTTTTAAGTCACATATCATAAAGATGAAGAATTTATTTATGATATTGACTAAGTAAAGAAATAGATATACATTCTTTTTAAGTAGAGTTTCATTCTTTAATAATTATCTACCACTGAATATTTTTTTAAATGATGTGTATTCAATAATACTTCTTCACACCGGAAGAGATAAGATAAACTTCTAGAGAATCACATGATCTAGAGAGGATAAACTATAAGTTTACCTTGTCTTTAGAGATTAATCAAAACCAAAATGGTTAGTACAAGGTATGATGATCCTCCAAAAAGATATTCCTATAGGGAAAGAAACACTAATTTAATTTCTAAAAATAAACCAACAATACCCCAATTCTAAATAAATAGCATTCAATAAACAATTGTTCTTAAAATCCTTCAATATAATCCAAGATAATATTGAAACCGAAAACATAGAATAATTTGGTTATGTAGTCTTCCTCATTAAATTATATCTCCAAAAGAAATCAACTACTCTTAAATTCACATACATAAACTTAATAAAAAAATCACATATTCTCTATTATAGGTTAATCATTTCCATAAATAACCAAAATCACTAGAAATCCAAAATAAAATCATAGATAATAATCCACCATTACTCCTCAAATGAAATCCCGTAGTATTCTATTTTTTAATTGGGCATATAGTGTTCCCAACAAAGTAAAAGTCTTCCAAAAAAAATATATCACTTAACCACCAAATCATTTTCCTTTTCTAGTGGTATTCATTTTATTAGACATAAGATCCCAAATCAACTTATTATTGATCAATAAAATTATTTAACAAAAAATAATTTGTCACACTATATAGGGACTTCACATAGTCCTGTGGTAAGTGATAAATCCCAATTACACTCTGATTGTGGGATCCATTCCCACAGCTTTGTATGACGCGATGGTTTGTCACGTGGTCTGCGTGTTGTCCTTTTTTAAAAACAATATTTTTTAACATTACCAAAATGAGATTAATTACTCAAAATAACCATAAGAAATTTTAACCACAAATGTTATCTCGTAACTTGAATTTTCATCACAAAATATAATAACCTGTAATTTCTCCAAACCCAATGATCATATAAAACCAAATTTTTATTTATACATATATCCACAAGATAAAAGAATAGTCTTCCTTAAAAATTTATCCCACCATTTATTTCCATATAGATTTTCATTGACCAATAAAATATCTTATAGAATAGATAATTCACTCAGGTAAGGGCTAGGTTTCCTAAAATTATGTAAAATAACCGTAAATGGATTCACAGAAACAATTTTTTTCTTCCATAGTACTATACATTTTTCCTCAAAAAATCGATAATTTATGTCCTTCTTTCCATCAAGTAATGCATTTATTTGTTCCATTGAGACACATTCCTAGATGTCTCCATCCACATTTCCTGCATGATGGAAATTGATGATTCTTTTCCCCATGGTCTCCACTGCTGGAGCTCTTATCATTCATCACTTTTCTCATCTTTGTTGAGTCTGGGTGATAGTTAATATATATTTTGTTTATCATATTTTTGGAAAATTGATTTGGCATAAACATTATATCTTTTATGGCTATCAACATTCCATTTTGTTTCTCATATCCACCACCGTTACTGTAACACCCCAGATAAATAAAGAATATGACATTTTCATATTTATCCATATTTGTGAATAAAATATTAAAATGACTTTAAATGGGATTCTATGCTCGATGGCGTACCCAACACGCAAAAATGAGTTTCATGGGAATCTTACGTTGCACTCTAATAATAAAATAATATTATTTTAAATGGTAGTTAACATGTAGCCGTTGTATTAGCGGGAATGGATAGAAATAACTAAAATATGATTATATATGTTTTTAAATGTTTTTACATTTATCCAATAAAAGATAAAGGCTTAAAATATGGAATGAATTCAATTTTAGGAGTATATGCCCTAGTTTTCACTAAAAGTTCACTTATCGCCTTTTGATGGAGAACTGTCATTAAATATAGTTTTGATTACTCTTATACATTCTATTAGACCAAATAAAACTCTTCTTAAGAATTGGGACATCAAAATTTACTTTCTGTAAATTTTTTGTATCTTTTCGGTAAAGTTCATTTTTTAATTAATAGTGTAAAATGTTGTATGTTAATTCAAAACCAAATTTTAATCTAATTTTTTTATATTATTAGATTATCTTTTGAATTAGTTTTAGATTGAAATTATAATATATTTTTACCATTAAATCCAATAGTGGTCATTGGAATTAATTTCACTTTGAAATCAGACTTAAACTAGTGTCAATCTTTTGATACATATTGTTTCATAAAAACACGTTATTTGATCTGACAGCGGGAATTAATAATTAAATTAATTAATGTGACTTATATGTTTTGAATTTTGTAAAGTAGACATCATTTTTGAATTTGTAATATCAAATATAGCTTAGAGTGAATTTTTGAGATTTTTCTGAAAAACTTCAATTTTTGATGAATAGTGAAACCACTAAGTGGTACTTATAAATACTGATTTTTCTATGTAAATTAAATTTTTCCATCTTTGTGTTTTTAATTTCAAAAATAAGACATACATGGTTTTCATTAAGAATTAAAATGTGGTGCAATGGGATAAAAATAATTTTTTGGTGAATAGCAACTTATTAAGTTTTTTATTGTGATTAGAGGTAATTAGTGTAGTTTATGGTAAGAATACTATTTTAATAAACTGAAATGACCTAGAAACATGTCCTACCCTCATTGTATGTGTTATGTCCGACCAATAGAATCAATGGGTCATCTTGGGGACCCCATGGAGGAACTTTGGTTGGGAAATGACATAAATATCTTTTTTATTTAATGTTAAAGTAAAAAATGACACAAACATGAAATTTTTTGCTAAAACAATTGTTACATGGGTTTATTAAAGTCATAATTTTGACGATAAATATTCATTGGAAAGATAAATATATTTCCTACATCATAGTATTTTTTTGATAATTTTTAGACATTATATAAATTAAATTATTTATGACATCATGATGATGCAGTGATGAACTCATTATTTAACGATTTAAATAAAATGGAAGGATAATGTAATATCTAAGACCTACACATTTCAAAAACCTATTGGATGAGTGGATTTAGAACTATTATCACCTTATACTCGAAATACATCAATGTGGGACATTAAAAATTAGAAACTCGTTTGAAAATAAAGTAACATTTTGTAACGTTACAAGAGTGCCCCTCCTCTCCTCTTATAAAAGGCCCCCACCTCTACCTTCTTACCAACACTCCCAATGCCTTTGGCTCGGCCAAAAACTTCCCATTTTGTCTCTACACTTCCCTCTCTAACTCCTTGAAGCCTCACCTTGGGCAGAAGTCTTCCCAAGGTAGCCTTTGAGCTCAAACCAAAGGGAGTTACCCGATTTTAAGGTAATGTCTTCACTTGTGTCCTTTTGTTTTATTTTTCTTCTCCAACCCCATAAACTCTTTTTATTCATTTATTTTGTAAAAAATACATTATCTTAAATATACTATCATGTTATTAAAATAAGTATTCTAGATACACTTACACACACCTACATCTAATGGTTAATGAACATACTGTTTCCGTGGATGGCGAATTTCTGCCTCCAAAAACGATTATTGTTCAACATTCATCTAACACCTTCAAAGGTGGATCTTAAGATGAAAATATATTTATATATGATTTTTAATATGTTTATGTTTTACTTATTCTTCTGTATTTTTCATTTATGGAATACCTTTATGGTTTCCATTATGGGTAAACGAGATATCTTTATTTAATGAAGAGCGGACTACCGCCCCCTCAAAGTGATTTGATTCGTTAATACCATATGTGGTACGTATAAAGGATATATTTAATGATATTATATATGATAACATACTGTAATTAAAATACTATTATCTATAATTGTGTTTTAATTCCATTAAATATGAAATAGAAATGGAAGTAGCGTTCATGCGTACGTACGACTTACCGTCTCCATTAACGGTACATTTCATTTCTTATCTCAAAATGTTATTTAATATTATAAGTACATATATATAATGGATATATTTGTAATATATTACATATAAATTATGGATATCATTCTGGAATTATAAAATATAAATATCCCTCTCATTTTGTTTTAATTCCATTAATATGACAAAAAATGAAAGTATCGTTCATGCGTACGTACGACCTACCGTCTCCATGAATGGTGATTTTCGTTTTTTTATATCCAAATGATATGGAATAGTATAAAATGAATATTTACAGGATATATATGATATTTTAATCATTAATACTAATCTGGAAATTATTTACTTATAACTACATGGGAAATCTTTTTTCAAACAAGTTCATTTTTGACTCATGTACCAAACATCGACAAAAACGTCTGATATGAAATAACATTATTAAATAATTATTATAACATTATAATATGTGATATGAACTGAATAATAATATCTAAAGGAGTTAATTAGGAAATTATTAATTGACCAAAGTTTATTATTCAGGAATACAAAGAAACGAACAAGACAAGTTGGACTTGATGTAAGGGATCCTACACCTCTCTTTCTTTTTAAGTACACTCTTTTATGTCATTTCTTTTAAGATCATATTTCTTATGATTGGGATGTTATTTTATATTAATCCTACTGTAATTATTATGTTTATATGATGAGAGACCCTATTTCCTCTCATCAATCCATTTTGGATGTTTTGAGTGGCGTCGTTAGGCTGCCGAATTTTCGTAAGAGATCTAACCTCTCTTTTTCTTTTTAAGTCCTCTCCTTTATGTCACTTCTTTTAAGCTCCCCTTTTTTATGTTGGGGGATGTTATTTTATATTCCTATTTCTGTAAAATTTATGTTAATACGATGAGATACCCCATTTGATCTCATCAATCCATTTTTGGAAGTTTTCAGTGGCGTCGTTAGGCTGCCGAGTTTTCGTAAGGTATTTTTTAAATCACTTTTATTCCCGTTAGATTTATGCTACATTTGCCACAATTTACTTTGAGTGGTGTATGTAATTCCCATTATTTTACTCATTGTGTAATATAATTTATTTTATGAGTATTTACATCAATTTTTTATTGTCCTTCTTTCACGAGATGTATGTTTCAAAAGATACCCATATCGGTAAGGGAACCTTTCACCCTCCTATTTTTAAAAGACATCTTTTGTTGGGTCTTTTAATTTACATATTGTTATGATGGGATATGTTCTAATATATCCTTATTGATGTAAATTTTATGTCCAAGTGATGAGATACCCTTTTTTTATCTCCTATCTACTCTTTTTGATGTGACGCAGTTAGGCTGTCAAGGGATCTTCTTAACCCAATTTCGATTTCTTTGGGTTCAACATGTAGATATTGAATATGTCATACTTTGAATATGTGTGAATGTCCTTTGATTATTTTACACTTAATATCCACTTATATTTGGTGTATTTGTTTGTCACATATAATTATGTAATTGATTTATCCTTAAACCAAGGATACCATCTTTGTAAGGGACTTCGTCTCAATCTCCATTCATTGAGGCATATTTTGTTTTATACACAACCTTCTTTTATACGGTGTATAAACCCCTTTGACTTTTACGTTTATCCAAAAAGGACCCTTTTTATACAAACCATTTTACTAAACGACAATAGGGAATGTTTTTGTCGTACATATGTGGCGACAACGGCTTCTCCGCCTCCGTGACCATTATTTGAGTTTAGGCTTCTTCTACAAGCCATAACTTCTTTTTAAAAACAAAAATAAATACCATGTTTTACTTTTCTTTTATTTTCGTATTGAAAATGGTTTTCATAATGTTTTTATTATATCAATGTGTTGTATTGATATCTTGTGATTGAAATGTGGAAATTTTATGTTTCCTTTATGATTATTTTATGTTGTACTATTATGTTATGGTTCTTGGGAATTATTATGAATACGGGTGGTTCCGTGATAGGCTATGGGCGGGTGAGCGCGATATATCTCTCCAATGCATTGGGTAACGCGAAGAAGTGAAACATTAACGTTTCTCTGAATAGATTTAGGGAATATACTGTGATGGGTATTCCAAACGTAACCAAGAGGGTTACTCCCTACGTAAGAATGTTATAAATGCCTCAAGTTACCTTTATGTCATATGATTTCTATGATTTATTCATGATTTTATGAGGTATGTTAAACTGATTATGTTTTATGGGTAAAGTATGATTTCATTCTTATGTATACATGTACTCATGTTTCCTTTCTATATTTTTATAACCCTTACTGAAATTTTTATGCTCATCCCAAGTTTTTGAAATGTTTTTCACAGGTCAATGGAAAGGTGAATGATGTGATGACAGTGTCAAGGATGTGTCAAGAAAGAATCCATGTTTTATTTTAAATATGTTTCTGTTGACGGGAAGAATGAATACTGTCTTTTATGTAACCACTTTGTGTAAATGTGGAATGTAATGCAAGTTTCATGATCTAATTCTCTAAAACTCTAAACCTGAAAGGATCCTAAATTTTTAAACTTGTAATAACTCAATATTAAGTAAGGTTTAATATTGGGGTCTTATAGTTGGTATTAGAGGTCGGGTTAGATAACTTTAGAGGTTAGGGTATTCTCTAAGCACAAGTGACATTACCATAATGGTTAGGATTTCAGAAAAAGTCCTAGTTTTAGATAAAGTGAATGGGTAAGTATATCTTAGTGTTTATCTTCCTCATTAGTACATGATGGTTATGTTGATATACTCACACTGACCTTTTTGGTTTCAGTAAATGGCTGGATCTAGCAGGCACCAAAGTGACAATGGGTTTGAAGGAAACTGTGGTGGTTCTCTGATTAAGAGACCAGATGAGATGGGGGATTCAATGAGGAATCTCATGGTTGTTCTAAACCAACTATAAAGGAGTCATGATCAACCACTTCAACCTTGGTGAGTTCTCTAATACATCATGTACGAGATGGCCAACTCAATGTGGAAATTCATGTAATAATTATTAAGGTAAATATTAGGGTTTATATGATCCTTACTTTTTAGGTAATTATGGGTTACTCTATGATATGATGGAAAATGAAAGGAATGAGATAAAATTGAGGTTAAAATATGTTATGATCATTTTTGAAGATTTTATCTTGTCTTGGGGGATGTTTTAAGAATTATATAGTTTTGGAAAAAGGACAACACGCAGACCGTGTGACAACCCGCCGCGTCGGACAAAGCTCTGGGAATCGAACCCACAACCAAAGTGCGACTGGTATTTATCGCCTACCACTGGACTATGTGAAGTCCCTGGTTAGTTTAACTTATTCATTTTAGTTATATGATTTTATGAATTAATAGTAAGTTTATTTTTGGATATTTATGAAAATTTTTAACCTATCATGGAGGATATGTTATTAGGTTAATTACATTTCAATACGAGACTTTAGGAGCAACTGATGTTGTTTGGAGATAAATGTTACGATTTAACTTGGAAGACTACGTAACTAAATCCTTCAAATATTTGGCTTTCAATCTTAGTTTGGTTTAATTTGATGAATTTTATGGACAAATTGATTATAGAATGGTCCTCATTGATCTTTGGATTTTGTTGGACAAATTTTGGAGATTAAGAATAGTTTTTCTTTTTATAAAGGGTTATCCTTTTCTGGATTATCTGATCTTGTACTATCCTTTTTGGTATTGGGTATGGTTAAAGTATAAAGACATGGGAAGTATATAGTTTTCTTTTTTGGATTAGGTGACTCTCTAGAAGTTGATTATAGTATTCTTAATGCGAACAAGTCTCCCTAAATACTCGTCTTTTGGAAAAAAATATGAGTTTGATTAAGGAATCTAGTAAAAGTTGAAAGTCAACATGATAAGTGATTATGCTTCCTTTTGAATAAATTCCTCAATAAAAAGCAACATAAAACAAAAATTTTGTCTATTAACTTTTCCTACTGGTGAATCGAATACCGTTTAACCCATCACAAGTCTGGGATTTCCTTATGGATAACTTTCTCCTAGACATGTTTACTATCACTCTCCCTCAAGAACATGACCCTCTGATTTTTCTTCCATGTCCATGTTTTTCAACATGGAATCCTAGTATGGGTTAACTTGGGTGACCTCTGTACTTATCTTCCATTATTTTAAAGTGATTGTTTTACTGACTCTTGTTCCGATGTGGGACTTTCAAGGATGTTTCGAAGCTCAATTTTAAAAATAGCGAGGACACAATTACCAAAAGGGGGGAAGGATGTAACACCCCAGGTAAATAAAGAATATGAAATTTTCATATTTATCCATATTTGTGAATAAAATATTAATATGACTTTAAAAGGGACGCTATGCTCAATGGCGTACCCAACACGCAACAACGAGTTTCTTGGGAATCTTACGTTGCACTCTAATAATAAAATAATATTATTTTAAAAGGTAGTTAACATGTAGCCGTTGTATTGGCCGGAATGGATAGAAATAAATAATATATTATTACATGTGTTTTTAAATGTTTTTACATTTATCCAATAAAATATAAAGGATTAAAATATGGAAAGATTTCAATTTTAGGTGTATATGACCTAGTTTTCACTAAAGGTTCACTTATCGCCTTTTGGTGGAGAACCATCATTAAATATTGTTTTGTTCACTCTTATACATTCTATTGGACTAAATAAAACTCTTCTTAAGAATTGGGACATCAAAATTTACTTTGTGCAAATTTTTGGTATCTTTCCGATAAAGTTCATTTTTTAATGAATAGTGTAAAATGTTGTATTTTAATTCAAAACCTCTTTTTAATATAATTTATTTATATGATTATATTATCTTTTGAATTGTTTTTAAAGTGAAATTAGAATATATTTTTACCATTAAATCCAATAGTGGTCGGTGGAATTAATTTCACTTTGAAATCAGACTTAAACAAGTGTCAATCTTTTGATACTTATTGTTTCATAAAAACACGCTATTTGCTCTGACAGTGGGAATTAATTATTAAATTAAATAATGTGACTTATATTTTTTGAATTTTGTAAAATAGGATTAATTTTTGAATTCGGAATATCAAATATAGCTTACGGTTAATTTTTGGGATTTTTCTGAAAAACTTCAATTTTTGATGAATAGTGAAGCCACTAAGTGGTACTTATAAAAACTGATTTTTCCGTTTAAATGAAATTTTGCCATCTTTGTGTTTTGGATTTCAAAAATCTGACATATATGGTTGTCATTAAGAAGTAAAATGCGGTTCAATGGGATAAAAATAATTATTTGGTGAATAGTAACTTATTAAGTTTTTAATCGTGATTAGAGGTATTTAGTGTAGTTTATGGTAAGAATAATGTTTTAATAAAATGAAATGACCTAGACACATGTACTACCCTCATTTTATGTGTCATGGCAGACCAGGAAAATCCATGGGTCAACTTGGGGACCCCGTGGAGCCATTTCGGTTGGGAAATGACATAAATATATTTTTATTTAATGTTAAAGTAAAAATGACACAAACATGAGATTGTTTACTAAAACAATTGTTACATGGGGTTATACAAGTTATATGTTTTACTATAAATAGTAATTGGAAATATAAAAAGATTTCCTACATCATAGTATTTTTTATATAATTTTTAGACGTTAAATAAATTAAATTATTTATGACATCATGATGATGCAGTGATGACCTCATTATTTAACTATTTAAATAAAATGGAAAGATAATCTAATATCTAAGACCTACACATGTCCAAAAACTATTGGATGAGTGTATTTCTAACCATTATCACCTTATCCTCGAAATACATCAATGTGGGACCTTTAAAATCCGAAAATCTTTTGTAAATAAAGTAACATTTTGTAACATTACAAGAGTGCCCCACCTCTCCTCTTATAAAAGGCCCCCACCTCTACCTCCATACCCACACTCCCAAAGCTTTTTTCTCGGGGAAACCCTGCCCATTTTGTCTCTCCACTTCCCTATCTTACTCCTTGAATCCTCACTTTGGGAAGAAGTCTTCCCAAGGAAGCCTTTGAGCTCAAACCAAAGGGAGTTACCCGATTTTAAGGTAATGTCTTCACTTGTGACCTTTTTTTATTTTGCTTCTCCAACCCCCTAAACACTTTTTATTCATTTATTTTGTAACAAACCCATTATCTTAAATATACTAGGATGTTATTAAAATAATGATTCGAGCTACATCTAAGGGTTAAAGAACATACTGTTTCTGTGGATGGAGAATTTCTGCCTCCCGAAATGATGATTGTTCAACATTCTTCTAACACCTTCAAAGGTGGACCTTAATATGACACTATATTTATATATGATATTTAATATGTTTATGTTTGAATTATGCTTCTGTATTTTTCATTTATGGCGTTCCTTTATGGTTTCCATTATGGGTAAACACGATATCTTTATTTAAGGAAGTTCGGACTACCGCCCCCTTAAAGTGATTTGATTCGTTAATACCATATGCGGTACGTATAAAGGATATATTTAATGATATTATATATGATACCATACTGAATTTAAAATACTATTATCTATCATTATGTTTTAATTCCAGTAAATATGAAATAGAAATGGAAGTAGCGTTCATGCGTACATACGGCTTACCGTCTCCATGAACGATACATTTCATTTCTTATCTCAAAATGTGATGAAATATTATAAGTACATATATATAATGGATATATATGTAATATATTACATATAAATTATGGATATCATTCTGGAATTATAACATATTTATATCTCTCTCATTTTGTTTTAATTCCATTAATATGACAAAAAAGGAAAGTAAAGTTCTTGCGTACGTACGGCCTACCGTCTCCATGAACGATGCTTTTCATTTTTTTATCTCCAAATGATATGGAATTTTATATAATTACTATTTACTAGATATATATGATATTTTAATCATTAATACTATTCTTGAAATCATTTATTTATAACTACATGGGCAATCTTTTTTCAAAAAAGTTCATTTTTGACTCATGTACCAAGCATCGGCAAAAACGTCTGATATGAACTAACATTATTAAACAATTATTATAACATTATAATATGTGATATGAACTGAATAATAATCTCTAAAGGAGTTACTTAGGAAATTATTAATTGACCAATGTTTATTATTCATGAATACAAAGAAACGAACACGACAAGTTGGACTTGAGGTAAGGGATCCTACACCTCTCTTTCTTTTTAAGTACACTTTTTTATGTCATTCCTTTTAAGCTCATCTTTCTTATTATTGGGATGTTATTTTATATTACTCCTACTATACTTATTATTTCATATGATTAGAGACCCTATTTCCTCTCATCAATCCATTTTGGAAGTTTTGAGTGGCACCGTTAAGCTGCCGAATTTTCGTAAGAGATCTAACCTCTCTTTTTCTTTTTTAAGTCCTCTCCTTTATTTCACTTCTTTTAAGCTCCACTTTTTTATTTTGGGGGGTGTTATTTTATATTCCTCTTTCTGTAAACTTTATGTTAATACAATTAGAGACCCCATTTGATCTCATCAATCCATTTTTGGAAGTTTTATGTGGCGTCGTTAGGCTGCCGAGTTTTCGTATGGGGTTTTTTAAAATCAATTTTATTCCCATGAGATTTATGCTACATTTGCCACAATTTCCTTTGAGTGGTGTATGTACTGCAAATTATTTTACTCATTGTGTAATATAATTTCTTTTATGAGTATTTAAATTAATGTTGTATTGTCCTTCTTTCACAAGGTGTATGTTTCGAAAGATACCCATATCGGTAAGGGAACCTTTCACCCTCCTCTTTTTAAAAGACTTCTTTTGTTGGGTCTTTTAATTTACATATTGTTATGTTGGGATATGTTCTCATATATCCTTATTGATGTATATTTTATTTCCAAGTGATGAGATACCCTTTTTTTTATCTCTCATCAACTCTTTTTGATGTGACGCTGTTAGGCTGTCAAGGGAACTTCTTAACCCAATTTCGATTTCTTATGGTTCAACATGTAGCTATTGAATATGTCATCCTTTAAATATGTGTGAATGAACTTTGATTATTTTACACTTAATATCCACTTATATTTGGTGTATTAGTTTGTCACATATAATTATGTAATTGATTTATCCTTAAACCAAGGATACCGTCTTTGTAAGGGACTTCGTCTCAATCTCCATTCATTGAAGCATATTTTGCTTTATACACAACCTTCTTTTATACAGCGTATAAACCCCTTTGACTTTTAAATTTATCCAAAAAGAATATTTTTTATACGAAGTGTTTTACTAAACGAAAAAAGGGAATGTTTTTGTCGTATGTATGTGGCGACAAAGACTTCTCCACTTCTGTGACCATTATTTGAGTTTCTGCTTCTCCTACAAGCCATACCTTCTTTTTAAAAAGAAAAATAAATACCTTATTTTACTTTTCTTTTATTTTGGTATTGAAAATGGTTTTCATAATGTTTTTATTATATCAATGTGTTTTATTGAAATCTTGTGATTGAAATGTGGAAATTTTATGTTTCCTTTATGCATGTTTTATGTGATACGGTTATGTTATTGTTCTTGGGAATTATTATGAAGACGGGTGGTTCCGTGATAGACTAAGGGCGGGTGAGCCCGATATAGCTCTCCAATGCATTGGGTAACGCGAAGGAGTGAAAAGTTAAGGTTTCTACGAAAAGATTTAGGGAATATACTGTGATGGGAATTCCAAACATAACCAAGAGGGTTAATCCCTACTTATAAATGTTATGAATGCCTCAAGTTACCTTTATGTCATATGATTTCTATGATTTATTCATTATTTTACTAGGTATGTTATAGTGATTATGTTTTATGGGTAAAGTATGATTTCATTCTTATGTATACATGTACTCATGTTTCCTTTCCATATTTTTATAACCCTTACTGAGCTTTTTATGGTCATCCCAAGTTTTTGAAATGTTTTTCACAGGTCAAGGGAAAGGTACATGATGTGATGATAGTGTCAAGGATGTGTCAAGAAAGAATCCATTTTTTATTTTAAATATGTTTCTGTTGATGGGAATAATTAATACTGTCTTCTATGTAACCACTTTGTGTAAATGTAGAATGTAATGAATGTTTCATGATCTAATTTTCTAAAACTCTATACCTGAAAAGATCCTCAATGTGTAATCTTTTAATAACTCAAGATTAAGTAAGGTTTAAGCCTAGGGCCTTATAGTTACCACCTTGTACATCATTCTCAATGTTACTATGACTTTCTTGGAATCCAACTGTTGACTAAAAGCAGACTGCATTGGGTGAGTAACAGTAGTCATAAAATAATTTAGAGAATATAATTAGACCATATTTTCGAATTAAAACACCTTAGGATTTACAAAGGAAGTTTATTCTCATCTTATATTAAAATACATGAAATAGTTTTGTAAAGATAATGTAAATTATCCTAAGAATATCCCCCCAGAATGTCATACCCAAGAGAGACGAAAGGCCTGTTATCGGGCACCAGTTCCTATTCATTTCCAGCTCAAAGCGGTGTTTTCGAGTTTTACCCTTAGGTAATTCTGTGCCAGAGCTGCCTTTACATGCTTGTATCCAGACATGGATGTATTGCTTGTAAACTCAAAATATCTCTACAATACCAATATTTTTTTGATGTTCTTCTATACTAATTCTGAAAGCCTATCTTAGGGATTTGTTCTCTAATCAGAGTTTATCCAAATCTAGTTTCCATGGTTTGTACTAAACTTCCTCTGATACCAACTGTAACGCCCGACCCCAGAATCCTAGAGTTGGTGCTTTATTATGTATCATTGGCATGATCATAAATGATCAATTCATGAAAGAATGATTAGTTTAGTAGCCCCAGATATATTAGATACATTTATAAGGTTTTCATTACATTATAAAACGGAAAACTACAATAACATTGTTTCCAAAGACAACACCTAGACCCCATAGACTATACCTACAGGTCAGTCATAATAGACTTCAATGCATCCTGGAAAAAATAAAACAGAGAAAGGGGTGAGCTCAAATGTTCAGTAAGGATATCATTATAGCAGAAACATTTATAAATAAGCATAAACATTTAAGGAAGTGTATAAGACTAAAAGAAAAGCCTTTTAAACTTGATCTTCAGCATAAAATGGAAAAGTTAATATCAAATAATGAAATTTACTTATTCATATGGATATTGTACTAGTCGAAATAATCACATTCAATATCAGCAACCATTTTCATAATGATGGAATGTAGAATGTAAAACTATCATAACCACATAGTCAAGGCCTTGTGCCAAGACAACAAAGAAGATTTTTTCATGTACTTATGCCAAGACACTAGTTTGACTCAAGATACCTACCGATGCATCGAGTAGCTATAGCATGCCCCCCTTGTCACTTATTAAGTCCAATGCATTCCTCATATAAATGTTTGAAACATAACCTAAACATTCGTATTAAAACTAGCATAAGAAATGTCAATACTTTATCCAAAAAACATTAAGGGTATAAAAATAGCACATCTACAGTCAAACATAACTCATTAAATACAATATTGATGATTTTTTTTGTTACAGATTAACCTCAATCAAGAATAATGAATGATAGTGACATAGATGAAAATAATCATCAATACTATTTGATAGAAGTATCACCCTTTTTCAAGAAAACATTTAAAAGACACACTATTTGTCAAGAAGCTATTTAAAAATAGATTTTTCAATCAAAGTGTTACATACAAAAATGAAACTTTTAAAAGTAATTTTAATATTAAAACATTATTGTCCATATAAATAAATCCTTAAAACCATTTTTAAAACATGGACATTAATGATATAGATTTAAAATCATAAATCTTTAAAACATTTAAAATGATATTTTAGTTATATTTCCTATAAAAATTATAGACACTTTAATAGAAAAAATTTTGGTAATAAAAACTTTATTATATCATAAGAATAATGTTATTAATGATATACTGTGTTACCTTACATTATATACACCATATAAAAGTGAATTGGTTTATAAGAAACAATAACTCTTATAGGATTTTAAAATGAGATTAAATCTCTTATAAGGACCATATACTTTGGTTATGGATAAGTCAATGACATAATTATGGGTGAAAAATATAAATACAGTAAATATTATTTGATATTCTGTGTAAATGAATCAGAGTACATTCACACATATTCGTGTAAAGAAACTCCAATGAATTAGATATTTAACTCAAGAAATGGAGATTGAGTTAAAATTACTTTTAACAAGTACATATAAATGACTTAAGAATTAATCAAATGAGTGATTATCTGTATGATTATAATATCCACAGAAAGTTGAGTGGACATTATGACATAAGAAAAATAATAGTGATTCCACACATAATCAGGGAAGTATGCATAAAGATGAATGAGTGGAAATTGAAATTTGTAATAACTTTACCAATTTGGTAACATACAAAACATACATCCCATGAAATATGGATCATACAACGATTATTTAAATATACATAATTTAAATTATATTATACATTGAATACAATCATGGACAGTTCACACACCACATGCAATAAATAAGTGGTCAATAATGGAAATCTTGAAGAATTAAAAGTGAGATAAGAAACCCCTAACCTTGTACTATTTTTTTGTCTATGGTAGGTTTACCTCCTGTATAACGGTAAAATAATTGTTGTTAAATTAAAAAATAATTATATATATTAATATGATATCATATATGATCTTTTAACATCGCTTTGTTAATAATATGATAGTATTATCGTCGTTTTGGGTGTTAATGGATTTGTTTTCCTTTATATTATTTGTTATTTGAGACATATTTGAAATGTATGTGAAGTATCTTATTTATATCTAGAATTATATCATGTCACTAAACATTATTTTTAATCATCAAATGAAAATTAGTTTTGAATGGTTATGATGGGGAATGATCCTCATCATGTTCGTGGAGACGGTAATTAGTACATACGCAAGAGCGACAATATCATTTTTTTTGATATTAAAATAAAATATAATTGGATGCTATATAATATATACTGAGTCATTATCATGTTATATTTATTATTTAATTTAATTATACATCATTATTATACACATCCAAATAATAATGTATTGAATAACAATTACACCACAATGTGGAGACGGTATGTCATACGTAAGCACGTATGGGGAAACATCATTCAAAGGATGGAATGGATAATGAATATGGTTGTACCATATTTATAAAGACATCACAATATATAGAAGATAATGGAGTTATTTTTTTAGAATGGAAACAACAATGAAATAGGAAGTGGAAGAAGAATGGAACTCGAAATAGGTGATTAAATAATTACCTCTTCTTCGGGATCTTCCTTTTTATTTGATCAAAAGGGATTCTTAGGTTGGTTTTCTGACTAAATAAAGGCCTATAGGATGATGGTAGGATTGTTTAGAGGGTATTTGGGCTGAGTTTGGCAGACCCAAAACGATTTGAAGGTGTGAAATTTATGGAAGGGTGAGTTCTCTTTTACAAGAGGAGTGAGGGCAACCTTAGGAAAATTTAAAGTATTTTTTTATAATAAATTCATGTTTGGTTTATAATGGATCAAAATTAATTCAAATCAAGTTTGTGGTGGGGATGGGTATAAAACCACAAAACAATAGGTTTTATACAGTATTGGGTCACTATATTAACCTTATCTTATAGATTTAACTCTTAGTTAAATAGTTTGACATTTACAATATCTCTTTATATTTTTATATTATATAGTTAATAATCATACTATATACTTCTAAGAGACCCCCATGTGGTCTATTAATGATAAATATAACATTATATAAGACCTTTCACCGAACCTTAGACTTTTAGCAATAGAATATAAATTAATAATATAATATTTGTTTTAAAAATATTTTATGTCAATTTTGACACTATTTAATAATTGTTTTTTTAAAGTCATACAAACATTATTAATTAGAAAAAAATTTATTTAATAAATCATAAAATTTCATAGTAACCTATAAAATTCTTTTATGGCATCAATACATTCAAAATATATTTATTTTTACATTTAAAATACAATTTATTTGATTCTTTCATTAGTAAGGAAAATACAGCTTCATCATTGTGTCATAAATAAATATAATTATTCTATGTCTAAAAATTATAAAAAAAGTGGAATTATGTAGGAAATTTTTTTATATTTCTAATTAATATTTATGGTTGAATAGATAACATGTATAACCCTATGTAAAAGTTGTTTTTCTATAAGATATATGCTTATGTCATTTTTATATTTACTTTATCTTAATGAATATAAAGTATCATTATCACTTACATGTGGCCCCTTGGGGTCCAAAAATATACCAAAATATGACCATGGATGGAAAAGCATCAACCAATAAGGTTAGGACATGTTTTAGGGTAATTTAGTATTATTATAATATTATCTGTTTACCCTTATTTACAGGATCTTCCCTTCTACCATGGTAAATAAAATATTTACCGAAATAATTATTCAAAATGTCTAAAAATAATAGTTACCTATTCACACAACTTGTAACTCATGATTCTAAATATGGATTCCATTTTTATAAATTCAAAAGAAATAAGTGACAGAAATTAAATTAAAATTAATTCTCATTGTCAATACAAAAAGCATGTTTATAAAAATAATTACTGTCAAAAGATTGAAACTTGCTTATGTCCTGTTTAAATGTGAAATTATTTCCAATGACAAACATTGAATTAAATGGAAAAATATAATCTAATTATAATTTAAAACCACTTAAATGTATAAATTATCACTATTAATTATTTTTATGAAAAAGTTGGTTTTAATTAAAATTTAGTAATTTTGACTATTCATCAAAATATGAAAGTTATCAGAAAAGTACAAAAAATTCACCCTAAGATAATTTCAATAATCCAAAGCCAAAAATGATGTCAATTTTGAATGATAAACCGTATAGAATTTCAAAAGGTTGGTATTAATATTCATTACGGATAGTTTGGTTAGTCGTGGTGCGCTTGAACTCGAAGTTGTGGGTAGTGTAAGTTATTGAAATATTAGGGTGTTAGAAATAGTATAATTAAAATTTATCTGTCATATATGTGAAAATATGATATACGTATTTCCTGGAATATGTATATAAATGTAATAGAAATGATAATTTAAGTGTTTAAATTTTTGTGACACATGAATTTTGAATAACAATTAATATAATTAATATAATTATATAAAAGAAAAAACATATTCTTAAAATATATTAAAGAATTAATTTTTTTATCTTATTAATAAAAGATATTTTTATGAGATAATAATTAATTTTTCAAAGTGTTATATAATCACATATAATTTTAAATTACATTTGTTCTAGTAATTTATGATTTAAATTAAAATATAAATTTATCATATTTAGGATATTATTTTTATAAAATTGAGTTTATTTATGATTTTTAAACATTGAGAAGTGGTTATGTTAATTTTTTTTGGATTTTTTGGGAAATAATTGACTTTTATTGAATAGTGAAATACAATAATTTATGATGTATATACATTATAAGTGAAATACAATATTACAAGGGCCATTTATAATGTAATAAAAATAATATAAAACTACACTGCATAATTTAATTACATTTAGTTATATTGATCATTCTATTCATAGTTTTGGGCCAAAATATTAATTTAATGAATAGAATATTCAAATATTAGCTATCTCATCTAGTATAAATACCAACCATTCCCACCTAATATCCTCACACCTCAACGAATTATAAATTTATAATTTTTTATCAATTTTTTCCCAAGAATCAATACCATATCCAATACCAGCTGGTATAAAAAAATCCAACATGAGAACATTGTTTATGATGTGTCGATTCACCACAATTGTGGAGGATACACTTTCATTTTCCATTCGAACTTGCATGTCTTGTTATAAAACCATTATTATCGCCATATATGATATTATTATACATATTAGAAGATATATAATATTCTGTAACTGAAATATAAACATATTATTAAAACAAATGATATGAGTTCGTGATGGTTGTAAAAACCATCCAAAATAAATTATATAATTTTAATTATAATTTTATCTAATGAATCCTAATTATATCAGAAAAAATTATATATTGCATTAATTAAAATTCTTGAAACATACTACCAACATTTCATTCTATTTGTATATTTTTTCATCAGTTTGACAGCAAAACAACCAATGATCCAACAATCAAAACTATAAAATAAATTCACTCAAAACAATTAAATTTAACAAATATTAATGGGCTGAATGATGTTATTAAAATATAGTATACGGTATTATAAATAGGAATATATTTTTCTATTATATTAATAACCCACTTTAATCCATTATACATGAGGTTTGAATACATTTGATAACTAATAAACCCGATGGATGAGACATTTCTTAAAAAATACCCATTTGACTTTACACATTTAAAAAATTCAAAATGAATGTTTTTATGACTTACGTATTAATGTATTCTGATTATTTGGTGATTCATGGGAATATTATTTATGAAGTGTGGATCCTATATCTTCCTAAAATGCATTGGGTATGTCAACGTTGGAGGATTAAATAATGGTTACTCAAAATTTAATTGTGATGGTTGTGTTATAATGTATTCATGAGGGTTACATAGTATGGTTTACTTGAGGGCTAGACATTAAGGTATCTAAGAGGGTTAAAAATAATATTCTAGCTATGATGGTTAGAATCATAATAATGTAGTTCCCCAATATACCAAAATGTTCATTTCTATGTTCTATGTAATTTATAAATGTCATGTTTTCACAATGTAAATTTTACATTATGTTTGAGAAATATATCCTTGGTAAAATGATTACATATGTTTATAAATATTCATTGATTAATGGTTTCATTCCTTATATTTATGACCCTTACATAGATTATTTTCTCACCCCATGATTTCAAAAGTTATCTTATAGTTTAAGTATGAGAAAGAAAAGGAATAATCAAAGCCTAATATTGTGATTATATTTCCTGAAATGAATTTGTGTTTTACTAAAAATATTTTTATAATGAAAGAAAGCGATGATATTTTTTTAGTATCCACATTTTATGCTTGTGGTTTGCAATGTATGTTTTTTGACATAATCCTCTATAATAATAAACTATAATGATCCTTATTAAGGTAATAAGAGTATTCTAGTTGAATTAACTAGATTATGTAATGTATAAGGCAGAATCCTAAAAAAATATTTCCAAACTTTTTTTATTAATATCATATTAATTTTGGTTAATATTAATAGTGACGGTGGAAAAATTTATTACCCCAATAAAGTGTATAACAGGTTATTATGTATCGAAAATAAATTATATGTTCATATGATTTCATTATAATTATTATTCGATGATTTCAATTAACCCATAAAACTTATGTTTCTTAATACATTTATTTAAGTTATAATTTTACATGAAAATACCATGGATATTATTAAAATAAAAAATTTGAAAATCACACACAAATTATTTAATTAGTATAATGATTTTTTCTAAATGTGATTTTAAATAATATATATTAAATTTTAATGAGTAATTGGATCAAAAAATTATTTAGATTCAACATGTGCATTTAGTTTTATTTTCTTGAGGTCAAATAATTATATTAAAATTTACAAAATGATGAAGCGATAATTAATCATTTAACAAAATATCAACTAAATGATATTAAAAAGTTATAAATAATATTTTTTGTAATTAATGATGGTTCTTCATGAATTTTTAGATGAATATTATATATTAATGTTGAATTTAATTATTTTTGAGGATGTTATCTACTTTTATTGATTTTTATAATGTCAATGACACGAATAGTATCAAAATTCACAATAATGATATTTTATGAAATTATTATTCTATTAAATTAGATAAAAATAATAGTATCCAAAATATGATAAAAATGGCATATAATAATGTATAAAATTTAAATATTGGTCAATTTAAATTTAAATTAAAATATTGTAAGTATAAATTTAAAAAAATTAATAATAATAAATATATAACTATAGTTATAATCAAAATAGACAAAAAAATGGTTAATCAAGATTATAAGGTATCAAATTTCACTAAAACTTAACTAAAATATATTTTTTATGATATTAAAAACTTATATTATCTGATAACATAATATATGGACTTTTTGTGGTATTTTTATAAAAAATGAATTAATTATAATTTTATATGTTGGAAAATTATAAAACTGCATGTAACCTCAATTAAAAAATGTAACCCCTTATTCATATCTCTTCACAATTAAAAACACATTTAGTTTATTAAATCTCATAACAAATACTTTTTTATATTATCTCCCCCCATTATTGAGGTATTATTTTTAATATTACTATTCTCAGCGGTAATTAGCTGATAAAATAAGGTATTTTTGAAGAATATGTATAGCTTTTATTTGTGTGTTTAGTTTTATTATTATTTATAATTAAAAAAAATTATAAAAACATGATAAAATACTAACTATAGTATCATACATATAATGATATGATATTATATCACTTTCTTGACCATTTTCAACACCCACTTTATCAAATGGGAATATAATTAATCGTTCATGTATATGGTGGTCTGTTACCTTACTAATTAATGTAATTTTCTTTCCAATACCATATCTCACGACTATATATTATTATTTAATTAACGTTTATATATTCTATTCATGAAATATTTTACATTTTTTATGATAATGTGTCACTAACATTCTTACCATTCCATTTATGTAAACATTGTAACATTGTTCGTGCATATATGTCAACTATCACATCCCTGAGGTGAAGAAATAAGTTATTCATCATCACAGACATAGATGATATATATAATAATATTAAATGAAATAAAATGGCATATATTACATTATGATAACTTTTAAAATTTAAAATAATTATAATACTTTTTTATAATGAATATTGAAATGGTAACACATTACTCCTTCATAGGTATGGGCTACTGTCTCCAAGATTATAACGTGGCAATTTTTTCATAACCCTAATTAATTTATTTATTAAAATTTTTAAAAAAATGTAAATATATATATAATTTCATGAGTATTATTCTAAGGATGTAAGATCAATGGTCAATCTTACCATTGTAAACCAAATAAATAAATCTTTTATACAAGAACCAAATATCATCAAAACATCCGATATGAAAATTAATTTTTACGAAATAATTTTAAAATGGTATAATATTAATTAAAAATAATAATAATAATAAAAATATTACCCATTTAAGTAAATAATAATCATATGTTTATTATTATATATGGTAATGAATATACATGATAAATTAAATTCAATGTAAGTTATTTTTAAACTAAATATCCATTATTAGTGTTGAACATTAAATCCTTGATAACATCAGGCTATGATAATAAGTGAAATTAATTTTAGTGAACTTATTTTGTATTTAAAATTATTTTATGTTTAGTTATAGGAGATTAAATTATTTTATGATTTTGAGTAACACTCCCATGAATGATATGATATTACTAAGGTTATTTATTTTTAAAATATTATACATGAATGTTCCTCTTTCATCCCTTTTTATGAAAGATACAGTAAAATTGATTTTAATTTGTAAATAATTATTGAGTTCTACAAATTTAATATATGATATTATTCATTAATATTTCCATTATTACATAACATGGTTATTTTTAAATAATATGGTTTCTCTATGTTTTTCACAATTTTTATATTTTAAAATACTATTTTACAAATATGATATTGTGTTACCCAATACTGATTTTTAAAAAATTCATTGAGTTTTTCTAAATATAAATAATGAAAATGAGAAATAATATACAATTTTTTCAATAATATGGTACACGAGCATTATGTATGAGTAATTGGAATCTGAAGATAGCTTCGGGTGAACCTATTATATCTTATATGATAGTTGTCCCATATAACACCATGTGAGACTATTACATCTTATACAATGGTGTGTATTAGATCTATTTGGGTGATCCCATTATAGATAATATAATTGGGTGTCCTGGATAGTTCTAGGTGATCCATTACAACACATACAATAGAGTGATCATGATAGCACTAATTTATCCTATTATAACTAAAATAATGGGTGCACCCAGATATATCTCAAATGCACTGGGTAATGATACATATATTTTAATGGAAAAAACAAGTTGAGTATTTGAAGTGATTCTTCTACATATTTAACTAGACTTTTATTATTTCTAACATGTGTTTAAAATGGGCTATGAATGTGATATTGTATATGTATAAAAATGTTTTATTATTTTTTCCTGATGAGTTTAAAGGATTTTATTCTGATACAAGTTTGTGACTTTTATTGGAAAATAATTTAATTCATTTTATCGAATAAAATTAATATAATGTTAATTATTAAATTGTTAATTTTTTTTTGGTAGGCCTATTTTCCTTCTCTATATGTTCTTTATTATGATTTTTTTTTCATTACATGAATTAAATATATTTTTTAATGATATCTTAAAAAAAGAAAAATTGAGGGTTTCATTTTTTTAGTTAATGGACATGAACACAATTATTTAATTTATAAATATTTTTAAATGCTAATAATAGGTAATAAATTATCATAATCCTTAAAAACCTAGAACAATATATAATATTGATTTATTAATGTACGATATATTATAAAAATCATTTTCTATAAAAAATACCGCATATATTTTTACACTGAATATGAATGTTCAGTTTCGGGCCTTTACATTCAGTATCATAGAAATGGTCATGAAAAAAATGTTGATTATGCAATGTCACTTTTTAAATGTATCAATATAATTTACTTTTTAATTTTTAGGTACTTAATATCTTGTACATATTAAATATTTTATTAATTATGAATATATAATTTCTTATTTTTTAGGAAAATGATAAAATTTTGAGGTATAAATTAATTTAGGTGGGAATAATAACAATGTATTTTTTATGAATTATAATTTTAAATCAATATTTTTCCTTGATATCTTGTATTGAATGCAATATAATACTTAGAAAAATAGTGAAATATTATTAAAATATTATATTCCCTTTCTAAAATAGACATTAAATTGTAATCAACGAATATGAATATCTTATTTATGAAATAATTTTCCATGTAAGTATGAAGGTATTTCTATGTACCTAGAAAACAAAAAAAATATAGTAATGTTATTTTATTCTTCAAAAATATGTTTTATTCAAAAAATATTTTTTATTTATATTTGTTATTATAAATTTATGGAAATAATAGAAAATTTATATGAAGAGATATTTTTAATTTTTGATTTAAAAATTTCAATTTTATCTTAGGAAAGTATTTTTATAAATTTAAGATAATATGTATTTTTAAATAATATATGAGAAAAAATAGCTATTGATGTAAAACGAATTATAGTTTAATGGTAAAATTATTCTTTAATTTAGTTATAAAATTTTCATTAGTTAATTTTTTATTTATATCAATAAAATTATTGTTTTAATAATATATTTTATACTATAATTTAGTGAAAAGATTTATTAATTTTAAAAGGTTATTTTTTTTCAAAAAAACAAATTTTTGATGAATTTTTAATCGTTAAGAAATAAATAAATTTCCTCAACATATAAATTTTATATTAGATAAATTAAATTAAATATATATAATTAGAGGGGTTAAAATATAGTAAATATGAATAATGACATTGCTAAAATTAATTATCTCAGAAAAGTGTAAAATGGATAAATATGGATTACTAAAAAATGATAATGACATAATGTTTCATCAAAATTATTATTAGTATGAGCGAATTCAACCATTAAAACCTAAGTGTTTGTATTTATTTATGTAGTAGAATGTATTCCATTAATATGAATTACATATTATTAAATTGATGAATTAGAGAAAATGTGTCACAGTACTGATTTTTACAATTATAATGATTTTTAATATGGTGAGAACCAAAATATATATTCTATTATAAGATGTAAATATATATAAAAAATAGTTATATTCAGCCTCATAATTTTATTTTAATTTTTATGTATTAAATGAAAACCATAAAAATTACATAACGTTGATGTACTAAATATTTAATTAAAATAACATTCTAATAGACGAATAAAAAATTTTTAACATCACTACTATTTGAATTTACCTAAAGTTATCAATGAATTATATAGATTATTATGACATTTTAGGGGTATATTAAATTATTCCTTCCGAATTTAACTAATTTTTTTATTTTAATAATGTAAATGTAATGGATTGTATCAAAACTAACACAAATGATATTTTATTTAAATAATAATTGATATAATTATTTTAAAAAATAAATAACAAAAATAAAGAAATAGTGGATAATATATGGTTTATAATTTCATAATTTTTATATTTTCTTTATATGTAAATTTATAATAAAAAACTACATCTATTTTGAGTTGAAAACTATATTACAATAGTTTACATTAAAAAATGATAATTAATGGTTAATTAAAATAATAATGATTAAAATTAATGTAAAACATGTATAAAATATATTTTTTATTGAATTATGACCATATTATACATTATATTTATATAAATATCATTTTATCATATTTGGATCAAAAATTAATTTATTATAATTTTATATTTTGAGAAATTCAAAAAGGGAAACTAACTTCAATTAAAAAAGGGGACTCATTTTAAAAAAAAATATTCACAATTCAAAAACAATTTGCATCTTACTAGATCATCCCCAAAAATTTTAATTATTCCATACCAATTTTCATGAGGCCATGGGTTGGAAATATTACCATCTTTATTAGTCATAATGAGTTAGGATATTGGGGATTTCAAAACAAGAGGAATATTTTTGATTTCGTTGTTAAATTTTGTGTCTTCTTCATAAAATGTATAACTACAATAAAAATAATTAAATAATATTTTTAAATTCTTAAATATATTTATATTTAATTAATTCAGATTATTTTTTTATATCATTCACTAAATATGTTATATGGTAGAAAAATTATTCATTCGTGTGTTTGGAAGACTGGCACCTCGCGGACCGATGTATTTTGTTTTCTATCACTATCTCTCAATACAAATTATTATGATGGAATTAATGATTATATATTATATTAATGAAATTATTATATTTTTATGAAATATAAATTAGCACTTAAATTCTTAGCATTCTGAGTATTTAAAAATGAAAATAATATTTATGCATACGCGTAAAATATCACCTCAATAAAATGATGCGATTTTTTTCGTCAATATATCACCTTGTTGAAATATATGTATGTTTAAAAAATTATGATATATAAATATATATATTTTATTATCGTATTGGAATGATAACGTAATACTTAGTTTCATTCCATAACAAACAATGAAAAATGAATATTTACTCATTTGTACATACGACCCAATATCTCCATGATTATAACATAGCTAATTATTCATAACCATACATACTTTTTGGATTTGATATTAAAAATAATGTATAAAAATAATGTACATTTAATGAATATTATTATAGAGAATATGTAACAATTTTCACATTTCCCATATCCAACTAACTATTTCTTTTAGGACACATGAATTGAATATCAACAAAATGTCTGGTGCGAACATAAATATATATTTAATTATCATCACCTAGAAATGATTGGTATGTAAGGAATAATAAACATGAAAATGGTTATGAGTGAAATAAAGAATTATTACAAGATTTTGATTTTGGATTGTAATTGATACACATGACATATTAAACATGAAGTAATTAAATTATTATCTTAATTTACATTCATTGAGGTAAACATCTACTTCAGTGATTACATTAGGATATATTTATTAGTAAAATGGATTTTTATTATCTTATTTTTATTTTAAATATTTTTCAGTGGATTTATATATAAAATAGAAAAATAATTCTTTTCATTATAACTGCATTTAATTAAAATTTAACATGCATAGATTTCATGATTGTTTTCAAATTAATTTATTTTTAATGTTACTATTAATATCATAGAACAATAAAAAAATGTTATTAAATATATATTAACAAAATAATTTAGAATTGTGTGGTATTTTGAACCATGTTAAACTTGTAATATATTCAATATAAATGATAAATTTGTTATATAGAACATTGTGGTATGCTTACTTCACGGGAAAGACTGAATCTTATCAATGTCTTGCATAACACATAAGACTGAGTGTTACCAAATTATGTTATATTATTAATATATATATATATATATATATTTATTTATATATAAGTGTGTGTGTGTGACTAATAACATATAAATTATAAATTATATTGTATTTTTTTAATATTTTTTAAAACATATGTAAATAAATGATATTAAAAATATATAAAATGCATAAATTAATTATAAATTATATAGAAATGAATGTAAATTAAAAAATTAATATAATGATAATTATTTTTATTAAAAAATATTATTATGGGAAAAAAGTTTTCTTAATCCTAATTAATTAAATTAAAGACTATGTAATTAAAATTAAATATTATATATATATGTAAATATTTTTCATAATCATATGATATAATTTATAAGAATAAGATAAGAATTAATGCAATTTAACCCATGAGTCACAATATTTTTATTAATGTAGTTTTACAACTATTAAATAGAAAAAAAATTCAAATCAAATTTTTGAACATGTAAAAATTTAATATTTCAAAAGACATTTTTATTTTATATAGAAACATAAAAATTATGTTAGGTACTTTTTTTGGTAATTCTCTGTGTTGTTTAATTTATTAATGTATTGTGAAGATAAAAAAAATTTACCAAAAACACTAATTTTCATCTAATTAATCTATAAAAATAAATATTATATTAAATTGTTTTAAATGTGTAATTACATAATATTTTTTTCAATATATTAAATTTGGGTCATTGGAATCAGTTTAATTTCGATATTGACTATAAAATCATAGCATTCTATTGAATGTTTTTATTTTAAATATAATCCCTATCAATTCAACCATGATATTAAATATAAAATAATTAACCCAACTTATGGTATTATAATTTATAAAAAATTATTGAATAATTTTAATCATATTTATTTATTATTTATAATATAGTAAACATTTTTTGTGAGAATAATTATTAGTGATGTAAATAAAAATAATTACAACAATTATGGGCAAATTGAACATAATAAGGAACTAAACGATAACTGTGATGCCGAATTTTTTTTATATATTGTCCAAAATCCAATTTACTAGAATATATTTACCTTATAATTCCTTATACTTGTATTATATCATTATTAATCCACCTTCAATCAAAAAATGTTGGGGGGTCCTTTCCTTTAAAATTTTACATGTGTGCCCCTCGTCCATTATAAAAGTCCCCCTCTCCTGCCACCTAGTCATATCACTCAATCCACGTTGGATCTCCCAAAAATATGACCAAATATATCACCAAGATAACCCTATTAATCCATGAAGCCTCCCTTTTTAATAAATCCTTCCAAAGAAACCCTTTGGAACCAATCAAAAGTAGCTACCCTATTATGAGGTAAAAACTCCCCCAAACTCATTTTTATCTTTTTCATTCTAAAATCACTAAAATATTATTATTCTATGATTTTGTAACAACACCAATATAATCAACATACTAGTCAGTTATTATTTTAATGGTTCTACCTACACATACACACACTTCACTAAATGTTTATTGTTCATTTTTACCATTACCACCCATCATAGTGCAAATAATGATAGAAACTATGTTTTTCAATGATATATATAATTTTTATTATGTCTTTAGGCTTCTATAATTATTTTATAAACACATATCATTATACTTTCCATATTGTGATAATATTTTAATTTTTTTAGAATGTGTGAATTTTTTCCCCCTCAAGGTAATGTGATTAGTTAATACACTATATAACAATGATTAATTATGGATTTAGTTAATATATATTATACAATAAAGTGACCCTATTTAATATATATAGGTGGTCATGTGTACTTATGACATTCCATCTCCCATAATGGTGTACATCGTTTCATAATTTATATTCAATGAATTATTATAAAATACATATAATTGATTTTCATATTATTTCTATCATGATTTAAATTATCTAATTATGTAATAATTATAAGAAATTAAGATATAATAAATTAATATACATGTGAAAAACAGTTTGGATATTACCCGTCGCTAATATTTGACATAGAATTATTAACATGTGTGTAATATAATTCCATATTCAAACAATATATGGTACTTGTAACAACCTATCCCAAGTCACCTAGAGTCGTTTCATTATTACATAACATCGAAAGGATCTCAAAAGATAATTTCTTAAATGAATGATCTGTTTAGTATCTTTGGAAGTTCTAGATACATACATAGGTTTTACATTACATTATGAAATGAAAAAAACAAAAAACATTGTGTCCCCTTTAGACACACTCATATCCCTTCTCCTATCCCTAATAGTCATTTATAACACACTTTTTTGCATCCTCGGAAAAATAAAACATAAAAAAGGGGTGAGCTTAGATGCTCAGTAAGGATAAAAACATATCAGAAACTATAATAAATAAGCATAAACAATTAAGGAAATGTATATTAATAAAATAAATGACTTTTAAAAATAAACATCAGTATAATAAGGAAAAGAGATATCAAATAATTCGATTTACTTATTCACATGGATATTCTATTAGTCTAATAATCAGACATAATATCAATAGCTAATTTTATAATGATGGAATGTGTAATGCTGGACATTATAAATACATAGTCAAATCCTCATCCCATGACAACAAATAAATATTATTTACTGGCCTTATTCCAAGACAATAGCTTGTATAATAAGACCTACTGATTCATCAATGAGCTATAGCAGGCCCCACCCATAACAAATTTTGTCCAATGCATTCTCTATATGAAAAGGGTGAAACATAACATATACATTTTGATAAAACTAACAAACGAAATGTTAATACATCAACCATAGACCAAGGATGGCATAAAAATAGCACATCCATAGTCAATCATATCATAAAACTGTCAATAAAATATATAATATAGTGTCATAATAAATTATCTTCGATTAAACATAAAATAAAACAATTGATGTTGACATAGATGATATCATTACAGAAAAAAATTTAGATAAATATATTTTTCTTAATCCAAATAATTTTAAAGTAACAAAATTATAAAAAATATGATTGATTTTGAAAATATTCATTTATTCTTGTATGTGATGCTTTAGAGGTGTTATAACTGCATAAAATAGCTGCACCTATCATATAAGTTAAAAAAACATTTGTTCAATAATTTTCTAAAAAGGTCATAATGTACCTCCTTTGGAAAATAGCAGAATGAATCTTTTCAAAAAATTTAAAAAAAATTCAAACACAGTTATAAATTAATATAAACTATAGTTTATTAAATATTAAAATGTTTAATGTTCATTTTTATGAAACATAGATGTGTATGACAAAGAATTCTCAGTAGATACTTGCGTATAAACAACCTCAGTTAATAAAGAGTTTGTATAATTTACCCATTCCTTGTATATTTACATAGTTTATGGTACATTAACCTCCAATATAATGGTTAGATATTTTTTTTATTAAATTATTCAATAACCACATACATAAATATGATATCATATATGATTTTTTTATATTTCATGGTAATAATATTTTTGAAGTATCATTTTTCTGGTGTTAACTGAATAATTTTTCTTTATATATTCTGTTATGCATGCCATGTTTGTTAAGGATAAGATGTATGTTATTAATATCAATACTGATAATAAGTTTTTAAACATAATTTTTAATCATCTTATTAAAATTATTCTTGAATGGTTATGATGGAAAATTAAATCTCACCGAGTCGTCGAGGCATTAGGCCGTTCAAATGTACAAGAAATAATATAATTATATTGATGATTAAATCATATTTAAATTGAAGTTATAATATATATATACAGAATCATTAATATTTTATATAAATTATTTACATTATTTATACTTATTATTATAATCACACAAATAATGAAGTGTTGAATGAAAAACTACAGAACGACGTGGACACGGTTATTAATACATACACACGTATGGTGAATTTTACATTCATAGGATCGATTGAATAATGAATATAGTTGTACCAAATTTATAATAACATATCTACATATATATGGTACAGGAGTTATTATTTTAGTTTGGAAACAATATTGAAATAGGATGTAGAAGTAAAAACATATTTTGAATGTGGTGATAAAATAATTACTTCTTCATCATGCGCTTAATTTTAATTTGAACACATGAGCATAAAATGTTGAATATATGATCACAATAGAGAATTTAGGTTTATATGAGGGTATTTGTGAAGTGATCGGGGTAGTTTTTTCTTGATACAAAAGGTTTTGTATGTGTGATTTTGAATGAAGGGAAGTACCCATTATAAGAGATGTGAGAGGATCTTTATGAAGAGATTGATTTATACATTTATTATGAAATAAATTTCAGTTTCTAATATCTCAGTATTAATTTATTTCTAGGATATAGTTTTTATGGGTCTAAATACGCTGAAACAATTGGTTTTAGACATATTTATGTCACATTGTTAACCTTGTCTTTTAGATTTAACTCTTGGTAAAATAATTTAACATGTACCATGTCTTCTTGTACTATTATATTTAATGATTAATAAACATAATATAAATTACCAAGCTTAAAAATGTGGTTAACTAGTGACATATCTAACCTTAACTATATACTTTGGCAGAATCATAATTTTTTAGGATTTTTATATAATTTAATAAAATATAATTTGTTTTAAGAACTCATTAATGTAAATTCTAACACTATTAAGTTTTTGGTTTTTTTGAAAGTCATAAAAACTTTATTACATTAAAAAATACATTTAATCAACCCTAACATGTAATATTTGACAAGAAAAAATTTTTATGGCATAAAAATGTTCAATTTACATTTATCTAATTATTTATAACATCGATTATTTTAATCTTACATTATTAAGTTAATTACTACATCCTCATTGTGTCAAAAATAAATATAAATATTTTATGTCTAAAAATGATAAATAAAATGTCATGATTTCTGAAATATTTTTGGATTTCTAATAAATATTTATAGTATAATTTATCCTTTGTATTACAATTTATTAAAAAAAATTAGTTATTAAACATTGAATTTAAAACTTTTAACCCTTCTTTTAAGAAAATGTAATAATTGTTCTAATTTAATCTATGTTAATCAAAAGGATAATATTTTATTCATAAGGTGTATATTGGTCTATATAAACTTATCCAAAGGAATTAGGAAATGTGTTGGGATAATTAAAATATCGTTTTTACCTTTAATTACCCTTATTACATTTTTTGTGGTAAATAAAATTCAAAAGTTACTATTAACTAGAATTTATTTTCAACCTATTGAACCACATTCTACATACTGATAAAAACTGTGTCTTTTGGATTTTTGAATTTCAATTAACAGATTTGGAGAAATTAAATTTTATGACATGTAGAAAATGTTCCTAGAAGGTACGTAAAAGGCGTTAAAAAGTTTATTAAAATTTAATATGTCTAATATTATTATAAAATGATACAAATGAATTAAATTAGACAAATATAGGTATTATGTATCTATTTTGACATTAAAATAAATTTAATTTAAAAAAATATTTTAATAAGAAGTTACTTTTAATCATTAATTAATTATTTTCACTATTCAGCAAATATTTAATGATTTTAAAAAATACCAAATATTCCCCTTAGGCATTTTTTTATATTCCAAATCCAATACTGAATACAATTTTGAAAAATAATATTAATAAAACTTCAAATGTTCGTATTAATATTCATAATTCCTTATTAAACAACTAGTTTGATTTGTCATGGTTAACAAGAAATCAATGATGTGTGAAATGAAAAATAATATATTATTCAAGTGATATCATACTATGGAAGCATGGGGAGTTACATTCTTCCCTCCCTGAAATAAATTTTCCTCAAAATTTCTATAATATTACATCATAAAATGATTCAGGTGGTTCTTCATCATATGTTCCTATGGTTCCCATATCGTATCTTGCATTATTTGGTTTATCCAAAGAAATTTTACCAGATGAGTTGTCGGGTATCTCAACACTTTTTATCTGGTATCAAGAATCCTAATTGAATCATCACAATATGATTGATAAGGTTACAATTCTATCTTCCATAGGTGAGTACATGTGTTGGGTCAGGAATGTATTTTCTCAATATTGATATGTGGAACACATCATAAACTTTGGCAACACATTGAGGAATTTCCAAAAAGTAATGTTAAATTCAATTCATTATAGAATTTTCACAGGTCAGATGGACCTGAGACATAATTTACACATCTTACTAAAATTTATAACATCCTTTCATAGCGATACCTTAATGAAAACATGATATCCTATATAAAATTCAAAGTCCATTTTTAGGTTATCATCATAAATCTTAGGCCTTCTTTCAGCTTCTTTGATGAGGGTTTGGATAATCTTCACCATTTCAATATTTTCCCCATTATGGTCTTGGCCGTAGAGTATTCATTCAACAAAATCATCCTAATATGTTGGTGTACAACGTCTCATTATATATAATGCTTCATAGGGTGTCATCTGAATGTTTGAATGGATGCAATTATTATAAGAATGTTATACAAGATGTAAACACCAATCCCCCATAAATTTAATGTCATCTGAGATAGATATTAACATGTCCTATATGGTTTGAATAGTCTATTTTGATTTTCCATCAGTTTGAGGGTTGTAGGCAGTGCTCAAATGAAGTTCAGTATGTAGGTAATTTTGAAGAGTTCTCTAGAATATAAATGTAAAATGGCGATCACGATTGGAAAAAATCAATAGGGTTACCCCATGAATTATAAAAACATCATCAATATATAGTATTTCTAAAGGTTAAAGTGTTAAATCTTCTCATATAATGAGATGAAATTTTGACATGGCAAGACGGTCGATAATGAATCATATTGCATCATTCCATCTTTGAGTCTTCAGTAGCCCAATGAAAAATTATATCATAATATCATCCCATTTCCACTCAGTTATGGGAGGAGGTTGCATGAATCCTCTATGATGTTGTATTACTTACTTCACCTGTTGAAAAATGATAAATCATTACACATAATCGGAATTCTCCCTATTTAGGTTGCATCAACAATAATATTACTTAAAATATCTAAAACTCTTAGTGAAACTTTGGTGCATCGAGTAATTGGAACTATAAGCATCATTCAACAATTTCCTTTTTAGATCATGTATGTTGGGGACACAAAGCCTCCTCTCAAATTTTATAATTCATCTTCAAATATGATGTCAATCAATCTCCATCATTTAGAGCTTTAATTTTATTTTGAAACTCCTCACCATTAGTCTAAATTGTTTTTACCCATTATAGTAAATATTTTTAGTAATCATTTGAAAATTTATTGATGTTTCACCTACCATGATTATTTCGTGACGCATATCTAATAACTCTTTCATTTTTCATAAGGACACTACCAAGTCCATTATTTAAAGAATATGTATAAATAAAAAACCTATCATTTCTGATGGTAGTGTTAATATATTATAATTGACTGATATTCTTTTAAATTACTAAAATATTATTCACAAACTTTTTCCAACCAAATTTAAACCCTTTACATGTACGCTTCATTAATGTGTTGTCCAATCGGGATAAAATCAGGATGAAACACCGACAGTAACCTGCTAAACTAATGAAACTGCATACCACAGTTATGAACGTTGATGGTGTCTATTCATGTTATTCCCTTGTCATTGAAGTATCAAAATAGATTATGTCATTAGAGATAATATGTGTAACAACCAGAGATTTTATAAGATACATTCTTTTTAATTTCATTCATATCTTATGTTGTACGATACACCGAGATTACCTTACGCTATACACAACACCGTATTAGCTTGCAGTATACGCAACACTATTCTTGGATTGTGTTACAAACAATTTCAAGTTCGTTTGATAGAAGTAATTCTACGCAACATTGAGTATATATATATATATATATTCAATGTATAAATAAAATATGGTTATATTCTATTATACGCAACAACAAAGGAGTTGTGCACTACACACAACCCTGACTTGGCTTGCATTACACGCAATCGCGACCTTCCTCGATAGCATGTGTTGTACACAATACCGGGTTTTACTAAACAACTATATATTATTATAATATTGTTATGAATTAGCCGTTATGAATAGTGTTAAATAAATTTTGAATTTTATAACATTATTATTCATCTTACAAATTTCTAGAACATGGTATAAGAACAAATAATTTTTTCAGGTAAAATAAGTATTTTTCAAAAAATACAGTTTTGCCGCCTTTTAATAGCGCACCCACTTTAAATCTGGTTTTTGACATGTTTATAAATTAAATTTGAAAAAATACAATTTTTATTTTGAATCAGGATATAAAAATTTACATTAGATAAAGTTTTGATATTTTTCCGATAACTTTTATATTTTAATGAATAGTAAAAACACGCTATATTTTAATTAAAAACAACTTTTTTCATCGTAATATCTTATGTGGTTAAATTATAATATTGAATGGTTTTAAAGTATAAATAGAATATATTTTTACCATTTAATATAATGTATGTCATTAGCATTTATTTTACCATGAATTCGTAGGTTAAGTCAATTCAATCTTTTGCAACGTTTTAAAGAAAAACCTGTCTTCTTTCGACAACATGATTATTTTTAATTTAATTTCTGCAACTTTTGTGTATTGAATTTGGAAAAATGGATTCCTTATTTAGAATCAGTGGGTCCAAATTATGTTAATAATCTATTTTTTATTTGTGGGCATTGGGAATAGTAACTACGGTAAATTTTATTTAATATAGTTAAAGGTAAATTGTGTAATTAAGGGTAAATATATGATTATAAAATTACCCTAACACTTGGAAAAATCCTATTGGATGGCTAAAAGTAGAATCATATACCCTAAGGGTCGGATTATATTCATTTTATGGACTTATGTCCATGAAAATAATTTAATTATTATTAAAACCAAAGAATTTGACAACATGTCACTTTCTTAAATCTTATAAGTATAATAATTTTAATTTAGTGATAAACTTCATGAAACATAGAACATGAGTAGTCTCCAGAAATCTAATACAATTATCTACATCATAGGAATTTATTTAAAATTTTTAGGGATTATATATTTATCATTTATTATGACACAATGATGATGCATTAATTGTCTTATTAATGAAATATTGATATAATTGATGTTATAAATGCACAAATAAATGTAATTTGAGTCTTTTTATGACTTACATTAATTTTTTAGGTTAGTATGACATGTTATTGTTGATATAAGTAACTTGGTTTGAACTTATAATTCTGTTATGAATTTCATAAAAATCATGTACCAAATAGTGTAAAAATTTACATAAATTAGATTTTAAAACAAATATTATATTATTAATTGTTATTTAATTCCTAAAAAATCTACTGTTCGACCAAATGACTTAAATAAGGATAGATATATTAATAATAAACAACGTGGGGTTCGTTTGTCTTGTTATGGTAAGTTTATTAACCATATAGTGTAAGAAAACAAAAAGACATGGTAAAAGTTAAATTATTTATCTTGGAGTAAAATAAAATTGATAAGGTTAAAATAATAACCTAAACTTGTCTAAATCCTATTGGATGAGAGTATATCGACCCATCCCCACTTTATCTTCTAAATAAGACCCTTTGGAACCATTATAAACCGAATTTTACCTTAATATAAAATAATATTTTGAGATTTTCCTAAGGTCCCCCTCTCCTCCCTTAAAAAGGGCACCTCCTCCCTCTCCTCCTCACACCAATTTGAACATTCAAGATCGGACAACCCATGGAAAAATCTCTTCTACACTTCCCTAGTATCATCCTAGAGGTCCTGGTCTTCTTCAAAGACCATCCTTAGTTCTTTAAGTGGAGGTTAAGTGAAGGCGCGTCAAAAAGAGGAGGTTCAGATACGTACAAATCATATCAGACATAAGGTAAGGGAAATATCACAATCTCATTTTTATCTGAGATTGTTTATTCGTAAGTATTTACTGGGGTGTATTTTATCATCCACATCCATGTTTCATCAATATTTAATATTATTTCCATCCACCTACAATTGTTTAAATCCAGTTTTTACCATTCGGTGAGTTTTTATTAAAAGATATGAAAGGAATCTTTTGTCGTTTTTCGTATGAGGTACTTTTTGACTTTTCCGACATAAGTACGAAGAATGTTTTTTTAACTAATACGACATGAATGGATTTTTAAAACATTATTTCCAAGAAGCATCCTTTAAAATTTTTCAAGCTTATTTTTAATAAACTTATTTCAGTTGACAGTTGAATGACATGTTAAGAAAGGAAAAATGTTTTTGAAGAAGAAAGGATATTTTCCTCAAGAATGGAGTTCAAGTATTTTATCAAAATTATTTTCCAACTATGATAATAAAGGGTTATGTTTTTATCCCTATTATTACATTGATTTTATTATGTTGTGATGGAATTATTTTTATGAATTCCTCTATCTTATATGAATTGTTTTATGATGTCATGATGTTTAAGATTCCCATTTTTATTACATGGGTTATGCAATGATGTATGGTTTATGATTTTGTGGCACACATAATAATGGTATAATTATGAGATGGGTGGGACCTATATATCCCTCCAATGCATTGGGTAAATATTTTATATCTCATGAGATATACATGGCTGGAACGGTAGGTTATACCGGTTCAGTGAAACAGGACTGAAACGAGGGTGACTCGGTTCAGAAATGGAATTTGTCCACTAAGATAGTCTTGGCAATGAGTATTGACTAATAAGAAATGATTCTCTATGATTGTGTGTGTATTCCACAAAGATTCATGTTTTATGTTATGATTATTGGGATTACATTTCACTACTTTGAATTATCCCATGTTATGAAATTATGATCTCTTTTGCAGGTTAAGATTTCCAAAAGATATGTTCTTATGAATATGATCTGATTGATATTTCATATGTTTACCCTTACTGATCATTTGAGCTCAACCTTTTTTATGTTTTATTTCCCCATGTCAGGAAGAAGGTTATTAAGTAGAATATTCCAAAAAGGGACTCTAGATATGTTGTAATAAATTGGAGGAAAAGTAGATGCTTTATGAACCAGTTGTTTATGTTTCCCAATTTCTAAAGACACTATACCTATACAGTCCTTTCTTGGTTTTGTTATATGTTGTAATAAGTGTGCTTCAATTCTGAAGTAATAACAATGTATATAAACTATGGGTCTCTACAGTTGGTATCAGAGGAAAGGTTTAGTCAACCTTTGGAAACTAGGATGTGAGAACGTTAGTGAGATCCCTAGAGATATTTCTAAGGTATGTCTAGGGATGCCCCTAATGATAAGTATACGTATAGTTTACAGTCCTAGAACTATGGTAACTATCTTATAATTTAACCTAAGATGTTAGATATTGAGGGTGCTCCCCCTTTATTATGTTGTTTTCCCTAACACGATTTTTACCTCTCACACTATTCTTTTTGGGTTTTAGACGATGGATGGAACCCGAAGGAACCGTGTTGATCAATACAATGGACAATGCAATGATTGTCCTCCTAAACAAACATATGTTATGGGAGATGGAGTAAAAAATCGTATTCATATACTTACACAAGATATGAATCATTCTGGACTTCCAAATGAGCAGAGAAGGGAACAATATTTTATTGGGTCTTTAATGAGGAAACACCGACCTTCTTTCAGTGGGTCTTCTGATCCACTTGTTGCTGATCAATGGATCAGTATTACTGAAAAGATATTTTCAGTTCTTCAATGTTCTGAACATGATAAAGTCATCTTATCAGTATATCGTTTGGAAGGTGAAGCTGATCAATGGTGGAATCTTATCAAGAATACGAGGCCAAGAGATTAAATTGAGTCCATAGAATGGGATGAGTTCAATAACTTATTTTTCAATAAGTACTTCCCTCGTATTCTTCGAACAAAGATGGAGAATGAGTTTCTTGAACTAAAGAAAAATGATGATGAATCTATTGTTGTATACGAAGCTAATTTTACAAGGATTTCATGGTATGCATCTGGCTTTATCATCCATCCTGAAAGTAAAGTTGATCGATTATTCAGTGGCTTAAAATCAAATCTTCGAAGGGCATTAGCTATAAGAGACTTTAGTAGCTATGAAGAAATTTTGCGTTGTGCTATCAAGGTAGAAATGGAAGTTGGTGTTACTTATCCATCTAGTAGTTTTGACAAGAAACGAAAGATGGATTTCAAGGAGAAATCTCATAATAATGGTGAAATGAAGATAAATGTTTCCTTATGCTCAATGTGTGGAAAGAAGCATGGTGGAGATTGTCTTAAAGGGACAAGTAAATGTTTCAAATGTGGAAAGGAAGGTCATCGGGCATTTGAATGCCACAATTATGGGAAAAATGTCTAATGATGCAAACAAAGGAAGGGATACACAGAATGAATCAACAACACTTCAATGCTTCATGTGAAAGGAAACGGGGCATTATGCTAATAAATGCCCTAATCCAAGGGTTAGTGATGATCGACATGAGCAACCACATAAGTAAAAGGACAAAGGGAAGTCACATGCGATCACTATTGGCGATGTTGAATATGACAACAATGTGGTGGAATGATTAAGTGTTTATGAAATGGGATTCCAAAATAATGTTGTATATAGTATTGTGGAATATTGGAATATTTATGTATTGGTCTATTGTGGTGTTCAATGGTACCGGTAACCATAGAATGTGAATGAGATATTTTTGGAAATAAGATGATATGCGCATAATGAAGGGAAAATGAGAAAATGAAATGTTTAAAACAATTCATGAGCTCATGATTGATATAAGGACTCAGTGATATCATGGTTTGAGTATACATAATTTTGAGGATTTTGGTATGTGGAAAGTGTTAACTTTTAACTACATTCATGTTTTCACTATGTTTTAATGGGTATACAAGAAAAAACATGATTAAGGCCTTTGAATGTTTGGAATGTGACCAAAAAGACATATCTTATGATATATGGGGATCAACAATGGTATTAAATCTTTGGTAATCGTTTTTAGTATATTATGAGAATGGACATCAGTATTATGGATAAACCTAAAGATTGGAATGGATTATGTTGGACATAAGTTAGTATTGTTTAAGGATAGATTTTTTTTTATATTATTGATGGGATTTTATAGTAATATAGTTTTAGAAAAAGGAAAACCTGCAGGACGGGCGACATCCCATCGCGTCGGACAAGGCCGTGGAATCGAACCCACAACTGAAGTGCGAATGGCCTTTTTCGCCTACCACTGGCCTACAGGAAGTCCCTATTTAGTAGAAACTATTTTTATTAAGTAGTATGATATATGAAGTATAAGTCCATTTTAGGAACTATATAAGATTAATCTCACTATAGATGGACTTATGTATTTTTTTTTGATAACTTTTATAACCATTTGTTTGAGACAGATGGAATGACCCATCATTCTATCACATGATCTGCTAACACATCACGAATGACAAATTCAACTTCATTTCTTTAAGAGATGAAGTGGAAATTGTCCAAAGAATGACAAACGGTTAGACTATACCAAAATCACGAAAGTATTTCTTCTAATTCAAATTTCATCAAATTTAGGGAAATGATCTTGAAAAACCAAAAATGTTGTCCTACTGCCCTTATATCCGATGAATCAGATGGTACATTATATCACCAAAAATCAATAGCTTTGTGATTGTTGGCTTTTTCATAACCATGTTCTCTACCACTCTCAATCAGAACACGACGGTTAGATTTCTCTTCCATGTCCATATTTTCTCCTATATGGAAACCCAGTGATGAGTTCATTTGGGTAACCATTATATTTCATACTTTACTTTTTAATGTTCAGTATTGGTATTTCTTATTATGATGTGGGTTTTTATGAATAGAAAACGATTTATAACCCCGAAGAATTTCGAGGGCGAAATTCATTTTAAGGGGGGTAGAATGTAACAACCTGAGATTTTATAAGATACATTATTTTTAATTTCATTCATATCCTCTATTGTACGATACACCAAAATTACCTTGCGCTATACGCAACACCGTATTAGCTTGTAGTATACGAAACACTATTCTTGGATCGTGTTACACACAATTTCAAGTTCGTTTGATAGAAGTTATTCTACGCAACATTGAGTATATATATATATATATATTCAATGTATAAATAAAATATGGTTGGATTCTGTTATAGGAAACAATAATGTATTTGTGCACTACACGCAACCCTGACTTGGCTTGCATTACACGCAATCACGACCTTCCTCGATAGTGTGTGTTGTACGCAATACCGGGTTTTACTAAACAACGATATATTATTATAATATTGTTATGAACTAGCCGTTATGAATAGTGTTAACTAAATTTTGAATTTTATAACATTAGTATTCATCTTACACATTTCTAGAACATGGTATAAGGACAAAAAAAATTCGGGTAAAATAAGTATTTTTCAAAAAATACAGTTTTGCCGCCTTTTGATGGCGCACCCACTTTAAATAGAGTTTTTGACATGTTTATATGTTCAATTTGAAAAAATAAAATTCTTCTTTTGAATCAGGATATAAAAATTTACATTAGATAGAGTTTTTATATTTTTCCGATAACTTTCATATTTTAATGAATAGTAAAAACACGCTATATTTTAATTAAAAACAACTTTTTTCATCGCAATATCTTATATGTTTAAATTATAATATTGAATGGTTTTAAAGTATAAATAGAATATATTTTTACCATTTAATATAATGTGTGTCATTAGCATTGATTTTACCTTGAATTCGTAGGTTAAATCAATTCAAACTTTTGCAATGTTTTAAAGAAAAACCCGTTTTCTTTCGACAATGGGATTATTTTTAATTTAATTTCTGCAACTTTTGTGTATTGAATTTGGAAAAATTGATTCCATATTTGGAATCAGTGGGTCCAAATTATGTTAATAAGCTACTTTTTATTTTTGGGCATTGTGAATAGTAACTACGTTAAATTTTATTTACTATAGTTAAAGGAAAATCGGGTAATTAAGGGTAAATATATGACTATAAAATTACCCTAACACTTGGAAAAATCCTATAATATGTCTAAAAGTAGACCAATATACCATAAGGGTCGGATTAGATTCATTTTATGGACTTTTTTCCTTGAAAATAATTTAATTATTATTAAAACCAAAGAATGTGACAACATGTCACTTTCTTAAAACATATAAGTATAATAATTTTAATTTAGTGATAAACTTCATGAAACTTAAAAAATGAGTAGTATCAAGAAAGATAATACAATTATCTACATCATAGGAATTTATTTAGAATTTTTAAGGATTAAATAATTATCATTTAGTATGACACAATGATGATGCAATAATTGTCTTATTAATGAAATATTGACATAATTGATGTTATAAATGCCCAAATAAATGTAATTTGAGAATTTTTATGACTTAAATTAATTTTATAGGTTAATATGACATGTTATTGTTGATATAAGAAACTTTTTTCGAACTTATAATTCTTTTATAAATTTCATAAAAATCATGTACCAAATAGTGTGAAAATTGACATAAATTAGTTTTTAAAACAAATATTATATTATTAATTGTTATTTAATTCTTAAAAATCTACGATTATCCCAAATGACATAAATAAGGATATATATGTTAATAATAAACAACTTGGGGTTCGTTTGTCTTGTTATAGTATGTTTATTAACCATATAGTGTAAGAAAACAAAAAGATATGGTAAAAGTTAAATTATTAAACTTAGAGTTAAATCTAATCGATAAGGTTAAAATAATAACCTAAACTTGTCTAAATCCTATTTTATGAGAGTATTTCGACCCATCCCCACTTTATATTCGAAATAAGACCCTTTTGAACCATTATATACCGAATTTGACCTTAATATAAAAAAATAGTTTGAGATTTTCCTAAGGTGCCCCTCTCCTCCCTTATAAAAGGGCATCTCCTCCCTCTCATCCTCACACCAATTTGAGCATTCAAGCTCGGCCAACCCCTGACAAAATCACTTCTCCACTTCCCTAGTATCATCCTAGAGGTCTTGTTCTTCTTCAAATACCATCCTTAGTTCATTAAGTGGAGGTTAAGTGAAGGCGCGTCAAAAAGAGGAGGTTCGGATACGTACAAAGCATATTGGACATAAGGTAAGGGAAATATCACAATCTCATTTTTATCTGAGATTGTTTATTCATAAGTATTTACTGGGGTGTATTTTATCATCCACATCCATCTTTCATCAATATATAATATTATTTCCATCCACCTACAATTGTTTAAATCCATTTTTACCCTTCGGTGAGTTTTTAGTAAAAGATATGAAAGGAATCTTTTGTCGTTTTTCGTACGAGGTACTTTTTGAAAATTCCGACAAAAGTACGAAGAATGTTTTTTTAACATATACGACATGGATGGATTTTTAAAACATTATTTCCAAGAATAATCCTTCACAAGTTTTAAAGTTTATTTTTAATAAACTTCTTTTAGTTTAAAGTAGTATGACATGTTAAGAAAGAAAAAATGTTTTTGAAGAAGAAAGGATATTTTCCTCAAGAATGGAGTTCAAGTGTTTTATCAAAATTATTTTCCATATAAGATAATAAAGGGTTATTTTTTTATCCCTATTATTACATTGATTTGATTATGTTGTGATGGAATTATTTTTATTAATTCCTTTATCTTATATGAATTTTTTTATGATGTCATGATGTTTATGATTCCCATTTTTATTACATGGGTTATGCAATGATGTATTGTTTATGATTTTGTGGCACACATAAGAATGGTATCATTATGATATGGGTGGAACCAATATCTCCCTCCAATGCATTGGTTAAAGATCTTATATCTCATGAGATAGACATGGCTGGAATGGTAGGTTATATCGGTTCAGTGAAACATGACTGAAACGAGGGTTACTCGGTTCAGAAATGGACTTTGTCCACTAAGATAGTCTTGGAAAGGAGTCTTGACTAATAAGAAATTATTCTCTATGATTGTGTGTGTATGCCACAATGTTTCATGTTTTATGTTATGATTACTGGGATTACATTTCACTGCTATGATTTATCCCATGTTATGAAATTATGATCTCTTTTGCAGGTTAAGATTTCCAAAAGATATGTTCTTATGAATATGATGTGATTGATATTTCTTTTGTTTACCCTTACTAATCATTTGAGCTAACCCATTTATGTTTTCTTTTCCCTAGGATATAAAGAAAGGTTTTAGGTCAGAAAAAAGGGAAGATCATTATAGGAGATGTTGAAGATCTTTCACCATGATTAGAAGATTACGTTCCGAGTTTCCAAAGACACTAAACTATTACGGTCCTTGTGTGTGTGTTTTTGTTATGTAATAAGTATTCCGCAAAAGTAATGTAATGTCATTGTACGTTAAGCTTCAGGTCTCTACAATATGACAAAGAAAAAATTCTCCAGAAACTAGAAATCACACTTTCTAAACATCCAATATAATTTTTTTATTCTAAGAGTCCTTATAATAGTGTGCATGTGATTTCCATGATCTTCAATGATTTTGGAATGTACCAATATATCATCAATAATTACCTCTAAAAATTAATCAAGATATTCCTCGAAAACTCTATTATTTGTTTCCATGATAATAGAGGGTTCATTAGTATGTACAAAAGCTTTAATCTAAACTAATAATGCCTATATCTTGTTCAAAATTTTGTCTTTAAAATGTATTCCTTTTTCACGCACAACTGATGATATCCATATCGAAGTTAAATCATTAAAAAATATTCTTCTCCTTGAATATGATCAAATAAATTATCAATTATAGGTATGGGAAACATGTTCATTGTTGTTATGTCATTGATCTCTGTGTATTCAATGCACAACCTCATTGATCCATCATTGTTAAAAAAAATAATTGAGTATCCAACAGAGAAATACAATGGTGAATAAATATTTTATTACTCAATTATTTTAGTTTTTTTATTTATTCAACTGTTTACACAATGGACATTCTATTTGGGGTATTTGATATGGGCCTTGTCAAATGAAATAAGTCAATGTAAAAAACCAATTACTCGTTTTGGAGGATGTCTAGGTAAATCATCTAGAAACACATCAACATATTCTTTCACAATATGTACATCCTCTATATGAAAATTCATTCCTAACCCATTTTTATATCAATCCATTCCTTCCAAATAATTCAATATAGTTGAGCTATTGGGGGTGGATCTTGATGACAATCAGATGGTGGCATTTCTTCTCGAAAAAATAAGGTATTATTTATCATCACCAAAAATTGTATCCACATTCTTCTTATAATAAATTTTTTCATCATGGAATGATATCCAATCCATATAGACGATTATAAAAAATTCAATCATGTGTATGACAATAAGAACAAAATATAAAGCATGTTTATATGCATTGATGGTAACTAATTGACAAAAAATTATTTCTATGATACTTCTATTTAGAGTTTTTAATGGAATCTCACTTTTAATATCATATAGGAAATATCTAATTTTCTTGGAAAAAATGGAAGATATAAAATAATGTGATGATCTATAATAAAATTAATAATTGGCTAATTTTGATGAAATAATTAATGTACCTTACATCACATGAGTAAGAACATCAACTATTACAATAGTGATCTTATAATCTTTGAAATTCTTCTTTGGAATTTTTTTGAGGTATGTTTCCTTGATAATTAGGAAATTAATTTTCATAATTACCCATTTCTCTACAATTGTAACATTGAACATTGTCAGACACTTTCCTTCCCTCGCAATCAAGAGCTTGGTGGAATTTTTCTCCTCATGTGTAACAAACTCTCTTCACCTATAGGCATGGACTGAGATGTTTCCTCCTACAATTACTGCAGGATGGAAATTAAAATTTTTCCATCATCCCCTTATTTCATTTTTCATATGTTTAAGCTTATATCTTTATATATTGGTACACTTTAATGTTGTAAGACTTAGACAATTTCTTTTCTATATTGATATCACATGAGACTATATCATTGTACATTGAGAAGAATTTTTAGAATAAAACTCAATAAAGAAATAGTTTTAAATCATAAATGAAACGACCAATCACACTTTTGTGTTAGATATATAATTTACAACATGTCTTGATAACCATGTAAAGATATCCTCAAGCTTTGCGTTATTATCATCCTCATTTTTCCTTATACTCAGAAAATTCCTTTCCATAAGCCCTCGATGTTCATGAGTAATGTATTTTTCTACGAAAATATATGTAAACTCTATCTATTACATATGTGATACTTTGTCATCCTCTTTTTTTAATTAATTACCACCATTGATCTACATCTCTTATGAGGTGATAAACGTCCATGAAAATGTTTTCCCTTTTTCTACTCCCCAAAGCGTAAAATATTTTCTTTAAGGAACATATCCATTGCCTAGAAAAAAAAATTAGTCCAATTACATTTATGTGGTTTTTGCTTCATAAATTGGTCTAACAGTGATACCATGTGTTTTGGATTAGGTTTTTCTCTACAGGTAAGATTATTATTCATAACCTAAGTGATTTGTACCAATATGGTTATAAGTTGACCAGCACAAATTCCATCCCCAGCTCTACTATAATTATCTCATGGAGGGAAATCCATACATCGATTATGTGAGTTGATATGGATTAAATTCATTCAATTAGGAACCATTTATAAACAATGGAATACTCAATATTAGTTCATAAATAATAATGAATAACCCCAAATATGTTAAATACTTATCATAAATTGAACAGTGTATGCATATAGTCTAAAAACAAAAAAAAAATTATTCTTTGGGGAAGTAGTTACTCGTAAATCCATAATAATGGTTTGTAAATAAAATTTGAATAATACTAAGAATATCCCATGGCAGTGTCAAACCAGGTGCACAATTAGACCCATTGTCATGTACTAGGATACCCTGAGTCAAGCCCGAAACTCCTTGTCAGATTTTTCACTCTATGGTACATCTGTTCCAGAACCATGTCCATATGTATTATCTAGAAAGATATGTATTTCTTCAAAAACCCACATAGAATCTACATTACGAATAATTTTGGATGATATTCTATTTTAATCCTCAAATTCTATCAAAGTGTAATGTTATCTAATCAGAGTTTATCTAAATCGAGATTCCATGGATTATACTAAATATTCCTCTAATAAATACTATAATGCCTCGAACCTAGTTATCCAGAGTCAGTGATTTTTTACAAAACATTGGAATGATCGCAATAGATCATATCCTGAATGACTAATCAGTTTAATAGCCTTTGAATAATAGATACATACATAAGATTTACATTACATTATAAAATTACAAAAAAATAAAATCCTTATGTCTCCATTGGACACTCTTATATCACTTACCATATCAATGTAGGTCATTAATAATATACGTATTTGTATACTATTATAAATAAAACATAAGAAAAGGGTGAGATCAGATGCACAATAAAAGTATCAACATTGAAGAAACTATCATAAGTTATCATAAACATTTTATAAAATTAATAATACTAAATAACAAGAATTTTAATCTTAAACATCAGCATAATATGGAAAATAGAAATCAAATAATTCCCTTAATTAATAAAATGTATAATCTATTAGTCAAATAATCACATGTATTATCAATAATTAATTTTATAATAATGGAATGCATAATTACAGACATCATATCTACGTAGTAAATGCAACTTGCCACGACAAAATTAAATGATTATTGGAATGCCTTGTACCAAGACACTAGTTTTACTTATAATACCTACCAATTCATCTAGGGTATATAGAGGGACATTCCCGTCACATACTATGTCCAATGAATTCTACTTATAAAAAGAGTGAAACATAATATAAACATTCATATTCAACTAAAAAGCTAAATGTTTATACATTCACCTTAAACAGTGATTGGAATCAAAATAGCACATACACAGTCAATCCCATCATAAAACTATCAATACAATATGGAATATTGTGTCATAATAAATCAACCTCAATTAATCATAAAATCCAACAATAGATGTTGGAATATATCAAATCAATACAAAAACTATTTGATTTAAACATTCTTTTCTAAATTGAAATCATTAAAAATATTATAATTATAAAAGAAAAAATTTATTTTGAAAATATTCAAATAATATTTTAAGGGAATACATTAAACTATTATAATACCCATAAATAATGACACCCTCTATATAAGTTAAAAAATTTACTTTACATAATTTGTCAAAAAGGTTATAATGTACCAAGTTTGGAACACGAAGAAAATTTTCCATTCAAAACATATTATAAAAAATAAAACCGACCAATTAATTAATTCAACCCATAGTTTAAGAAATAGTAAAAATGGTTTGAAATAAATTTTTATGAAACACTGATGTTGATGATAAAGGAGCCCCAATAGAGTCATACATATAAACAAGCTCGGATAATGATGAGATTGTAAAATTAACCCTTAATTTGTACTTTTAATTAGTCAATGGTACAATGACATCCTTTATAATGATTAAATCGTTTTTATTAAATTATATAAAAACCACATAAAAATATGATATCATATATGATCGTTTAATATTATTTTTTGATAATAATTCAGTAGTGGCATTGTTTCAGGTGTTAACTGATTCATTTTCATTTACATATTTTGTCATGTAAGTTGTTATTATTTTGGATAAGATTTATTTTATTCATATCCATATTGAAATTATTTTTATTAAACATTATTTTTAATCATCAAATGAAAATTATTCTTGAATGGTTACTATGGGGAATGAAATATCATCGCGTTGTGGAGACGATAAGTTCTACGTATGGATGAGTGATAATACAATTCTATTGGTGGTGGAATAGTATAAAATTGTATGGTATATTATATATAAGGAATCATTAACAGGTTATATATATTATTTAAATCTATTATATTCGTTAATATACCCATATAAATAATTAGGTGTTGAATAACAATCTAAAAAATGACGTGGAGATGTTAAGTCGTACGTATGCACGTATAGTGACTTTGTCATTTATAGTATAAATAGATAAATAAATAAGGTTGTGACTTATTTATAATAACAAAATAGTATATATATGGTACTGGAATAATTATTTTTATATGTAAAATTCATAATGTATAAGAAGAAAAGAACATTGAAATGTGTGATAAAATAATTACCTATTCTTTGGGTGTTTCTTTTTGATTTGAACAAAATAGCTCCGTAAGAATTCATTATAATCAATGTAATTACTCTAGGTTGAAGTTATGGTATTTAGGGGATATTTTAGCAGGTTGGGGCTTAGCAAAAAGGCTTTGGTGCTATGAATTTTAGTGAATGGGAATTACCATTTTATAAGAGAGGTGAGTGGCACTTTTGGAAGAGATTGAAATATTAATTTATTATAAAATCATTTTCGGTTTTTAGTAGTTCAAAATGTATTTATTTCGAATATAAGGTGAGGATGGGCCTATATACTCTCAAACAATTGGTTTTAGAAAAGTTTAGTTCAACATATTAGCCTTATATTATACATTTAACAGTTGGTAAAATATTTTTAACATTTACAATGTCTTCCTATAATTTTATATTACATTATTTATAAACATAATTTTAAATTACAAGAGAACCTCAAGAGGTTAAATAATGACATATCTATCTTTATATAAATCCTTCTTCTGAATATTATATTTTTTTATGTATAATATAATTTAATAAAATGGTTTCTTTTTTAAAGACACATTTATGTCAATTTTGACACTACATAGTATTTGGTTTATCTGAAATTCATAACAACATTATTACTTAAAAAAAATTCATTTAATCAACAATAACATGCCAGATAAAATTTTAAATTTTTTGAATGTATTTCTGTTTATATTTATTTTAAAATTTATAACAACAGTTTTTTTAATCATTCATTAATAAGGTAATTATTTCATTATAATTATTTCATAAACAAATTTATGTATTTAATGCCGAATATTTTAAATATATTAATGCGATGTAGTAAATATTTTTTTCTTTATAATTATTTTTTTTATTCTAATAAATCATATGTGTATCCCTATAGTAATTTTTTTTATTAAACATTGAATTAAGCACATTTAACTATTTGCTAAATAAAATATAATAAATGACATAATCGAATCCAAGTAGATAAAAAGGATCATATTTATCCCCTAAGGTTGATTTTGGTCAAAATACACCTATCCAATATAATTAGGTCATCATTTAGGGTATTTATAATATGTTATTTACCCTTAATTACCATATTTACATTTAACTGTTGAAAATAAAATTCAAAAGTTACAACTCACAAAAAATTATATTCATAATATTAAACAATATTTTACATAACTATGACAACAATTACTATTGAATTTTTAATATTAAATTCACATAATCGAAAAAATTACATTTTTTTAACATTTCGAAACGTGCTTAGAAGTTAGGTAAAAGACTTTAAAAAGTTCAATAAAATTGTATATGTCAATACATATTATAAAATGACTATTATCAATTACATTGCGCTAACATAGGTATTATGTATCTAGTTTGACATTAAAATAAATTTAAATTTAAATAATGTTTTAAATAAAAAGATTGTTTTAAACAATAACACAATGTTTTTCACTATTCATAAAAAAATTAATTTTTTTAAAAAATTACCAAAAAATCACAATAAGCTATTTCTGAATTTCCAAACCCATAGACGAAGATAATTTTAAAAATTAAAATAATAAAATTTCAAATAGAGTATATTACTATTCATAAATTCTTTTTAAATGGCTAGTTTGATTGATTGTGTAGTGTTGGAACTCGAAGTTGCGTACAACACAATAGAAACTATTATTCCTATAGAAATGTATCGTGGAATAATGGGGTTTCATACTATTATATAAATGAACCTGGTTCTTTTATAGATGTATAATAAATTAATATTTGTTATACTGTCAAACAATTAATTAGTACTGTGAGAGTCAAGACAAAAGTTAAGAGAATTCCTTCTCGCTCTATATTTTTGTGAGATACGTGTCGTAGTCACTGTTCACAGCTTTTGTGTGGTGTATACACTGACCATGAATATATTCTATACAAAATTTACATAATTATTTATTTATTTACATTAATATATTATGATATTTATTTCATGTTATTTATGTTTCAAAAGATTCTAAATTGGTAAATTAATTTTGTCTCAATTAGCATTCTTTGAGAAACAATCCATGTTATATACTTATATTTTTTTATTTTAGGAGTATAAACTATGTTTGAAAAGTTATAACAATAAAATTTTTATTCACATGATATTTTAATGCAATATGTAATTTCATTTTCTTATATGGTTACTGTTATTTAAAATTAACACGTTGTAAGATTTTATTGAAAAATCCTCAATGTTTTTATGATCACGTTTTCATTAATGAAATATTATTATCCTTAATTCAAGATAACTCTTGAATTTTATTCTCCCATGGTTAGTATTTATGTCATCATGTATTAGTACATCATTTTCCAATCTTTGATACTTAATATAATTATGAATTTTTTTAGAAAATAGGTTCATATATCTCTCTTCAGTCAGAAATATTTGTTCATTCAAAACCATGTATTATTGGGATGATTCCAATATTTATATATTAATCTATAATGTTCATTAAACGAAATCATCCACTTCTTTTTTTTAAAAAAATTTGGTTTAATAATATTATATTTTTATCATTCTCCAATTGATTCACTTTTATAACATCTTTTCATTGTAAATGGAATATTGTTCTCAACTTGTATAACATTCAAAAATTTTCCTACCATCATTTCATTTATGCTTCCTTTACATGTTTAAATGTTTAATTTTTTCATTATTTTATAAAATATATTTTCAAATAATCTATTTTCAAATAATTTTAAATATTCTTTTATATATATTCCCGAAATAATGATTTTCAAATATTTTTCAAGATCCTATATATGCATTCATGGAAAAGTGTTTTCAAAATATTTTAGATTTTCCTTTATTCGTTTTAAGTATTTTTACATGGAAAATAATTTTGAAAAGCGTTTTTCTTTTAAATGATTAATTTTTCAAAGAAGACGAATATTTTACTCAATAAATGTTTTTAAAAGATCAATAAAAATTATTTCATATCTAAGATAACATCCATTAGTGTTTCATATTAATTAATTGGGAAATTATTAGATCACTAAATTCATAATATTTATCTAAATTGATTATTTTCTAATGGAATTATGTTTTTCAAATGTGTTTCTCTTTATCAATTTTTATTATTTAGAATAATTTTTTTAAGGGGTTGTGTTTTTGATAAAATGATTATGAATCCTTTTCCTCCCTATTTTATTGTATGATTACATGTTCATAATGTCAAATAAATTTCCTGGGTTATTAAATAATTATTTATCATCTTCTATGCCATGTATGTATGATATCATTATACGATGGGTGGGACATATATCTACCTCAAATTCATTTGGAATTTATTTATATCTATTGAAATATACTATAATAGTCTCAGGAGTGAACTATAATGACTAAGATGTCCATAATACTGAACCATGACTACCAAAATGTTATATGGAGGGAACCCATGCTACTAAGATGGTCATGTGAGTAGACGATGACTAACCAGATGGTATGGGGGGTGAACCCATAATACTAATATAGTATTTATAGTTATTCCTTGGATACTATAGAAATTATATTATATGCTAATGTGTTTTTTACTATTCCATTTTTTATTGAAATGTAACGCTTTCACAACTCATGTTTATTATTTCCATACGATTCTTGTATTATGAAATGTCAGGATTTATTCCATGATTCATTATTATGATCATTTATATGTAGGGAATGATCTTGTAATGTTATAAACACATTATCATACTCGTATACTCATGTTTTTTTTACATGTATCCATTATAAACCTTTACAATGAATATGATATCATGCATTTTTATATTTCCATTCTCTAATGTGATGAAGATACATAAAAATATTGTTGTGTCTATGATGTGATCTTGTCAATAAGATCTTATAAGGGGATAATATAGCTCACTCAAGTACCAATGATTATGTTTCCATGTTTTTAATTGTACTATGTTTCCACGTTCTTTAGGCATCTGTCAGTATAATATTTTATGCATTCTACAAAAGTGAGGTATAGTTAATGTTTTTGAATACTGGGATTCTATAGTTAGAATTAGAGAGAAATTTTAGATATCATTTTGAAACTAGGATGACAATACTCTAGTGAGATTACTAGGTATATTTATAAGGATAAGTCAGTTGATGTATCTGTATTTAAGTATAAGGAATATAAAATGATTGGGAAACTATAATAAAATTTTGGTATAGGTTATAGTTGTTGGTTTACTATATATATGCCATTTTCAGGATACTACAAGTTGGTGTGTCTCTCACAAAGATATATGTTTGGGAAACAACATCGAAATGATATTCTAATCTTGAGTTGGGGTAATCCGGTACACAATAATAGGCCTACTTATAAACCAATTTTTCACTCTCGAGGAAACTTCTATTGAAATTATCAAACACTACATGACCTATTATTAGGTATTTGAATTGAATATGGATATTTATAACCCCATATGATCATAAGGTGTCATAGGTTAAGGAAGGTTTCATAGAATAGACATCTTATATGATACATTTAATGATTATGTGATTCCATTCTAGTTTTATCAGTTAATAATCAATTCTTTTTGGATCATGATAACAGAGGGATCTTGAATGAACTATTTTAACATTTTTAATGATTGAATTTTTTTAGAAGCAATCAGATTAGATGACCACTATAATAAAGGATGTTGTGATAATTCCTAATCATATATCAATGAATATGATAAAAAATTTGTACCTTGTCCAACTCTCTAACTCACCATGGTATAGAAGAAAAGAGTTCACTAAGAATTTCGATAATTTTGAGCATGGAGGAATGAAGATTTGTCTTTGTTTCTGAAAATAATGTGAAGATAATCGCAAAAGTGAATGTAATTGAGGAACAAGAATGTGTTTCAACACTTGGAAAGAAGGACACAAATCATGTAACAAAAAATGGAAAATGAAAATTCTTATTAATGAATTTGATGAGAATGTTATCCTTGTAAGTCATCATAAAATTTTATGTATTTTTATTGAATAATTAATTATCATTATTAAAATAGATATCTTTATTTGAATCCTCTTGAAGATAATATGAAAGGTGGTACGAGTAATTGATATATTGCTGAGGATGATGAGATTAGAGATAAAATGTTAAAGTAAAGTGTTATTATATAAAATTATGAGGAATAATTCTTATTTATTATTGGTGAATTGTAATATTCGATGTTTTTATATATTTTTAATAAATAATTATGTAATGTAAATTTTGAAATATGTAATCATTGTTCATCTTAAGATATCTTCTAAGGGTATACACATATATTTTGAAAGATTCATATGGAATTAGATTGTATTTTAATGACTACATGTTATTTGGACTGAGGGTTGAAATCCCTTAATATGTTCTTATGTGATGATAATTTTTTTATTTATATATATTTGATATGAACATGTTAATTTTATGGTATTTATTACCTCATAACTAATCATGTATATGTTAAAAATGTATTCAATGTTATGGGGGGAATATTTTACAACATCATAGATTTAATGAATATATCCAGTTACCTCTAGAATAAGGAATCATTCATGTTATCCAAATGTATTTATGGTAATTCATGTTATTTGAATGTTTCAATATTATATATGATTTTGTTATTCAATTTTTTTGTAATTTTACAACCAAGTGATACTATTTGATATATTAGGGAAACATTTTAGGTTAATATTTTGACTTTCATTATAATTTTTTAACATTATACTATTATAACAGTTATAATATTATCCAACTTTTTAAATATTATGTTAACCATTAGATGAATTTTTTTTGGAATAAGGTATTATCTAACAAAATGAGATTTTACACAAATTGGATAAAATTTTATAAAAACATGGTGTTGATGAATATTAATGATATATGTAATGGAATATCATGGATCTCATTATATGTATGTTCTTTATGAATGAAAAAATAACCTCTGTTTTTAGGAAAATATGGGAAGTGCATCAATGAAGAAAAATGGGTGAGGTTGTACCTAAATCATGCATGTATATAATTTAATGAAATTTTTTTAACTTCATGAAAAATGATCTTGAAATGAAAATGTTATTCTAGTACATATTTTTTTAATGAATTTTAAGTTCTATCATTTCATCGTATATTTGTTTCTTTGTGATTGTTATCTTTATCAAGAAATTGGCCTCTATCATTATCCATTATTATGTGATGGTTAGATTTTGCTTAAATGTCTCTATTTTTACTTTCTACCTATGTTTTCCCATGTGGAGACATAATTAAGTGTTACTTTTGATAACCCTTATTGTTCAAAAATTCCATTTTTAAGTGATGTCTTCGTATTCTTTTTTTTGATATGGGATTCTATGTATGAACCATTCCTAAATTAATCCATTGATAAACATGAAAAAAATCAAGGGAGAAATACGTATTATTTCGGGCACAATGTAACACATTGATATATTTTAGACATTTGGTTGAATTAATTCACTCTTTTTGATATTTATGATTTCAAAAAACACTAAGAATAGTTATTATATCTATATAAATTTAATATTTTTTCTAGTATTTTGTGTAATTTTATATTAATCGTGAACTACACTCCATATAATGGTTATGTTTTTTTATACGGAAGACCAAGGTAAGCTTACATCTCATGAAAGACATTACATAATGGTTTTCGTATCTTAGAAAACTTAGTTTTACAAAAAAAATCTATTATCAAAAAATATATTATATATATAATATAATATAACCTAGACATTAAATTACCTTTTATGCATAATATTAAATATATTATGTATATAAATTCATTTCGAAAAACATAAAATTAATTAATTAGATACAAATTATTTAGAAATGAAAATATGGTCCAAATTGAATATAAATGGATTATTTTTATAAAAAAACTATTATTATTCTCACTTACTCATTTTATTAATATTTCATATTTTTTCCAAAACCTATCTTTGGTAGGTATTATACAACACCCCTCTATTTATCTTCATAAACCCACCCCATCATCCATATCTATTCATTTAAAAACCAAGAATCATGTCCCCACTCAGATATCTTCTTTGTAGAGTCATCCCATTATTACCAAATTATCTCTAGAATCTCTTCTTAGTATTTTTAAATAACACTCTATAGATAAGGGATCATCTAATTGTTATCTTGATTCATGTATCTTCTCCTTGTAATGTTTTTTGTTTCCAATTCTAGATGTTGAGATATTGTTTTCCACATCCCTGTTTCATTAAATTGTATTTAAAAATTATTATATAACCCTATATATTTCATTAAATAATTTAATTAGTATTTTTTTATTTCTCTTATAATTTCTAAATTTCATTGTGTGTTTTTCCATCCAAACCATTGTGTTTGGGATACTAGCTTGATTTTCACTCATGGTTGTTAACAGAGAAATTCCAATAATAAAATAATTGAGTAATTGAATGTTTTTATTTCTCATTAAACTATCATTTATTTTAATTTTATGATATATGACCCTATTTTTAATTATCTATATAGCACACATATACATGTACCGTAAAAAACGATTTCTTCTCCATGAATAATATATCCATCGAATTAATTTTAAATACCTTAGTCTCATGATATGTTAGGAATGAGATTAAAGTGTCATCTTAATCTATAACATGACTTGTTAAAATATTTTATGATGTCTTTATTTTTATATAATAATTTTTTTTTGATTTTATTTTTAAATATATTTCCATATTTCCCAGGATACCATTATGTTAGCATGCCATTAACTGTTGTTCATGTCTATGATTATCGCCCATTTTTTTGGCCCATTGAAATGCCTTTTGTCTCTCATGTGATAATTTATTTAGGTAAATATTTTTTTATTCCATTAATCATATTTCCATTTAACCCATTTCTTGTGTATTTCCATAGGTTATCCCATTCAATTTTTGAGGACCTATGATTTCTAAGATAATTTGAATGATTTTTTCAATAATTATGTTGCGACCCCTGTCGAATATAGTATGATATGTGAAAATTTTCCATATATAATATTTATTTTTATATTTTGGGTTGTATTACATGTATTAATATACAATAAGTCATGAATTAATATGTTATAAAATTAATGGGTTTCATGCACAATGTTTGAATTAATGTTGATTCATTTGATATAGTGATTGTTATCCTCCACAAAAAACATGAGATTCATTTTCTTCGTGTTACTTAATAGTTTGTATTACCATTTTTACAATGATTATTTTCACATATATTATGATTTCATTAAAGTTTACACATGATTACCATTAATGTAATGATAAATTGTCACTATTAATTTAATGTAAACAAGTGAATCATTATCTATACTAAAATCTATAATGATTATTTCTAATAACAGTCCATTGGAATTATTCTCATCTCATTTTATAAGAAAATTAAATTCATTTCCTTATTTTAATGATAAAAAAATGTCTATCAAAAATAAATCTTCATTTTTTAAGAATATTATTTACAAATTAGATGGGATTTTCTTCTTAAAAACATAGAATTTTCATAAATTTTTTATTAAAAAACCATTAATCCATATAAAATATTCATTCATTAGGACCATTCATTCAATATATTATTTATTTATAATAAATATCCTTTAATTCAACCTCTATATTAGAAATTTAATGCTCTTGTTGTAATGATTTTTAAACACATTTCTCATGATTTTGTAAAACTATGTTTGTATCATTAGAACTTCTTAATTGTCATTCTATCTTAACACCTTTTCTATTTTCAAAAATAATATTTTAAATATATATGGGTATTACATCTCTTTTAAGAAGGCCCTATGTATTCTAGGGATTATTTATCAATACATATTTTATTATCAGTTTGTACATTCTGTAAACCTTTTTTTTAATATAAATTATACATTTTTTATAAAATTCAAATCAATGAGGTTCTTAAATATTATAATAAAGAAAATTATGTTCATAAATTACCATGTACCTCTAGAAAAATGAAATAAATATCCCCATGAAATTCTTAATATTATCTTTCAAAAATCAAAACATCATTTACCAAGAGTGAACAAGAAAAAATGTATATATTTTACTTGTTCCTATCCATTGATGTTGTTAAAACATGGGCTATTAAAATATCTAAACCTAATTAAATTTATATTATTTCAAAACCACTTATCATTGGGATAATTGGTAGTATTTTTAAATATATAATATTAAATTTCATTATAAAATGATCTATATGTAGCCTCCATATAAATTTATTTTGAAATTACATTCTTTGATGACATAATTCATTAAACAAAAACTAAACTATTGTTCCTCCACTTTATTATAACATTATATATGTGTGTGTAAAATATGACATATTCATTATTTATTTCATGCATCTAATTATAATTTTCTATAAAAAATATGTTTATTTGAGAAATTATCAAACAAAAATCCTTTGATAACAAATATTATTTTTTAAACATGTTAATGATAAGTTTAAAATAACTTGTGGTATTTATATTTATTAATTATAAATAATTCATAAGTATCATAAGTAAAATTAATAGTAATAATATTGAAATACTTATCTCATTTATTTTATATAAACTTGATTTTAAGGTATAGTTAAATATATATTTATATGAGTCTGACTTATTTTTATCTATTTTTCGTAGTTATTTGTTTTCAATATTTTTCCTTTCTGAAAAACAACACAGTTGTTTCTTATTTTTCGGTTGACCATATAGAATGTTTATCATAACATAAAAATGAAAAATTACCATAATATTTTTCAATTGTAAATGAATATGACTTTGATGTCATAACATTTCTCATCTTATAAAGAAATTGTTATAATATTCATCATTATTGGTCTGAAATTAGTTTCCACCCATTCATTATCTGTGACTATAATCTTTATATCCTTATGTATTCAAATAAAATAATTAGTGTAATAAAAAATATCTTAATTACCATTACCACAATATGGATATGGGATCACGTGATTATGACTTTATTCTAAAAAAATAGTACACAATATCATGTGATATTGGTCTAATAAATGTGTGTGATTTCAATGATGTAAGAATTTACAAACTGATCATTTTCATTGGAAGGAATACACATATATCCTTTTTTTCATCACATTTTACTTATTTTTATTTTCAATCAAATGTTATGAGAAACCCATATCCAACATACATGTTAATTATTTCTATAGAGCCTTATATATAACCACAAAAAAATTAATTATTTTAATCTATAATATTTTTCTATAATCTATAGTATCCTCTTTTTTCTATTACTCAGATTAAATTATATAAAAATATTTGGTGGTATGACCTTTTTAATAAAACAGACTATAGGTATATTTATGATAACCAAATATAATAAATATACTAATCCTACAAATTTCCAAGTAACACATTCCCTCAATTCTATCCTTCACACTTTAACATGGCCTCTGTTCCATGTATTATCACTATGAAAACCAGTTTCTATCACCTGCCCCATCTTCTAACCGATTGTTCCCTTGATTTATGCTTCCGCTCATGCTCTCGACCAAGGTTTCTCACAACATGGTGTCATCGTCTACCCGCTCCTCTACTGTATCCCTCCTCGAGTTCCCTCTCTGAATCCCCTATCCCTACTCTAGGGTTCCTTATCCTCTCCCCAACCCCCCTCCCCCACTCACCTAAATGAATCCCTTCTCCATTTGTGACTCTTCTCCTGTGTGATCTGCCTTTGGATCTTGCATCTACTACTTATCCACAACCACTTACTCAACATTCTCATCTGCCTCCTCTGATTCTACACCAATGACTACGAATCATAGAGGATTTATGTATTCCTCATGAATCTACTGTTTGTATCAAATAATGGTTCTCTGAAAATATTTGGTGTCAACGTATCTCAATCGGAAAGTGAGGAGCTCTACATCAGATAACATCTTAGCTTGGTAACCTATCTCTCATCTCCCTCTAAATCCACAAATACCTGCAACATTTCCATTAGACCATCAGAATTTACGATGCCTAACAACTTCATTTCAACCCATATTACCATCACCCATATATTATCTTTATACTTCCTACCAACCATCCTCTAAACAATAGGAATGTTATATTATTATCCTTCAAATGGAAATGGCACATTCGGAATGATAAATTGGATGGAATCCATAAGAATGACAAACCATGTTGTAGTAAAAATTTGCATTGATGATGCAAAGGTGAGTAATATAAGGTTTTTTATATTAAACTTGGGATATCAATGTTTTAAATTTTAAAAACAGGGAAATTTCAAGTATGGATGAATAAGGTAAGGGACTATTTTACAACTCTTTAAAAATTGCTAATAGCACTTACTCTTGTTTGTATTTATAATGTTTGTTTCTTGAAAAAATAATAATTTTCCTACTAATTCAAGAATGATATAGTCAAATGATGTGTGATATATCTGAAATGATGCATGTTTATAATGATAAACGAATTTAGTTGGTTCAAACAATAGTTTATTTATCAAAATATTTGAATGATATTTTGCTGCTTCGTAAATTCAATGTTCAATGGAAGTTTTTTTCACTAGAGCTTTGCAAAAAGTGCCAACTAATTTTGTTTGAAGATGATGACATTAAAAAATGTTAGAACCTGTACTTCAAAATTATCTTTAATTTATAATGCTTATTCCATAGAAATATTAGATTAATTGGATGTGATCTATTTTGCCTAGATAAATGGCCAACTATGAAAGATCATTAGTTCCTGTGAATATATGTTTTATAAATCGATTCCATGAGTGATCATTCGTTATATTACATTCATCTAAGATGGTTTTACCTTCACATGGATTATTTTGACCTTTTCTCAATATTATCCATACCATTTTTTAATATCATCCATCACTATACTATTTTTATGCATTGGTGGACATTCAGTTTGTATGATGTTTGGACCATATCAGACCTTTACAGTGATTATATACTAGATAATGAATCATTCCTACAGTAGAGTTTTTCATAATTTTGTGAAATTTTATCTTGGATTGGTATACATTGTTTATTTAGACTCTTACTAACAGTGCCAAAAGGTTCCATTAAAGATTAATATGATAAAAAATCTATCATAATATCCACTTATTATCTGCTATGGACTTTTTCTCAATGATTTTATTGTATGAAATTATTTGTATCTTCATAAAATCAATTCAGGATGATTTACTTTATCTTCATAGAATTAGTATTTATTTATTTATTTACGATGAACAACACTCCAAGGGTTATTTCATCGTTATTATTTGTTGAGGTAAATTTTTTTCATTTCATTAGTTTTCATTTTTGACATTTATAGACCATCGTCATCCATCAGTTGTAAGGGATTCAAAAAGGGGTCATGAAGTAGGAGGGGAGGGGTATGAGGGCAGTATATACTTGTACTCCACCATCTCCTGAGTATGATTTTTATACATTTCATTTTTTTATGTTTTTCATTTTATAACATGTAGTATACAATATTTTAAGGTATTTTTTATCATTGGTACTTGCCTCAAAACCCGTATTAAAATATTAAGTGATGTCTATTTTCAATGATTTTTTTTGTCTAATGTGATTCATGATGGTCTATGCCATATTTTTCCATTTTATTACTCTATTTATTTTTTTTTGTGACCATGGATTAATAATGGAAAAAATAGTCTTTCCAAGATAAATTTAACTTTACATTTTTCATCTAGCAGAAGAATATTTAGGTATGTTTAAAAATTACTAATAAATATTTTTTCTAAATTATAACTTCGTTGGAATTTTTTATTCATATATTATAAGATATTTTTACATTTAGAGTGTTTTAAATTTATATTGTTTTTCATTTATTTTTTTTTATTCTATTTTAATCATATATATGATTCAACCATAAGGTTAAAATCTCTATCTATCGAATTGTTACAAAACATTTCATCAACCGATGAGTGAGGATATAACTACCCTAGATTAAGGGATTTCACGGTTTTTTTTGTTTTTTTATAAGATAGTTAATAGATTTATATTTTTATCTAATTTATTTATATTTATAGAAAAATGATTCATATTTTATTCCATATAGGTATGCAGATTCTATTCCCGATTACTCTCATATTACCCTCTTTATTGAGTTTGTAAGAAGTTACTTGATTCAATGAATATTTCATTAATTTTTTTGCATACATATTTCACATCATTGTCCCTCTATGAAAATTCCTTTACATGCCCTGAATATAGAATATTAATACAGTTGGGTAGAAACAAGATTAAATGAGATGATGCAACTCCCCTGGCTTATGTTATTTCAAAATTTTATTATGTGTTTTTTATAATAACATGGTTAACATGATCATTTTATTTCTAAACTTTTTCATATTTTTTTCAAATATCTATGACTTTTTTCTCTTACAGTTTTGTAGATTCAATTCATGATTATTATCCTATTTCTGTCATTGATGTGTATATACAGAATTATAAAAGTTAATGATGATTTTTTATATTCTATAAGTATGTGTTTCGCAACATTTTACCTATTTTGACACTTTCGTAACACATATTTTTTAAAACTCTGTTAAATTATATAAGTGGATCATGTAATATTTCCATTTTGTTGTTACATAACTATTTCTTAGAAGTATATATATTAACACCTTTAACATCATACATTATTGTGTATAAACCTATAATGAGTTTTTATCATCCCTATCTCATAACATCACATATTGTAAAACATATTTAAATTAATAGTATGTACTGTTAACAAATATTTAAAATAGTACGTCAAATATTTCTATAGGGTATTTCAATTAAAAATATGTACAACAGAACAACACAGAAACTTCATAAAGTATTTTTGTGTTGTTCACAAATAATATAATTGATTTCATGGATATCATATTCAATTTCTGTGATTTTTCACAGAAATACTCTTACAATCACAACATAATCTATTGAAATAAATGTGAAAAAATTTATTTTTGTGCTCTTAAAAACACAATTGTATGAATATTATTGTTCATTAGTATTGTTGTTTTAACATTCAAATGAAATTTTTTGGGTTCAAAAATAATAATTATACATAATTATTTTTTATTCACACCATGTGTGATGTGGTGTTTTACATTATCTCAATTGATGTTTTTGAAAATTTGAAACAATAATATGCTTACATGTCGATAAAAATTCAAAATAGTAATAAATATAGATGTACATTTTTATAGAGTATGGTTGTTATGTTTTACAATATTGTGTTGTTCACAAATAATTAAAATGTGAAACTAGAATACTTTTAAAAAATTTATAAAACATACCATCACATTTTTATATACTATTGATGTTCAAAGATGTAAGAGTATATACTGTGTGTTCTGTGCTATTTCACATCACACATTTAAAATATTTTGTAAATAATCACATAACATTGTGATGTTTTTTTCAAAATGTGTGATATGATGTACATATTGAATAGTAAATACTCTCACATTTTTTTATTTGTTCATAATATACTATTTATAATTTTTTCCCAATAATATGTTTTTAAAATAGCACAGCACAAAAATATTAGAACACAGAAAATAGTAAACATGTGCTATTTTACATTTAAACAGTTGTATTTATTTATATTTGCTGACATTTACAGCACATGATTACATGAGTATGCTTATAATAGATGGGTTGTTTCAAAAAAAATTAACATCGTGATGTGTTTTATCACCTTAATTATTTTTGTTATGTGTTTTTTTACATTATAAATAGAAAAAGTTTATATAATATTAAAAATAACAGATATGAGATATTTTAAATCTCCGAGGTAAGAATATATAAATAACATCCCATATAAACCTTTTATTTATTTCAAAGAGTTTCTCACATCCCGTACAGATTTCCTCACTCCACCTTGTGACATTTCCATATACTATTGGGCAGTACATGAATGTAGACCTTGAATTTGAAGTCGCCGGTATCTTTTTTGAATCAACGGTGTGGAGATAAATTTTTACATCTCAATTTCTACATCTATATTTGTTATAGTAAAAATAACAGTATATTAATCATTTCTGTTTTCCATTCCATTTCACATTCCCTTCATTTCATCCTAATGCCTCTTGAGGGATTTCTGTTATATAATCTGCAATGTTGAATGATGCATTATGCTGATTTGAAGAGTTGGAAGAGCCATATATATTGTATTAATTACCTATACATACATTTTAGTATGCATTCCATCTACTTATAGTTTTTTATTCCTCTTAACTACAGACTCCAAAACCATTATTATCTCTATTTCCATGTGTTAAGAGTAGCCTAATCTATTAATTTCTTCTTCCAATTTCCTCCCACTCTCTCTACAATTTACACTCTCTAAACACGTGACACAAATTACATATATCATCCCATTAATTTTTTTTTGTTATGAATTATTAATGGTGGTTTTGTTATAAAGTATCAAATCATGTTGTGTATTTTAATGATACCCTCTTAATTCACGTGTGTCCATTACATGCATCCACTGGATTTCAACTGGATAGATTTCATGCATGGATGGTATTTTTTGGCTAAGTTGGATTGTCCTTCCCCTCATTTTTACTCAGTGCTATAGTTATGGATTAAATATATAATCTTGGTATTTTAGGGACTTTACAATTAGCACTTATTCAATTAGAATTAATATTTTTTAGATTGTGTTCGAAATGAGGGTGATTGAAAATATGGTAAGATTCAAATGGATGATTGCATGGTGGTGTCCTGTTTCAAGCACAAAAAGGATGAATGTGGTTCTATTGTGTATGTATGATATCTAAAAATGTATTCTGCATTTGAAACATATTTCTATTATTTCAAATTTGATGTTTTGGTTGGTGTTCTGTAATCTTGTTGGTTCTCTTGTAAGGTTTTTCACATCATGGAATTTCATTATATGGTACATGAACCTATTTGACCACTACAAGTGTCTGATGGAGAACCCATGTCACATCATTGGAGAAAAGTGGAGTTTTAAAGATGCAGCCTTTGGTTTGGGATCAAGTCATTACATGAAAGGTGCCTGAGTGATAGTAAAGGCCCTTCACCTATTCATATTTCAGCCTCACTCACCATCAACCAAATTATCTAGACCTTTCATTTAATTATTTTTAGTTACATGATTTTTAATGCAACTATAAACATAACTATGATCTTATTTAAATTATCTTTTTGAATCATTGTTTCATTCATGTAATTGATATATCCATCATGAATTCCCATTATGAATCTGCATTCCTTATTAATTTAACTAAATATTATCTTTTATATTTATGATTTCTCAAAAATTTCTCTATCTTCTATTCCATTATTATGTACCACTCATTTCAGTTTCATATATATTCAATATTAATATTAAAATTTTTGTTTGAAAAATATTATTCTATTGTTGAACAAAAAGAATTGTTTTTTTTTGTTGTACGAATGGACGGGAAGAATACTAGTATAATCATAAATTTCACCCTTTATTTTGTTTAATTCGTTAATTTATTCATTGTGTTTTTATATCATATCCCCGATACAAAAAATTATCAATTTTTGAGAGAAATATATATTTTACAAATGATATATATTCCCTTGGTCCTTTTGTTCAACAATATTAAATCAACATAAAAATAAAATTCACAACATATTTTTAAATCATCTTTATCAACATGTGTTTATTTCATCATCTCTTATTGAATGATATTGACGATTTTATCCACATTGTCATTCATTTTTGATTTTTTAAATTTACTGTATTTAATTGTTTTTGTATCATCTAATTTTTGTTTTTTATCTACATAATAATAGTATTTATTTTCATAATTATCAAAAAATAAAACATTGTCTGTATCAAATTTTCTTCTTCCCAATACATTTAGTTAAAAATTAATTATTTCCACCTTCTCTCATGTCTAAATAGATTGTATATATTTTCATATCACTGTATTCATATTTAATTGAATCTATAATAAAATTCCCCCATTATATTGATTATTCCACCAATTATTTTGTATAAATATTTAAATTTAAATAAAAAATAATTAATTAACATTATACTCCTGGTAACATTAACTTTAATAAATTGTCCTTTTTTCCATATAATAAATATTGTAGAACTTAGCCATGTACCTTTGGTTTTTAATAGGAATATCAACAATATCACTAATGATATTTATGATGTTACCAATATACCAAAACATAATTTGAGATCTTTTATATCAACGTTTTTATTTAATGATTAATTTAATTAATAATATTTATTTATTATACACTATGATCATGATGGGATCCAATATTTCATGAAACATTACTTCTATTTATTTTTATTATTCATCAGAGTCATTATATTATTTTTTATTGTTTTCTTACTAGATTATTTTAATGATGGCATTAAATATTGATTACAATATACTTTATATGAAAATATTCTTCTTTATTATCATTTTCACAGTAAGACTCCAAATATATATATAATAGTCATCATTTTATTAATAATTATAATTTGTGTTTCCTTTTTAGAACCCTAATTTTTTGGACCATTAGCCACCTTATTAATGTTTTTTATTGTTATGTTGGGTTAATCACCCTCATAACAACTATGATTATACCCGTGAATATTTTCTAAAAAATTTCCAACAATTCTATATTATTATAATATAAAATAATCATTTAACTTGTACATAACAATTATTATTTGTATGACTATTGATGAAAATGTTAATAACACACTAAAACAAATTTTTTCATTTTAAAATCTAGATTATTTATCATGAGGCATCTCATTTTCATATATCTGTTATCCTTTATGGAATTTATTACAATTTTATTTTCCAATATTACTTTCATATTAAATGAAATATATATTTTTCTCAAATAATATGTCAAGAAATTTTTAACATGCCATATATATACTCATCCCTGTATTTCTCATCTTCAGTAAAATTTGATTCCTTGTATGTTTACGTAGGACTCACATAATTTTCATCAAGATGGTAAAATCTTTTGGAAAATCTCCTTCACATTTTATAAAATTATAAATTATTATAAAATTAATAAATAATTTTTCCACTAATCCCTATTAATAGTATATATATTTATATTTGAATATAGAATGTAAAAATATTATTTTTTAACTCTCTCACATTCCTTCTTCCTTCATCTATGTCATTTAATTCAATTAATATTCCACACATCAATTTTGATTCTAGAACTATTATAATATTTTATCAATGAGAGATGACATAAATTAATTGTTTTTACTTCCATTCGTTTCATTAATATTTTTATCATACTATTCTTAAAGTGGTTTTTCATAGAATATGTTAACCACTTTCTTAATGATGTCACCACAATCAATGAACACATATCTATATTGACACATTTCTCTTTGTATACTCATCCATTTTTATATTTCATAGAAAACAAAATAAAACATAAAATTATCAGAGTACTCTATATATATATTGTTTTATATTTGACTACTTAAAATACTATGTTTCAGAATATAATCATTATATAAGAAAAAATAATGTGCACTTTTTTTATTCACATTTTTATTGAAAAATAAAAATTCAAAATATCTTATTGATATGATGTTCCTTATAAGAACCCACACGGACCATTTTTTATTCCATAGAACGGTCATGGGTTGATGATTAGTGTAATGGTATAATAATACAAATGATATATATTATCTATTATATGAAAAATAGTAAATCATTATAATTTATTAATTGGCATAGTCTGATATGAAATTTAGGGTATCACATAAAATTAATTAATTATTTTCATAAAATCAAAAATCCCATCAAAAAAATTGCATAAATAATATGAATAATATATCAAATATATCAATAAGAATAATTTGTAATGAACATGTATAATAAATAACCATTCTAAAAAGAAATGGTAACATAAATTTTTCTTTAAATTTATCTTATAAATATATACATTAATATATATAAATTTTGGTGAAACATATAAATATTATTATAATTTTGTCCACTAAACTATCATCTATCCCTGATAATTGATAAATTAAATTCATTAGTTAATAAACTAGATATTGATTGATAAGAAAAACATCAATTTGTTTGTATGAAATTATAATGACATACCATAATTTAAAAAATTCAGAATTCCAAAATAGTATGATACATATATATATATAACCTTCCCTATTTATATTAATGAGGACAATGATAAACATTCACTAACCCAATAATCACCAAAATCCAAGAATACAAATATCATGTTTATCGCCACATGATTTTTGCATTAACATCATATTTACATCATCCATATCTGTATATCAATAAATCATTAGATGAGGTAGTGGTAATGTTTCTTAGAATTCTAATGGTATATAAATATGTTATTTTTATGTAATGATTGTGTGACACATCATAAAATAAAATAATAAACACATTGTTACAAAATAATATAATGTTATATTAAACCCCCAATTAATCAAATATTACTTATTCATAATTTCTCAAGGATAACATTAATGAATGTTATTGAGATTTATAACACCATCATCCATTATATTACTGATTTCATGAGTTTATATTGTATTCACAATCTTACTACCCATATTATAAATTATACCATTATTTATGTCAATATAAAATAAATATTTTCTAAATATAATAAAACTATCCTAAATTTCAAACTACCCACTAACATAGATTATTAAATAAGTTAGTAATGACGGAAAAACATATTTGAAGGATTTTGATAGAAGAAAAAATATCCAAATAGAATGACTAATATTAATCAAAACCTATTATGTATGACTATCTACACATCCACTCGAATAAAATTTAGTAAATAAAGAATTGTGTTCCATTTAATCTATTGATATTGAATTTAAGAAATAGAATCCACAAAATCTTCATTAGAATCATTATAATGAATATAATATGATAGTAGTTGGGGTTTGGCTTAGTGGTAAGCACCCCGTAATACTACATGAAAAATGGGGGTTCAAAACCCATTGGGTGCATGGAACTGTAGCTGTACTGTAGCGGATACTGTAGCAGTGGCAATACTGTTGATCGGCGGGAACTGTAGCGGCGACAGGGCACTGTAGCGGTGGCGGTACTATGCGGTACTGTAGCAGCCGGGGTACTATTCACAGAATTGGAATTTGGTCAAAAATTTGGGCCTATGGGCTATGTAATGGGCTACCAGCCCACTGGGCCTTCGGGCTATGTAATGGGTCTCCCTCTACCCAGTTAAAATAGGTCTTTGCCTTGCTTTATTAAAAAAATGAGGCTTCGGCCCCAACCTTTAAAAAACAAATATTATATGATACATCATACATGGTTTTATAGGATGAAAATAAATTAATTCCTACTAACATCAAGTCTTATTCATTATTTTTAAACCGTTTATGTTAGATATGGATATAATTTAAAAAAGGGTTTTATATATAAAGGTTTCAATGAATTTTCACCCCTATATAACCCATTTTAAGTGAAAAATTTAGAATCATCCATAGAGAATTTTTGAATTCAGTATATACGATTCCTATGAAAAAAATTATTCCTAAATATTTTTTTTGAAATAACATTTATATATATTGAATTTACTTTATGATAATTTGATTAATGTTTAAAAAATTTATATACACGGGAAAATCACTCAATATTGTTATCATTCGATAAAAAGACTGAACATGCTTTATTAGAGTTGGAGAAGGAGGGGAAAAAATATTATATTATAACATGTACTACACCATAAACAATTATAATATATGGTAATAAAAATCATGGAATAAACTATCCATGATTAGACTATTATTCAATATAGAACAACATTCCATGGCCATGCCCTTAGTGTACATTTCAAACAATCCATTACATTGTAATACAACCTCATAGATAAATTTCATATTAACCTTATGGGATATCTTATGTATGATACTATTAATCTATAAATATGACTCTATTAGATACCATCTTATACACCATTTGAAATGGAAATTTTTATTTCTACAATATGTAAAATCATATATATTAACACAAAAACCCAATAAAGGTATTATTTTTTATATCCACTAAAACACCCAAGTGGTATCTAATAATCATTTTAATGACAATTTATAATACAATAATATCCTCAGTCACACATATTTAATTTTTGGACCTATTTTTGAGTATATAATTTTAAGAAATTATAAAATTTTTAATTCATAAATGTATGAAAATATTATCCTCTTTAAAACATTTAATTCTATCTACAATATAATGGTATTTGAATAATGTCTCTCCAAATAATATATATAGATAGGTATTCCAACTAATTGTTTCATATAATTTTATTCATAAAAATAAAAACTATTTTTCTAGGAAACTGAGTGAATACAAGATATATATTATGGACACTATTTATTTTTAACATATAAATTGTTAATTATTTGAGTATAAACCAACAAGGTGGAAGAAGGAATCTCATGTCATTCAACCTAGTGGATGATCAAATCAAATACAAATCATCAAAATACACAATTCCATCACATTATACATATAAAGGTATGTATATAGACATATGTAGTCTATCTAAATCACGGTCTTTGATGTTAAACTCTCCATATAGGAGGAATCTTATCTTGTGGGTTAAGCATCATCCAATGAGATGATAAAAAACACACCCCAATATCCCAATATTATATTAATATTAATTCCTTTTCACTAATGAAATCATAGTATAAATTTTTTTATACTAACTATCAAGAAAACTACATATACAAGAATTCAATTAGAAACATGAACCCATAGTATGTTAATGATTTTTTCTATGAAAATATATGTGTTTTTATTGGTTGTCAAACCCACATAGAAACATAATTTATCACCTCATGATAATATTTTTCTTCCTATATGATATTTTTACCATTATATCGTAGTCATTTTTCCCAATCGATACTACTCAAAAGTGAACATTATTTTTGGAAAACTAAATATTATACTTTTAAGAGTTTATTGATTTCTTTTTTAATGAATATATGTGGAAAACATGAAATAATTTTATGAATATGATTAAATATATATAAAATTATATATCTTTATATTCATAAAGTATTTAAAAAATATTAATAAAACCACATATAAGAACCATCCTAATATTTTATCAATTAATAGACAAATAACAAGGGCTTCTATTTGATAAAAAGTTATTATTCAGCTAAAATAATAAAATATCTATTTAATTTATAAAAATTCTCTATTTTAATACCAAATATAATCTTCCATTCTATTAATTTAGTGAGTAACATATTTGAAGTATATATGGTGGAATACTAGAAATAATATGAACCAATTTCTTAATGTCAAAATATTTTAATAATAAATTTAAACATCTTTACATCACCATGTTTAATTAAATGATTCTAATACATTCTATAGGCTATTTATAAATGAATCTTATTTTATCAACATCACATTGTAACCATCCTAGATAAACACATCATAGTGGTTATTTATGTATATAATATGATTTCATATAATTATATTTATATTTCGAAAAACAAGGTAAACAATATTTTGATATAATGTAACTTTTAAATTTGATCTTATAGATTCAATATTCTATTTATCACAATTTTTACTTCCTTAATTAAATAAATTCTCTCCCTAACATCAATAAAACTATTTTCCTTACCTAATGTAATGTCATGTTATAAATCATTATCCATGATAAAAAATTTATATTCATTCTATTATTGAAAGATGTAAAAAATAATCTATTATACTAATATATTATATAGAATTATATGTGTTTGGAGAAATATTGTGAAGGAATTTTATTTTATTAATTCACATGTGAATTATTTTAGTGGTGTAACTAAATACCTCATATTTTAAAATTTTAATTGAAAAAATTTTATTGTCTTGTATTTTTATAATCATATAGATAATTCATTTCATTTTTCAATTCTAATAATTTTTAATCCTTCTGAATAGAAAAATATTTACTCATGTTTTTTATAATAAATTATTTTAAACCAATATTTTCTCTTTAAACATAAGGGAAATGAAATTGGAAGACACTAATATTATTCAATTATAATTAATATTAAAATATTATTCTGTATTCAACTACACATCAAAACAATAGTTTTCATCATCAATTAAATGATAACTATATGATTCATAGTACATAACAATGATTTAAATAAAAACATATTTATTTCACTTGTTCATCATTTGAAATTTTTTTTAATTGATTTATATAATATTAGTTATTAATAATATCTCTACATGTTGTTTCCCAAACTTTTTTGAAAATATATATAAATCCATGTCATATAGAAACATTAATACTCATTATTTACAACAATTTTATGTTATAATTATGAATATAAACATATCAGACACTATAATATTCTACTTCTCCAAAAAAATTATCCTTTATTACTTTAACTATATTAAACTATTTTAGAAAAAGAATTCCATTTTATGAAATCATCTATAACATTATATAACATTTTAACTATTTCAATTTTAAATTTTTCTTTATTTTTTTTAATTTCAATTCCAAAAATAAATACATTACATGATCATAAATTAAATTATATCTCCAATATCACTAAGTTATAATAATATTAATTATTATTTATTGTGTGAGAATAGACTAATTCTCCATCAAAAATAATAAATTGTCAAATTTATTTTTAATATTAATGTTAATATTCTTTATAATTCATATATTAATATTGAATAACTTGTCAAACAACATCAATATTTGGATATATATAAATGAATTACTATAATATAAATAAATTTACATTACTATTATGATAAATTCATAAATTTTAATGTCTTAAAAATTATTTGTAATTATTCTGTATATGGAATTTTTCTGAGACGACGCGCTCTGTGGCACATGATTCTGAGGCCCAGTGATCCTGGAATAGAAATTTTATCATTTTTTAAAATTACATTCAGTAAATGCACGAATGGGCTTTTCTAAATTTTTTACCAGTTCTCAAATTGAAAATACGAGGACACAATTTATTAATGAAAGATGAGAATTTCATGGAATGTGCATTACATCTGACAATAATGGCCGAACCGAAAGTTTATTTTTCAACATTTAGATAAAAATAATAAAATAAAATAAATAGTTATTTTATATTCTTTTTCATATGTAGATCGGAGGACAGTGATTTTTTGGCGCAGCAACGAAGCAGCTACATGGAATATTAATGAGGCTTATTGATGAGATTTATCATACATCATAAGGATTCCATAAAGGGAGGGGAACAATAACCCCATTTCATAAATGGAACAACATAACGACACCATATCATAGTGTAATATAAATGTTGATAGATGTTTCATTTAATTATTTTTCATGCTGGAGATGAAAAAATTAAACCTTGTAGACTATATATCTAATATAAAATGGAATTCCACTCCAACGACGAACAATAATGAATTTATGAGAGACATCACTGACTTCAAAAAACCATGATATATTGATCCGTACGTGACTGCATCAATGCATTGAACTCTATAGGATGAACATGTCGACATTTAACGTCAATGACATAGATGATTGATTTTTTATTCTAAGATCTTACACATTCTTCATTTTCTAGAAATGAAGAACACATATCAACCCATGAATATTATTATCCGCGATTTGTGCATTTATGTGATATGTTGAATTATTTTTGGGATTTATTATCATTGATTCAAACATTTCATGAAATGGTTGAACATAAATCCTCAACCCCCCACCCCCACATTTGATTGAAACATATAACTCGGAGGGCATAGGTCAGCACGTTGAGTGCTCATTGAAAACCTCTCATAATTTTGTGGTGGTCGTAATATTGAAAAATAAAAAATTCAATTTCATGGAATTACTAGGGATGGAGGTGACCCACGAGGTCTGTAGGCACATAACGATTGGAAAACATACCATAATAAAATCTCCAGTGGTCAGTGGAAGGTTAAACCGATGCGGTGATTCCAACAACCGGCGACGGCAGCCAGACAACATCAGCCACATGTAGGGGCAGTGTCAAACCACATTGTATGAGCAGCTGAGATGGACCGACCTCAATAAAAAAAATGTAGGATATGGGCATGCTCGTTGGCGTGCCGCGATGACAAGAGGCCACATCAACCCGGCCACAACAACAACACTTGTGGTGCATATTGGTCTTCACATTGAAAGGGTGGCCTATGCTCAGGCCACCCAAGAGGTTAGTGCTAAAGTTTTTCAACCACGGCTGGATGGGCAGCATGTCTATTGGGATAGATAGAGCTGGACACGGCTCTGTTGCCACATCCCTACCGCGTGGCGCACTGCTAGTATTCCCTCCTAGTAGACTGGGATAAGCTATCGATATGCACCCCTAGCCCTACATGGCTGAAATGCATATGTGGCATGATTTCACAACAATCATGCCAGACTCGTGCTGGTCGGCCTGACCCACACCCTTTCATCCATGCCATATTAGACTGGGTTACCAAGAAACTCAGCGGGTTGGACCCTTGGGCAAACCGGGCGGGTCTAGCAAGGTATATTAGTCTTAGACCATTGGCCAGGCCAGACCAAGATGCCCTTGAACCAAAAAAGGTCAGGATGATTCCGTCTAATTAAACTGGGGTATGTGAGTCCCCCATGCATGGTTGGTCATGTCTGTCCAACTGGGTCAGACCAGGTCTCATCGCAACTATCCATTTGTTTACTAAAACACTCTTATCGTGCAAACTACAAGTCCAATTCATGGGCCTATTCTAGTCTTTGGGACCTATTGATGAGGAATGTTATTTATCATGATTTTTATGACATTCATAAAATTGGATATGTGAGGAATGGCAGAAGTATCGGTTCCTTCATTCACTCTATGTACGGAACACTGTGGATGGATGAGACGTGAATATTGTCCGAAGTAATCCAAGTGGGAAACATCTCTATGTGACATAGAATGCCCATGGAGAAGAGCGGATCTGTGTGACCTAAGAGACTCACAATTCATTATAGGAGGATTATCATAGTTCGACCAAGGTGGGAAGAGAATATGTGTGAGCCACCATGCCCATGGTGGGGAGTGGACCCTACAGCCTAGACTTCCCTTCGTACTAATCAAGATTGAGTACTACATCATTCCAAGGTTAGTGGAAATTAGATTCTTTATGGCTCAGATGCGACACTGTAATCAATATGGGAGGAGTTATCCAATAGCCAAGGGGTTTGAATATGTAACTGACGAAGCTACTATCACCGACCTAGAATATACATGGTGTGATCTTCCTTGTGCTATGTGATTGTTCTTCGTGTTATAATTCATTGTGTATTAATGTGGTGTGTTCCCTTTTTTTATTGGGGTCCCCACTACGTTTCCTGTTACTCACACCATAATGGTCCCCACCCATGTGTGTTATGTTACTTTCTAACAATAGACACATAGATAGAGACATTGGTTGACCTAGACCTATTGGATACCAATGATATTGGACCGATGAACACATCGATAGTTTGCAGGGTTACATTGGACATAGTGGGGTGCAGTACGACCAAGAAGACAATAAATTCTACTTCATCATCTAAATGACTATCTAATATTAAGACCATTTAGGGTTTTTCATGGATCGATATCAGATATATGTTTTATACTTTGTTGTTTCAGTTATTTTTTGTTTGGTTTTTATTACGGACCTCTTTCTTTCAACTATACTTGTACCCTTCCTTGTTTTAGTATACATGTTTTTAACTTTTCATTTTTTTGTGACACGGGTGGGTGTGTGTGTGTGCTCAAAGTTACTACGAAAAATACCTCTCACTTTCATGTTGGTGCCTTTAGCGCTAGTTCCCATCCCTTGGCCATCAGGAGGTTGGCTTGGGGGAGTCATGGGATGAGCCTCGGGGAAAGGTAATAACAATGTGGTATTATATGGTGGTCAGTCCTACCACAAGGACCGAGAGTATGTATTTTGATTTGGGGTAATGGTGTTATGTTCCTTGAGTACAACATTTAGATTCTGAAAGTGCAGGGTTGTGGAGGCAGCTGACATATCCATACACCAAGACCTTGAATTCATATTTTTCAGAAAAATAAAAGATAATATTGGTTGAATCATTCTCTACTTATGAAATTTTGAAAAAAATTTATCCCAACTTGTATGACTTTCTAACCATGGTACATAATTATCAAACATAGTATGCCTCAAAGATGATGACCATCTAGGATCCTGATAAGAGGTTATAAGGTCAACCCACCTAGCGATGTGGAATCTGCTCATAGAACGGTTCTAGTGATGGAATCATCAGGTGGCTCACTAGTGTTACCACCACCCGATGGTCCGCATATAACACAACTGGTTCTGGTAGAATAAATTCATAGGATTTGTTTCCAACATGACCTTCATAGATAGAGACCTACCTGGGTTAGGGGAGACACAGATCCTCAGTTCACTGAGGAATGGATGGAGGATGTGACATGAGTCTTTTTCATATTGAGGACACCACATGAGCAGATGTATATCTTAGTAGCGAGACTTCTGCAGTGCTTGGTAGGTAGATGGTGAAGTTTTATCACTCAACAGTGAGACTTCCGCAGTGCTTGGTAGGTAGATGGTGAAGTTTGATCACTCAGACACACGAAGACTCCACCCTCACCTGGTAAGACATCGAACAGATTTTCTAGGATGAGATTTTTCCTGAAAGCTTATGTTCTATGTGAATTCATGACCGTATTCACATTCAGCAGGGCATCATAAAGATAGATGAGTATTCAATAATGTTAACTGAACTATTTTTCTACTCATGATACATGGTGTGAGACACTTTCGTTTGGTCCTGAGAAACTGAATAAGGACTCAGGTTGAAGATTAGGGAATCGATGATGTATCTCATCATCCCTACCAATAAAGAGGTGATAGAGAAATCCATTCTTGTGGAGATCATATTAGTGGAGAAGGCGCCGAGAAATAGAGCCTCCAATAGACCCCTGATCGAAGAATCATCACTTGGTTCCATAAAATAGACATGTGGAACCATGATTGCGATGTAATTTAGAGGACAACCCCGTGAATCAAGCTCAGTAGTGTGGGGCTATCATTATTAGTGGATCCATTATGGAGCCAAGTAGTTCTTCACATGAAGTTTGTAGGGACATGTGGCCCATGACAACATGGACCGCCTTACAGATGAAAATTATAAGGTCGATGAGCCACTGAGGTAGTGGTTGTGGCTTAAGGGAGGAGGTTTTCAGGGCAACAGATGTGGTGGGAAGATTTCCGAGATGCATTTGGTGGGCGAGGGTTGGAGGTTTTAGAGCCACCACCCCCATGTGGTCTACCCTGACCTCAAGGAACATGCATACATGTGAGAGCTCAGCTCCAGGCAGTGGACAATTATGAAAATGTAATCCCAGAAATGATTCATTGTATTATATGTGTCTTCCCCACCCTAGATACAGTACATATAGACATTGGTTCTATTCAATCATTCATGTCCTTATTTCATGTTCAGAGCACGTAGATTCTGGTGGAGCACTAGGATCGATTCTTTTGTCTAGAAGATCTTATGGGAAACCACATGATGGTTAGACACTGGTGCCAACAATGTGACCCCACTCTAGGATGTTAGAAATTCAGATGTGATCCACTATTTTTATCATCTAGTAATTACAATGCCATGTTTGGTATGGTATTTTTATCCATTTTCCTTGCTCAGATCGATGGTTTTAACCGTACAATTTATTTTTTTGTAGAGATGGGACCAGGTTTTCCTTCACCGGTGATAAGGAACCCCTTTTATCATTGGAATGACCCTAATGGTGGATGGTAAAACCTATAACATAGGGGTTTTCAAGCCTAACCCTTAGGGTAGTGGATGAGAGAGGTATAAGATTCTTTACAGTGGTGGAGGAGTACGAGGATGTTTTTCGTGATGATATTTCAAGTCTAATTCTTCAAACTGATATAGGATTTTTCATTGACCTATACCATGGAACCACACCGATATACACATTGGAATATCAGATTACTCATGTGGAGATTCACGAGCTGAGGGTATTGGTTGAGGAGATGTAAAAGAAGGGGTTCGTAAAAACAAATGTTTCACCTTGGTCATCCCCAGGGCTATTTTCTATGAAGGAAGATGATATTTTGAGTTTGTGAATGGACTTTCGGTGCATGAATTAGCTGATAGTGAGGAAAAATTATAAATTTATATGAATTGATGACCTCTTCAACCTACTGAAATGAGAGAAGTTGTTTCTCAATGATAGATCTAAGATCAGGCTATCACCATATTCAGGTACGTGATTCGGATGTATCAAAGATAGCCTTCATGTTCCAGTACGAAAACTATGAGTTATTATTGAAAACTTTAGTCATGCATAATTACCCATTCATAGACATCAGGAATAAGATATTATAGTCATTCCCTTACAGGATCATCATTGTATTCATTGATGACATTGTAGGGTACTCATATTCGGAGTATGAGCACACTACACACCATGGGATAGTCCTAGATACACTCGAATAGCTCTAGATTTATGTTTTCTCTTGAAGGACTATTTGTTGATTTAGGTTGTCCTTTTTTTGGGACACGCCTTTTTACAGGGTGGAGTTGTTCTTTATCTGGTGAAAATAGAGGTGTCATGTGATCCTCCCAAGAGTGTGACTTGTGTACAGAGCTTCTTATGGATGGTTGGTCACAATTGTAGTGTTGTGCATGACATATCTAAAATAGCATCACTCTTATCATACTTGACACTGAAGGGAAAACCCTATGTGTAGACAGAGAAATGTCACCAGAGTTTCCTACAGCTAAGACAAGGAAAGACTAGTGCCCCCATATTGAGACTACCAAAGTATGTATTTGTGTATGTAGTTTACAGAGACACATTAGGCACTATACTGGGTTGTGTCCTGATGTAAAAGAATGTATTGATGACCTAAGGCTCATTCTAGTTAACGAAGCCTGATAAAACAATTCCTGACCCATGAACTGAAGTTATTAGTAGTGGCTATTGGCTTTAAAATGTGGTAGATCTACTTGATGGGTGTGTGGTTTACATCTTACTCTTACCATTAGAGTCTCATTCATATCTTCTACCAAAAGAAACTCAACATGAGACAATGTAAATGGGTATAGTTCCTATAGGACTATGATTTTATGATATTCTATACTCTTGGGAAGGGTAAAATGGTGGAAGACGTGTTCAGTATGAGGACTGGTTTGCAGCCGTTGAGTGAGGAAACATGGAAGTTAGTTGTGATGTAGATATCCTTCTGGGATGATGGTGAATACACATAACTTTATTAGATGACTATTTCTCCCCCACACATACAATGTGTAAGGGTTCCATAGTTGGTGGATTTTGACTTCAAGGCCTGAAGTTCTCAGTTATCTACAGGACAAGCTTCTGAGGGATTTTTTACAGGTGGGAATGATTTCATCTATTTCAGAGGGCATATCATTGATCTAGTGATGTCACAAGTGGAGGTTTTTATAGGGTTCACAATTCCCCTTTGGCATTAAAAATTTTATTGGAGAAAATGTACCATGACCTCCCACATCATTACTAGTTTTCCGGGATGAATAAAGTGGTCACTGAGTTCCTTTCATGATGCCTCTCCTTTCATCAAGTGAAGGCATGGCTTTAGGTTCTAATGGGATTGGCATGTCCACATGATTAACGAGAGTGGATGTGGGATGGTATCTTAATATACTTAGTGATGGGGTTACAACATACTTCTAGATTCCGTTATTCTATTTGTGTAATCATTGAAAAAATCACCATGTAAACACTCTTACTACCCATATAAGAGGAGTGACCAGTATAAGACTTGGGACGCCTATATGTCTAGGAGATAATGCAGCTTCATGGGGTGCCTTCGATGATTATCTCAGATCGGGACACCCTATTTACATCCCGATTATGGAAATAATTATAGGAGGCATTAAGGACACAACTACTTTTGAGAACAACATTTCATTCCCTTATATATGGTCAAAACGAATGGACCATACATACCGTAGAGGACATGCATCTTGCATTTTACTAGACATTGGTTGTAGTTGAGAGGACCGTCTTCCACTATTGGAGTGTGCATACAACAACAGCTAAAACTCCACCATTGGAATGGCTCCATTCAAGGTATTGTATGACAGACCTTGCAGATCACACTTACGATAGATAGACCTAGGGGAGTCGGTAATCATCGGTCTGGAGTTGGTTCTAGCTACCACTGAGAAGGTACATATCATCCAGGAATTGATATGAACTCCACAGTGTATGAAAAAGTCTTTTACCTTTAGGAGATAGAGAACCATAGAGTTTGAGGAGGGATACCATCTGTTCCATCAGGTCTCGCCTCGATGAGGGATATAGATATTTTTCTAGGGCTGAAAGCTATATCTATGGTTCATCGATCCCTTTCAGATCCTAATCAATGTTGGCAAAGGTGGTGTACCTATTAGGCTTTCCCCCACAGAAGGACCAGGTTCATGGTGTTTTCCATGTGTTGTAGCTGAGGAGGTATGTGCATTACCCATCACACATCATCGACTGGGGCGAGGTGGACATTGACGATGGGGAAACATTTGTAGTGTTCTATGTAGAGATAAAGGTTCGATAGGATAAGGTCCTATTTGTGTGGTTGATTCATCTAGTATGAGTTATGTGCAATCAGAATAATCTCCATGAGTGTACATTGGAGAAGGAGGTTCATATTCACGCTCAGTACTGCCATCTAATTGTTTACTTTTTGTTTTTTATTTTTCAAAAGTAAAGCCCAATTTTAGGGAAAATTTAATTTCATCAAAATTCCATGAAAATATTAATTTTTTTTATATGGAATTATTTTTAGTTAGTGTTCTCTAACAGAATGTGATTACCTGGCATAGAGAGCTTGAAAAAGAATTTTGGAAATTTTTATGATACATTCTGAAAACATGCTAGCAAGTTTATATATCTTTTGAACTGGTGATTGAATAAAAATTATGAGGACATTGATGAATTCATAACACCATTATTCTCTTAGAATGGACTTATCCTCATTCATCAAGGGCAGAATAAAAATGATTATTTTCAGAAATTTCAAGAAAAATAATAAAATTTCTGAAAAATTTATTTTATATTATTTCTCATCGGATGAGGGGGAGACCGGGACGCTATGGTTCATGGATGGAGTGGCAGACAGCGACACTGCTGTGGGGTGACAAAGCAAAAATATGGAGTATTAATTAGGCTCATTAATGGACCATATCATGCAGCGTAATGATGTAATAAATGGAGTGTAACAGCGATGTCATTTCATAAATGAAACAACATAACGATGAGACATGACAACGTAACTGAAAAAATTGAAATGTTTCCATTAATTTTTTTTCTTTTCGGATATAACAAAATTAATCATTGGATACTATTTGATGGGTCTACAAAAAATTCCATCCCAGAAAAAAAATGATGATGAATTTTTCAATACATCACTGAAATCATAAAACCTAGATGAACAATGCCGGAAGGGATGATGTCGATGACTTGAACTCTCAAGGAAGAATGTTTTGTTATAGAATTTCAAAAAGGTGGGTGATGACGTCGATGGCATGAACTCTCGAGGAAGAATGTTTTATTTTTATTACAATGTTTTTCCCTGGTCTTCATTTCTAGGAAATGATGAATACAAATCAACCCATGAATATGTTGATATGAAATTAGTTATTTTATGTGGCTGGGTGACTATTCTTGGGGATTAATGAATGAGACTCAAACCATGCATTAAATGGTTGAACATTAATCCCTGATCCTCAAACAGTAATTAAACCTCTAATGTAGAGGGCCCAAGAAGACATGACCAAGGCTTGGGAAAGAATTCTCTTGTGTTCATGGTGGTTGCATTATCGAAGTTGCGGCAATTCAATTACGATGCCTGAGTAGGGAGTGCGGTGATCCGAGTGTGCCGTAGGTGAAGAAGTATCAAAAAACAGACCACTAAAACATCACGGGTTTCCCACAGAAGGTTCGGTAGATGCGGGACAATTGACTTAATGGATATGACAAATAGGGGTGCTAGACATCCAATGCAAGTTGTGTGAAACGATCACCGCTAACCGACACCACGAGAGCAGTGGAGGGGGTGGGCCCTCGCTAGCCGCACTGGATGGAAGCAGTGCACTGTGGTGGTTGGAGTACACGGCCAACCGTCTACAGCTGCATGATTAGTGGTACCTAGAGGCCGCCGTGTGGGGGGTGGTGCAGATCTGGGCCACCTGGGTGGTGTAAGATACGGTACATCCTCCATGTCTAGCAGGACCTAGCATCCGTAGGGCCAGCTAGACCCAGATGCGGGTTGACATCCGCGTCCCAACCGGGAAGCACATTCCTTACTCGTCCACATGGAGGACCACACTAAGGATCGTAGTCTACACTTCTAGCCCAGTGGGCTAGACCCGAGCTTGCGGGGTGTATAGGAATAGGTAACTAGGGGACCCGGCGGGGTGGTCCATTGAATAAAGCGGGCTGGGACTAGTGATGCTTTTTGGCTTGGACCATTTTCTAGTATGGAATAGACTAAACCTAGCCTAAAATAGGTTAGTTTGAACCCATAAAATTATTCTAGTTTATATGAGACCCAATAACTAGGTTGGTAGGGTCAGTCTGACCGGGTCAGACCTAGTCCCGTCTCAACCGGCCCCCTATTTACGGAAACACCCATATCATATAAATTGCATGTCTCATAGACGTGTTGTTTGCAGTGTAGGGAAACTCATGATGAGGTTCATATTTTGGAATGATTTTTGATTACATTAATGTATTTCTTTATATGATGAATTTCATGAGAAATATTTCTCTGATGTGTGCTAGTTATGTAACCATGTGTTTTGCTGAGACTTGAAAACTACTCGACGATGTCTTGGTGGGAAGTGGCTATGTGTGACCCAGTAGCCCAACGTTGGGGAGAGACTCTATATGGACCAGTAGGCCCATAGTGGGGTGCGAGACTATGTGACCCAACATACCCATTGAACTCATTAGGGATGAGTACAAATTCATTCCATTGTTAGTGGGAAAAAGCTTCTATGTGACTCGGCATGCCCACTATACTTGATAAATGAGGATTTCTCAAGAATTCATGGAGTTAAATTATGTCACTGAAGAAGATAAAATCACTACCCTAGAATGTACCCGGAGTGAGCTTCCTTGTTCTATGTGATTTTTCTCCATTCTATTATTTATGTAATTCTTGTGGGGTCTTTTAATTTTTTTGGGTCCCTGATATTTTTTGTGTTTCTCACCAATGAATGATCCCCTCCCATGCATATCGTGTCCCATTTAGATGATCAATGCTTCGATAAAGACTTTGGTGGACTGGGATCTAGTGGAGCCCCAAGAGATAGTACCAATTGGACCTTCTATCGTGGACTTGGTGTCCTTGGATTAGGTGGGGCGTTGTAGGACCAAGCAGGCATAACATCCAACTTAGTCTTCTAGAAGACTCACTACACTTATGATCATGTGAGGTTTTCCATAGATGGCCATCAGAGCTCCTATTTTAACATTTCTTTTTTAGTTCATTTTTTGGGTTTTTATTCTGGCCCACTTTCTTTTAGTTGTACTTCTAATAAATCTATGTTTAGTAACTTGTTTTTTCCCTTTCAGTGTTTTGGGACATGGTTGGCATTTGTCTGCGTACAAGTATTCTGGAAACACCTCCCACTTGCAGGTTGACACCTTTGGCACTATTATCCAGCCCCTGGACTTGGGGTGGTAGGGATAGGGTACTCACAGAATGGGCCATGGGGGATGGGTAATGACATAACCATTTTCCCCATTATAAGAAGTTATTTTGGTAATGCATATATTATTATAATGCCTTTCTCAAATTCAAAATTTATATGATGATTAAATATTAGTTATAACTAAATAATTTTTTATATCATTATAATGTTTTATATTGATTCTAAAATAATTATTATTTAACTTATTTCCACAAAAAATGATATATATTTGTTGGATTCCATCATGTCAATCCATGGGATACTATCATTAATTTTTTTATGTGATAGTTTTTCTTTCATATTTCTACCAGAAAAAAATTATTTACATAGGAAATCATATGGAATTAAATAATATGGAATCCCAATACTTACATACTGCATATAATTCTATCCACAACCATGCTACATTTAACAATATAAAAAATTTAAATGGTTGAGATATTGATAAGTGACACATTGAAAGAAATATAACACTTATTATTTAAGGATATGAATAATTTCAATTTATATTTATATTAATACATTTTGGGTTAAAAGATTTAATTTTTATGTTCTTCTTCATTAAAAAAATCAATATATACAATCCATATTGACACAAAAATAATTAAACAACAAGTTGTTTTTGTGAGAAAGAAAACATAAAATATAAAAAAATTTACATATTACAAAATTAAACAAGTGAATTTGGTACATGAAATGATTTTTTTCATGGTCATAGAATCATATATAATTAGTAATCACTATATAATTTTGGATGGTGAGAAATGTTTCAATTCCAAAATATTCAATTCTATTCCAAATCATTAAAAATAATGAGTTCGATGACAAGGTGCCAATCATCACAATGTTCATCTGTCAAGAGAGATATAAATTCAACAATAATTATGAAAACTACTTTTTATATACTATAATTTACCATTAAATTAAATATCATAACTCAAAAATGAAGATAAACCATAATATAATTAATCCGAATTAATTTTCATATGTGTCATATAACACCAGAAATGAATTAATGTCATTTTAACGAAGTATCCTACAGCATTATATTAAACAATTTTTCAATTCTTAATAAAACTCTTTATATCTATGAATTTTTTGTGTAATAAACTAAATTAATTAAAAATCCATAAATTTAAACATGAGATGAACATTTTTAACAATTCATAAAATAATGAAATTATAGACACATTATAATTTAATCATGAACTTATGATCATTACATAACATACCTATATATTATAATTTCCCAAATATTTTTATATGAAGTATTTCAAATTATTAAATAACATAAAATTTAATATGAAATTATTCATAATAAAATGAACAATATATTTATGAGATTTTTAAAAAAATAAATAAATTTAAAATATTCCATAAAAATATAAATAATTTATATTTATTATTTTTTTGTTTACTTATAATCAAATGAACCCATAAAATTTCAGAATTTGATAATAATTTTAAAAATAAGTGTTTTCATTGCAAAAAATTCATATTATCATTGGATAAATGATTACAATTTAATAATAATACTTTTATATTTATCCTTCTAATATAATTTCTAATATATTTACATATTATTCATCTTGATAATTCATATTAAACAGATATTTCATATCCTGAAATAATTTATGTAAGTTTTAAATACTTCACTTGGATTCAATATACACCAAAATGTTCCAACCAGTCTATAGTTTTTGGAAATGTAAAGAAAATATATTTATCTATAAAAGAATACAAACCACACCCATTGTGGATATGTATCCTAGAATAGTGAATTAAAAATTGAAAATAATCAAAGAGGATAAAAATAGAACTTTAATAAGATTTTTTGGGGTAAAAAATATTATAGTGTCCACGACTCTCTCATTTTGACACTATAGATTCATAATATAAAAAACCAAGTCCATTTTCATCAATGCTATGCTATTTCAACAAGGTGTTGTAAATTTTGCGCGTGATTATTTTGGAAGTACCCTATGTAATCGCTAAACCATTTTGTGAAATGAATACCAAACTAAATTTATATGGTTGTTTGTATTATTGATGTGGTTTTTGGATAAAAAATAGTAGTTTTACTATTTAGATTGTACTTTTGACATAATTTTCTAGGGTGTGGTTCTAATACAAGAAAAAAATATACATAACGAGAACCACATTTAAATATCCCATAATTGTGATCAATATTCCAGAAACACTAATGTAACAATTTTTCATAATTAATATTTGGAATTATTATTTTCTTTATAAAAATTTATTTGATAAGATAATAATTTCCTTTTACATGAATGATATAAAATCCATAAATATGATAGCTCAATATCGAAATATTTGAGAATTTTTTAATTTTTCAATTTCATAAAAAATAGAAATCAAAATCAATGGGTACTATAAAATCCTAGCCGAATTACAAATGGTTTTTATAATGGATAAAACATATCTAAACACAAAATTTAAAATTAATCGAAACCTAAATAGAACTAAAATATTTCCATTAATTTATAATAAACACATTAAATATAATGTAACCTAAAATTTTCACTTTGGATCATGAATATATGTACGATATTCCACAATAGATGAATAAAATTTATAGATGGAATTCAATTTTCTCTTTCATATAATTGTATCGGCAAAATTAATGAATATCCAAATTATAAAAAAAATCCCTCTGCCTCAGATGTTTCTTTAATCATAAAATTAAATTAAAATAGAGATTATAAGCTATATTTTATTTGTTTTAGGAGGTCTACATAATTTGTATTTACAAACAAACAAATTTTATAATAAAATTGTATAGATATCCAAGGAAATCATTTATAATAAAATCATTGAATTATATTGAAAAAATATATTCTTGAGTCGAAAAATTTATATATATATTTTGATTAAATTTTTAACAATTAAATAAATTATTTCGATTTATAAAATTCTCAATATTATAGTCAGATGATTATCCAAAAATCATGATATCATAGACTACAAAATGGAATACATGAAACATTTTAACATATAATAAGTAAAATATCAATATCATAATAATAATTATGGTATATTCACCATGGTGTAAGCAGTCCCCAAAAAATACATGATCTTATCTAATCCGACACATTATCATTGAACCTCCAGTTTCCCAAAAAATTATAATAATCCACTATATCATGGGCCTCACAATAGAATAATTTTTTGAATTACCATAATTGTCTATATAAATGAAAAAAATATAATCTCATAATATCAATTCATTATATTACCCATGTATATCAATTTATATATTCATCAATATATATTGAATCTTCTAAGGCTAATTTTATCCATGGTTTTTGGATATTTTTCAACAAAATAATAACTTCTATCCTGACCCCATTATATTATAACATAATTTTATATTGTAGATATTTATAAGAGTAAAATGAGATGTTGATGGAAATTCAAATTTAATAGCAAGCTATCAATGTGAGAAGTATCTCTGACACTCTCAATAGAATTCACTCTAAGAATTAATGGAAGGAATTAGAAGAGAACCCTCTGTGGGGAAAAGATATATATACTATGTGAAGAGGGTACTATGAGGTTCATAGAGGACCCTACAATTTTTTATTGTCATAAATCCTTCCCCACATTCATTTTATGAAATCCTCTTTCATGTTGGATCATGGGGAATGTTGAAATCCCCTTTTAAAACCATAATTGGGTTGGTTCAACTGTTGGTTTTCAAGGATTCATGGATCTATGAATTTCCTTTATATAATATAGCAGGTACTAGTCATTCACCAAAGCCATCCTGAATTATGATAATAACAAAACACTTGATCAGATATAAATATATACCGAATCAAATATGGGTTTCTTTATAGCCTATACTACATGAAAATTCTCCATTAATGATTTATGAATGGATATAAAAAGTTGATATATTTTCTATGGTTTGAATGAGAATATAAAGTGCTAAATTATTCAAAAAAATTAACCTCATAATATAGATAATCCGGAACCATTTCACGCCAAGTAATGTTCACATTAAATAAATTGAAATTTTCTTAGCCTCCAGATGTGCGTGATGCATGGTTTAAATAAACAATATTTTGAACTACTAATTTTCTTAAGGTGAATGTGTTCCAAAAGAAGAGAGATTCTTTGTCGACTTCACTACATTCTCTTCCTGATATTTTCATAGGTTATCCTTCCATGAATGACTTTTTCACTATTCCAGAAATGTGGGCACTAAAAAAATACATGATAAATAATGTTGAATGAAATATGATGGAGCATCAAGAAAATTAAGGAACGTTTACCATTGTGAAGAGATTCATCCGATGGGGGGAAGCCTATAATTTATTGAATAAGAAACATTTTCATTAGCATGATAAGCATCCATAACAAGTGAAACGATTCTACCACTATAATACTATTAAAAGTTACTAGACCCCACAATTATTATATCCATGAATAATATCAAACTTACTCGGATCGTCAGTGTCTACCTCCCATAATTCCCAAAATAAACATGGGTTTCTCTTGAAATTTAAGAGATTTCCAGTGAGGTGGATCATCCGCTAACCATTTGTTTCAATTTTTCTAGATTTTAAAGAACATTATGGTAGATGATTATTCCTCCACGTTGAAGCCTAAGAAATTCTCAAAAGTTTAATGAAATTCCCTTAGAGGAATGTAGACATGAAATTAGTGGAAACATACTCAAGTAGTTTACATAATTATCTCAAAGGAATACACAAAATTACATATTTGATCTAAAACATATTTAAGTAATAAAAATGACTTCTCAAAAATAATATTCATCATCTTCACACATCGTGTGTGTGAAATTAGGTACCAGACCATCTCACCGCCATAGATAATCGAGGATCACATGGTCCCTATATCTTTACTATGATCTTCATTAGATCGAGATGGTATTTTTTAAGTGGGTCTGATCTTGACCATCACTACATTTGTCCTACTTATCTTATTTTACAAAAACATTTATTGATTAAATAAATATTTATCATGATAATGTGAAAAAAATAATTATGTACAAATACATCCAATATAATTATATTTTTCATAATATCACCTCGACTATGTAAAATAAAATTTCATGTAACCAACAATAACTAATATTCTCAATAATATTATCATATTAAATATATCATTATTTTCCAATACTAATTTTCCATTAATAATAATATTTTTAGTTTCCAATATATTTATTAACCACCATATATATAAATATATATATTAACCTATCTCACTAATGTAATTTTTTTTCATAATTAAATGCCAAAATATGGATAAATTAAAATTTCACCTTAAAATGATTACTTACGATTATACTAATTATTAAAACCATTTGTCCTAATTTCATTATATCATTTTTTAAATTTTTAATATAATATCTATATATTAATATCATTATATTCCATTCCATTATTGAATAAATAACCATGAATGATTCTAATATATTAAATAATGATATTTTTTTTATTTTTCACACAATAATTATATAATATTCAACCATTACCTGATCATCATCATTCATATATTACTCATTATTCATCATCCATAACTCTCGTTTCACCACATAATGAGGGTTTAAAAGAAATTTTCTAATGGGAAAATATGGGATCTTGGTTTGCTATAAAACAAAAGGTAAAAATATATATTTATAAATTAAAATTTCTCTTGTGACATCACATAATCTATTATTTTGAATTTGAAATATAAATAAACAAATTAGTGTAAAGTATTTGGAAAATTACTCGTATAAATTAAATTTATTAAATATTATTACTTATAAATATTAAATTTTATTATAATGATATCCCTTTCCTTCCCAATTCAAACCACTCAAAAATACTCTTAAAAGATATAATAAAATTATGTACACCCAATGTAGTAAGAATCCATCACTTATATATAATATTTGAATTTACATAAATTCAAAATTTGAAAATAATTTTATTTAAATAATATGTAATGAATTACTAAAATATACATGAAAAATATATCAATTTACATTAATTGAAAAAGTTAATAAAAATTATACCAAAGGATTAATATATATTTATAGGATAAAAAAACACACCCAAAATTGTTTTACATGCAATTTAAAATACCATCATATCATTCATATTGAAAAAATTAAAATAATAACAAAATTTTCAAAACACAAAAAAACAAAAATTGGCTGCAATAAGGAATTATTAAATCGATATTTTAATAGAGGAAATAAATTTAAATGATAAGTGTAGACATGGGAGAATAATTCACATAATCACATACATAAAATCATAAAAATAATTACCTTTTTATGGGACCATAATTAATGTTATGTTATTATGATTCTATAAGAATGGGGTAAATCAATGATTGATTTTTCACATTTATTTATCTCTAATTCCTATTAATTCTTTTAAATTTATTTTATTAACATTTCATAATTGAATCAGTTGAAAATACCATTGTCCTTGTGATTATCTAAGAAATAATAGTAAATATAAACAAGTAGATTATGAATTTTCCCAAATTTTAAATTATTTCTCTAGAATGTTCATTTTTTAAAATACAAATAAAATATAAATATATATTAAATCATCAAGTTTGATCATCTTAGATCACATATTCGTCACTCTACAATTGTTGAATTTTAATAATATTACACGTCATCAAACGTTAAAGAATTGTGTACTTATGGTTTTAAAAAATATAATGAATATACTAATGAATTTTTAAAAAAAAAATGAATTCTTATTTTTTTCTTTAATTTTGAATTAATATAATCAATTTGGTGTTTTCAAATATTTAATGTTGATACATATATGTTTTATCATCATGGATCTTGTTATTTATATCATGTTACCTATAATGGGATGAGTCAGTTATTTTCTATTCTCATATAAATAATATAAAATAATATCTTATATAAAAACAAATTTGATATATATTTGAAATATATATAAGAATTTAAAAATCCATTATGTAAAAACATAAATAATGTTGTCATGCTAGTTTTTTTTAAAAATAATAAATTCAACTTAACTAAAAAATAAAAATTTAAATAAATATCACAATATATTTAATTTTATTATTGGATTTTTCTGTCATCACAAGTTGTATTACATGGAACCTAATATTACATGATTTAACTATATAGGGGATGGGGAATAAATGTGGAAATAGTATATTTAATATCTTTACCTCATCAGTTTCCAACTAGGACATCAATTCCTGTTAGAAGGAACACTTTCATGATTTATGTAATATCCCCTTAAAAAATTCATAAAAAACATACATCAATCTCATTTGTAGACATTAAAAATATAGTGACTGAAGGGTTATACTTATTTATCATATATTGATCTAAATAGATGGATTTTACACTCTATATATTATGGGTGTAAAAGATTCCTTAAAACTCACAATTTATTGTATAAAATGTTTAAGTTATGTCACACCTCACCATCGATCAATACTTATATTTGTTTTGGTGATGAAACTTATACATGGAAAATGAACTAGAAAATAATTTTGTATAATCATATTGGTCTCACCTTAGTTTTTTTGATATTAAGGTAACTCAATAATAAATGTTTTTAACATTCAACATAATATAAAATTTTATGAACCTGTTTAATACAATGTACCCCTATAAATATACAACCCTAGATATAATAAATTTATTATTCAATGAGTTGAATATTATATATTCAAAACAAATTCACATATCAATAGTTGAAATTAACTAGAATGAATCATTCTATTATAGTAATTATTCTAACTGATTTCCCAATACATTATCACATATATGATTCCATGATGTTCTAAAAACCCTATGTATATATCTATACTCAAACACGGAAAATAAATAAAATGACTATCAACAAGGTTAATCATTTCTATTAAAATAGTTCATCTATATTCTTCCATCTAAAGTACAAAAAAATAATCCTCAAAATAATTTATAAAAACAACATATTCTAGATGAAACGTAATCTGATTAATTTAGTTATCTAAAAATTTTCTTGTTTTTAACACACATTATTATTTATAATTTAAACAGAAAATTCCATTTATCACTATTTTTTATTTATACATTATTAAAAATATTTTTCTTATTTTTTGGAATATTACTCTTTTTCTAGGTAGGACTTATAAATTTAAATTTAAAATAGGGTTATATAACTATATATAACTATCATTTATTCAAATCCATCGATTATATTACATAAAAAATATTTAGTTGATATAAATTCAACAAATATTAATGTGTTCCATATAATAAAAAAATAATTTAGTTCTGTTGAACTATTCATGTAATTAAAATTACTATGTGGAATCATTTATCTTGGTTTGGTGGTAAATTTTCTTCTTATAATATTATAAATATTAGAAGCACCTTGTATTGACATGGATCATCACAGTGTGATATTTATATATGTTAAAAATTATCCCAAACATTATATTTTAAGCCTTAACCATCAAAACAAGGTTTATTTAATCATGAATTGTCATTCATTTCATGATGTGATAACACTATATAAATTTTAGATTCCAATAACTATTAGGGTGTGACATTCTTCTCGGGAGTGAGAATGACTTATTTTTTTATAAACATTATAATAAATGATTTATTCCACACTTACCCACATTTCATTTTTTTCACTTTATGATGTGGCTATTCATTCTATGGTACACTAAAAATACCTTCTATAAAATTTAATTTATAAAACCATATATAATAGTCCTTAATTTATTTATATATTATGAGTCTACTTGATTATTTATCCATTATTCTATAACTTCTTGGAGTATAAAATATTACTTATAAATAACATTACAAACCAAAAACCAATATGTATTCAAATAATTTCCATATCACATGATCATATATAACATTGAGAATTAAATAAAAACCATATATATATTAGAAAAATCAACATATGGATATATAGATTCCTTTATTCCTTTAAATTATTTCATTTCCTTTTGGATAATACACATGCTCGTCCAAATTATATTTCATATTTTGGGTAAGCCTTATTTTAACTAAATTTTATATATCTTCTAGATTTTATGTAATATACGACCTTTCACTTATTTTCTACCATGTAATAAACTTCTTGTTGTCCACTAATCATAATAAAAATTATATAAATCAAACTTTTGTGCTCCTAATGGTATATAATGAAACATAAAAAACATTGTTCTTCCATATAATTGAAAAATAGTCGATTATAGATTTCTCATAGAAATTATAACTTATAGTTTTTAACAACATGTAATTTAAATATAGTAACCATATCAAATTACATTATCACAATTTATTATCTAAAAAACACAATTAAAACTATATTGTTGAAATAGTACCACCCATTTAATTTTTTTCACAATAATCTAATCAATATGCATACAATCTATCAATAATTCTATTTCAGTCTGTCATCCTCTAAACATAAATATATTATTGAAATAATTTAATCACATTGGTTAATATAAATAAAATTTATTTTATTTGCCGGAATACTACAAACGTATATTATTAATTATAGATAAATGATATTTTGGTATCTTCCCTATTATTTCATCTCCATTTTTAAAAACCTTATTTAACAAAATTTTTAACAGAAATAATGAAATTTTCCTAAATCTAATGTCCTCTATATTTGTAGACTATATTATTTCATAATATATTAAATTAAAAACACCATATGATTAATTCTTTATGAGAGTTTGAACTCTCTACATTTATAAAACATACCCTTATAGAAATCATCGACATGTTATTTCCTAAATTCATTAGATTTTTTTATCAATTAGATGTATTTCATCATAACCTTTTAAATTATTTTAAGTATCTTTTTTATAAAAAAAATTCCATACAGACTGGCTACCACATCTTACTACACCTTGGATTCTCATGGTAATATAACCTTGAATTCCAATATTCTATAATTGGGTATCGTATCACAACATTTATTGACTTTCATATCTCCATGTCTGGAAAGAGTTGATGGGATGTCTTCACATACTTCTATATATTCTTCAATAGTGATAATTTCATTTTATTGGTCTCTATAGATTTTTTATTTCATCCCAATGAATCACATTCCCAGTGCTGTCATGATATATAATTCAGTAAATTGAATCACCAATATCAATATAGAAATGAACACCTTTTGTATAATATGATGAGTCATAAAAATCCATATGAAATTGTGGGGTAAACATAAAATCTATAAATATCATCTCTAGGTTATGTGTTAATGGTATCCTATTTTTTTATATAGGACATATTATGTATGTTGCATGTGGTATCCTATTACCATCACACATAGAATAGTATGATTTTCAAAAAATCCTTCTAAAAATCATTTCCCTATGAAACTTAGGATTGATACATAGGTAACTGAATTATCAAGACATTATAAATATTTTCATTTCATAGAAAAAAAATATTATAATTACCTAGATGATATATGGTTCATCACACGAGGCATCCTATGCTCATCACAAGATGTGTCATATTATAATCACATTGATATGTTCATAATCATTAGTTTTACACATAATGGGGGGATGCAGTTATTATATTCATGTGTAATAACATTCATATTGTCATCACATAAGAAATCACATTCTCATCACATGTGGAAATTCTAATTTACTTTTCACCTAAAGAATGGATAAAGAGATCATATCTTCATCATAAGGTATTATTACCGAAATTTTATATGGAATATCATGCTCATCAATTAGGGATTATTTCTTGTGATATATTCATAATGATTCATCAATGTGGACTAGTTGTTTTCACATATAAATCCTATACTCGTCACTTATCGAATAATACTCTCAATAAATAATTAATTCATCTTATGAAGACAACTAATCAAAATAAATATAAGTGGTGTTGTAATGGTAGAACCATAAAGATTTATAATATATATCATAATGAAAAATAGGAAAAAAAATCAACATGTTATAGTTGCAACATTTAAATATTTCTGGTAAAAATATACCATACTGTTTAATATCATTTAGTCAGGACCCATATGTCAATAATAGAAAATCAATATGGGCTAGAATATGGATTAATCATATGTATTCCATGGTTACTAATTTGAAGAAGGTATAATATGAAATTTTAATATGGATGAATATGTGCTACCCAACCCCATATATGGATCCAAAATCATCAATTATACATATGACAAACAATGTTAAAAGGGTCTTAGGTAATGGTGACAATTAATAAGATCCAAATTCCAGAATAAATGATAACAATGTTTATTGAAAATTTTGTTGGCCTCAAATTCCCTGAATACTTTTGTGGGTATTGATTATTCATGAGAAAATCCACATATTTATATTATGGTTCCCATGTTCTCTGAAATTTTGTGTGTTTCTATTTGGGGAATGTATGAATCATGTCGGGGTCTATATATTATCAATCATACATGTTGGTTGTTGTGAGAAGCATATATATTAATGAGACATGGCTGAAAAGAATATATGGTATTCATAGAAATCCATGGTAGGATTTTCATGCATAGGATTTTTTTTATAAATTATTGAGTTTTGATAGACATAATTATTTATCATAAGTTCTTATATTTAGGGAATCAGGTTATTTAAATGTACCTAAAACATTATATAATTAATTAAAGGGTTGATGTGATGTAATTAATTCAAGGTTATCACCTATAAATATCATTGTTGAATTTTGGACATTCAATAATTATAAAAGTGTATATTTTTTGAGATGAGATCACCAAAATGGAAGACCAAATATTAGATCCCAGAATGGCTATTTGGGGGTGAAATTATATGACTCTATGCAATGGTTTGTTGGTGATCATTGGAGTCCTATGTGATCACACAAATCTAGAGTTTTTTGTTTTATTGATTTTGTTGTATAAAACACTCACACATTCATGGAATAAAGAGTTCAATAGAATTGTTTGTTGCAAAATAAAAAAAAATCATGGTTGCATGAATTTTTGGATAATTCTATATAATTTCCTCATACAACCATATTTTATAAATCCACTATATAATAACCATAAAATTTTATCCATAAGTCAATTTTTTATCCACAAAAAATGAAATCAATTATTTTAAAATGGTGTTCACCCTTAGATATCAGGTTTCCATGTAGATATTTTTCCATATGGGAAAATTGTTCCATGAATAATTAGAAAATGTGTGATTATATTGAGTATTATCTCATCATCAATAGATTTATTCAATGGAATACTCTTACAGTGAGGTTCTCATCATCAAATCATTGGACTAGGAAATAATTTTTATCATCCTCGGACCCTTATTGTGTGACAAATCATAAAACACATGAATATATTATGTTAATATTATTCAAGAACATATAAATGTTCCAATGGAAAATCAACATCCATTACCTTAGTGAATATAATATCATCAATTAAATGAAAAATATCATTCGATAAAAATTATGATTTATAAAAAACCCCAATTCTTGTTAAATTTGATAAGTAATAAGGGGGGCAATGATTTGAGGAAGGTCTAGATATTTTTCAGAAGATATTGTTAATTAAATTGATAATTAACCTTTATTCTCTTGTGATTCATTCTTATTGTGAAAAAATATATATAATAGAATATATTATTCATTACATGAGAGGTTTGGATAGGAGTGGGTTGGTAAATGTTAAAATGTTTTATGGACATCCATTTTAAACCCATGATGTACGGGTAATGAGATACCGTGATTAAAAGTGTTGAATTCCATTTCAATTTATAGGATGTAGGGGAAAACCTCAAGTGATTTAGAAGTCCTTTTTATATAATAAGAAGTGGAATTGAATTGTGAGTTTGGGAGACTAAAACAATAGGTAATAGATGAAGATAGATAGAAGATGACTATTGTACACATTCGAACCATGGGTCTCACAACTATAATACTGAAGAAGTTTCTTCTAGATCAGGTTTCATAGTGAAATATAATGACGTTAAATTTCTGTGTTATATCCATAGGGTCATCCATTTAGAGATGATGTTAATTGATCCATTGAACCATATTCCATAAATAGGGGGAGAGTTTTTCTTGCCTGGGTTTTGTTGTTTTAGTGGATAAGGTTTTCACTTGAATAAATGATGTTTATGAATATTAATTGACACAAAGAGTTCCTATTTAATAGATTGATATCCATTTAATGTTTTAGAAGTCATATGAAAATTTATTCATCCGTTCAAATTATCAAGAGGTAGTACTAGAATAAATGGAATGCATATTTTTCAATAGTCTACATGACAATTCCAACAAATGTGAGACATACATAAATGGATTTATATTCTTATATGGATATGAACATGTTGCCAATAATTCTACAAAATTTAATGTCCCAATAAATAGACTAGAGGAATAAATTTTTTATTTTTTATCTAGGTTCAAGCGGTTTCTTTTGGTTAGGGACATTTATATTTGAATAATAGTGTACAATAGTTTATGGTTCTCTAGAATATACAATTTTCATTTTGGAAAGACCATTTCTTGGTTCCATGTAGGTAGACGAGAATCCTGATAGAGGCCATGGGAATTATATAATAGTAGGTAGTATATGATATTTATTTTTTTACATAAGAGTGGATATTCAGATACATATTTCTATCTCATTGAGTGGGAATCATATGAAATATAGTTCTATAAATGATAATCCATTAGAAAAAATATGGAATGATTGATGGATTTTGGGGAAATAATGTTTTGGGTTGATATACTACAAAAAAAATTAATTATATTTACATCACTGTAGAAAAAACTAGAATTATTTTTTTGGCCAATAAATCTCTTATGGATGTTAAGGTGACTATTTTTATAGCTCTACATGATTAGGGGACTAAGATAAATTGAAAGAGTGGCCTGTGTATTAGGATTTTATGTGGTAGATATTTAACATGGGTCTACGGGAAGGTGTTCATACATAATTACATATAACATAAAGGAAGAATCAAGCCACACATTTTCTTGAATAAGAGTTATTAGATTTCTATCACTTATAAAGGTAACTGTTTTGAGGCCAATATGAAAAATAGGTTATTGTCTCAAATGAGGTTTGAGATACCAATATATCATGTTCATGTGATGGTTATGTTGTTGTGTTTTTTAATTTCATGTGATTTGGTTGTTCCAAATTAGATTTTATGTTGTATAATGTGGTTGAGGCAGAAGATACCAATCCTGAAAATATAAAAAACAAACGAAACTCATAAACTCTTGGGATTCATTCTCAGTGTTAGAAAAAATGGGTGATGTAAGGATTCTTACATTATATGAGAATGAAACATTGGGATGGATTAGATTATCACAAATTGTTGTGTATAAGATTGGGTAAAATCACGAATATGGGGGGTGGCCAAATGAATTGGAATATTCTATGAGGGTTCACCCTAATTTTTTTGAAAAACATTAATTTGGGAAACATAAATGGTGTTAAAATTATACTTCATGAAAAATGGGAGTGGATGAAAGTAAATAATGGCTTCCAAAATAAGAATTTAAAAAATTTATAGAAATGTTGAGTATGAAAATTCATTAATTTAAAAACATGGATTCCATTATCATATAATTAGTAACTGAAAAAAATTAGAGTATATAGTTGATAATTCCCCAAACAAGAAGGTATTATAATAATTGATCTGTGAAATATTTATATGGTATGTGTTCCATTGTTGGGAGGCATGATATTAAATAAATTCATGTTATTATAAAGGACTCAACATAGAAATAAAAGGATGATGTGGAAACATAATCATTAGAGTCACAATGTATTCAAATGATGGAAAAGTATCCATGATAGGTATGTGCACATTGTTATTAAAAGATCATTTTTTGTGAATATCAATAGGGTGGACCATGATAGATGGAGTTTCAAACAAATAAATGATGGGAGAAATGTTAGATGATTCCTTATAAAGGAAATAATTAATCGTTTTCACTGTTTATTATTAATTCATCTATCATAATCCATAAAATTATTGAAGTTTTAGGTCATAAAACATGGGCTACGGGAGTAATTTTCTGTATATTACTAGGCATGTACTAATAACAATGTTAATTATAAGGCTCAATGCTAATATTTTTTAAAACTAGAAAAAACCATACAATCTAATGACATAATTTTTGAAATCATGACGGTTTCTTTTAAGGTAATACATCCATGAAAAATGGAAAATGTAGATTTTATAATCATGAATCACATACTAAAGTGGATTATACCCTTAAATATTGGAGAAAATATTAAATTGAATCTTGTTCTTTCCAATAGCTTTTAATGCACATTCTTTAGATCGCAGATTCTACACCCTATCAATGATGACCCAATGTTATGAGAGTAATGATTTTAAAATATATTCATACCAATTTATATTTATTCTATAATTCTAGGGGACAAATGAAATATTTTTCCAAAAATTTTCTTCATGTAATGGTCCCAAGAAACTATTTATTTTCTCATATAATGTATAAATATTACACCCCCAATCGTTGTATTTTTTACCTTTTCTCCCAATATTTTACGATGTCATTAATAGATATGATTTGGTTTTTTGAGGATATATTTTCCATCAATACTCACTTTAATTCTTTTTATAATAAAATAAATTTATATTTATCTTTTATATGTTTATAGTTAAGATATTTTGACTATTAAGGGTTTTCTATTAAGGTCATATATCACTGAAAAGGGGGATACGTGGGTTTGATGTCAAACTTATTAAATTCAACCCAGAGTGATAATATTAATTCAGGAGGAATTAGGTGTTGATAAACCACAACCACCATTCACATTGAACTGTATATAGACAGGTGGTCTCCAAATTCTGTTAGGTGAATCCCTACATGTCAAAAGATTTTAAATAGAATCAAGGGTCTATTAATTGATAGCACCGAAACCATACAATTTTATATAAATATAATTATATTAAAAAATAATAATTCAATAAAAAATATAAAAAATAGTAATATAAATAAAATATTGAATCATTACTGTATATAAAAATATCTACATGTAATTCGAGGTAGAAAAATGTAAAACTAGATGGCATATGGATGATTATATATATATTTTAATAGGAAAATAAAAATAAAACAAGAATAATAATTAATAACTACTCTACCTATCATCAAAAATTAATTACATCAATCCAATCAACCTAATTACATTTACATGACCACTATTCTCTAGACCTTGAGACTGATACCATTCAATGAATAAAATATAGAAAGAAAACACACACCCCAAAGGTAACATGTATGGTACATTTATAAACATTGTATTCCACCACTAAATGTGTCCCTATCTAACATCCATATATATTCTAGTTTGTGAAAAAATATATATTATAATATTCATCATATATCTCATAACCATATCCAAGTGTTATTAGTACCTATTAGAGAATATTTACTCCATTAAATGAGAATAAGGATGAATATATGATATATCATAACCTAATATCACTATATATTCTAAACATTTCAACAAAACAATAAAAATTCTAACACAACCTCATAAATTTAATTGAACCGCCTACATGTAGTCCACAAATATCTGTGTGTGTCAGTCCAGTTTCCAAATACATTGAAGTGACATATTAAATGTCCCATCGACATAACATCACTCGAAAGACAACCTGATCAATGACTCGGTGAACCCTCGTAACTACAATATTTTTCTTTCTATAATTTAAGACCAATTGCCCCATCGTAAATGAAGTTCTAAAAATCCTATATAAATGACTATCAAAAAATCATTATTGTTCTTATAAGGTGAGAAAATCCTCTACATATATGGTTGGCACCATCGCTTATGAAATATAATTGATGATGGCATCCACCAGTGATAAGTGTTCATTAATACATTCTTGGGTCTAGTACAGTGTGACCAGTCACCCATAACTATCAATATTGAAATAAATCATTAATATACCTAGTCTATAACTTTAATGAACCTATATTTCCATGTGTAAACCATGAGACCCGAATTGGGTAATTGAAAAAAATATCCTCATCCTATAGATGAGAAATGTTTCCACCCTTTTGGTGAACAATATTAACCAAAATTACATGGATTTTTCCAAATGTGTTCCAATGGAGCCATCAATGGAATCATATAATTATATAATTTTGATACTCATTTCCATCATTCTAAACTAACTGTAGATTCAAAAATCATACATCATATTCTATATGATGTCCATCCATACTATTTTATAAATGAGACTACTAGTGGATAACTCATGGGAATAACATAAAAAATGAGGTACATAATCAATGTCACCCATACCACAACACTCACACCCATTTATAGTACATAACATAACAGTTATATATTTTTTGGATAAGGTTAGGAACAACATATCATATTATTTCATACAACAAATCATATAATGAACAAAATTTATTTGAGCTAATAATGAGTAAACAGTAAAATATAATAAAACACATACAATATGGAATTACACAAATAATTGGGAAAACAAATCCACTCATTTAGAAAAATAAAATCAGAAGAGTTGTAGATGTTATCATTTAAATGCGATACCTCTTTAAATGAATGGAATAATTATCAGGGAGTAATGAGGGAGAACCATTACTTGGAACCCAAGAGTAATTGAGGTGGGGGAGCCATTTTCTTACTACATGAAGGTTCCACACTCCTTTTATGTATTTTTAATAATATTTTCATTCCAAGAAGGAATTCTGTTGTGACCAAAAGGTTCAAAACATGATTATTTGGGGAAGGGGGATACCCTATATTTTAGATTATTCACATCATTACACATTTTTTATTATGTTAATAGATTTAGTCTACAACCATATTAGCTACATGATAGTCCAATTCCCATAAAACCATATATTTTTAACTCCGCGCCACAGAAAGAATTAACAATATAAAAAATGAATGGGTTTTATATTATTTTATAGTGATCCATTCATTAAAGAATCATAGGAATTTAAATCAATCCCACAATATAATTTCTAGTCCTTGAACTATTTAATCCATACATGTGTCCATACTATCATTCATATTATAATTACCCCACTTAACCTTAAAATACACTAAAGGGATACAAGAAATATCCATATCAATCCAACATATTTGTAGAACCCTGGTTATATAATAAAATATATAATTACATCCCTGATCAATCCCCTCCATAAAAATTACCTACCGTATTTTTTCCAATCCAAAATTCTCAACATATTAGTTGATTGATTGAAATCCAGGATTCGGGAACACCCACAATTGGACTGTAATACATCTTCATTATCAAATCGAATAAGATTACCATTTAACAATCACATCATAAATTTTACACCTAACGTATAATATCAATCTTAGTGAACCTAAATACATTATTATATTTGATTCCCCCAAATATCCCATAAAAAATCTAATTCCCATAAAATGGATGAATCAATACCAATTCTTATAAGAGGAACACATCACAATACATTCCATCAAATTTATAACAATAGTTTAACCAAATTACATAAATCACACCACATGTACTAATATCATTCAGTAAAAATGATAATTCCTAGAATATATCACTTAATATCATCATAATTTCATCCAACTCATAATTTGTATTCTTATCCACATTCCATTTGATCGAGTCTTCAAAATCTAAAGCATTACCTCCCTATTATGTAGTATTAAATATCATATACCCTCCCCATTTTGGATATCTCTTCCACTAACACTTCTTTCATATGTATATGTATTTTAGAAACCATCTTTAGGTTCAACTACCGATCCTACCTCATATCCATGAGTACAACCATGTCCCCAATTATAATATTAAATCAATTTTTTCTGACAAAATCACTCTGAATATACAATATGTACACACACCTATAGTCCATTTGGAGGCCTATAAAACCAATCCAAAACTATTCTCCTATTTCCGCCTTATAAACAATCTCATCAATTATCCTCTCTATGGTTGAATCCTTGAGTCTTTGGTCTATACACCCTTCATGATCATGTTTATGCCCTAATTTTATATACTTATTGTTCCACTGCTAGTCTTACCCAAAATAACCCTTCTATATTGATATATTCTCATTAATCATGTTCCCATAGACTATAGGAACCTGATTAAACACCTCAAAAAAATTATTAAACATCATGATTTTTAAATTCATCATAATTAAATGTCTGAAAACAACATTTAACGATCACACCACAATAATTTAATATTAATACAGAGTTAGTGAAAATAAAAATTTGTGTATGATCCTCCGAAAATAATTCATTACTAATGTATCCCCATACTACATGTCTATGAATTCAAAATCATCATTCACAATCAGGGTCTCATGAAATAAATTATCAATTATCAATGAATTTAAACCCTTCCACATTATACGATAATTATTTGTTTCTTATACATACACATACCTTAATGCTTCAATGTTCCCAAGAAAATTTATGTTTCAAAATTCACCCTCCAATAAGAGGTTCATAAATTTAAAACTATGTCATCACATACAATATATAATAATATTGTACTAAAATTTTAACTTAATCCTAGAAAAAATGAGGTTATTGTAAATAAAACAAACATATTAAATACACTAGGTATAGTTCATCTTCTCAAGAACTTCATTTGATGGTTTAAATGATCCACACAGTTGTTTCCCTAAGATGCTCATCATATCATGTCCCAATCATTTTTTACCAGTGATTTTAAATCACATTTTACCTCAATAGATTAACTACATACCACAGTTCCACCAAAGGAAACATTCACAAACCCTCCATTAGGGGCATAATATAATAATGTCTCATCTAATGAATTCTAAACATTCATATGGAGGCCATCAATATGGAAGAAAACGGACAACGTAAATCCATTTAAAAAAAATTATTCTATAATGAGAAAATAAAGGATTGTGTAACATAAATCATGTATAAATTCCCTTAAACATCGCAACAATATCACTTCTGATTTATCATAATATCCACTTACCTAATCATATAATAGTTTGGCATCACATAAACAAAATTCTTATAAGATCACACACACAATGCATCATGAATCATTTACATAGGATGACTAAGTATAAAACCACCAAGGGCCTATGTGAGAAAATGATATTTATTCAATTGTAAATTCGTTAAATTTACCAACCACGTTACATTTCAATAATCACTTCCAATTTATATAAATATGGTTATATTTAAAATATGAGGATATAAAGTAAATATAATTAAGTTTATTATGGACACAATAAAAAACTCACACATTAATTTTATTCCATGTCATGTGGGATAATTACAAGAACACACATAGGTCATGTTATCCCTCAGTTCCGATCATGATGAATGAGTACCCCCACATACATGTTAGTCCTAAAGTCTCTGAAAAATCCAAATACATAAAATACCATTACTTCCATGTCAAAATATTTCGAATGTAAACAGGAATACATAAATAATGGTAAATGTTATACTTTTCCCATGGACTTCATCACATGAATGTGTTTTTAATTGATAAAAAAATAACATTCCTCGCATGTTCGAACACATAGTTTTTATCTAATGAAACATATAAAAAATAATAAATAACTACTAATAATAAATCATTTATAAAATCTAGAAACCAGCTAAATCATTCCACATTTTAATAAAAAGACAATTAAACAACAGTATAATGCCAATGATTTTTATTAATACATCATACACTAATACCAATGTTACCTTGTTTTGACTTTCCACCACCCAATTTCACTTGGAATAGGAACCAGATAGGTGATTACTATATGAACATGGGGGAATATACCCATATTCCAGTGGTATTTTAATAGAAGTAATAGTATATTGGGTGATGGTTGAATGATTATACACTTTCGGATAATGATAATAGTACTATGGTAGTGATATATCAAACATAGTGGAAAAAAATAAATTATAGAAATAGTGAGAAAAATGAACATATATTATATGCAATATTATATATTTATATCATGACAGTTATAACAATATAAAACACGATAACATGAGTACTGATGACATCTATATAAGACAAAAACAAATGAAACGATGATCATCCTATCATCGAAGAACTGCTTGGCCCAGGTACACATTTCCACCCTATTATCCTAGAGATGGTGGTTATTAATCCACCTTGGTATAAAATACAAGGAATCACATATTTATTGTCAAATAGTTTATTAGTATTTTTAAATAATAAACATAATTTTTTATTTATTACATTTGAATTCAAAAATTATAACGTCATTATATTTTTCAGGAATATCATTATCATCTCTAGTATATTCAATCATTCCATATATTGTAGAGTTCCTGAATTCTCTAAAAAAATATGGATGATATTATAATATCATTATGAGTTTTTTAAATTTGATTCTATCTTGAAACAACATGAATAATACAAATTTAAATGGTTAATAATTGAAAAAACAGTCTATTTAAACAACATGACTATCATGAATAAATTATAATTATTCAATATGGAAACCAAAATATCTAAACAGAATTTACATTTTAAAAAAATTACTATCAAAATAATATAATAAATATTCAATATTCCATGTTAAATAAATTAACACGCATTCCATTTCAATAACATGAATATAATGAATAAAAAATGTATAATCAATACAAAACCATATACAACTAAAATAACATTCCATTTAATTGATAAACTAAAAATAAAATACAGCCAGAGATAATATCATTATAAAAATATCATAGAAAATAACAACCAATTTTTTTTACAATGGAAATTCATAATAATTAAAAATCAAGTTATGAGACATCATGATACATCTACATTTTATGCCTTCTACAATATGGTTTTGAAATATAGTAATAAACTCATTTAATGATAGCTTACTTATTTGCTTCATGAGGCTACCAATGCATCAAGGGGATTTATAATTCATGACCTCACCCATCAAATTATTTCAAAATAATATATTATATATCGATTAATATATTTAATTAATGAAAAATTTTCCTCATAATAAAATATCATTATTGAGTTATGGATAAATATTTATCAATATTTCTCTATAAAATAAAATAACAATCAATGTAGAATACAATATATACAATTTATATATGGTAAAAAAATTAAATATATACTTGGTAAATATTATGGATAATTAGAGGAAATTTAACTTCAAACAATCATATGAAATTAAATATTTCAAGGGAATGTTAATGTCTACCAAAATGAATGATTAAAGTGTATATCAATATTTTACATTGTCAAAATGATCATAAAAAATTTATAAAATGAATAATGATTGTATAAGAGTAGTATATCTCCAGTGAAGTAAATGTAAAATAATTTTTTTTTCATTGATGAATAATAATGAAATAAAATGTTCATTAAATAAAATGACTTCATTTTTTTAAATATTTTCTTAATAATAGTAGTTCAGAATATAGTGTGAATTTAATTTTATTTAATCTTTTACTTTTATACATACTGAGATATATTGAAAACATTGAGCGGTCATGATAGAATCAAATTACATACATGTATACACATTAAATGAATAATTCATTTCACATTTTTCATAAAATATTAACATGAATTATTAGGAAAATTTTAATAATATTACATTAAATCATAATAATAACAATTCAAAAATGGGGGAAAAATTCATTAATATGTCATTTTTACATTTAAAAAAACATTTTCAATTTTTTTTCACAAAACAATGTTTTTGATGGAAAATAATTTTTTGCTGATAGGAGAAATATTTGAAGATTTTTTAAAAACATTTCTTAACAATTTTAGGTTCTAATGGTTGGAGAGATAATAATATTACTTGAATAAATAATTAATAACTACTGGTGAAGAAATATAATGTCGTCTATTATCCAATGATGAAATATTTATCTTTTTAAGGAAATCGCGAATAATAATTCCTGATTAAAATGATGTTGTGATGTAAACCATAGATAAAATCAAAATGTTGAATTGCGAATTATGAAATGAATTAAATATATATATGAAAAGAAATTAGAAAATAAAATAATTTTAATAAAATATAAATTATTAAAATTTTGTAACACACACAATAATATAATATAATAGATACTTAAGAAGTAATATATCCAAATGAACATAAATAATGTGAGAAAATAATTTAACCATTTGTAATTTCATTCTAAATTCCCCTTGGGTGAAATAATATGCATTTAAATTTCAATAAACATTAATTATTAATTAGTCAATATATTTCATACCATATGGGTTTTATATTCACCAAAAAACGATATTTTGTTCATAAATTACAATATTTTTCAATGAAAGGAGATTGTGAGAAAGTCCCTCACCTTATGACTCATTTTGGTTAAACATGATTTAACCTATTTTATAATGGTTTTTAGAATGATATTAATTAAAAATATACAATATTTTTATTTATTTTATAATTTATGGTACTCAAATAAATTCTTATCACCCAATTATTAATAATCATCCATTATAACTATTATTTCGAGATATAACCATCTTGTTTACTCATGAATTTTTTACTGTGAATTCCTTATTTATTATTAATATTATACTACAAGATTATATAAAAAATTATATTAATTTTATAAATTTCATGTTTTAATTAGATTATATTTTGTAATCATTATGGAAATTCAATCAAGGTGAGTGGACCACACCCCTTTGATGGGAAAGTAGGCTATATGTACGCATGTCAGACATTACGATTTCATAATGGGTGGAAGGGAAATTAATATAGTTATATTTTAATATAAAGGTATAATTATCATGGGATAAATATCAAATATATTTCATAAATATATCATTATTACATTTTATATAAGGATTCTGTGAAAAATGAATCGCCTCACATCACAAGGCGGCAATCATCCTTACACATGAGATACATTATCTTATTTTAAAAAACATGGAAATTAAGTTGGTACATGTGATATTATAATTATATCAGTATAATAATATCATTAATATCATATAAATTGGTTTAATTCATCGTTATATCAAACAATGAAAGGTGATAATAAAAAATAAATTACATTGGTTCATGAGGTCATGGTCCACAAAACACATGATCAATGGTTTTGTTTCCAATTTAATATAAGTGTATATAGTAATTTCGAATTAGCATAAAAACATCGAAATATATAGATGATAATGTGGTTATTATAGAATAATTTTTAATATGACTCGATATAGGTGGAATGAGATACAATAAAACAATTATTTATTGAGTGTATTATCTCTTCATTAGAAAACATATCTATCAATTTACCAAATTCCTTATAGGGTTGGAATTAAGGTACAACAATTGGTATATAGGATTTTTTTTTGGGATTAATTTTGTAATATTTGTAGGTATTGGAACAAAAAATTTGATTTTTATGTTTGATCAGCGAAGGAGATGGTGTGGCCATTTATAAGGGGGGGAGTAGACACACATGGATTTCCTTTAAAAAAATGTAATATAAAAAAATGGTTTCTTCTAAAAAACCTAAAAAAGGGAAATTATAGTTATTAAAAGATAAAATTTCAATATATTTCCATATTTTTTTTTGATATGTTGGTAGGTCATTTATACACTTTTCATTTTAGTTTAAATAATGACAATTCAGTTTTCACCTTAATACCAGTATTTAATTTTAATATCTCTTATACTGATATGAGGATAAAATTATGATAAACATATTAGATAATATAATTTATTATTGTTCATAATATCAAATCAATTATGAAATATTTACTTCCCATAATTGGTTTCATAAAATTAAAAGTTTTTTACCTTTAAATGATAAAAAATAGATTTTCAAAGAGAAACATTTTAATAAGTGGAGATGGTTTTAATATCAAAATTTGCATTGAAATTGATTCCACTAATAGAAAGTGTACTTATAATAATATATATAATTTTATTTCAGTTAAAAAAATTCAAAAAAAAATTCTTTTTGTAAATAATGTGATTGAAAAGGATGCTATTGATAATAATCATATTTTTTAGTATTGATAAAAATGATACAATTAAAAAACCCGCAAATTTCACCAGAAGATAATGTTGATATTAATAATTTAAATATTATGTGAATTTTATAAAATTATGTTTCAAAAAATGGGAATAATAAATATCAAATTATATGCACAAAGTGAAAATAAATTTCCTCTTTGAATAACAATATTTTTAGAAAATGGTTCCTTTTCTTGAAAAATATTTTAATTAATTTAAAAATATTTTATAACCAAAATCATTATTATTTTGTTTTTCCTATACATACCCTATTAATTAATAACTATGTTACAATGGTAACTTTTTAAATAATTGTATTTTAATACAGTACAATGTTTTTTAATAACAATGTAATGGGAAACAGAAGATATCAAAGAGAATTAATTTATTAATGAATGAGATATATCATGAAGATTTAAGATGATATATTCTATTAGATGATATTTTTACATTTTCATATATAATACAAATCTAGATTTTATTCTTTTATTTAGTTCTCCTGTAATATTATAGACCATTAATAAATTTTTTCCATGTTATTTAATCGTGCACTAAAAAATAAAGGGTTTTGTTTTAAAATTACATTGTTTAAATCGTAATTTTTAGAAATAATTAATAAATCACATTAATAGTATGAGATAATAGAAAATATTTTGTTCAATTAGAAGAGAAAATGAATTGGGTTTCCATATACTATATTAAAGGTGGGATGTGACTATATTGAAATTGAAGAAATGAATAAATTATTATATTTGGTGATAGAGTTTGTTGATTAATAGGGAGAAAATTATCCATTTAATGTTAAGGATGTCAAAAAATCAAATTTGTGATGATCTAAATTTAATATTGATTCATCAAATTATAATTTAATAAGATAACATTCATTTTTCAATAGTCCTTTTTTAATTCTAAAAATACATTACCGGATTGATTAAGAACATAAAGAAATTTACATATTTGATATATTTCTATTACATCAACACAATTTCATATTTTGGTTGTGTTTCGATCCATTCACACATATTATCATTCACCCTGAAGAGAGTATCCAAAATTAATTTTTTATTATTATTTATTAACTATAATTAATTTTTAAATGATTATAGAATCCCTTAAATAATGAAAATTCTCATCAATCTATATATATTTTTCTAAACCAATATAGTTATAAAATTTTATCTAATATAATATATTGATATCTAATTCACAATAGTAACACAAATCCTTCAACATTAAATATTTTTAAAATGAAATCATTTATTTTGTTAAAAAATTAATATATTAACAAAAATAACTTGTTAGATAATGGTTGGAACAACACCCTTGTCTCCCTTTAGTTATGGGTTTGAGAAATGTGGCCTTTCCAGATATGACAGGTTCTCACCCATCATCAAATTTGTACTTTTTCCAAACCATAGTAATATAATTTCAATCGTAATGCCCAGACCCTAGTTACCCAGAGTATGTGCTTAATTACATAACATTGGCATGATCATATGGGATCCAATCCGAAATAGCAATAAGTTTAGTATCCTTAGAAGTACTAGATACATTCATAAGTATTACATTACATTATTAAATAAAAAAATAAAAAACATTATTTCCCCTTTTGAACACACATATATCTTTATCCTATCCTTGTAGGTTGACCATAAAATAAACCTTCACATCTTAGAAAAAATAACACATAGAATGGGGTGAGATGAAAATATCAGTGAGGATAACAGTATAATGAAAACATTTAGAAATAACCATTAACATTTAATTCAATGTATAAGACTAAAAAAATCGTTTAAACATAAAATTCAATATAATATGGAAAAGATAATATAAAATAATTATATTTACTTATTTGCCTTGATATTATATTAGTTGAATAATCACATGTAATATAAATAGCCACTTTCATTATGATAGAATCCATAATGCCATACTTCATGACCAAATAATCAAGACTTTGAATCAAGACTACAAATAATATTTTATGAAGTCCTTGTTCCAAGACACTAGTTTTCCTCATGAGACCTACCGATGCGTCGAGACGTTATAGCGGGCTCCACCCATCACTTACTAAGTCCAATGCATTCTCATATGAAATGGTTTAAACATAACATAATCATTCATATTAAAACAAGCATAATAAATGTCAATACATTATCTATAAACCATTAATTGTGTAAAAATAACACATCCATATTCAAAAATATCACAAAACCATCAATAAAATATAGATGTTTTGTATAATAACAAATAAACATCAAACATGCTTAAAATCAGTTAATGGATGTTGACATAGATGAAATCAAATTTTTTTAGAGAATTATATCTTGCTATTTTAAAATAATTTAAAAGTAATTTAATTATATAATAAGAAACATTATTTTGAAAATACTCATATAAGGTTGTATGGGAATCTTCGAAGATGTTATAACAGCCGATAATAGTCGCACCCGCCGTATAATCTACAAAAAGTCATTCATACTCAAAAAAGAACATAAAGTCCCTTATTTGAAAAATGACGGAAAGATTTAAAAAAAATATGGTCAAATAAAAGAATAAATTAATTTAACCCATATTCAATTAAATTGTAAAAAAATTTTGAATTAAATTTTTAAGTAAACACAGATGTGGATGATAAATGCATCCCAGTTAATACTAATGTAAAAACAACCTCGGATAATAAAGAGATTGTGAAATTAAACCTTACCATGTACCTTTTTATTCTTATGGGTACATTAAACTCCTATATGATAAATAAATCATTGTTATTAAATTATACAATAACTATATACATAAATATGATATCATATATGACCCTCTAATATTGCTTTGTTAACAATATTTTAGTACTATCATCATTTTGGGTGTTAACTGATTCATTTTCAATTATATGCTTGGTTATGTAAGCCATTTTTGTTATGAATAAGGTTTATTTGATTCATATACATAATTATATTATGTTCATAAACATTATTTTTTATCATAAAATGAAAATTATTCCAAAATGATTACGATGCGGAATAAATCTCATTGCGTTTGTGGAGATGGTAATCTGTATGTACGCACAAGTGACAATATCATTACATTGAAGGTAAAATCGTCTGTAATTGGATGTTATATAATATATAATGAATCATTAACAAGTTATATTTATTATTTACATTAGTTATATTCATTATTATATAGGTAAAAAATAATGATGTGTTTGAATAACAAATTACACTACAACATGGAGACGGTAAGTTGTACGTACGCATGTTTGGTGACTTTGTCATTTATAGGATATATTGAATACCAAATATAGTTGTAAAATATTTATAATTACATAAAATTTTATATATTATACTTGATTTATTATTTTATAATGGAAACAACAAATTAAGTGGATGTGGTAGAAGAAAAGATCTTGAAAGAGGCGATGTAATATTTACCTCTTCTTTGTTTTCTTTCTTTTGATTAGATCAAAAAGGATCTGTATGATGGATTTCATAACAATGAATGAAATCTAGTATCAAGGGAGGTATTTTGAGAGGATATTTGGGTAGGGTTTGGCCGATCCAAATAGATTTGGAGGTCTAAATTTAAGAGATGGAGAAGTACCCTTTTACAAGACGGGTGAGGGTTACTTTAGGAAAAGCTTGAAATAATATTTTATAATAAAATATTTTTCGGTTTATAATGGCTAAAATTGATTTCTATCATGGATAAGGTGGGTATAGGTCTAAAAATTTTCATCTAATGGGTTTTAGATAGCTTTATGTCAATATTTTAACCTTATATTTTATATTTTACTCTTAGTTAAATAGTTTGACATTAAACATGTCTCTTTGTATTTTTATATTATATGATTAATAAACATAATATAGACTTCCATGCGAACCCAAAGTGCATCTTTATTAATATATATAACATTATATAAGACATTTTTTTCAATCATCATATTTTTTTAATATTATATCAATTAATAATATAATATTTGATTTAAAAAATCAATTATGTCAATTTTGACAATATTTAGTATTTCATTTTATTGAAAATTATAATAGCATGATTACAATGAAAAAATATTTAATCAACCCTAACATGTAATATTAACCTATTAAATTAGTTTAATTCATCAAATGTCTCAATTTACAGTTATTATTATATCAATTATTTTAATCATTCATTAATTTGGAAATTATTGCAACATTATTTTGTCATAAATAAATTTAATTATTTGATGTATAAAAATGATAAATAAAATACCATTATGTAATAAATATTTTAATATTTATATTGAATTTTTATTTTAAAATTTATATTATGTGTAACCCTATTTTAAAAAGTGTTTAGTTATTAAACATGGAATTTAACTATTTTAACTCTTCTATAAATAATATAAAAATAAATGTCCTAGTAAAATCATAGTGGAAAAATGAGATCATATTTTATTCCCAAAGTTGTATTAGGTTGAGTTATACTTATCCAATAGAAATTGGACATTTTTCGGGTAATTAAGATAACATTTTTACCCTTAATTACAATATTTACATTTAATCATGGATAATAAAAGGCAAAAGTTACTATTCACAAAAAATTATTTTAATCTTATTGAACCCCATTTTACATACTGATATTAAACATGTCTCTCAGATTTTTTATATTCTACTCAATGAAGCGGTTAAATTTAGTTTTATGAAAATTTTCAAATGCTCATAAGAGGTGGGTAAATGACGGTAATAAGTTCAAGAAAATTATATATCTAAACATATTATAAAATGAGTCTGAGGAATTACATTGAAAATATATATGTATTATGTATCGATTTTTACCAAAAATAATTTTATTTAAAATAAATAAGTACTTAAATAAATAGTCAGTTTTATCCAATAATGCAGTGTCTTTCACTATTCATCAAAAATTGAATATTTTTAGAAAAACTACCAAAAATTCACCCTAAGTTAATTTCGATATTCTGAATTCCGATATGAAGTACATTTTGTAAAATAAAATTTAAATAATTTCAAAAAGTGGGTATTAATACTAATAACGGCTAATTTGATTGGTCTCAGTGAGTTTGAAACTCAAAGTTGCATACAATCCAGGATATTGCATTATTTGAATGGAAACACATAGTGAATTCTTGTGGTGTTACATCAATGAATTTTTCAAAGGGGATTAACTTGAAATTTCCAAAATATTGAAAATAATATTAACACTAATTTACCAATAATTTTAATCTTATTCCAATAATAATTTATGTTCGTTCTTAATAAAATAACTTTTTCACTAAAACATACATAAAACAAATGTATTGTATTGACATAAATGTTTCTAAAAATATAATTAATATTTGTACAATTCAGAGATAAAAAATTAAAAACAATTTGGAGAATAAACTTTTTAATAATCGAGAATATATAAAACAATGATGGTATCCATCAATCATATATTTATGAAAATATATTAGCTTCTAAAATTTTGCACAAACCATTAGATTTTTCATGATTTATTCAAAACAAATACCATTTGTAAAACTAAATATTCAATATAATTTTTCAAATCCTAATAAATTAATAATTCATCCATTTTATTATAATATAGTTCATTTCATGGTCAAGGGGATAACCATTAAAAGAGTTCATTGACTCCGATAATTCTCGAGTACCTTAGATTTATGACAATGAACTATAAATGGATCCCATGGATGAATTTTATCTCCTTATATAAGTATCATTATTCGGTGTCAAATAATTTTTGTTGTATGTCTCATTTCTGTGTACCAAGCTATTCATGAGTAAAAAATAAATATAATTTTTTTTTATTTCCCCAAAGTGCATCCATTCATGAAAAACATTCTACTAATAGTATCCAAATAGATATCTATTTCTAGTTAAAATAAAAAATTCTCTAACTCACCATTACAATAACATGTTCATTATAATCATACCCTCAAAGTCTATAACAATGTTATTTTATATAATTAATTTATTATTAAATATATTTATAATAGTTACTACTAAACATCCTCTAATACTAACGGTAATGACCCCAACTATAATTTTCCTACACTAATGGATACATTAATACTTTAAGAAATGATACAAAGAATTTTATCCAACATGAAAAAAAAGTTTTATTTCTTGTTAAAATATATTCATACATGATATTATATTGCATTTGACTATACATATTATAACACAATTTTCATTCAATAATATCATTATTTATACAATAATATTCATTTATATCATTCATAGTACACTTCTTGGATTATTCGGAAAGGAATCTATATATGGGTAAGATTAAATTCTCAATGAGATTTATATAAATTGGAATATATCATGAATAAATAAGTATAATCAATATTGATCGATAAGGAACTAAAAAAATTAATTTAAATTACATGACTATCCTGAGTTGATAAGGAAGAGTCAATATTGATAGGTAAATATTTGAGCACACAATCCATTTAACAATTAATTTGACTATATTTATTTGAAAAAAAAGAAACTATTTTTATAGATAAATAACTAAAAAGACATTAAATATAAAAACCATTAATATCGTGAATAAAAATTAATTAATAAACTTATCAAGTAAAATAACTTAATATATTCCATTAAATCAATAAACTAATAATTAAATGATAATATAATTATGAGAATATATTATATAATAATAATTGATTTCATTAAAAAAGTAACTTCTTAATTTTTATACATCATGTTCTCTGTAATTATGATAAATCTACCATCATAACCATTTACAAGATGGTTTAAAAACATTTGGTCAAATATCAATTAATGTGGGATTACCGATTCACCACATTACAATACCGATGTATCGATGTTATATTTAATTTTTATCCCTACATGTCTCATCATATAAAAATAATTATTCATATAATTAATAATAGATATAATTCATCAACAAGAAATGTTATCATCAAACATCCATTTTGTGTAAAGGATACAAATTTAAGAAAACTGACAAATATAATAAAATATTTTTTAATATAGAGAAATGTTGGTCAGAGTGGACACTCAAGAGGGGGGTGAATTGAGATCCAATTAAAATTTATGCTAAAAACAATTTCTATTAAAATCCATAAAATTTCAAAAACAGATTAAACTGTAGTGAATTTATACAGATTATAAAGGTTCAATTAGTTTCTCAAAGATTGATTAGTTCTCATTTAACTTAATCTGATTATTAAATTAACTTTTGAAACTAACTTACTGATTTATGATAAATATAAACACTTGCGATATTAACTATCAAAGTAGCTTTGAAGACAAATTATATTTCAAAGTAATAGCAGCGGAATATGAAATAGATATGTATTGTATGGATATAAACTTTAACTAAAAACACAGAGGATTTATCCAAGAGTTTCATTCTCAAGCCGAGACTTAGTCCTCTCAAAAGCTTATATAAGGATGATCCACACCCTGAATCGGGGTTCAACAGTTTACAACTGTCCAGGTCCAAGACCTCTACCATTGTTATCCGTGGGAAACAAAACAACAGCAACCATCTGTCTAGGTCACACACGACCTCTACCACTATCCACAGTGGGGAAAAGAATGAAAAGATAGTGAGTGAGGATTTACAAATCCTCCAGTTAAGGTTCATGAGACAGTGTGTGTGTAAAATACAACAGATAACACACACTGCTCGTAATGTAAAAAGTAAATCATAGAGATTAAAATTTAGAGATTATAAATGGCTCTAGTGATCTTCGTGCAGCTCTTGACTCCTTTTGTTGATTAGAATTCCTTCTGAGTCTTTTTCTGGTTTTTGTCTGGAAAATAGAGTACCATCTTCTTCCTTGACTTCGAGGTTTAGCTTGCTTATCGGCTCAAAGAATGATGAGTTTTGTGTTGTTCTTCTTTAGAATATATTGCTCGATGTATTCTCTATGTTCTGGAGGCTGGTAGTAGTAGTCTCATGAGTTCAAGTTCTCTAGTTGATCTTGGCACGTTTTGAGCTTGATCGCAAGTGTGTTCTGTGGGCTTGATCTCTTCGAGTTTTCTTTTTCACACTATTTTGATACATACACGATGTCCTCATTATAACCTTTTTGTTTTTCTGACAAGAAGGAATGATTATACTTTTTGATCGTACTTGGTATGGTTTCCTGAAATGGAAACATAAATCCTTTAATAACATTAAATTCATAAAAAGTAACAAATGTAACCGTTAGTATAATAAACAAATAGTGTCGGGGATATAGGATTTGACTCCAGAGTTCATTATAGGTAGCCGTTTTTTTTAGACGTATACAATTGACTCGGTGTAGGGGTCTTCCATCGGTATCTCTTCAAACTCTTATCAGTGGCTCTTATTGGTAGTTCTTATCGGTAGCTCCCTGTGTGCATCGGTAGCTCTGTGTGCATCGGTAGCTCTGTGTGTGCATCGGTAGCTCTGTGTGCATCGGTAGCTCTATGTGTGCATCGGTAGCTCTGTGTGCATCGGTAGCTCTGTGTGCATCGGTAGCTCTGTGTGTGCATCGGTAGCTCTGTGAGCATCGGTAGCTCTCTGTGCATCGGTAGCTCTGTGTGCATCGGTAGCTCTGTGTGTGCATCGGCAGCTCTGTGTGCATCGGTAGCTCTGTGTGCATCGGTAGCTCTGTGTTCATCAGTAGCTCTGTGTGCATCGGTAGCTCTGGCTATCGGTAGCTCTGGCTATCGGTAGCTCTGGCTATCGGTAGCTCTGGCTATCGGTATCTCTGGCTATCGGTAGCTCTGGCTCTTATGCAAACCACATCTAATTGACTTAAAATTGTTTCAAAGCTTGTATAAACAAGGATAATCGAGATTAACATAAATCAGAGATTATTTAAACATTATTATTAACTTGATCACTGATTTGAATGAATTAAAATGTAAATCATCAGTAATTGAGAATAGCATAATATATGAACACATAATTGGGATTATCAAAATAGGTGAGGTCAACAATCTCCCGCTTTTTGATAATCACAACTTATGATATGACCAAATATAGTGAGAATATAGTATAAGAGAATATAACATTTATATTCTAATTTCTCAAAGGAAGAAATCAGAGGAAATAGAGGAAATAGTAATAGAATGAAATAGATCAAAAATTATCATAGGATGTATTAAATACAATAGTATCAGAGATAATCTTTGAAAGAGTTGGTACCAAAGAAGGAAATGTAAGAATAGTATCACATGCTCAAAATTTCTCTCCTTTGATATTACCCCCCCCCCCTCTCTTTATATTTTCTCCCCCTTTATAATTTTCTCCCCCTTTGTGATAATCAAAAAGTGGGAAAGCTGACAGAGAGAACTGAGAAACAAAGATAGTGTAAAGAAAAACATTTGTATTAGACCAGACAAAACTTACAGAAACAGAATAGAAGAGAAAAAAAGAAAAAAGACAACTCCTATCAAACAGCATGGCCACTTCAGCAATCCAGATCTTCAACATGAGATTTTCCTATTGGATCAGAAGAGGAGGCAGGTGGTGAGGAGGTGAGTGAGGGATTTGGAATCCCAGAGATGATCACAGGAGGCTGAGCCACTGATACAGTGCCTGGCCTGTATTGGGAAGTTTGTTGAGTGATCATAGGTGTGAGGCTTCGGATGGCCTGAGCAGGAGTCATCTGGACTGGAGACTCAGTAGATGCAGAGGTAGGAAAGGCAGGAGGGACAATAACTGGTCTGTCATCAACATGCAAAAAGGGCAGCAATAGATTTCTGAAATCCATAATAATTCCTCCCCCTCTTTCCATAGCAGATATAAAATCATCTTTGTTCTCCACAAATTTTTCTAAGGCAGGAGTCAACTCTCTTAGCTTGCTCACTTGTTCTCGGAAGGCTTGAGTTACAGGGGGTATTTTCATGTTTTCCAACATCAGCTTGAAATGATGGGTGAGTTGTTTCTTGGTAAAAATCCTTTGGAAATAATAATCCACCTTGTTCTTGATTTCCTCCTGAGAGGTAGAGGCCTCTTTCATAGTGTCGTGGACGATTTTCATTATTTCCCTTACTGAATCTCTTATAGAGAGCACTACCCGGCTTAGATCTGATGAGTCCACAGAGCCACTGGTTGAAATAGAACCAAGCTCCTCCTTCATCATAGCTCGTAATTGATTCAAATCAAATGCAGGTTTTGAAACTAGAGGACCAACGGAGAAGGATACAGTTTCTTTGAAACTTTTAGTCAAACCACTGATTAGAGTTTGCAGTTGAGAGTCCTGATTCTTAACATGATCCTTTATAGATGATTTGAAATCTTCAAATACTGAGACCATTTGGCTTACAACACTTTTCACATAGGCTAAATCCTTATCAGCTTGAGGCTTTGAGCTCATGTAAGAATCTAAAGAAGTAACAGACTTCTTTAAGGCTTCAAGATCTGCTTCTATTCTAGAAGATTGGTTCTGGTACTCTTTGACTGCTTCCATTAGCTCACCCATAAATGTTGACAGATTGAAACCAAGAGAAAGCTCAACAGATTGTTCTAACAACTTCATTTCTTCACGAAAAAAGTGCTTCATCTCAGTAACTGAGGCACTGAAGGATTCTTTTAGCTCATGCTTCAGGGATTCAAGATCAGACTTTGTAAAAAATCAGTATGAGCAACTGAAGTAGATACTCGTGCAGAAGCTAAGCTGACTAATGAATCATTCATGACTGATTGAATCGAGGAAACTAAAAATGATTCCATTGTCTTTACTTCTTCTACAAAACTGACTTTGAGATTTTCTTTCAGCACATCTAAATCATGTACTCGGACCACATCATCAGGTAATAACTCAGAATTGATGTCATAGCTGATCTTTGGACTATTCAAGGATACTTCATTATCTGAATCAGGATAATCCAAACCACAGACTATAAAACCTGGGTCTTCTACCCAGTCTTCAATCTCAACAGCCACTGTAACATTTCAAAGATTGGAATGATGCTCCCCCTCAATGGGTGCATTCTTATGTACAAAAACTACATTCTCTGCTGGTCTTTCTTCATCAGAGTCTTCCACAACATCCTCAATATCAGTAGCAGTAAGGAGATTTTCTGAAACAGGTACAACTTCTTCTCTTTCTTTTTCTACTTCATCCATATGCACAACTGAGTTTTCAATCAATGGACTCAGACTCAACCTAGCAGAATCAGATGATTCAGATACATTCTCTTTTTCTCCTTCCGGCTGAGGAACTGGCTGGTCTTCCCCATGAATAGATAACACTTCCTATAATTTTCCTTTTCTTGAATATACAAACTCAGTAACAGGACTTGGGGGAATGTTTGGATCTCCTCCAATATCCATAGGAGTTTCTTCCTCTTCTTCTTCTTCTTCTTCTTCTTCTGACTCATCACTGTACTCAGGTTCCTCTTCATTATATCCTAAACCTGGATCTCTTTTATCCTTTGGCCTTGAAGGATAATCCCCAGGAATAAACTTATCATAGACCCTCTGGTCATCACTGACCCATTCTCCTTTCCATGGGTTCCAATTGATTTTCATGTACTTAAAAACTGTAGTAGTGATATAGAAGTTATTCTTAACTACAACTATCTCATCCTGAGACTCAGCTATCCCTTTCACTTTTATCATCACAGAGATCATTTTGGCAAAGAATAAAGAATTAGTCTTTGATTTTGGCCTAATCATGTCTTCCATTTGATTCAACAGCAGTCTGCACAGATTAACTTTCACACCATGTCTTAACAGATGTAGAAGATAAATATCTTGATATCTCAGATTAGAAAAATCTCCTCTCCTCAGTATGAAAACATGTTGAACAAATTTGAAAAGCAGTCTGTTCTCTCCATCCAATTCAGTAGCAACCACTTGCCTTTGACTTCCATTACCTGTTAGTTCTTTTAAAGCAGTCTCATAGTCAAAGATGTTACTGGTAGGTGGAATTTCTCTTGAGACACACCCGGATACGCCTTCATGTGGGAATTTTAAACATTCTGCACACTCTACTGAAGAAAACGACATTTCGTTTCTATTTAAAAATGAACATACTCGATTATCAATTTCATACTTCTCAAAGCTTACAAATTCGTAGAACTGTTTCACTAAATTTGGGTAGTAGAGACCATTGTTATTTGAAAAACAATATACCCATTTCTGATCTTCCAGAATTGCAAGAACCAACAACTTTCTTGGTAGAAACCAATCTACGCATAGCTTCTTTTCAATCACAATATCTCTATTCTGCAAATGAGGGTTTACTGGTCGCTTTCCCGACCTAGTTCTGACATTACTTCCACGAGCTTCTTGCTGCACTTTCTGCTTCTTTGTTTTAGGCTCTACACTGTCATCTCTGTTGGCAGGAATCTTGGTTTTTCCCATCGCAGATTTAGGGTTCTCAGTCGATTAGGGAGCTTGGATTCAAATGTGAAAGGTTTTGGGTCCGGTGGAGTGAGAAGCGGTTTAGGCTTAGTTTTATCATGTAGGAATCATAAATAAACAAATAAAGTAAAATAACCTAAAAATAAAACGATTCATATTCTTGGCGGCAGACAGAAGTTTTAAAATATAAAATCAGTGAGAATTTCAACATCGGTGAGAATTTCACATCCTTGAGAATTTCACATCGGTGATAATTTCAGCATCGGTGAGAATTGATCATCGGTGAGAATTTCACATCGGTGATATTTTCAAATCGGTGATAATTTCAACATCGGTTAGAATTGATCATCGGTGAGAATTTCACATCGGTGAGAATTTCAGCATCGGTGAGAATTGATCATCGGTGAGAATTTCAACATCGGTGAGAATTGATCATCGGTGAGAATTTCAACATCGGTGAGAATTGGTCATCGGTGAGAATTTCACATCGGTGAGAATTTCAGCATCGGTGAGAATTGATCATCGGTGAGAATTTCAACATCACTGAGAATTGATCATCGGTGAGAATTTCAACATTGGTGAGAATTGATCATCGGTGAGGATTTCAACATCGGTGAGAATTGATCATCCCTAGCTCGTGCCTAATGTTACTTAACCTATCAGAACATAAAGTTTTAGTGAAAATATCGGCCAATTGATGTTCAGTGCTAAAAAATTCAAGAGTAATATCACCTTTTTGATAATGATCTCTCAGAAAATGATGTCTTACATCTATGTGTTTGGTTCTAGAGTGAGATACATGGTTATTAGATATGTTTATTGCACTAGTGTTGTCACAGTTAATTGAAACATGTTTAAACTCAAATCCATAGTCCAATAAAGTGTGTTTCATCCACAGAATTTGTGCACAGCAACTACCAGCAGCTATATACTCTGCTTCGGCAGTAGACAATGCAACTGAGTTCTATTTCTTACTACACCATGACACTAGGGATTTACCAAGTAAATGACATGTTCCAGATGTGCTCTTCCTTTCTAACTTACATCCAGCAAAGTCAGCATCTGAATAGCTAGTTAGGTCAAATGATTGTCCTTTTGGATAAAACAAACCTTAATGTACAGTATGCTTAAGATATTTAAAAATCTTTTTAACAGCCAGTAAGTGTGATTCCTTAGGATTAGCTTGAAATCTAGCGCACATACATACACTGAACATGATGTCTGGTCGACAAGCAGTAAGATAAAGTAAGCTCCCAATCATACCTCTGTAATTGGTTTGATCCACTGGTTTCCCAACTTCATCTGTATCCAACTTACAGGTAGTACTCATAGGTGTATAATTTTCCTTAATGCTATCCAATCCAAAACGTTTTGAAAGATCTTTTGTATATTTACTTTGATTTATAATAATTCCATCTCTAGTTTGAAAAATTTTAAAACCTAGAAAATACTTAAGCTCTCCCATTAAGCTCATTTCAAATTCATTTTGCATACATTTTGAAAAATCAGTACATGAAGAGTGTTTAGAAGATCCAAATATAATATCATCAACATAGATTTGTACAACTAAAACATTTTTAGAAATTCTTTAAATAAAAAGAGTTGGATCAGCAATCCCTTTAGTAAAACCTTTTGAAATAAGAAAATTGCTGAGTCTATCATACCAAGCTCTTGGAGCTTGTTTTAAACCATATAAAGCTTTAGAAAGTTTAAAAACTTGATTTGGAAAATGAGGGTGTGTAAATCCAGGTCGTTGTTCCACAAAAACATCTTCAATTATAAAACCATTTAGAAATGAACTTTTGACATCTATTTGATATAACATGAAATTCAGATGTGATGCATATGCAAGTAAGATCCTAATAGCTTCCAGATGAGCTACAGGTGCAAAAGTTTCTCCATAATCTATACCCTCTTCTTGACTATATCCATGTGCAACTAGTCTAGCTTTGTTTCTAACTATGTTTCCTGATTCATCAACTTTATTTCTAAAAACCCATTTTGTGCCTATTGTCAAGGTGTCCTTGGGTCTGTCAACTAATTCCCAGACTTTGTTTCTTTCAAATTGATTTAACTCTTCTTGCATGGCTATTACCCAAAATTCATCATTGATAGCATCATTGATATTTTTGGGTTCTAGTTGTGACAGAAAAGCTTGATGTTCAACCTGGTTCCTTAGATAAGCTCTAGTTTGTGTTCCTCTATCAATATTACCAACAACAGCATCTAAAGGATGATTCTTTAGAATCTTAGTCGATTTGGTAAAGGTTCGATTAGAAAATTCAGGTTCATCTATAGGTTCGGGTTCAACAAAAGCATATTCTGGAGAAAGTCCAGAACTGGATGTTTTTATAACAGGTTCTTTAGATTTATCATTAAGGTCCAGAATAGACAAATCTTCTTCAATATTCTCAAGAGAGGTTTTAGGCTCATGTGGATCAGTTTCATCAAATTTGATGTGAACAGATTCTTCCACACATTTGGTTCTCTTATTGAAAACTCTATAAGCTTTACTTGAAATAGAGTAACCCAGAAAAATTCCTTCATCTCTTTTGGGAGCAAACTTATCCAGATTATCTTGAGTATTAAGTATAAAGACTTTGCAACCAAAAACTCTGAAGTAATTAACCTTAGGCTTTCTATTGTTCCACAACTCATAAGGGGTTTTCTTAAGAACAGGTCTGATCAAGACTCTATTGATAACATGACAAGCTGTATTAACAGCTTCAGACCAAAAGTATAAAGGCAGTTCATATTCATTGAGCATGGTTCTAGCTATTTCTTGAAGGGTTCGGTTTCTCCTTTCTACTACACCATTTTGTTGGGGTGTCCTAGGGGAAGAGAAATTGTGACTATAGCCATTGTGTGAGCAATAAGATTCAAAATCGTGATTTTCAAACTCATGACCATGATCACTTCATAGGGTTATAATCTTAAGTCCACTAAGGTTCTCTATAGACATGGAATATTTAATAAAGTAAGGACAAACATCACTTTTCTGAGCTAGAATGTATACCCAAGTATATCTAGAAAAGTCATCTACAAGGACATAGACATAATGCTTCCCATTTAAACTAGAAACTTTTGATGGTCCAAACAAATCCATGTGAACCAACTCAAGTGGTTGAGTAGTTGAGACTTCTTTCTTTGATTTAAAAGAAACTTTGTGTTGTTTTCCCTTTTGATAAGGATTACACACTTTGTCATTTGGGAATTCTAATTTAGGTAAGTATCTAACTATGTTTTTTCTACCCAGTTTTCTAAGTGAGTGAATGTTGCAGTGTCCTAATCTTCTGTTCCATAGCCAAGATTCTTTATGAAAAGCATTCAAACAAGAAATATTTTGTTTGGAGAAAGAATTTTAATCAACAGCATAAATATTTTCATTCCTTAGAGCGGAAAATACTAAAGAGTTTTTGGAGTTAAAAACATCACACGAGTCATTTTCAAACTTGACATTGAAACCATCGTCACATAATTGAGATATACTAAGAAAGTTATATTTAAGTCCATCAATGAATAAAACTTTAGAAATTAATACTGAGTCAGTGTTACAAATGTGGCCTAGGCCGAAGATTTTTCCTTTAGAGTTGTCACCAAAGGTGACATGACCTCTATCAACCATTATTATGATCTTGAAGCAAGAATAATCTCCAGTCATGTGTCTTGAGCACCCACTATCTAAATACCATATCTTCTTGTGACAGCTCTTCAAGCAGGTCTCCTATAAACCAGATTGAAATAGGAAATGACTTTGGTACACAGATTTTCTTGGGTCCAGATAGGTTAGCAATCAGGGCCTTAGGTACCCAAATTTGATTTATGGGTCCCATACAATTAACACAAACAACAGATTTTCAAAGATAAACTATATTTTGTCTATAACCATGTGAGCAACCTGTTGAAGCATATGAATTTCCAAAACTGGAACTAGCAGAATTTTTTCCATACATAGGAATAAAACGGGTTCTAGTGAACTGTCTCTATCCAGGTTGGTATCCCAAACCAGTAGCATATCTAGGTGCAACTTTCTTTCCTAGAATTTGTGTTAACGCATCCTTTCAATTTGTGAATTTTTCTAAATCCTTTATAAGTTGTTCATTTGACAATTTCAGTTCTGTATTTTCCTTTAGTAGTTGAGCATTATTTTCCTTTTCTATATCACGATCAGATTTATGCTTAACACTTAAAGCATACTGTTTCTTTAATCCTTTGTATTTGTCTTTATGCTCATTATAGGTTTCTTCCAACATATCACAGTACTCAAATAGTTCAGATTTTGACATGTTTTTTGAATCAGAATCATCTCCAGAATAATATGAATTTAAAACAGGAGTGTCAGATGTTACCTCACAAGTACTTGTCATGAGACACATGTTGGCTCGATTCCTTTCAGAGTCCAAAGATTCTGCTTCACTAGTGACGTCTTTTGAATCACTCCAGGTATCCTTCATGGATTTCTTGTACTTATTGTCTTTGTAATCATATTTCTTTTTGAATTTTAACTTTGGACAGTCCCCTTTGATATGTCCTTTTCGCTTGCATTCATATCAAACAACTTCATTAGTCTTGTCAGCCTTCTTCCAATCCTTTTTCCATTTGCCTTTTTGATCATACTTTCCTTTGTAATTTGGTTTCCTAAAGAATTCCTTTTTCCTATAAAACTTTTTGAATCTCCTGGTTATTTGAGCCATCTCGGCATCACTGTCAGATTCTAAATTTTCACTCATTGAACTCTCAGTCTCCATTTGTAGTTTATCCTTGTCTTTACTCTTAAAGGCAGTAGTTTTAAACGCTACAGATTTTCTTTTGGGTTCCTCATCTTCTTCTTTATTTACTTTAAGCTCTTCTTCATACATCATCTGCTTACCAATTAACTCCTTGAAAGGTAGTGTTCCAATGTCACATGATTCTCTAATTGAAACGGATGTACCTCTCCATCTATCTGTCAAACATCTCAGTATTCTCATAATTTGTTCTTTTGCAGGAACAATCTTTCTGAGTGAGCTCATTGTGTTCACTATCTCATTGAACCTGAGATACATGTCAGAAATAGGTTCATCAAGCTTCATTTTAAAATTATCATATTTAATAGTATAAGTGTTTAATCTCATTTCTTTAACATTAGTTGTTCCTTCGTGAGAAATAGCCAAGGTATCCCAAATTTCAAAAGTAGTTTTACATGCAGAAATTCTAATAAATTCTTCATCTCCTAGAGCACAGTACAAAGCATTCATAGCTTTTCAATTATTATTGTAAGCAGTCTTTGTAGGTTCATCCCAAGTAGATCTATCAGTAGTGGGAACTTTATATTCAGATTCAATAGCAGTCCAAATATCAAAACTCATGCTTTCTAGATGAATTTTCTTTTTAAGTTTCCACTGAGCATAGTTATTTCCATTAAAGAAAGGTGGCCGGTTAGTAGCAGCACCCTCAAGTCTATTATCCATTATAAACAAAATTTAAAGAGATAAAAATTTAGGAATAACAGAAATTTTAAGAACTTTAAAATACAACTAAAATCACAGTTGAAAACAGAGTAATTTAGAAGGTATTAATAAACCATCTAATACCAAATGTTGGTCAGAGTGGACACTCAAGAGGGGGGTGAATTGAGTTCCAATTAAAATTTCTGCTAAAAACAATTTCTATTAAAGTCCCCCAATTTCAAAAACAGTTTAAACTGTAGTGAATTTATACAGATTATAAAGGTTTAATTAGTTTCTCATAGATTGATTAGTTCTCAGTTAACATAATCTGATGATTAAATTAACTTTTGAAACTAACTTACTTATTTATGATAAATATAAACACTTGCGAGTTTAACTATCAAATTAGCTTTGAAGACAAATTATATTTCAAAGTAATAGCAGCAGAATATGAAATAGATATGTATTGTATGGATATAAACTTTAACTAAAAACACAGAGGAGTTAGCCAAGAGGTTCAGTCTCAAGCCGAGACTTAGTCCTCTCAAAAGCTTATATAAGGATGATCCACACCCTGAATCGGGGTTCAACAGTTTACAACTGTCCAGGTCCAAGACCTCTACCACTGTTATCCGTGGGAAACAAAACAACACCAACCAGCTGTCTAGGTCACACACGACCTCTACCACTCTCCAATGTAGGAAGAAGAATGAAATGATAGTGAGTGAGGATTTACAAATCCTCCAGTTAATGTTCAGGAGATAGTGTGTGTGTAAAATACATCAGATAACACACACTTCTCGTAATGTAAAAAGTAAATCACAAAGATAATGATTTAGAGATTAGAAATGGGTCTAGTGATCTTCATGCATCTCTTGACTCCTTTTGATGATTAGAATTCCTTCTGATTATTCTTCTTGGTTTTGTCTGGAAAACAAATAACCATCTGCTTCCTTGACTTCGAGGTTCATCTTGCTTATCGGCTCAAAGAATGATGAGTTTTTTGTGGTTCTTCTTGAGCATAGATTTCTCGATGTATGCTCTATGTTCTGGAGGCTGGTAGTAGTAGTCTCGTGAGTGCATGTTCTCCAGTTGATCTTGGCACGTTTTGAGCTTGATCGCAAGTGTGTTCTGTGTGCTTGATCTCTTCGATTTTTCTTTTTCACACTATTTTGATACATACACGATGTCCTCTTTATACCCTTTTTGTTTTTCTGACAAGAATGAATGATTATACTTTTTGATCGTAATTGGTACGATTTCCTGAAATGGAAACATAAATCATTTAATAACATTAAATGCATCAAAAGTAACAAATGTAACCATTAGTATAATAAACAAATAGTGTCGGGGATATAGGATTTGACTCCACCGTTCATTATAGGTAGCCGTTTGTTTGTAGACATGTACAGTTGACTCGATGTAGGGATCTTCCATAGGTATCTCTTCAAACTCTTATCGGTGGCTCTTATCGGTAGCTCTTATCGGTAGCTCCCTGTGTGCATCGGTAGCTCTGTGTGCATCGGTAGCTCTGTGTGTGCATCGGTAGCTCTGTGTGCATCGGTAGCTTTGTGTTTGCATCGGTAGCTCTGTGTGGATCGGTAGCTCTGTGTGCATCGGTATCTCTGTGTGCATCGGTAGCTCTATGTGCATTGGTAGCTCTGTGTGTGCATCAGTAGCTCTGTGTGCATCGGTAGCTCTGTGTGCATCGGTAGCTCTGTGTGCATCGGTAGCTCTGTGTGCATCGGTATCTCTGGCTATCGGTAGCTCTGGCTATCTGTAGCTCTGGCTATCAGTAGCTCTGGCTATCGGTAGCTCTGGCTATCGGTAGCTCTGATTATTGGTAGCTCTGGCTATCGGTAGCTCTGGCTATCGGTAGCTCTGGCTCTTATGCAAACCACATCTAATTGACTTAGAATTGTTTCAAAGCTTGTATAAACAAGGATAATCGAGATTAACATAAATCAGAGATTATTTAAACATTATTATTAACTTGATCACTGATTTGAAAGAATTAAAATGTAAATCATCAGTAATTGAGAATAGCATAATATATGAACACATAATTGGGATTATCAAAACAGGTGAGTTCAACAAGAAAAATACATCAAAGTGAAATAATTTTCGATAAGTAAAAACATCCATGATAAATAATATAGATATTTATGGGAAATTTATTTTCAAATGAACATTAGAATGTAAATATTTCATTGGGAATGTTAATGAAAAATAATTAATCATGTATTTGAATCATGATAAATTTCTTGGTAAATTTGTTTTCTAAAAATATAAATATAATCAATATGGATCATATCTATAAAATGTATCCCTAGTGGAGTATAAATAAATTAAAAGGTTTTCTGTTATTTATGAACATAAATTTAGAAATTTATTAAACGAATTATTGATAACAATATTCAATTTTATTTTGAAAATATTTTTTAAACTAAATGTGACAAAAATTATTTTGAAATTAACTTTCTTCTAAAATATTTACTGAATCTTACAATATAATATTTTAAAAATTAATTTTTCGTGATTATGGGAAATTCCATATATATCTTACACATGAAAATAATGATTCCATTCACATTTTCAGAAAATTCTATACATGAAATTTTTAGAAAATTAATAAGATTATATTCAAACATGTTTTTTAGAATATAAAATATTGGTAATATTTTCTTTACTAAATCATTTTAATAGATCAATATTTGTTTCAATTTTATTTTAAAATGTGTATTTTGACGAAAAATGATTTTCAACCACATAATGAAATGATGCAATATATTATGAAATTTTTTTGCATAATTTAACGTAAAAATGAACGAAGAAATGTAACTACTACTTGAAAATTTATTGAATAAACAGATAAGGAGAAAATTAATGTTTCTTTTCATCTATTGATAAAATAATTTCATTCAATCTAAATTGAACCGTAAAAAACCTGATTGAATTGAGATTTTAAAATAAATCCATAAAAATACAATAAAATTGATGGTAGAATTAACCAATGAATATATCATGCATAAAACTAGAAATCCATATAAAAAGTGTAAATAATGAATAATATATAAAAATTTCATGAGGGAAACAATCTTCAAATATTAATGATAATGAATAATTAGTAAAACCCACTGAAAATAAATTTTCATATGAAATTCTTTACCACATTGTAAAATTTAAACCAATCCCGATGGTTTAAATAATAAATAATAAAAAATTAAATTCCATAAATTATTATTTAAAAATTTCATATTATTTAAATGGGGAATTATATACTCTATATGAAACATGATTTGTTCATAAAAACAACATGTTTTAATAATGATAAAGACATACGATATTCCTTACCTCATTATTACTTTACATTGACCATTATTTATTCATTTGTATTATCACAATCAAAATTGTGATGATATCCAACCCAAAACATGACCCAACTAGTGGAATAGCTCATAGTGAATTACTTATCCCTATCGGCAAGAAACTAGTGCATTGGTAACAAAAAAGTACATTGGGACTAAATTCACCTTCTTGAATACACCGTAGTAGTTAAAATAATACAATAAGGCATTAATATATATCTATAAAAAATGTGAAATAAAAAATATTAGATTCAAGATTAAAATTTTTACCCAACCCAAAAAATAGGATAAAAATGGGAACAACAAATCTATCCCTTGATAAACCTCCAAGTGATATATGAAAATCATCTGTAAGACACTGCCACCAAAATGAACTAGAGAATACAAAAATGGACCTAAAATACAATCAATGAAAAGATTGAATTTACCTAAGTCATAAATATTAATTATACATACATATTAAGGTAATTTTAGTGTGCGATCCAAACACATATAGGATTCAACCAAAAAAGAGAAGGTTTAATGCTACAATATTAGTGGAAAACGAATTATATTGTTTCTAAGAAATAACTTCAATCATGTTTCAATGAAAAATGTTATAAATAAAAACCATTTTAAATGAATCAAATTAAATTAAAATAACTTCTCAACAAGATCTATATAAAATATTGTATACACACAAGACCAACTTGTTTTCAATGGTATGGATTATATCACAATAGTGATCATTGTAATGGGAAACCCCTATAGTCACTATATCTAGTGGGTATCTGGGGATGATCCTATATCAATGGAAAGTGGTATATCAACCAAAAAATATTGTTTACCAATGTATGGGCCACTTAGGATTATTACAACCAACATTCTAGTGCTTCCAAACATCATAATCATTTTGTCAGTTTTGTATGAGTCGATACACCTAAGAGAAACTGGGGATATGCCAGTTTTGATTCACTAGATTAATAGCCCCTTTCCCATTCTAATATTCACCTATGGATCACATTATTCTCAAATATTCATGTCACCAAAATAATATGACACCACATTCACAAAAATATGATAAAAATATATAAAACTCATGATAAACACCATTTTCAATTAACCAAAACCATTAATCAATTTCAACAAACATAGTAAATCAAAAAGAATATACATTTCACATTCCATGCATAATTTATAAATCCCTTTTAAAACATTACAACAAATAACACCAATTAAATCCATCCATATTCTATGATCAAATCCCATTTAAAACACATATATGAACCTAAATCATTTTAAAACATGATTTTACATCATTTTCAATATTCAAAATATATATTACAATTTCACAACAGGGAAACCAACATGTAATAACTCCCATTCCAATGGGAAGACACATATATCCAATAAATTCATATGATTTTCAATATAAATGATTTAAAATTAGGCACAAATCCAATTTTAAGGAAACTCAAAATTTTCAATACACAAAATAGTAGAAGTTTCCTTTATAAAATCCACCTATATTACACTCAAATTCCAAACATGCAAACTGAAATACTTTTATCACAAAAAAATAAATTCATATAAAACATAAGAATAATTAATTAATATAGTTAAACACATCATAATTTGTGAAATCATAGAATCACTTATATAATGAGGAGAAAATTCCGAAAATTGGTGTGAAACCACAACTACACCACCACAAGACCTTTAAATGGAATGTTTGAATCAAAAACATCAATATTAATCCTTCATGAAAATATCCAACACCTAATTGAACACCATACCTGATGGAAAATCAAATACCTGAGAAAAAAGATGAGAGCCCCTAGAATGATGGGAGAAACATGAGAGATACCAAAAACATTAATATTTCATAGATAATACTCACAGAAACCATCAATGTAAGGGATTCCAAGGGATACAAGATGATGATAGGGAGGTAAATATTTCTAGAGATCTAAAATGGGGTGAGTAAGTGTGTATTGTTTGTTAATTAATGATTGTAATCTAATTGAATTTTTATATTTTTAATGACATGGAAAACGAGTATGGTTTACACATATAGTTTACCGAACTATGCAGCAACCAAGTTCTCATCATTTTCTAAGAGAAAGAGTATTAATGGTTATCCCTAATGATTTATAAACCATGCACTGGCCATATGTGATCTACAACCCTACAAAAATCACTTGGACACACAGTAACTAGGATGGTGAGCATGGTTTCCCATAATTGTGAGAAAACAAAGTGTCACCTTATTCTAAGACCATATTCTATATTTTTCGTCAAAAATCAATGGGGAACCACATGGAAAAGAACTATAATGATTATAACCAAAGGAAATTCCTAAACAATTAAACCAATCATAGTAGGAACTCAAGGTAGATAATTAGAAAAATTTGAACTAGATTCAATGATTAAAATAGAACCCACGGTGTGACAATTATCCCCACACTAATGATGTCCTCCCTCAAAAATCCACAACAATTATTGATTTGGAATAAAACCACAATCATAAGCTTTTCAATAAAATTTTGGACTATCATAAAAAAATGAGAGAAAAAAGAACATTACATAAGGAAACTAATAATTATAAGGATTAACATTGGGGGATAGAGTTGACACCCCACCATATACCTTCATTTTTTCTAATAGATTCATAATATCTAATTTATTGATCATAATAAATGAAACTATAAAAATCTTAAAACCCATATTTCAACTTAATATGACCCCATAACTTACCAAATATTCTCATACCCCTTCAATAAAATGAATAATTGAATCTAAACCACTTCTTAAATAGATTCAAAAATCATGAACCTAAACATTTAAAATTCATTATTCAAACAATATGATTTCTCTCACTCAATGAGTCCCATGTTTACTAACATGGGAGACAAATATCCATCATCTCCAAATGATATTTCTCAATGAAAATATACCATACATATTGAACCTAATTAACAAAATGAGCAGGCCCTAACAGACTCAACACCATTAGATATAACATATAATGATTACTCAAGAAGAACATTCAATGAGACCCGTGGTGGGTCTCCACACCATTAGTACAACACCTATTAACTAATTGGAAAAGAAAATAAAACACATGACAACAAAACCTTATACCAGGGGTAGAATTCTTCACTATGGAAACACCCTCACAAGAGACTTGCCATAATTGAAACCAAATCACAAAAGCTAACGACACATGGAATACCAAATAGGGATATTCATCCATAAATATGAATCACTAGGATTTCATTGATGTCTGTCCAAAATATATCCTCATAATCAATGAGGTTATTTAAAATCATGGGGTCACAATGAAAAAATTATTCCTCCATATCTCATACAAAAAAAATAGAAGCAATCAAGAAAAAAACTACCCAAAGGATTGTACGATCTCTTTTTCCTGCAATAAATACAAAAGATATAGCATGTACATTCATAACTATGGGGTTCTAGACTGTTGATTAGCTTTACTAGGGGGCTTATAGAGTGAAACATGATGTTTAATGAATATTCTACCCTATATCCTAAAGTTGACAATCCCTGGTCCAAAACAATTCCCTTAAATTGATAAGAGATAACATAACACTCAAGGTGAATCCATATGAAAACCAAATACCATGTAACTCACTTCACCACATCACCGTGCATTAAACAATACATTGAATTCAAATATGGACATAAATCATCACATTTCACCAAGATCCCGAAGTAATGATTAAAAGAAACCATGAATGAATCCACCATTTAAAATAATGAAATTCATGAATTCTCAAAATAAAAACACAGTTAGGTTGAAATAGAAGTAATCTAGAGGCTCAGAGTAAATATCCATTATTTAAAATTCAGATTGAGATAAATAGAAATCACCAACAGACGTCACTATTACAAACATTGAATCATTATAATGGACGGGAATTAAAAAGGAGCCCAAAAATTCACACATTATTTGGAAAATGGACATGACATATTCTTATGACCAAAATCTCCACAATGATTACAGAAAATAATCACTACAATGAAAGAAACATAAAAACTATTTAAGGATATTTTAACACCATGAAAATCCCTATTAGCCTTATTCCTCATTTCACTCTCCAAACCAGAATTACCTTTACCAATTCAAGATATGATTTTCAAAAATGGAGATAAAAACTCTACCCCTAATAACTCATACCACGCATGGAAACATATGTTTCATTCAATTCTTTGTATCCCCTTGTATAGTTTGAGAGTATTCTCATAAATATAAAGACAAGAGGTTTAAACTACTAAAACTAATGAAGAAATTATATGTTCTGAATAACTCGAGGTTCTTCTAATCGTGAAGTGCACAGTCCCACAATTCGAATATCAATAAAATATTATCAGGTATTACAATAGCCAGCAAGGAAACTGAGTACCCAATAAATGAAAACAATAAATGAAATAATAATAAAATGACAACTAAACAGACATTGTTACCAAATAAAAGGATTCCAAATACATTTTTCAAAAGAAAAGTCTAACCATTATATAAAAAGAAAATCATTATTAAGGGATCAATCATGAAACACCAGTTAAATAATATAATCTACCAATCTCAAAATATCCTACAAGTAGCATTATTATATCCAAAGAGACGTGCCAAAAAGCTACATTTATTAGAACATCACATGTTCCTTCAAAATGAAATTTGAAATATTTTTTTTGTGGTTCAAACAATACAATGGAAGTCCATATGATTTCAAACATGTACATTTCCATGAAAAATCTGGATCCCATCCATTCACACCAATCCCAAAACCCACCAACTCATTCCTTTATCCATCCACATTTTCTATATATCAATGAATATGATCAATCATGTAAATAAAAATGGTCAAAATAAAAACATTTCACATCCCATAACAAATCATTAATCCCACATTTTTCACTTATCAATTAGTTTTCTATTTTAATATTCATAAACATTACTCAAAAGTACACTCTCCACAATTAAAGAAACAATTTTCAATGTTTTTAAACCAAACAATCCATTCGTTATCAAAATAAAATTTCTTATGTTCCATCAAATGTCCAATAAATCATATTTCAAATCAATTTTAATATAATAGTAGAACTCATTCAACAAAATTCATTTGGTTATGATCATACCACTTCTTATTTAAAACATTCTTCCAAAATCATTTTCAATATCCCCAAAATTTTCATCATAAAGATCATTTTTTTTAAATCATTCCCATTTCACAAGAAAGTCTATTTTAAATAAAATCAAATTTTCCCATTCTAATAATTAAACCATCTATTTATTAAATCGGATTTTATCAATTTTAAATTACTAGTTTTCAATATAATTATCAAATACCCAAAAGACAAAAGACAATTCTTAAACGAAACTATTGTCTGTGGGGGAAATGACCATATAGTTTGTGGCCATACACAAATAACTCTACCATAATGATGAATATTCTAGTAAAATTTTATGGGCTCCCCATGGAATTCCATTACATGCCAGGTGACAATGACGGTTCTCCCAACCCTCTTTACATTTACTAAACATAAAAACCCAAAATAACTAATGAAATGAAATGTAATATAACATCTCATGGAAACTGATTTCCCATACCAAGGTATTGAATCTAGTAACTGTAATCATAATCTAGAAAAAAATTTCCCAAATATCCATGGATTATTCTACCGAGACATTTTTCCAAATAATTTGACCCAAAAAAGGGTGACCTGTAATAATACAATTTTTTCATGATCCCTATTGGGTTTCAATATAACCCAACTCTTGAACAGTCCAATGGGATGGATTAAAGGGTGTTCTCAATCTTCATTGGTAATAAAAATGTGTCTGGGATTCAAAAATATCCATTGGGAATGGTTTCACTTTCTTGAATAAGCATCAGCAACCAACAAATATAAATACGGCATAACTGAATAACAATAACGATTCATGACATAAAAATTATAAGATTTGAGATTAAAAAATTAAACCAAACCATAATGTGATACAATAAAAGGGTACAACTACACTATCCAAATAATAACATCCATTTGAAATTTGAAACAACATCCTCAACCCACTACCACCAAAACCCAAAAGAGAGGACCACTAGTGATCCGAACAACCATCACCAAACACCATTAAATTATAAATGTCAACAATAAAAAATATATATTCAATAAAATGTGTATATAGAGTTTCATCCAAATACCAGTAGGATACCACCCCAAAGTAAATATTCTATGCTACAATATTAGTGACCAAATTAACAAGCACATTTATACAAAATGCCATTAAAATTATTCAAAGAAAAACATTTAAATATAAAACAAAATTTAATAAATTAATTCATGTAAAACCAATTATCATCAAGAATGTTTTAAAATAGATTATAAAAAAATACCCAATGTATGATAATAGTAAGGATGATATAAAAAATTAATTATGTAATGGTAAATCCCTTTTGTAATTAGCTATTATGGTTACCTAGGGATCATCTTATCAATGTGAAATGTTTTATCGAAACCAAATTGTACTATGTCCTCATGCAAGAGAGAAAAAATAGTATTACATAAAAAATCATCGTTTTTCCAATCATAATAATCATATTTTTAGTTTTGTATGAGTCAACAAAACATAAAAAATTGGGACAATGCCACTTCTAAATCCCGAGAATAATAGCAACATTTTCGTCCACCTAGTCTCATAGGGTTCCATTTATGCCCATTTTTTCACTCCACAAAACACATACCATACCATGATTAGATTAATTTGAGGAAAATAAATTTAACAAACACAGTAACCCACCAAATCCACATTACCAATACCATTAGTCAATTTTCACAAGAACACTAATACAATTTCAAAATACAATTCCCAAGGCTTTTATAACTTATTATTTTTTAAAATATAGCAACGATATCACCTTTGAAATAAATCCATTTTAAATTATCAAATACCATTCAAACCAAATATATGAACCTATCTCATTTCAAAACAATGTTTTCCAAAATTTTCAAAATTCAAAATATATATTGAAAATTCAAAAAATTGAATCTAATATAGAATAACTCACATTCCTTTTAAAAAAATAATTTTCCCCATTAAATTCATTTGAGGTTCCATTTTGTACATTTCATATAAGTCATGAAACCATTTTTAAGTAATCTCATAATGAATGAAACATAAAACATATACTTGTTACATTACAAAATCCACCTCTATCACATATGCTATCCAATCACTCTTAAAACACATTTTCAATATATAATCAATTTATAGAAAAAAATTAATAACTAAATAAGCATGTTAAAATCATTATAATAGGTGAATGTGTGGAATAATCTAACTTGAGTGGACAAACATATAGAAAATACAAAAAACCTAAAATCTCCCCACCACAAGACCATACCAAGGAATAATTGGATCAAAATTATCATTATAATACCCTTAAAACCATTATCCAATCAATAATAGGTCACTATAGCCATGGAAAATTGAAATACCACAAAAGAATAGAAGATATGCTTGAATGATGGGATAAACAAGAGAGAAAGCACTTACCAGAAGACTTATTTGAGAATCCACACCAAAAAAAAAATTAAAGGATCCATAGGGAGACAAGAAGATGGGAAGGTGACAACTAGGGATATAGAGCTCAAATGGGGTGAGAAATGGTGGATTAGGGTTAATCCACTATAGGATACAAAAGGAAATTTTCAAATTTGTAATCATCAAGACAATTTCAACGGTTTTCTCGCACGATTTTCCAAAAAAATGAAGTAAATATAAACCAATAATTGTCCAAGAGTAAATAGATTCATGATTATCCCCCACTGTTTATAATCCATGTTCTAGTCATGCATTTGTTACTACATAGAAAGAAACACTTAGTTGCACGACTACCTAGGCAGTGTACATAGTTTCACCAAACCATATTCAAAAGGTGTGAAACCTATTTGTAGGATGCATTAGGCGTTTTTAATAAAAAAAACATTTTGGAAACACAAGTAAAAGAACTATACTAAAAATGAATAATAGAGATCGCAAATAATTCCAACCTATCACTTCATCATATCTAGAGGAATAAAATGACCCAAAAATCAACCAGTATAATGTTTGAAGACAAATCCATGGTTGTAACATGTAAAAGAGTTAATATATATATATATATAATGGAACCATATTATATTTATAATCGATTATATTATAATTTAATGACTTCATATCACCAATTTATTAATCATCATTCATTTCTACAATTTTTTGGATTGTTATCTTATCTTATTTGCTATGATTATTTTAACAAGAATGTTTTTTATCCTTAGTATGTTTTATAGATAGATAAAATCATGAAATGTATTTACATAATAGACATCACTTTTATCAATAGATACAATTCTATAAACGTTATTGAAATGTGAATAATGATAATGACTAACATCTCTTTGTGGATACGGTAGGTCTTACGTATGCATGAGAGATGTTAACATTTCTATAATGGGTTAGAGGTTCATTAATTATGTGATATATTTATTTTTAATAATGGATTTAATTTCATATATATTACCTATATTTATGAAATTTTTCATTGTAACCTTTCTTTTAATGAATAATTGAAAAATGAATCACATGGATTTGTGAGTTGGTAGTCCACCATACACTTGTGTCTTGTAATAATACTCATAAGAAAAAAAATAAAAATTAATATGTTATATTCTAATAATAGAATTATAATAATGTGATAAATATCATATATTTGTGATAAAACAATACTTATACATATTAATCGAATGTGTTGATAGAAAACAAAATATGTTGGATCACGAGGCGATGATCCTCTTAGCACACGGCCAATCGTTTCATTTCCTATTTAATGAAATAGGAGATGGATATATTTAATTACCTTAATATGATAAAATATAAGTATATTAAAGATACTAATGTATTTATATAACCATTTTTAAATAATATTTAACGATTTGTAATAAAAAACAAATAAAAAATTCTTGATTAAAGACATTATCTCTTCATTAGATATCATCATTAGTTTTACACCTATGGAATGCCTAAGATAAAATTGGGATAAAAATTGAATATTTTATATTTTTGGTTTCTACGTAATCTATATATTATGGTATGTTATAAATAAAAGGTATTTTTATTTTTGAATAGGGATAGAGAGGGTGTTTCCATTTATAAGAGGGGGAGGGGACACACGTTTAATTTTTTGAATGATATAATTTCACAATTTTTTATAGTATAAAATGCTTCAAATGGGTTACTATTAACCCTAAGTTGTTATTATTTCAAAATATGTCCATCCTATTGATGTTCAACATGTTTTTCGTTCAACTTAACGATTATATTATTTGTTTACCAAAATGTAAATAGGTTTTTACTTTGACCACAATAATTAATTTTTTAACATATTTAAATATTCATAATGGTCAAAAATTAACATTAAATATTTATATAAACTCGAAAAATAACTACCATGAAATAATAGGCATATCCATAAACATTCTCATATGATACTACCCTCCAGTTTCTCCTATGAATATGAATACTATAAATAATGTCCTGAACCGGTATCAACTAGACCAACCAACTCATGCAGAGTTATAATTAATCATACAACAATAATATTCTTTAAATGAAAGGTTAAGAGACACCAAAAATAAGATTATATATTCCTACTCATATAACTTATTCCATTAATTTGATTTCAAATTTCATAAACTCAAAAAATAGATAAAAATTAAAAACATATTCCATAATAGATGGAAAAGGATTAATAATTCAAGTTAAAAAAATATATCAAATAAAGATGGATGGAATTTGTTTTAAACAATATTGTATTCCACATATAATGGAAGAGACAAAAAACCTCTATCAAATGGTAAGAACCATCACATGTAACACCAGAGAAAAATATGGAAAGGATTTCACTACATACTTTTGGTATTCTATCTTCCAAAATTATATAGGATACAATAAATTATTTCTAATTTTTTCTTCCAAGCAGGCATCATGGAGTCAATGAAAGGGATCTTTATTAACCTTCAAGTTAATAGGATTCCTCCCATGTATATATAATTCATATCCATCCAGATGTATCACAACGTGTATGGCTTCAGTATGTATCCATTTTAGTTACAGACTAACATAAATAACCTAAAATTCACTCTCAACCATTACTAAAAATTGAAAACATAAAAATTATAAAAACACATATGTATATCAAAAATTAAAAATGATTCAAACCTTATAATAAATAAAATAACTCACAAAGGAAAAATATTGAATGATTTAGTTCTAAAGGAAAGGGTAGATCATCCAATAAAAGGGGTGTGTGAGGTATTAATGTCTTAGTTCATATAGAAATTATTTGGATTTAATTATATACAGTATGAGAGGAGAACCAAAATGTGGGTCTTTGTGAAAATTTACTAATGCATAGAAAATCTAGTATAATTTTTCGTAGTTTATGGTTTGAAATTTTTGTCAGTGTTTTTATATGATTTATGTGTTTACAAACCTGAACGATTAATTCCCACCTAAGGAATATGGAATTTAGACCGACGTCTATCACTGTATGGGAAGAACACGTGTAAATTTGAGGGACTAATTTATTTAAATAAAAGTATATGATAAAATAAGAAAAATTTAATTTCATAATTCATTGATTAAAGAATTTCCCTTTTAAGGTTTCTCTAAGATATTTGATAGAGATATATTAAAAATTAATGGTGTAATAGGTATAAACTTCGTGATAAAATATCCATAGGATACCTAATAACCATCCTATGTGAGGGTTCATATGTTTAAGGGTTTTATTCGTGGAACAAAGGTATAGAATCCCATAAAGGATGCATAAAATGATAAATGAAAACATAAAACATATTTCCTAATGATAATATAGATAACTTTCGACAGGTGTGAAACAATTATTTTTTTGATACATATACCACAGATTTCTAAATTTGAAACATTCATTTTTCAAGTGAGGATAATGAATCTCGACATAGGGGAATTTTGAACCAATATGTGTTAAAGTCCACTTATGACTTACAGTTAGTCATATGATGTGATACTATTGAATTATTACATATCTTATGTGTAATGATTCATAAGACATAAATTTATTGGGGAATTGAATTTTTGTATAGATTTCAATCAAATAAACAAGTGCTGTGAGAAAATAATGGGGGGTCTGGTGAATGTTATGTAGTAAAACAAGATAAGGATTAGAAAAACTATCATCACCATGGGAAAAGGGGGTATTAACATTATGTATAGAGAATGGATTAAAATAATATATTAAATGATAACTATATATACCATGAAACTATTACAAAGACATGTATAGTTCTAAATTTTGTGTGGTAGGAGACCCACACAGATGGGAGAAATCCACTCATGCTAGAATCTAGACAGTACATGACACATTTTTTAAATTGGGTTTTTTCAATATTTTTCATTAACAATGAGGTCTAAATGATGTGTGATTTATATATTTTAATGAATAATTTGATTTATATTTAAGTATATGATCATGAAAATTGATCGGCTAACTGGTGATTATTTTTATAGAAGTCGTTCTAAAGTATTGTTTTACATTCTATTGGATGAGTTATAATTGAATAAAATATAATTGAATGTTGGTTTTAATATGATTGAATTTATATATCTATAATCATTTAGGTGATTCATTTATTATTGATGGAATAAATAATTTTTATATTTATTGTTTCATAAATAATTCATGAATATTATTTCAATCTCTATGATAATGGTATTTTCATTAAATCCATCCATGCTATATATGAGAATAATTAGTAATATAGCTGATTTTTCTAAAAAACATGATGAAAAATATGTATAGTTACAGTAGGAAACATATATCTACATGTAAATCTCATAGGCCAACCAACCATATGTGGAAGGAAGAGGGAAGATCCCATGCATGTGGAGCCATGGGAACAACGATTCAAAAGTGTGGGATTTTGTGGTTTTTCAATGTGCATGTTCACATGAACAAAACATGAGGTAATCAGACCTAGTTGGGTTTCAGTAAATCACTTTTGGGGTAATATAACATAATATGAAGTGACCCAACACATGAAGAATAAATGTGGGATCAGACTTATGTGGGAATTTTTTTAACATAAAATAAAACATGGGAACTTGAATATTAAAATTGGGAAAATGTCATTAATCATTTAACATTAAAATATGACCCCTTCTTGAAAATAATGATGAAATGTGTATGATTCATTGATTGAACACAAAAACAAGCATGATCATCGTTTTTTAGTGTTTGTGTGACATTATATAAATCAATAAAATATCGATCATTCATATATAAGTATTGATGAACATAACAATAATAATTGATTTGTGTATAGATTACATATGAATAATGATTCTAGGTATATAAAAAATATAATATTCAATTTATCAAATTATTTATTTACACCATTCGATATGCACATGTTCTTTTTGTTTTGTAACATATGTGTATTATTTTGATCATGTGAATTTTGTGTAATATTATGAATAGAATAATTGAATATCTTAGAAATTAATTATGATGGATTTAAAGATGATATTTTATATTACATACAAATTTTTAAAATATTATAATTTAAATTATTATATGTATGAGACTCTTAAATGGAGAATACAACATGATATTATTATCAAGACTTCATATGGTTTATTGAATAATAGAATAATAAGAATCCATGGAGTTCTTCATAGAAAAAGTACAGATTCTATGACTGAGTCAATTGTTATCACTCATTAATGTATAGAATCATATAATGAATTAATACATTTATTGGTCTCATGGATTAAAGAAAATATTCTAATAAGGATGGAAGGATTAAAAAAAGAAGAAATTTGGGAGTTAAATAATTTTTTTTATTATTAATGTCACTGAATTTAATGTTTCATTTGGCTGATTTTTATGTTTGTACATTTTTTGGATGTGGTTGCAAATAAATTTGTGGGAAATCAAGGGGTTTTGAATTACCAAATAAGATGTAATTCCAAAACCAAGTTATTATAGTGTTATATTATATAAACTTATAATTATAGAATCCTCAAACTACTATATTTACATCCATATATATATATATATACACCCACTGTAAGGTTTTGATAGTTTTTATATTTTATATGATATGAATTATTTCAATTATAAAATACACCTATGTATCAAAAAAATCACTATTATTTCTGTGATTAAATATCTCATATTGAAGAAAAATTAGAGATCCACTATAGTTTATGATAAATTAAATAAGAATTGAAGAATATGATGTTTTTTATTCATGTTTTTTAAGATTTAATCCAGTAGTCATATAATGATAAGAAGAAGAAGGTGTTGAACAAAATTCACTATTCCAAAAAATAACTAAATATGTTCATTTTTGTTTATATGGATGAATATTAATAATGTTTTACTTGGTAAATTTTGTTCAAATAATTGATGAATAAGTAGAAGAAGGAAATATAAAGAATATCATTATCATATTTTTTATGCAAATATTTGATTTGTATTATTCATATAATTGTCTGATAAATTTCATTATATTATTTTTGGATGATCATATGATCCATATTCCAAAACTGTGTTTTTTGAGATGCACATTCATATAGTAATGGGATACTATAGTGTAAAAAATCATGATGAAACTAGTGGATCATGTGATAATGTAGGAATGCATATCACACAATGTAATATCCTTATAATATTGACAGGTGACATGAGTAAATACTTGTGTTTTTATGTACTTCTGTTTTGAATATCTTGCATGAAAGGAGAAATGTAATACGAGAGAGAAAGAGAACCAATTAACATTGACCAGTGATATGTGTAAAATGTAAAGTGATTAAAATATTAAAATGATTAAAGGTCCCATAAAATAAATTCCCCACTCGACCACCTCCATGTGTTGAGGTTATCTCTAGTTAATCCCATCAAAATTCCTCATGCACATTAGTATTGTGCGATCATGAATAAAGTGTTAAATTTAACATATCCCTATAAATATATTAAACACATAGTTTAATTTCATATGTAATTTTGATAATATTTTCAAAAATATAATTTATTAAATATTTGACTGAAGGGGAGATGTGGTTAATTTATAATGGGGGGGTTATGAAAACCATAATGTTTACTAATAACCTTGTTCTAGGACGACAGTATCAAATGATTATACACATAGTTTTAGGTCATTATATATATTTAATGTTTTGATTTTTAGGAAATCTATCCACGAACAAGATTTTATGTTTTAACATCATCATGTGTCAATAAATGGGCATTCACAATTTATATTTATATAACTAGGATTATGTGTAGAACTATATTGTAATTTCATGCTACTAGGATATAATGTGGGGTTCCATAATTTCAAATAAAAAATTCCTGATTCATTTGGTGTATGATTACACTAAACCCCACAAACCCATAATATAATTTATTTTTATGAAAAATATTAGTATAATAATACCAAATATGTTACATGTGAGTTTAAAATAAGGGCTAATGTGTTTGTTCTTTAATGTTTATCCAGACATGGAAAGTGACATTATAAAGGGGGTTAATATATGTGTAAACTATGAGTCCATTTTTATTAGTTATGATGTGTTAATTTATTTTAAGCGTAATATACATGGAATTGAATTCCACCATAACAAAATAATTTTTATATAAGGTAAATCATGACATATTGAAACCAAATTACAATAATTTGGTGAAAATAATGTGGAGTATAACTAATAACCATTTCATCTAAACAAAAGATACATTATGAAATATTCAAGTTGAAGATAAAATAAATTAACATAAATTTATAAATATACCATCTAATTAGGGGACATATTATTTTTCCACTATGACTCCAATAATATGCTTCACATGGATGAGAGGTGGGACATTTAAAATTGTGTCACCATTCATGGAGAGTCTATGTCGACATAAATTATATTAATCTATCCAAATAATGAGAAACCAAAATAGTTGAATTTAATTAAAAATTATTTTGATGTTTTCAAAACAGTAAATTTTATCCCACATTTATTTGAAAACCTTTTTTGGGTGTGTCAGTATATGAAAATGACGAACCTGGATCTTCAAATGGGTATGGTCTTAATGTGTGGCGATAAGAGGTGACATGATAAAGTTGTATTAATAATCAATAAATGTAATGGTATATGAATAGGTATTGGGGATTTCAATAACACATTTAGGGATCACTATGTATCCAATAATATAGGAATGAAACCTAATGGAGTTATAATGGAATGGGATAGAAATATTATAACACAAAATGGGGTATTTTCATCTTGGAATGTCTAATGACCTGGTTATATAGTTCAACAATCTTATTGAATTTTTTAGTGTTGTGATTTATTTTTGTAAAAATGGGCTTGATGTTGTTGCAGTTTAACATAATACATCGATGAAATTTGTCTAGAGGATTAACATTATATGGTGAGGATGATGTGTAATATCATTTATGGCCTTTTATCCTTGACTGTATTAAACAAATTTGAGGATAAAATAATATGGAAAAATTTAATATTTTTATAGTATTTGTAATTGAATTTCGATAAGTATTTAATTTTTATATTGAGGATTTTGAGATCAATGTGATATAATCTATTTGAATGGTGATGTGCCATTACAGTTGGGATCTATATTAAAGGTTTCAATCCTTTGATTCATTACAGTTCTCTGATACAACAATAAATCTTCTAAAATTAAAGAGTGTAATGAACCATTATATTTAATACGATATCCACACTATTGTGATTGACTTAAATGGTTGCACAAAGCCTGGGGAATATTCACAATTATTCCTTATAGATTCACCTGATTTACTGGGTACCTGTTTTTGGAATCATACAATTATAATGATCCATACAAAGTCATTGTTGTTGAAATTAAATTGTTTTGATTTTTTAAATTCCAATCATATTTATATTGGATGTTACATGGGTGGATATTCGATTTATTGCATAATATTACCTTGAATCATTGGAGATATTTCCTAGACATCTCCTCTTATATTGATCTATAATAGTCTTCGTAATGATATATAGTATTTTATTTACACCTATATAAAATATATTATTATATTTTTTGAAATAATTTATTTAATAAATACATCTAATTTTTTTAACATCAATTATAAAAATCAATTACCTTAAAAACTATTATTGTTAAGATTTATTGTTTGTTACACAATTTATCTATATTAAACACCAATGTGAGAATGTTTTTGACACAATTTATTTATATAAATTAATTTTAAATTTTAATTTCCACAATGTGTAATCAATAGCTTAATTTTTTAATTTTTTTTGAAATTTTAAAATCCAGCAAAAACATTATGACATAATGGTAAATATTATTAATATGAATTATATTAAAATATTTATACCACTTTAATTATTATAGATCTATGTTTATTAATCCCACATCAAGATTTCCCTAAAATTTTAGTTAGATTATAACTACATGTTATTTATAATTATATTTAATTAATTAGTATATGTACTGTTTGTGATCTTCACTAGAAAACTTATTTGAAGAGATGTTTTTATGGAAATAATTTCATCTTATGATTATGTTATGAACATAAATCATCATCTTGAGATTTACCATTCGAACCTAAAAATTAGTTACAAACCCTAATTAATGATTCCTCATTATATATTGACTCAAAATAATGTATATATAATTGAAAATATTTATATTTTAATCAAACTACAACAATCCGACAAATTAAGTTCAATAATTATATTTACTTTTATTGTTATCTTTTATTTTATTTAATTTATCAATACATATATATAATACCCATTCTAAAACATTAAATAACATATAATTATGTAATTAATTAACATTGAGGATAGTTTCACATTCAATTTTTTAGGTATTTAGTCCATAATTATTAAATTGTGTCTCAAATATTCACTTGTGAATTAATAATTTCTTACAGCGGTTATTTTTTATTTTAATGTCACATTTTTTCAGATGATATTGTAGGAGACATTATAAAAAAAATTTACGTCTGTTATATTAAAAATGACGTACAAACCAAAATTCTGAATCCATTTTCTCATCGGTTCCTCAAAAACCGACATGGAAAATGCTTCAGAGTCATGATTTATTATGACAGTTTACATATAAATGACATCGTATATACATTTTCACTTCTGTTATATAATAACATACTTACTAAACTGCGTCTTTGAAGCATTTATCACATCGGCTATGAAAATAACTAACATTATAAACCATTCTACCAAGAAGTTTTCCACGTCAGTTATATAATAACTGATGTGAAAACGAATCTACAACATCTGTTATAAAATAACTGACATAAAAACTGTTTTATTCCATTTATTTCATCGGTTATGAAATAACCGACATAAAAACCATTCCCAAGCATTTGTGTCATTGGATTTCAAATAACCAACGTAAAAATCAATCTCCATGCATTTTTTCATCGGTTAGAAAATAAAAATTGTAAAAACCCATGTTTTTATTAAATAAATTGTTCAACCACATCTATGATCTGCCAAAAGAAGACCTGAAAGAGACCAAAACCAGTCCAAAACCCCCACCCCACTGGACAACCCTCTCATTCCCATAGAGACCCCAACCCCACTAGACAACCCCACACCCTTGGAAAACCCCCAACCTCATTAATAGCCCCACCCCTTGGACATCCCTCTCATATTCCTGGACACCCTCCCACACTCATGGACACCCTGTAAACCCACACCCCACTAGAAATACATCACACACCCCTGGATCCCCCCTCCCCCACTGGACACCCCCACACCCTTGGAAACCCACTGGACACCCCCTGGACATCCCCACCACTATCCTGGAAACCCCAACATGGACACCCTAGACACCCCATACACCCCTGTAAAACCCTCCCACAGCCCTAGAAACCCCCAACCCACAAAACAACCCCCCCCCCCCAACAGACAAAGACACCCATGGACACACCCTTGACTCCCCCCACTCCGTTGGACAGCCTTCCCACACACATGGACCCCCCACCCCCCACCAATGGACACCCTATTACGATCCATACTTTACAAACATTGTTATTACATAAAAATTGAAGCACACTTCTTAAAACATATAACAAAACCATGAATGAATCGTATAGGATAGTGTCTTTAGAAATTGTGAATCATAAACAACTAGTTCATAAATCATATACACTATCTTCATTTTATTTTATCATATCTAGGGTCCCATTTTCCATATCTTACTTTATACCCTTCTTCCTAACTAGGGGAAATGAAAACATACAAAATGGTGAGCTCAAATTCTTAGTACGGGTAAACAAATGAAATAACAATCACATCATATTCAGAATAAAATAACATTTTGGAAATCATAACATGCCAAAGAGATCATAATTTCAAAACATGGGATAAATCATAGTTGTGAAATTTAATCCCAATATTCATAACATAAAACATGAAACTTTTTGGAATACACAATTAATCATTAGAGAATCATTTCATACTAGTAAAGACTCATTTCCAAGACTGTCCTAGCGGATAAAGTCCATTTTTGACCCGAGTTGACTCCTCGTTTTAGTCCTGTATCACTAAACCAGATTAACCAGTCGTTCTAGCCATTTCTATCTCATGAGATATAAATCATTACCAAATTTATTGTAGGGAGATATAGGTCCAACCAATCTCATAATTATACCATTCTTATGTGTTCCACAATGTCCTAAAGCATACATCATAGCATAACCTATGTAATAAAAATAGGATTCATAAACATCATGCCATCATAACATAATTCATATAATATAGAAGAACATCATAAAAATAAATCCATATTAACATAATAAAATAATTGTAAAAATACTGATAGAAACAAAACCCTATATTATCATATATGGAAAATAATTTTGATAAAACACTTGAACTTCATTCTTGAGGAAAATATCATTTCTACTTCAAAAACATTTTTCCTTTCATAACATGTCATACAATTTTAAACTAAAAGAAGATAATTAAAAATAAACATGAAAAAATGTAAAAGGGTCATTATGGAAATAGTTTTCTAAAAATCCATTCATGCCATATTTGTTAAAGAAAAACATTCTTCTCGTACTTTGGCTGAAAAAGTTAAAAATGTACCTCGTACTAAAAACAACAAAAGTTTCCAATCAAATATTTTACTAAAAACTCACCTAAGGGTAAAATTGGATTTAAAAAATTGTATGAGGATAGAAATAATATTACATATTGTGGAAACAAGGATTTGGAGGAAAAATATTCCCGAGTAATTACTGAAGTATAAGCAATATCCGATAAAAATTGAGATTGCGAGATTTTCCCTTACCTTAGGTCCGATTTCCATCGAACGTGTCCAAAAATACATTATATTGATTTAAATAATGTTATTTACTTAATCCATATTGTTACTCATTGTTATGATATCATATATGTTCATATTAATAGCTTCTTATTAGTAATATTTCATTGCAACTTGTTATTCGGGTGTTTATTGCATTTTGTTCTTATGCGTGTTTTGTCGAATAAATTATTATTCTTGTTTTCAGGTTATAGATTCCTCATTTCAAGAATGGTATTAGTGTAATATTTATCATATTTATTCTTTCAATTCATTTATATAATCATTAATCATTGAATATCATTTAGAGCGAGTCGCATCAAATCGTGGAGACGGTAGGCCGTACGTACGCACAAGCGATGATATTGTTCCCATGATAGTGAAAATGTATTGAAGTGTATGTATACTGTATAAGAATAAAAATAATTTTAAAATAATCTTTTATAGTTATTATTTACACCATTATACTCATCCAATTAAGATGCTGGTGGAAAACAGATTACACCACGGCGTGGAGACGGTATTCTGTACGTACGCACGCGCAGTGATTTTGTTTTCCGTAGGATGGATAAAAGGTTAAATAGGGTAGTTTAATATTTATAATAACATTTCAGTATATTAGTGATACTGATGTTATTAAATCATAATGAAACAACTATAGATTGAGAATTAGAAAAGAAATAAATTTGGATGAATCGTTAACGAACATTACCTCTTCCTTGAAGCGCCTCTTCTTAACCTCCTCATAGGGCACTAAAGATGGTCTTTGAAGAGGACCAGGACCTCTAGTATATTTATAGGAAAGTTTATAAGGGAAATTGGCCTGGTTTTTCTGAGTATGAAGGCTCAAAGTGGTGTGAGGAGGAGAGAGAGTAGGTGCCTTTTTATAAGGGAGGATAGGGGAACCTTAGGAAGAACAAAAAATATTATTTTATTATGAAGTCATATTCGGTTTTGAATAGCTCCAAATTAATTTATTTATAATTTAAGGTTAGTATGGGTCTAAATTCACTCAACCAATTGATTTTAGACAAGTTTTGGTAACTATTTAAAACTTATCATACAGATTTAACTCTAAATTAAATAATTTAACTTTTACCGTTTCGTTTTGTTCTTTTACATTATATGGTCCATAAACATACTATAACATGCCAAAGGAACCCCAATATATTAAGTTTTAATATATATAACCTTATCCAAGTCATTTGGAAGAACCTTAGGTTTTTAGGATTAAAATAACAATTAATAATATAATATTTGTTTTAAAAACTATTTTATTTCAATTTTGACACTATTGGGTAATTGATTTTTGTGAAAATCATAACAACATTATTATATTGAACAATGTTAATTAAATCAATACTAATATATCATTTTAACATATAAAATTATTGTAATTCATGAAACATCAAAAATTACATTTATTTGGGTATTTATAATATCAATTATGTTAATATTTTCTTAATAAGGTAATAATTCATCATCATTGTGTCATAAATAAATAAAATTATTGAAATTAAAAAAATTATAAATAAAATAAAATTATTTTGGAAATATTTTTATCTTTCTAATGAATATTTATAGTCGAATTTATCTAATTTATAACCTTATATTAAAAATGTTTTTGTTATTAAACATTGATTTTAACTATTTTCACTCTTCTATAAACAAGATAATAATAAATGTCATAATCTAATCCAAGTGGACCTAAATGATCATATTTTACTCCTATGGTTCTTTTAGGTCGAGAAAAACTTATCCAATAGAATTAGTACATGTGTTAGGATAATAATAATATCATTTTTACACTTAATTACCCTATTTACTTTTAACCATGGAAAAAAGGTTAAAATTTACTATTCACCAAAAATTATTTTTATCTTATTGAACCAGATTTTACTCCTTGATATTAACCATGTTTCTCGGATTTCCAAAGTTCCACTCACATAAGCAGTAAAATTTTGTTTTATGTAAATTATCAAATTCTCCTAGGAGGTGGGTAAAAGACGGTGAAAAGATCAATAAAATTTCTATATATCTAAATTTATTATTAAATGACTCCAATTAATTACATTGAACATATATAGGTATTATGAATCATTTTTTGACCTAAAATAAATTTAAATATATAATTATTTAAAAAAAAATCATTTTTTAAATAGTAACATAGAGTTTTCAACATTCATCAAAAATATAAAGTTTTCAGAAAAATAACAAAAATTCACCCTAGGCTAATTTTGATATTCTGAATCCAAAAATGAAGTCCATTTTAAAGGATAAAATTTATAAAATTTCAAAAAGTGGGTATTACTATTCATAACGGCTAGTTTTAATAATATTTTATGAGCATATCGTTGTTTGGTGAAACTCGGTATTGCGTACAACGCAAGCTATCGATGAAGGTCATGATTGCGTGTATAGCAAGCCAAGCTAGTGTTGTGTTTAGTTAGAGATTCCATTGATGATTTATATTACATAAAAACAAAATATTCCTCATAAAAATCTCAGGTGTTACATTCTCCCCCCCTTAATATGAATTTCGCCCTCAAAATTTGTCACTTTGTAACAAACAGATGAGGATACCTCTCCCTCATCGTATCCTCAATCTCCCATGTAACTTCTTATAATTGGTGGTTCCTCCATAAAAAATTCACCAAGCGAGTGGACTTGTTCCGTAGGACTTTTTCTCTACGATCCAGAATCTCTATCGGCTGATCTTCATAAGAAAGATCTTTCTCCAGCAGTATAACTTCTGAGCTGAGTACATGTGAAGGAACGAGTATGTACTTTCTCAGTAGAGATACATGGTACACATCTTGAAATTTAGAGAGATTCAATGGAATCGCCATTCGGTAAGCTACCTTCCAAATTTGATCCAATATTTCGAATGGACCAATATACCTAGGGCTCATCATTCCCTTCTTTCCAAATCTCATTACTATCTTCCGAGGAGATATTCGTAAGAACACTTTATCACCCACTTCAAACTCTAGGTCTATTCTTCGGTTATCGACATAAATTTTTTGTCTACTCGGAGCTTCTCTTATTTTTTGGTTAATTGATCGAACCTTTTCTCCATCTCATCAACAAGATCAGGTCCTAATAGATTTCATTCCTCAGCTTCATCCCAGCAAGATGGAGTTCTGCATTTCTTTCCATATAGAGCTTCATAAAGATATATCTGAATAATGGTGTGAAAGCTATTATTATAATAAAATTCCACCAAAGGTAGGTTTTGATCCAAAATACCTTTGAAATCCATAGAGTAAGATCATAACATATCTTCTAGAGTTTGAATTGTCCTCTCATACTGACCATCTGGCTAAGGACGAAAAGCTGTGCTAAAACTCAACTCTGAATCCAGAGTATGCTGAAGACTTCGCCAAAACAATGAGGTAAACCTCAAATCTCAAATAGTTATAATGGAAAATGGTACTCCACGCAATCTTACCACATCCTTTACATATATCTTGGAAATATTTTCCAGATAGAAATCCTCTATAATATCAATGAAGTGTGCCAAATTTATAAGATGATCAACTATGACCCATATAGCCTTATTGCCTTTGGATGTTAAAGGAAGTCCAGTGACAAAGTTCATAGTGGTGTTCTCCCATTTCCATTCAGGTATGGGTATTGGTTGTAACTTCCCCTTAGACTTTTGACTCTCATCTTTAACTTGCTGAAAAATCAATCACTGAGAGACATATACAACAACATCTCTTTTCATGCCATCGCACCAGAAGTACTCTTTCAGGTCCCTATACATCTTCGTGCTTCCAGGATGGATAGAGAATGAAGAACTATAAGCCTCATCCAGCAGCTCCTTCTTTAATTATAGGATGGGAGGAACACAAACCCAATTCATGAACCTTATTATCCCATCACAATCAAAGTTGAATTCATGATCATTTCTCACCTTCTTTTGTAACTCTACAACTTATTTTATTGACACTTTAATATTCACATGTATAGATGGTTGAACAATCATTTGGGGAAGATAGGATTTTTCCACTTCCAATATAAGTCCATGATTCATCCTTTGTAAATCCATAAATATTGGATCATTTGTGAACCACATCCTGGATAATCTATCATGGTCTTGGCGACTTAATGTGTCTGCCACCTTGTTTGCTTTCCTAGGATGGTAATGAATTGAGCAGTCATAATCCTTAATCAGCTCCAACCATCTTCTTTGGCCCATATTCAGATCCTTTTGTGTGAAAATGTACTTTAAACTTTTATGATCAGTATAAATATCACACCTTTCACCATAAATATAATGCCTCCATATTTTTAATGCAAAGATTACCTCAGCTAACTCCAAATCCTGAGTTGGGTAATTTTTCTCAAGGGTTTTCAACTATCGTGAGGCCTAAAATATTACAATATAATTTTTCATGACAACACACCCCAATACCTTCTTTGATGCATCACTATAGATCAAAAATCTTTCTCCACTACAAGGCAGTGTGAGCACAGGTGCACTGAATAACCTTCTTTTTAACTCCATGAAATTCTCTTCACACTTGGTAAATTTGGCATTAATCTTCTCCTTCCTCAGGTTCTTTAATACAATTCTCAAGTGATCTTAATTTTCTTCCTTTCACTTTGAATAGATAAGAATATCATCTATAAATACTACCACAAACTAATTAATATAGTCTCTAAAGACTATATTAATTAGATCCATTAAGATAGTGTATGAGTTAGTATGACCAAATGGCATAACTATAAATTCATTGTGTCCATACCTTTTATGAAAAGTTTTATTTGTTATATCCTCCCTTTTGACCCTTAATTGATGATACCCTGAATGAAGATCAATGTTGGAAAAGTATTGAGCTCTGCGTAGTTAGTCAAATAAGTCATCAATTCATGAGAGAGGATATTTTTTCTTGATAGTGATCTTGTTAAGTTCTTGATAATAAAGGGAGAGTCTAATTTATCCATCTTTCTTTGTAACAAACAGAACAGGTGCTCCCCAAGGTGACACACTAGGGCATAAGAATCCCTTATCAAGATTCTCTTCGAGTTTCTTCTTCAATTCCTGCAACTAAATTGGGTCCATTCTATAATGTGTCTTTGAAATGGGCATAGCACCTGGTATGAGTTCAATTGAAAACTCAACATCACGATTTGGTGGAAGACCTTTCAATTCTTCTGGAAAGACATCATCAAACTCCCTTAAAATGGTCATATTCTTAATCGTGAGTTTCTCTCCAACTATATGAAATAAATATCCGTCATTTAGTGAAATCAAGTCCCATAAGAAGGATGAAATTTCCACTGGATGGTAATGTTCGTCCTTACATTGATAGACGATCATAGATTGATCTGGAATATGAAATGTGACTTCCCTTAATTTCCAATTGATATGACCTTCATATAAAGAAAGCTAATCCATGCAATGAATCACATCAATTTCCATTATAGGAAGGATCACACAATTTGAAAGAAGAACTTTCCCAAAAACATCAATCGGAGAATAAATGTAATCTCTTGATGAGACTGTTGTTCCATTAGGGGTTGTCAAAGCTAAATCATCATCTAATTTTTGAGTTAATATGGTGATACCCTTAGAAAATTCTTCAGAAATAGAAGAGTGGATGGATCCAGAATCAAATAAAACATTCGCTACATTATAGTGGATGGTATGTGTACTTTTCACCACTTTATTATCGTACTCCACATCGCTGATTGAAATTGCATGCGACTTTCCTTCGTCTTTATCCTTAAGAGATTTTTATGTCGATCGTCATCATTAACCCTTGGATTAGGGCATTGGTTAGCACAATTTCCCATTTCCTTTCACATGTAACATTTAAGTGTAGGAGGTGCACTTTGTGTATCATTTTCATTGTTCGCATCACTAGACATCTTCTTCCCACCATTGCAGCATTCAAATGCCCAATGACCTTCTTTTCCACATGTGAAACATTTACTTTTACCATTAAGACAACTCCCTACATGTTTCTTTCCAAAATTTGAGCTTAAGGGAAAACTCATCTTCTTTTCAATGTGGTCTTTAGATTTCCATTTGAATTTCATATTCCACTTCTTATCAAAGGCATATGACTGATGGGTTAATACAATCTCCATATCAACCTTGAGAGCACATCGAATGATTTCCACATATCTATTAAAGTCCCTTAGGGCTAACACCCTTCTAAGACTTGGTTTTAATCCATTAATGAATTTATTGATCTTACTCTTAGGTTGGATAATAATCCCAGAATCGTACATTGCAAGTCTCGTAAAATTTGCTTCATAGGTACCAACAGATTAATTAAACATTTGATTCACTTCAAAAACTCCTTCTCCATATTTGTTCGAATAATACGAGGGAAGTACTTATTGAAAAATAAGCTCTTGAACTCGTCCCATTACATGGATTCAATTTCATCCCTTTGCCTCATATTCTTGATAAGATTCCACCATTGATCAGCTTCACCTTCCAAATGATATACTGTTATGATGAATTTATGAAGTTCAGAACACTGATGAACTGAAAATATCTCTTCACTGGTACTAATCCAGTGTTCAACAACTAATGGATCAGTAGACCCACTGAATGAGGGTCGACGCTACCTCATGAAGGATTCAACAGAATGTTGCTCCTTCCATTCGTATTTTTGGAAGTCCTGCATGATTCATATCTTGAGAATACTGAGTGAGCATGGATATAAGATTTTTCATTCCATCTCCCATAACGTTTGGTTGCTCAGGAGGACAATAATTACATTGCATGTCACATTCCGCATTAACACGATTCTTTAGGGTTCCAGCCAATGACTAAAACCAAGAAGAATAGTGTGAGCAACACTAATTATAATAGGAAAACCACACAATCATGAATAAAATTTCACACTTCAGGTCTTATCATAGGTTATTCATGGCCATTTCTAAAACACTATGATTGTGTTTTATTCTTAGACTTATCCTTAGGTTTTTTTCTAAGGCTTTCACGTCCTAGTTTCCAAAGGATGACTATACCTTTCCTCTAATATCAACTATAACGACCCATACATTACAAACATTTTTATTACCTCAAAATTGAATAACAATTATTACAAAATATAACAAAACCATGATATGACTATATAGGTATAGTGTCTTTAAAAACTGGGAAACATAAACAACTAGTTCATAAATCATCTACATTGTCTCCCTTTTATTTTATCATATCTAGGGTACATTTTGGCAAAGATTACTTTATACCCTTTTTCCTGACATGGGGAAATGAAAACATATAAAAGGGTGACCTCAAATTCTCAGTAAGGGTAAACAAAAAAAATTTCGATCACATCATATTCATAATAACATAACATTTTGGAAATCATAACTTGTAAAAGAGATCATAATTTCATAACATGGGATAAATCATAGTAGTGAAATATAATCCCAATAATCATAACCTAAAACATGAAACATTTTGGAATACACACATAATCATATAGAATCATTTCATAGGAGTCAATACTCATTGCCAAGACTATCCTAGCAGACAAATTCCATTTCTGAACCGAGTTCAATCTTCGTTTCAGTCCTGTATCACTGAACTAGATTAACATGTTGTTCCAGCCATTCTATCTCATGAGATATAAATCATTACCCATTGACTTGGATGGAGATATACATCCCACCCATCTCATAATTATACCATTCATATGTGTGCCACAAGATCATAAATCATACATCAACGCATAACACATGTAATAAAAATTGGATTCTTAAACATCATTCCATCATAACATAATTCATATAAGATAAAAGGTCATCACAAAAACCATTCCATCGTAACATAATAAAATAAATGTAATAATAGGGATATAAAAAGAACCCTATATTATCTTATATGGAAAATAATTTTGATAAAACACTTGAACTTCATTCTTGAAGAAAATATCCTTTCTACTGCAAATTTTTTTTCCTTTCATAACATGTAATACAAATTTAAACTAATATTAGTAAATTAAAAATAAACATGAAAACATTTAAGGAGGATTCATGGAAATAATGTTCTAAAAATCCATTCATGCTGTATAAGTTAATGAAAAACATTCTTCTCATACATTGGCTAGAAAAGTCAAAAAAGTACCTCGTACTAAAAACAAAAAAAGATTCATTTCATATCTTTTATAAAAAAACTCAACGAAGGGTAAAATTGGATTGAAAAAATTGTAGGAAGATATAACTAATATTACAAATTAAGGAAACATGGATTTGTATGATAAATATGACCCAGTAATTACCGAAGTATAAACAATCTCATATAAAAATTGAGATTGGGAGATTTTCCCTTACCATAGGTCTGATTTACTTCATATGTGTCTGAACCTCCTGTATAATGATTTAAATAATGTTATCAACTTATTCCAGATTCTTACTCATTATTATGAAATCATATGTGGTCATATTCCTAGCTTCTTATTAGTAATTTTTCATTGCTACTTGGTATTTGGGTGTTTATTGCTTTTTGATCTTATGCGTGTTTTGTCAAATAAATTCTTATTCTTCTTTTTAGGTTATATTTTCCAAATTTACATAATTGTATTAGTGTAATATATATCATATTTATTCATTGAATTAATTTATATACTCATTAAGCATTGAATATCATGTAGAACAAGTCGCATCACATCGTGGAGACGGCATGTCGTACGTACGCACAAGCGATGATATCGTTCCCATGATCGTGGAATTGTATTGAAGTTTGTGTATACTATTTCAGAATCAAAATTATTTGAAAATAATCATTTATAGTTATTATTTACACCGTTATACACATCCAAGTATGGTGGTGGTGGAAAAGATATTACACCACGACGTGGAGATGGTATTCTGTATGTACACACACGCGGTGATTTTGTTATCCGTTGGATGGATAGAATGTGAAATAGAGTTGTTTCATATTTATATTAACATATAATTATATGAGTGATACTGATATTATTACTTTATAATGAAACAACTAAATAATAATAAGTATAAGAAGAAATAAATTTGAAGGAATCAGTAACAAACATGACCTCTTCTTTGATGCGCCTCTTCTTAACCTCCTCTTAGGTCACTAAAGATGGTCTTTGAAGAAGACCAGGACCTCTAGGATGTTTCTAGGGAATTTGAGAAGGGAAATTGGTAGGGCTTGGCTGAGATTGAATGATCAATTTTGTGTGAGGAGGAGAGGGAGGAGGTGCCCTTTTATAAGGGACGAGAGGGGCACCATAGGAAAAAATTAAAATATTGTTTTTTTAAAAAGTCATATTCAGTTTTTAATAGCTAAAAAATGATTTATTATGAATTTAAGGTGGGGATGGGTCGAAATACTCTGAACTAATAGAATTTAGACAAGTTTAGGTTACTATTTTAAACTTATCATTTAGATTTAACTTTTACCATCTCTTCTTGTTTTCTTACATTATATGGTTAATAAACATACTATAACAAGTCAAACGAACTCCAAGATGTAAATTTCTAATATATAATCTTATCTTAGTCATTTGGATGAACCATAGTTTTTTAATAAATAAAATAACAATTAAATATATAAAATTTGTTTTAAAAACTATTTTATGTTTATTTTGACACTATTTGGTAATTGATTTTTGCGATAATCATAAAGGCATTATTAGTTCGAAACACATCAATTAAATCAATAATAATTTTTCATATTAACCTATAAAATTAGTTTGATTCATGAAATGTCCCAAATTACAATTATTTCGGTTTTTATAATATCAATTATGTAAATATTTCCTTAATAAGGTAATTATAGAATCATCATTGTCTCATAAGTAAATTAAATTATTTAAAGTATAAAAATTATATATAAAATACCATTATATAGGAACGTGTTTTAGCTTTCTAATGAATATTTATAGTCGAATTTATCTTATTTATAACCCTATATTAAAAATTACATAGTTATTAAACATTGATTTTAACTATTTTAATTCATCCTAATATAAAATAATAATAAATGTCCTAATCTAATCAATGTGGACCTAAATGGTCATATATTATTACTAAGGTTGTTTTTGGTCGAATTAAAATTATCCAATAGAATCAAGACAAGTTTTAGGGTAATAATAATACCATTTTTACCCTTAATTACCCTATTTAATGTTAACCGTGGTTAGAAAAGGTAAAAAGTTAAATTTCAACAAAAATTATTTTTATCTTATTGAACCAAATTTTACTTCTTGATATTAACTGTGTCTCTCAAATTTTCAAAATTCTACTCACAGAAGTGGTAAAATTATGTTTTATGTAAATTTGCAAATTTCCTAGGAGGTGGGTAAAGAATGGTGAAAAGTTCAATAAAATTTTTATATATATAAAATTATTATAAATGACTCTAATTAATTAATATAAACATATATAGGTATTCTGTATCAATTTTTTACGTAAAATAAATTTAAATAAAATTTATTTAAATAAAAAGTCAATTTTTAAGTAGTAACCCAGTGTTTTCACTGTTCATCAAAAATTGAATGTTTTCAAAAAATTACCAAAAATTCACCCTAGGATAATTTCAATATTCCAAATCCAGCAATGAAGTCCATTTTTAAAGATAAAATTTATAAAATTTCAAAATGTGGGTATTACTATTCATAACAGTTATTTTTAATAATATTTTAATAGCATATCATTGTTTAGTGAAACTCGGTATTGCGTACAACACAAGCTATGGAGGAAGGTCGTGATTGCGTGTAATGCAAGCCAAGCTAGTGTTGTGTGTATTGAAAGATTCATTTGATGATGTATATAACATAAAAACAAAATATTTCTCATAAAAATATCAGTTGTTACACACCCCCTCCATTGGACACCTACCTCACCACTAGATAGCCCACACCATCCTTAACATCCCCCACCCCCTGGACAACCCTCCCACCCTCTTAGAGACCCTACCACCATCTTGGACACCCTAGACACCCAGGACCCCCACCCCACCCTCTAATATAACCCTCTCACACCCATGGAACCCCACCCACAATACAGGACACCTCCCCCCCCACAATCACACCCCTGAAAAACCCATGGATGCCCCCCCCCCCTCTTGGATGGCCCCCACCCCCTGGATAGCGCCCCACCCTCCCGGAGACCCCAACTCCCATAGACACCCCCCAGACACACACACCACTGGACACACCATTCATGCCATTAGGACCCCCCTAGACACCCCCTACTCCTCGAAAACCCCTTGATAGCCCCCCATACCCCTAGATGGCCCTCCCACACCCCTGGAAACCCCCACACCACTGGACAACCCCACACCCCCACTCCCATAGAACCCCCCTCCTTGATAGCCCACACCCCCTGGACAGCCCTCCCACCCACATGGACACCCTCCCAACCCCTTGAACACCCTGGACACACCACACCCCACTGTACATCCCTCCCACACACCTGGACACCCCAACTCCACTAGACACTACCAAACACCAATAGACACCCAATGGAATGCCCCCCACCCTCCTAAATACCCCCCAAACACCTAGAAATCCCTCCCACCCTCCTAGACACCCCCAACCCCATGGACACCATTGAACCCCCCCCCCCCCCCACCCTTGGATAGCCCTCCCATACACCTAGAAACCCCCACCCCTGGACACCCCCTGTGCAGCCCCCCACACCCCTAAAACCCCCCAACCCACTGGACATCACCACACCCCTGGAAAGTACCCCCACCCTCATCGACAACCAACCACTCCCTAGACAGCCCTCCAACCCTCTCGGTCACCGTCCCACACCCATGAACACCCCGACCCCTATGTAAAACCCTCCCACACCCATGATACCCCACCCATGGACTCCGCCACAGTTTTTTACAACCCCCACCCATGGATTTCCATACCACCCTCCTGGACACACCCTCCCCCATGGACACCAGGACACCCCCACCCCACGGGATAACCCTCGTACACCATGGAAACCCCTACCCCCTGGACACCCTCCCAAACCCCTGGATATCCCCAACCCTCTTGGATAGCCCCCATACCCTGGACATACCACCCACCCTCCTTGATACCCCCACCCCCATGAACATGATGGAGACAAACCACACCCAAGTATATCCCTATGACACCCCTAGAACCCCACACCCTTTGAACCCCCCCCCCCAACACCCCCAGCCACCCATTGGTGACCACCCCACTCCCCTGGATAGCCCTCCAAAACAAATGGACCCCCCCCCCACTAGACATCCACCCCATAAACCCCTGGATAGCCCTCCAACGCTCCTAGTCACCCTCCCCCCTCATGGAAACCTTGGACGCCCCCACCCCACTTGACAGCCCACGAAGACCTCTGGACACCCCCACACCCATGGATATCCCCTGGACACCCCCACCCTCCAAGACAACCCCCACCCCCATAGACAAGCTTCCCACCCTCCTAGACACCCCCCACCCACATGGACACCCTGGACCCCCCCCCCCCCCCCCCACATCGTTGGACACCCCCATGACTGCCCTCTCACCCTCCTAGACACCCTCCCACCCCATGGACTACACCCACCCACCAACCCTCATGGTCACCTAAGACACCCCCACCCCACTATAGATCCCTCCCACACCCTTATAAAACCCCCTCACCCCACTAGACATCCCCCACACCCTGGGGCAGCCCCTCCCCAACCCTCATGGACAACCCCAACCCAATGCACTACCCTCCAACCATCTTGGACACCCTCCCACCCCTAATGTCTCCCCGAACAGCCCATGACACTGGATATACCACCCACACCCCTACCCCCCCCCCCCCAAACCAGGAACCCCCCACCCCCAGACCAGAATTCGTACCAGGAAATCAATCAGAACAAGGCCAAAACAAGAAGTAGGAAAAAAGTAATAATTCACATATATGACATTCAAAACAAAAAATTTAAACTGCAAAAATATAAATAAAAAATAAACAACTACAAAACACAGAGTTAATATGAAAATATTCAAAATTAAATTTTACATTATAAACAAACTAAAATCTAATCAAACCTATAAAATAATTTAACCATTCCACTTGTAAGTGTTTTAACTCTTGGGAACTATAGGTTGAAGGGTCATCAAACTACCAAAAATTAAATGGATAGTATTTAACATGTATAATGAATAAATCAAATGAAATATTATGGAAAAGTTTAAAAGGAAATGATACTACGTCAAAGTTCACAAGTGTTCATGTCGTAATTATTTCATACATAAATCTTAACATGGAATATCAGCATTTGATGATGAGTTTTGGTTCATGAAAATAATGTTTAAATGAGTCTAAATTCAAAATATTATTTTTATGTAATACATAAAAAAGTACAAATTATAAATGGATATTTATCTATACATTTACATATTTGATATTGGCACTCCATTTCTTTGTGTTTTTTCAAAAGTAGACTCATCCCCGATTACAAAATATTACAAATGGAATGAATTTAAATATAATTATAATATATACAACTATTATGAAATTTAAAATTACTTTTGCAACATATTCTTAAAACATTCCAACACATCTCCATGGAAGGTGCATATCCAATAATGTGATTTCTCCCTTCGGGTAAAACACCTAAAATCCAATGTTCAATAATAATAAAAAATCAAGGTTAGTGGTTTTTTTATGATAAAATATAGTGAACACTTTTCCATCGTTATGTGTAATACCTATCACAAAAATGCATTATCCAACACTGTGTGATATTATTCTGTTCAAATATTTCAACAATTTAATGAATTCTTCTTTCCTCATCGAATGCATGTGCTTAAGGGCAAATAAAATGAATGTCCATGAAACCATATACATCTATATGTTCATTCTTCTCACACATGTCATAAATATTCCTCATAAAAAATAGATATAAGAATATATTTTTAATAAATATAACGCATGGAAAGGTGTTAAGACATACCTGAAAAAACATTCACCACATTGTTGCCCAACTAATATCTAGTATAAATCTCCATGATATCAATTTTCACAATCCCCACATTTATTGCATGTCCAAAAACATGATATTCCATTAGAAACTCCAAATGATCTGCCAAAAAATTTGAATATCTTGATAATCTATCTAGAATAATAGAATCTATATCTAATCTCATAGCTATTTGTATCCATTGTCTTCTATAAAGTACGTCTTAACCTTTGAAGTATTCTTATTAAAAAATAGAAAAATATATTAGTTTTCAAATTTTAAAACAAATTTAATAAAAAATGAAATAGTTGATATTACATACATACCTCTATGGTAATGGGTCACAGATGTGTGGATGGACAAATTAAAAAATAGCTGATACTTTGTCCAAATTTCTCCACCTCATGTGTAGGTAATGGTACTCAAGTATATCTATCTATAATATCATGTACAGTGACCCTATGATTCTCTACCTCTAACTGTTTATGATAAATTGTATCTCCTATAAAATATACCAGCCCATATGCAACTATATGATGTTAAAGATAATAAACATAAAACTCATAATAAGTAGGAATATGAGGTGGAGGAGTTGGATAAAAAATTGGGTTTTTAGGCTGAGGTCGGGGAGTGCTATCTACTGGAGGAGGTGGAGGCTAAATAATGTGGTCTTCAGGGGGAGGTGGAGGAGTGGTATCTGTAGACTAAAATTACCTTCGCATATATTCAAACATAGATTATACCGATGCTCTAATATTTTACTCTTCCGCAACATTAATATTATAAACTTCATCACTGATGGATTATATTTTTTTATTAAAATCATCAATGGAAGTAGTTGAAGAATGTGGAAATAGTTTTATTATCGATACACCCGTCAGATATCTGCATACACGACCAGGATATTTGGGATTTTCTAATGATGCTAATAAAATATTTTTCCTCCCAGTAGCTGTAAATACACCATGTGATCTCTTCTCCAGAATAGAATCATGTATTAATAAATAGAACATATCTATAATGATTCAAATGATATTAAGAATATATTTACCTTAAATAAAAAATATATATCTTACAATCCTCTCTAATACGAATTTCGAATCTTTCGAAAGATATTTCCCCTTTTTTCCCATCTGATCTCTCTTCTGTTTTTCATGTCTAGTTAGAAGGGATGGAGGTGAAACTTCTCTAGATCATGAATACTCAGCTCTCATTTTTTTTAATTTTTCTAAAATAATTTGTTCTACCAATAATGTAAACCCTCCCTGAGATAAACATTGAGGGTAAACATTTTTAGATTAGATATCCTGATGATATTTCCTTGTTTGATGTAAATTAAGAATAATAAATCATTAAAAAAATTACTAATATTATATATAGATATTTGAAATCGTAATAAAGTTTACATTGCCCTTACCAAAAATGATTTTTTTCTTCTACTTTCAACAAACTGTCTCCATGTGTCTTCATTTATGAAAGGTTATATATGACATGGATTCTCATAACTCCTATGACCAAAAATGAAATCATATGTGATGGTTGATTAGAAATCCCCTTATATCCTAGAATCCATCGATATGAATTTATTCCTTACTCCTCTAGTGTCAAGAATATCAAATGACGTCTGATAATGAAGAGGTAAAAAATATTGTACTAGAAAAATTTATTGAATAAGAAAACAATAAAAAATGATATTACCATAATTATCTCTGACAATAGAGATATTATCACTTTTCCCACACTTCGGCAATCATCATATGAAATTATTATATTTCTCTTACATTGAGTTGATAAAAAAATCTTAAAATATATTGGATTTGGACCTCCAAGAATAATATTCTCATCAAACTCAACTAGTATCCGCTAGTCCTACATAACGAAAAGTGGTAATTTTGGTAAATGTGTGCACCCATGTTTTCCAACTATTGAACTCTTTTTCATTATGGGAGCACATGAGGAATGTTAGGGAACATCAAGAGGTTCATGTAAATGTTCCTCCCCAGAGGTATGATCATTATTATCATCTCCAAAACCATGTGGTTGATCAAATTATTGATCATTAAATGTCCTTCATAATAAAAAAAAACATTACTCCACAAATATAAAAAATAAAATATTACAATAGTAATGTAAACAGAAAATGTAAAATTGAACTAATTTATGCAATAGTAAACATGGTTAATATGGTAAGCAAGGTAAACAATGGTAATGATGGTAAACATGGTAAACATAGTAGCATAATTTCCATTCAACAAAATCAATAAATATATAAGTTACGTAAACGTAAACTACGGTAAACGATGTTAAACATTGTAAGCATGGTAAACATGGTAAACATGGTAAACATGGTAAACATAGTAATCATGGTAAACATGTAAACATGGTAAAAATTTAAACATGGAAAAAATTGTAAACATGTTAAAAATTGTAAACATGGTAGACATATTAATCATGGTAAACATGGTAAACATGATAAAGTAATTGTAATTCAACAAAAAAATTGATATATAATTTTAGTAATTGAAATACTGATAATCTAAACTAAATAAATTTTTTTTTTAAAATATTCTTCTATTTGTTTTAATATGAATTTTAATAAAAAAAATAACAATAACTAACATTTTATGAAATTAATAAATGTAAACAAGAAATAAACATATGATATCTATAATATTATTAATGTTCAAATGGATTGTTTTCCCAAATTCAATTTCCATGATCGTTCCTTATATAAAAAAACAATGTATTCAACATACTCATCATTATGTTCTTCTTATCGTTCCATGGAAGTAGGGATCTCACATGAATGAGCGTCTTCATCAGATAGAACCTCACCGACATATTTTTTTCCCTAGTAAAACAATAGACCACAGTATATCTGATATATCAACTACATATAAAATCTTTTTGACATGTTTTTACATTATAAATTAATTATATGTGTCATCCAATCTATTCATATTAACAATGGTCATTAAAAATTCATCATGTTTGACATTGTTGTTACCGATAAACCATTTTTAGTAAAAAAAATAAGAACATTAATTTTAATGTAATCAACCTCCCATATTTCTTCAATGACATTATAATATGCACTTGATGCTTAAATTTGGTTTTTTTCTTTAAACATGAAAAATACATTTCTTCTGAAAACACCAACACACCACTCTTCATAACTGCACTTCCATTGTCCTGAGCTTTTGAAAAAAATGTATTTCCATTAAAGTCATAACTGGACCTTGTTATCCCATTTATACATGGAAATCCAATTACCCATAAAAATGTTACTGATACATCTGATCAACCAATAATGTTCTTTTTAAACCATTACAAAAATGTTTTGTTGCCATCATTCAAAATCCATATTTCTTTCTTCTTTGGATTACATTGTTTCAACTCATTAATATGCAATATGATATACATTAGACCATCATCTATGTTATTCATGATGTATAATTCTATCTTCTTCATCTGTTTAGATGTCAAAAATTTGACTTTCATGTCATGAATCCCATTTACCTCATTATTACTTCATTCATGGCAAGACGGAGGCAATCCGATATGCTCCACCACATCCATGTAGCTCGTAAATAACACCGAAACCTCCACAAAAATATAATTTTCAATAATGGACATTTCAGGTCTATTTGGATTCTTATTATACCCCTTCAATAATTTCATATACCATTCAAAATGATACATCCATCGAATATATACATGTCCACAAAGTATTAATTTTTGAACCATATGAATATTTGAATGCACCATTATATTAAAAAAATATTGAGCAAAATAAATTTTCATTTGAAAAAGTTATATAAATTTTATCCCTTTCCAAAATCTTCAAATCATTCTCATCGATAACCTTATTACAAGTTGAATTGAAAAAATAACAAAACATCATTATAGTATTTCGAAAACGGATGAGAAATATTATACGCAATGCAACTCATAGAAGTTGTTGCATCATGATGTGACAATCAAGAGATTGCATAACTTTCAACGTAAAATCCTTGAAATAGATTAGTTTTTGAAAATTTTATAATAACCTTGAGGCACTTTGATATCATGAAGACCCTGATAAATGCTAATTTTCTCCCACGTGGATAATGTATGATATGCTGAGGAAAAAAATGTTCATCTCCCATTAAAAGTGGGTTCTGACATCATACGTATTCCCATTGATAGTAAGTCTAATCTCGTATTCGACCCATCTATTGCCTTTCGTTAAATATCTAACAACAGTCCAATAAAGTTGTCGCAGATATTCTACTCCACATTCATGACATCATTATCATGTTTATCTTAATTATATCTCTAATATAGTAGCTAAAAATTTATTGACCTCTTCTTCCAAATAAGTCTATCATTACCATATTTTTGTGTCTTTCCCAATGTCACATAAAGTATTTCGTCCCTCTCAAAATACATATTAGGGGATAAATGTTTTTTGTGCAATATTAAATTCTTATGATCCATTGAATTCCTTTTCGGTCTTCTAGTAGATTCATCTACAGTAAATAACTTTCGATGAAACCTTTACAATGTATTCTTCCCATGATTCAATTGCCAATATAGAGACGATTTTTCACAAATTAGATATTCTTTATGCCCCTTAAGACTATATGTAGACATATTTCCATATGATGGGATGTCATTTATAATAAACATAAGCACTTAATACAGTTGGAAATATTCTATTTTATAAGAATCATACACCCTAATACCATCCACCGATAAATGTTTCAAATCATCATTCAATGGGGAAAAACATCAATATCATTTACAAGTTTCTTCAGACCTGAGATCATTATACTCAACATGACATATTTTCACTTCATACAATCTTCGTGATAGAAGTATTAAATTTCCAATAAAAAAGGACATGATCTATGTGTGCTACAGAGGGTTTAGTATGGATTCATTCAATCTATGAACAAGCCTTATATGAGATTTCTAATTTCATTTCCCAATGTAGGATACTACTCATCATTTTTCTTACATTGTGAGAAATCTTCTAGATGGCATATTTTATTCCTTACATATACTCTCACCAACTAGAAATATTAACCTTTTTTCATTAAGAAAATTCGAAAATAATCTTTTCAAATGATGAAATATAAGAAGATACCAAAATTCCTTGGAATGGATCATTGTAATCTATACATCATCATGTGATTTTTCATTCAACTTATACCGTGATATCCCAAGTTTTGGATACTTTGTTAAAAAGTCATATTACATCATATATATCATTTAGCCATTCGGACATTCCTATACTTTCTTGTATCCCAATCTAATCAGAATAATATTTTCCTGGCCTTATAATTTGAATCTAGAAGATTGTTTTCTTTTGGAAGAATGTATTTAAAAAATTATAGTCCCTCTGTAAAACTTCGGTCACCAGTATCCATGTTTCTATTTCTGTTTAATCAATGTTAACGCTGATAGAAAAACCATAAAATTCCTACAACTACGATACAATGGTTTTTAAGCATCACTATATAGACATGCAACTGTCGGTTCTATCTCATTCTATTCTCTTGCAATATCATGAATCATTACATCAATTCCATCAGAGTTACCATCTTGTGAATTGTCATTATCGGTACATATAACATTCTGCCCAGATTTACCATGCCAAATATAGAGGATCCAACTCAAATTGAAACAATGCAAAATCAAGTGATATTTGATCTTTATACTTTTCAACTTCTTCATATCCCTACATTTCTGGCACAGACAGAAAAAAAATCCACTACATGGAACATTTTGTTTTGAAAATTAAAAAATGGCATCAACACCTTCATTATATTCATTACTCATTTGATGTGCTATAATCCAAAATCGACTCATTAATTCCTATAATAAATATCAATATTATACATCTGGTTAAGATAAGAAAAATATATATTTATATGAAAAAATATCATAATTTGAATATAAATCAATTTTGAAATATAAATAAAATCTATGCGTATTTGAAAAAAAATATGCATGAAAAAAGATTTTAAAAATGAAAATATTGGTAGATATAATATTTTTTAATTTTTCATGGATCCTTTCTTCTTATGGTACACAATGAATAAATCATGGTGCAAATAGATTCCAAATTAACGGGTCCATAAAATAATATGAAGTATAAATATAAAAATATATATACATTCACTACTAAATATAACACAGATCCAAAAAATTTGAAACCATTCGGATTTTCCATGAAAACACTGGGATAAAATAACCCAACAGATTCATAAACTGTTGGCATGATGTTCATTTGAACTACAATATACCATTGATTATATAGGAATTGTTGTTATAGACTACCTGAAATTAACATATTTCAATGGTTTAAATGAAACTGTTGGGATATATATATATACCATGGTGGTGTCCAAGTGGATAGGAGTTGTCTATGTGGGGGTGGGTGTTGTCCAATAATATGGGGGCTATCAATGGGGGTAGGCTCTCTCCAGTGTGTCTAAGGGGGTAGGGGGTGTCCCGGGGTGGGGGCATGTTCATGGGGTGGGGGTGTCCATGGGTGGGGGAGTAGTGTCTTTGTGGTGAGAGGGATGTCCAACCCCTAATCCATTGGACACACCCCCACCCTTTAAACACACATAGACACCACCACCCCCTTGAACAGCTCCCACCCCACCCCGTAAATAGCATACCCACCCCTCTAGACAGCCCCACCGGGACACCACCCACCCACTAGACACCCCAACCCCCTCGTACATCCCACATATCCCTAATAGACACCACCCCCACACCCTAAACACCCCACCCCATGGACACCACCCCCACATCTTACCCCCATGGACACCCCCTAGTCACTGCACCCCATGGACAACCCCTTCACCTCCTAGAAACCCCAACACCCTACCCCATTGGACACCCCCTGGACACCCCTAAAACACATGGAAAACACCACCCCCTAGACGGCACCTCACCCCACCTAAATTCCACCTCCTCCCCTGGACACCCCCACCCCCTTGGAAAGACCCCTCACTCCCTGGACACCCCCCCATTGGAAAACCCCTAGACACCAGCATACCCTTTGACAAACCCCACCCCCAAACTGTCCCAAACCCCTATGGACAACCCCCACCCCCTGGACACCCACACCCCCCGAGACATCCCCCTCACCCTGCGCACCCCACCCCTAGACACCCCCATCCCCTTGGAAATACCCCCACCCCCTGGACACAACACTGCCATCACCATGCGCCCCCCTGGATACCACCACCCTCATGGATAGACCCACACCCTAGATAGCCCCCCAACCCATTTAGAAATCCATCCCCCAAACCCTCACCCCCCCAAACACCCCATACCCACTTGGATAGCCCACTCACCCCATTGAAACCACCCCCACCACCTGGAATCCCCCACATCCCTGGACCCCACACCCACCCCAACCCACTAGACACCACCCTCACCACCTGGTCACCACCCCTTCCACCTTGGACACCTCATGGACACCACCACAACCTTGGATATCCCCCACCCCTATGTACATCCACCTCATCTCCCTTTGGATAGCCCCCAACCGTTTTATATTCCCCCACCCCACACCACCCTCTAGACAGCCCCCACCCTCTGGACAGCTCCCACCCTTTTTGAAAGGCCCCCAACCACTGTACACCCACACCCCTGGACACCGCTACCCCCTTGGACAAACCCTCACCCTCCAGGACACCACACTCCACCCCTTGGATACCCCACCCCCCTTGGACAACCCTCACACCCCTGGACACCACCTCCCACCACCTTTGACACCCCCTGGACACCCCAACCCTTAGATATCTCCCCACCCCTAGACGCCCCCACCCACTTGGACAACCCCCCACATCCTTTATCACTCCCTACACGTGCACACACACATGATAGAAGACACAAAAATTGTAAACATTAATGATATCACTTCTATGGTTTATTTTACCCTAAAATATTTTAGCATGGTATAAATTATCATTATAAAAATTACAATGATAGAATGAACAAAAATAGAAAAATAACAACAAAAATAATTAGTTTGACAATCATGAAAAACAAAAACTAAAACTTCTCCGTGTAAGGCTTACTTGAGTGTTGCGAGTTGAGCTGATAGAATGGGTGATAATAAATATGTTCAATGATGTTGGAAAAAACGAGGCTAGAGGGAATGACTTCGAAGAATCCTTTCTAAGTTATCCACTAGAGAGAGATGAGTAAGAGGTCGCCTGATCGATGGAAAAATAATGACAAAATACATTGCGTGATAAATCATTTAAAGTGTTATCACATCAGTAATTTAATAACTTGCATTATAAAATATTTTTTTATGTTTATAACATCCGTTATTTAATAACCAATGTAGAACATAATTTAACATGTTGGTTATTTTATAACTGATGTGTTAAATGGCTCTATATCAAGTCATTTATTTTGATTAGAGAAGTTATAAATAGCCGATATTTCCTTTATCACATCGGTTATTTTATAACCTACGTGATAGTGCCCCCAGATTTGATTTTCATATCGGTTATAAAATAACCAATGTCATAAATATAATATCAGTATTTTTTACATCATATATATAATTATTGTCGTAACAAATTGATTGTCATCTATTTATCACATCGTTTATGGTATAACTGAATTTTTAAATATATTTTTACATATTTTCACATAGGTTATATTGAACAAAACTAAAAATTGCTGACATGTTAAATTATTTTCCACTAGTGATTACTATATATACACTTATAATCTTACCAATTTTTTTCACAACCAAAATACTCCATGGAAAATAGTTATTTTATTTCTATAAATCTTCTTGAATTCTTTAATATAATACCCTTATTTATAAAATGTCAAATTTTTTGTCTAAAACATTGGATGAGAATAAAATACTCTATAAGGGTTATAAAGATAAATAATTCCCACTAGTGTAGTTAAAACATTATATCCCAATCAATGTTCTTTGAGTGGATGGAAAAAATATTTTCACATAAATAACCATCATAAATTCTTCTTAATGATTAAAATTAAAACCAATAGAAATAAATTCCAAAAAATTCGGGGTCATAGGGAATCATATACCCAAAACCATTTCAAACAGCTTCCCATAAGAATAACCATATGGTTGACATCCAAATTAGTGATGTTTATATACATCCCCATTTACATTTAATATAATAATTTTTCCATACAAATGTTATTTTATTTTCATTTTACATTATTTCTTCATTGGTCTTATGACTCAATGTTACCAATGTGGATCTTATTTTATATTAAAATACCGTTGTTTATCGGGACTCTTTATGATTATGTATCTAATGAAAAAATATTATGATTTATCTCTCAATAATTCCCATTAATTTCCCCTTTTTGGGATATTAATGATATCATAATGTAATTGTACAATTTATCCACTGTTTTGTGGATATAATAATTATTATAATGTTTTTAAGATAGTACTTCAACATCGCTCTCTTAAGTCAAAAATATGATTTCTTCCCCAACATTACTTTTAAAAATAATTTTTAACAAAATTAATTTTAATGGAATTTTCAACTGATTCCCATTTAATGGGATTTTAGAATTGTATCATGATTTAAAAATAGTTTAAAATGATATTTTAATATTCCTTCAAAAGTTATAAAGTTTATTTTCACAGTAAATTGTTTTCAAAATGAGTTATGTTTTAAATAGATTTTTAACATCTAAAATGTTATTTTCCTCAAGTAATGTATTAAATAAAAAAATTACATATGTTTTGAAATAACATGGTGATACGTATTCCTTATGAAAGATATTTTAAAAGTATAAAATATATATTATTTATCTAAATGGTTTATGTTTTGATGGAATTATTTTATTGTATACAATTTATTTTCCTCAGTTCAATCATGTTTCATAGATATTGTTATAAACCCTAATTATTTTTTATAGTGTGATATTGATTCCAATATATTTTCCAATAACTCGTTTCTTTTCCATGGGTTAATATAGTTATGAATTAATAATGATTTTTTTGGTTTTTTATGATGCTATTCTAGTTCTTTTTACTTTATTGTTGTTGTGGTTCTAGGTCCTTAACTATATGATGGGGAATCCAATATAACACTATGTGTGTTTTTTATATTTAAAATAATATTTGTTTCCTAATATTTTTCCAATGCATCAATTAATAAGAAATTATATATGCTTTGATAAGTTACATAGCTGTTTAGACCATGAAAAATGATGGGATGACATAGTTGTAATGACCATGCCTAATAAATTTTATATTGGAGCTTTTCACATTACCTAAGATGAGGGTAAACATGTGGTCAGCTGAAGCAAAATACTATGGTATATTGGTGGTCATCCCATTCCCAAAAAATATGGTACGTGGTTTTTATTCCCAAACCCAAAGCCTACACATGGGTGGTATGCCCATGCCTAACATGTTATGATCATCTATTTGATAGCATTGACATAAAATTTTATATTCATATATATATGAATAAAATCTATATATTATTATATCTTGGATCAAGGAAATAGATTATATTATGACTCCGGATTTATTAACAACCAATTTTTTTATGATTAATTACTATCATATTTTAAATTCATTATATGGCTTTTAAATTTTAAGCTCATGTGTTTATACCCTTACGTTCATGATATGATTTTTTATCTCCTTATTTATCATTACTATTATTCAATGATAGTTTATTATTATGTTACCTTTCCCTAGGATATGAAGAAATTTTTTATGTAGGAATGATAAATGTTATGATCATTTGTGGTAAGCATTAAAGAAAATTTACCATAATATATGGTTGTGTTACATTTATTATTATATACTATTATTTTCATGTCCTCGAGAATGTGTTTATGTAATGTAATTAATATTCATAAAAATGTATTAACTAGGTATTATTGAAATTGGTATCTATATTTGGTATCATAAGAATTTTATTATTATACTTTTGAAATGAAGGTGAGAAAATATTACTGAGATAACTATAAATATTTCTAAATAAATATCTAATGATTCTTGTGCGGATTATTCTAATGTCCAATTAAGGTATAAGAAAATGTATAATTTTTTTTTAAAAGTATAATGTGAGGGGATTCCAAAAAATAAATAATTTTCTAAATAATAATAGTAGAAGTAGATCTGGTGAAGATTAATCTAGAGGATAAAACCCTGGAAACCCATATTAAGCTTGACTGAATCAGAAACTGATGTGTGCAAATAACACTCACTAAAATAAAAGATCAAAACCACTAAGGGGAATGCTTTTGAATTTAGATAAATATTTCAGGAATATCAAAAAATTTAAAAATATGATGACTATAAATTATCTATGATGAAAAAAGTTTTCATTAATAAAAAAGATGATGTATTTATTTTTTCTTCATAAAATATTTTTCAGACTATGAGATTATGCATTATGATTATCATTTCTCACATTATTATTTTTGGTCCTATTAAGTGGATAAAACTTGAAGGAACCCTATTATCGGGGAATGAAATATAAAATTCAATGATTACCTTATTGAGAAACCAAATTGTTTGCGAGAATCAATAAAAAAACCTAACTACAATGTGAACTCAACATTCTAATGACATGTATAATGTAATTATTCCAAATGATCAATGTTTAGAAAAATATTTTATTGAATCTATTATATTGGAACAGAGACCTTCATTTATTACAATAACTTCTCTACATATTTTAGATACATTAATCTATTTTAATGAATTTTTTATATTCTTCATTAGTTGGAACATGAAAAAGATATTTTGAATGCATATCACATTGATGGTCAAGAATATATATGGTGTTAAAATATTAAAAAATATAGGGAAGCATGATAATCATCACACCATCTATTTGGACTAGTAAAAAATATTTTTTATGTATGTATATTCCATGAATTTCATTTATGAAAAGGGAAAATGGTGTTTCCCATTAATCTCATTATTGAATTACGAAATAAATGATTTACTTAAACGGTATCTCTAGAAACCATGAAGAATAAACGTCTTAATTTACAATCGACTTATAGTGTGGGAAGAAACATGGATATAATTGCATTAATAGTACTACTAAAATATTTAAGTGTGCAATGAAAGGTTATCAGTAGGTTGAAATCCTAAATATAGTCAATAAGAAACCAACCATAAAATGAACCTCTATAAATTTAGTGATACAAATGTAAGGAGTTGTGGAATTATATAAATTAATTTCCCAAGGGTAATAAACATAAATACATTTAGCATGGGGCTATATGTAATGAATATATGACTAAAAATAACGACATTGTGAATGAAATATGATTAGAATGAGATATTATAGAATAATATAAGGAATCAAAATGGGATACTTAATGATGAGGTGGAATAATTGAATTGATTATGTTTTTGGATTCAAGAATTATTTTATATAGACTTTGAAATATATTGTGATTATTTTTTATATGTTTTCAATATGGGTTTGAAAAAAATATAATAAATGGTAGTGTTGACCTAGAAAAGTGATTTAAATTCATGGTCAAATTTTGATTATTAGAAGGTACCTCATAAATGATATAGATGCTTAAAAATTGATTTTTGTTATGGATAAAGAGATGATTTATATGGATAACATAAATTATATTGTATCGATAACCATAGTATAGATACCATGTTTATAGAAAAATGAATTTATGATATCATTTATTGAGATTAAAAAATTATTGGATCTTTTGAATAAATACAATAATATGTGGTATTATTTAATAAATTATGAATACTTCTTTTTTAATAAGGTATTATATTTATTGAGCTTATTACCAATTTTGAAGAGATTATTTGATGAAGGTATTCACATGTTGAGTATGTGACAATCAAAAGTAACTTTAAAATTTATGTGGTATTAAATTTTTCATGATTTACTGATATTTAGTGAACTAAATTAATATGTTTTTCATTATCATATTCTAAAAGGTTCATAATGTTAACTATTTATGAATAGGTTTATTTTAATAATTGGATGAGGCTATAGTTATGAATGCATTATTTAACCATATGAAAATTTATGAATGAATTGTGATAAACATTACCATGATGATAAATAATGATTTACGCAATGATATGTAATTCTATTTATGGATCTTATGATTTTTAGTGATAATGGAATAAAAAATTACTGTTTTCTTTTTTTATTAAGAGATTATGTAAACATTCATTATTGGATAACAAATGGGTGAGATTGCACATCTGAAATAAACTATACCATTTCTTGAAAATTCATGAAATAAAATGATGTTATGTTATTATAATTTTTTAGGATATCAATGACCTTTTTAAGAATAATTATTTAATGGATTTGTGATCATTAAAATTATCCTTACCATATATCCCCTAATGAATATAAGTACTTGGGTGATGGATTTCTCTTGTATTTCGATGTTTTACATCCTACCTATATACTCTTACATGGAATCATAGTCATGAGTAATGTTTGGAATATGTTATGTCTATATCACTACTTTTTAAATGTAGTTTTTGAAATCTTTTTTATGTTCTGGATTTCTATGAAACTAACTTTCATGTATTAAAAATTTACTAACCAAAAAAAATTTCTAGGTGAAAAAATTATAAGGTGATAGAATGTTAAAACATGAGTTTTTATAAATAATTTTTTATTGAATAAATTTATATTTTTTAATGGATTGTGTTTTATGAAAAAATTTGATAAGATTTCTTCGTAAAATCATCATATAATTATTTAACTATATGTAACACCAAGATTATTGTTTAGTACATGGAACACAATATTTTTTTTTGTTAGACTATTAATATTATAATCTAATATAAAATTTATCACCTAGCCTTGGCAATGGCAGCAGTTTTTAGGATAAACTAACATATGAAAATATTTAGTTCTCACATGAATATTAGTTTTTTATATATTAAATTTAAATCCGAATAATTTTTTATAAAAATAGTATCTTCAACAAATCACAGGTTTATCCTTCTTGGGGTACAAAATTTTATATAAAATTTTACCACTTTGAGAAAATTTCATCTAAAACAAAACAATATTTCTTAATAGAAATATCAAAAATTTATTTGGAATTTTTTTGTTATATTTATAAGAAGTATAATTTTTTATGAGTTGTTTAAAATAATATTTTTTTATTAAAAAACATTTTCATCTTTTTTATTTAAATAGTAACATTATTGTTTAAAATTTTTCTAATTTATAATTAGTTAAAATATAATTTTGTTATTCTAATTACATAAATTATAATAAATTTCATATTTTAGTTGGAGATAAAAACCCTGTAAACATTTAAACATTTTCACATCAAATACTTGTTTTGTTACCATTTCTATGGGATTAATTTTAAAATAATTTTCCTATTATTGTGATATTTATTTAAAGAAATTGATTCTATATTTGGAATCACTATAATTTATAATTTCTAATAAGTTAGACATAAATTTTGAACACAATTATTTTTGGAAACAAATAAACATAATTATATCTATTATGAAAAACCGAGTTTACAAGGAAGTTAGATTTACAATATAAGTTTTAATTATGACAAAAAACATGTAAAAAACAATTTTATGGAAATATATCAGTCTATATAACCTCACTATCTTATATTATGTGTGTTGGGACACTTCACCATGAATGGGACATATAAAAATAGTTATATAAAGTAAGTAATAAAATTTTATCATCCATTCTTCTAATTTAAAAATTTATTATCAATTAGGAAAACTAAATTGGTTAAATTAAAAATATTCCATTAGATGATAAATTATTTTTATTTTGTATTTTAATTTGTTTTAATTATTTATATATTAATTAGTTATATCCATTGATTATGAAATGCACACATCATAATTATTTATCTAATAATTAACTGACATAAATGTTAATAAAAATTTGAAAATTAACTCATGATGTATAAATTTTTTAATTTATTTAATTTTTTAGAACAATTTATAACAATAATTATTTTTATTTTAATAGATTCAAATTTTATTTGTTTTAATGTATTATTTTATTCAAATTTGATAAATAATTTCAAAATATACATTAATGTTATTTTATAATTAATGATATTATAATAAATGATTTCATATTTCAAAATATGATCCATTCATCGAAGTGAAAATAAAATGATAATAAGTATAATAATTCAGCATTATTTAGCAATTTTGTCTTTTATAATGTTCAAATCAACCACAAAATAGTGAAAACATATTTTTTTAGTATAGTAAGGGTAAAAGTACTAATATTTCACATCACATGCAACTCTGTGGAAATTAATTTTCAACGCATATGAGTTTTTATTTTATAAACTATATATTATAATATTTAATCCCTTTGAATAAATTATCTAATATGTCTAATTTATTTCTTTCCACAATGGATAAATTAAAAACATTAAAAATAATTTACCTAAACCAAAAAGAAAATTTTGTATAAAATAAAGAAATATATATTTTAAGGAAGATGAGTATAAAAGAGAGTTTATCAATTTGGTGTGGAGTAATATATCTTCCATATAAAATTTACAACGCATTATTTTAATATTTTGCATGCATATGATGTTTGGGAGAACACCCAATTGTGGATATATTTGAGTAATTACAAGAATTATAGTACTCCTCAACTATAAAAGGTAACTCACTCTCCAAATTATTTACACATATAGAGAAATTTGGATCGGCCAAATATTAAGCAAATCAAATTAAAACATTACTACCCTTAACCTAGAAACCTTATTATGGGCCTAAATCCATTATTTGATGGTTTTATTGAAGACCCAAGTATGGTACCAGAATAAGAGGTAATAATTTTAAAACATGTTTCTTAATTAATATATACATTCAACACCTTAATTTAATTTAATTTCATATCTATATAATAAAATAATTATCATAAATTCAATTTGTATATCGAAATTTAATGTCTAAAAACCCATAAATGTTCAAAAAAATGGCTTATGAAATCATTACAAGAGTGTGTGGAGGACTACAGCCTCTCGAACCAATGTCATTCATTATTTTGATTACCAACTATAATGGTTGAGAATTATGATATAATTAACGATTATATATGATATATATTATATTTAATATTTCTATCCAAAAATCAATCATGATTTTGTTATTGGGTTGATTTTATTTTCTGAAAATATTTATCTTTACTGACAAAGTAGGTATGGAGAGTATTTGTAAATTTGTGAACTAGTATTTGGATGTCAGCACACATGGAACACATATATTTAATTGAAACTCATGAAGATTCACAAAAATGAATTTAGGAAAAATACATTTAAATTTATAATATTTAATGTTATTATATTTGAGTCTAAAATATAAGTCCATATGATGAGGTGATTTTGCAATGTGATATAGAACGACAATAATTATTGTCTTCAAAACTAGCAATCTGTCACGATAATCATTGCAGGAAAATAACATTTTAAATTTCATTATAATTAATTATATAATTAATGTATTGAGGTATGATCTCGTGAAAAACACATAATTTTCATTGAATATTGTAGAGGTGTCCTGTGCAACACTCATCACTATCTTTGGAGCTCACAAAGGTGTCTTGCATAAAACTAATGATTATATCTAGAGCTCATTCCTAGAACTTAAACAAAGATAAAATAAGAAATACACTTGAATATCAATGATTAATTAAGCTTCATGGAGTGAAAATGATAATATACCAAGGGAATTCAAAGGATGCGGCAGACATGTCTCCAATGACTCATGGTGTCGTGTGGGTCAACGGGTGTGTAAGTCACATGTATTAAAGTAACCGGGAACACCACTCACATCTTATATTGTTTTTCTTCTTCTATAATTTTTAGATTTCATATATCACAAGAGTTGTCATAATTTATTTATAGTATTCACATTTAATTTTTCATGGAAGTATCATGTGACCAATATGGGTATTATGGAGAGTGTGAAAGAATGTCATAAACAATATATATGTTTTCCCCTTAAGCATCATGGGGTTTTCTAGACATAACCAATGACTTCTCTACAAAAAGTATTATTGAGGACTTTTTCAAACAAAAAAATCTAACCAAGGGCTCATTAAATGCATGAATATGGACCAGGGACTCACATAAAGTAAAAGTGAAAACACTTACTGAGGACTCCTGCAAAATGTGAACAATATAAGAGGACTCATTTGTGGATCTCATTAAAAAAATGAATATATCATTCACCCAGATCATGTGTAGCACATGATTCCTATGAGGTGGAATGTTGTGTATTATTTTTGTAATTATGGTGGTGGACACTCATGATTATATATTATGTTGCTCCACGTAAATCATTGATGATGATTTTCATAAATCATTGGTCTAGATCCTAACTGGAGAAGAGGCATGTGATGATATATCTTGATAGAGGTTCATGGAGAAGGTGTATACATGATTGATATCGTGTATGTTTCGTTCCTGATCTATAAATGGTACTACACCTGGTGATAAATATAAGGCCCCAGCCTTAAACCTTACTTAATCTTGAGTTATTACAAGATTACACATTGAGGATCTTTTCGGGTTTAGAGTTTTAGAGAATTAGATCATAAAACTTGCATTACATTCCACATATAAACAAAGTGGTTACATAAAGATAGTATTTTTCACTCCCATCAATGGAAACACATTTAAAATAAAACATGGATTATTTCTTGACACATCCTTGACTCTATCATCCTATCATGTACCTTTCCCTTGACCTGTGAAAAACATTTCAAAAACTTGGGATGAGCATAAAAACTTAGTATGGGTTATAAAAAAAACATGTAAAGGAAACATGATTTCATATATACATAAGAATGAAATCATACTTTACCCATAAAACATAGCCACTTTAACATACCTCATAAAATCATGAATAAATCAAAGAAATCATAAGACATAAAGGTAACTTGAGGCATTCATAACATTCTTACGTAGGGAGTAACCCTCTTGGTTACGTTTGGAATACACATCACAGTATATTCCCTAAAATCTCTTCAGAGAAACCTTAACGTTTCACTCCTTCGCGTTACCCAATGCATTGGAGAGCTATAACGGGCTCACCCGCCCTTAGTTTATCACGGAACCACCCGTCTTCATAATAATGCCCAAGAACCATAACATAATCCTATCACATAAAACATGCATAAAGGAAACATAAAATTTCCACATTTCAATCACGAGATATCAATACAACACATTGATATAATAAAAACATTATGAAAACCATTTTCAATACCAAAGTAAAAGAAAAGAAAAACATGGTATTTATTTTTCTTTTAAAAAGAAGGTATGGCTTGTAGAGGAAGCCGAAACTCAAATAACGGTCACGACGGCGGAGAAGTCGTTGTCGCCGCATACGTATGACAAAAACATTCCCTTTTGTCGTTTAGTAAATGCTTCGTATAAAAAAGATTCCTTTTGAATAAACGTAAAACTCAAAGGGGTTTATACACCGTATAAAAGAAAGTTGTGTATAAAATAAAATATGCCTCAACGAAAGGAGATTGAGACGAAGTCCCATACCTCGTATCCGACTTGACCCGACCGTTCTTTAATCTCCTGAATAATAAACTTGAGTTAATATCTACTTGCTTATGAACCTTTTTCATGTTCATTATTCGTTTTATACCATGTAATGAACATCATGTAATCAGTTAAGTTAATAATGTTCATTTTGTCGGTATTTGGTTCTTAAGTCAAAAATAGACTTCTTACACTTACATGTTGTTAATTTGATCAAAGGTTCATTATATCCAGAATTTTATTCATGATGTAGATATCATATATGTCATATATATCCAGTACTTACATGCATTTATAATATTACATAATCATTTAGAGGTAAGAAATGAAATGCACCGTTCATGGAGACGGTAAGCCGTACGTACGCATGAACGCTACTTTCATTTCTATTTCATATTTTATAGAATGGAATTATAATGATATAAAGGTATACTATAATTCCAGTATAATATCATATATAATATCATAGTTTCATCCTTTATATGTCCCACATATGGTATTTAACGAATCAAATCACTTTGAGGGGGCGGTAGTCCGCACTTCCTAAAATGAAGATATCGTGTTTACCCATAATGGAAACCATAAAGGTATGCCCAAAATAAAAAAAACAGAAGCTTAAGGAAAACATAAACATATTATATATCATATATAAATATAGTGACATCATAATGGCCACCTTTGAAGGTGTTAAATGAGTGTTGAACAATCATCGTTTCGGGAGGCAGAATTTCGCCATCCACGGAAACCGTATGTTCTTTAACCATTTGATGTAGTTGTGTGAGTTTGTAGCTCAAATATATCTTATAACAACATCCTAGTATATTAAATATACTGTTTTTGTTACAAAAAAAGTAAATAAAAAGAATTTAGGGGGTTGGAGAAGCAAAATAAAACAAATGAACATGGGAGAATGAATTACCTTAAAAATTGTAACTCCTTTTTATTTTAGCCTAAAGCTTCCTTTGAAAGGATTATGCCCAAAGGGAATCCTCTAGGATGAGGAGAGGGATGTGGAGAGAGCAAATGGGCAGGGTTTGGCCGAGCCAAAGGCTTGAGGAGTGTGTGAAATGAGGTAGAGGTGGGGGCCTTTTATAAGAGGAGAGGAGGGGCACTTTTGGAAAGTAAAGATATATTACTTTATTTGAAAATGTGTTTCGGTTTTAAAAGGTCCCACATTTAAATAATTCGTGGATAAGGTTATAAGGGTTCTAAATCCACTCATCCAATTGGTTTTGGACATGTGTAGTTCATAGATTATACATTATCTTTCTATTTTATTTAAATCGTCAAATAATGATGTCATCGCTGCATCATTATTATGTCATAAATAATTAAATTTATTTAATGTCTAAAAATTATAAAAAAAATACTATGATATAGGAAATCGTTTTATCTTTCTAGTGACTATTTATAATCAAAAATCTGATCTTTATAACCCCATGTAAAAATTGTTTTCGTAAAAAATCTCTTGTTTGTGTCATTTTTACTTTTACATTTAATAAAAAGTTATTTATGTCATTTCCAAACCAAAGTGTCTCCATGGGGTCCCCAAGTTGACCCATGGTTTTTCGTGGTCGGCCATGACACAACCAATAAGGCTGGGACATGTGTCTAGGTCATTTCCTATTATTAAAGCATTATTTATACCTTAAACTACCCTAATTACCACTAATCGCGATTAAGAACTTAATAAGTTACTATTCACCAAAAAAAATTATTACAATCTCATTGAACCACATTTTACTTCTTAATGACAACCATGTATGTCGGATTTTCAAAATTCAAAACACAATGATGGCAAAATTTCATTTAAACGGAAAATCGGTCTTTATAAGTACCACTTAGTGGTTTCACTATTCATCAAAAATTGAAGTTTTTCAGAAAATTACCAAAAATTCACCCTAAGCTGTATTTGATATTCCGAATTCAAAAATGAAGTCTATTTTACAAAATTCAAAACATATAGGTCAAATTAATTAATTTAATAATTAATTCCCGCTGTCAGAGCAAATAGCGTGTTTTTATGAAACAATAAGTATCAAAAGATTGACACCAGTTTAAGTCTAATTTCAAAGTGAAATTGATTCCAATGACCACCATTAAATAAAATGGTAAAAATATATTCTATTTTCACTTCAAAACCAATTCAAAACATAATCTAATCATATAAATAAATTAGATTAAAAAGCAGTTTTGATGTAAAATGCAGTATTTTTCACTATTCATTAAAAAATGAACATTGTCAGAAAAAATACCAAAAATTCACACAAGGTAAATTTTGATGTCCCAATCATAAAGGATAAGTTTATTTTGACAAAAATAGTTTATAAAATTGTCAAAATATAGATTCAAAGATGGTTTTCCATCAAAAGGCAGTAAAACAATCTTTTAAGAATATTAGTGTATTCCATGCATAAGATTGTATTTATTTTCATTTTAAGCCTCTATAATACTATATTAATCATTAATAGACATAGATAAAAATATCTATTATTCATTACTTAATTGTGATGTTACATCCTTCCCCCCTTTAGAAAATTGTGTCCCTTACTTATCGAATAAATGGGGGTACTTATCCCTCATTGCATTTTCAGATTCCCATGTTGCCTCTTCAATCATGTGGTTTTTCCACAAAACCTTTACCTAGTTAATCACCTTATTCCGTAACATTGTCTCCCTGTGGTCAAGAATCTGGACCGGTTTTTCCTCATAAGATAGGTTCTCTTCCAGCTGAACTACCTCTGGACTCAAAACATGAGATGGATCTGGCATATACTTTCTCATCATCGAAATGTGAAAAACATTGTGTACCTGAGATAAACTCGGAGGTAAAGCCACTCGGTATGCAACTGATCCAACTCTCTCCAGAATTTCGTGTGGTCCAACAAACCTTGGACTCAACTTTTCTTTCTTACCAAATCTCATCACGCTTTTCCATGGAGAAACCTTGAGAAAAACATGATCACCTACCTCGAAAGATAGATCCTTCCTCCGGTTATCCACATAACTCTTCTGCCTGCTCTACGCTGTTCTCATGTGTTTCTGAATCAGCTGAACTTTTTCTGCCATCTCTTCTACCAATTCTGGTTCCATCAACTTCCTTTCACCCACTTCATCCCAGAAAGCTGGAGTTCGACACCGCTTCCCGTATAATGCCTGAAATGGTGCCATCTGTATACTGGAATGAAAACTGTTATTATATGAAAACTCAACCAAAGAAAGATGTTGGTCCCAACTTCCCTGATAATCCATAGAACAAGCTCGTAGCATATCCTCCAATGTCTGAATTGTTCGTTCAGACTGCCCATCTGATTGAGGATGAAAAGCTGTACTAAAATTTAATTCAGTACCCAATGACTTCTGAAGGCCTTTCCAAAAGTTAGAAGTAAACCTGGGATCACGATCTGATACAATGGAGAGAGGAACTCCATATAACCTGACTATCTCTTTAAGATACAAACGGGAAAGTTGATCAAGATAGAAATTATCTCGTATAGCAAGGAAATGAGTAGATTTGGTCAAGCGATCAACAATAACCCAGATTGCATTATTACCTCGAGATGTCTTCGGTAATCCAACAACAAAGTCCATGGATATATTCTCCCATTTCCACTCTGGCACTGGTAAAGGCGGAAGCATCCCTTTCGGTAACTGCCGCTCTGCTTTAACCTGCTGACAAGTCAAACACTTCACAGTAAAATCAGCAATATCTCTTTTCATTCCATCCCACCAGTAATACTCCCGCAGATCTCTATACATCTTAGTACTGCCCGGATGAACTGAAAACGGAGAACTATGAGCTTCACATAACAACTCTCTCTTCAATTGTGAATCACAAGGCACACACAATCTCTTCCCAAGTCTCAAAACTCAATCATTATCAATGTTGAATTCAGGCAACTTAGCTTTCTGAACCAGCTCTACCTTTTTCTGCAACTCACTGTCTTGCTTCTGTGATTTCTTGATTCTATCTGATAGAGAAGATCTCACTGATACCTGAAACAAAACAGAAGGACTTCCTGCACCAACAACTTCTATGCCAATGTTCATCAAATCGTTAACCAAAGGATCACGTTCCAAATGCAACATTGTTAATGAAGCATTACTTTTTCTACTCAAAGCATCAGCCACATTATTTTCTTTTCCCGGATGGTAATGAATTGTACAATCATAATCTTTGATTAATTCCAGCCATCTCCTTTGTCTCATGTTTAACTCTTTCTGAGTGAATATATACTTTAAACTTTTGTGATCGGTATATATTTCACACTTTACTCCATACAAATGATGCCTCCAAATTTTTAAAGCAAAAACAACAGCAGCTAATTCCAAATCATGTGTAGGGTAATTTACCTCATGAGTTTTCAACTGTCGTGAAGCATAAGCAATTACCTGATCATTATGCATTAGGACGCAACCAAGTCCTTTCAATGAAGAATCACTGTACATAACAAACTCACCATTCCTGGAAGGTAGTGCCAAAACTGGAGCATTCACCAATCTTCTTTTCAATTCCTAAAAACATTCATCACATTCTTTTGTACAGATAAACTTAACACCCTTCCGAGTTAGCTTAGTCATTGGACTAGATACTCGTGAAAAATTTCTAACAAACCTTCGGTAATAGCCCGCCAAACCAAGGAAGCTACGAATCTCGGTTACATTTGTGGGTCTTGGCCATTCTTCCACAACTTTTGTTTTTGTAGGATCAATAGTTATTCCATCTTTAGAAACAATGTGACCAAGGAATGATATTTGTTGCAACCAAAACTCACACTTGCTAAATTTCCCATACAGTTTATTTTCTTTTAAGGTTTGCAATATAACCCTTAAATGTTTTTCATGCTCCTCTTTACTTTTAGAAATCACCAAAATATCATCAATTAAAACCACCACAATCATATCCAAGAACTCATGGAAAATTCTATTCATTAAGTCCATGAATACAGCAGGTGCATTGGTTAGCCCAAAAGGCATTACTACAGATTCATAATGGCCATATCTCGTACGGAACGCGGTCTTCGGAATATATTCCTCCTTTACCTTCAGCTGATGGTACCCCGATCTCAAGTCAATCTTTGAAAAAAACTGAGCTCCCTGGAGCTGATCAAACAAATCATCAAAATGTGGAAAATGATATTTGTTCTTAACAGTGATATTATTCAAGGCTCTATAATCAATGCAAAGTCTCATAGAACCATCTTTCTTTTTAACAAATAAAACAGGAGCACCCCATGGTGATGTGCTAGGTCTAATGAAACCTTTCTCTAATAAATCTTGCAATTGCTCCTTCAACTCTAAAAGTTCAATTTGTGCCATTCGATAAGGGGGTTTTGAAATTGGCTTAGCATCAGGAACTAAGTCAACAGTAAACTCAACTTCCCGATCTGGTATTATTCCAGGCAACTCATCAGGAAAAACATCAGGATACTCATTTACCACTGGCACATCATTAATCAGAACAGTTCCTTTATTTTCAACGACGTGTGCAAGGTAACATTCATTTCCATCTTTTAAAAGTTTCCCGGCATCTTGATATGTTATCAAAAGTAAGGGTTCATTCTTGTAAACAAACTGAAAGTCTTTCTGAAAAGAAACTTCTTTAGCTCTACAGTCAATCTTATCATGGTAAATAGAGAGCCAATCCATGCCCAGGATAAAATCAAACTCTACTAGAGGTAGAACAATAAGGTTTGAAAGTAGGTTCTTTCCACATATAAGGATATGAAGATTCTTATAAATTCTTTTTGCCTCGACACTTCCCCCAGGTGTTTTTACCAAAGGTTCAGGAGTCATTTCTTGAGATGGTATTCCCATTTTACTAGAAAAGGTTTCAGAGATGAAAGAATGTGTAGACCCCGAATCAAACAACACACTGGCATAATCTGAAAAAACAAAAAAAGTACCTGATACAACTTCATTTGATGGCCCGACATCTGCTGAAGTAGTTGCAAAGGATTTCACCACCCCTTTCTTCTTGTAGTCTAACTGCTTCCCATCACTCAAGCTCCTTGTCGGACACTCGTTTGCATAGTGACCCATCTCATTGCACTTATAACATTTCACTAACTGTAAATAAAATTTGTTCTTACCTTCACCTTGATCCTTTTCAGTGCAATCACGAGCCTTATTTCCCATCTTACTACATCGGTAGCACTTCACAGAATTCAGAAGACATTCCCCAGCATGACTTTTGCCACATTTATCACAAACTGGGAACTTAGTTCTCTTACCATCAGACTTTTTTGAAGAATTCTTACCTTTCTCCTGCCACCTCGGTCTCTTCTTCTGCTGGTTGTTATAGAAAACATGGTCATCGGCAAACTCCATTTCCACCTTCTCAGCACATCGAACAAGCTTTTCATAACTTTTAAACTCACGAGAAGCTAATGCCCTTCGATATTTTGGCTTTAATCCTGAGTAAAACGATTGATTTTACTATCAAGGTCTCGGATAAAATTTGGAGCATACCTTGCCAATCGAGTGAACCTTTCTTCATAGGCAGCCACTGAGTATTCCTCTTGCCTCAATTCCAAGAATTGATTTTCCATCCTAAGTCGAACAACCTTGGGAAAATACTTCTCAAGAAACATACCTTTCAATTCATCCCAGTCGAGAGCATCAATCTCATCGGCGTCCCTGATATTTTTAACCATAGACCACCACTGATCTGCTTCACCCTCCAAACGGTAAATAGCAAGACTAACCTTTTGATTGTCTGAACACCCCATGACATCAAAAATCTTCTCCAGTGCTTTAATCCACCCTTCAGCTAGCACAGGGTCAGATGATCCTCTGAATGATGGTGGATGTTGCCTCATGAAATGTTCCACCACTGACATGTTCCTCTACGGTTGGTCTGGCTGATCTCGTGTATGGATACCACCGCCATTTATCGCTTGATTCAACTGCGCCATTACTACAAAAAACTGTTCAGTTCCAATTCCGACCATTTCTGGATACTGATTCGGAAGGTTATTTCCTTCTGTATGCCTTCCTAGCACTATTTCCCTGTTTCCTCTGTGGAAAACCATTCTGAACAAACATGTCTTAGATGAAGCAACATGGTAATCTTTAAATGCTATATCATTTCAAAAAAAATATTTTTGGATAATCATTTAATAGAATTCTAACTCCTAAAGTTATCTAAACCGACCTCTGATACCAACTATAAGGCCCCACCCTTAAACCTTACTTAATCTTGAGTTATTACAAGATTACACATTGAGGATCTTTTCGGGTTTAGAGTTTTAGAGAATTAGATCATAAAACTTGCATTACATTCCACATATAAAAAAAGTGGTTACATAAAGATAGTATTCTTCACTCCCATCAATGGAAACACATTTAAAATAAAACATGGATTATTTCTTGACACATCCTTGACTCTATCATCCTATGATGTACCTTTCCCTTGATCTGTGAAAAACATTTCAAAAACTTGGGATGAGCATAAAAACTCAGTATGGGTTATAAAAAAACATGGAAAGGAAACATGAGTTCATATATACATAATAATGAAATCATACTTTACCCATAAAACATATGCACTTTAACATACCTCCTAAAATCATGAATAAATCATAGAAATCATAAGACATAAAGGTAACTTGAGGCATTCATAACATTCTTACGTAGGGAGTAACCCTCTTGGTTACGTTTGGAATACCCATCATAGTATATTCCCTAAAATCTCTTTGGAGAAACCTTAACGTTTCACTCCTTCGCGTTACCCAATGCATGGAGAGATATAACGGGCTCACCCTCCCTTTGTTTATCACGGAACCACCCATCTTCATAATAATGCCCAAGAACCATAACATAATCATATCACATAAAACATTCATAAAGGAAACATAACATTTCCACATTTCAATCACGAGATCTCAATACAACACATTGATAAAATAAAAACATTATGAAAACCATTTTCAATACCAAAGTAAAAGAAAAGTAAAACATGGTATTTATTTTTCTTTTAAAAAGAAGGTATGGCTTGTAGAGGAAGCCGAAACTCAAATAACGGTCACGACGGCGGAGAAGTCATTGTCGCCGCATATGTACGACAAAAACATTCCCTTTTGTCATTTAGTAAACGCTTCGTATAAAAATGATTCCTTTTGAATAAACGTAAAAGTCAAAGGGGTTTATACACCTTATAAAAGAAAGTTGTGTATAAAATAAAATATGCCTCAACGAAAGGAGATTGAGACGAAGTCCCATACCTCGTATCCGACATGACCCGACCATTCTTTAATCTTCTGAATAATAAACTTGAGTTAATATCTACTTGCATATGAACATTTTTCAAGTTCATTATTCCTTTTATTCCATGTTATGAACATCATGTAATCAGTTAAGTTAATAATGTTCATTTTGTCGGTATTTGGTTCTTAAGTCAAAAATAGACTTCTTACACTTACATGTTGTTAATTTGGTCAAAGGTTCATTATATCCAGAATTTTATTCATGATTTAGATATCATATATGTCATATATATCCATTACTTACATGAATTTATAATATTACATAATCATTTAGAGGTAATAAATGAATTGCACCGTTCATGGAGACGGTAAGCCGTACGTACGCATGAACGCTACTTTCATTTCTATTTCATATTTTATAGAATGGAATCATAATGATATAAAGGTATACAATAATTCCAGTATAATATCATATATAATATCATAGTTCCATCCTCTATATGTCCCACATATGGTATTTAACGAATCAAATCACTTTGAGGGGGCGGTAGTCCGCACTTCCTAAAATGAAGATATCGTGTTTACCCATAATGGAAACCATAAAGGTATGCCCAAAATGAAAAAAACAGAAGCTTAAGGAAAACATAAACATATTATATATCATATATAAAAATAGTGACATCATAATGGCCACCATTGAAGGTGTTAAATGAGTGTTGAACAATCATCGTTTCGGGAGGCAGAATTTCGCCATCCATGGAAACCGTATGTTCTTTAACCATTTGATGTAGTTGTGTGAGTGTGTAGCTACAATATATCTTATAACAGCATCCTAGTATATTAAAGATACTGTTTTTGTTATAAAAAAAGTTAATAAAAAGAATTTAGGGGGTTGGAGAAGCAAAATAAAACAAATGAACATGAGAGAATGAATTACCTTAAAAATTGTAACTCCTATTGATTTTAGCCTAAAGGCTTCCTTTGAAAGGATTCTTCCAAAAGGGAATCCTCTAGGATGAGGAGAGGGATGTGGAGAGAGTAAATGGGCAGGGTTTGGCCGAGCCAAAGGCTTGAGGAGTGTGTGAAATGAGTTAGAGGTGGGGGCCTTTTATAAGAGGGGAGGAGGGGCACTTTTGGAAAGTAAAGATATATTACTTTATTTGAAAATGTGTTTCGGTTTTAAAAGGTCCCACATTGATATAATTAGTGGATAACGTTATAAGGGTTCGAAATCCACTCATCCAATTGGTTTTGGACATGTGTAGTTCATAGATTGTACATTATCTTTCTATTTTATTTAAATCGTCAAATAATGATGTCATCGCTGCATCATTATTATGTCATAAATAATTAAATTTCTTTAATGTCTAAAAATTATAAAAAAAATACTATGATATAGGAAATAGTTTTATCTTTCCAGTGACTATTTATAATCAAAAATCTTATCTTTATAACCCCATGTAAAAATTGTTTTCGTAAAACATCTCTTGTTTGTGTCATTTTTACTTTAACATTTAATAAAAAGTTATTTATGTCATTTCCAAACCAATGTGTCTCCATGGGGTCCCCAAGTTGACCCATGGCTTGTCTTGGTCGGACATGACACAACCAATAAGGTTGGGACATGTGTCTAGGTAATTTCCTATTATTAAAGCATTATTTATACCTTAAACTACCCTAATTACCACTAATCGCGATTAAGAACTTAATAAGTTACTATTCACCAAAAAAATTATTATAATCTCATTGAACCATATTTTACTTCTTAATGACAACCATGTATGTCGGATTTTCAAAATTCAAAACACAATGATGGGAAAATTTCATTTAAATGGAAAATCAGTCTTTATAAGTACCACTTAGTGGTTTCACTATTCATCAAAAATTGAAGTTTTTCAGAAAATTACAAAAAAATCACCCTAAGCTATATTTGATATTCCGAATTCAAAAATGAAGTCTATTTTACATAATTCAAAACATATAGGTCACATTAATTAATTTAATAATTAATTCCCGCTGTCAGAGCAAATAGCGTGTTTTTATGAAACAATAAGTATCAAAAGATTGACACCAGTTTAAGTCTAATTTCAAAGTGAAATTGATTCCAATGACCACCATTAGATAAAATGGTAAAAATATATTCTATTTTCACTTCAAAACCAATTCAAAACATAATCTAATCATATAAATAAATTAGATTAAAAAGCAGTTTTGATGTAAAATGCAGTATTTTTCACTATTCATTAAAAAATGAACATTGTCAGAAAAATACCAAAAATTCACACAAGGTAAATTTTGATGTCCAAATCATAAAGGATAAGTTTATTTTGACAAACATAGTTTATAAAATTGTCAAAATATAGATTCAAAAATGGTTTTCCATCAAAAGGCAGTAAAACAATCTTTTAAGAATATTAGTGTATTCCATGCATAAGATTGTATTTATTTTCATTTTAATCCTCTATAACACTATATTAATCATTAATAGACATAGATAAAAATATATATTATTCATTACATACTTGGGATGTTACAATAAAGTAGGATCATGAAAGAGGACTTGCAACAACAAACTCACGAAAGAATATTGTGCAGTGTGGGATTTTCACAATGTGTGAACAATGGATTTCCCCAGGAGATTGTGTGGACCATGGATTCAATCCAGTGGATTGTGGTGACCAGTTGATCGATGCAAGAGTTCACACAAGGCACTAGGGGTTCATGCAAAGAACTAGGGAATCCTGAAAAGTGCTAAGGGGTTTCACAAGTTGCCAAAGGTTATCAAAAGATGACCGGGTTTTTCACCATGATCTATAACGTGGAGTTATGATTCAAGTTATCACATAGGGGTATCACAGTTTAATATTGTTCAGGGAGATATAATATTACATTTACCTATGAAAAATATCATTTTTATATCTAATTTCAGAAGGCGATGATGAAGATTGTGGATCTGACCAATTTGAAAATATTCATTGTAGGAGGTTATTAATTGCTATAATAAATGAAGTGAAAGGATTTATTGAAATCTCCTGAAGATATATTTTATTTATAGGTGATTGATGAATCTGTTGTAAAGAGGAATCATATTCGGTGTTCTGAAATTATGATTTATTACATCCATTTTATTTCATACTTGTGAGGGAGAAACCCAGATAGAAATTATATAGATAATCAGCTTACGGTTGTAGATTCATTAATTACCTAACATTAAGGTCCTTACATGTCCGAAAACATTTTGAAAATCCTTTCCATATAAGTGTGAAAAGTATGAGGTAGTCAATGATCCTTTCCACCATCAATAATCTAGCAAACCATACACATGGACTGACCATTGAAAAAGTACCGAGCTGGCCATAAATATTATAATGGTGGTGAGCCTTGGAAACTAATTGATCTAGAGAAAACATGTTAATTTAGTAGTGAGGTTTATTGGATTTAGTATATTGTCACATCATTATTGTATGATCCTTGTATGTAGCTCAGTGAGGGTGAACCAATAAAATTATTGTGTCCCATGACTGATTTTGATTCTATGGATATATTTTCATTTTATAAATAGATAAGTGTGTTTTGTTTAAAGAATAGAAATCATAAGAGATTGAAATTTGTATCTATCATACCCTGATTCACCCATTCTCTAATGTTACTTAGCATAGTAGACCTAATAATTGGTATCATAGCTAATGGATAAAAGTACATGGTTCTATGTTAGTATAATAAATGGAGGTACCTAATCACAAATGGGTGAGATCTTAGATGTAACCATTTTTCAATTAAAGAACATTTAGATGAATCACTAATTTCATTCCATAAGAATTCATTCCATTACAATACCAATGCATGGAATATCATCCACTATTTATGGTGGTGTATTATAAAAAGATTATTGAATAGAATTGGATTCTAATACCAAGGTAATCAATGATTTTGGGGGATCCCTATAAAATGGAATTAGTATGGTGGAGCTTTCATTTAAGATATCACATGAAATATGGGAAATTTTGATGAATATTTATATGAGGTACATAACAGTCATAGAAATAATGTTAATGGCTTTTTAGGAAAATATATATAGATATGAGAGTGAACAGAAATGAGACTTTTAATTCATTCTTTGAAAGAGTTATTTTTGTAGTGGAAGATATTCCTAGTATTTGAGAATTCATTTAATAAATAAATATTTTCAAGTGTATCTTGCGGATATTCCATATTAGGTTAATATGAAAGGTTCAATATAGGAAGATAAGGATGTGAAAGATATGACATTTGATAATATTCACGGTACCCTTGTACAATATGAAATATTTAATTATGAGAACGATGATGTGGAAAATGGGAAATCAAAAGTGGATTCAATCATGTCATTCAAAAAACTCTGTGAAGAAGGTGGAGAAGATATGAAGAAATTTTTTTATTCATTTCAATCCATTCATCATATTTATATAAAGGAAAAAAGAACGTTCAAAAGGAAACTCCCCCACGGGTGATTTTTATGTGGAAAGGTTGAAAATATTACAATGAGGTTACCTATGAATTTTCAAGACGATGATTATTATTAATTTTAAATTCCCATGAATTATTATTTATCCAACGTGAATGGATGATATAGTTTATGAAAATTTTCATCAAAAATAAGAATCATTTTTCATGAGAAAATGGTACTTCAGAAGAATATATTGCATATGAATTGGAGCACTGTATTGATCTTATAACCGATATTTTGGAAATAGTTGTTAAAAATTTTGTAATAAAATATGAGAGAGTCATTGAAGAAGGGGATGTTGAGGGAATATTTGACCTTCAGATCAATTTACAATCTTATATTGTGTAAATAGATGATTGGAGAGAAAAGATGAATAAATACAACATTGTTGATTTTGATGAAAAACATTATACATAGTTGTGGGAAGAAAAGATGAATCAGTCAAATTTTTTAAATTGAAAAAAAAAATCATCAATACCCTAATGTTCTAATAAGGTTTTTGGGTGAAAGGTAAAAATTGTATAACATAAAAGTCAAATCAAATGTTTCACATAAACTGGTAATAAAAAAATCATGCTTATCAAAGAATATGAGGAGGAGGAAGTCAGTATATGATAAAGAGTAAAGGATCCATAATAAATATTTACTCTCGGTATGAAATCAGGATAGTGGATAATTCATGAATCAAAGAAGATAACTGTTTATTAAAGTGGTCCACCAGAAAAGAAGTAAAAGTAACATCTGAATAATATGGCTATAATGGGGCTTAATAAAAAATAGAAATTGTTTATGTCATAAGAAAATCTCCCAGTACAATATTTAACATTGAGTTTGGAGAAAAAAATAATTTTATGATTCCAAGAACCCATGGGATATCCTATGGTGTAGTATTTCCACATAGATATATATCACACATGAGATGTTATTGTTGTGGAAGGATAGGAAACTCAAAAAAAATGTCTCTACCATTGAATTTTTTTACTCAAGTGAACAATACTAATAGATGTAGTCATATTGATATCAATATTATAGAACAACATGTAACTGTTAATAATTTTGGTGTGGGGGAATTGGAAACATAGAATTATATTTCACATCAAGAATGCATTGAAATGTTATGATGCAGACTGGTTTTTTCATAAGTATCCAAATGTATCATCAAATGAGATGAAAATTAAAAATAGTTTTTTCATTCCTCTAGATGAGGAAGATCTATCATATACCAGGGAAGATAATAATCATCATTCATTGTCAGTAATAAATTAACAAACATGGATCAAAATGAAATGGGATAAGTAGGCAGTGGTTACATAAATTTCATTCAATTTAGCAGATAAAACTGTGATATAGGTCATTGATTGTGTATTCACATCTTATATGACATTAAATAATGAACTTCTGGAATGGATCATATATTACAATGATGGGTTTGAAACATCCTATAGAGATTATGACCTAGAAAATATTGTTTTAGGAAATTCCATGTTTAGAGGAAAATACATGAGACACAAAGATGTATTTGTTGTTGTGGGTCTGTGACAAATCATATTATGTGAATGTCAACTGGGTGTATCTGGACATACCATAATATATTCATGGAATAAATGTTTTATCATGAAAATTTGTAGTGTTGTTTTATTACTGGGATAGTATCCAATAGGGAATATTTTCCTCATTAGTTGATATGATGATAAGTTATTTCTGCCAAAGGAGGATGAATATAAGTTATTCCATAAATTCCCTATCCAATTGATCCAAACGTACATTTATTATTTAGGGAAATATGATAATTCTTGAGCACTAACGTGATTATTACATGATTTTACTCATACATGTGATTCCAATCAACAAGGTAAGATTATATAAAATACATATATGAGAAAAAGAGAAACCATCAATCAAAAGTGGAAGAGATAGTGTGTATTGATGTATGTAGACCTATTTCATTGAATTACATTGGTGGGAGGATATAGTATGTTATATTAATTTATTATTATATAAAAATGTAATTTTTTTCAATAGTCACTCATAAATATGAGGTGTTTAGTTGCATAATAACATAACAAAAGGAATGTTGAAAATATGTTATGTCAAAAATCCATATGATCTGAATGGAAAATGGAATATATTTCTCATGAGGCCTTGTGGAATATTATCTCGAGACACGTGTGAGAAGTCATCATTTTTCATTAGTAATAACACCATAGTAGAATGTTGTAGTTGATAGATGAAACCGAATTATCAACTACATGGCTAGAACAATTCCCATTTAGAATGACCTTCCAGATTATTTAGTAAATATGTAGTGATGACATTAGTCTAAACATAAAATAGAGCATTATTTAGTCTAAAAGAAGATAATAAAACATATGAGTTGTGGTATGGAATGAAAAAGTCATTTAATTACATTAAAATTTTTATAAGTTTATAATTCAATCTCATTAAGGATATACAAAAGATATTTTAATCTTGTGGAGATAAAGGGATTTTATATGGATACTCAAATAATATGAAATCATATATTTGTTTCAATAAGTTTCTATAAAAATAGTAAAATTTCATGAAATTAATATAGTGGATATTTATAAGAATCATCAAAAACATTCATGATCACTCTCAAGATTGAATGTAATGATGAGATAAGTAGATCAGGGGATGATCCAGTTCTAGAAAATGACCCATAAGAAGACTCGGACTATGAGGAGGGTGAGGATAAATTGATATTTACATAGTGACTTACATGAATATATTATAATGATCGAAAAAACATAATTGGAGATCAAACATTTCTATTGCAGAAAAGGGGGAAAAAGACTCTACAAAATCACCATAATTATAAATGATAGAGCCTACATGTATCATTGAAATAGGTAAATATGACAATGGGGATAATGATAGGAATGAATATCACGAAAAAATTGAGAGGAATCAGAAGTGGGAAGTTGTGTCAAGGCCATAAAATAAAAAATATTTTGGTACCAAAAGGGAGATCACATTTATAATAGTTGAGATGGAATATAAATTCGAATTAAAGAACCATTAGTGAGAAATGGGTAATCCAAAATAGAATTTATCAATGATGATTTAAAAAACCACATGTTTCAAGGCTATAATAAATAAAATTCATCTGGTCGATAGCATTGTATGGAATGTTTAATGGTTTCCAAATGGATTTCAGTTTTCATTTCTAAATTGTTTTTTGTAATAATTATATCATTTTGATAATATGGATGGTTTTAATATTCATGAATGTGAGAATAATTATTTTTGGATAAGATAGGCACTTTATGGATTGAATAATGAATTGAGATCATGGTATTCAAGACTAGATCAGTTTTTTAAGAATCGTGGTTTCAGCATGGTGGTGTTGATTAAAATCTTTAAGTCAATAATGATAGTAATAAATAGAATAAGGTGTTGGTTTTGGATGAGGGAATAATATTTGGTGGTTCATATGAAGAACATTGAAAAATGATTTTCAAATTTATGTAATGTAATTTATAAATTTAAATGATTGGGTAACTAACTTTTTGTCTTAGTTTATAGGTGACACAATGAACAAATGACACATTTCAATCTAAATCTAAATATAAACAATTTTATTTGATATGATTTGGAGTGGATTATTCCATGGAGTTGAAATCCCTGTTGGATTCCGAGATGAATCAATGATGAGATGATGAAGGAAAAGTAGTAAATGTCCCATAATATTGGACGATCATTTGAATCAAATTGAAAAAAGAGTGACATTACGAGATATATTTATTTCAAAGGTAATGATGTACATTATTAATGTTATCCCAATAGAAGACACCTTCATGTAATGAAAATAATACTTTGATATATCAAGGGAATCATGGATTTCAATTTTATGTACAATGAAAAATCTCTCGAATAGTTATTGGGACATATAGATGCATTTGGGAAGGATCAACAGATTGTATAAATTCAAAATTATGTGGTTCATTTAATCAGGGAGGATTTTGTATTTCATAGATAATAATAAACATTATTGAATCTCATCGAGCACCAAAAATCTGAATATATTGCTGCTAGTCATGTTTGTACCCAACTATTGTGTAGTAAGCACCCGATTTATTATATGTGAGTTGAAGTGAAATATTTTATTGGAATCCATTTTGATAATTCAAGTGGAATAAATATTAGAAATAAAATATTTAATGACTAATGGACCATGAACCATAAACTCAAAATTCATTTCATTAAGGAGAATGTGGAGAAAGATCTTTTAATGTTGGAGTTTGAGTATATAAAACAATATGTTACATATATTATAACAAAGGCCTCACCCAAAGAAGAATTTGAATGGCATCAAGTAGCTTTGGAATTCATGTTGTCTCTCTACACATTAAATGGGTGGATATGGTCCCACGTCTTCCTGAGGTACAATTTTCTTCCCCTAATATAACAATCATTGTTCTTTACCCTATTGCATACCACAATAACATAGCCATTAGGTTTTTTTACATTGGTGGAGAAATTGTTCTAAAATTGGGAGAAATGGGAGATAATGTCTCAATCCATACAGGGGGCGAAGGTGATTGGGTATTCAAAGAAATGGGGGAGGTATTTAAGTCATATGATTATATTGATGATCGATTGATGATTATATACCATGAATTATAAGGTTCAATATGAAATAATTACAATGGATTTGGAATAAAATGATGTTATTCTATGATGACCATTGAATATTACTATTGTTTCTCACACTGAGATCTACTCATTTGGGCTTAGTTTGTCTATTTATTAATTCATTGATCACTATCGTAATCTCAGGAAGTAAATGTTTGTAGAAGATGAAATTATGTTTAATGTGGTTTATAAATTTGATGTGTATTCAAAAAAATCTATTGGGGGAGATTGTTTTTCCATGATACCTCATGACGGTGCTTTTAACCCAATTTTGTTTGTTGATAAGAGTTGGGGATCATGACAAAGTAGCCATTAAAAGTTAGTTTTAATGTCTACACTAATCACTAGATGTGATAATGCAAGGCATTCATAGTTTTCATTGAAACATGTAATGAGTAAAAAATCATTTGAAGACAACTTCCTTGATATTCATATGATTACACATGATTTAATTTGATTATAAAAGTGAAATGTGAGTGTTATAATGATTCTTAAATTTAATCATGTGCAACAATCATAGTTTTATTTGAATATTTTTGTGGTTCTAGGGACCCAATGGATGAAAATAACATTTCACATTTCATGATAACATGTCACTAAATTTAGGGATAGTGTTATGTTCTCTTGATACACACATGATGGTCTTTTGAATTTGTATAGGGGACATTCCCATCACTCATGATTGTATTTGGAGATCGTGGAGGGTTCTTACACAACACTAATGACTATCTCTAGAGATTTCATCTAAATATTTTGGAAAGAGTAAATAGGACCCATGATTGATCATAGATGCTAAATTATTGTTTGTTGGGTGCTAAGGATAGAAACACAAGGGGCATCCCATGATTTGGACGACATGTCACCATGAATTCGTAGTGTCGTGTGGGTCATATGGGGTCCATGTCCCAAGACTTATAGTGACTATGATCACTACTCACCACCTATATTTTTTACTCATTGTATTATTTTTTATATTTCAGAGATATTGAATGTTTTCATATGTGATATCTTGGTTTTATACATGATTTTTCAATGATGTATGGTGTGACCAATATGGGTCATATAGGTAATGTGTAAGCAATTCATTAGAAATTTTTCTATTTTTACAATAAGCAATATAGAGTATTTTAGACATAACCAAGGACATAAATGTGAAAAGGATGATAATGGACTCCCCAAAAGAAAAAACATATAACCAAGTAATCATGAAAAGCCTGAATATAGAATAGGGGCACACACAAAGGCATATCACAAATGTTTTCTAAGGACTCATGAAAAGCACAAGCATTGTAAGGGGACTCGTACCCAGACCGTACACAAATCATTATCAAATCCATGACCTTGATCTTTTAGAGCATGTGATTTATATGAGGTGGATGGTTGCACATGATTTTTAGAGTTATGGTGGTGGAAAATGGCCTATATATACCCCATGAAACATTCTTAATCATTGATGATTTTTTGATTAAAATATTTCTCTAATGACCTTATAAATAATTGATTCATGGAGAGATCCCATTATTGAGTTCCATGGATAAGGAGTAAACACAATTGACTTCACAAAACTGATAAGAATGAACTGAATAAGGACTTGCACAATGCATGAAATAGGACTCTGGAAAGAGGAATCACAATACATATCAATAAAAATTGAAGTTCATAGAGTGGTACATTCTCAATGTGTTAATATGGGTATGCACCTGGTCTTTGAGGTTTTGAAGGGTTCGCACAAGGCATTCACGATGACTAGGGGTTCCCGAATGTGGTTCACAGAGTCCATTATGGGATTACATAATGTATTAGGGGCCCAAAAAACATCCAATTCCTTTCACAATGTGATAGGGGTTAATGCAAGGTTCATTGGGTTCACACAAGGATATCTCACAACAATTTTTGTTCCAATGTATCACACAATGGTGTCGCACTAGATGATTTCACCATAAGTTCATGTGAATGCAGCGGTGGTTGTTGTATCTATAGTAACAAATTGTATGTTCCAGTTTTCTAGAATGTATACATGTTGCATCCATGTGTTTTTACCATAGTATAGTATCCTATAAAATAATTCAACATTTAAACCAATTACAATTGAGTATGAATTAATTACCAATAATTAAGGGACAAACATGTTCATAAACTATGTTTATATCCTTTCCAGATAAGTGTATAAAGGTACATGAATACGGTGATAATTTCCACCAAATGTGATCTGGAGAATGAGACATAGGGGTTTCCCTTTCAAATGTATTGAGCTGACCCTAAATATTCTAAAGGAATTTATATAGGGAATACAATTGATCAAGAACAATCATTATACTTTGGAAGTGTTCTTTAATCAACTTGGCACATCACCACATTGACATTTTTTGATCCTTGTACATAGCCCAGTGAGAGTGAACCAGGATAAATCATTGAGTCTTGTACAAAATTTAGTTTCTATTAATATATTTATAAGGGATATCGAGGGATGTATGGTTTGTATAACAAATAAAACATATCATAAGTGGTTGTTGTTTGTATCAGACTTACTCGGATACAACACTACCCCCTCAGAGTATTTAGCCTAGTGAACCATACAATGATATCATTTTTTATTTTTTACAATTATATCTCATATAATTTAATTATCTACAATTTTTGGGAATAAAATAACATCATATTTTTGTTCAGTGGACTATCACCTCATGAAGTGATATGATTTGTTCAAAATATAAATTGAATTTTTTATGTATTTTTTAAAAATTTGAAATTTACAAGACATATGGTTGATACTATAATTATTATATATAAATATATAAATTATTTACATACTTTCTATCAATATGACATGAAAATAGAAACATCGTTCATTTATATGTATGGCCTACTTTCATCTTGAATGGTGTAGTTCATTTCAAATGACTATATTCTAAGGGATTCAATAATTAATTTTAAATTATATTTATAGGATTATTTATATTATATAGTTTATGAAATCATGAAAAATGTATCCAAACATGAAATACCAAGTCAATAATCATATGAAAAAATCAGTTATTACCCAAGACAAAACATTAGCATGATATTTTTAATAAACAAGTAAAATGATGTCATAATAAATTATTATATTGTAGGAAGTATAATAATATGGATTTTTTTAGTTTTTAGAAACATATATTTATTATACATGAGTTTAGGTCATGTACGAAGCAAGAAAATACTTTTTTTCTTTTTATTTCTAGAATCAATTTTATTTCAACGAGATACATGCCATATTTACCACTTATATTGAGGAGTGATGTATATAGTTCAAATGAATGAATTTTATTATTCTTATACTATAAATTATGTAAATTCACATATACAATTATGGTTATCTCTTTAGTGGGGTGTATGGTTTCAATGTACCTATATTTATAAATAATGGGTTTCCCAATTTTCCTTCTTTGAGATATATGTAATGATAGGAACCTATATTCATTCATGAGGTGTATATAAAGCCACATTAACTTATAATAAAGGAAATTTTATACCCTAATGATACTTTATGTTTCATTATATTTTACTACATTATGGGGAATAAGGTTTACTGTTACCAATGTTTAAATGATTTCATGTTACAATATAATCGTTTATCAATATAGTTTGAGATTATTCTTGCAATGTTAAAATATTGTGTTCTATCATCCAATAATTATCATCACTATTTTTGTCATATACTTTCCCATTATATCTTCCATTAATGGTTTCATTTTGGTAAACAATTTTACATATTTTAATTTTGAATATTGTTTCAATAAAATCCAAAATTATAAATCTCTTCAATCATAAATTTGTTTTCATCTGAATTTTTTCTTTTTAAATTGATATTGAACAGTTACTACATTGATCATGTGAAATTTTTTTATTTATATAACATAATCTCTTTTATTTTATGGTATTACTACATTCAAAATATATTTAATTAATATGTTTTCAGTTCATATCAAACAAAAAACATGAAAAAATAATAAAAGAACAAAAATAAAATTGGAGGAAATAGTTTGAATTAATTACAGTGTTGCATGTAATGGTGCACAGAAAAAAATTTATTATATATTTAGGTTAAAATGGTTACATTAGTTTCCTAACGTGTCATAGAAATGATAAAAAAAATATTTACATATACAATAATATTCAATTGAATCATTTCGGTCATGTAAAATGGTGGAAATTCATTGAGTTGTTTCTTCAATGAATTTCAACATCTTGATAAACCTTCTTGATCATTGATATTTCTATATTGACCCTTGAATTTATTATTTCCTTTTCTTGAAAATATTCTTTTATATTATTGGCTTATAATACAACGTTCAATGAAACATGATTAAATGATTCACTACCATCACACGTTGCTCCTTGGGTAGTGGGGAAATATGATCATAAATGAAAAGAGATCAAAAAACACAACAATGTCCACTAAAAAATCAAATTAAAAAAGAAAAAATTAAAAAAATATGATTAGTTAATTACCATTACATACACCTGACTAGTTTATGTATGCATTTATGATAAAATAGAAAAAAATAGGATAATGAAATAGATGAATGAGAATATATAGAACGATTTCTCCCCTCCTCTAACTCCTCTCAATTGCGCTAATGCCATCAGTTTTTTAGATCACTTCTCTGTGTGATTCAGTGAATGGAGAAAAATTATTTATTAGATGATGGTCATTGGTCTAGGAATGTGATGAATGAAGTGTTAGGAATTAATGATAAATATTAATTGAATGTTTGTGAAGTCATGGATAGATGGTACCACTGAAATATAGAGAAGATCCCAATGGAATTTTGGAATGGATGAATGAAAGAGTTGAGAATGAGCCCCCACCCCCACCCCACCCCAACCCCATCCCTTATCTCCGCTTCTATTCTATTCTGATTATCAAATTAATGCATCACACCATATTCATATGCCCTCAAGGTAATATCCATCTTATTAAACACCATCTCTTCCATGGAATACATGCCACTATGCATCCTCATCCTCTAGTAAATGAAATGAAGTTCCCCAACATTTAGTGGTTATGAACTATCAACAACTCAGATAAAAAACAGAATTCATTGAAGAGATTCAAAAAATATTAATGGAATAAAAATTTATTAAAAATATATAAATCAATAAAATATTAATTATAAAAAAATTATTACATACTATATATTTATAAACAGGTATTTTAAAAATATATTCCCTAATTTCAATATGTTCATAAAAATCTATTTTTAATATTATGATTTTATAAAATATTTTTTTAAAAATAAGTAAATAATACTATGAGATAAATATAAAAAAATATATGTATTTATATTATTAAAATTATAAAATTTAATGTAAAAATTATTATTATTCATATGTTTATTATCATATATCATAAATAAATTGATATCATAAATAAATAAAAGAGAAAATGAATAGAGATAAAAGATGGGAGGGAAATCTTGTATGAGTATAGGAATGGTGTGAGGGAACATTTTGTGGGGAAATAGATTAGGGAATCGATAGCAGATCTGGAGTATAACTAATTTTGTAATAGGGATTATATTGAGTGGTGATTTATGGAAAATCAAATAATGAGTGGTAGGTGAGGTTTTCATTCTTCAGTGGCACAATATATATTCCAAATAGATGTGGATCATTTCATTCTATGTCATAACTAGTGGTTTGAGATGCAACAAATCATATTGGAATGTCAAGGTGTTGCGGGCACTAAAGATCATGTCTGATGATTGGGGTCTTATTTTCTAGTTTAAAGACCTGGTTATGGTTTATGTTTATCTAGTTTTAATTAGTTTTTTGTGGAAGGGTTAGGTAAATTTACTTCATATAATTTTTAGATTTTCTTTTATTCTACTTTTGGAATATTTCTACTACCATTGATGCATTTATTATTATCATGTCATTGTTTTTGTATTTATTTTCATTTTGGTGGTGATATATTCCAAAGCTGATTAGTGTGATATGAGATATTGAGATGAGTATGAGTAGAAAAGAATGGGTTGGCAGTGACTAGCCTTACTCAGAATGGTAGACCACATGACCATCCTAACTCAAAGTGGCTTCCATAAAAATATCTGCCACACTTATATTATTAATAGGTCCTGAATTGGAAACCGAAAATTTTGAAGGTGGGTCACTATAAAAAACTACATGATTAGTGGAGGAAATAACTTTTTGGGAAGAAGTAGGAGAATGATTATGTATTGCTAATAATTTTTCAAAAATCCTTGAAATAATGTTCATCATCCATGTGTGGTAAAGAATATGGGGTAGAACTACTATCCATATTTGAAAACCCTTCCAAAAATACCCTACAAATCTTTTAATGGATCCATAAAACTCATATTTAACATGATTTTGAATACATACGACTGTCTAATTATCCTCATCTCCAACACATTCACTCTTATCATAAAATTTTCCAATACTATATAAACTTCACTAGTGTTGTATAGATCTTGAATTTTCATCTGGGATTGTAAAATGGTGGGTATGTAAACCTTAAATAGTTTGTGAATCACTAACATCTAGATTTATTGGTTTTGGAAGGATCACATCATTTTTTTGATAAAATTATTTAATAATATGGTTTCCTATGCTCACCATTCATTCTATCGCTTTGGGGGATTTATACTCAACAAAATTTTCTTTTAAATATTCACCTATTGTTTCGGTTATTATATCATCAACGTGATTGTGAATTTTTCTTTTCATATAAGCTCTAATAACATCATCCTCATCATAAATTACAATGAAAATCACCTCAAGCAAATAATCATGTTAGATATGAAATACCTCTTGATCCTTACTGGGATAAAGAGTAATCATACCCTTAGAAACATAAATTATATCCCCATTAGTGGCCAAGAAGTTCCTTCCTATAATGAGTGGAATAGTGCAATCACACTCTATATAAAGAATTATGATGGTAGCGGGAAAATAAATTTACCCTTCATCATCAATAAATCCATCTGCTCACCTATATGGGTAGGAAATATACATGTTATCTAGGGGTAGGGTCATTGATATTGGTTTTAAATCATTAAGGAAAAAAAATTAATATCAGATAGGTCATATGATTGATGACAGCTCCAATATCACATAATAACTTAATCTCCTCACATTGGGTAATTTTACTCAAACTGTAAAAACATCCTAGGTCTTCCAATTTTAGTGGAATTTTTATTTGGAATAAATAAATGTACTCTTCATTTAAAATCATTTTTGATCTCCTACACCAATCCATCTTGTTAGTTATAAACCAATTAAAAAATTTGATATATTAATGGATTTGGTCAAAGCTTCCATAATGGAAAATTTAACATTAATGATCCCAAAAATTTAAATAAGTGTATTATAATCATGTTCATTGGTATTATTTTATTTCTATAGAAAATTAGTTGTGGGAGAAAATGCATCCAAATAGGTGTCTTGTTCTTATCACACACAGACATGAGCTCATTCATTAACTCTTTTATTAGAACCCTTTGAATTTTTTTTATATTGTTTTCTCATGTGACGTTTTAATTTTTTTTTCCTTTTTTATTTGGTCATTACAAATTTCTGAATTTATATTTTTCTAGATTTTTAGTTCCATTATCAGCATGAAATTTTTTTTGACCATTCCTAGTTTCTTCCATAACATGGTTCGTGATGTTTTATTAATGTCCTAATTATTACATCCATTGCATTATATCTAGGATTTGACTTAGATATACAATGCATTTTTCCTTTTACTCTTCTTCCCAAATCACTGTTCATTTGGACTATTTGAATTTCTAGACCATGAATTCTAGAATCCATGAGAATTTTCAGAGAACGAATTTCAACATGGATATGTTTCATCATTCCCTTAAACCCATTTTATAATTTGAATATTTATTCCAATACTAGTTTGATATAAATGTTATGTATTGTCACTGGTAATTTGGAGTAGTGGAATACTTTTTCATCCCTTAGTATTTCTATAATAGGTTGGGATAAAAAATTTATCATCAATTGTAATGATTACATAATTGATATTGTAAACCCTTTTTTATAGACCTAAAATATAAAAATAAGGCATATTCATAACATTTTATTAGGATGTCAAAATTGGTAAAAAACATTGAGTGTGATAGAACAACACATAGTGATAGTAATAATTCCTAATAACATGATCAATTATAGGAACAATATGTTTATTTTATTTACCCATACAGATGAAACTAATCATATCTTACATGGGTAGGGACTTTTGAGAAATTTTCATAAACAACTGTTTCATATCATCATCAGTGGAGTCAGATAATCCAACAATACAAGATCAGTTAACTATATGTTTTTTGTAAGGGGTGAGGGAATTATAAAAAGTGTCAATGAGACAATGGGGATCCAACTAATGATTGGTACTCTAACTAACATTTATTTTTAACCTATAAAATTCCTCATAAATATTCTTTCCCTTATTATAAAAAAACATTGATATTTTTTTGCCAATATCCAAGGGGGTGTTTCTAGGACATAATTAGAAGAAAAATAACTAAACACTTCATTCCACGTTTAAAAGTTTTCCTCATCATGGTTTTGGAAATAATTACTGACCCTCTCATAAATAGAAATTGGTAACATCCACAAACTTAACTACAACCAACTAAAATATCACAAATTCATCTACAAGACTTAACAATACCAATCTATAAAAAATTCAGGTGAGCCCTCTACTGACAGACAATTTAAAAATGTACTGAGGGAGAAGAGATTGTTTGATCTAATAGTTTCTAGACCTAGTGGAAAAACTAATGCATTATGGAATTCATGTATTAGTAAATATTTTGTAATCCCAATTCCTAGGTCTCTAAAGGGAATAAACTAGATTCTCTATAACATTAAGATTTTGTTTTTCAGCTTTGTTGCGTAAATTTTCAATTTTTGATTTTCATTGTTTACTATGTGTTTAACATTGTTAATTGATTTCAAAAAATCATGTTACCATATCTAACCTGTAGTATCTTGTATATATCTAGATAGTGGAAATAGTTTTTATTTTTTGTATATTTCTTGATTTTTGTTTTTCAAAATATTATCATTTCAATTTATTTTGGTTTTATTATATTTATTTTATTTAACTTGACCTCAAATCCTCACCTAGAAATGATGAATTTTTTTTATGAATGTGGTCCATGAGAGTGAAAATAATTAATATTTATATAAAAAACTTAAAATTGTATTGTGGAAATACAATTTTCAAACCACAAGGATGGACTATGATGTATGGACTTATCAAACATAAACAAAGAAAAACATATAATGACAAAAAATGTAAATTAATTGGAATGGTGTGTGGTGATGATTGTGCAATGTGTAATGGTTTAAGTAGTATAAGAGATATATTGAGAAAAATAATGGTTGAATTAGGGTATTTGTGCTTATTTAATCTGATGAAATATAATTTATTATTCTATGATTGTTATTTCAATCAATTAGTTCATTTGAAATGATGTATATTAACTGAGTTATTTATTCTATTAGTATGTAAATATCAATTAATCTTTTTGATCCATGATCCTTTGATAATAACAATTGATTTAATTCATTTATTATTAAGAATTTATTTATTCACCTTTTTTTATTATAGTACTTTGGTCAAGGTTTTATGTTAAAATAATTTACTTGACTCACCTGTTAGTTATTGGGTTGTGTGAAAAGATTCTCATAAGTAAACATAAAATATCATTGATAAAAAAATGTTCACAAAGGAATATAATTATCAACGAATAATGGATAAAATTATGATTATTTCATTACAATTGAATTCCCATAATTAGTCTAGTTATGCATGATCGAGAAAATGAAATAAACATATATCGAATGAAAGATATGAGGGATAATATCTGATGATATTCCATCCCTCCAACTCCTTATATGATGATCTGATTCCTGCTCTCTTCTTTGTGGGATCTGATTAATATATATAGATGATTTATCAGAGGATGGTCCATGGTAAATGAATGGCAGGATAAAATAGTTTGGAATGAATGACTATGATTAATAGAATAGTTGTGTCGTTTATAATGGATCGGATCATGTAAATAAGACAAATATCAGGATGGTAGAAGGATATGGATGAATAGAAATTTATGGAATGACCCCCACCACATCATTCTCCCCACATCGAAACTCATATAATTGTCAATGTATTTCATTGAAACCACATATTGTGCCCTCGTGGTAACATCCAGGTCAATTCAATCAATCTGCCACATCTCGAGAACATCACCATGAATACTCCCCCTCATGTTACTCAAGTGCAGCTCCCTGATCTACTTGTGGTCGGGAACCATCAATAACCTTAACATCAAATAGAAACAAAATAATAGATGAAAAATTAAATACCAAATTACTAAATGAATATAAAATTATATATAAAAATGAATATTCAAATTAATAATAAAAATATTAATACTAATAAATATATATATAGTTGTTTTAAAAATAATACATTAATTAAAAAATCTACATAAATCTCATTTTTATTATTATAATTATTTTAAATAATATATTTACAAAATTATGTACTTAATATTATATGATATTCCTACAATAATATATGTATTACTAATATTAAAATTATTTATGTTAATAGTAATATTATTATATTTTTTAATGAATACATTATATATTATATTATATTGTATATAAAAGAATAAAAATAATAAGGGATAATTGGGGTGAGGGTGAAATTTAAGCTGAGAAGTGGAATGTGATAATGGGAGGTTCAGACGGAGCACCAAAGGTGGATTGGTGGTGAACACTCTGGCATATCTAAATTGGTGATGGTTTCATATAAGTGTGATAGTTCTCAGGTCTTTAATACTGAGTAGTAGGGGAGGAAATCATTCCCTGAAGAAAAAATGGGGATACAAAATTTTGTAATGTGATAGTGGCTGTGAGAAATGTTTCATTCATTAAGGCATCTCACAACCAAAGTGTCAAAAAATGAAACAAATGAGACGAGTCTAGTAGAAAAAAACAGATAAGTAGTGGCGAGAAGTGAGAGAGGATTGGGTTGGAATTGTGGATGTTTTCATGATTGGAGGTCGACGCCGGTGGTGAGACTAGAGTCATCATAAGATGAGCTGGATGTGAGAAGGCGGGTGGTAAGTGCTAAAACTGTGACACCTGAAAAATCAACAAACATAAAAAATGTGACACAAATAAAATATGTAGTTAATTAAATTATTAAATTATATAAAAAATGTTTAATTATTAGAATTCTAAAATTAATAGTGATCAATTTAATTAATGAATAGTGAATTAATAGTATATTATAATTTGTTCACAATTAAATTATTACAAATAATTAAATATTAGTTTTCAAAAAATAAATAATTAATTAAAAAATAAATAAAGTAAATTAATTAATGTAAAAATTAATAATACAAAACCCAAAAAAAATATTTATTTATATGAAATATTGAAACAATTTAATTTAATGAATTGAAATAAAAATAAAAAAACTAATGATTATGAAATAATTACTACAACAATGAAAATAAAATTAAATAAAAAATTAAAAACTAAATAAAAAATTTATATGAAAAATATAATATTGAAAGAAATAAGAAATGAAATAATGTATTAAATAATGAATATAAAAATATAAAATTACAACAAAATAAAAGAGCCAAAATTGAGAGTAAAAATATGATGTATTTTTGTATATCAAACTTCTAAAAAATGAAACAAACATTAATAAAATATATATTAACAAAAAAATTCATATCTTTATAATATAATGAATTGAAAAAAATGAATATTAATTAAAATACATTATTTGGAATTTACAAAGTGAATAAAATATAAACATTTATGTAATAAAGGTTATGAAAATCTACCACATGAGATGTCTAATTTGTTTTAAATGGTATGTAAATCATTTTTTCATTTAAAATTATTTTGAATTTTTTTTATTATTTTTCAAAACATTAAAAATTATATTCAAACTTTATTTTTTTATTTTTTTATTTTTTCCAATGAAAAATGTTTTCATAAATGTTTTTCATTAAAAATTCATTTTTCAAAGAGTAAATTAATTTTACATCATGAAATGTAATAAATGAAACATTAAAAAATATTTTCAATATAAGGTGAATTTTTTTGTGTTATATATTCCTTATTGGTGATATGATATGAGGATACCATTCATATTCTTTCTCAAAATGGTTTTCATTTTGATGGCATGATGTTTATGGAACACTTTTCAATTCCATGGATCATTCAAATTTCAATGAGTTTTATTTTGAAATCCATTTCATTCTAATATGTTGATAATGGTTAAAATAGATTGATATTGAACAAATTTATTTTATATTCTTTATGTAGATTATGAATTAACAATGACTGTTTTTATGTGTTTTATGATGATATGAAATCTATTTGTACATTATCCATGTTGTTGATATTGGTCATTCATTATATAATGGGGTGGCCTAGATAGCATTTGGTTTTCCTCTTATATCATTCATGGTTGGTGTATACATATATAACCCCAATTCATTGGTTAATGATAAATTCTATTTTAGATGGGAGGGAAAACATGTATTTTTTAGAGAAACAAAGATTAGGGTATACGAGTGTTTTTTCCATGTCCACTAGTGAGGGTACATCAGTGTTTATCCCAACACCATTGATTTTGGAATCTAGTGGTTATAAAAATACCAAATATTATGGTACATGGGAGGTCCTCCCACACTTTAAAACAATAGTACATGGTTGGTCATCCCATTCCAAAATAAGAAACACGTATGGCTAGCTCAAGAATAATATGTTATGAATGTCTTGGTGGGTTTCGTTAACTTCTGGTTTTTTATTCTTATAAGTATGTCAAAATTTAAATGTATTATGATATCATGGCTCATATCCATTAATTCCCTTATGAATAATGTTTTTAACTATCCATGATTATTCCATGACATGTGACTATGATCTTTGATATGAAGGGTATGGGGATTAAATTTTATGATCATGTTCTCATACCATCGTATTGATGTTATGCTCCGGTATCATTTTTTAGCCTATATGAATTTTGAGATCACATATTCTTTTGTTTTATTACCCATGTTTTGATGAATGCTTTTTTATGTTGGACTTATAAATTCGAAGTCCTTTTTTATGAAATAGTGATGATTTTTCACGATATTATAATATTTTGGTCAATGTATCTAAACCCAATAAACTATTAAAGTCCATAGTATTGTATTTCATAAATTTATTTAATATTCATAAAGCATGATTTAATATCCATGTATGATATATTCATATCATCATGAAAACATTTCTTCTATCAGCCTTCTATTTTTCTGGAATTATGTGATCATAAAAGACCACCTAAAAGTCCCTCTTAATTATATGTAGAATTCTGTAAACATGGATAAGGACATACCCTCATTGATTTTAAAAACTATATAACATATAATATACAAGATTGAACTACCTCATGGAAGGAATCTCTTTATGATTTCAAATAGAAGGCATGGTCTCCAACCATTTCTCAGTAGCCTAAGGGACAGAACCACAAAAAAATTATAGTTGATACTTTTACTAATATTCACTTGTCAACTATGAATTGGTTGAGGAAGGTAGAGAAACTACAATAGAAACGCCGTTTAGTAGCGGTTGTTTAGCAGCGGTTCTGGGAACCGATGGTAAACATTTTTTTAAATTGTTATCACATCAGTTTATAATAAACCACCGTGAAACATTTGTTTTTTTACAGTGCCGACCCATCCCCCACCCCGACCACTCTTCTCACACCGCGACCCAATGACCCCTGATTCCCCCGCAACCTTAGCACCCCACGACCCCGATGACCCTATGACACTAGCTACCCCACGACTTCAGCGACCCCACGACCCCAGCGACCTCGGCCCCCCTCGACCCCGACGACCCCGTGACCCCGCAACCCCGACGACCCCATGACCCCGACGACCTATACCAACCATATGGTTTCAATTCTAGTAATATTCTTATTGGTTGAGATAAAAATAACTCAAGAACTTGTATAGAGTATCCACCAGAACTTCATTAGTTGTTGTTTTCCTTTCTATTTCAACAAATTTCATTCTTTTTCAGGTTTTTTGTCACAACATTTTGAGGTACATTTGTTTTTTTTTGTAGTCTGCAACAGATCCAATTTTGTTCCAGCATATCATTTAAGGGTGAAATTTTATTTTCAAATTATTGTTTTTTGATTTTCAAAAAGAAATGAATTGTATTTATCAAAGCTATGGTCTGCAATAAGTATTTTCTTTGGTCAAAACTTGGTTTTGTAATGAATTTTCATTTTCCAGTGAATGATTGTGTTTAGTAATATAATATTAATTTGATGTAACATCAATTTTTTATACAATTTATATTTTGGATTGTGGACATTATTTTCTATAATGGATCATTTACTATGTTAAATTATGTTTTAGTTGTGTTTAGGAAATATAATATAAGGCCTTTAATATTTACTATTATGCTCAAACTTATTTTAAGGGATCATTTCATTTTTATAATTTATGTATTATGTTAATTTTTCTCTAAATCGTGTTTCGAGAATTAGAAGATAGTGTTTAGTCTGTCCTTAAAAATTAATATTCTTATAATTGAGTTCTATTTAGGGAAATATATTTTATCATGTTTTGATGATCCAAAGTATATGAATTATTTTATTTTAAAAACATTAATTCAAGAATTTATAATTTTTGTAGAGGAATTTAATATATATATATATATATATTCATCTCAAATTCCATGTTTTATACATAAGTGATTCCAATTTTTTTCTTTTGAATTTAAATCCATATAAATATATGCATGTGATTTCAAGTTCGTTAAACATAAACATATACAAGTATATTTGAGTATTAAATATCGAACTCTATGACTAATTACTTCAAGTGATGTAAGTGGGTGCAACATATATAGACATATATATATGTGTGTGTGTGTGTATTACACAAGTTATGTAATTCATATATATATATATATATATGAAGTTTGTAAATGCGTGTATATGGGTGTATTATATATATGTATGTTAGGGATAAAATGTTTATTGACATGTTTTGATGTTCACTACAACTGTAATAATGAAATGAATAAGTGCCCAAAACCAGGTCTCCCTCACTATCAATCTCCACTCATTGTGTAATGACACTGCACCCATGGTAGACACCACATTCTCAAATCCATTAATATTCATCATCAACCTCTAATTGTATCCTCACATACACCTAACAATAATTCACTATGCCTACCAGTGTCCCTCTTGTGTGGTTCATGACACCTAACCAATATCCCAATGCCTCGCACCTCCTCTTCTAATGGTTCTCTCTTATCAATGGTGTTTTCATCAGGATTTTACCTTCATTCTTGTCTATTCCTTCATCTTAGGACCTCTTATTCCATCAGAATTACCTCTTCCTCTATTTTCAAATTTTCATCATTGTAATTTGGTTTAGAAAGATCCTAGGTAGAGTTCTATAAAAAAATTATTTTTGAATATTTTTTATAAAATTAATTACAAAGAACCTGTGGTGATATATTTCTAGGAATATATATATAACACATTTCATACACATTCATGTGTGTGTGTGTAACTTCTAACTTTTCATTCTAATTCAATGATTTTGATTTCTAGTTATTTGTTTCCTCTTCTTCCATTAATGGACTTTGCAATGTTGTGACTTTTAGGGGATCACATGGAGATGTTTTGTGTTGGGAATATGGTTGTGAATTTTTTTGGGAAATTTTATTGTGAGATAGTTCAACTAGGCCTATTTTGTATTTGAATTTTATTTGTATTTTCTTTCTCTATATTTTATCCAAACTAGATTATTTTTAATTAATATGTATATTCATGGATGAACGTAATCACTTTAATTGAATATGTATCTTTTTATTTTTCATTATTTTTTGAAATGGATAACCAGTTTATCTATAAGGCATACATGACTATAATGAATTATGACACTTAGGTATGGATTTCCTTATACTATTGATACTCGATCATGGAGTCAACCAAACATGTGTTACTCAATAATAGCATCCCTTAACCTTGGATAAATTTATTTAATGTGTTTAAGTAAATGGTATTGAATTAATTATAACATATTATAGTGGTTTGGATGAATATAACTCTTCCGATTTCTCGAATATAATGATTAGAGAGAATTCCTTCTGGGATCTATTTCCACCTATGTGATTATGATTATCTTATTATGTTGTCCTGGATGATAGTAACAACACCTCACATTTCATCTCCTAATTCCCAACATGATTCTACTATGAATCTCCAAACACCAAGCCCAGACACATCAACTATTCTTCAAATAGCCTAGTTTGATCCCCAAACCACATCAGTCGCATCTTGAACTCCATTTCTGATGAGTTATCCACCATATCACAACAATATTTATGCAACAACACTAGTAAGTCATTCCAAAAATGAATTATACCAATATCACTCAATCCCACCCACCAATACGCTATCATATCCAGACCACGATGCCTTAAAACTCAAGGAATAACAAAAATGTTCAATGCCCACACCGAAGTCTTCATCTGACCCTTTGTTTAACTTCATGGTTAGATACTTGATCGTCCCATTGAACCATAATTCTCTACTCATGAGCACTAGCAAATTTATGATCCAAATCACCCACAAGTCACACCACCACTCTTTTATATGTGAATACACAAAAGTGAGGTCTTGTAATTCAATCCACATAAGGTTTGTAGAACCTCAAAACCTAATCTCTCATGTTATTTCATCATGCATTTCCATGAACACCACAACTTATCATGCCTCAAGAATGGCATCCCACACGTGGTTCTTTCCACTCCAAATTAACAATGTGTTGAGTTTTGTAAGCATCATAATTTTTTCCATAAAGATCATTTATAATAGATTTATTCTGATATTATAGTTTTACATGAATACTCTATAGAGAACTTAGGTTGGGGTTATTCAAAATTAACAATGTTCATTGGTTTTCATGGAAAAGTAGCTACCACATTGTTAGAACACTGTTTCTATTTACCAAGAAACTTCTCACATCCCAAACACTAGAGGGTTAATATCTAACATAGGGGGTAATATTTATTATATTATGTTTTCGTAATATTACACTATCGTATATATGAATGTCTTTTTCTATATAGTAGTAACTATGTGTTTTAAATTTTTTTATTATTGTGCAGGCACATTGTGATATACCTGGATAAAAGTTTGATCGCATTACCTAGGAACACACTTTAGTATGTTAAGGGTTTGAGTGAGTTTTTAGATTTTTCAATTTCTAATCGATCCATTTAAAGGAAAATAAATTGTTAATTCCCTAAATGTAAATTTAGAACATGGTTTAAGAGAGATTAATTTTATGAACATTTAATAGTGAAGAAATTCCCTGGACGATATTTGTGTTGGATTTGGCATGGATAATTGAACGTTAAAGAAAGATTGAGCACTGATGTTAATACACAGAATGAGGTCCCAAGTTCATCGAAAATAGAAAATTAAAAGAAAAAACTCATAAATTATGCATTAGACACTGCATGACACCACTATCAGCATCAAATCATATCAGATCAAAAAGTAGAGGGTGCTACAAATTGCAACGAGACAAGTGATGTTTTTGATACTGTAACATAAGAAGATCGAGATTTTAACATATCATTGGATCCTCCTCTTGATTATGTGGTGCCAAATGTAAGATATAACTTCACTAAGTATAATGTGTTTCATGATTTAGTTGGAGATGGAAATCAATAGTTGTATAGTGGGTGTTTGAACTATTCAAAGCCTTCATTTCTGCTGAAGTTGTACCATATCAAATGTCTTTGTGGAATTCAAATAAGGAAATATACATGATATTGGAATTTATTTGTGATGCATTTCCTGAAGAAAAAATCCCAGATTCATTTTATGATATAAAAAGGTTGTTAACAATCTTGGTCTGAATTGTACCAAAATACATTCGGGTCCCAATTATTGTATGCTTTATTGGGTAGTGGATTCAAGTAGACAGAATTGCAAGAAATTTTCTTCATATAGATAGTAGAAAAATGGTGATGTTTGAATTATAAATGAACATAATTTCATGGATAAGAAGAAAAGGAATACACCTACAATGTTTTTGCGTTACTTTCCTTTGAAGCCTCGATTGCAAAGATTATTCATGTCATCGAAAACCACTTAATACATGAAGTGAAATTATTTAGATAATAACCATGATGGTTTAATGAGATATCCATGATATTCCCAATCATGGAAGACATTTGATTCATTACATATTGATTTCTCAGCTAATCCTAGGAATGTTCGATTGGGATTGGTTGTCGATGGATTCAACTCATTTGGTAATTTGAATACCTTTTATAGAATTTTTCCAGTTGTTTTGATCCCTTATAATCTGCCTCCGTGGATGTGTATGCAACAAACATCATTTATTCTTTCGATTATTATTCCTGGAAAACAAATGCATGGAAATGATATTGATGTATACATGCAGCCTTTTATTGACGAATTTCAAGAGTTATGGAGCAATGGTGTCGAGACATTTGATACTTCTTATAAAACAATCTTCAAAATGCATGCTGCTTTAATGTAGACAATTAGTGACTTTATTGGGATTGTGAATTTATCTGGTGGTAACACTTACACGGTTTTGGCTTGTACTATTTGTAACATTGATTTTGAGTGCAAACAGCTACCTCATATTAGAATATGGTGCTTCTTGTGTCATCGAAGATTTCACTATGAACCTCGTAGATTTCAGCTGAACAGATCAACATTTAATGGTTTCATTGATCGTAGACCACATCCAATGTTGTTAAATGATTCTGAAATATTGAAACATCTTGAAAATGTTGAAACAGAATTTGGGAAGGTTCATCATTTGAATGATAGCGGAAAACCAGTATGAAGTGCATCGTCAATTTAAATCAGAACGCAACAATGGAAGAAAAAATGTGTATTCTTCAAACATTTGTATTGGGTATTTAATTTATTACTGCCTGATCTTGATGTGATGCATATTGAGAAGAATTTATTTGGAATTTTGATTTTCACATCGCTTAATTAGCATGGAAATTCAAAGGATCATCTCAATGCTCGCAAAGACTTACAAGAAATTAACATAAAACCCGATCTCTGGCTAGATAAGAATGAAAAGTATCCTCCGGAAATGTTTGCAAGGAAAAATATGGATAAAGATACATTCCTTCAATTTTTAAAGAATGTAAAGGTATCTGATGGGTATTCAAGTAACATCTTGAGGTTTTTTGACTTGAAGATTCAGAAGATACATTGATTGAAAAGTCACGATATACATATTTTGTTACAACAGATACGACCATTAGCATTGAGTATATTTCTTGTAAACTAGAATATAATAATTTATATTACTATTTGTCATTGAGGTTTAATGTTGTACTTGTTGTTTTCTAGAATTCTAGTGATTTGGGGTGAACTTTATTGGGTTTAGTTGGTGAGTCTATGAATGGATTTTTTGTGTGTTTTTTCTATTTTACCCTTTATTAAACATTTATAAATTGGTTTATGGGTTAATAGAGTAAGTTGGAACTAGGAAATCTAGTTTCAATAAAATTAATGACTAATGGTGAAATTGAATATGAAATGAATGAAATGGGGAATATTATGTGAATATGATAATGGGATGGTTATGATTTGGTATTGGATGAAATTAAATAAGGAATGAATTTTTAATAATCTTTGATGATTGAAATGTATTAATTTCATTGGAACGAATGTGTTGAATGATAAATAAATGGATTGAAGTGGGATTTTAGCTTATTAATGGAATGGAATGGGTAAATAAATGGAATAATAATCTTAAAGAGGCTTGTAAATAGTAAATAATGAGATTTGAAAATGATGTAGAAGATGTATAGTTTTTGATTGTGTGGTTTTCTTCTCTTGGGGATTTGGTTATGCTACCGGTGATGATTTTATTTTGGAAAGTGATTTTTTGGTGTGTAATTTTCATGTTCTTATTTTTGATATTGAATATGTTATTGTGGTAATGTGATGTACTAAAGGAGGAGGGCTAGTGAAAAGTTACGGGCTATAATGTATCTCATTTGGTTTATATTCAAGGGTTTTGATAGCATGAAGTAGGAATATTGATGCGGGATCTAATGGATTAATGTTATATGAATGAAATATAACACTAAATCAATAATATTGTGGTGATGATGATACATGATGTGTGTTATGTATGGTAGGAATAGGGCTATAATGTATCTCAGTTTGTTTATATTTCTGGTTTGATTTGTTTTTCAGGGCAATGGTGTAGCGGAAGCAATTTTTTTTTCTGGCCAGCTTTTCACGGCGGTTTTAACCACTGTGATATGTATATTTGAGGCGCTATAAACCTCCTCTAAATGGTAAAACCTCCACTACATAGTCACATCATAGCTTCCTCATTCCTCAGAGGTTCACTTGACTTCAGCGGTGGGTTTACGGCCCCTGGATATGAGTTTATTCACGGTGGTTATAACCACAACTAAATTCAGAAAAACTTCCATTGAATGAGGAAGCTACAACTCTTTAATTAAATCACCTCTAAATAGAAATAACTGCCGCTAATAGATTGGAGATGTCATATTCTACAGCGGTTTTTGTAAACCACCGCAAAAACCTATTGCAGCGGTTTAAACTGCCTCTAAACGACGATTCTCTTATAGTGAGAAACTCATTGCGTGTACTTCATTATATAGTGGAAACTATTTCCAAAATGGGTGTCATTACTTACATATAGAATTACAAGTCGTACCATTTATGCCCTATGAGAGGTAGCAATGGTGGATTAGGGCCCACCACCTCTGGGGCGTGGACAAAACCCATCTACAAGTGTGTGACTAGAGGGCTTCATAGTGTTATGATTCTAAAATTCAAAACACACACTATAAAATTAAATTTATTAGCTAAGTGTTATATGATAAATAATAGTATTTGTACATATATTTACTATAGAAAAGGGTAAACCACTCTACCTACTCCAATTCATAGGTCATTGTGGTGAATGAATACAATAAATAGATATAAGGATCGCAGGGAACACTTCAAACTACAAAATACTAAGGTCTGGTGTAGGTCTTAGTGTCATATTTCATGACTATTGCCTATGTATATGGATTATCAATTGTATGTTTTAGGGGGGAAACACCTTAATATTAAATTGGAATTCAAATTTAATTTTCAAATTTTCATTTAATAATAGAGTACAATTAATTAATTTACTCTTATATGTATATATATATATTGGTCTAGTTAAATGAGTCACCATTCTATTTTTATAAAAACCATACTCATAAGGTGAAGTTTGGACATCTTGTAACTACAATTTATCCATTTACATATGTTTTTAGATGTAAAAAGTTATATAACATTATTACATTAAATGAATTTCCATTCATAATTTTTAGAAGTACATAATTCATAAAATTCGGTTTCTATTCATGAATCCAAATGAACTAATGATTCACACATAAAACTAATGGTCCCTAGCTCAACATGGAATAATTAGTTAATTATGGTGTTATCATCATTCTATATTGTAAACAATAATATATACTGATGAAATAAAATTAATTAATCCAATTATATTATCCCTTCTTAATGATATAGCACATTTCATTATAGAATAACCATGTCAAAAATATATATGTAGTAGTCGATACACGTTGATGGTGGAAACAACATAGAAATATGCATGGAATATAAATCTTATAGTGAATATAAAGATGCATAAAAAATTACCTTCCACACCATAAATGGCTAAAATAAAAATGTTTTGATATAATAAAAAGTATTATTGTTATAAAGCATTTGTCTCAACAAACATTTAAATTAGTACTCATGTAACATGAACAATCCAAAAACCAATAACTCATCCTAGGAAATTTCAGTTTCACCTATATTTGTGAAATCTACTACCTAGAATTTGATTATTATGAAATTCATGTATGTTTCTTGTCTCTATTCAAACAACAAAATAATTAAAAAAGGAAATTAAAATCCTCTCTTATAACATTGTTTTGATCCAACCTACCATCCCCTAAAATGAATCTCTAATCTAGTGGGTCACATGGCCTTACGAGAACCTCCCCAGAAACTAGAGGTCTTAGAATACCAATATGGGTCTTTGTTGTATGGGTTGGGAGACCATAACCTCTTATCAGAGTATCCCAATATGAGTAAATATTGATGATAAGTATAGAAAACATAATATAAAACTAACTCTATAGTTAAGGAAATAACAATAATCACAGTTACAGTATATGCATTTGAGAAAATGTAATAAAAATCAATCCATAGGTTGAGTCAGATACAAAATGATTTTATGGGATGATGATGAAAATATGGGCTATATAAGGGATATAGAGTAGTGTCCTATTCAATATTACATTTAAAATTAAAAAATACATAGTTGTTTCTGACGCTTTCGTCAGGGTTCACGTATCCATATGTTGGGGATGCGCAGTTGTTGCCCACCATTCCCACTTTTCTAATGTGAGAAGATTTTGTTCCTTATTTAGGGTCACTTTCTCCTTGATCGAAATGGGATTATTGGATGTAGGTTCTTCCTTTCATGGATTCCCAATTAGAATTAATCACCTAGTCTGGGTCTACATTATATACATAAGACGTTCTTCTTGATCTCTTCCCAGTGCCACATCTTCATGAACACCGATTAATTATACTTCTTTTATCGAGAATTTCAAAGGGGTCCGTCCAGGGAAACATCTTTCGTTCGGGGGTAGTAACATTTGACATCACTAGCATGTCTGGACACTAAGACACTAGCGTGTCTAGGTTTCTTCCCCTTATTATAGGGCTTCATGAGGGAATAAAATCATGAGGCATACCGCATTGAATGCATGGAATTTTATGCAATAGGTATGTATATGAGGTTTTCCTCATCTTTCCATGTTTAACACTACATATGCCGCGAGTTTAACATCTAGAAGGGACGGATCAGACTAATCAGAACACTAATGAGATGTGATTAGAGTGGAGAAACCTCAAGAGAGAGAGAGAGCACTAATATTGGGTCTAATGCATTTTTAGTTACCCGATTGCGGCTTTGAGTAGTGAGGAAATTACATGGCATGATCCGACCGGGATGTGGCAGCCCGAGTAAGGGTCAAGTCGGATTATGGATGGTTGAGTGAAGTGGGATGAGAATGGGATGAAGTCGACTGGAGGGCAGCAGTGATGTTGGTCTTGAACCTCCAAGAGGCTTCCAACGTATCCATTTGTCAAGTAATCAATGTCTGCGAGGTTCGATGAGAATATGGGACACCTGGGGAGGTGGCCCATGGGAATTGATGCATCGATAGGATCCAGAGGATGTGGAACCACCATTTTGAGGACATGAACTTCCTGAAATAAATATGACTGAGAGGAAGGACAGAATAAGACTTGGGTGATGGGATTCAACCTCAGAGAGGCTTGGTACATACCCTTCCTTTGAATGCATCAAAGCCCACGTAGTTCGATGTGAGGGGCATAGGTTTTAGGGATTTCATAGAGGATTGCGACCCGATGTCGTATTGGGGATTACGTGTTGTTAGCATCCCATGTTTTTATAACGCCTGTGGGAAGACCAAATATGTGGTCCCCAATAATGTGGACAACAATGTCTTACCGCTAGATTTAGAAACACAATATATTACCACTATTTGGGTTTGGAAATGGATTACTGTCGATTGGGGTACACAACAGATTACCGTCGGTTGGGGTCACAACAACTTACCACTGGTCGGGGTCACAATGTCTCGCCATTGGATGGGGTTAGAATGGCTTATTGTTGGATGGGGTCACAATATCTTCTTGCTGGATAGGTTTTATAATGGATTCCATTGGATGGTGTTACAATAGATTCCATAGGAACCGGTCACAATGACATGTCACTGGATGGGGTCACAATAGCTTCCCACTAGATGGGGTCACAACGGCTTGCCACTTGTCGAGGTCACAACCGCATTCCACTGGATGTGGTAACAATGACTTTCCACTGGTTGGGGTCACAACAGATTACTACTGGATGGGGTCACAATGGATTACCGCCAGATGGGGTCACAACAGCATTCCGCTGGATGGGGTCACAACGGCATTCCACTGGTCATGGTCGCAACAAATTTCCACTGGAATGGGTAACAACAATATAATGATGGTCGAAGTCACAATGGATTTCCATTGGATGGGGTCACAATGGCTTTAAACTATATGGGTATGATCCTCATGGAGATTTCCTATATACCATGTCTAATATACAGGGATCAAAGCCCATTTAGTCCGAGGAGGAATAGTTCTACGTAATGTAGGATAAAAATGGGCATGAAAATTAACATCATGCAGTTCGAAGGTGAACCGACATGAAGGGGGTCAGAACCACTGGTTGTTTTTCTTAAACCTTATTGAGTCTTCCTACATACCTTATTGTGTCATTGATCAATGGCCACATAGTTCGAGCCAGGATTGGGGCTTACACTATATCGCGGCCCTGAAACGATGTCATGGTCGATGCTTACTCTAATACAACAAGCATCATGCTCGGTATAAGAAACAATAGGCAGCAAGAACCTGAAAATAAAAACTTGAATGGTGAGTCCATTGAATGTGGAATGGGTCTTAGACGTGGTTAGCAGCCCAAAATGGAAATAGGGGCTTACGTGTGGTTAACGGCCCAAGAAGATGGAGACTGGGACTTACAACCAGATGGTGGCCCGAGTGGAGACAAAGGCCATCAGCAGAGGGATATGGAATGGAAGAGCGTAGGGTTCTGGTACCCATCCCCCCACTCTGGTCTTGGGACAAGAAGAATATAAGAGGAGTATGGATGCTGCCTCCTACAAGAAAAAATGGGGACTTACACAAAGGTGGTTTCCCTTTCCCCATGGGCAAATGATGCTTTGAAAAAGAGGATATCATTCCATGATAGGAATGATTTCACTCCCATGGAGACGATTTGACATGTATAATTTCCATGGTGGGGTAACCCCTCATACAATGTGTGGGGGGAACAATTTAACATCATGTGCTGAGGATGATGGTTAATTGAATTTTAACGTCTTGCAGCTCAGACGAAGTGGGTTCATTCTACACCACCTAGGAAATACATAACTGATACCCCCACCCCTTGGGGGAGGTAATGAATCAGTAATTCCATGGTGAATGGGTGTTATGGAGTGTTCCAATGGGGGACTACGTTAGCATGGATATGTAAATAAGCAATAGCCATTAGCGTTCCAATACAAATAATAATTAGGCGATGAAATGCAACTGTATGTTCTGTCCAATGGATTTTGAAGTCACTTCATGAAAACCTGCATGGTCTCATGGTAAAAGGAGTTACAGAGCAAGGTGTTTCATAAGTAGATGCCTCATGAAGATATGATTATCCATGTAGTGAAGGATCTTCACGAAGGGGTGTGCTTCGCGATGTGAAGTGGCCAGGACTAGGTGTAAGTCATATGTGCATATAGAAGGTGCATCAAAATGTTGAAAGGAATTCACAGAGCAATGTGTTTCGAATCAAGGGTGCCCCGTGAAGCATAGTATCATGATGTAATGTGCCTCAGGATTCATAGTGACATTCACTTAGCTTGCGGGGTCACATGTGCATGAAGGGCACTTCACGTAGGATAAGAACCTCGTGAAGACCTGAGTACACCTAGGGATCCCCTTCCTTCCTAGAGGCCTGTCAGCTCTGGAAAATGGAATCCATCTTTGAAGAAGGGCTGAATTTAATCTAATGGAGAGGCATGTGGTAATGCTAATGCAACCTGAACAGCTCATGGTTCGCAGAGAAAAGATTGCTTCACGATTTGGGAGCTAAAATGGTGAAAGCTGAAAGGATTTATCCTCTGGGCTCAAGGGGAGCCTGATATTTAGAGAAAAGGGGCGCTACAAAGCATACCCCACTCATTGCAAAGATAGAGCATGCTCGACGGGGGTTTCTTAAACATCAAATGGGTTTGCGGAGCATACCGCATCCCAATTGCATGGTGGGTTCGAGAACATCAAATGGGTTTGCAGGGCGTCCCTACTCCTTACTCTACGACAGGTTTTCCAACATCAAAGGGGTTCACGGAGCATCCCACATCCTTTCTCTATGGTGGTTTATTGAACGAAAAATTTGTTCACAGAGCATCCCTCCTCCTTGCTATGCAGTGGGTTCACAAATGGGAGATTTGTGGCAGCCATAGGGTTATAGGGGATATGTACATTGTCATCGTGAGAAATCCACTAATGCGTTATATGTGTTCTTGTTATTCCCTAATTTTTGGCATCCTCAAATTCCCCCCCTCATACTTGGATCCTATGATAAATTTAGGCTACATCCCATGAGATCCTTCAAGGGAAAAACACTTATTAGGGGTATCCAAAAGGGAAGAGTGTGGGGACATATCGGAATGAGACGTTCGAGCGTTCCTGCATATCACATGGGGATGTGAATCAAGCCATTAAAATGTTCTTGGGATTATGTTTAAAAAATTGCAGGAAGAATCACATTTTAACGTCATTTGGTACATTTCACTTTTTAGGGCCATGTTGGACCGGCCAGTTTAAGGTCATGGAGGACCCTATTGCATTTTGGGGTTATGCTGGACTATAATACAATTTGGGGACGTGCAGGACCATACAATTTATGTTCATTCAGGAACATAATACCATTTGGGGTCATGCATGACCAAACAGTTTAAGGTCATACAGGACCATGGGACTCAGGCCATGTAGTGTTTTAGGAATGTGGGATTGGTGGGAGGAGTTATATGCTCACCAACCATGGTAACTGTTGAATATGTTATATTAGAGTAATCAGTTTGAATGATGTAAGGTACTTCCCATTGGGGATCTAACATGTGTGGTTTTCAACCAGTTATCAGTGGTGTTCTCCGGGCCAACACCAAGACACCTTGCATGAATGAGCGGAGGTGAAATTTCTTGTTGACATATCTTGCTATATTGTTATGATGCATTTACAAATTTTACAGGGCACATATCAGGTTCTCATTCTGCACTTCTAATTTAGCCAAACGGATCTCAGTTACATTATCTGGTTCTTTTTAATCTTAGACAACGGTGCATAATTAGGGAAACAAAAAAATCGATATATAAGACGGCCTCTGTTCCACACACCTGGGAATACATGGTCACCTTATTGGATTTGCAAGTCTTATTCGGATAAGACCATAGGGAATTGGGGAGCTTGTCTGACCAAAGAATTTTATTATGACCAACAATTATCTGCAGGATGTTAGAGTGGGGTTTTGTAATCCCTCGATCTATCCATTGGCTTGTCCATCATAGTGGGAGGAATGGTTAGAACAGATGTTGTACATAGTGTACAAGTACATCTGCTCATCTACTCGGATGTTCATGTCCTTATCAGTGAGGAAGACTTGAGTGTCTCTAAATTGGTAGATGATGTTGGAGTAAAAAAGTCAAAGATGGAATGAGAATTGACCTCCTTCAGTTTAATAGCCTCTTCCCACTTGGAGAAGAAATCTCTAGGCGTCAGGATGAATCTTCACTGGCATGCTGTCACCGGTGTACATAATACCACGACATCGATTCACCATGCTACAAATAGAAAATGGTACCTGGTGGAGTGGAGATGCATTGGTGGCCAATGCATAAGGATAACATGAATTTGGACCATGTGACACCTTTTTGCGAACTCGATGCATTCATATATCAAAGAGGGCCAAAAGAACACAAGTAAGTAGATATGGTGAGATAGTTTCCGCCTGGTCTAATTAGCCCTGTAGGAATAGGTGTAAAACTCTTGTATGACTTTGGATGTTTCTATTCCTTTAATTTAAAAGTGGAGATCCCCATCAAACACATGATTGTAAAAGACTTTCTCATTACCAGGGCATTCATGGAGGGTGAACTATATCATGCGGTGTTGGATTCCCTTCTGCTCGACCTGATGTACTATGATATTATTCTTCTATTTGTACTCGACAAAGGAGGTTCTCAAGTTAGGATTCACATTAACCTCTATATATGGTAGAACTAATGGCCAGGTCGTGGAGGTGTTGGCAGTAATATGGCTTACCTGCGGGTTTTCATCTTCATCTGGGTTGACAAGAGCAATGACTCTTCGGTATGCCACCTGGATAATCAGATCATCATGTTTGGGCTCTACAGGTAATGCAGGTAGGCTGGCTAGGGAGATTTCTCGACCGTTCTGGGATCTAGGGAGATGAGTGACATCTTCCTGAGATGGGAGTTGGGCCATGAGCTAGAGAGTGAGTTCCATCAATGGTATGAGTTTTGGCTTTCTGACGCCATAATCACTATTGATTATCCTGATGACTAGTTCGGATTCCACTTTCACATGAAATTGGGGAACATCATTCTCAAGTGCTACCTCAGGACCAGTAACGAGAGCCTAATACATTTGTCTCATTGTTACAGCAGCATTCTGACAATAGGAATGTGTATGTCACAATGACTTGTGCTGGGGTAATGAAGATGATCCATATACCTACTATGTTGAGTCTTTGATCATTAAGCCTCCTGCCGGTGGGGCTCCGGGAAGCCCCATATAAGTGCATCTACTAGCATGACATGGCATGGTATACCGAGAGGATTACCTCATTGTCGAATTTGAGATTCAAGGACTGGTTAGAAAGAGATGGATGGACAAAAATTATGACACCTAGAAAGTTCCCCTCAATATCCTTCTGAGGGATAAACATAATAAAAAACATCTTGAGAATAACTACCCGCAGAGATAGATGACCTATCATTGTGGGGTAGTTCAGGATTCACATGAGTGGATCTACTCGCGATACCAGCTATACTTCATTATGTTGCATGTAATGTCGCAATTTCTATACTGTGAATATCAGCGCAAGGAAACTCATTTTGATGGGGGTGTATCAGGTCTCTGTATTGATGATCATGCTGCTGAGGAAGTAGAGGTTGTCCTTTGTCCCCTCATTATTCCTCTGGGCGATAATTGTTCTGAATGACCATTCCATGGAGGTCATGTAATGGACAAGTGGATTTCTCAAGATGGGTGGCATTAAGAATAGAGTCTAGAGCAGATACATATGGATTTCTTCAAAATAACTCTTTCTCTCCTCATCCCATTCATAGGCGGTGCCTTTATTCATGATCTAAGAAATGGGATTACACTTTCCATCCAAATTTTTGATGAATCAAAGTATGTATTCCAAGTGGTAATAGATGTTTCAATGTTCAAGGAGGTTACATGGTGGAGACATCTTGATAATGGCCTTGATCATCTCATGGTCGATCTCAAAGCCCCTGTATCTAACAACAAAGCTGAGAATTATTCCAGAGGTGACCGCGATGGCGCACATCAATGGATTCATCTTCAGATGGTGGGAACAGAGGATGCAGAACACTTTTTCATGGTCTTTGAGGTGGTCTTAATGCTGGTGATATTTGACCACCAGATCATCTATGTGAAATTCCATAATATTTCAATAAATCATATAAAATATTTGATCTATAGCCTGTTGATAGGAGACACCTACATTCATTAAACTGAATGGCATGATTTGGTAACAAAAATTTTTTTGTGGCAGCTTGAAGGCCATAAAATCCACATACTATCGGTCCATTTGGATTTTTTATACCCGGAGTTCCCATCCATGAATTAGAAGACTTAGAACCAAGCCATAACATCGATCAAAAATTCTGTAATACATAAGGGGAAATCGTCCTTCGGAAACTAACATTTTAGATCTCGGAAGTCGATGCATGCTCTTATTTGCCCGTTATTCATCCTAACAGGTACAATGATGTCTAGAAATTGGGGGTTCTGGACCTCCTTAACAAAATTGGATCTAATGAGCTTATCATATTTTGCCTCTACCATGGAACCATGAGACGTTTCTCTGTTTCTTGGAGGCTACATGAACCCACGATGATTTCTCTGGAGACTGCGGTGGTGGAAGGCTGCTTGAGGATCTAGTCTGGAATCTTGTCATAACTCCATGTGACCACATCGAATTATTTTTTATTTAATTCTATGTATTTTTTTTGTTCCTCTAGGGTCAAAGTGTCACTAATCAAGGTTGTTTTTGGTTCTTCCTTGCTACAGAGGCTCAACTGTACCAAATCATCGTCTGTGCTGAAGACACCCTCTTCAATGGCGAGAGGAGAATCCTAAAAATCCCCTTCATCGCATATGGAGTAGAGATCCTTAGCGGTACGAGTTGATTCTATGTCGACAGATCCCAAAGGGAGGCTGGTACCAGCCTGAGCGGTAGTGAAAACTGCATCAGGGGACTCCTCTGTTGTTACAACCATAGCGATGAAGGTTGTTGATCCGATAATATCTGGTCTTCATCCCCAGGGTCTGTGCCTATTGATATCAAAGCAATAGTTGTGCATCAGCTTGATGTAGTTAATTCCAGCCCCGTGAAATAAGAAAGTATGGTGTATTTCCATTGGAATGGGGTGGACATCACGATACATTATAGTAGTTAGGGGATATGGTATCACCTAAGCCTGATTTGTATAGGTGTACGGGGTGATCATCTAGCGTCGCTTTGAATTGGTAATTTGTTCCCCCCTCATTCCAGATACAATGATTCATTTCCCCATGTCCAGGGTTTTGGACACTAATTGGTGGATTGGAAACACATAGGCATCATCTAGATCTGTCCACGGGTCAGAATCCAGATAGCAGGCTTCCAAAAAAGACAACGGAGACGCATCACCTTGGAATATGCCTAGTCCATCATTAAGGGAGTACTTGAGGCACCATTGGTATGATGAGAGAACCATCACATGTAAGTTGATACAAGAACTTCCCATAAATGCATTGTAGGTGGTGTCCTGGGAGATAACCATAAATTCAGTGCTGGCTACTAGGACACCAAACTTGGATGTCAAGTGAATTTTGTCAGATGATGTCTGTTCAATCCTATCATAACCTTGGATTCTTATGTTAGACGGAATCAGATAATCCTCAGATAATCATAGTTTTTACAGGGTCCAAGTCGGGGTTAGGTTAATCCAATAGCCTATGTCGACAAGACAACAGTGAACCTCCACAACATTGAACTGGCATGTGGTGTACTGTGGGAGAATGTGCTCATATTTGGGAGAGAATTCATATTATCTTGAGAACCTGATGATGTCCTGCAATTCATCATTCTCGACTGACTCAGCATGAAATGCTTATGAGCCCACAACTTCCTTTGCAAACTGGATTGGGCTTCTTAAAGCCTCGACGAGGGCCTCATTCTTGTATGATTACATGAAAATATCCTCAAGGATGGAAATAACTATGGGAATGATGGACAGATTTTTGAGGATGTCATACATCCATTCCAGACATCAACTTCTTCTTATTGTTGGTCACACTATGACAGGAGGTATGGCAGGCCCTGCCGACGGGACTGGTAGCTGACTGGTACTAGGAATATCCCACTGCTCACTAGTCGTAGGCTGTAGAGTGACTACCAAATGAGGGCCAAACAATCGAGACCATCCTGTAGCAGGGTGTAGCTAGTCACGACGTGGTCGAGGTTGTTGTACCTGTTCAAACAAGACGAACAATGATGAAGGCGGACATGATGTCTCCATATGATAATGTTTTGCATGCTAGGCTCTGTGCTTAGCTTGTTGCCGAGTATCGGTAGCATGCACAACATAGCAAGATATGCAGCCAAAATCAATATGAAGTCCCATATATCACATACTCCATTGACGATGAAGCCGACTGGAGACATTGTTATGGTATTCTAGGTGCTCCTCAATATCAAAAATAATATAGGGGTTTACCAGCTCTACGGTATTAGCCTCGGCCTACTACTAACTGTCAATCAAAGAGTTATCCACTACTTGAGAGATTATGGAAGGAGTCACCATCTCAGAGAGCATTAAGTCACAGAGTGAATGAGATGATGATGGAATTATAGGGGGAATTTATTTTTCATTGAATCATCGGTGATTACTCATTTGAGAAGGGGATGACTGATATGATGACCCATAAGTAGTAGTTGTGACTTCTAAAGTATATGGGTGATTCAGGCCTGCAGGGATGACACCATGGGAACAAACGTCTATTTTATGAGCCATCCAGTAATCATACATCGGGTACCCACAACTAGAAACCTAATGCCACTCTCCTTCACTCTCACTTCTGTTGTCTAGCCCCACGATGATAGATGCGACCTATGATGGAGCGTGGCCAAACCAGACTATGTTGATATCTTCCTAGTCATGAATCCATTCATTAAACACATAAAACTGTTGGAGGGTTTTCCCTTGTTTTCGGTGATATGGGATGTAATTAGGGAGATCAGTGAGGTTAACCTCTTTTAGACATTTATTCTCAAAAAAATTTACAATACTTTCCTCCAAGGCATTGGAGACGTTTCTTGGGACATGAGCCTCATTGAACAAGTCTGTCAGGTTACTCTTGTCTGGGATGGGGGCCCATGGATTCTGACCCTGACAAGGGGCTGGAGGATCCGGTCGAGGAGGCAGAGCCTGGTTATCCCACCTGGGCGGTGGCAGCACGTTTTTCTAGGGAACCTTTTGATTCTAAGGCTGGCAGTGCTAGGCTGGAGGCTGCGCCTGAGGTAGAGAGCCTCTGTGAGGCTATAGAGGCATCTATACTAGTAAAATCTCTAGTTCCCTAGGGGCCTCTATTTGGGCCACTATTGTGGGCCCGGACCTTGTGGCCCTTATCATTGGGATTTAAGGTGGCAACATATATGCCTGCTTAGCCAATTGTATGACCTCCCTATACACATCATCAATAATTAATCCTGAGTCAGTGGAATGTCAAGAGAGTATGTGATTCCATTACACTAGGCTAAGAAGTCTACAACACACTCATCATTACACTTCATGCACATAAAGAGGTATGAGGTACTCATTTTCCGAGTTGTGAAACTGTAATGGTAGAGATATTACTAACATAGGTATTCTTAGCTGGGTACAGATCTGATGGGAAGCTGTTTGTACCAGACTAACGTAATACATTCCAATATCTATATAAAACATCAGGTTTTTTCATCATCTTACTGTTCTTGAGTTCCCAACATGGGTTCACAACATAAGATAATTTGGGACATGTGCTTCGGTGAGTCATATTTTCCATTAAAGGTGGAAAAGGTTGGATTTTTTAAACCTTCAGGTGCTGGCATATCATCCACCCATGCCGGATAAATCATCACATATTAATGGATTTCATCCAATCATGTATCAAATTCCTGGAGATGGGAACTGTGTGTCACCATTGGATTATCTGGGAGGGGTTTCCCATCTTTACGGGGATCCATGTCCACCAGTGTGTTTGTGTGTTCTTTAGCATGATAAAAAAGCTCAGCTTCTTGTGGAACGACTCATAGAACAACCTGTGGAGAAGCTGAGGGAAACTGTGCAAGGTTCTAAGGATTGCCTTGCCGCTTGGGTGGACTCAGAGCCACATATGTTTCCCAATTACCATATGTTCTGGAACCACCCATGTCTATGTGGTTAGGATGGACAAGGTCACCTTGAGGTAGTTCGCCGAGGGGATGTTGTGTCTGCCCTTACTGCCTTGGCTGAGGATCACCATAGTCTAGTTGTCGCTCTGTAGAACATTCATCAAGGAGGAAGTTGATCATCTTCTTGTGTTTGGAGTGTTTCTGGAACAACATGACTTTTCGGGATCTTCATCTTCTTTATAGACTAATCCAGACAGTTTTGAGGGTTTGGTAGCCCTAAGGTTCTCTTTGCCCTTATTCATATTTTGGCTAAGGGAAAGTGCCTTACTGGGCGCATGATGACCCACTAGTTTTCCCTAGTGATTAGTAATCCTTCCTCATGGATCCAATAGTTTTGAAACCACCTCAAGGGATAAGTATTCTCCATGTTTTTCAGTCTCTTTCTCACATTCTGATTGGACAACTATGTATCCCGTGAACATTTCCGGAGGCATATCCTTTATGTTGACTAGAAAATCGGGCTAGCACCGGATGGAAGTAAAATAGAGGGCTGCTTACTGCCCCCAGTAATAGATTTTCATGTGGGGAGATGCCTCCATGATTATCCTCCGGAGCACTTTAAAACAATGGACACATTGTTTTTTGATGGTCCAATCGAGGCCTGGTGACTCAGGGCATTGGGCCACGGGGAGTGTAGCCAGATCAATGAAACATCATTGACTAAAAATATCTTTGATGTTTGCCTAACACTTGGGGTAGGACACTCGTCAATGATGATAATGAAAATGAGTATACCAGAGGTTGGGGACAAGTCATTCCACCTCGTCCTATGTGAGTGCTTTCGGCACCCAGAAATTTTGCATTATAACTGGCCATATCACCTTTGGGAAATGGTTCATTGCGTGAATATCCCACAAGATCATGGGTTCAGATTTGGGGTCTAGCCCTTCATTGCCCCAGTCGTCAACCAGAGGATGTCAAGGAACCAGTAGAAGTACTAAAGAAGACCACTCAGATGGAAGACTGGTTGAGGGATAATTTGGTGAGCGAGCTGACAAACCACCGCTCCTCGGGCTATCCTCCAAAGTGTGTATAGAAATAACTACCACATTTTAGTAAAACGAGATGACAGACAAATTTTGTTTGCATTGGGACTATATATACTGGAGACAGAACACATTTTTTCTCATCCACTAATGGTTTCCAGTATATCTCTTCATGTTCTCTTGTCCATGTAGAGAGTAATTATGGTGATGATAGTGACGATTCTGTGATCTGTCCTTGAGGAATCACTAGATTTTCATCTTCATAGATGTACCATTAGTGGGAGAAGGGAATCTGATGGACCTCACATTATGGAACTATGAGGATGATGCACCTTGTTCTTTCCCTAACCCTTAACATAGAGGATCTAGGTGAGGGTTAAATCATTGAGTCTCATTCCACCTCAGAATCAAAGAAGCAAACCAGTTTGATCACATTATTAACATTCTTGGTGTTCCATTTATAGCAGAGACGACTCTCCCTCCTACCCCGAGATGATTCTTTGGGATAGGAAACATTTCTAGAATAATGAATTGATGTGGTCGTATGGGTGATGAGGCATGGATGACATCTTTTTATGTGATTTGGGGTGTGAGGATCACCTAGATAGATATCAAAGGGTACATGGAGAGGATCATCGTGGCCAATGATTGGCGTGAAGGGAGGAATCCCTGCAGTTCATGCTATAGTCAGTGGGACCTCCGCAGGGGGTGGTAGGAGCACAACATGACCTCCATGAATGTGTTCCCCTGATAGTGTCATCATGAGAAGGGTCCTCATATTTATCAAGCAAAGAACCGATAGGAACTCCATGTTAGGTGCTGCTGAAGTGAAGCTAGCCTTCACTCTTCCGATTTTTGAGTTGAGGAGTATCGTCTCCAGCTTCTTCGAGGACATGGAGAGGGCCCCCATGTTGTAGATTGTCCATATGTGTAACAGCCCCACACCAATGGTATGTGGCGGGAGGGAGGACTCCATACCCGATGAAATGATCACGATAGAGAATTTTGTATTTAGTGTCACAATCATGGGGAGCTTAATCACTCAGATATAAGGTATCATGGGGCAGACCTCTATGTTGTTCTTGGAAGTAGGGAGTAACCGCATTATCCATGATTGTGCTATGGGGAGGACCTTCGTACTAGGTGTCTCTTTCGTGGGTTGGTCTGCATCAGCTACTACCTATGCCCAAGGTCGAGAGATTCGACCCAGCCTTCTTATGGGGTAGTTGGGGCCTCGATCCGAGCCTGGTATATATGTGCCTCTACTATGTATACACAAGGGGTTGATGATATACATTGGCGGTGGCCCATGCCATAGTAGTTTCTGATGTAGACATCCATTGACGAGTTTCCTCATCGGCCCGTTCCTGACAATAACATTGTGTCACCCGGACCAGGGTCGGTAGTACCAGCACATATCCAACTTGCTCATCGGCTCGGAGTACCGGGTGGTGGTGCTATAACTTCCTAGTGGGAGGATTCCTTGGGGGCCCATGAAACGCGATCCCAGCTAGATCGGCCCAGAAATATCCTACCTCGTTGGCGTTGGGGGGGATTTGTCGAGGTATTTCTAAGAGAGGCTCTCAGAACCTTAGTACGTTGGGTTGGGGAGTAGTGTCTTCCTATGAGGCATTTGGGGGAGCCGGTGGATATGAGTCGTAGATGCCTCTAAATCCTGGAAGTTCATATCCTTGGTCTGGATAATCACCTCCTCCTCATATTGTCATATGAGGTTGTTTTTGACCCTTTATTGAACAAATTCAGAAAGGGGGATGAGGTGTGGGTGACCAATAGTTTTGTTTGTCGAGGATGTCTCAAAATCAGTGGAGCCCCACGATGTTTCCGCATTGGCGTTTCCCATACCCTTGCATTGGTAGGCGGGTGGCGATCAGATTCATGATGCAGTAGTTTAGATCCTGACAAGCAGGGTGATTGAATCATTAAATATGAAAAATTGAAATCGATGACCAGTGCCCGAGCGCCATTCAGTATCCCATGGTAGGTAAGAAGGATCCATTCTTACAACATCTCATATGGGGATTTCCAACATTTAACTTCCCTAACATCTTCTGAGTTTCATGCCTGGACCACTATTTTCATGGTAGGACCTTGCACTAGATAGTTGGATTTGGTGACACACTAATCCACTGATGTATCAAACGCTACTAATCGCCACATGGAAGATACAAACATCACATTGGGTTCATCATTTTTGTTTCTGGTGCTTTCGCCGATGTGTGCACAATTTTCTGTCAAGGACGTGTACTTTTTTCCCCATATTCACACTTTCCAAATGTGGGTTACTAATTAACCTTATTTAGGGACGTTTTAACAATGATCAAAATTGGATGATGGTATGTCACCTATTCATTCAATGGATTCCCCCTCAGACTTTGTTACCTACTCTGGGATTCCCTTATAGGCTTAAGATGTTATTTTGAAACTCTTTTTAGTGACATATCTTCAGGGACTCCAGTTAATTATATTGATTCTGTCAGGACATTCTAAAGGGTATGTCTAGTGCAGGAACCATTGATCAGGTGATTAGTAATAGTGGACATCACTAGAATGTCTGGACATTGAATCGCTATCATGTATGGGTTTCTTCACCTTATTATAGGGCTTCTTGAGGGAGTTGAAGCCAGAAGCACCCCACGTCAAATGTAAGTAATTATATGTCATAGACATGTCACTGAGGTGTTACACAATTTTACATGATTAACACAGGTTATTCCGTGACATTATCATCTAGAAAAGACATACCAGACTAATCAAAAAACTGATGAGATTTAATTATAGGTGAGAAACCTTATGAGAGAGAAAGAGTACTGATATTGGGGTAAAAGCATGGTTAGTAACGTGATTGCTGCTATGAGAAATGCAGAAATGAGATGGCACGATCCCACTAGGATGTAGTGGGCTAGGTAATGATCAAGATGTATGATGGATGGTTGTGTAATGTGGATCGAGAATAGGATGGAGTCAAATTGAGGGAGATTGTGATATTGGGCTTGAACATTGATGAGGAATTCTATGTATCCCTCTGGAAGGGAATCAAGTTCAGCCTAGTTTGATGAGGCAATGTGACAACTAATGAGTCATCCCATGGGAATGGAAGCATGGATGGGATATAGAGGAAGTGGAACCTCATATTTGGGGGCATCACCTTCAAGAAACATATAGGCTCAAGGGAATGACTAGGATGAGACCTGAGTGATGAGATAGAATATCGAAGATCCTTCATAAGTACCCATACATTGTAAGGATAAAGGTCCACATAGTTTAAAGTGAATGGAATAAAATTAGGGGTGTGCATAGAGGATATCAACCCGATGCCTTACTGGGTCTTACGTATGGTTAGCAATCTAGGATAGTGTAACTCCAGAGGGCAGACCAAAGTTGTGGGCCCCAATATAGGGGACTACAACAACTTACTACTGGAATGAAAACATAATGGCTTATCATTGGTTGGGATTTGTAATATATTTTCATCGATCGAGGTATAAAATTGCTTACCATCAGTTGGGGTCAAAACGGATTATCGATGTTCAGGGTCCTATCGGCTTGCCTCTTGTCGGGGCCAGAACGACTTTCCACTTGATGGGGTCACAACGGCTTGCTGCTGGATAGGGTCACAACAGATTCTCACTATGTGGGTGACAATGGATTTTCACTATATAGAGTCACAACGGATTGACATCGGATGGGGTCACAATCGCTTCCACTGGATGTGGTCACATTTTCTTACTGCTAGTCGGAGTCACAATGACTTTCCACTGGATAGATTCAAAATAGGTTGCCGCTTGTCGGGGTCACAACATCTTTCCAATAAATTAGGTAACAATGGCTTACCGCTGGATGGGGTCACAAAGGCTTGCTGCAGGATTTGTTAACAATGGCTTGCCGCTGGTTGGGGTCACAACGACTTGTCGTCGAATGGGGTAACAACGACTTCCGCTGGATAGGGTCACAACAGCATACCGTTTGTCAGGTTGAAAATGGATTTCCACTATATGGGTTCAAATCAGCATACCGAGGGATGGGGGTAAACGTAATTTAGGTTTCATATGTGCCTTGTCTAGGATACATGGATCAAATCCCACATAGTTGGAGTCGACACATTTTAATGCCATGTAGGATGAAAAGGGGAATGTAGTATCACTTCTTGTGGGACGAATGTGAACCGACATGAAGGGTGTTGGAACCAATGGTTGTTGGGATTGATCCTTAGGGAGGCTTCCCACGTACCTTGAAATTGGATGGATCAATGTATATGTCGATCGAGTAGGGATTGGGGATTACACTCAAAGGCGGCCCAGAAAGGATGTCATGGTAGACTCTTACTCTAAACACACATGAGTCATGCTCATTGTGAGAAACAAGATGCAGCAAGGACCAGACGATCACATCATGAAAGGTGCATTCATGGAAAGTGGAAAAGGGATTATACATGGTAATCATCCCAAAATGGAATCCGAGAGAACACATGGTTAGTGGCCCAAGAAGAAGGATATTGTGACTAACTCTAGGATGGAGGCCTCGGTGGTAAAAAATCCCAACGGGAAAGGTATTTGGCACGAAATATAGGAGGGATCTGGTGCCAATAGCCCCCAATATTATCTTTTATCTAGTAAATAATATAAGAGGATAAGGGATGATTTCTTCTGCAGGAAAAGCACGGGGCTTACACAAATGAGGTTGCCTTTTCCCCTCATACAAATATCTCTCCAACAAAGAAGATAGTATTCTATGTGAGGAATGATTTACACCCATGGAGAACAGTGGGCATGTAGAATTTTCATGGTGGGAGAACCCCATGTACAATGAGAGGGGTGAGGTCACAGTTTAACGTCATTTGATGAGGACGATGGTGTTTGACAGTTTAACATACTATAGCTCGGATGCGGTGGGTTCACTCTAGAGACCCTTGGACATACATAACTGGTAACACTCACCCCTTGGGGGAGAGAATGAATCAACAATACCATGAAGAAGAGTTTTTATGGAGTGGTCCAATGGGGAGTCCACATTTGCGTGCCTATGAGAGGAAGAAATAGTCTTTAGCGTGCCTATGTGAAAAAGAATGTGGCAAAGCAACACAATGGGAAGTACCATCCAAGGGATTTTTTAAATCAATTCATGTAAACCTGGAGGGTCACACGGGAAAAGGAGTTGTGGAGAAAATAGGTTCATATGTAGAAGCCCCATGAAGCACTTGTGCTCTATGTAGTGGAGGAGCTTTGCGATGGGTTGTGCTTCACGACGTAAAGTGGGCAGGAAAAGTCATACGGAGAAGGTTCATATGGATGGTGCTTCTAGATGTGGAATGTAATTCATAGATCAATTCCTCACGAATCAAGGGTGCCGCATGAAGCATAGTATTACGAAGAGATGTGCTCGATTAGCATAGTGACCTAGCCTTAACATGCGGTTCACATGTACATGAACGGTACTTCATGAAGCATATGATCCCTAAAAAGATAAGAGACCCCTTGGGGACCACCATACTTCCCAGAGGCCCATGGGATTTGTGAAGAACATCACTCTTGAAGAGGGGCTGAATTCAAAACAAGGGAGATGAACATCACAATGTTAAATTACTATATAGATCTCATGGTTTTCAGATTAGAGATTACATCGAGATTTGGGATCAAAGAAGGTTAATGGTCAAAGGATCCTTCCTTTGGGCTCAAGCGGAGCCCAGTAATTATAGTCAAGGGGCGACTCAAAGAATATCTTTTTTGGTTTGAAGATAGATCTTTCTCTGCGGCGGGTTTGTGAACGTCAAATGGGTTAAAAATCATCTCGCCTCCTTTCTCCGTCGCGGGTCCACAGACGTCAAATGGGATGGTAGTGCGTCATGCCTCCTTTCTCTGTAGTTGGTACGCAAATGTCAAATGGGTTCATGGAGCATCCGGCCTCCTTACTCCTTGGTGGGTTTGAGAAAGGGAGATTTGGGGCGGTCACGGTTCTACGGGGGCTCCATGCATAGACTACTTGAGGTATCCCTTAATCCTTTCCATGTGTTCTTGTTCTTCCTGTCTTTTTTCCATCCACAATAGTGAAACATAATATTTCAATGCAATAATATTCTAATTGATCATCCCATCCTCATATGTTATAATAAAATAGATTAAGTATCCATGATATAGTTTTTTCCCTTAACTATACCTACAATCACAATTTCATATTGATTGTCATCTGTATCCTAAGAATATAGTGAGATAAATTTGGATTTCCACATCCAATGGTGGCTAGAATAATCCATTTAGTATATAAATATTAGATGTTTTTATGGATAATATATAAATAATAGTATATAAAACTAAACACTATTCAACTTATGATATTGTAGGAAACATGGATGACTATTCTTTCTTAGGCATATGATAAAATATGCTTGATCTCAATTTACCATTTACAATAATATATAATACATTACATAATATGTATATATGTATATAGACCTAATATATGAGAACATTTTTATGTATTTACATAGATAATAAGTGTTATTTGAGCTCAATGAATGACTACATAATTAAATAATAGTCAAATGACTGAAAGGATCAGGAATGTGTTCTATCTCAAAATGTTAAGGCAATGTGAGATGTATACACTGTAACTAAATATTGTGGGTTGAGTCATCATACCCAATATCGGAGATAGTGGGTAGAGTGATCATGTCGGACACCTAATGCATTTAATGTAGAATGTTATTCCCAAAATCCATGTAACAATTGTGAGATTTCATTCCCAAAACCCATTGTATAGAAGTGTGAATCTCCAGGCTCAAAAAGACCCATAAAAATTTTCCACTAACCATTATCCCTGGTGTAATCCTAATAATCATAATAAATTTCCATTAATAAATTATTAATGAAGGATATGAGGCAATTACATTTGATGGTATTTTCAAACTTCTTATAGTTTGGTTGGTCAATAAAATATTATATTAATGTTTTAATTTAATTAAAATACACCAAGGGGAGGCAAAAAATGAGATATATATCATCTAATAATTTTTACACGTCTCTAAGGGAACATCATAACATGATTCAATTTGTCTATAAATTAAAACACAATTTAAGGCAATGTGTGGGAAGGTCCAACATCCTTCTCAAATACATATTGTTTAAAAAAACAAAAAATTTATTGAAAATTACTAAAATGAATAACTTATTCCTTTTAAATTTTCGTATTCCAATATCAGCAATTTTTTCAACCTAGATCGATTGAAAATGTATTAATAGACAAATACCCTAAAATTTTGGCATTAGAGAATGTGTGAGGATCAAAAAATGTATAGAAAATAATAATAAATTAGAATGTGGATAAGAACTCTAACTAATAGGGATAAAAAATTATAAATAGTGGCTTAATATGAATTTGAATGAATGAGATATCAATGAACCTAGATTAGATAAAATGATGTCCCTATAATGAGATAGGGAGTGGGGTGGTTATTCCCACTTGAGTAGAAGAAAAAGGGTTTATGTGCTTTAAATAAGAAATCATAAAAAGGTAAAATTACCCAAATAAATTAATGAGTTCCATGGTTTGTCCATGTTTTGGCCAAAACATTTACAAACATTGTTCTATCAATTGTCAATAAAAAATGTCATTCATGGTTGACTGAGCAGGATTTTTATATTCATGTTCTACATATGTGTCTCCTAAACCACAGGAAGACATCCTACATGGCCTGTAGTGCATAGTTAGATTTACCATGTGGAGATCATGCACTCTCCTATGTGGATCCCTACTGCAACCCACATTGTTTAGATAACCATGTAAACTGGGATTCATAGTTTCTATTAAATTGGAATCTTATATATTTTCTTAAAACACATGAGCACCTGGCTCTGATGAAGCACTATTTGATCACACACCCTTCCATAAACCACAAAGTAATATTAAAATTATAAAATCAGCAATTAAAAAAGAAATAATTTTTTTTACCTCTAATACAAATGGTTTTCCTAAAAAATTATTTTAACTACATTTGATAAGAAAATAATAATATATAATGAATGAAATATAAATATATATATACAAGGAATAGAAACATTGGTAACATAAAAATTATCCCCTTAATAGTTTTAAAAAATTATTGTTCTAGAAAAATATGAATTAAACATAAATTTTTATTTTAAGAACATATTTATTTGATTTATTTTTAATTATGCTTCGTCATATATTCTTTCATTTATTTGATTTATTTTATTCAATTCAATAAATGAATGTTATTTACCTCATTGAATTTAATTTTTTGTTTTTGTTCTTATTTCTTCCTTAAATAAGACATTAAAAAATAATAATAACCTATTTAAAATGTAATTAATTTCCAATAGTATAGTATATAAGATCTTTTTAAGGCTATGGAATGATATAATTAATTAATGAATTAAAGTATCCAAACAATTATGTTTTTATATACTATTAATTTGATGAATGGAAGGAGAAATATTAGTACGAGAAAATATAATAAAATTAAAAAGTAAAAATGACATATATCAAATAATTCAAAGATATAAAATTTGAATTATTATATAAGTGAATTATAATGAAAATTTTAAAATGATATTTAATCATGACTATCATTTTAGGTGTATTCTACGTCAAAATTAAGGTTTTAAGATGTATTTTTAGATTTATGGTTTGGGTGTATAGATTTGAAACCTTATAGCCTTATTATATATTTTCAATATATTAGTTAATATGTAATAAAATATTTATTAAACATTTAGGTATTAATTAATTCTAATTTATCATTCCAAGTAACATATAAAATAAAAAATATTAGGACAGATACAATATTTTGGAAACCATGATATGAAACTATGTATTTAAAAGAAAAAAACTTATTTATTAAAACCTTAATATTAATTATATTTATAATTTTATGTTATTAATGACTGAAATATAAGATTTAGTGATTATCATAAGATATTTTTGGGCATACCAATAAAATTTTGGTTGATGTTAATAAGTGTTTATTTAATACAAATACATATCTAAGGGAGTATTCAATAATCTATATCCTCTACATCCTCTCTCAAATAAATTGTTTCTTTATCTACATGAATACTTGTAGAATAGATGTATATTATCTTTAATTACTCTAGAATATTGGAATTGAATCTATAATAATTTTAATTATAATATTTATCCAATGGTGAGATTTATGTTAGTAAAAAATTCAGTGTAAAAAACATTAATAAATTTTATGTTTATTTTATTCATTAGAATATCTATAATGAGCCTTTTATTTTTCATTTTAATTTCAGTTTAAATGAATAATTTAGTTTTAAAATATAGAAATTAATGTCAAACAATAATATAATTTCAAAAATTTCGTATTTATTATCTATGAACAATAAACTTTTATATTAACTATACTTGTGGTTTTGTGATGCTGAAATCATGCCATTTGAATCTGAAAAAAACGATGTATTGAAAAAACCTGTGTAATTTTTAAAATTTGTTTTCTATATGAAATTAATTTAATGGGAATATTTACTAAATGTATAATTGTTTTTTTATTCATTATTTTTATTAAAAAATATAATTTCTTTAAAATTTTCATTAAAAATAATTTTAATATGAAAATTATTTTTATGATGTAATGTTACTCATGGATTTGAAAAATTATTATATGTCCCATGAAATATATTGTAGGGCCAATAATGAATGTAAATGTGGATAATAGATGTGGATAGAGAGTTCCATTATTTTTTATATATAGGGGGTCCATTGAAGGTAGAAATATTAATGGAATCATTTTAATGAAATTTATAGGATGATAATAGGAGGGGTTATTTTTGGATTGATGATTATAATTTCTTATAAAGCCTATAATTTGATATGAATATTGATTGTATTTTATTTTTTTAAAACATGTAAAGGCCATGTACATTTTTGGAAACACCAATGTGATTCATTTTGGATTGATTCTTTTGATTATATAAATACTTCTTTTATGTATTGTATCTTAGAAATTGTTTTAACTATTTTCGCAATTTAGTCGATCAAAGATTTAATGGATGAATAATATATTTGAATTCATGTAGTCATTTGTGTAAGTACTACATAATGCTATTTTACTCATCACTATAATAAAAAAAATTTAAATCTAGATATCTTATATCACGATACATGAAATGGGTAGGATTGTTTGTTGATTAGTGATGAAACATGTCTTATATATTCTTGGAAGAATTTCGTGGTGTTCATTAACATGTTAGTGGATGAGTTGATTTATCAATGGTGCATATGAGTCAATATTATCTATTTTATTTGGATATTTTTTTCCTACAGATTGTATATCATAATTACATTATATAAATATAGACATTTGTTTCATTGAATTTTGAAAATTTTAGTTTTATTTGTTTACACTGGGTATTGAATGTCTCAAATTATTTCCATTATGGTCTAAAAGGTAAATTTTTTTGTGTATTATTTATTTTTCAATGGTTAGTTTACATTTATATACAATTTTTGTCAGAATCACAAATTTTTTATTGTGAATATTATAGGGGTAAATTAGAATCATCCCACGAGTTTTCTATTTTAGTTTTCATTGTCTATAATGGATAAATTAAAAAACATGATGAATTAATACTCTATTTCAGATATATAATATCATTTAATTTTCCTTTTTTAATTTATTAATGGAATATATTACGAAAAAGTTGATAACCCTCTTCATAAATATCAATTTCCACTCTAATCATATCCCCATTTTTGTGGAAATTCAATTTGAGGGTTCCACTAGGTTTATCCACACATGCTTTTTAACTCACACAGAGATGAATTTGAATCTTATTATACTAGTTAAGTTGAGACATGTGATTTATGTCATTATTTGTTGATCTCATTAAAGGGTTCCCATGTTCAATAAATGTTATTATGATGTATAGTGGAATAAAATCTATTTCCACCTTGAAATAATTTTAGTGATTCTATCATTATGGGCAACAATCTCAAAATTAAAATGTGACAAATTTTTCTTTATATATTTATTAATAAATCAAATAATTGAACATACTTCCTTATAAATAATTAAACTATGTAATAGTATATTTATACCAACATTATTAATAATATTATCATATCCCATAACATATATTAATATCATTTCTATAATAATTAAATCAATCTTTATTGAAGTGATACTAGTTGAAACATATCATTTACGATTGTTTATTATCATGACCCTACAAACATAAACATAATTTTCTAATAATTTAATAATAATAATAATTTTCTAATAAATATTATAATTTCAATTAATAAATAGATGTTATATTCACTAATCCTATGAAAAAATATTAATTATTATATTAATAGAATAACCCAAATATTTATCGTATTACATTAAAAAAACAGGAGAATAAATAAATATTGTTTTGACGTATAAATTAATAAATAATTTAGAGGTAATATTTAAATTTCATTTTTTATTATTTCTATCACATGATTCGATTTACAGTATCAAAAAGAGTATAAAAATTATTACTACACAATCTGAGAATAATTATTATTATTAATATCAAAATCAATTTAATTTAATTTCATTCGGGATACATGTATTGTGTGGTCCAGTAATCATCTTTAATAGAGTATATGGATGAATTAAAAAAATGTATATGCACCATATAACTGTAAAATATTGAAGACATAAAACAAATATATTATTTCTTTAAAAAACAACCATTACAATGAATGAAGCTATGAAATGTGACATACATGTCATGAAATATTATTATATAAGATGTGTATGTGTTTTATAAAACTAAAAAGATGTTTAATTTTGTTTTGGAATTCTATAATGAACTAATCTCTTAATTTTCATTCAAATGGTTTTATAATAATGTTTAATTTCAATTAATAGAATAGATGAATTTTATTCCAATAACATTGAATGGGAAAATATTTTCTCAACTTATTCAATTAATTATTTATCACATACGATGTACTTGATATTTTATACATTATCAAAACAATAGGTTACCTTCGTTTTCATCCTTATATCATAGTACAATATTCATGATGTTAATTCATAGTAATCTCATGTATATGGACCAATACACAGATATGTTGATATAAAAATCCAAATGTGACGAAAAATGGAATTTATATTGGTGGTTATGTTGTCATCAACTCGATTCTTATATATCGCCAAGTCTGAACTTCTTATAATGATGAAATTATTTCTTATAAACCTATAGATATTGTTAGAAGGCAATTATGTATCCTATATAATAAATAGAATCTATACTACAATTCTATTTCTGAATGTTGTAACATAATATCTAGGTTCTCTATATATTTGGATTGTTTTATATCCTTTGGATGTGAGAAATATTATGATACATTAATCGAATAAATATTATATAAAGAAAAAAATAATTATTTTAAGAAGTTATTAATTATATTTTGGTAAAAATTAAAGAATCATCGTGTTCTTGGTCACCATTTCTAATATATTCAAACTTATTTTGTTGGAAATTGATAAAAACATTTATTCCCCTATCTATACAATAAAATTCATCTTTTATTTGATATAATAATTTTTTTAAATTGTCTTCATCATTATTTTTTGTGGATTCACATCATTTTTCTCAATTCACCCTTAAAGAACATTCCATTGTGATATGATACATTCAAAGTATATTATTCCACTATTGATGTATGATATGCTAATTTGATAGAACCAATACTACAGATTTTTCCCAATACCCAATTAAGTGTTATTTAAAATTATGTTTATAAAAATTATCTTTAATATAGTTATATATCCAAAAAACTTATTTTTAGGTATTATAAGGAATTATATACATGGTTTTCATTTTATAACTAGTTACAACTATCAATATAGAACATAGTTAGAAAAAAACACCTACAATATGGTAAAAATGTGTCCCTAGTGTTAATTGGTATCATTATGTTCTATTTGTAAACATAAATATATATATATACCGTAACTAATACTTCAATATCTTCTCAAATAAAGTAAAAAATATCCTTTTATTACATTAGATACTTGATTATGAAATTTAAAACAGACCAATAACATTCTTTTTTTACCTCAATTTCATCATAAATGTTCAAGGGGTAGTGAACATCAGTAATGGTACATAAAACGGAATACAAGATAAATCTAATTGTATATATATAATGGATTATACTCATTATTTATTTATATATATGTGTCTAATGAAACTATTTCATGGAGATATGTATACCAATTAACATAGGTAAAAACCTCCCTTGGACTAATCCATATTGAATAACATCAAAAACATGTGAATGCATATAGCTTTACATAGTCATTGTATATGAATAGATCAGTCATTATGGGACTGGATTATTATCATTTATAGTTATTCACAAAATTCATTTAAATAGAGTTATTTATTAAAATATCTCTTAACAATATGTATTATAGGAATATCTATTCCATTAATTATATATCATAATGTCAAAATATAAATAAATATACTATAGTTGAATAATAAATTTCATATATACATGTATTATATTCATTATTTATGAAATCAAATTCATATATTCCATAATTTAAATAGATGTTCCATGATCGTCATTATTTCTTTAACCCATTAATTGAAATCTATAAAATTCAAACCATATTTCCATAATATGATGTAATGATCCACTATTTTTGTGTCTTATATATATCTTCTATGATATTTTCATTTTGTAATTAAGTCTTAACATGCATATTACAATTCACAAAATCAGGGAATTATGTAGTTTAATGAAAAATTATAATGGATTTCATCATGGTGATTAGTGAAATGTTTTGACATAGTTTAAGTCATGGCATATTTAAAAACATTGGACGCCATTCATGATTTGTAGGTATTAACAATTAAATAAACTACCAGATTGTTTTGGAATATTCATTTTATCGCAATGGACGTTAAATCAACAGTAGGATGTACCAGAACCCAATCAATATTTTGGGTTGAGTAATCTATATCATAAATACAGATTTTTTAAAATTTAAAGCATCATAGTTGTTTACTACTTCCTTATATATCATAAATTTATTTTTATAAGTTATAAGGATTTTCCATCATCATATACTATAAAAATATTCTCTCTACTTAACTAACACCTCTAGTTAAGCAATGTAGTACATGTGTCTTCCTAATAACTTCCCACCCAAGACATATAGAATTTGATCATTTTCTGAAAATTTAACAACATGATTTTGAGTTTTACAAAAGTCTACCTTACTCCATCTATAGAATTTAGACATGTGATTACTTCTCCGAAAAGTGGAATGTATTTAAAATATGTCCATTTTATTAGATGTATTATATTCATAATATCAATTATATTCATTATGATAAACTATATGATGTAATTCAAGCCTTGTGATGCATGTTTGATAATAGAAGTTTCCTTAGAAAAAATTTTATTCCACCAACATGAATTTATAAAGAAGAAAGATACATTTCATTCCATAATTTATATGGAATTACTCTTACCGCATTAGATATATCTCGGTTTTGTATATATGTTATATTGTATAATTCATATCCCCGAAAGGATGTATGAATTTTGGCACAACTCAAATTCAATAATATCTTGTCAAAAAAGGAGTGATTTCTCCTTTTAGTGAAACCATTCAACTGTGGTTTATATGATGTTACATAGAAAAATATTCACAATTATTTTATATAATAGATAATCACTTGGTTGTGATATTATATTCCTCGATATGTTGAAATGAATAATTACTCTTCCCAATACCATTCTTTACATGATAATTGTTTTTAAATTTCTTAAAATATTATGACTTATAAAAAATCATGTAAATATATGAATAGAGATTGAAATCACATGTAATGGTATATAAATTGGAATAAAAATATACTAGAAAATTTCCACACACATATGAATGAACTAATTCTTCTATATCTGCCACTATATCAATGTTACATTGAGTTGGGCAATGGAAATATTTTCTTTTGTACAGGTATGGCATATATCCAACAATTTATATTCAAATGAATTTAAATACTCATTTATATATAAGTTTTTCAACACATATTATATATGACAAAGTTTATGATTCCAAAAAGTAATTTTATATTATTATTATTAACATGATTTATAATGTAACACCCCAATCTTCCACGTAATGACTCTCTTGTAAATATAGTAGCGTGTGTTGTACGCAACATTGAGTTCTAACGGACCAAAATCAATCAATGTAGCTGTTATGAATAATAATACCAGCATTTTGAAATTTTATAAAAATAATCTTTCAAAATGGACTTCATTTTTGGATTCATAATATTGAAATTAGTTTATGGTGAATTTTTGGAATTTTTCTGAAAACATTCAATTTTTGTTGAATAGTGAAAAACACTAAGTTATAGATTAAAACCGAATATTTATTTAAATAAGTATATATTTTATTTCAATTTATTTTATGTCATGATAGAAACATTATACCTATATATGTTCAATTTAATTCATTAGAGTCATTTTGTTATAATATTAGATACATAAAATCTTATTGAACTTTTCACAGTTTTTTACCAACCTCCCAGGGGCAATTTGAAATTTTCATAAAACATAATTTTACCAATTTTGTGATTTTTATTTTGAAAATCCACGAGAAACGGTTAATATCACCGAGTAAAATCTGGTTCAATATGATTAAATTATGTATGATGAATAATATCTTTAAACATTAGTTTACCACGATTAAAAGTAAATAGGGTAATTAAAGGTAAAAAATATTTAATTATTATCATAACACATGTTCTAATTCTATTGGGTAAGTATAATTCGACCAAATAACAATAGTAATAATATATGATCCTCTTTGGTCCAAGTGGATTATATTAGGACATTTTTTATTATTTAATTCAAAGAAGAGTTAAAAGAGTTAAAATCAAAGTTTAATAACTAAAGCATTTTTAATATATGGATAAACATAAGATAAATTCGACGATAAATATTTATAAAAATATAGAAAAATATAATACATAATTATTTTTTATTTATAATTTTTAGAATTTAAATAATATAATTTATTTATGACATAATGATAATGCAGTTATTATCTAAATAAGGAAATATTAAAATAATTGATATTATAAATATCCAGATAAATTAAATTTAAGTTTTTTGTGAATTACACTAATTTTCTAGGTTATTATGACATATTAGGGTTTTTTATATGAATTTTTTTCACTGTTATAATGTTTTTATGAATTTATCAAAAACAAAATTCCAAATAGTGTCAAAATTGATATAAAATAGTTTTTAAAATAAATAATATAGTATTAATTAATATTTTAATCCTAAAAATATAAGGATTGGGAAAAATACTTATATATTGATAGGTGTATCATTAATTGACAACTTGGGGTTATCATAGAGGTATATATTATGTTTATTAACCATATAATATAAAAATACAAAGATCCATCATTAATGTTAAAATATTTATAGAGTTAAATTTCAATGATTTGGTAAATATAGTGACCTAAATCTATCTAAAAACTATTGGTTGAGTGGTTTTCTACCAATCCCCACCGTTTACTTTATATAATATACTTTTGAGACATTAGAACCCAAAAATGATTTTATTATAAAATAATATTTCTAGCTTTTCCTAAGGTGCCCCTCACCCCTCTTATAAAAGGGCACGCCCTTCTCTCTTATTCATATCTTCAAATCCATTTGGCTAAGACAAACCCTACGCAAATACCCTCTCAATTGGCTTAAAATCATCTTAGAGTCCTTCCATTGTTCAGAAAGCCATCTTATATATCCCTTTTGATCAAATCAAAAGGAAAAACCCGAAGAAGAGGTAAATATTTCATCACCTCTTTCAAGTTTCTTACTTCTTCCACTTCATCTTTCATTTATGTTTACATTCTAAAATAATATATTCAGTTTATTCTATATACTGTGATGTTATTATAATTAAGGTACAACTATATTCATTATTCTATCCATCCTTTGAATAACATGTCACCATACGTGCGTACGTACGAATTACCGTCTCCACGTCGTGGTGTAATTGTTATTCAACGAATTATTATTTGGATGGGTATAATAATGAGGTTTTATTGATATAAATAATAAATATAAAATGATAATGATTCTTCTTATATGATAAAAGATCAAATTATATTATTATTCTAATATCCAATGAATTAAATTGTCGCTCATGCGTACGTACTTATTTCCATCTCCACGAACACGATGAGACTCATTCACCATCATATTCATTCAAGGATAAATTTTAATAGATGATAAAAGAAAATTTAAAGAATTGTTATAATTAATAATATAAATAATATAAATATTATCCATGAAAAAAATTTCTTATGTAACAAAGCATACAAAGGAAAATGATTCAGTTAACACCGAGAACGACCATTATACTAAGATATTATTAACAGAGAAATGATAAAAGATCATATATGATATCATATTAATGTATATGATTCTTTTATAATTTGATAACTATTATTTCACCATTATAAATGAGGTTAACCTACCCTCGACCAAGGAAAAGAACATGTTAAGTGTTAATTTCATAATCTCTTTATTATTCGTGATGGTTTTTACGTAACTATCTACTAGGACATCTTTATCATCCACATCCACGTTTCATAAAAATGTATTCCAGGTTTTTTTAACTATTTACTAGAATATGGGTTAAATTCATTTATACCCTTTTTTGACTCTATATAAAATGTTATTAAAGGAATCTTTGCATCATTTTCCAAACAAGGAACCAATTACCAATTCGTAAAAAATAAGGTAAGAATGTTTTTTTAAATTATACAGTGGGTTCAGGTATTTTCCACCTTTATAACATCATAAAAGATTCCCTTACATGTTCATGAGAAAATTCTCAAATATAAATGTTTTATTTTATAAATAGGTGACTTTTAAATGAATTCAAAATATAAAGAGGGGTGAGGGTATCCCTAGGAAAAGCTAGAAATATTACAAGGACCTCTTTATCATCCAAATACATATTTCTTAAAAATGTATTCTAAAACATTTTTGATATTTACTAGAATATGTGTTTAAAGTCATTTATACCTTTGTTTTACATTTCATAAAATTATTTTAAGGTAATATTTCCGTCATTTTCTAAACAAGGTACCCTATGACATTTTCGACAAAATTAAGTTAAGAATGTTTTAGATTAACTAATACGATGGGTGTGGATATATTATGTCGTTGTAACAATGTCAAATCATCCCTTACAATATTATAAAAATATTTTCAAATATAAATGTTTTATTTTATAATTATGTGACCTTTAAATGATATCAAAATTGAAATTGATATTTCTATAAATAGGTATTTATTTCACCCATGTCAACATCCTTTGATGTATTTTATGTTTGTTTGAAGTTTATTTATCATGATACAAAAAATACATTTTGTATTGAAGGTTTTGTGATATGTTTGACTGTGGATGTGTTATTTCATACCATTCATGTTTCATGGATAAGGTTTAGAGATTTCATATGGAAGTCATAATATGAATGTTTATTTTATGCTTAAACATTTTCATATGAGAAATACATTGGACTTAGTAATTGCTCGATAGAGAATGCTATAGCTCCTCGATGCATCAATAGGTCTCATGATACATTCAAGTGTCTTGGCACAAGGCCATGACAAAATCTAATTTTTATTCTTGGCACAAGGCCTTGACTATGTGGTTATGAAAGTCTGACATTATTCATTTCATAATTATAAATGTTGCTATTGATATTGAATGTGATTATTCGACATGTAGAATATCCATGGGAGTAAGTTAATGAAATTATCTTGATTTATATTTTCCATATTATGTTGATGTTTATGTAGAAAAGGATTTTGTTTTATTTATATACATTCCTTAAATGTTTATGCTTATTTATGAAAATTTTCGCTTTATTGTTATCCTTACTGAACATTTGAGAAAACCATTTTTTTATGTATTATTTTTCCCAGGATGCAAAGAAATATATTATGAATGATATATAGGGATAGTCTCTAAGATCTCAGGGTTGTATATGGAAACAATGTTGCTGTAGTTTTTCATTTTATGGTGTAATGTAAACCTTATGAATGTATCAATTGCATTAAAGAATACTAATCTAATTGGCCTTTAGAGACTTGATCTTTTGTGATCATGCCAATGATACGTAATAATGCACCATCTTTGGGTAACTAGGGTAAGGGAATTATAGTTGGTATCAGAGGATGTTTAGTTCAAACATTGGAATCTTGATTTAGAAAAACCTTGATTAGAGCTCATAGCCCTAAGATAGACTTTGAAGATTAGTATAGAAGAACTTCTGAAAATTTTGTTATTATAGGGATTTTGTGAGTTTTCCTAGCAATACATCTCTATCTATATACGATCAGGTAGATGTGGCTCTAGCAGAGATGTATCTAGGGGTAATACTAGAAAAAACCTCTTTGAACTAGACTCATACAAGAACTAGTTCATGATAACAGGCCTTGCTGCACTCTTGGTTTTGACACTATAGGAGGATATGCTAAACATAATTCTCAATTTCATTACAAACCATTAAGAAGGGTTTATGAGTATATACTTCCACATGGAAAATATTTTTTATGATTATGGATTTTATTCATAAACTATTCAATTTATGTTAAGTGTTTTATAAGATTAGAATTATGTATTTCGATTCATAAGCATATCTAGTTTATTCCATTGTATAGAAATGGTGCCTAGTGGATAGAATGGAAACTGTATCAATGCACGAACTCCATGTAGTAATTTACCTCATATTCAAGATAATTATAGTGGAGATGGTGATACATATTTTGGTGATCAGCTTATCACCTTATTGGGACAACTAACTCATGTTATGAATAATAACCCTACACGTATGGATCACCCTAATCCACAACATGGAGGATCAATGTTATAATACTTCATGAGGCAACAACCAACAAAATTAAATTGGGGTACAAATCCAGTTGTAGCTGAGAAATGGATAAATTTCGTGGAGAAAATATTTCACAGCTTGGGGAGTAGAGAAAGGGAAAAAGTTTCCATGGTAGTTTACCATCTCACTAGAGATGCAGATCAATGGTGTTAATTGATTCAAAACACCAAGGAAGATGATGTCGTATCAAATATGGAATGTTTGGAGTTTAAAGAGATTTTCATAGAAAAATACTTCCATCGTGACCATCAAGAAGATATGGAAAGGTAATTTCTGAGTCTGAGGAAAAAGGAGGATGAGAATGTCTCAATGTATGAGGATAACTTTTCAAGGTTAGAGTGGCATGATGCAGATTATATACGTAACCCAATAAGTATGATTTATCATTTCATTGATGGGTTAAAACAATTTAACCGTTGAGAATTAGTCTCACAATCCTTCTCTTCGTATGATGATATTGTCTCATGTGATATAATGATAGAAAAATAATTCTCTAAGTCTTATGACATTAAATCAATGAAAGAGAAGAAGAGATCTGCTGAACACTCTGGAAATTAAAATAAGGGGAAGAAGGGAAATTTTGAATATCTATCTGGCCGTAAATGTGGGAAGAAGCACCCTGGTACTTTCTTGAAGGGAATGTGAGTCTGTTACAAGTGTGGTGATAAATTACACCAAGATTGTTATTGAATGGGGTAGAAAGAGGTTATTGATGTTAAATTCTAAAATTGTAGATAAAGTGGAATTATGAGAATGAATGTCCTAAGTGTCAGGAGAAATTAACCAATAAAAGGTCAAGGGATCAATGCCAAGATTATTCTATCACTAATCCTGATGTTTAATCTCTAAAATACATTTTGGAAGGTAATTTAATGGTTTCATCAAGTTTTGAAAATGATTTATTTGATTCTGGATCATAGATTTGTTTAATATCTTCCCAATTTGCTAAGAATATTAGCTATTTCTAATTAGATTTAACAAGAGAGTTGTCAATCAAAACTCCTAAGGGAAGTATCATTGCATCAAAGTTATGTGAATCAGTCCCCATTATAGCATATAAATGTTATTTATCTACTAATATCATCATCATAGCCATGAGTTAATTTGATATAATCCTCGGGTTGGATTGGATTTCTGACAGCGATGCACAAATTTATTGTTAGAAGAATGATGTTAATATTTTTGATGATGATGTTAAAGAACACTTTATCATTAGAGAAGAATCATCACCACCTAATTCTTATCTAGATCCACACCCAATAGCTCAAATAAATTAAATTATTTGGGGGGAAGAGAAATAAATTACTGTGGGTGAGGAAAAAATGTTCAAATTGAGGATATACCGATTATTAAAGAATATGATGATGTGTTTCTAGAATATATACCTATACATCCTCTAGAATGATAAATTTAGACTTCTGTTGATTTAATTCAAAATCAAGGACCATATCAAAGACCCCTTATTGAATGGCCACTATGAAATTAGTGTAACTAATGATACAACTAAAGGAATTGAATAATATGTGATTTATTTTCCCTGGTGTTTCTCCATGGGGATCCCCTGACTTTTTTGTTAAAAATAAAGATGGATCTATGAGGTTGTACATTTAACACATAGAGATCAATGATATAATAATTAAGAACAAGTATCCCCTACCTAACATTGTTGATTTATTCGACCAACTTAATGGAGCTCAATACACTTCAAAGATTGACCTTCGATCTTGATATCATCAGTTCTGTGTGATGAAGGAAGACATTTCGAAAACAAAATTTCGAACTGGGTATGGGCATTATGAGTGTATAGTAACGCCATTTGGATTGACTAATGAACCATGTGTCTTCATGGATCTAATGAATAGAGTTTTCAAGGAATATCTAGATGACTTTTATTGGTATTTATTGATGATATCTTGGTATACTCCAAAAGATAAGAAGATAATGAAAATTACTTGCGCATTATCCTAAAGACTCTCAGAACACGGAAATTATATGGGATGTTTAAAATGTGTGAATTCTAGATTCATGAGATTTCTTGTCTTTGCCATATTTTCTCTAAGGATAGAATCTATTTTAATTCTTTTATGAAAATAGTAATCCAATAATTGATAGCACTGACGAGTATAACAGAGGTACGGAGATTTATTGGTTTAGTGGGTTATTATTGTTGTTTCATAAATAACTTTTCCCGGTTCGATAACACAATAACAAAGCTCATACAAAAAGGGGTAAAATTTGTTTGGAAAAATTAGTGTGAAGAATATTTTGAATAATTTAAGAAAAGGCTAGTCAATTCTCTTATATAGACTCTACTATTAGGTAATAATGGGTTTGTTATTTATAGTGACGCATCAGTACATGGACATTGTGGTGTCCTTATGCAGAATGATAGATTTATTTCCTATGAATCACGACAGTTTAATATTCATGATAAAAAATATCCTACTCAAGATCTTTAGTTATCAGTTGTAATCATTTCAATGAGGATTTTAATACACTGTCTCTATGGTGAATAATGTGATATTTATACTGATCACAAGAGTTTGATGTATATTTTCTCACAGAAAGAACTCATCATGAGGCAATAGATATGGCTTGAACTACTCAAGGATTATGATTTCACTGTACACTACCACCCGTGGAAGGAAAATAAGGTGTAGATTCTTTGAGTAGAAATGATCAAGGAGTTTTAAACAGGATGAGAGTTGAAAATGATCCTATAAACATGGATCTAGTAAAGATGGAAATGGGAATAAACATGGAATGTGGATCATCAATACATTTTAAATGTTTCCCAAACTATATTTATTAGAATGGATAAAATGTTCTCAAGCTGATGAGGAGGAGTTTCAAAAGATGATTAAAGCTGTGAAGGATGGGGGATTGAGTGACCTTATGTATGAATGTGGAATTTAGAAATTTCGAAAGAGACTCTGTGTTACCGATATAACTGATCTAAAAATGGAATTGTTGGATGATTCTCATAGTTCCAATTTTACTATACACTCTGGTAGCACCAAGACGAATAAATAATTGAAGGAATGTTTTTGGTGGAACAATATGACGAGAAGATTTATAATTTTGTGTCAAGATGTATTGTTTGTCAAAAATTGAATGTGGGGAGGGAACAACCTGGAAGAGTCATGAACCCTCTTCCCAAACCTGAGTGGAAATGTGATAATATTATGATATACTTTTAATGGGACTACCAAATACTCCTTGAAAGAACAATGGAATATGGGTCATTGTTTATCATCTTACCATGTCAGCACATTTTCTTGTTATAATAGAATATTTTCCACTTGAACTTTTCGCAAAAATATATATTAATGATGTTTAAGACATCATGGATTCCAAATATTGATCATTTCTGATCAAGATCCCCATTTTATGTCAAAATTATGTAAAATTATTCAGAAATCCCGGGATTCTAAACTTCATATGTGAACCTCCTAAAACCCCCAAACTGATGGAAAATCAGAATGGACTATTCCAAACATTGAAGACATGTTGAGATCATGTTCACATGACCATCATGGTCAATGGGATCAATATTTACCTCTGGTAGAATATCTCTATAACAAAGGCTTCCATTCAAGTATTCAAATGGAACCATATAAAGCCTTATTCAGAAAGAGATGTCACACACCAACCTGTTGGGATGATTTTGGTGAAAGAAAAAATGTAGGCCCAGCACTTGTGGAGGAAACGATGGAAAATGTGATGGTAATCCAAGCCCACATCAAAGCATCTCAATGTAGACAAAAGAGATATGATGATAACAGATGGATGGATTTGTTATTTTAGGTAGGAGATCATGTTTCATGACGTTATCTCTTTGGAGGGGTGTTATACATTTCAGTTTGAAGGGAAAATTGAGTCCAAGGTACATCGGACCATTCAAAATCCTTGATCAAATTGGGACTGTATGTTATTGTTTGGAAATGCCTCCAAGTCTCTCCAAAGTTCACAATATATTCCACATATTACTGTTGAGAAAATACATGCTTGACCCAACACATGTACTCACCTATGGATAATTTGAACTGGAACCTAATCAGTCTTATTACGAAGAGCCTTTCAAGGTTCTTGATACAGGAGAACATGTATTGAGAAACCAGACAACTCATCTAGTTAAAGTTAAATAGAGAAACCATATGATGGAAGAGGCAATGTGGGAACCTGAGGAACATATGATGAAGAACAACCCGAGTTTTTTATGAAGTAATATTATAGAAATTTCAAGGACGAAATTATTTGATGGAGGGGAGAATGTTACACCTCATGCTTCCATAGTATGCTTCTCATTGAATAATACAGTAGAATGAGTTGTACGAAACTTCGATTTCTAATAGACCACAACCAATCAAACTTGTCAATATTAATAGTAATACCCACTTTTAAAAAATTTAGATATTTAATATTTCAAATTGGACTTTATTTTTTGATTTGGAATAACGAAATTTCCATAGGGTGAATTTTTTGTATTTATCGGAAAACGTTCAATTTATTATGAAAAGTGGAAAATACTGTTAAAGTTAAAAACATCGTTTTTATTTTAATAATTAATTATTTTATTTTATTTTATTTTAGGTAAAAATAGATAAATAATGCCTATATTTGATCATTTTAATTCATTGGAGTTATTTTGTAATAATATTAGATACATAGGATTTTATTGAACTATTCACGGTCTTTTACCCACCTCCTAGGAGCATTTGAAAATTTACATAAAACATAATTTTACTGCTACTGTGAGTTGAATTTAGAAATTCCGAGAGTCAGAATTATTATCAAGGAATTAAATGTGGTTCCATAAGATAATTTTTTTTTTCGAATAGTAACTTTTAATATTTATTTACCACGGTTAAATGTTAATAGAGTAATTAATGGTAAAAATGATATTATTATTACCCTAACACATTTACCAATTCTATTAGATATGTATAATTCGACCAAAAAAACCTTAAGAATATTATATAAACATCTTTGGTCCACTTGTATTACATTTGGATATTTATTATTATTTAATTCCATGAAGAGTAAAAAGAGTTAAAATCAATGTTTAATAACTAAAAAATTTATAATATAGTGTTACACATAAGATAAATTAGAATATATATATTCATTAGAAATATAAAATTATTTCATAAATAATGGTATTTTATTTATATTTTTTAGACATTAAATAATTTTATTTATTTATGACACAATGATGATGAAGTAATTGTCTAATTAATGAAATATTAAAAAAATTGAAATTATAAATATCAAAATAAAAGTAATTTGAGACATTTTTAGAATTACACTAATTTTATAGGTTAATAGGAAATACTATAGTTGGTTAGATGAATTTTTTTGAAATAATAATGCTGTTATGAATTTCGAAAAAACAAAATAAAAAATAGTGTCAAAATTGACATAAAAGTGTTTTTAGAACAAATATTATATTATTAATTGATATTCTATTCCTAAATATCTAAGGATCTGAAAAATTGCTTATATGATGATAGGTTTATAATTAATGACACACTTTGGGTTCACTTAGATGTAAATAGTATCTTTATAAACCATATAATATAAAAATACAAAGAGACATGGTAAATATCAAACTATTTAAAGAGTTAAATCTAAATAAGAAGGATAGTATAGTAACCCAAACCTGTCTAAAACCTATTGGATTAGTGGTTTTCGACCCATACCCACCCTAGACATGAAATAATCCTCTTTGGATCCATTAGAAACCGAAAATGATTTTATTATAAAATAATTTTTATAGCTTTTCCCAAGGTTCCCCTCACCTCTCTTATAAAAGGTCACTCCCCTTCTCTCTAATTGACATTTTAAAATCCATTTGGCTTTGCAAAACCCTACCAAAATACCCTCTTAATTGTACTAATTTTTTCTTAGAGGCCTTCCATTGTTCAGAAAGCCACCCTATGTATCCCTTTTGATCAAATCAAAAGGAACAAACTGAAAAAGAGGTAAATATTTCATCACCTCATTCAAGTTCCTTTCTTCATCCACTTCCACATTCATTGCTGTTTCCACTCTAAAATATTAACTCCAGTATCTTCATTATACTATGATTTTATTATAAATATGCTACAACCATATTCATTATTCTATCCATCGTTTGATTGACATGTCACCATATGTGCGTACGTACGGCTTACCGTTTCTACGTTGTGGTGTAACTATTATTCAATACATTATTATTAGGATGAGTATAATAATGATGTGTAATTGATTTAAATAATAAATATAACATGATAATTATTCTTTATATATGATATACAATCCAATTATATGTATTATTTTAATATTTAATGAATGATATTGTCCCTCATGCATACATAAGGATTATCATCTCCACAAACACGACGACACTCATTCACCTTCATATCTGTTCAAGAATAATTTTTATTACAGGATTAAAAATAATGTTTAACGTCTTAATATCATTCTGAATTTGAATAAGATACATTCTATCCATAAAAAACATTATTTTTGTAACAAATCATATAAAGGAAAACGAATCAGTTAACACTCGAAAAGACAATAATACTAAGATATTATTAACAAAGCAATGTTACAAGATATTATTTGATATCATGTTAATATATTTGATTATTATATAATATAATAACAATTATTTCACTATTATATAGGAGGTTAACCTTCCCTCATCCAAGGAAATGTACATGGTAAGGGTTAATTCTATAATCACTTTATTATCTCTGGTTGTTTATATGTAATTATCTAATAATACCTATTTATCATCCACATCCATGTTTCTTAAAAAAATTGAAAACATTTTTACTATTTACTAGAATATAGGTTATAGTCATTTATACCCTTGTCTGAATTTTTATAAAATGATTTTAAGGGAAGCATTCCATAATTTTCCTAACCAGGTACCTTTTGACCTTTTCGACAAAATTAATGTAAGAATTCTTTTTTAACTTATACAACGGGTGAGGCTATATTATGCCGTTGTAACAACATCGAAGCTTCCCTTACAAGCATAAAAGAATATTTTCAAATATAAAAGTTTTCTTTTATAATTATGTGACCTTTAAATGATTACAAAATAGAAATAGATATTTCACTAAAAAGGTTATGATTTCACTTATGTCAACATTCGTTGATGGATTTTATGTTTGTTTGAAGATGATTTATTATGATACAAAACATCCATATTGTATTGAAGGTTTTGTGATATGTTTGACTGTGGATGTGTTTTTCATACCATTCATAGTTTAAGGATAATGTATTGACATTTCGTATGCTAGTCTTAATACGAAGGCTTATGTTGTGTATAAACCTTTTCATATGAGGAATGCATTGGACATAGTAAGTGACTGGTGGAGCCTATTATAGATCCTTGATGCATCGATAGGCCTCATGAGACAAACTATAGTCTTGGAACACGTCCTTGACAAAATCATATTTGTAGTCTTGGCACAATTCCTTTACTATGTGGTTATGAATGTCTGGCATTATGTATTCCATCATTATGAGAGTGGCTATTGATATTTCATGTGATTATTAGACTTATAGAATATCATTGTGAGTAAGTAAATGGAATTATTTTGATTTATATTTTCCATATTATGATGAATATTATGTTGGAAATTCTTTTGTTTTAGTTGTATATATTGTCTTCAATGTTTATGCTTATTTATGAATGTTTCGGCCATATTGTTATCCTTACTAGGTATCTGAGCTCACCCATTTTTATGTTTTATTTTTCCTAAGATGCGAAGAAGTATATTATGAATTACCTGAAAGGTTAGAATATGGGATATCAGTGTAGTCTATGGAAACAATGTTGTTGTTGTATTCCTTTTTATGATGTAATGTAAACCTTATGAATGTTTCTAGTACTTCCAAGGCTACTAAACTAATCAGTATTTCAAGACATGATATTTTTTTATCATTCCCATGATACGTAATAATGCACTAACTCTAGGTTACTAGGGTTGGGGCATTAAACATAATCAATTTCCAAGTCATGAATTTCATATTATAACTTATAATAATTTTGTTTTAAATTAAGCATTCTATAAAGAATGATATCATTATAAATATTGTGTTTTTTATTTCTAATAATGAAAATAAAATCATTATTGTTTATTAGGGAAAATAAAATGATGTTTTTAATTAAACATGGATCATAACCAAAAGTTAATTAAAAGAAAAAACCAATAATGTGGTAATGGTGAGATAGTAATATCTAATCACCAGCTTAGCTATTTATAGAGGATTTGTTTCATAAATATCCTAAAAATTTTATGAATCATGTAAAATTTAATTTGGTGTGTTTTAGATTTCAAATTTGAGAAACACAATCTATAAAATAACCAATTTGATGAAATTAATATATAAAACATGATAAAAAATGAAATGATTTGTAGTCGTCCTTCATACTTGTGAAATAATTATTTAACCTCACCTGATATTATTATATTCTTGGAAGGTTAGTATAATAATACCTCAAGAATATAACATGCATCATTATATTTTTTATTTCAATTATTTTACCAACAGATTAATGATATTTCAATATATATCACTTTATCATATTTGAGAATCAATATCATGAGATTCATATGATTATTCACATTATATTCAATGTTAAAATATTTAAAATAAAAAATTATAGTCTCATATTATGTGATAATATAATGAGTTATGTGAAAAATTCTATAGGTAAATGAAATCCTAGTATTTGAAAACGTGAAATGTTGTAAATGCAGAATTATACACATGGATTTAGGTTCAAGAGATGCAGTTCATTAGACAATATAATAATAATGAGATCACTCTTCATGTTTGTATATGTATTAGAGAGGTGATATTTGATAGAAAGGAAATATGAACTTAATTAAAAGAGTAATTTTGTTTTTTACATCGTCTATATTAATAGATTTAATATGACAAAAAATATAGTGGGTTCCATGCTCCTCTAAGATCCTTATGTACCATATTATATTTTGGTAATGAAGTATATGACTTGTGGGGGTTATAAATTCCATGTTGTGGTCTTGATGTTTGAGATTCAACTATATGTTGGATAATAGGTTCACCCCGACTTTCAGTCCACACAACTTGGTAATGTCACCACAACAGTTTGTTGTTAGATTATTCTTAATAATATTTCCCATTTATTAATTATTATATATTTTTTCATGAATAGTAATTTGGAACCTCCTAATATTAATTATTTTTCTTTAAATTATCTTATTTTTTATTGATTCCTTCGAATATGATTTTTATCTGCATATCAAATCATTCAATGTGGTATGGGATGCTTTAGATTATCATCAGATCACCCACATAATCATCACTGAATTTTTTGTCATATTTATAGTGTATACAAAAAAATTTGGCGATGACCACTCTTACCACTTTCAAAATCCTTATGATAATCATCATATTTTTTTCATCTAATGTTTTTATAAATATATTTATATTGGTTATAGTTTCATAAGTATGGTATGGAAATGAACCTTATTCTCTTTGATGTTGGGACATAAAAAATGAAAAATACCTACTGTATTGGGGATGCAATAATTAATCTATGATTCAAATGAGGGAAGTATTTTCCCATTATCCATGTTTCATGTGACTCTTTAAGGATTTGATGTATTCGTCTGGTTGGAACATATTATAAAGGTAAAAATTATTTGATATTTTCATTTTAACCATTTATATGAACATAGTAAACATTTTATGATATTATTGATCTCAGAATAGATTTGGATTTATATTTAACTTCAATGGAATGTGTTTTCAATGTAGGGTTTGACTACTCAAACAATCATGCATTTCAATTTTATTAATTTGAAGGTCAATAGTGGATGTGATACATGATTGTTTCCCTAGTTCACATATTGATGGATAATTGTTGTTATATGATTGTTGTTGTAGTAGATTGAACCAGATCAATTAAATGTATGACTCTTTCATATATGTGTGAATGATTAAATTCATGTTTTTTCACTCATTGAATATCAAGATGGTTTTTTCTCATTATTCCATAGGTATAAAATTATATTTTTATATTAATTAATTATTATTTTGTGGGATATGTGTTGGGTGAAAAAACTCTTTTCTCAAATTTTTTTTTCTACATAAAGTCCAACTGAGATTATTTCTCCATGATTTCATTCAGAAATATCCATCGATATTTCGTAACATTATTTTATTTCTCTCTCTTTATATATATCATATATAATAGATATCATGGAATATAGTTATATGTTTTCGTGAATTATATAAATCTTGACAGTTATAAATAATATTAAGAGGAATTTTTAATCCAATGATGCACCCATTCAAATCTAGAATATTTTTATCCCACACTCATTAATCCTTAGAGAGGTCCCCTAGAACTATAAATTACAATATAAAATAAATATTCTATTATAATAGTGAAATGTTGAAGTAATTATACCAATCCTAGAAACCTGAACCAATCTAGTGATTTTATTTTACATACATGGATAAGAGGGATAGTGATGTGACTGATTGGATAGCCATTTTCATCGAAAATAAAAATAATTTCATATTATTTGATTAACATTATTTCAAAATTATCAGTTAATAAAAAACTATATTTTCACCCACTATTTATTCAAATATATACATCTCACAACATTTGATTTATAATATCTATTTTATTATATATTCTAGTATAATGGATACATATTTAAATTTTCATAATCGGTACTATTTTTTTGTATATTGTACAAATTTATTTTGATTTTCGTTACATTCCAACTATATAAAATCCTAAATCCACATTAACATGTGTGAAAACACCAATAATAATATTATGTACATTTATTTCCTTATTATAGGACTATAAATTGTATTATTTAAACAATGGTTTTTAATCTTATTTCCAATTTTGTTAAGTCAACCCATTATCATTCTAATTACTCCAATTTAATTTTATGTTACACTAGTTTACTAACACATAAAATATGCTTGTATACTAATTAATATGGTGGATGTAATTTTTAAAAAAATTCTCATTTAAGGGTATTATTTAACATTTGAATAAAAGATATTTATTTCTCTCTTCCTATAATGGTTAATATTATGTGGAATTTATATAATTGTTAACACATGTCTACTAAAAAATTTACATATATTATTTTTATATAATTTTATTATTTCATGGTCAATAATTGATTTAAATTATTTGACTATGTTCAACTAACTAAATAAATAAACTACACACCACATAAAAAAATAAATATCAATTTATATAATAATTAACAATAAATATTTGACATGATAATAATCTTCATCTAAAATTTAACCTTCACCAACTGGTAAAAACTACATTATGGTATACATTTATTGAGTTGTTTCATTTCTCTAATAACTTATGTAAATTATTATATAGATTTTAATCAAATTATTTCATGAGCCATATCCAAAAAATATGAATATAATCCTTTATGAATGACAACCCTCTCACATGTGACTGTAATCATGAGATTATGGTTATGTAAAATTTTCCATGGACACCAATTCTGATACATGATAAAGAAGGGATGGATGATTTATAGATAATATTATTTAATTGAATAGTTAATATTACATTGAAAACTGTGTTAAACAATAATAATTACTAAATTAATCCAACACATACATAATTATGTAAGGCCCACGATCAATCAAAACATACACTGAGAATCAATAAGGAATACTAGGATTCATTTAAATTTTAAATATAAATTTATTATATTGAATAATAAAACAAATAAACAAATATATATATATATACTAAAACATTATCTATATATTTCAACCTATAATCCATTAATATAAATGAATTCTGACCACTATAATTTATTATAAATTTAATAATATTTAATAAGTTTATGTACATGGAGAGTAATATAGAGGTAATAAAATATTCTCATTATACATTAGATTAAATCCATTTGAGATATCTAATAGTTGACCAATATGTATTTCAACATTATATGTCATGTGACATGAGCAATGTATGGTCTGTCTCATGCACAATGTAGTTACATGTCTTTTATTCCTACATATAATATTGGCATATATACCAAAAATAGTATCATCAGTCAAGAGACAATGTCTATAATGTTTTTATGATCTCAATTGATATTATTATATATAAGATATGTAATAGTAAAAATTTATGTGAAGTACATCGTGTAAAATATGACCATTACTTGAAATTTAGTTTCATTTCTTTTGAATGAATTTTTTGTGACTATACCAACACATGACAATGAACATCATATTAAATATACATCCTATAGAATAAAATGTATCTAAGGTCATGTAAATTCATCTACAAAAGAGGTAGTCTATTTCACATACTAAATAATTTTCATAAAAAATCACATGATATGAATAAAATCACTCTACATATACCTTTCAATGGTTGGGAGATGTATTATGGGGTGTAACTTCCATAAAAACACTATATAGTCCATGTATGGCCAAATCTCTCTACTAGTAGTCAATTCTCATTGGGAAATGAATCATTATATTAACCACATGGATTTCAATGATTTAAGAACATTTAAATACATGATTTACATAGGGTGAAAATCATGTGGCCTATATATTTTTTTAATATTTTCTATACATATTTAAATTTAAATAAAACCATGTGTTGTGATAGAAATAAATTTGTAGAAGGTTATGATTCCATACACTGAATTACACGAAGTGTCAATATTCACCAACTCAACTTCCTATATGGATGAAAATTGAAATACAATGTGAAATTTACCATATTAGTATTTGTAATATTATTAATATCCTAGATAAATTGGTTTCAGTAGATATAATATTTTAGTAATATTTTTATATATGATCTTATTAATGTTTATTAAAATGTAAATGATTTTTTTTCTAAACCATTAAATATAGAAAATGTTTCAAAAAATAAAAAAATTTAAAAAAACCTATTATATTGATAATATTTGTTATATATAATTATAAAATTTAATGTTAAAACTATGAATCCACCTGAATATTTCACCTACATTGATAGAGTTATGTTGTTGATTGATTATAGGGTTTCATCAGTTAATATATAACAACCTTATAAAAAAGAATACCAAAACCATTGGATCTCATATATATAATATAATAAATTTTATTAATAATAAATTTATAACAATAATTAAAACAAATTGGATGACCATATACATTATTATAACTCCCCTGAACTAGATTACACATAGATGTTCCCCAAAACCGGTTGGCAACATGGCCTCCAGCCCATCTTCACAAAATCTAGAGGATGTTGAAAAGAAATGATGGTCTAGGGTGTGAACATAGTAATATTATTCCCACAGTACAGGAGTGTATCATAGTAGGTAAAATATAACAACTGTTAAATAGTTGAAGGGTTATAATAAACAAATGGAAAATAAGAGGAAGACTGGTATAATAATCAATTGAGTAATTGATCAAAATATACAAGTCCTAATTATGGTATATTTGATGTCACTAATAATATGGAAATCATGGATAAAAATAATAAATTATAACATGATATTAAAAATTATAAAAAAACTATATCCCCAGTATTCCATGATCTGACTCGGTCATCTGCTACCATCTCCATTATACGAAATCGAGAAATCAGGTGTGCTATGGAATATAATTCATGTTATGAAAAAAATAATACATTTAATTTGAATGGGTACCAATGTCTCACTGATAGACTATGAGAAAATACCAATAATCTACACCTATATATTAATATGGTATTATTTCTATGTAATATAAATAAAAATAGTGTGAAATAATGCATATATTAATGTAACAAAATATAATTATTTAAATACCCATGTAAATGCTTCCGCAGTTGGCTTGTTTCTATACATGTAACTAGTTCATTAATTTATTGACATATATTTTATATATTTATGTTTCATGGAATCAGGTAGTGATGTTAATAGTAAAGGTGTTCTTTGAACTACGATATATACCATGAGAGGGGTTGAATCATTGTATGACAGATTAACACAACTACCCATTAAGATCTTGTTTCTTCGTTAAACAAATGTATTTACACTCCCATAATTGTAGCATTGTATAAAAAATGAATCATTTCATGAGACAGGAAAAAATTTACCCGGTTCACCCTCACATGGTTACTTCTAAGTGCCATACAATGTATATTATATTATGTACCAAATTCCCTAAGGATCACTACTAAAAAAATTTAGGATAGATCTCATATATCAACTGGATAACTTTTCTAACAATGTTCTATTATAGATATCTACCATCACAAAGGTTAGTCACAAAATCTCTTTTGATTCTCACTACCAGTGGAAAGGATCAACTTATATAGCTTCCTTTGATCACATATCTAAATGGATATGCTCAAAATTTATTGACATGTAGGTCAATTCATTATTAATAATGAACGAATCCACAACCTTATATAGATTATATATTGATTTCCATTATGTGCTTCTCCTTCACTTCTGGAAAAGAAACTATTTGAAACACATCCACATTCAAGTCATTTTAAACATACATATCTTTACTATAGAAATATTCATTACATCTACATTCAATGATATTTAAGATAATCCATGACATCATTCCACTACCATGAATTTAGCAGTGAATAATATAAAACAACATGCATTGGTTAATAGTGTATATTGTCTTTGTTCTTCTTCCCCATTGGATCAAAGATATGAATCTAATACATCTCACAACTAAATAAATGCATATATCTCTTTATGATGGACTCTTGTATGACTAATCTACATAGGACCTTGGTTTGCAACCCCTTTCGTGAGATCATAGATCATACCATCTTGGGAGATCCTAACATGATTATGTGTTCATGCTTTGTTTGAAATCCTTGTACGAGTCACCTTTCACACATCACATGAGACCCCCTTCACAATTTTACCATGAACATGGTGAGAATTTTATTTCATGCTTTCCATGAGTCCATTGTTAGAGATGAATTTCACACTTTTTTTGAGTCATGAATTATATAAATATTTTTGGATTTTCACAACACCCTTATAAAATTTTTCTTTCTAGATTTTCAAAACATCCTCGTGCAAGATGTTCTCCAGATCATTTGCAACACTTAGTTGTTTTCAATTGCGTATACACCTTCATGACATCACTCTATGATCCAACATCACTTGATTAATCTTTGAACATTATTCTTGGACAATAAATATGATATAAAGATTTATTAAAACAATATCAATGTTTAAAGAATGGATATGAGGTTTCAATAAGAATAAACCAATTGTCATAACTCTACTATTTTTGGTAAACCATCTGTTCCACGACCACAAAACTCACGCTCCACGAGTCCCCATTGTGAGATCATTTTACAATCAGGTTAAGGTAAGCAATGATTTCTTCTAATGTTTTGTGGTATCTATCACAAGTTCCAAATACAACCATGATTGTTTCATGAAATCTCATCACGAGATCCAGAGACAATCATCTACTTTGAAAAATCTAATCATGAGAACAACTGTCCATCACACATTGATATCACGTGCTTGAAAATATCTCAAATGAACATGAATTAACTCTTTCATTTCAATCATATAAGTATCTTTGTAAAATTTCACAACATAACACATTCACTATTATGTGAGATCAAGAATTCATGCTTTCGAGAGTTTAAGAAACACTCGCGCCATATTTGTTTGGTTTATCATTAGTTGTACTGTGATATATGTTCATCATTCACACTCTGTGAGGATATTTCATCATTTGTGATCTATGAGATCAAACCATCATTTGTGCTCTTCATGATCAATACAACATTCACACTCCATGATATTATTTCATCATTCACATTGGCGTGAGATAAAACATCCATGAAAACCACACATGCCTTATTTGACAACTATGCTTCATCAATAACCTTAAATATTTTCAACAAACACAATCAACCCAAAATAACAATTATGTGACTCATATAATTCACCGTAACGAGTTTGTTGATGCATTATTTGGCCAAATGAATGTTATTGTGGAAGAGAAGTATAATCATAGAGAAATTAATGAAGATATATATATTTTTAAAAATATATGGGGAAAAATTCCTCCTCTGTTCAATCTGAATGTTTATGTGTTTGAATATAAAGGTCCAACCAATCGGACATTGAATAGATTATGCAGTATTATTATTTCATTTGAGATGATAATTGGAGATAATTAGTCCGTGGAAATGGGGATGTCTAATGAATAGTAAATCAAGGAAATGAAAAAGATCACTGTTGATGATTATATAGAAGAAGAAGAGACATTTGATGACATTAAAGTCCATTCGTTAAATTTAAGAATAAGAAAATGAATGGTCAAGGGAAAGCTCCCATTTATATGATTTTGATATGGAACGGTTGGGAATCATGTAGTGAGGTCACCTAAGAAGATTCAAAATTATTTTGTGGATGGAGTTAAAATTCGAGGGAAGAATTCTTTAGTCAATGTGAATGGTATGAAAAATTTCTTAAAAAGTATGAATCTACATTTCAAAGAATGTTGTAGTTTAGACTGTTCTGAGGAAAAATATTTGGGGGATAAAAACACCATGAGAGAAGTGATCATTTGGAACGTCTTATTTGCGATTAGTCAGTGTCTCATCACTAAATAGTTTGTCCAGATAGGTTCTTCTCGATGGGCCTACAAGACCTTCACAAATAATACAATTTTTTCGATGGGGGGATAATGCTCGTTGAAAAAGTTGTGGTGCACTTTGTAAGACAAAATGTAGAAAAGGGTAATTGTGACAAGATTTAATTCTCGTCAGAAATACTGTGTTTCCTGGTTGGTTTTGTGATAGGGCCCATCAAAAATCCTTTTTAACCACCACCCCCAAATTAAAAGGTGTGGTGGACATTTGCGATGGGTCCTATCATGAATAATCTCATTGCATCTAATAAAACATAAATATACACCCAACCATTTTCCTCACCTCACCCTTATTTTTCTACACCCCATCTCTCTACTAAAAAAATTCACTCAAAAAATTTCATTGTTTATGATTTGAATTGGGAGAATTATTCATTGTTTATATCCTACGAAAGATTCAGTTTTAAGGTATTTATCTATCTCATTTATTTTTTAGATAATTCATTTTATTTTCTTTTAGTTATAATTATTTTAAATTACATGTAGTTAAATTATATAAAAAATATGTAGTTTTCATTATCATTATTTATGACTATTTTTAAAAATAAGATGTGATCCGTATGATTGAGTATTAATTAATAGTTATGATATTAATTATTATAAATTAGTAATAATTAATATTAAATTGTAATAATTCGTATGAAAATGTAATAATTACTATTAAATTGTAATAGTTAGTTTTAAATTGTAATAATTAGTATAATATTCAAATAAATTGGGTTAAATTCTAATAAGTTTTATTAAATTATAATAATTGGTATTAAATTATAATAATTATTAATATATTATACTAATTAGTAGTAAATTGTTAAAATTAGTAATAAATTGCCACAATTTGTAATACATTTCCCAGATTAGAAAAATTTATTAATAATTTATAAAAATTAGTAAAAATTTGTAATAATTGGTATTAAATTATAATAAATATTAATAATGACTACTAAATTGTAATAATTTAAAATAAATTGTAATAATTAATAATAAATTGTAATAATTAGATATAAATTGTAATAATTAGTAATAAATTCCAATATGTAGTAACTAATTCTAATAATTAGTAATAAATTTTTATAATTAATAATATAATGATTTAATTAGTAATAAATTTAATTAATTAGTAATAAATTCTTATAATTAGTTATAATTAGAAATTTTTAATAATAAATTATAATAATTAGTAGTAAAATCCAATAATTAGTAATAAATTATAATAATCTGTAATAAATTCAAATAATTAGCACTAAATTTTAATAATTAGCAATAAATTGTAATAATTAGAATGAAATTGTAAAAAATATGAATAAATTTCATTAAAAAGTAATAAATTGTAACAATTATTAATAATTAGTAATAAATTTAAATAATTTGAAATAAATTTTAATAATTTGTTTTAATTAATAATAAATAATATTAAAATGAAATAATTATTAATTATTCTTAATAAATTTTAAAAATTAGTAATAAAGTATAATAATTAATAGTAACTCATAAAATATTATAATAAATACAAATAATTGGTAATAAATTTTTATAATTATTATTATATTGTAATAATTAGTAATACATTTTAAAAATTTGTAATAAATTGTTATAATTAGTAATGATTATATATAAATTGTAATAATTAGTATGAATTAGTAATAAATTGCAACAATTAGTAATAATTAATAATAAATTGTTATAATTTGGAATAAAATATAATAGTTACTAATTAATTCTATTAATTAGTACTAATTTGCAATAAATTCCAACAATTGCCATTAAATTCTATTAATTACATATAAATTGTAATAATTAGTATTAAATTGTAATAATATTCATATAAATTAAAATTAGTAGTAAGAAATTGTAATTATTAGTAATAATTTGTAATAAATTGTAATAAATTGCAACAATTAGTAATAATTAGTTATATATTATAATAATTATTAATAAATTATAATAATTTTTAATTAATTGTAATAATTAGTTATGAGTTTTAATAATTATTAGTAAATTGAAAAAATATTAAAAAATTGTAATAATTAGTAATAAACTTTAATAATAAGTAATAAATTGTTATAATTTGAAATAATTATTAATAAATTTAAATAGTTTGTATTAATTAGTAATGAATTATGATAGTTAGTAACAATTAGTAATAAATTGGAACAATTTGTAATATTAAGTAATAAATTGTAATAATTAATAATAATTAGTAATAAATTCTACTAATTAGTTATTAATTCTCATAATTGGAAATAATACATATTACATAAGTAGTAAATTCTAATAATTATTAATATTTTGTAACAACTGGTAATAAATTTCAATAATTTGTAATCATTAGTAATAAATTGCAACTGTAAGCTATAAATTAAAACAATTATTAATAATTTTTAATAAATTGAAATGAATAGTAATAAAAAGTTATAATTAGTAGTAAATTATAATGGTAAAGGCCAAAAATTTCCATGTAATTTTTTTAAATAAATTGAAATTTTACGAGTCTGTGAAAATTGACAGCGCATGATTATGAGGCCCTGAGTCCTCAGAATGAATTTCTGAACATTATTTCACGTACGTTCAATAAACGTGCGAGCAAGGTTTTCTATATTTTGAACTGGTGCTTGGAATTGAAATAAGTGGACACAATTGAACTCGTAGGGCCGATATTCACTTAAAGAGACTTTCTCCACGATGGTAGTTGGCCGAGGATAGATGTTTGTTTTTGGGTTTTTCATGAAATAATACAATAAAAATTAAAATGTAAATCATTTTATTTTTATTTTATTTGATAAAACCTCCATGTGGATGTTGGGAAGTGAGGACCGCATGACCTTAACCTTCAATGAGAGGCTATGGTGGTTGGGAAAACCCCAGCACATACTCTCATGAGTGGTTATGGTGGTGGGAACCACCTGAGGCCTAAATCTCTTCAACACCCTCATTATTGCGGATAAGCCTATTGAGATTCCTCCGCATTAATTGTGTCAACCATCCTTAATTTATTATGCCATCCCTTCCCCACTTAATTATTCTATATAATTAATTAACCCAATTTTGAATTTTATACCAAAAAATATAATAGATATCATAATAAATTATTTCGGGGGCTATCAATTTCATTTTGGATGAATTGGAGAGAGGAGGAGCTCTTGGATAAATAATTCCAAGGAAAAACTTCTTCTCCAAAGGAAGAATGTGGAACTCAAATTTGACATTATTCCTCTGGACATCCTCCAACATGGGACATCTTCAATCGACGATCGTCTTTCCCTCCCCAATGACGCCATCTCCTCCCTCAAAATCACTGTCAATGAACAACCTGATGTAGGGTTTAATTTATAAGTGATTTTATATTACCATGTTCATCTATTCTAAAAAAACGAACCCAAATCAACTCTATTTTTTAGATTTATCCAAGAATGTTTTTATTTTGCGGGATTTGGAATGAGAAAATTGTAGATTTTTGAAGAGAGGGTGTTTGAATTTTTTCCATTACATGTTCATAATATTCATGTTATTCAAGTATAATAGCTTCTTGTTACTACTCTAATGCAGAGAGTGTGGGACAAACAAACATGGCACATCCTCTCCATCATTTTCTAATGAATTATGTGTTTTTTGGAAATGGATGTAGACAACGAATGCAATGAAGGCAATGATGCCACCGCCCTCGGCCTTCGCCATTCTACGCCGCCCCAAAATAAACTGTCCACTCCGTGCCACCCCAGTCCAAACTGCCTTTTCCATGCAGCCCCGGGTCGAGCCACCCTCGCCGAACCCTTCAGAGCCACCCAGCTGCAGCCGCTATCCATCGATCTGCCGGCGGCCGGGCCACGCCACCGCGACCGACTGGCTCTCGTCGTCTCCATCATCCGCTGAACAGAGCCGTCGTCCGCCGGGTCCACTCCATCTGCCGCACTGAGAAGCTACAACCGTCGTCCGTGCCATGGTCGTCGTTCGTCGAGCCACCCCATGGATGTCTGTGACGCCACTCGTCCGCACCACCTCATGACTATTTGCACCACCCCGCGGCCTTGCTGCACAACGGTTCTCCGTGGACATGTCGCCCAGCGGCCCTTACGGCCTCAATGCCCCTCACGGACCCAGAATCCCCTCATTGTAGGGCCGCCCAGCTCAATATGGGCTACACTATGGGTCATGCCAGACCTAGCAAGTCATACTGGGTATGTCTGACCTGGTCAGACAGGACCCAGGCTCACTACGACCCATTTATTTTTTTTGGCCATAACTTCGGCACCGGATGTCCGTTTGACGAACCTTCACCGAAAATGGAAATCATTGAATGATTCGGTCCCATTGAGTATACCCCACATGGAATTGGTTTGACATGGGAAATGGTAAGGTTGGATTGAGTGCCAATACAACTGGGCCCCCGGGACTAAAAAGATAATAACTCACAGACCGGGCATTCGATTGGCATGCCGTCTATTACGTTGAGAAGACTAGGATGTAGAGGACGATTGAGATAAATTATCATGGGACATAGTGGAAGTTGGAGTATTGACATATGTCTTGGGAAGTGGCTTCCCCAAGCGCGATACATATGGAACCCTGCGAGTGGCTGAGACCTGATGACTGCTGACTATTTTGACTTAGAGTAACTCGACTGGCCCAGTGGGGAGCGCCATGGTGACGTGACAGACCCACAATACTCGACAAGAAGAGTTCCTTAGATGGACATGAGGGGATCACCTTGTTGATGTGATAGTCCCATGGTGGGGTGCTCCTTGGTGACGTCGCAGACTCATGATACTCGACAAGAGGATTACCTCAGCTGTCCATGGTTTGTGGGAAGGGCCTCTGTGTGACGTGGAAGGCCCACTGTACTCAATAGAGGAATATTTTTCTAGTATTCGAGGTGTTCGATGTTGTTACTAGGAATGTTACTTGATACTACCCATTGAATAAATCCTGGTGTGAGCTGAGTCAGTACCACTGTGTTTTTTACAGGATTGAGATGGATTACTTTATAACATAGGTATATGTATGGTCATATAACTAAGTAAGGTTATCTTTTGATTTCATACCTTTTGATTTATTCATGATGGATTTTTTGATACCTAGAGGGTTTCTAAGTCCCTACTGAGTATCGTTAAACTCACCCCTGGATAGGATATGCTTGCACCTTGTTCTATTGGATGCAGACGACAGACATCACTGACTGAGGCTGAGAGTACCAGGACTGGATGGTACATAGAGGTTTACCATACGACATGTCGGTATGCAGAGGCGATGGGTGGACGTGGAGTACTGATGGGAAATCTATACCTACCCTTAAGGTAGAAACCATAGAGGATGACCTAACAACTAGCTTTCCCATCTCTTCAGTGGTATTATACTACAACTATACTTGTACATTCTAGTTGGGATTGTATTCTAGACCCTTTTACTTACTACACTCACTCTATTTACTGTTCAGTTTAAATTTTTTATAATTTTATTGTGTGCTTGGTTACGAGTTCTTACAAGTTATACAAGCAATGCCTTCATAGTTTTAGGGAATACGCCTTCGGTGCACGTCACTAGCCCCTGGCCTATGGAATGAGGGATTTGGGTGGTCATGGCATGGGTCCTAGGGAACTGGACTTGACAATAATAATTAGAAATAATTAGTAATAAATTGTAACAATTAGTAATAAATTTTAATTCTTATTAAAAAATTAGACTCATTAGTAATAAATATTAATAATTTTTAATAATTATTAATAAATTAGTAATATATTATGAGAATTTGTAATAACGTATAATAATTAGTATTAATTGGTAATATATTTTAACAATTAGTAATAAAATATAACAATTAATTTTCATTAATTAGTAGTAATTACTAAAAATTAACCGTGATTACTAATAATTACTAATAACTAACAATGATTACTGATAATTAGAAATAAATACTAATAATTAGCATTATTTAAAAATAATTATCAGTAATAGGAATAATTATCAATAATTAGTAATAATAATCAATAATTAGAAATACGTAGAAAAAATTTCAAATACTTAGAAGTAATTTCTATTAATTAGAAATATTTTGAAATAATTAAAATTGATTTGAAACAATAAGTTATAATTATTAATAAATTGTAAAAAATTGTAATCATTTGTCGCAATTTAAAAATATGATTTGTGGCTCCATATTTCCTCATAGCTCATCTCCTTGCAATTTTTCACCCCATGAGATCACTATTAAAAATATATCCTCACATATGTATATCGATTTTTGTATTCATGAGAAAGGAGAGATATTCAACAAGGCCTTCGTGTCTTCAATCTTGTGCATACAAATACAAATATGTATATTTCGAAGCAGATTTTTCATTATCGTTTTAGTTATAGAATGTTGCAAGGAGATGACCCGTTAGAAAAAATAGGATCTTTTTCCCGAAGGCTCATCTCATGGAATCTTTCTTCTTTATAAAATCACTATGAAAAAACTACTCCGATTTATGGATAACAATTTTTATATGCAAGAGGATTGACGATAGTTCCACGAGTACTTCTTTCTTTCTAGGCTCATGAATTCCAATATGGATATCCATTCGTCCGAGAAGAATTTTCATTGAGATTTATATTGGACAATGTGGAGATGAGTCATTGTGAAAAATAGTTTCTGCCAATCTGGTAGAAATTGTTTCACCTATAATTATCAATTATTAGTAAAAAATAGCAATAATTATTATTACATAGTCATACATAGTATGAATTTAATAATTTATTGTATATTAGTATTACTGTTTTTAAAAATATTATAAAATAGTATGAAATAATATTAATTATAATAAATTAATAAAAAGGGGAATTTATTTTTCTTCTATTTTGGATAGAGATTTTCATATATCAAATTATACACCATAAAATATTTATTTTATATTATTTAGATAAATATAAAATAAGGAAGTTTAAAAAGCTCATTATTTGATTATCATGCTTGGATAAGTTAGTGTAAGAATACAAATGTTCCTAGATTGAATCTTCTATATATTGAGGGTGTTAAATCATTATTATCATTTGCAACATCGTAAAAAGAATTCGATTCAGAAGGGAAAATTATGTTTCCTTGTAAAAAATATTCAACAAGGACATTTGACACATTTGAAATGTTTGCGACATTTATCATATTTTGGTAATAAACCAAATTTTACTTTTTGGTATCAACATAGTGAACACTATTATAGGGATGACACTAATAATTTTGTTTCAAATCCAAAACTGTTTCAAAGTATAGTACATAATGTGGATGGTCTATATTTTAAACAATTTTATTGTCAGGATGATATTAATTTAACTTCATACATTGAAGCATCTCATTTTTATTAGTTATTGAGGCCTGATGAGAATGAATTATATCCTGGAAAAATGATAAGAAAATTTGAAGACATTAATAATTTAATCGCTATTAAATAAGTAAATGGAATGTCAAATAGCTATTTGGAACAGATATTATCTTTGGTAAAGACACTAATATCAGATGTAGATGTGTTTCCTACAAATTTCTATGAGGTCAAGAGGCTGATTCATAGTCTTTTTCTTAGTTATCATAAGATTCATTCATGTTAAGTTGATTTCATCCTATATTATGGTGGAAGTGAGCCATTGCATAGTTTTCCAACATGTAGAAAATCGAGGCATTAATATTCTCAAATAAGGTAGTCTGGATTGATTCCGTTAAAACAATTAAGATATTTCACATGTACACCCCAATTAGAGCTTTATTTTTGTCTAAAAAATTAGCTACATTGATGTCAATGAACTAAACCAATATTCTAACATTTAAATCCATATATAATCTTTATGATAGTTATTTCTGGAATAACTTTTAATAAAGTGCATCCATTTTTTTATTCAGAAGCCAGTAATGTGCGATTATGTCTTGATACTGATATTTTCTAACTATTTGGTTCTTATGATAGTTAGTATTCTTGATGTCTTTTCATTATAACTCCATAAAATTTACCACCAAGTTTGTTGAGGAATTATTTATATACATTTTGGACCTTACTAATTCCATGAAATACGAATAATAATAATGATGTTTATTTGAAACAATTGATTGATGAATTTAATTAATCATGAATTAATGGTGTTAGTATATTTGATTTTATAGAGAATTTTTTTTCTAAAAGATGCAATTTTTGGTAAACTAGTGACTTCAGATCATATGGAATGTTATCTCTATGAAGTAGACATTGTACAAAATCTTTTTTGTATTTTATGAGAGGCAAAAAATAATGTATGCCCATCAATAGGAACATATCATTTTTTTGGCAGTCTTCATATATTACATCCAACTGGTCATCATTTTCCGAGGAACAAATATCATTTCATACAAATCATGATTTAAATAGATGGACCTTTGTGGTGATCATAGGTATAGAGTTAAAATCAATTGTCACTTCATTATTCCCTATTGTGTTTGGACCAATAATAACCCAATAGAAAATTCATGCTTTAGGAAAGAACACGATTTGATAAAATAGAACATTTTCTATCATCGGCCGTATTGGTTTGATTTCATGGTCCATGACCAACTGAATTTCATGCATATTGAGAATCACTATGTTGATAATTTATTTCATACTATTTTGGATATGATATGTATGATGAAATATAATATAAATGCACAATTAAATCTTCCCCAAAATTTTTGGCGACCTAATGTTAAACTATTTGAAAATGTTAGGTCACAGATGTTAATGAAGCCTAATGAAGCTTATAAACTATCCAAAAAGAATAAATTATTATTTTGTTAGTGGATTTCAGGTTTGAGATAAACAGAATGTTTTCCTTAAATATAGTTAGATGTGTCATAAATGGTCATATTAACAGATTAAAAAGTCACCAATATGACATTATAATGGAAAAGATGAAGTCGAATTCATTTATAGTTTTGATGACATTTATTTTTTGGGATGTGCTAATAGACATATCATATATTTTTTTCAGAGAAATTTATTTGATGAAAAGTGAATATGATGCATTTTATAGACTGTAATGAAATGTTTATTTATTTTTTTGTAAACTAGAAAAAATAATCCCATATGATTTTCATGACTCAATGGAAAATTTTATATTACATTTTTTTAATGATGAGAAATGTGGAGAACTGAAATAGTTTTGATGGATGTACAGATTTATGAGATTCATGATAAAATTGAATAAAAATTTATATAATAACGTATAGGTTGAAGATACAATTACCAAAGATTATTTACGAGACGAAATGTTTTCTGCTCTCATTACATTAAATCTGAATATCCCTAAAAAACCAAATTTTTGGACCGTAATGATGGAAATTTTGATGATGAAATGGTCAATAAATTATGTATTTTCTTTTAGCCTAGACTTGATTTTAGTGGATTTCATAAACAATGGCTTTCAGTTGATTAACATCACAAAGCTCATATATATGTTCTTATCATCATTGAACAGATGAAAAAAATTTGTAAAATGAGTCATCCAAACACATATTCTATAATTATTATTATATTATAATATTCATATATTATTGTTAGGTTATATAATATTCGTATAAAGGAAAAACTTTATCAAATTATTGTAGATACTCTTGATGAAGATTATAAAAAAACATTTTCCTACGGTTTTCAAAAAATGGAAACATAAATTATTTTTGGTTTAACATATAAAATAAATTTAGTATATTATATATTGATAATTGTTTTTCAATTATTATGTTATGTCTACAGGCTGTTAAAATTGATAATCTGTATTCAGTCACCCACCATAAAAAAATGTTAAATCATTTAACGCATATGTGGTGAAGTGTTTTCGATTTCATACATGTGCATATGTGAAATGAAAAAAGAAACTAATAATGGTGTTTTTTTGAAACGATATCATTTTATAGAAAATGAAGTTGACCTTTAAAACATGCAGGAATAAATTATTGAATTTTGTCATCTGGGATATAATTACATAACGTAATTTAAATGTAAGTGGTGGGATACTGAGAGGGGCTTGTGTGTTCGTCTGAATCATTGAATAATTAATTTTAAATATAAAATTATTCATGATGTATATGAATTATTTTTATTGGATAATGAGGAACATAAAATTTATTATTCAAAATACTGGGTCACATTAAAAGAGTTGAGTGATTGTTGGAGCCTAATAAAAATTAAATCTTGGAAGAAATATTTTTCTCAATGTGAACGTTCTTCTACTGATGTGGAAGGAATTGAATTTTTTCAAGAGACTTCTCCAAATCATTGTTTTTATTGAATATACATGATTATCCATGATGATAGGCCATAGATAAATGTTATGGTCATGATGATGCTAATTATGTTACCAATAAATTTGAAATGACAAGAGATGATGAAACTAAAACTTATATTTAAATTAATGATGTTGGGAGGGGATATGATGAAAATGACATCCTCATATATGAAACGAGAATACAAGATGAAAATATACATAAATAAACTATGGTTATAATCATATATAATATACAACAATATATAATAGTTTTTTTTCAACTATTTCATAACAATATACATTTTTTCATTCACATGGATGAGGATCACTATCGTCTGATATAGGATGTTGATCTACCATTGGACAAGTAGAATGTTGGATAATCATAATGTTAGCCTATTGGTAGTTTAGGGGTGACTCAGATATGGTGTTGTCTATCTTGATTGATGATTCCCACCCCTATCCGAGATTGATGTCCATGTCTTCGCATTGATCCACATGTGCAGATGTATGTTTACATGTGTATTTTAGTTATTTTTCAATATTTTTTTTATATAATAATTATTTTATTATGTCATTTATTCATACCATTCCAATTATAGATACATTATAGTACAGCTCTATATTTCAAAATTATGTTTTTGAATCATGGGTCTTATTTGATAGTATTCCTATTCATGTGAAACACCGCATATTCGATAATTGGATGTTACGTAAATAAAAAATAATTATTTTAAAACAAATTTAATTAATAACATGAGATTATAATTATTTTATATGGTTTATTATATTCCATCGATGACCGAATTTTTGAATATATCTAGAAGTCATGAAAGGGTGTTATGTGTTAGTGTTGTAGTCAGTTATTGATCAATATTAGAGGTAAAACAAAGGAGATATGATTAGTGATAGATTTTAATTAGCCTTTTTTCACCCTCCGACCTAATTAATGTTCTTATTATGTTTGCGATGGATTTTTTTCATACTGATTGGGTTATCATTTTCAAAGTATATCATCGAACGGTTGAAGAAATCGGGGGAGACATGAGTTAAAAATTGAGTTGGCATCCAAATGATTAGTACTCATAAGGAGGTTATGGTAATTAAAATTTTAATAATTTTAGATAACATAAAATGTTAATGGTTAATTTTATATTCATGTATGATGTCAAACATCTAGATATTATAGTGTTTGACGTTTGTAGGAGAATGTATTATGATCAGACCTTCAGAGAGATGAGAGTCTCTCTCTTTTGTTGGATTGTGGTCATTATAATTTCTTTTTCAGTTTAAAATTTAACTGTATATAATATTTTATCAATTTAAAATTGAAATTGATATATAAGGAGTCATTTGAAGATCTAATGTTTTAGGCATGAAGAGAGTGTTAGGAATATACAAATACTCATAAAAGTGCCCACCGATATAATAACACTAGACAGATGCATACGACCCAGTATGTCATTGGGAATAGACAAGTTATCAGTATCGTCTCTTGATTGACACTAGAGAGTTATTATGGAAGCACTGAAATGTCAGCATCCATCATGAGAGAATCTCGTGGAGAATCATCATCATCTACTTCATAGTATAAGGATCATCTATGAGAACAGAGTGATCTTACAGAGAATATTCATAGAGAGCATGAAGATATTCGTCAGTTGTAGCAACATCAATAGGATGAGCTCTGACAACAACACATACAAGAGGAGATGAGTCCATGATGGAAATAGTAGGAGTAGGATCCGCTAGAATACATGTGTCTTATAACTAATGGTTTAGGGTGGGAGTTCCCACCACCACCACCTCCTCCATCTTCTCTAGATGACCCTCTTCATTAGTGATCTATTTATTTTTTATGATTAAATATTTTTTTATAATTTGTAATGTAATATTAACTATCTAAATTTTTATAAAGCATGTTTTTAAATTGATGTGAATGTGAATTTTTTTAATTACATTGTTGTTTTTAAATACTGATTATTTTCTTTTCATTATTTTTTATATTTATATGAATAGTGAGGTTTTTGTTATTTTAAATTTACGTATTATATTAGTAATATTTATATTATTATTTTATTAATAAAAATATTATTATTATTATTATTTTAATAATAATATTTTTTATTTTAATTTTATTATTTTATTTATATAATTTTAATTTAATTTTATTTATATTATTTTATTTTTATTATATAAATATTTTTTATTATATTTTTTTTATTTTAGTAATATTAGAATTATTTTATTAGTATTATTATTTTATTCAATTTTACTTATTTGGTTATTTTATAAACTATTTTTGATGGGTCCTGTTGGAAATATATTTCAAATGGGCCATCAAAATATAGTTTCGAAAACATTGGGAGCATATTTATTTTATTGGAGATCACAATAAGTTATTTTAAAAACCATGATAAATGTATTTATGATGATTCCACGATTTTTCAGAAATACATTAATTTTGTTATGTGACCACATCGGAAAAAAAATATTGGCAATGGGATCATGTCGCAATTTACTCGTCGCAAATGCACCCATTTTCTATAGTGAAAATTTTATGAAGTAGAATATATGGTATCTATTGTAAAAAATTTCCAAATTAATGGATGAATGAGAAAATGATAGAGGAGAAGTCAATGGATGAGTTGACAATATGATTAAATTAAATGTTTCACTTCGAGAGATAGACATTTGGAGAGCCAAAAAAATTGTCCAAAATTGTAGTTTTTGAATTGAAACACTTTTTTAAAGATACTGAAAAAAGAATTCATATGTAATAGATATTATTTAAAAGATAAAGTATTAAAATATAGTTATCCCAGATACAAACTATGAGTAAAAGGTAAATGTCTAATAATAAAAAGGACTGATGTATGGTTTAAATAATATACAAAATGTTTTAGAAAAATTCATCAAAAATATTTAAGAGGAGGTTCTCAACTTATAAAGGAAATTCATTGATCAGGAGAAACTATTAACTCAATAAATATAGGCCAAAATGGAAATAGGAAATGGGAAATTATAGTTCAATTCATCGAAGAAAGATTTAATGGAATGTCAAGAAAATAATATAATAGATCTAAACATTAGGGATGGTATGATGCTTGATCGAAAATAAAAATTAATAAATATTGTTGTCTTACCAATGACAAATGATCTATGATTTATGAATGATTTGGGTATGATTTATAGACATATGATTTATTGAATCTAATAGAAAACTAGTAGTAAAATATTGGGACATATAAATGCACCATGAGTTATATTTTACTATTTTGGAATGATGATATACTCATGACATGTCAATTCCATTTACAAGAGGCATCATATTGGAAAGGAACAAGAGAGGCATCTATACAGAGCTCAATATTCTAGGAAATAATTTGAAAATTGGGTTTTTCATGTTTTGAGGATTTAGAAACATGCAAATAAGATTCTCATCATAAATGAAAAATAATGTGTCAGAGAAGACTGAATTTGAAAATAAGATAAATCTGAGTTTATCATATATTTGATGTAAAAATAAAAAAACCATTTTCATTAAGACAAGATGGCATTGATCTGTCACACACCAAGGAATATCATGATTTTGAATCAGTAGTAGGTATGAAGTCAAAAAAATGGATCCCAAATATGACATTTGATCATTTAGTGGTTACAGAAATCGATTTCAAATCAACATTAGATAATAGAATATGGATCAATAATATTTTATACACCTATCATATAGTAGGAAATAGTGAAATAGTATTAAGAATCCGATATTTCATGTATGTTTTTTTTATTTTTAGCAATAATGAAGGCTATAATTCTATTGTCTTTGGAAATGAAATGTTTACGGGAAATGACATGATATGTGAAGATCTCTATGTTATTGAAGGTCTAAATCACAACATACGTAGTTATAGTAAATTTTTTGGTTCAAGACATTACATAATCCTTTTCATGAAATAATGTGTCATAAAATAATAATATAGTAAAGACGATTTTATGGAATTAATACGAAAGTGAATCATTTCATTGTTAGTGGAGAAGAAGATATTTGATATCAATCTAAGGAATATGAATACAAGTAATGCAATAAAAAACATATTCATTTAATCCAAACATCCTTAGTTGATGTGGTAATTTTTTTTTCTTCTGATAACATCCAAAATTTATCACATGATTGTACACATACAAGTGATTCATGTCAACATGTGAAGATCATTATAATGAATATAAAAAAATTTAAACATAAAACAATTTCTTTTTGAGTAGGTTCATATTGATGTGTGAAATCTTATTTCACCAATAACTATTTATGGATGTAGATATATTGTTCTCAATATTGGTGATTTCAGAATAATGGCACGAGATTCAGTCACTAATCACATGCCTAAGGTGAAAATTTTGTAGAACAACATATCTAATTAATGATGAGAATAATCTTGGTGAAAATACCCATAATATCTTAATAAGAAATACAACAAATCCCAAAAATAGCAAATTAAAGGATTATTTCGAAAAACCTGTAATATGGCACTGAGATTCTATAAAAAGTACTCTACATTATAATGGATTAGTTAAGTGAATAAATCAAAAAATAAATAAGATGGGAAGAACAATTCCTATTGTGAATGAGATTATAGAGAAGTTTTGGAATGAAGTAGTGATGACATTTGTATACACAAATTATAAATCATTATTTTTTTCAAATGAAGAGAATAATACATATGTGAAGAAGTATGGAATGAATCCAATGTTGATGTAATTTTTATTATTTCTATGAATGTGTATCATTCTAAATAATGAAAATTTCATGAAGTATGAATACATTTGAGATGAATAGATAATTATTGAAAAATAAAAGAAATGAAAAATATATAAAATATTAAATAAAAGGATATGAAAATATGTTTAATTTAATGATGAAACCACAATAGAAAATGATATAAATAATTGTTAAATACATGATCATTCTCAAGAGAATAGTGATAAATAGAAACAAGGATCAGGGGTTTTCCAGTCCTTGAGTATAATTCAAATGAATATTCATATATTGAAAAGGATGATCATAATCTTCTATCTACAGAATGGTCAAGGAAACAAGTTGATATTGATTGACCGGACATTAAAGGTGATCATACAATGCTAATGAATTCAAGGAGGATAATTATATAATATAAAGTATAATACAAATCATAGTTGGAGCATAAATGATTCAATAATGTTGTTGGGTTGAGAAATGGGTTCAGTCTAAGAATGAAGAGTTAAAATAAAGTATGATGAATCAGTCATGGTAGATTTTTTTGATAGAAAAAAATAAGTATCTCATAGAAAACAAATACGTCATTTTCATGAAGATGAATGAAGACATAATATTTATTCGAGTTAAAGAACAATTAGATGTCCAAGTGTGCTCCCAAATAGTAGATATTGATGTTGATGAAACAATATTAGTAGTTTCAATGTTATATATAATCAGATTGTTATTGTTCATAGTATGTAAAAATGAATAATGTTTTCTTAATGGATTTCAAGTATTCATTTCTTAAATTGGGTGTTGAATAATATGATTATATTGAGTAGATTGATGGTATTATATTCATGATTATTATAAAAGTTCATTTCATTTGATGATGGAACATTATGTGTTTAGTGAATCACATATAGAATGGAATTGAAGACTCAATAATTTTCTAAATATTCTTGACTTTTAGAAAAATGGAATTGTTACAATCTATTTGTTAACATTGAGAATAATCAAATGATAATTATCCAAGTATATTTTGATGAACAAATATTTTGGGGATCATATGTAGTGAAATAAAGTCAATTAAATGTATTTATAAAAAAATTAAAAATATCAATGATTGGTGAACTTACATTTTTTTTTGGTTTACAGGTGACATAATGATATAATGGTACCTTCATTTCACAATCTCAACATGCCAACAAGGTTTTGATAATATTTGGAATGGATTATTCCATGAAGATAATAAATCTATATTCTTATGTAGATGAGACAATCATTTATTGTTGATTAAAATATAGTTACTGTCATATAATAGAGGCAAATAATTTTTACTCTATTTACTTGTTAGTGAAAAGAACGTATATTTTTTTACACATTACAGAAGCACAATGTCAATCTAACATAAAAGAACTGCATATAATTTTTTTTTAAATTATACTTTTCCATATCTAGGGGATGATGAATTTTAGTTTTTTGTATAATGAAATATGTCAACAAGATTTAGTAGGCTACACAAATGTACAATGCAATATTTTAACTGATGATAAAAAATCATCATTAGGCAGTGAATTGAATAATTTTTGTTTTTGTATTTCTTGGAGAATCAAGAAACTAGTTTTCATTTCATTATGTAATATAGAAGATGAATATGTTGTTTCTACTCAAGCATGACCTAAATTTTTATTGATATTATAGCAACATTTGGATATGGGATTTTTCATTAAGTACCAAATCAGAATACATTGACATAATTCAATTTCTATAAATCTAGTAAAAAATATTGTCCATCACATGAGAAAAATAACTTTTAATGAATGTATAATTTTATCATGGAGTGGGTGGAGTAAGGGCTTGTGGATTTAATGTGTGTTCCTAGAGAAGTACATGTTGCATACATTCTGAAAAGGGCCTTAAACAAATATGAATTTTTATGTCATTGAATGGATCATGGAGTTCAGTCAACTCCCAGCCTATTAATTTTTTTGGATGTGGGATATACTCTACCTATGGAATAATTAATTTTCCCTAGATATATTGATCTATTTTATTTACCATTTTACACATAACTAAGAATTTACCATTTGGTTAATAGAAAAAGGCAGAGTAATTTTATCAATCAAATGGTTGAAAATGTATTAGTCAATACATGGGAAGATGTAATTATGGGGGCCATGATATTGGTGATGTTTAAAATCCACCGATACTAATGATATTTAGTAAAAGGTTATATATAACTATTGATGAGGCTCATGTTTCATGTAGTTGAGTGGTTTTTAAATGATATGTGAAATTGATGAACATTATGTGGTAATATTTTTTCTCATACCGAGTATGGATCATGTTAGAATAGATTGTGGGTTTATTAAATCATTGATCTCAATGAGAATCACTAGAAGTCATCTTTTATAAAAGAGTGATGAATATTTAAAAGAGTATCAAAATATGAGGAGGTTTCAACAAACCCAATGGGGGAAATATTTAGAAAAAACAATGCATGTTGGTGATTTTCAAATTATTTTCATGGATTACAATGTTTGAGGCCCATGAAGAAGTCCAGTTGTTAAATAATAATTTAAGATATAGAATGGTTGTTTGATCACTTTATAATGATAATTCTGAACTGACCACATTGAGCTGGAACACTAAACCAATCTCACTGAGTGAGAATGATGAACTAATCTACTGAAAGGTGAATAATGAACTCATATCATGTAGCTCGATTGATTATCGGTTCTCACAGAGCACAATTATTGAACTGATTTAACAATGAATGAATACTTCATGATATCATAAATGCTTGATCCCATGCATGATATAATAGGTATAAATGTTATCCACAGTTTTCAATCATTATTTAAGTAATATTCATGTTTTACTTGACAATGCACCAGGTACGTGTTAATTACTACCAAAATATGATTCCATGTTATCAAAGGAAAAGATAAATTGATGGAAAAAAAATTATGATTACATTTATCGAAATATTATTACATGACATTTAGGTATTATTCAATGTGTGTCACATATTGTGAAGAAATTCATGAAGGAATTAAAATCCATGAAATCATTAAACGACTTGATTCACCTTTACATATCATATAACTTTCTATTTTCAAATCTAGATATTATGATCTAGATTGAAGGAATAAACATGAAGTGAAAACAAGTTAATCATCAATAATGGATTAAAACATATAAATATCAAAGATATAGGATATCATTCCTCTGAGATTAATGTCCAATTCAATATTCACAAAGATAAAAATGGATCAGAATAAAATGACATGAAATTGTTTACATGTGTAATAACATTGTTATTTTATTCCATCTAGTGCACAACAAATTAACATTCTACACATTGGATTCTATCTCATTTTTCTTTATTATCTCTCCCATTATTATTTTTAATCCATCTTCTTTATAATCAACATGAATCAACTAATTTCATTTTTTTTATGTTTATTCAAATATCGTTGACAATCATACCAATTGTTCATCATTAATTTACATTTCCATGTCGTGTTTCATTTTATTATATCTCAATCACCATTTGACAACAATCCCAACATGAATTTTTCCATGTTTATTATTACAAGTATATTTTTGGAAAAATATTTGATTGGTTCAAGTTTCATATTCAATATTCTTGAATAAGGGATAATTAAAATTTTGAAATAAATTTTTATTTGTATATTGACAATGTTTTCAAACCAATAACTTATATTAATTTGTTTTGCCATGATTCACTAAAATTATTTAGGTAGTGGTCAAGATAAGTAGTGATTAAAAGTATTGAATCATTCATTCTAATCTTGGTATCCCTAAGGATAGTAATCAGGTGGGATTTTTTTTTCTAATTATTTTATGAAACCCTAGCCATGGAAAGTTTGAATTAACATCACCGGCTCAATTATATTAGATTTTCATATAACCAATATCATGTGATATATTATTCTATATAATCTAGGAATAATTATTCCAACATGTTAACTCTCTCTAGACCAAGGAATAGTTTCCTCATAGGTAGATCTATATTTTTTTAACAAAGTCCAATAGTAAAATTCTCTTACATCGTATCATATACCATAGAACCATACCCAGTAAGGATTTATATTATGATTTTACATTGAGTTTGCAATTAATATTGATCCCTTCTCACTGTAAAATATTAATTCCAAAATTCCATTACATTATTTTATTATAAAACTAAAATGTTTGAGAGGATTTCTACACATATGGTTCAAAAAATTAGTTTCTACCACCCATTTAGGTCCTCATTAGACCAACATCACACTCACACTATAAATTCCATAGTTCTATGTGTAGTTTTGTAATAATAAATTTAATCTGACTTCAACCATAGTGAATTAAATGATATGTGCAAGATCATTAAATTTTGGCACTGTTTTGTTGGATTAAAAACTAGGCCTCGACACCAAAACATATGGACTGAACCTAAGATTAACTCATTTATTACCTTTTATCATTTATATTATTTCTTAAATTATTTTTTTGACACCCTTTTGTGTTATTACATGGGGAATAGTCCATGAATATGGCCCCTATAACTCATTTAATGATATATGAATCACAAGTGCTTCATTCATAAGAAACATAAATCAAATGGTATGTGTCAACAAAACACCATTTGAAAATGATTGTCTGTTCAAATCCTACAGGTTTGAACCCATAAAATATGCAACCTACAGTACTAGTGTTTGACGAATGAACCATTATTTATACACTCTCATGTTAAGGCTCACACATTCCCGATTAATAATAAGCTCATTAATATGTTCTTGAATATTTATCATTTTCATGTACATAAAAGTGATGATCCTAAAAAACATGCCTCAATATTCATGGATTTTTTGGATGCCATTAAAAACTAGGTAGTATCATCTGATTCTTTAAGAAAAAGAGTATTTCTCTTCTCCATATGAGACAAATCCATGGATTGGATCAAAATTCAATCTCCAATGTCTAGCAAGACTGGGAATAATTTATAAAATAATTCCTAGACAAGTATTTTATGCCTATATGAACATAAATATTATGTTATTAAATCCTTAATTTTTTTAAAATTGATGGAGAGTCATCATAGAAAGCATAGGATCATTTAAAAAAACTCACTCAGAAGATACCAGGTCATAGGATTGATATGTTTATATAACTCTATATATTCTATCAAGGACTCCAATAATATTCTCTCCCAATTATGGACATCTCCAATGATATAGGGATGATGTTTAGAACACCTAAGGAATACTAATAAATTTTAGACGTGGTCCCTCATAATTCTAGTATGTGGAAGAGTGATCACAGAAAACCCCAATGTGGAATCCACATTTTTGAAGAACATACTCGGCTAGCTTCACAAGTAGATCTATTAATCATGAATCATGAATCCATTATAATAACTAATTCACCAAATCCCCAGCTACCACTATCAAAGAGATAAAATCCCCTGAAATGTGTGGTGTCCCAAATGTATATCAAGGATTTATAGTAGGTTTTGGAAAATAAAAAACCCATTATTTTCTTTATATTTATTATAATAAAAAAATAAAAAAAAAATTAAACAACCAGAAAATTACTATCAGAAGAGGCCTCAACAACAACTACACCAAATAATAATGGGTTTTACTAACATGTATTGGGAAGAAAAAAACCAGTAATAAAGACCATTAAGATATCTAGAAATAAATGATGTAACTAGACTACCATAACTTGTTACCCAAAAAACCTTCCAACCTATAGCACAATCAAAATCTCATCCAGCTCCACCAATACCTCCAAAATTGTCCATTACACTTAAAAAGAATATCGATAATCTAGTTTATAAATTTTTATAAAATACAGATCACTCGATGACAATCAAATAGATTGAAATAGAGAATAAAAGGTTTTCTATTAATAAACTCAATCAAAAAATGGGTTAGATATTTAATAACTTGTTATAAAGATTTTTAAGAACATTACCATGTTTTATAGAGACATACCGAAGGGAAGTGAATAAATAAGTGGTTCAAAGGAGCGACATGTGCTTTAATTTTTAAAACCATATGAGGGAGAATAAATATTTCCAGTAAACCCAAAGGATTTAAAAAATTATAGAAGATGAAAATTATTATAAAGAAACATAATATTCTCAAGATATACCTTGAGAGGAACCTCTTTATGAATAATTGTATATTCAAAAGATGCCATGTGAAAATTTTAAATTGTGCCACCAAATTATAAATCACCTCTACATTTTCTCAAAATAATGTGCAATATAATAGTTTAGTGGACATATATGATATTTTTGGGGATTTTCATGAAATTTCACATCATCATTCCATTTTATGAGGAATCACCAAAACGTCTACCATTGTAAAATTTCAAAAATAGACGCTATATAACAAGAGAAAATATGTGATTTATGAGTAATATCAGTAAATTATGAGTTTTCTGTAGTTTTTCAGCATAAAATTCCACCACCGGTGAGATATCATGGGTGTGTCTCGATGTAATTAATAATATCTGGATGTAACATAAGAAAATACTTTTTAATATTACGATATAGTTTCAACACCATGTTGATGAGTTTATTTCATAATATATTAATTGATGATGTATAATTGACTATGGTGGCACTACAAATAACAGAATGATTAGTAATGTATACCACTTGAAATATTTAGTAAGTCTTGTCATTTATTGGTCAGTTCATTTTTTCATAGGAAATTTTATTTATGAACATGGAAGAAGAAGAAGAAATTCTAATAATCATAGGCAGATAATTCATAGCCACGATGACCAAAATGTTTTATGTAAATCAATAGAGGATCATCTTCTGAGTTGGTGACAGAAATATTGTGTTTGAACTACAAAAATAATCAAAATAAATAGATGATTTTTATTACTAGCAATACATATTTCTCACAGATGAAATAGATGACTAGTTGAAAATTGAATAATACAATTGTGAAATTCACATTGATAATGTTGATGGATATGCCCATGATGATGTAAAAAATATTATATGGGATTGTATTGCACAATTTATACACATTATTGGGTATGTACTTTATGATGTAAAAAATATTATAAGGGATTGTATTCCACAATTCATACCCTCGGTTATTCTGCAACAAAAACTTTTTCTAAAACCCCTCCATAGTGTACTCAAGTATTATGTTTTAGAGACTAATTCTGAACTACCAGTCATTGTTAACATATAAATGACACATTCACAAGATAAAAATTTTGTATATGTCTTAAACATACCTAAGATATCTATTTCCTATGGTGTGTGATGTCAAATGGTTCCATCCATCTTTATTCTCCCACAAAAATTTAATAGGGGAAGTTGGAGAACCCAAATGAAAACCCCAGAGGTGACTCACCCAACAAATGAAGATGGTTGTTATGGAAGAAAAACTAAAAATTCTAGATGTTGGAATAATTTTTTGAATCTTAACTAGATAGTTGTTGATCTGGATATAGGTCTTTCTAAATAAAGGATGTATCACAGTTGGAAAAAATGATGAAGATGAGTTGATCTCAAATCACCCCATCCCAAGATGGTGAGCGTGCATGGATTCCAATTCCCTAAATACAGAAACATGGAAATACAATTTTTCCATATCCATAATTGATCAAATTATATTAGACTAGAAGGAATGTAATTATATTATTTTTGGATTTAAATTTGGGATTCAATAATATTGTAGTCATCCTATAAGATTACCCTAGAATATATTTCACTAGTGAATTAAGTACCATTGCCTACAGATGCATGGTTTTCAACATTTTTACTACACCAAAGACCTCTCAATGGTTCATGGAACATATATTACTAAATATGGATGAGAAATACCTAGAAAAATTAATTGACTACTTTTTTATTTTATGGATGATGTTTCGATGTCAGAAAATGTAATCATGATTTATTGCCACAATGCTGTGAGTAGTTGTTGGTTTTATTCTGTTCAAATTAAACATTATAGTTCATGGAGGCATAGTACTATGAATTGTATTTTTTATTATTGACATGGAATCGGATCCCACTAAAATATAATTGAAAAAAAAATTCACAATATCCCTCTATATTAAAATGAATAAGGAGATTTATTGGCCATACTATATTTATTTCGAAATTCATTAATGAACATTGGAATGCTTCCAACCCTCTCACACACCTATTACCAAAGGAAAATTTGTATGAATTTAGTAATGAATTTTTATGGGAATTTTACAAGTTATAGATAATATTAGTGTCCTATCTAGTAATTATTTCACCAGATTGGGAAGGATATTTTGAAATGATCTGCAGCACTAGTGACATAGATGGTGGTGTTGTTCTAGTACATTGATCCAGTAACATATTTTCCATATATGAAATAAAATTGACACACTTAATGATTCTCAGGTGAACTATAAAACTATATATATATATATATATCTATTTGCATTTTTATTTTCTATCAATAAATTTCTATCCTATCTAGTTCTGTCCAAATTCATTATATACATTAACAATACACCCTATTAATATTTGATGAATAAAATGGATTCCTTTCCAAGACTTATATAGTGGATCCAATTAATCCAATAGTATGACATCATCATTGATTATTCCAAAGGAATATGAAATTTCATCATTGATCATCTTTCCTGACTTCCACTTCCACTTATAATGAATGTTGATGATTTGGACCTTAAAGGCAACTTCCAAATTGAATGTACCATCCACATAAAAACATAATCATAGTTTTGAGATATTTAAATCTTTCTCAAAAGGTATATTTATACCCAAACCACACTTATCATCAACAATTGATATTTTTAGATGATGATTTAAAATACTACTCAGATGAAATGATCTTTTTTAAACGATGTGCTAAGGGATTATTACAATGTTTCATCCTTGATTATGAGATCCAAAATGACTTAGATATATGTTACACGTCACCAACTGAAGGCAATCATGTACCAGAATGCGTAGTAGAAAAGATACTACACATTTGAATTTTCAGACCCATACTCCTTTAACATGAAGGTGATTATTTTAATATCAATTATTTCTACAAATGAAGTGGAACTATTGGGAAACGTTTTGAAATTAGGAATAAATCAACCAAGTATATAAAAATATTCAATGTATAGGGGTTAACATTCATGGGGATGTTTCATAATCTACATGTAAAATTATATATCAATGTTGGAAAGAGAAAAGTATCCAAATGGGGTGAAGATGAGGCTACAACACGTGAAATAAAAAATGTAGTACTGAAATTCTTGAACAAAATGGGTTTTGAAGATTCAAATGTCCAAGAATCCTCATTATTGATTGGGGATCTCATTTTACCAATCATGATGTTAATGGAATATTTGGAATACATTGAATCATGTAAAATAATGGAAGTCTCTATAACCAACTAACAAGTGGGAATGTTGAAATTTCTATCATGGAAACTAAACAAATCCTTCAAAAGACAAAAAAACAACAGTATTGGAGTCTGATGTTAGACGATGTAATATGGGTGTTCCGAACTATGTAAATAAACCCCCTTAGTACCACATCTTTTTGATTAGTTTATGGAATAATGTTCCATTTTCCTATATAATTACAACATCATACATATTGAGCAATAACGAAACAAAATATGGATTCCCAAAAAATAGGGAATCTAGAATGAAAACATCCGGTGAATTGGAAAATATTAGAAAATATTTATATGAATAATCAATGATATGTAATGAAAAAACTGAATTGGCATGATTAATGCATCGTGAGATGAAACTTTTCCATGGGGAATAATTTCTTTTTTTATTCTTATAATAAAGTGTTACCTGGGATGTTGACGTCTTGATGGTCAGGACTATTTTTTTCATCATATAATTTACAAATATGTACATCATGATTCCATAATATTTTTTTATACAATTCCATGTCAATTTTCAAGGGTTGAAAATCTATCATGATAACTTCCATGAGTGCTCTGTCATCAGCTTGAAATTCATCTAAGCATAGACGACATCATATATTGATGTTAAACAAAGAGATAACTTGTATGAATACTAGGTTACGACACCTTAGGCTAGATTAGGATAAAATAATTTTTATGATTTATTGGGGAACATTGGGTTTAGTGGACCATGGTCTCATCCATATTTGTGAAAGCATAAGTAGTTACATGTCATGTAACCAAAACTCATGATGGTATATCTCACATCATGGGTTGATATTAATACCAAAAATTAAATATCATAAAATTTGATTGCACATAATATAACTTTATGACCTATATAGATCATTACCATATGGGTCATGATGCACAGGACCCCCTATAATGGTGACTAGCCACTCACACATGAACCCCCTCCTCCCGATGCTCATTGTTCTAGGCTGATACTTCCTCCCTAATCCTCCTTCATCCTCAGAACTCTAAAGATGAACATACCCCTGATGTGGAAGACATGATGATCTTGTCAACTACTACTCCCAATTCTTATCTTGAGCATTATGATCTTCCACTAGTGGAGAGAAGGTGAAATATCACAATAGTGTAACCTCAACCATCTTATTCCTCCAAATCCATTGTAGTTTCTGAAGATCATGTTATTATTGAGGATTATCAATCCAACTAAATTGGTTCTGATGATTTAAATCAAACCCACATGTACCCCATAATACAAATTTTATACACCACAAACCATGTTAAACTCAATAAGATTCTACAAAAATCCAACGAGGACCACAAAAACACAACATATAGACATCATATCCTGCTTTCATATCATCAAAGAGGTCCTCAATATACTCAAATGAATGAATATATCCTAAATAAACTATGTATACTAGGATAAATATCAGTATATGTTTCACATTTTTTTGTCTAGTTTACTGGTCATAGTTGATACCCACTACTTCAGATTACGTGGAAAAACTCAAAATATATTTTTTCACAGAGTTCGGCATAGACCTCAAGATTTATACTCATGAATTTTCCAAATAAAAAGTAATTCAAAAATTATACATTGACAAATAAATGATAGATTCAATGAATCCTTGGTGGAGGAATTATTGGGACACTCGTATTGGGCATGATAAAAAAAATTCAAGGAACACACATTATGTGGTCTAACACATTGCATCCTTCATAGGTCCTTGATGAATTCCTAGTATTCTCATGAATATTCTCAAGGAACCATTAGATATATGGACTATATCATCCTTGTTATAACCATGGCAGGACCTATCCACAACATGACCTCTACATTCAATTTCTATGATTTATAACATGAACATAGGACATAATCCATGGTGATTGGTGGATTTTCCATCACATATTTAATATTTTTTTTGGAATTTTAGGCACTACCCATCCACTTCCCTCCCTCAGTTACATGATGTAAATGAACATTTAATTATGGAACAAGATTCAAATACTGGCAAAAGATTGGTGACACATACCGATGGGTGCCAAAAATTATATAATATTATTTTTATATAAAATTATATAATAATAATTATTATTATTTAAAATAAAAATAAATAAATATATTTATATATATAATGTAAAAAAAATAAATGTATACTCGTATTGTATCGGAAAATACATGTCATGTTTTCTATAATTGGAAAATGCAAACTACAACCTTTAGTCTGGTGATTCTGGTGTGATTTGAACCGACTGTCAGTTAATCCAAACTCAAGCCCTCAAATAGTAGAGAGAATGTTGTTGTGTTGCATAGTTTTAGTTTCATTTAAATATTTTAAAAAATGACAATATTATACAATGAATAAACAAAATCTTTGGCATGATGTTTTTAATTTGAATAAACAAGTTGAAGCAGGGAGGTTAGCCGAGTTTGAACCTAGGCCATTGGGATCCCATGCCAAGACTCTACCAATCATCCAAATTCACCACAATGTATGTTTTTATTTGAAAAACTATTTCAATTCTCCATTATATTATAGTAAACATGAAAGATATAGAAATGAATGTTGTGTGGAATAATTAATATGAAAAATGATGGAAGTGGTCCGCTTTTCAGGTTTCGAGCACATGTCTATTGGAACCGGTATATAACCCAATTTAGTTGGTCCATACCTATAATGGAATTTCATTAATTTAGATAATATTATATATCATTTTTAAAAATAAAACACACGCCATTTAGCTAAAAATGAATTTAAAAATGTTGAATCTCTTGCTGAAGGTAGGTATCGAGGGATTCGAACCAGTGATGGCTCTTATATATTCCATCAACCTTACCAGTGACATTATCATCATCTTTTTTTATTATCTTATTTAATATATATATATATTTATAATATTATACTTATATACCAAATAGGTAAGCACACCCCATGTATATAGGTGGTACAGGGCGTGTAACCTCTAGGATGCCTCCCAAAAAGCTCCTATGTTTTATTCATTGGCTTGTCCATACCTGAGCATTGTGAAACCCAAATCACATTTTGGAGAGTGTATCCACTATACAATCAATTTTAAATTAGGTATTCAAATGCTCCCATTTACAAAAAATTTCTAACCATCGTCTTCAGCCAATTCCCCCACACCATGGGGAAAAACCATGATCACATTGAATATTTCGGACCACCGAGACTTGAGTTTACATGGGAATAATCAAAAATAAGATTTAAATAAAATTACCTCAGCACTGTGATGGAATTGTTTTGAATATATAATCCCTTCACGAAACACGTTATTCTTCTCCTTATATAGCATGACATTCTCATATGCCTCCCACTGAATCTCATCATGTTATGTGAGTATAAACTTTCTATTTTCTACTACATCATTGAGATCATAGTTTAGGGTTCACAAGTAAATGGAATTGCTTCCCACAGATCAAATGTAATAGAGACATCCCTAGTGGTTTCTTTAAAGAAGTCATGTATTCTCCAATGGAATAATCATGTTTCTTGAACGAGTCCTTCCCTGAAGCACCCACTATCATCTCTATGATTTACATTAAATCATAGATTGATACTTCCACTTGGCCACTAGATTGGGGATGATAATATTTCCCCTGGTTGTATCGTACTCCATACTCCAGATGCAAATTTTTCCTTAACACATTGTATAAATGAGTTTCACTATAACTAATCATCACTCATGGCACACATAACCTTCTAAAAATGTTCTTATTTATGAATTCCACTAGAATCTTTTGCAGTGATGTGTGTTATGGTTGTGGCTTCCACCCACATTGATATGTAGTCGATACAAACTAATAGGTGACAGCATCCAAAGGACGGATGAAAAGGGAACATGAAGTCAATACCCCATACGTCGATGATCTCGAGCTCAAGAATGGGGTGTTGATTCATTTCAACTAAGCACACCATGTTACCTGTCTACTAGAATCAATCATATTGTGTCACAAAATATCTGGCATAATTGTGCATAGTGTTCTTGGAAAACCATTATTGTATATTTTTAATCATTTTCCAGTCTTTCCCATGATGTCCCCAAACTGGGGAAGAGTGACAGAAATATGGAATTGATTTTATTTCCTGTTCTCGGCTGCAATGTCATATCACTATATCTCTACATGAGCGGAAGAGTAGAGGGTATTCCCAGAAATATCTTTTGTCATATGACATAAATCTCTTTTTTTGGAACTTCAAATCAAGGTGAATGAATCCCGTAGCTAGGTAATTTGATATGTCATCCTAACACAGATGAGGTGAGGCATAAATAGTGAAAAGATGCACATCTAAGATGTATTAATTTATATCACTATCTTATTCTCTTTCGATATAAATAAATTTTATCTTGAAGAGAAGATCATGATGAAAATTTATACTTCCCTTCTTGTCAAAGATCTCCAGTTAAAATTCATGGTGAAGAATCACCCAATGGATGAGTTTTGGATTTTCATCATTCTTGTTCAGCAAGTATTTCTGTGTTTCATGGTCAGTTTATACAATTACATTTGAATGCACAAAAATGAATAAAACCTTTCAAATGAAAAAACTACGGAAATCCACTCATACCTAGTAGTGGCCTATCTGATATGTGCATCAATTAATGCTTTACAACCATAATAGACCGGTGTAAATATTCGATCAAATATCTACCCAAGAACTGCACCAACTACATAGTATTTTGCATCACACATGACCTCAGAATGCTCATCCAAATTTGGGGAAATCATGATAGAGGCTTTTATTATTTTTTATTCAAAAGATGAAAATACATGGAGAATTTTTCATGAAATTCATATAGAGTCCTTTGTAAGATTAATTATTAATGGTATAAATATTTTTTAAAAATCACGAACAACTCATCTATAGAATTTGGCATACCCAATAAATCTTCAAATTTCCCAGATATATGTGTGAATAAGAATTTGTGAGATGATTTCAACCATGTATGGGACATATTCAATAACCTTCTTAGATATTTTATGTCCCAAGACGATGCCATATTATAAAATGTTGTAGAACATCTCCATGTTTAAAACTAGATTGGTTTGTTAACATAGTTCAATAATTAATTCCAGATTACACAAGAACTTGTCTAAAGATTACCCATAGATGGAATAATCTTCCCTGAAGACATCCATAATTTGTTCTACCATGTCATGGATGATGGTCTCTATGAAATGTAAAAAGGTTGGTGGATAATTTATCATGCCAAAAGACATCATCTGATAGGAAAACGTCCCATATGGTTATTTGAAGGGGATTTTTTCATGTTCATCAAGGCAGATTGATATTTTATTATTCCTAGAGTAACCATCTAGAAAACAATATAATTTGTGGCCTGGTACATGCCCCAATATTTTATCCATGAATGGGTGTGGGAAATGGTCTTTTCATGTGGAATAGTTTTCTTTCATTTAATCCCCAAATACCCACCATCATGTGACTATTCTGGTGGGTATACATCCATTTTTATCAATATTGAGAATGGTGATACCTCCCTTTTTATGTACCACTTATGGAGGACATACCCATGGGAAATCAGTGATTAGGTCGATGATCCTCGCATCTAAGAGATTGACTACCTCAATCATCAATACCTCATTCATGGGAGGATTTAACTATCATTTTGGGTTTCAAAAGGGATTCTCTACTTCTTTATGTAACACATTGTGACTGAAAATAGTGGGGCTAATCCATTAATGATTGGAAACATTCCACCAATGGGAATGTTTTCTTCTATGCATACCTTGTAAGAATGCCTACCCTTGATCTTCTATGAGTGAATCATTAATTATTAACAGAAGAGTGTTCTCATCACCAAGGTGCAACAATTTTAAGGATAATTGGAGAGGATTAGTTTCATGTTGAGGGACATCAAATACTAAGTGAACCACAGGTTATTCCTTGTCTTGTTCTATAATATCTTGAATGATGACCATTTGCAATTAATGTCCACCCTGGCCAACAATGAATTGAAACTTATCGGGTTCAACATTATATTGCATATCGTTGATGAATGGATTATGGGTTATAGGAAAACATACCATGTCATCTCCCATGTATCCCAATTTATCTTTTACCATCTTCATGAAAAAAAATCCAAGTTCTCCAATAGTGAAACATGCATGACTACTTTGAAACTGTTGTATGATACTTTTTCATCTTCTACATGATATGTCAACTTTCATTGGTGAGAATCGATCACCATCTTACCTGTAGACAAGAAGGGTATTCCCTGAATGAAAGGTGAATCGTGATCTTAATCCATATCAAGTATGATGAAATCATCTTAGGAAATAAGAAATCCTAAATTTTCGAGAATATCCTCAAGTATCCCTTTAGAATATTAGATGGAACAATCATCAATTTGTAGGGATTCCCGAGTTGGTTGGAGATCATTAATACCCTGATTTTTGAAGACACCATAGGGAATTAGTTTGACACTCACCCCCAATTGAAAAAGGGCTTTCTGAGACTCATATGACCCAATTGTGCATTAGATTGTGAAACATCTTGGATCATGGTGTTTGGGAGAATTATAATGTCATACCACTACTGATAATTCATTTTTAATTCGAATTGTCCCCAAATCATACATATTCCATTTTTTGATATCATCTCATTCATGAAATTTTTGTACATTGGTATTTTTTTGGTAATTCCTTGGATAAGAGAATATTTATATGACATTTTCAGAATACCTCAATGAATTTCACGAACTACTGGTTCATCATCCCATGCTTAATTCATGCATGAAATAGAAATGGGGGGGGGTCAGAAGTTTTAAAAAATTCTTTTCCCTTCAAATATATGATCTACATTAGTTCCTGAGTCGAGGGAGAATCCTCGAATTTGAATTATTTTCTAGAATATGATGTTTGTTGATATGGATATTCACCATGACATGCAGTGGTATTTTGAGGTAGCTCCTTCCTACTTTGTAATATGATAGCATTGGATTCTTCTTGTGGGTTCTTATTAGTGATACTTAGATGTGTAAATGGATTTCATGAGGATAGCTATTTGGAATATTGCCTAATATGATTCTCATGGACTTTAATGGATACCTATTTATTTTGAAATATTATTTCAGCAGTTTTTATGAAATTTTTTCTTAATTTCTTCTTGTTTTGACGGAGGTTGCTTCTGAGGTTGTTATACAGCTGGTTGAGGATGTGGCTTCTTTGGTTTTTGTTCCGGATGTGGGATTTGATATCCTTTTTGTTAGAAAGTCCCATCCTATTATTGCCATGTATAGGGATTCTGGTATTGTTGTTTCTCATATCTTGTTGGCCATTGGGGGTGGGGTTGAGGAATTTTTTTGTTCCCCCATCATGTGTTTGATTTCAATTTCCAGGATACGATTTGGTACTGAGTGTACATATTTAGACCTCTGTTCTAGGATATATAGTGTTCCTCACATGTCAATGCATCATTAATTTTCACAGGTCATTCACCCATGATGATATTTTCACCACATTCAATGCATGTTGGGTGATTCAGCATTGGAGATGAAGAATAATTTTTATGAATTAATGCATAAATTTTCTAGTACACGACATCATGTTGATCAAAATTATCATAATGGAATAAATGTTCTTCATGCATGTATTAAATGTTCCTTTCATAGAGTTAAATTGGAATCTATTTAAAGAAATTTCTTCGAGCATGTCGAAGTGGTCCTCCGATGATTTCTTCATTAATGTTCATCCAACAGCTGCGTCCACCTCGGATTTGGTGTTTTTTGTGAGACCACAATAGAATGCTTGGACATACATCCATAATGGAATACCATGATGAGGGAAATTCATTAACATTTCATTGAAATGTTCCCATGATTCATACAATGATTTATAATCATGATGCTTGAAATATTGAATATCAGTCTTTAGGGTCACTGTCTTGGAGTGTGGGAAATATTTGGACACAATTTCTCAGGACAACGCCTCCCGAGATAGGATAGAGCATTGAGGTAATCCATTAATCCATCCCATTTAATTATCCCTTGATTAAAAAGGAAATAACTAATGGAAAATGCTGCCCTCAGACACCCCATGGTATCAGAAGGTGTCACATTTTACCAGAAAATTGGAAAAGTGAGAATTGCGGTCTTCATTGGGTAATTATTCAAATTTCACAATGTTCTGAATGAGTTTAATAATGGTTGTCTTGATCTTGAAATGTTGGGCCTACACCGATAGTCTGAAAATTACCTTATTTTCCCCTTGGATTGGAGAAATACTATACTTCATAAGTGTACAGTCTGGGGGGTAGTTTCTATTGAGGAGGTGGGGGAAAAATTTTCTCTGCAGAAAAATAAGGCCCATGATGTTGTAGCAGGTATTGCGGCTACTCTGGTTGGAACTGTTGGAGTTGTTGTGGCTCAAAAAGTAGAACAAATAGATCTTGTTGGGGTCGGTTTTCATCCACACCAAATGAATATACATATCCTAAGACTAGAGCTAAATCACACTCTTCTATATTCTCCATGGGATTTTTCTAGTTTTACTCATCCATAAGTGCATGTGATCGCTGAAGGATCATTCGTTCGATCTCCATATAATGTTGAAGGATAGCCGTTAATTCAGTGCTCTCATAATGTATGATTTGGCCTCTCTTTCTTCGTTGAATCTACACACAACTAAAAAAATATATAGCATAAAAATTGAAAAATAAAATAAATAAAAACATAAATTATATTAAGAAGATAAATAGTTATATTTTTTATATTTTATTTTCACTTTAATTAATACAATTTGATTAATCAAAACATCGTTAACATCTGATTCACTAGAAACTACGCCAAATTTTAGTATTTTTTCTTTCTATGTATTAATTTTGTAATTGAGAATTAAATTACATAAACAAGTATATTTCAATAAAGGGACTGATCCTCATGGAAATGGATTTATTGTTTTTTGATTTTCTAAAGAAAAAAAAGAAAAAAATTTGATTATTTATGAAAAATTTGAACAATGTGTAGGGATAGGGATTTTAATGGTAGTTATTACATCCATTTTATTTTAAGGTTGTGTTGTTTATAATAACTCACTTCTTGGGGTTTTGAATGTAATAGAATCCCCTTGGTCGAGCGAGTTTTTTATGAATCAATAGAGAACAATTTACTGGTATGTAATTTGATTTATTTTAATTTTATAGATTGAGACTCTTTTTTATATGATAAGTACATCCTATGGTCATTGATGTTATTAATTTTAATTCCTTAAGAGTCCCCTAGAAATCCTGTTATGGGTCTGATATGGGGTTTCTAGTTAAATATAGAAGTTATTATTATAAAATTATGATATAAGTGTAAATAAAACGATTAAAATATAATTATTAACAAAACACAACTATTAATTAGAAATAGGCCAAAATCACAAGGTATTTTGCTACTCATGGAGTAGATAATCAATAAATTAGTCATGATACAAGAATTAAAAATGGAAAAATCTTCATATTGAATATCATTAGGTTGGTATCACCAACACCTCCTTTCGTCCCTTCTCTCCTTGGGAATCTCCAAAAAATTTCCCTCGGATTTTTTTTGAATGAATATTTCTATCCAGATCATGGGGGGCCTAACTTCCTTTTAACTATTATAGAAATACATGATGTGTACCCTAATTTACACGATGTAGAGCCTAGTCAACATAGTTTTTATATATTTTCATATTTGGTTGGTGAACTGACATGCCTTCCTTGACTTTCAATACACTGACTACTGATAGGAAGAAGTACATGACATATAGTTCCACCATACATGGAATTTAATATCATTCATTGGGAACCAACCACATCTAGAAGGGTAAGTATTATGTGCATATTATAGGAACATGGCATGTATTCTTTGGGAAGAAACATTTGTGTGTATCCAGTCTTACCTATCCCTGTCATGGGAATAGAACACAACGTGTATATTGAGTACACGGCGTGTATATTTGAATTTTTGTTCATTATTTTACATATTAGTGAAATTGGATGAAAAAAATAGAAAATAATCATAATCACCAAATATATGAATAACTCTTCATAAATCCAATTGATCAAGGACCATCATCTGGGAAGAGATGTGGGGATAAATGAAGGAGATTTCTGAACATGATCCCCACCGCTTTTACCAATATAATCCACTACAGGGGAGGGGGTTATTAACTCTGTTCCCTTCTCAACCATCTTAGTTAATGAATATATATCCTCCCAGAAATTTTTATCAAACTCATCACACAGAACATCATCCTCCATCCTCTCAGATAATTATATTGTCCACAACTAACACGTGTCTCCCCGTATCTGACTCACTACTAAAGGATAGCAGTACTCTATTAGAGCATAGACCAAGGGGAAGGTGACCACAATATCATCAATCCAGCTCTCCATATCTATATCTGATACCCCCTCATAAAATTCAAGATTATTCTAATTCATATCGCGTAGCATATTCTAACACTGATCTTTTTCCTCTACTATATTGATCCTCCTTATACAAAATGGATATACCTAATTTGCCTCTACTACTTGCACTGTGCACAAATGACAACCAGGTTCCATATATATAAATGTAAACATGGAACTCGAAAGCCCTGAGTTGTATGGAATTTTATTTAAGAGTCACATAAATTCATTTAACTAATTATTCTTCCAAAATCCCCCAAAACAAACAACTCACACAAAATAACAAGTCATAATGATGTATTTACCTTTCCAAGGGTCTCTATCACACAAATGATATATCCAAACATGGTCGTTATTTAGGTTATGATTCCATGTTTTTGATTATAGAGGTCCCTAAAATCCCATGTCCTACTGACCTACCCTATCCAATGTCATGCACAATGATATGAAAACACTACTTCCTACCAAACCATTAAATCTATATAATGCCTATCTCCAAACTCCATTCAATATCTCAACCACCATCTGTGATAACATTCTATTAGGACCTTATATCTTCAAGATAGAGAAATGGAGGAAAATATCTATTATGATCATTCTTCATGATGAAAAAGCGTAAATAACCCCATGAGTCACACCTCTAATTGGCATGGGGTTGAAAACGAGTAGCATGTCTTGGTATATATTCTCACAAAATGGGAGGAATTATTATTTTTAATGAAAATAAAATCAAGAGATAATATGGTACACCAAAAATAACTATAATTACTTTATATAATAGAAATCCAAAACCAACCCACACGCATTTTTTTAAAAAAAATGCTATAAAAACCATAATACAATAATGTATATGACAAAAACTAGGCTAAGCATTGGTATTACAATTATCCCAACATCTGGTTGAGTAAGGTCCAACAAGATCCACGTAATCAACCTAAAATCCTGAAAAGAGATTCATAAACATAGAGTGAGCATAGAGTTATACTCATATGAAAAAAAAACAGTCTCTCACACACAAGTGGGAGAAGCATAGTAAATGCCCATGTGAAAAAGTACATGAAACAATCCCACCTTTCAATGATTAATAACCATTCCAACCTCACCAAGGAATACTCAACAAATAAATCATGCCAGCTAATGTAAAATACAATGCGCATTGATTAATTGGGTACCCTTAAATACTTTCCACTAGTTAAATACATATACCCTAACGGAAAATTTCCATGAACTACCACACTGTTCCAAAAAAACTATGTAACAATCTAGCTGCACGCACATGTGCCTTCAAACTTGTACCAAAACCTAGGCATATTATCCTCACCACATCCTGCCTATAAACATCTAGCCCATAACTATATCACATCCCTCCCACAGAAACATTAGGACACAATTGAACCACATCTTGAAAACATCTATTGAGAAAAACAAATCACATCCTGATGAATCCTAGGAATTAAAAACATTCACGTGGACACTTGGTCTTCACAACCATACCGAAAAAATACCAAAAGATTCTTGGGATAACAATGCATTGAATAGTGACTATGGAAGAGACAATAACCATACATCCATCCTCCCACTATGATGTTGGGAAAAACAACAACCTCCATAACAATGGGGGTGTCCGGAATGCAGTTCTCTACAATATTAGTGTGATTATAGAAATCACATATAAATACAAGTTTATATATAGTTTCCAAACACTCATCCAAAAAATGGGTTTTTTGAACAACCTGCCATTCCAAAAACGTCTACCCTTAGTGCTACATCTAATGAAAAGACACACATCCATATATAGGAATAATTAAAAACCATAGCCAACCCATTCAAACAATTATCATTTTTAATAAAAATTAATTTATTCTGTCAATCCATCCCTAGGAATCTACCACCCAAAAAAATATCAATACACAAAATATAAGAAACTTTTATGAAACAAAATAATAGAAACCACCCTCTTTCATACATGAAATATGTCAACACCCATCTAACTAATTCCATATTCAATAATCAAGTTCATTTCTCCAAATATATCATCCAATATAGAATAAAAACCATATCATACCCACGTCCATAAAAATATGTAACCAAACCATTAGTAGAACCACTTTATAAACAAACCACACCAGAAAAAAATTCAAAAAAACAAACTTATTGCAGTCCCACTGCGCAACATGGCCCATACATTCTACAATCAATAGTTCTCTCCCTCAGCAGCACCACACGACTAGCACACGGAACAAGATAGAACAAAACCAAATACAATGCACAGCCACACCAAATAGAGAAAGATGTATTACAGTTTAGCCAATAATCATTCATTTATTCTCCTTGGTTATTTGGAGGTTTTCACAAAATAATTTATATACAAGAGAATCCATTTATTTAACCAGGTATATTTCATTAAAACATTTTTATATTTATAGCCATTAAAGAGAAGATCAACAACATATATTCATAAAGCATCACCTATGAATAAAAATAGAAAAAAAGGACCCCAATTTCTAAAAGGAATACAACCCATATAATTCAGAACCCATATCATGTAAAAAATACGACAATATTATCATCATAAATATATTCCCATCCATATATTTATTAAAAATATAATTGTTTTTATTGTAATAATTAAAAACTGACCAAACTATATTCACAAGGTTTCATTAGTACACCCACCCAAGATGAGACACATAAAATAAATTTGATGAAATACCTACCTCAAATAATAGACGATCAACAATTCAAATTTTCACCAAAACCGAGGGTCCATATGAAGTATGATAAATCCATGGAATGAGATAAAAATGCCAAAAAAACAAGATCACTTGTGGAATAATGGTTTGTGGGGATGATCAGTATCCAGGGAAAAAAGTAATCGTACAAGGAATAATTGGTCTCACCATTAGAAAGGAAATATCCAATATCAATGGAAGAATTAGTTTCAAATACCATTAAAGTCATAACAAGGTCACAACCACGTGTTTTCATTATCTAAATGAATCTTTATAATTATGAGATTACAGATAGAATTTAGATCCTTGGAAATGACACCATACCCACATTTATATGGTTTTAAACTAATTTTATGTGAAATAAAATATAAATGTTGTGAATCTAGAAAATCATTGAAGACATGAAATGGATAAACATTTTGTGACTCACTGGTGTGAGATATCTTTGGTGAGTCACTATTCAGAGAGTCATCGTTCAGTGAGTCACCACTTGTTGAGGTACCAGTATGTGATTCATCGTTCAGTGAGCTACTGCAAGGGAATCATCCTTAGAAGACCCACTGGTGTCAGGCACAATTGATGATATAAATTCATGAGCTACCATCAGATACTCAACATTGAGAATCACAATTGATGGGTCACAGTTCCTGAATCACCATCAGGAACATGTTGTCAATGTCTCAGTAGCGATAGTCCACATTGATAGGTAACTACTCTGGACTCCCCATCATCAACCTACAATCAGGGACTCAGTAGTGCGAGTCACCATTGATGATTCACCGGTACTAACTCGTTGTCCATGTCCTACTGTTAGGGACTCATTGGTTTAATTCACCATTGATGATTTTCCAGTCTTTTCTCACCCTTGGAAAACATGAAAATTGTTTTACCCATGAAGTGAGCAACCATGACTTCTGAGAACACCTCATAGAGTTGAATTTCACAAAGGATGGACCATAGAGGTCTATAAAATTACATAACCATTATGAAATCAATGAATATTATGTTTTAATTTGGTTTTGGTTCACATAGTATTGTTTTTTCACAATGTAGATGACCATTCTAAATGTGCAATCATATTTTTAGGGTATGTTATCCAGACTGAGGATCTATTCTGACAAAATTGCAACACCAAAATTGAATAAAACCAGAATCAATTAAATCCCTAGCACACGAATCAGAAAATTACTTATCATTGCATACCTCAATCAGGATATTTAAACCCAATCATTTATATTATTTCTGGTTCCTTCAAAACACATAAATAATGTTTAATTTATCATCCTTGGTTAATTTAGAACATTAAATCAAACCCTACATGTTGGAAAAACATTCATTATTGATAATATGTTCTTAGTTAGGTTTTATTATTTTTTTAGAAATCCATAAATATTTTTAGCGACATAAGAATTATCGATGCCCTATAGGGTGTCAAATATTTGGTGGCTTTGCTTACGATGGTTTCCAATAGAATTAAAATAATTAAAAATTTAGATAATTATTTTATTTTCATTTAATATTTTATATTTGGTCTTAATGTGCCGGTGTATAGGGTAGAAATCAATTGAATGATTACTACACTCAACTGATAGATAAAATTGAAGATCTCTAAAACAAAACAAACTGAAATGTCCCAGATTCAGGTGCCACTCAACGGTTTCCCCAAAACCGGATGGTCACATGACCTCAAGCGCATTTCCCCAAATTAAAAAGCCAGCCGACTAGCAGTGAGGGACTTGGTCTGATAGTGGGGAAACAATACCTTTATTTTCCAAAGTGTTGCACATCGGAAAATAAAGATAACATTCAACAACGGTGGAAGAAATAAACTATACAAGACTGATATGAACAACTGTAGTAAAAGATAACCAAATTATATATAGATAATTATGAAACATGTCTCTTTTCATAATAAAATAGCTAGAACATGTTACACAATAGTACAATATGATACGATGTAATGTGCATGTACGATAGAGAAAAACCGAACAACCGACAGCATCATGAGCCTGAGCTCGGTCCCATGCTCCCCTACACCTCAGCATAACCCAAGTACATGTATGGGGACCCTTTCCCTTATACACACCTACAACAATATAGTCTATTTTGGACAAATACATGACCCAAATAGGGTGTTAGAAATAAATACCAGTAGGCACGGACCAAAGGACCGTGCACAACTGTCAGTGAAAAATTTGCAAATACAGTGTGCAATAAATTCAATAAACTAGTAAGCATTCTAAAGTAACTACCATTACCATATTAATTTCCATTTAAATATTCATTTATCAGTTCAAATTAATATCATTCAATGTTCCTCAGAACTAATCCCTTGGGCTAACCACAACCTTCCCCTCAGGCTAATATAACCACGCCCTTAGGCTAATATAACCACGCCCTCAGACATACCATCAGGCATAACGCATGGTGCCCTCAAGAGTATAGAATCTCACCCTCAATCATAAGGAATATTTCCTTCAGTCACGGAAGCTACTGCCCTCAGGCATAATATGTGTTTCCCTTAGAATATACAGCTACTGCCCTCGGGCTAAGAAAACAACGCCCTGAGGATAATGTAGAACCCTACCCTCATGTGCAAGTAACAGGGCCAAGCCCAATGAATAAAAAGAAATTTTATATACAATTCCTTTCAATTAAAAAAGTAATGCTCAATATATACATGGCATACCATCGGGTATCCAGGCCAAATGGGTAAACAGAGGAACGCACACCTGGGTGGTCCTGGAACCAAGAAGTGATCCTAAACAGTAGTTTTACACTTACATTAAATTACGTATGAAATTCTAGGTATTTAAACAGCCAAAGCCTCAGCCATACGACACCCCATAGTGGATTCATAGCACATTAGTACATAAAAAACACACATCAGTTAGAATTTAATCACAATACCACCTACATCGATCGATCCTGATCAATATATGTGAACGACACTCCCCAAAACTCCCGAGAACGAAGTATATCTGAGGTGAACATAACCTCGTTCAAACTCAAATTACTTCTTATAGAAGATTAATTGGTAGGATCTACTTAAGAAGAACGATGAACTCACCCGTGGAGTTCCAAGGAGATCGACGGTGTAGAAAATAGGTTCCTGTTGTGCAGTTGGTTGGTCCACCAAGCTCTTACCATCTATCCAATGCTCTACTCCGGTTTTAAGCTTCCTCTTTGAATAGAAGAGGATACTGCAAATTTTAAGGGAGGAAAAGGCTACATGGTGTGTACTGATGGGTACATGGAGTATACATTTCATTTTTTAACTGTTTTTATGGTGGCTTCTCAATAGCATGGCACTGTTCATCTGCCGACATGAGTAAACGATGTGTAATACCTGAGTACATGGAATGTATTGTCGCTCACCTTGCCACCACCTTACTATTTGCCTATCGACTGACTACACGGCATGTAAATACCCACTACACAACGTGTAGTCAGTTTTTACACCTTTCATCGCCAGCAAGGCTACACGGCTTGTGTAGTCATTCCACACGGCCAAAGTACACGGTGTGTACCCACAAAGTTTTGTATTTTCACCAGTTTTCCTTATTTTCTCAAAAAAACTTATTAAAAAACGAAAGGAAGAAACATGTACCTCACGAACAAGAACCAGGTTCTTACAAACATCTCCCCTTAAAGAAATTCGTCCCTGAATTTCCCTCCAATGGTGGTAAAGATAAAGCACAAGACAAACTCTGGCCAATGAGAACATATGTCAGTCATCCACTCCTAGGTTTCGTCCTTCACTCGGCCATGCTGTCATAGCACCCGTACGAGAAGAAATGACTGGATTTGGAGAACCATCGTTATCCTATCAACGATATGAATCAGATGCTCCTCGAAGGATGCATTGACATGCTGCTCAAACTCCTCAGGTTGAAATATGTGAGATTATTCTGAATGATAACGGTGCAGCTGAGTTACATGGAAGACGTCGTGTGTGCCTCGATACATCTTTGGAAACTACAACTGATATGAAACCGGCCCGACTCTCTCCAGAATCACAAACGGCCCCACATACCTCGGTGAAATTCTATCCTGTCTCTTGATCACTTGTGTCCCAACCTCGGTGAAACACACAAGAAAACTTGATCCCCGACCACGAACTCCAAGGGTCATATGCGACGATCAGCATAATATTTCTGATGAGACTTCGCAGTAGCCATACTTTTCTGTATCTACTAGACCTGCTCAGAAGTCTCCTGTATGAGACATGGTCCCAGTAAAGTAGCATCACCTTCCTCTATCAATCACAAAGTTGATCGGTATGGCCTACCAAATAAAGCCTCATATGGTTCCATATCAATAGTTTCCTAAATTCTATTATTTTATCCAAACACGGACAGGGGTGTATACTTCTCCCAAGAGCCCCCAATGTCTCGGATGCATGAATGAAGCATTTTATCATGCAACATTATTTTACGCTCTGACTAGCCATTAGTCTGTGGGTGGTAAGTTGTGCTCAAAAGCACATTTGTACACAGTTCCCTCAGAAAACTCTACCCGAAACATGATGTAAAATGAGCATCCCTATCTAAAATGATAGAACAAGGAACCCCATGAAGATGTAAAACCTCTTGGATATATAGCCTTATGTTCCCATCAACAAAAAAGGACTCCTTGATCGGAAAAAATTGATCCACCTTCGTGAGTCTGTCCACCACAACCCACATGGAATCATTGCCTCAAGATGTCCTTGGAAACCCAGTCACGAAATCCATTGTGACAATATCCCATTTCACCTTTGGAATGGGTAACTACTGTAACAGTCTGGCTAGACTCTGATTCTCTACCTTCACCTGCTAACAGATGGAACATATAGTAACGAAACCATCTACATCGCTCTTCATACCTGGCCACCAATACTGACTTCTCAAGTCACGATACATTTTGGTAACTCCGGGATGCACTTCCCAAGATGTTGCATAAAACTCCTACATCATCTCCTCATGTACATACCCCCGAACCCATACTCGTCAATGAAAACGAAGTACCTCATCATCGCCTATCGTACAACTAGGAGGAGGGTCCTCACCTGACACAGGCTCCTAGAGAACTAGGCCTTAAGAATCAGATAGTTGTCTCATCCTCACTCTATCCAAGAGGGTAGAAGTCACAGCTAAAGATGAAAGATCGGTCTTCCCCATACTATCGTGCACATCCAAATGCATCTCAGAGAACAAATCCATAAACTTCCTCTCATCACTATCCTCATGACCATCCTATGTCTGAGTCTTCCTGCTCAGTGCATTAGCAACTGCATTGCCCTTACCAGGTGTATAGGCAAGCTCAAAATCAAAGGACTGAAGTTACTCAACCAACCTTTTTTGTCTCAGTTTCAGGTCACACTGGGTAAAGATATATTTGAGACTTTTCTGGTCCATGAACAACACAAAATCCTCACCCAAGAGATAATTTCTCCAACAACGTAACTCATAAAATACTGCAGCAAACTCGAGTTCAGGCTTCAGGTAATTCCTCTCATGTGGCCTTAACAGCTGAAACCCATAACAAACAACTCGATCTCCCTGAATCAACACAAATACCAACCCAATACATGATGCATCACAGTAAACTGTATAGCTCTTCCACTGCACTGGGAGTATCAGGATTGGTGATGATGTCAACCATCCCTTCAGTTCCTAAAAGGCTGTATAGCATGCTTCTAACCAAATGAACTTCACACCCTTCTTAGTCAAACCTATCAACGATAATGCTAAGCGAGAGAAGTCAAGGATGAAGCATATGTAGTAACCAACCAGCCCCATGAAACTCTGTATCTTTAAAACCTTCATAGGCTACTCCCACGAAACTACATCTCTCACCTACTATGGCTCTAATGAAACTCCTTCCTCTGAGATAATACGACACATGAAGTGTATCTTGTCCATCTAAAAGTGGCACTTTCAGATCCTAGCATATAGATTATTCTCTCTTAATGTACTCAATATGATCTCATGATTGGTGGCGTGGTCATGTAGAGTGTGAGAGTACACCAAGATATCATCCACGAAGACTACCAAAAAATAATCCAGATAAGGATAGAAAACACAATTCATCATATCCATGAAAACTGGTGGCATGTTCATTAGTCTGAGCGGCATAACCAAGTACTTGTATATATTATACCTACTCCTGAAGGATGTGAGAGGTATGTTAGATGGTCTAATGCATATCTGATGATATCTAGATCTCAAATCAATCTTCTAGAACACTTGTGCTCCTTGAAGTTGATCAAAATGATAAATCAATCCTCAACAAGGGATATTGGTTCTTAACTGTCAACTAGTTCTCCTTCCAATAATCAACACAATTTCTGAGGGTACCGTCTAGCATCATCGAAAAATGGACCGGAGAACCCAAAGGAGAAGTACTGGTTCTAATGAAACCTTTTTCCTATAATTCCTTCAACTGCTTCTTGATATCGTGAAACTCAGGTGTAGGCATCCTATATGGAGGAATGGACACCGATGCCACTTCTCAAACAATCTCAATAGAGAAATCCACCTCACGCACGAGAGGTAGACCTGGAAAGTCATCCGTGAAGACATCCTTGAAATGATAACCTAAGGTAGGGAAATACTTCTGGAATGTTCCCTGGTCATCCATATATAAACATGAAATATAGGCTCTTACTCCACCTTTCCCATGATGCCCTGGTCCATCTTGACTCGCTTGAGCATACCACTCACCCTTGTATAGAATCTCTCCACCCTATGGTGACATGAAATGCACCCAGCAACGATAGCAGTCTATAAAGGCTCGAAATGGTACCAACTAGTCCATCCCATGAATGAAATCATAGCTTGTCTTACCCAAGACATAGAGGTCCTAAGGAATGTGACACCCACCAACCTCAAGGGGGAACTCCTTACACTAACGCACACCAACCATTACAGTCCCCAATGAAGTGTCTAGCATCATAACATCAGAAGAATAAGAAACAAAGATCCTAAGGATCTCCACAATAGGAATAGATATAATGCTATGTGTAGAACCTATATCGTAAAAGTACTAAATATAAAACAGAAACTACTAGAATAGTACCTTTGAAAGTAGAAGGTCTGGGGTTCTGCTCCTGTTTGGTCTGTTTCGCTGCATATTCCTGCCCAGTGTTGTGGCCCTACGGCATAGCCTGGCTACCCTGAGCTATCCCACCATGCTACCTCTAAGATCCTTGTGTCTGAATACCATGGACATGACCACCATCTCAGCATGCACGCCCTGATGTATTCCAGTTTTCTGACTGGTAAGAAGTTATTGGTCCTGCTCCTGAATGTGGAGTCTGCACAGAACCCCTCACACTAGCCACCGGTGGAAACACCCTGCAATAATGATGTAGATGACACATCATGCCGCAATATCGGCACTCCACTGGGTCACGTGGACATTGCGGTATCTTCTACCCTTCACTACCACACAGGTAGCACATGATTGGGCCACCCAAAGCGTCACTCTGGATGGTACTTCCACTGTGAGAGCACTTCATCTATCTTTTCCTCTTACTGGTAGAAATAGTACCAGGAACTCGTGTCGAAACACCCTGGCCCACAACACTAGCTTCACGCAGGTTCCTCTATGTAATAAGTTCCCAGTTCACTGTAGCATGTACAATAGGTAACCTGAATATATTCACCAGTGCTTGGATGTCATATTGATGACCATCCTCAAAGAGTCTGGCCCTCAACGTCTCATCACCCACAAGAACATGTGCATAATGCTAAATCTGGGTAAAGCAAGCAGAATAATCCATCACCAACATGGAGCCATGCTTCAGATTCATGAATTCCCAAGATCGATCAGCCTTCAATGTCTCTGAGAATAATAAGTCATAGAAAGAAATATGAAAATCTTCCCACGCCATGTCTCGATGATGCTCAGTGTGGGTGGTTACATCCCACCACCTCTTGGCGTAATCACAAAACATGTATGTAGCGATCATGACCCTCCTCCCCAGAGGCGTCACCAGATGCACAAAAATAGTGTGCATAGAACCCAGCCAAGACTCTGTAGCCTGTGGTTTTCCATCCTATGAATATATAGGTGGATGCTACTACTGGAATATACGTGTCAGATCTTCTATAGATGTGGTGGCATGCAGTGCTCCATGAAAGGTCTACCTAAACCGCATGAAGCCTTCAAGGAACTGTGCCTTCACAGCGTCTGGTATAATGGCTGGCACCACATCTGGCATTGCTGGAGGATCAACTGGTATCCCATGGCCTACCATCTCATGAGTATAATCGTTGCCACTCTCTTTGCGAACAATCCATGGTTGTCTTGGCGGCATGACTCTAAAAGGTAAAACACATAACTTAGATTAATATTATAAATAACCAAAACAAGGGGATATGATAATGAAAGACTTCAAGATTTAAAAAACAATACTACTTGGTGTGTATAAATACTACACGACATGTTCTAGAATCATTATTCCCTCCCCGAGTCCTTCTACACAACTAAGCCACATAGCACACTCGAACAAGACTACACGACATGTATAACATCTACATGGCATGTATGTTTTAATATATAATTTCCTGTGTCGTTCGTGAGAGAGATGACTAATCGGAAAATACTACACAGCGTGTTACACCCGCACATAGTGTGTACACCGTTCTGTCATCCCTGCCACATGGCTAGGTCCACACCATCTTCCCCCAGTCAAAATTACACATCGTGTCCCACAGGTACACAGTGTGTTCAAGAGGAGGTCACACCGGCCCATGTTGTTAGTGACATGGCCTGGTACCTAGGTCAGACTACACGGCCTGTTCAAGGTGAACACGACGTGTATGTATTAAGGTTTCATTTTCTAGGTTTTTAGTTACACGGGCAGTCACCGTGACTAAAATACATGGTGTGTACAACCGGTACACGGCGTGCTCACCTCAAGTCATTCCCTACCCTATGTCCATGCCCACATTGTCTATGACACGGGAAGAGACTACACTATGGGTATTAAGGATACAGGGCATGTACTTAAATAGATTTCATTTCTTCCCGTATATAAGAACACATTGTGTGTGTCCCTAGAAATACAAGGTGTGTATCCTGGGTTTTCCAGAAAGTAAGCCTGAGATACTACTGTAGAACCCTAAAAATAGTGAAAAACAACACCTAAGTGCCAAATTACATACCCGTGAGGGCCCATACTCTTCAATAACCAGTGTTTGCAATCCATTCTATCATGTCATCATACAAAAATACCCAATCAAATAGCAGGCATTTATCAATGTAGCTATCAAAAAAGCATGCGTTTCTAGAACAACAGCTATCACAGCAACATGCAATTTATAATGCACCTACAAGGCATGAAAGAAAGAATGAAATTTGATTTATAGCATGTTCCTAAATGATGCATGAGATGGCGTACCCCGGTTTCCACTAAATTGAACCCCAGGGTAACATATATACCGACACACCACAAATGCATCACCCAACGGTGAAAATCAACTCAACTGTAAAATTATGAAATCAGAAAAATTGCAATAACCGAGGTAGACTGGATTTTCCATGTACATGAGTTAGCTACTCCTGAGCACAACGTATTACCTACAACCGTTTCCATCCTATCCTTGTCTAAATATCCAAACAGTATGTCAAAGAAAAGATCCACCTTTGATACAACATTGTAACGTCCCTGATTCTGGTTCCACTCAACGTGTGCCCCGTACCCGATTAGTTACATGACCTCAAGTGCATTTCCCCAAATGCGAGAGGCTTCCCACTTCCAGTAAGGGCCCAGGTATGACAGTGGGGAATCTATTACCACATTTTTCAATGTTTCGCACAACGAAAAATAAATATAACATACAAAAACAACAAATGCAATGAACCATACAAAACTGATATAAACTATTGTAGTAAAAGATAGCAAACTACTAAATAGATAATGATGAAACATGTCTATATTCTTACGAAAACAGCCAGAACATGTTACACATCCGTACAATATGATACTATGGAATGTACAGGTACAACAGAACAAAACAGAACAGCCAAAAGCATCACGAGCCTGGGCTCGGTCCCATGCTCCCCTACACCCCAGCAACACTCAAGAACCTGTATGGGGACCCTTTCCCTTATCCAAACCTGCATCAATATATTCTTTTTGGGCAAAAGACATGACCCAAACATGGTGTGATAAATAAATCTCAGTAGGCACCCACCAAAGGCCCGTGCCCAACTCTTATTGAAAAATGTGCAACAACAGTGTGCAATAAATGTAGTAAACTAGTAAGCACTCAAAAGTAACTATCATTACCAGTTTCATTGACATTTAAATATTCATTTAGCAGATCAATTTAATAACATTAAATTTTCCTCAGAACAAATCTCTCAGGTTAATCAGAACCTTTCCCTCAGGCTAATATAACCACACCCTTAGGCTAATATAACCACGCCCTCAGGCATACCATCAGGCATAATGAATGGTGCGCTCAGAAGTCTGGAATCTCACCCTCCAGAATACCGAATATTTACCTCAGGCATAGAAGCTACTGCCCTCAGGCATAAGATGCATTGCCCTCATGCTATACAACTACTTCCATCGGGCTAAGAAAACAGAGCCCTCATGCTAAAGAAAAACATTATCCTCAGGCGCAAGGAACCAGGCGAAGCCCAAACCATAACTAGAAATTGTATATATAATTCATTTCAAGGAAAAAAGTAATGCTCCGTATAAACATGTAATACCCTCTGTTATCTGGGCCAAACAACTAAATAATATAACACACCCATGGGTTGTCTTGGATCCAAGCAGTGTTCCCAAATAGTAGTTTTACACATACAATAAAATACCTTTGAAATTATATGTATTTAAACAGCCAAGGCCTCATCCATAATACTCCCCAATGTGGGTTCGTAGCACAATGGTACACAAATACACATAGAAGTTTGAATTTAAACACCAGACCACCTACCTTGATCTACCCATATAGATATACGTGAAAGACGCTCCTCGAAATGTCTGATATCTATGTAGATTTGAGGTGAAAATAACCTCGTTCAAACTCAAATAACAACCCATAGAGGAATATTTTGCAATATCTATGCAATGAGATGGAAGAACTCACTCGTGTTGTTCCAAGGGGATCGATGGTACAGAAAAAGGGTTCCCGATGTGCGTTCGGGAGGTCCTCCAAGCTCTATCCATCTCTCCCAAGCTCTCCTCAAATTCAATGCTTCCTATGTGTACTTTGGAGGATAATTCCCATTTTAAGCACACAAAAAAATGACTACACAGTGTGTACTATAGGGTACATGAAGTGTACTTTTCATTTTTTAATTGTTATGCTGGTGGCTTGTCGCCAGTGTGGCATTGTTCCTCTATCGACATGAGTATACAACATGTAATACCTGAGTACATCGTGTGTACTATCGCTCAGCTGGCCATCACCTTACTATTTCCCTGCCGACTAACTACATGTTGTGTAAATACCCACTAAACGGCGTGTAATTGGTTTTTACACATTTAATCTCCCGTAAGGCTACACTCCTTTTGTACTCATCCCACACGGCCAATGTACATGGCGTGTATACATGTACACAGTTTGTACCCAAAAATTTCGGCATTTTCCCCCGTTTTACATATTTTATAAAAAACACATAAGGAAAAAAGGAATGTAAGAAAATTTTATCTCATGAAAATGAACCGAGTTCTTAAAAACTCTACCCCTTAAAGCAATTCGTCCCCAAATTTCCCTTCTGATGGTGGTAAAGATAATGCTCAGAACAACTATGGACACTGAGCTGGTACGTCGGTCTCCCGCTACCAGGTTTCATCCTGCACTCGGATATGATTCCATAACACCTGTATGAGAGGAACTGATTGGCCTCATAGAACCTTCGTGCTCCTATCAACGATAAGAATCGGATGATCCTCAAAGGATGAATCGACTTGAAGCTCAACAAACTTGGGCTGAAAGACGTGGGACTGGTCTGAATGATAACGGCACAACTGAGATACATGGAAGACGTCGTTCATGTCTTGATACCTCTGTGGTAACTGAAACTTATAGGCAACTGGCCTGACTCTCTCCGGAATCTCAAATGACCCCACATTCAATGGTGAATGTTTACCCTATCTCCTGATTCCCCTATGTCCCAACCTCAGTGAAGCACACAAGAAAACATGATCCCCGACCACGAACTCCAAGGGTCGTATGTTGTGATCATCATAAGATTTCGGACGATATTGGGCAATATCCATCCTCTTCTATATCAACTGGACCTGCTCAAAAGTCTCCTACACAAGAAGTGGTCCTAGTAAAGCAGCCTCACCAGCCTCCATCCATCACAAAGGTGATTTGAATGACCTACCATATAAATCCTCGTATGGTGCCATCTCGGTAGTTTCTTGAAAGATATTATTATAGGAATACTCAACCAGGGGTATATGATTATCCCAAGGTCCCCCAAAGTCTAGGACACATGCATGATGCATGTACTCAAGAACCATTATCGTACGCTCTGGCTGACCATCAGTCTGAGGGTGGTAAGCTGTGCATAGAAGCAAATGTGTGCCCAGTGCCCATTGAAAACTCTTCCAAACACGAGACGTAAAACGAGAGTTCCTACCTAAAATGATAGAATCAGTAACCCCATGAAGACGTACAACCTATCAGATATACAACATTCCGATCTTGTCAACCTCGAAGGTCTCCTTGATCGAAAAAAATTGAGACACCTTCGTTAGATTGTCCACCACAACCCACATGACATCATTTCCTCAAGGTGACCTTGGCAACCTAGTCACAAAATCCATCGTGACATCATCTCATTTTCACTCTGGACTGGGTAACTTCTATAATAGTCTGTCTGACCTCTGATGCTCCCCCTTCACTAATAGGTGGAATATCTAGTAACAAAACCACATACTTCACTCTTCACACCCGACCACCAATACTGATGTCTCAAGTCACAGTACATTTTGGTAACACCGTGATGTACTTCCCAAGATGACTCCTGAAACTCCCACATCAGCTCCTATCGTACATTCCTTGGAACCCATACTCATCAATGGAAACACAATACCTCATCATCGCCTATCGTCAGCCAAAAAGAAGGGTCATCAGTTTCCACTGATTCCCGGGGAACTAGCCATTCTGAATCACATAGTCATCTCGTCCTCACTCTATCTAGGAGGGTAGAAGTCAGAACTAATGAATAATTATAGGTTTGCCCCATAATTTTGTGCACTTCCAAATGAATCTCAGAGAACAAAGCCATATGCTGCCACACACCACTGGCATCATGAACTGCATGTGTCTAAGTCTTCCTGCTCAGTGCATCAGCAACTGCATTATCCTTACCAGGTGTATAGGCATGGTCAAAATCGAAGGACTGAAGGTAATCATCCCACCTTTGCTGTCTCAGAATTAGGTCACTCTATATAAAGATATATTTGCAACTTTTGTGGTTCGTGAACACCACAAAATGATCTCCCAATAGATAGTGTCTCTAAAAGTGTAACGCATGAACAACTGCAGCCAACTCGAGGTCATGCATCTGGTAATTCCTCTCATGTGGCGCTAACTGCCGAGACCCGTACGCAACAACTCGATCGCCCTGCATCATCACAGATCCCAGCACATTACCTGATGCATCATAGTAAACAGTATAGCTAATGGCCTACGCTGGTAGTATCAAGATTCGTGCTGATGTCAAGCTTACCTTCAACTCGTGAGAGGCTTTCTTGGAAGATTTTGACCAAACGAACTTCACACCCTTCCTAGTCAAACCAGTCAACGACGCTACTAAGCAAAAGAAGTCCTCTATAAAGCGCATGTAGTAACAATCCAGGTCCAAGAAACTCCGTATCTCGAACACGTTCTTAGGATGCTCCAAAGAAACTACTTGTCTCACCTTCTCTGGTTCGAATGAAACTCTTTCCTCTGAGATAATATGACTGAGGAAGTGTATCTGGTCCATCCCAAAGTGTCACTTTGAGAGATTATCAGATAGTTTATGCTATATTAGAGTACTCAGTATGATATTAAGATGGATGGCATGATCGTGTCGAGTCTAAGATTACACCATGATATCACCCTTGATGAATACCACAAAAGAATTTATATAATGATGGAACACACAATTAATCAGATCCATGAAAAATGTTGTCGTGTTTGGGTTGTCTGAACAGCATGACCAAGTACTCGTATAGACCATATATACTCATGAAGGCTGTGAGTGGAATATCAGATGTTCTAATGCGCAACTGATGATATCCGGATCTCAAATCAATCATCAATAACACTCGTGCTCTGCTATGTTTACCAAAAAGATATTAAATCCTTGGAATGGGATATTGGTTATTTACCATAAACTGGTTCAGCTACCGATAATCAAAAAATTTCTTAGGGTACAGTCTGCCTTCTTCGCAAAAATGACTAGAGAACCCCAAGGAGAAGTACTAGGTCGGATGAAACCTTTTTCATGTAATTCATCCAAATTCCTCTTGAGCTCCTCCAAATCAGGTGTATCCATCATATAAAAAGGAATAGACACTGTTTCCACTCCTAGAACAAGATCAATAGTGAAATACACCTCACGCTTCAGAGGTAGACATTAAAAGACATCCGGGAAGACATCCTTGAAACAATCAACTGTAGGAGGGAAATCCTTCTGGAATGTTCCCTGGGCATCTCGATATAAACTCGCAATCTGGCCTATGACACCACCACCCCATGTTTCTATGGTCCATATCGACATGCCTAAACATCCCACTCGACCTTGTATAGAAACTCTCCGCCCTCTAGTGATGTGAAATGCACCCTACGATGATAACCATCTATAAAGGATAGAAAGGGTACAAACCAGTCCATCCCATGAATGACATCATAGCTCGTAATCCCCATGAAATAGAGGTTCCAAAGAAAGTTACACCCTCTATCCTCAAGGGTGCACTCCATACACTGATGCACACCAGCTGTTCAAGTCCCCAACGGTGTGTCTAGCATCATAACATCAGAAGAAGAAGAAAGACAGAGACTAAGGCTCTCCACAACAGGAAGAGATATAAAGCTATGAATAGAACCTGTATCAAAATGTTCTAAAGATAAAACAAAAGCTACTAGAATAGTACATCTGACAGTAGAAGGTTCGGGGTCCTGCTCTTGTTGGGTCTATTGCACTTCATATGCCTACCTATTGTCGTGGCCCTGTGACACATCGAGGATAACCTGAGTTGTCCCGCCCTATTGCTTTTGAGATTCTAGTGTCTGGATACCCCATCCACAACCACCATCTCGGCCTGCATGCCCTGACGTATTCCAGTTTCCCGATTGGGAGGAAGCTATTGGTCCTACTCCCCCATGCATAGTCTGCACAAAACCCCTATCCCTAGCGACCGAGAAAAACTCCTGACAATAACGCTAGAGATGACACATTTGGCCTCAAGCTCGGCACTCCACTAGGTCACATGGACACTTTGATCTCTTGTGTCCCTCTCTACCACATTGGTAGCACATGATCGGGCCACACGAAGCATCCCTCTGACTGGAACTGCCACTATGAGAGAACTCAATATGTCTTTTCCTCTTACAGGGATAAAAAGTACCAGAAACTGTTGTCGAACTGCCTTAGCCCACACCACTAGATTCCCAAAGGTTCCTCTCAGTAATCAGTGCTTGGTTCACAACAGAATATATAGTAGGCAACCTGAAAACATTCAATAGTGATCGGATTTCAAATTGAAGACCATCCTCAAATCATCTATCCCTCAACGTCTCATCACCCACCAAAACGGGTGGAAAACACTGATGATCGGTAAAGCGAGAAGAATTATCCATCTCTGACATAGCACCATGCTATAGATTCATGAACTATCTAGCTCGAACATCCCTCTATTTCACTGGGAATAAGAAGTCATAGAAATCAGTCTGAAATTATTCCCACGACATGTCTTGGGGATTCTCAGTATGGGTGGTAACATCTCACCTCCTCTTGACGGAATCACGCAGCATGTATGTAGAGAGCTTGACCATCCGCCCTGGGGGCTTATCCCGATGCTCAAAAATAGTTTGCATAGAACCCATCCAACACTCCGTAGCCCATTGTCTTCCATCCCTTGAAAACATAGGAGGATGATGCTGCTGGAATATATGCGTCTTCTCGTCCATAGATGTGGCATCCGGAGGTGCTCCCTGAAAGATCTGCATGAACCACATGAAGGATCAACTGGTAGCCCATAGCCTACCATCTCAGTAGTATAATCGTCACCACTCTCTTTACGAACAACGCGTGGTCGTATTAGTTGAATGACTCTTCAAGGTCAAATTCACACCTTAGTTTACGATTATCCAAAACAGAACCAAGGGGATAGGAGAATGAATGTCTTCAAGATTTACAAAACATGACTACATGGTGTGTATAAATACTAGACGAGTGTTCTCAAATCCTTCTTCCCTTATCGAGTCCTTCTACATTGATAAGCCACACGGCTCACATGAACAAGACTACACGACATGTATAACCTCTACACAACATTTATTTTTTAATTTCCAATGGCTCGTGTTGTTCGTGACATGGCCGACTACTCGGATAATACTACACGGCATGTTAAACCCACACACGGCGTGTACACCACCCTATCTTGCAAGACACATGGCTAGTTCCACACAGTCTTCCCCTGGTCAAGATTATATGGCATATCCCATAGGTACATGGCATGTTCAAGAGGTGGTCACACCGACCCGTGTTGTTAGTGACATGGTCAGGTACTTGGGTCAGAATACACGGCGTGTTCAAGGTGAACACGAAGTGTATGTCTTAAGGTTTTTCTGTATGTTTTGTTAGTTACATAGGCGATCACCATGTCTGAACTACACGGTGTGTACAACTTGTACACGACGTGCGTTCCCCAAGTCATTCCCTACCCCGTGTCCCCGCCCACACGGTCTATGAACCAAGAAGAGAGTACACGGCATGTACTGAGGGTACACAGTGTGTAATTAATTTTATTTGTTTATTCCGGAACAGAAGAACACACGGAATGTGTACCTAGAACTACACGTCGTATATCATGGGTTTTCTGGACATTAAGCCTCCGATACTACTCTGGATCCCAGAAAATAATGAAAAAAACATCTAAGTCCCAAATTCCGATCCGTGGGAGCCTAGACTCCTCAATAACCAATGATTGGTGTCCACGCTATCATGGCATCATACAAAAATACCTTATAAAATAGCAGGTATTTATCAAATTTTATATCACAACATCATGCGTTTGAAGCACAATAGCTATCACAACAACATGAAATTTATAATGCACCAACATGGTATGGAAGAAAGCAAGACATGTGATTACTAGTATATGCCTAAATGATGCATGAGATGGGGTAACCTCATCTCATCGTGTTTCCACTAAATAGAACCCATGTATAACATATATAACAACACACAACAAGTGCGTCACCCAATGGTGAAAATCAACTCCATTGTAAAATTGAAAAATCAGAAAAATTACAATAACAGAGGTAGACTGGCTTTTCCCTGTACGACGACACCGCGCCACACCCTCGCGGACCCGCTCCAGCCACGCTGCCTTTGTGGCCCTTTGACACGGCCAGAAAGCGCCATTCCTTTATTTGAATTCAACAGCGCGGCGCGACGGCGGTGCGCTTCTTCGCCCATATCTCAAAGCTTATGCACGGTGCAACAGAACCGCGTCGCCTCACACGTGCCGCAAAAAAATCAAACAAACAAGGGGGAGGAGGGTCGGCCGTGTTCGTGTGGTCTGACCTCCTCCCGTTATTGCGATATCATGTGGCTCAAATTGAAAAGAAGAAAGCGACGAAAGTAATCAAGACCAAACAATTAAAATAACCACTACCTCAAGCATTGTCGAGGGAGGGTTCATCGCGGAATTGCACATCGCGAAATAAGGCATCTCGGATGGGGGATCATCACGTCATGGAGAAAGGATTCGTCGACGTCACATCGTCGATCTCCGAGGATCCGGTATTCTTGTCGACCTTTGTCGGAGGTCGGCATTCTTCACATTCTTCGCATTCTTCATCGAGGAAGGAGTGCTTCACGTCATGAGTGATTTCTCCCAAAACCTCTCGCACAACCAACCTCTAATAAAATAAGACATGTCTTATTTTATTAACACACAAGCCAACATTTTTGAAATTCAATAATTAAACAATCAATTAAGACAATTAATTGGAACATTTAACCCGCCATATTAATTGAGGCATTTCATAAACATAAAAACGCAAGGGTTGACTTCCACTTAATAGGGGTGCTGGTGCATTACCTTATTAAAAGAGGGGGTTTAGAAAGAAAAGAAATGGTGGGGATCGTGTGGGTCCCACCTCACAATTATCCTACATAATTGGTAGGATATTTTGGGTCCCACTTCGTCCACTTATCTTCGGTTAAACAAAAATAAAATAAAATTGGTTACACTACTTTTATTTTATTCCTTTACATAACCCCAAAATTTATAAACCAAACCCGTGAAAATGCAACTCCGAAAAAGGGGTTTCTAAGAAATTACAGGCGCTATGATTCCATCGGTGTCCTCGGATTTTTATTCAGAGCACCGGTTCAAAAGTTAGAAAAACCAGCTCATTTGTTCACTGAACGTACCCGAGTTAGACTTCAGAAAATGGTTCTGGGCACACCGGGCCTCGAAATCAGGTTCTGTCAGAAACTGTGTTCTTGTAAAATCCCAAAGAAAATTAAGACAAAATTTCCATTGAATTTTAAAAGTCTTTAGATCACTCCCACCTCATGGATTTATGTCCCCGTAAAGATACATCATAAACTAGGGAATCAAATGTGGGTACTGAGCACGCATTTGACCCTTCCGCTCCTAAGTGCTCTCCTGGAGGTTCTTGTGCTTCCATCTAATGCACACTAGAGGAATCGACTGTCCACATAAGACCCACTCCTATTGATCCTATGTCTCCACCATGACCTCCGCAAAACTCACCCCATCATCAATGTCCAGCTAACCATGGTTAATGATATGCATCGGGTCATGCACGTATCATCTCAGCTGAGATACGTGGAAGAAGTCGTGCACCCGGTGCAACTGAGGTGGTAGAGACAGGCGATAAGACACCTCGCCAATCCTGCTGAGGACCTGTAATGGTCCGATGAAGCATGTAGACAACTTTCCACATCGGCCAAATCTTCGTAATCCACATCGAGGTGTGACCCACAAGAAGACGTGGTCGCCATCATCGAACTCCAGTGGCCTCCGCCTCCTATCAGCATAAGACTTATTCATTCTCTGAGCTATCCTATTCCGCTCTTGGATGACCTGGACCTTCTCTTTCGTGGCCTGGACCATATCCGGTCCCCCAATTGCTGAATCCCCAGGGTTTGTCCCGCATAGAGGTGATCTGCAAGGTCGGTCATACAACGCCTCATATGGTGCCATCCCGATGGTGGAGTGGTAGTTGTTGTTGTACGCGAACTCCACCAAGGGTAGGTGGTCCTCTCAGATGGGACCAAAGTCGAGGAAACATGCATGGAGCATGTCCTTGAGATTCTGAATGGTCCTCTCCGACTGACCATCTGTCAGAGGGTGAAAGGTGGTGCTCACACGTAGCTGCATCCCAAACGCCTCCTGCAACCCCTTCCAAAGCCGGGAAGTAAAGTGAGCATCTTGATAGGAGATGATAGATGACGTCACACCATGAAGCCGTATAATCTCCCGAACATAGATATGTCACATGCTCTCCACTGAGCCCTTCTCTCTGATGGGTAAGAAGTGAGTCAACATGGCGAGTCGGTCGACAATCACCCAAATGGATTCGTGACCTCTGGAAGTGTGTAGAAGTCCAGTCACGAAGTCCATTGATATCCCGTCCCACATCCACTCAGAGACCTCCATGTTATGTAACAAATCTGCTTGTACCTGTTTCTTTGCCTTCACCTGCTTGCAGGTGAGGCATCGAGAAACGAACTCATCCACAACCTTCTTCATGCCCGGCCACCAATGCTGACGTCTGAGGTCCTGGTACATCATCGCCACTCCAGGATGTACCGCCAAAGGGGATGTGTGATACACTCTCATATCCTCCTCCCGTAATGAAACTGGTACCAAGGTACGTCCTCTGAAAAGGATGTTGTGCTCTCCTCTTAATGAGAAACCATTAGGTGCCTATCCTGAGAATATCTGTGCACACCACGTCTCACAGTCGGCGTCCCCACGCTATGCCTCTCTGACCCGCTACAGTAGTGGAGGAGTGACTGTGAGTGACTAAAGAAAGGCTACTCCATCCCTATCCACGAAGGATATCTGCAAAGCCGCTAGCTGCTCTGTCACCTCCCCATGTAGTTGAATTCTCGTCCTCCTGCTGAGAGCATCGGCTACTATGTTCCCCTTTCTAGGGGTATAGACTATCTCAAAGTCAAAATCCTGGAGGAACTCGAGCCATCGCCGCTATCTCAGGTTCATGTCCTTCTGTGAGAAGATGTACCTTAGACTCTGATGGTCAGAATAGACTGTAAAGCACTCTCCCATCAGATAGTGTCACCACATCTTCTGAGCGAAGACCACTACTGCTTACTCCAGGTCATAGGTATCATAGTTCTTCTCATGATACCTCAACTGACATGATCCATATGCGATCACGGACCGCTCCTGCATCCGGACACATCTGAGTCTTGTCCCTAATGCAACGCAGTAAACCACATACCGAACTCCCTCCTCCTGTAGCCTCATGATAGGAGTCCTGGTCAATCGCTGTCTCAGCTCCTGGAAGCTCTGCTGACATCTATCTAACCACACAAAGGGTTTCCCCTTCTTCGTCAAAGATGAGAGTGGTGTCGCAACTCTGTAGAAGTCTGGCACAAATCTCCGGTAGTATCCAGGTAGTCCCAAGAAACTCCGCACCTCCATCACGCTCCTGGGTGGCTCCCATGCTAGCACTGCCTTGATCATCACAGGATCCACCGCAACTCCTTCCTCAAATATGACGTGTCCCAAGAAGTGGACCTCATGTATCCAGAATTGACACTTCGAGAGCTTACCATACATCTGGTGCTCTCGGAGTGTGTCCAGTACAACCCACAAGTGGTAGGCGTGCTCCTCCTATATCGTTGAGTATATCAAAATGTCGTCGATGAGGACCACGCCAAATCGATCGAGCTATGGCTGAAATATCCTGTTCATGAGACCCATGAACACTGCTGGAGAATTGGTTATGCCGAATGGCATAACCAAGAACTCATAGTGGCCATACCGACATCTGAAGGTCGTCCTCTGCACGTCCTCATCCCAAACTCTATGCTGATGATAGCCGGACCTGAGGTCTATCTTGGATAACCACCGTGATCCCTTGAGCTGATCGAAGAGGTCGTCAATCCTTGGTAGCGGATACTTGTTCCTCACAGTCACCTAGTTCAGGTGATGATAGTCAACACAAAGGCGCAAGCTCCCGTTCGCCTTCTTGGCGAACAATATCAGGGAAGCCCAGGGTGAAACACTGGGTCAGATGAATCCATTGCCCTGCAAGTCCTCCAACTGTACCCGTAGCTCGCGAAGCCCTTTGGGAGCCATCCGATATGTTGGGGGTGGATATCGGGGTTGTCCCGGGGTATAGATCAATATAAAAGTCTACCTCTCTGCAGGTGGTAGTCCTAGAACATCTTCGGAAAAAATGTTCACATACTGATCCACCACTGCAGGAAAACCAGGACTCTGCACGTCAACTGCTCCTAGGATGATTCTGGCCAACTAATGAGTGATGGGTTGTCCTCTCCTCTACGAGAGTCCATCCTATGCTACAAAGGCTCCCTTCTCGCTGGTGATGGTGAACCTGCTCTCTTAGTTGCGTACACACCGCACCGTGCGCCTAATATAGTCGATCTGAGCATGGAAAGTAGGTAACCAATCCATGCCCAAGATGAAATCGTAAGGCCTCGATTCCACTACAAGAAGATCCCACCAGAGGATCTCGCCTCCTAGAAAAATATCACACTATCGGCACCAGTGTGTAATCGTCGAGTATGCTCCCGTAGGAGTCTCTAGCTGTAAGGATCGAGCCAATGACTCTGTCAGAATCTCCGAGCTCCAAACAAGGGCAACAGCTATGAAATAATGACTCGCTCATGTGCCTATAAGAACTGCAGCAAGGGTGGAATAGAAACAGATAGTACCTATGATCATCTCTGGCGCGCCGTGGTCGTAGGCCTATGCTGCCTGGAGATGTGGCTAACTCTTCATGCGAGCTCCCTATGGTCGGGGTGGACATCCTGGTGGTGGTGGTTGTGGAGCCTGAAAGCGTCTCCCACCACATGATGCTCGGCCAACTCCCATGCGTCATCCGCCTGCTCCCTGCGGACCACCATGGTTGACCCTCTACCTCTGCATGTGTGGTCCCTCAACCGTATGCTACTCCTCGATACGGCGGGTCAGGCAGTCACGAGCCATGTAGCCCTATCTGCCGCATGCATAGCATTTTCTGCCTCCCGAAAGACTGGCCCCGCGCTGTGTGCCCCGCACCACTGAGCCAGTGTCTTGAGGTCGTCTGCCTGAGGATCTGGTCTTCCTAGACCCATGAGTCATCCATCGACTTCCTTCTACAGAAGACTCTGCTACATGCTGCCCCGCGGTAGGTCTCACTGTTGGTGTAGACTTAGTAAAAAAGCTCTCGATGAGAAGGTCTCACTCCAGTACCCCTGCCTATGTCAGAATGCTGAGGGAGATCAATGATTCCTTGATCTCATTCCTATATACCTTCTCAATGGTCTGGGGCCAGAGGAATGGGTCCCGTACCATGTCCGTCGAATAGCGCGAGAGATCGGTAAAACTCATCGAGTCCTAGGCGACCGTCAAGATGCCCTACCACAGCTGTAGAAGCTCCTCGATGCGCCCGGCATGGAGGGTGGCTGGGGAGAACTCCAAGAAGAAGAGGATCTCAAAGTCCGTCTAGATAAGAGATGCCTCGTCGTGCACTTGGAGCAGAAAGCTCCACCATTTTCCTACTGCCACGTGCAAGAGGCTTGCTGTGAGGATCAGCATGATGTCATCTGGTGTCCTCAGTAACCTGAAAACTCGTACAACTGCCTCCAGTCAATCCTCGAGTGCCTGAGGGTCCGTCTCCGCGCAGAACCTGGGCGGTCGCTGACGCTGAAACTCGTGCAGTGCACTAAAGTGACGTGCATCGTCAGTGGTTGCAGCTGGAAGCATCGGCGGCTCGGCGGGTAGAGGTACCACCAGTGCATCTACTGTCATAGGACCCTGTATCGAGGCCTCATCGCTCGGTGTGTTGCCATCACACACAATGCTCGGAACCCTAGCTAGATGCCGTTGTGGGGACATCCTAAAAAGAAACTGGTGCGCCACGGTAAAACAGTATACCTGGTGAGCTGACACAATGTAATCACAAGGAAAACTTGAAACAAAAATGCAATCAATGTTTTCGTGTATTAAGTCGGAAATCAGATGTCAGGGTCCTGGTGTACGGATACGTCGGCCGCCACACTAACACTGGACTCCCTGGACTGATAACCACACTCAATACCCATATCAATATTACTTCACATAAAAGAAAGATTAGAGTCCAATGTTCTGCGGTAGAACCGAACTCCTCTGATACCAATTTTTCACGACCCATCCTCGGGGCCCGTGATGTGACTACCCCAAGACCGCCTTCCATTAGACAGGGGCTGGAGACTAGCACCAAGGTGTAATTCCAGTTAAAAAGGGCAGGAATTTCCTTTGTAAAGTAAACAAAAACCATAGATCAAGCAAGTAGAAGTAAACACTAAGTAATAACTGGGTACAATAGAAGTGCGGAAAAGAAAGTGGGCCAAAATACAAACCCAAACTGAAAGTAAAGTACAACTGAAAAAGGGAGTACATCAACTGAAAAGTAATTCTGCAGCCTTGAGCCATCCACTGGAAGTCCGACATGATGGGTGTGTATATATAGCCTCCACAGCTCCTCGGGTCCAGCCGTCCGCTCCGAGTACGTCCCACCCAATAGTCCACCTCCAGTTACTGACCTGCTCCGCAAGCCTCAACCACGATTAGCGCGGTCTGTCATCTACAATAGACACAATGTAGTGTGGGCATAGACCGTGCGGGGGTGAGTATAATATACTCAATAGGAACCCCGAGACCCATGAAGGTCTCCCCGAATCCACAATAGAAAGTTATAATCACGAAGTAACATCCGAAATTACATAGGTATATGCCCATACATATATCTAAGATAACATTCTAGTTCGGCTCCAACATACAATCCCAAGTTAGATCACATCCACACAGGTTAGCACAACACAATCCACATAGAAAAGCAAATCCAGATTCAGCTCACACAGGTATACTTCTTCGTAAGACGATAGATATTATCAGATGTAGCCATTGATTCATCTAAGCCGTTGGACCCACACATGATTGATAGGTACTAACCCCATCAATGACCCACAATGGATCAATAGGTAACTAACCTCCTCAATGACCCACACAGGATCTGACCCACATAGGTTCGATAGATAACTAACCCCCGCAATGACCACACAGTATAGGACCCACACAGGATCTGTAGGCCCTGGCCCACACAGGACTGCTGAGTTGCGACCCACATAGGATCTGACCCACACAGGATCGGTATCATTGATCCATGTAGGATCGTTGAGTGCTGTAGTTGTCACTGTCGAATCCTCGAAGGATTTCCGTACAGTCGTCATCATCGTCACAGTCGCTACCAGCTCTAGGGTTTCTGCACAAAGCAAGCTCGTTCGGGAGGGTCCGATGCACGATCCGAGGGGATGATACATCAACTGAAACATAGTTCAGAGTTTATGTATCCAAATGTTCCATATCGTCAACAGGAACTCAACGTCACAGATGGCTTGTCAATCAGACGCCTGGTCTGAGAGTTATTGGCTTTTTCGTCCAAATGGCCTGGTTGGTTTTTAAGTCAAAACCAAGCCAATTTTACCCCAACAACGTCCAAACCTCAAGCGGAGTAATCCAAAAAGTCTGCCTCACTATGAGGAATCCAAAAACGTCGACGACACGTCAATCGGACGTCCGGAGCTCATGTTATAAGTGTTTCTGCTCCGAGGGCCTGGTTGGTTTCGTGTTCGAACCAAACTGGACGAACTACAAGTACTCCAGAACCTTGGTTGTAATATAACGAAACTACCGTCTCGATCCAAGGATCACATCACCGTTGAAGGTGCGTCGATCAGAGGTTTTTAGCCAATGTTATGGGCAAAATACCGAAAGAGATCCGGAAGTGGGGGTGTCGGGCCCGGACCGATCCGGCTCGAGACCCCCTGGGTCGGCCCGAACAGGGTCGACCGGACCCGGGGCCAGGTCTGGCCCACTTGGGCACAACCCGGCCTAGATGGCACAGCCCGGCCTGGCCTGGGCACGGCCCGACCCGGCCAGGGCGTGGTCCGGCCCGGCCTGGGCGCGGCCCGGCTCGGCCCGACGTGCTGGCACCCTGGGGCTGGCCAGGTGGCTTGGCCAAAACGGCCGAGCGGTGAAGGGGGGGAGGCTGCCCCCCGCATAGTGAAACCGCATCCCCCATGTGGGGGGGCTGCACCTGTCGGCCAATTGGGGGTTACGAACCCCCGGTTTTTCGCTTGACCGGCCGGCCCGCTCCGGCCGGCCTGCTGCTGCCGCCACGGGATCGGCATGGGCCGGTCCCCCTGCTCCGACACCGGTAGCCCGAAACCGGCCCCCTGTCCCTACTCCACCACGATTTAGGTCGTGGCCTAGGTCCATCCGGCGTAGCGCGACAGCGCCGTGCCACTCCGCCGTGGCCCCGCTCTGGTCGTGGTTCCTTTGTGGCTCTATGGCATGGTGCGACGGCACCGCGCTTCTTCACCAAAATCTCAAAGCTTCAGTTCTATGCAATGGCACTACGCCGCCTCACACGTGCCACAACAAAATCAAACAAAAAAGGTGGAGGAGGGTCGGCCGTGTTCGTGCGGTCCGACCGCCTCCCGTTATTGCGATATAATGCGGCTCAAATTGAAAAGAAGAAAGCGACGGAAGTAATCACAAACAAACAATTAAAATAACCCCTACCTTAAGCGTCGTCGAGCGAGGTTTCGTCGCAGAATTGCATGCCGCGGAAGAAGGCGTCACGGAAGGGGGATTGTCGCATCGTGGAGAAAGGATTTTTTGGCATCGCCTTGTCGATCTCCGAGGATCCAGCGTTCTTGTTGCCCTTCGTCGGAGGTTGGTGTTCTTCTCATTCATTGTGTTCTTCACGTTCTTCATCGAGGAAGGAGTGCTTCACGACTTGAGTGATTTCTCCCAAACCCTCTCGCACAACCAAACTCTAAAAAAATAAGACTTATCTTATTTTATTAACACAGAAGCCAACATATTTGAAATTCAAAAACGAAACAATCAATTAAGTTAATTAATTGCAATGATTATACTGCCAGAATGATTGAGGTGTTTCATAAATAGAGAAACAGAAGGGATGACTTCCACTTAATAGGGGTGTGGGTGTGTTACCTTATTAAAGGAGGGGGTTTAGGAAGAAAAGAAATGGTGGGGATAATGTGGGTCCCACCTCACAATTTTCCTACATAATGGGTAGGATATTGTGGGTCCCACTTCATCCACTTAGCTTAGGTTAAACAAAAATAAAATAAAATTGGTTGCACCACTTTTATTTTATTCATTTACTTAACCCCAAAATTTAAAAACCACACCAGAGGAAATGCAACTCCGGAAAAGGTGTTTCTAAGCAATTTCCGTTGCTGCGATTCCATCAGTGTCCTCAGATTTTGATTCTGAGCACCGGTTCAAAATTTAGAAAAACCCACACGTTCGTTCACTGAATGTACCCGAGCTAAACTTTGGAAAATGATTCCGGGCACACCGGGCCTCGGAATCAGGTGCTGTTAGAAATTCCCTTCTTGTAAAATCTGAAAGAAAATTAAGAAAAAATTTCCCTTGAATTTTACAGGTCTTTACAAGTATAATAATATTCAATAGTGTCCCTGATACCCTCAAGGTCACACAAAATCCACTATGGATAAACCAAAAAATAAAGATACAATCATGAAGTATCAACCTACCCTACTTAGGTATATACTGTCCCCCAAGGATCATATCGTAACATAATTCCTCATATGATTTGATTTATCCTTAAACATGTCAATGTATGCCACAATAGTTTTGTAGAATTTGAGAAACTTCTCCAAAAATTCTATGACTCAGATTTGGACAGAATTCCCATGTTATTTTTGTAATCTAAATACTTAAAATTGGTATCGTTGACTCTATTGTTTCCTTTTCCATTGAACGTTATCTCGACATTTATAATTAATATTATTTTATTATTAATCATAAATAAAATTGGTTTGATTCGTGGCCATCATTGTATCCATATATTTTATCAAGGCCTCCATATGAGTTTTCATCGGTCCATTGTTTACCATGATGTAAATTCCACAAATTTTTGTTACTTTTGACTTCCGTGGAATGATATTGTTAGCTATTTTATCTTATATATAATATTCCTCTATTGAATTATTATACATGATTGACAGTGTAGTGTTTGCATCAATGATTGATATTTCACACTAAAATAAACATGATAGAAAATTTTTATAAGACGAAACATTATTAAACAATGATTATGAAATTTACTAAACATGTCCCTAAAACCTATCAAATTTCGTATAGAGTTATCAATAATAAAACAGATTTAATATAATGATACAAAAACCATGGATCATTGATTTATAAATATCTATTATTTTTTTGGATTTTCATTCGTAAATCATCCCATGTTGTTATTGAGTGAGATTTTATAAATTGGATTGATTTATAGTATTATTTAATGAAAATAGAAAGACCTATGTTATGTAACGCCACATGAATTATTTTTGAACATGGAAATAATGAGAAGAATGTAAAATCTTCTAAAATGAGTGGCTATGTATTCATGTTATAGCCTTGATAATTATACGAAATTAGAGATCATTTGGATGATCATAAAATTTATCACGAATGGTTAAGTTACTTCAAAACACACGAGAATAATGTATTGGACACCACTTTATGAAGGCCAACCATACTCTGAAAACATTTTTTATCACAATGATGAATTGAGTAAAATATAATTTCATTTAAAACAAAATTTTTTCAATTGAATGTTTTACACATATCATCAAACCAAAAGGCACTATAGAATAATATATAACCGTCAAAATAATGTAATATAATTTTGTAATTAAAAATTTATATAAATTAATTATAAAGTAAATATATATGTAAATATAATGGACATTATTAAAACTATGTTACTTGTGAAAATTCCATTACTACAACAAAAAACAAATAAAATTGTTTTATTCATTAAAATGTAACATTTAAAAAAGAATTTTTTAATGTGAATTATTTTAGAAAAATAAATAATTATATATACAATATATTATTATTAGGAATAATATATGAATCCTATTGAGTTTCAATTGCTAAAAAATAAAAAATAAAATATTAAATATTATTAAAAGATTATTTACTATGAATATAGCTCGCATTATGATTTTTTTTATTTGAAGGACACATTATAAAATGTTATGATTTTAATTTGTTAAAATTGACATCATTTTGGATTCATAATAATAATATTAAAGTTTGGTAATTTTTGGAACTATTATGGTATAATTTATTATATAGTGAATATTAAAATTTATTCTTCTTAAAAAATAATGTAATTTATGACCACATATAAATTTAATATAATAAGAAACATATAAATGTATTTTCATTATAAAATATGTACTCAAGAAGTAAAACGAGTAAATTTAAACAAAATTTGTTTCATTTAGAAAACTGATTAATAACATTTTTAGCAATGACCTAGTATTTTCATATAAAAAGTGGCTTTAGTCTTTTATTATAATATATTATCATTATTGAAAAAATTTAAATAAATTTTAATAAATATAGTATTTTTTTTAATTTTTTAAAAATTTATATCATAAAATTCAATGATATTAATTATTTTAACATAAACATTAATTTTAATCATAAAATACTATTTTTCAAAAAATATGTATTTATACGTTACATGCGCTAATTTTAAAATATAGTTTTGAATAGTTAAGAATCATATCTGATGAAATAAATTTAATCCTTAGGAAAAAATGATATTTTTTAATATAATTATACATATTTTTATTAATTATTATTGAATTATATAGGTAATTATTAGTTACCATGGTAAAACTGAAAATGGAAAAAATAAAAAATCAAAGAGTAAATGATTTAAATACATAATTACAATAGATGTTAAAATGACTCGGTGGTGGATGATAAAAATTATCATATCCTTGATGAAATTATTATATAATTTAGAGGCTTCTTGTCATGTGAAACCTATAATCGATTTATGTTGACATTAAATATTTACAGAAATACCATTCTCAATAGATATAAATTGTGACACCAAACACCCCTCAAGACCATTATCAGATTTTAATTTCCTCCTAAAATTACACTTTTATTCCAGACCCTATAATCCTATTCATTCTCATTAATACTCAGGTAATATGATATTAACCTATGAACTCAATTTCCAAGGAGTCCTCCATGTAAATCCAAATTCTTTAATATAAGTTCTTTTATGTCTTGTAATTTTTTGTTTTATACTTCAATTTCACCATTCTAATTTTATTATTCCTATCTATTGAAATAAAGTTTTTTACATATTGTTATTATTATATGTAATAATTATTTACAATATTTTAAATTTAATTTTAATAAAAATAAAAAAAATAATTCTTTTTGACTACTTCCTCTAAAGAGTAACATATCATGTTTTCCAACCCTAACTATCTTCAGTCATTATAGTTGTAAAAATTAAAAATTATTTTTTATAATATCATATATATATATATATATGATTATGTATATAATTTTTTACAAATTATTTCGATAACATTATTAGGTAAATTAAAATACAAATCTGGATTTGGGAAAAGCACTGACCCCATGATGTAAAATATCTCAATTTTTATCTACATTAATAATAATTTATTTCTCCATATAGGAATAGGTTTCAAAATCACTAATGTATCTGAATAGTATTATTATTCTTTAGTAAAAATGATATTATTCTAAAAAGAAAACTACTTTCATAATCATTATCATCCATTGATTATGGTTGTAACAACCAATGTTAAAAATGTGAATTAAAAATAATGAATAATTTTTCTATGTAAAATGTTATAATTAAAACTAATATTAGGTATCCCACATCTATTTTTTAAATAATGAAAAACCAATAAAAAATTTATAATTAGTAATTTATTTAGTGTCTAAGAAGACCAACTTAATTTTTGGTGACTAATAACATACCATTTGGGATAGTAATGATATTCATATGAATAGTAAAAAAACTGTATGAATAATAACTTCACCTATGATCGAAAGCATATAAGATTTAATTGTTGTTATGATATACCCATATCTTGGAAAATGTAAATAAATGCTTTAAAATTGTTGTTTCTAAAAAAAAATTATTTTATTTGAAAATTAAATTAATCAAATGTTGAAAATTATTTTCAAAATATGGAGTTATTTTTTTATTTGTGCTTGACGAAAAAATGTTTATGGAAATTTTTTTCTGATATACATGAAATTTTTTTAATTGTATATTAATGTAATTGTGGTATAAATAAATTATAAAATAAATAAACTATTACATGCATCAAGGACAATGTATGAAAATATTAGTAAGAATTTACATGAAATTATTATTATTATTATTATTTCTTTGAATCATAATTATGTCTTATCTTGTGGAAAAAAAATTAAATAATAAATTAAATAATGTAAAACTCTTCCACTCCTCCACATTAAATACTTCTCACTCCTGACCTCTTCCTATCACACCTCATGAATCTTAATCAATTCCAAAGTTCTACTAAATACTCTTCTCATTCCCCTTACCCATGTCCAAGACCTACTGGTCTCACCATGAGACCAGAAACGAGGGCCTTAAAAAGGATATCAATGGGAAGAGATAAAGAGGTAAACATCCTCTTTTGTTAGATTTCTTTTGTTGTCATTTTCTTTTCTATTATTCATCATTCCTCACATCCACTTATCAATGATCCATAAATGATCTAGTATATTACATATTATGGATTAAATTCTATTCTTTGAAGATTCTCTACAATACTTATTCTCCCCTCCCACTTACTCAAAAAATTAATACATCATTTGTGTTGTGTTGATTTACCGACATCGTGGACGATGTGATTATAATTTTTCTTATCTCCTTAAAGAACAGTTATGAAACCATTTTTATGGTTAAACCAGATTAAAATTTATGTATTGTATATTATATAATATTCTGTAATCATTTCATACATATGTTATTAATTTATAAAACAAAATGAGATCATTATGATTGATGAATCAACAAATTACCTATACAAATATAATTAATGTTTTAAATTATGATTAATACTCATGTCATAATTCAAAATTAAAAAATTTATAATTTATGGTTATGGAAATACTAAAACAGCCTTCGATTACAATTTTATATTTTCACTTACAACTGAAAAGAATATCCTTTAGTAACCGCTCATGGAAACCATGTAATGCATTTACCTGAAACAAAGGAATTAACAAAATTTTAATAATGAATGTGTGAAAGGATGTCATAAAATTTTCTTGAAATAATTTATATTCGTGAATATGTTTCATTAAAATATTAATAACACTTTTTTAAACTTCATACGGAATTATTAAACAGGTTTAGGTAATTCAACCCTGAGGTAAGGGAATTTTTAACCTGATTTCCATTCTTTGGGTTTACATTATATTACATTAATTATGTGGTGTTAAATTTTATTATGGGATGAATTTTTTAATATTATTTTGTATTATGTGTATTTAGAATGTATAAAAATATGTATTCCATTATACTATTTCCACCTCCAATTACATTTGTATGATAATTTCCTTTTAAAATCCTTTTAAAGCCTCTTTATCGATATTCAAAAATATGTTTTATATGGAATGAGTAGTTCATCTAATTTCATGATGATTTTTTACTATGATGTTTCCATTATATTAGAGAATTATATATTTTTACGAAAATTGTTTCATTATTACGTTCTTGGTATTTACATTTTAATAGTGATGTGTCTTACGATTTTTTTTTGATGAAAACAAAAATTTATTTTGCTCATGGGTTCATATTTGTTATCATGTGTTTTATTAATTATATGTTTATTTAAGATAAGTATGTTGGGTTAATTGCATTATATCTTAAAATATGTTGGTTTGAACCCATTAAAGATAAAGTTATGTTGGGTGGAGATAATTATGTCTCATGATATGTTTGTTTGGGCCCATTATATAAAAAGATATGTTGGGTTGAGCCCATTGGATCTGAAGATATATGTTTGTGCCAAATAATATCACTCCAATGCAATGGTTAATATATAAATATAATATTACCTCATTTTTATTCCATGTGTAAGTGATAATTTAAGAGTGATATGGTATATAGGTCCCAAGGAAATTAAATTATGATTCTATGACTATGAGTTTTTATGATTATGGATTTTTTTGGTTTTTATGTTTTCACAAGACTAAATATTTATTTCATTATATCCTGTATGGATTATTATAATCATATAAGGGTTTTAAAATTATTAAATTGAATATAAGGTTGTGTAAGAGAAATAAGGGATTCATGATGAATGATATGGTGTGTTTTCAAGGATATCACATTTTATTTTTTAATGTTTTATATTTTAAAAAAATGTTTTTTGTTTTAGTAGTATACTCTTTGAATGAATGGGGTATACTATGTTTGTTAGATATCATTATTCTCAAAAAATATATTCTTGAAAATATCATCAATGTGTAATATTGTATGTTTTTTACTAAACATCATGATTAAGTAACTTTTTAAGAATAGTTCCATACAGTTGGAAATAGATTGTGGTTTAAAAAACATTAAGGGTATGGATGATGTAAAAAATATCATATATTATTTTTACTCTGTGGTTATTATAAAATCATAATAAATTTAATTATTTCTATGTAACTTCATTTATGATTATTCTGTTCAGAACAGTTTTTCGTAGAAGAAACATGGATGCTAATGTAGGAAGGTAGAAAGAAGAAAATCTATCTCTGAATATTGTACGAAGAATGGTGGGTATCAAAACTGATCCGCTTTTTTTTACAATGGATCAGCTGACTCAAGAAATAACTAGTGGTAGTATCCATGATTGAGGGAAACATGATCAACCATAAATAAACATGTCTTTTAGAGATCATTTTATTAGGAATCATCCTCCATCATTTAATGGAACCACATATCATGTGGTAGACAAATGATGGACCAATGGTTTAGAAAATATATTTGATGTCAAGGGATATTATGAACATAAAAATAAAATACTATCCATTTATCCATTAGATGGTGATACTGATCAATAGTGGTCTCTAGTTAACAATATGGGATAAATAGATGATATTAACAGTCTGGAATTGGATTATTTTAACATTATTTTTCAAGAAAAATATTTTCTTAAAACTATTCGAATCATAATAGAGAAACAATTCATAGAACTAAAGTATAAAGATAATGATTTTGTGGAATCAAATCAATCCATTTTTCCAAGACTATCTAGGTACACACTAGATTAAACCTGGGTATTTGATATTAAAAATAATATATTTTAGTCTCCTTTGAAAAATTTCCTACGTAGATATTTTTCTTCACGAGAGTTTAAAAGCTATGAAAAGCTTGTTTATTGTGATAAAAATGTAGATATGGTGTTTTCTAAATTGTATGTGCCTTATGATGAAAAGAATAATATATGTTCAGGGTGTCATGAAATGTGGAATAATTATTCAATGAAATTTGGAAGAAAGAAAATCAATTTCCTTTCTTATGATAACTGTGGAAAAAGGCATCCTAGTGAATTCCTTTTAAATTCTGGGAATCTCTACCGATGTGGTATGTTTGGATAAATGTTTTGTGAGTGCATGAAAAATGATCAAAAATTTAATGATAATATGATGGTGATTTTCCTTAACAGTATGGAATTGGTTCATTTTGATAATGTTTGTCTAAAGATGGTCACTTAGGAATAAATTCAACAGGACTAGAAGATGAAGGGTTTGTAAAATATTTTGAAACCACTTTATTGGATGTTGATCTATTAAATGAGGTGGTGTCATGTACATTTCATGTTTTTATAGATTTTTCAAATGTGTTGTATGATTCAGTGTTGACACATTCCTAAATGTTTTTGAATTTTTTGATTAAAATGTGAATCCCACCTCGGGAAATGAAACTAGAACTAATGGAAAACACACATAGTCGATATATTGTGGAAAAAATAAATTACAAAAATATTCCTAACTATGTCTGTGTAATGATGCTACTTGAATAACTTGTTGTTTTCTTGCGATTAGAGGTTGATGTTATTCTATGTATGGAATTGATTTCTTTATATCATACTACGAATGATTGCATAGGAAAATAATTTTTTTTCATAAACAGATTCGGTTTGTGAACAAGAAGGAACCCATACAATTGATAACACATCAGGAATCTAAGAGATTTATAAAATATATAAAGGAAATTTATCATGATCATATTTTTGATGATAAAAGAACTATTTAGATTAATGATGTACCAGTGGTACATAAAAATGGAATAAACCTAGAAAATAATCAATACAATGATTTATTGAAAATAAAAGGCAACGATGATATAAATCTTAATACCTGAGTAGAGTAGAAACTAGAATGAAAGCATATGAAACCACTTGAATGATTTTAAATAGTTTTAGTTTGGTGTTTTAAAATTTTGATGATTGTTGATTAATGGTTTATTCCTAAATTTCATCGTCATCCACCACACTCACATTTTAATAATCAACCATTTTATTTACTTCATTATTCCATTCAAATCTCTTTTTATGTTAACTCTTCAGGAAACTATCATATTGGATTTTTCATATTTTTTAACAAAAAATTCAATACTTTATCAATATTATCACTGAAATTCATCAATAAATGTTCTTTTTTGATATTACGTTTTGTCTGACAGATGTTTTGGTTTTCTTGAATTTGATAGGGTCTTATAATATTGTTATAGAAACATTTTCTTTCACTATTCCCATAACAGGAAGAACATATGAATTTTTTTTCACCTATTCGATTTCAATCCATAATGTGATTTATTTGTTGATTAGAAAGAAAGAATGATATAATTTTAGCATTTGATAATAATTTGAAACAAATAAAAAATTCAAGAGATAAATACAAAATAGTATCATCAAAATACAGAAATATTAGTAAAAAAATAGTGTTTATTTTCTCTAAAAAAACACAAAACCGTTAGCAGTAATATGATGGTTACCCATTTGAACTGAGAAGATGAAATACAGTTTTATTTAATGACATATTCAATGTGAATGCAACTTCAAAAAAATTAGTAATTTCTACTAAATTTTTTTAATGAATGTAATACAGTGAAGATTGATATATTAAATATAGAGTGGATGAAATTTTTTTGTAACAAATCCTATATTAGTATTGCAGCTGAATCCTAAAGATCCTGCACATCCATGTTCCTAGAACACAATAGAAAAAAAAATTAGAAAATTTTTTATTCTGTTATTTTATATAATCAAATAGAAAGACTCAAAGAAATCAAAATCCACCATATGATGGTCATAAGAAATTGTTCTTGCAATAGGTTGTGAGCTTGAAGAACTTTCATAAGCTACATTCTGAAGATACAATAAAAATTAAGAAGATGAATATATTGTAATGATATCAATTAAAAAGTTGAACTTATAGTTACCGAAACTCAGAATGTGGTCTTGCAATATGTTGTGAGGTTGAATGGTATCAATTTCAAAAAATGTTCCATGATAAGAATAATTATCCAGTTTCATTTTATTCTTTTTCAGCCATTCCCAACTGAACCTAAAATTGAAAATAATAATTTTTTTAATACCTGACTAATAATATTCATAAATATAAACACACCAGAACTAAAAAACCATTACATAGGAGGCTTTCACACATAATAGGTCCATTTTATTGTCACTAAACTGAAAAAACCTTCTTTTGCATGATCACTATCCAAATAGAAAAATTCTTTTTCAACCACTTTTCTATAGTATGTACAATCAAATTAAGCATAAATATAGAATAAAGGATTCATCAATGCATAAAAATATGGCATTGGGATACCATATGTTAGGAAGAAACCTGATCTATTTTTTCCTCTAGTTTTCTAAATAGAAAATATTTCAAGATGAATGGGTATAGGAAAATTTTAGTAATCACAATAGAAATTGAGAATCTTGCCATTTTCTACATTAATTTAGGTGAATAATTAATTGTTTTCCTACAATAAACCCATTATAGGTATAACATATAAAATATTGTCACCCATTTTATGAAAATCACAAAAGTGATCCATTGGTTACCCAGACAGAAAAGAAGAAACAATTTCAGCAGTTGATAATAATTTGAAACGGAAAAAAAATTAGGAGATAATGAATACACAGTAGATTCAAAATGCCAAAATGGTATTAAAATAAACTGGTTTCTAGCACTATGAACATGCACAATTGTCAGCATAAATATGAAGTTTACCAATTTTAACTTAGGAGAAGAAATACAACATTTGTTTATTTATAGTCAATGAAAATAACACAACAAAAAAATCAGAAATATTTACTCAAATGTTGTAATGAAAATAAAAGACAGTGAAGATAGAAATCTTAAAACCGTAGTAGATGAGAAATATTAAGTTGTTGTAAAAAATCGTCTGTCACTGTTGCAGCTGACTCTTAAACATATTGAGCTTTCATGATCCTATAACACAAAAATAACACAAATTTTACAAAATTTCATATTTATTTATTTCATAAAATGAAATAGAATGAGTCAAAGAAATCAAAATCGTTCCAATGATGGTCTAAAGAAATTTTTAATGCAATAATTTGTGTGCTTGGAAACCTTCCTTCAGCTATATTATATAGATACAATAAGAATTAATAGTTTGAATATATAGTAATGATATCAATTAAAAAGTAGAAATATCAGTTACCAACAATTAGAATGTGTTAATGTAATAAGTCACGAGGTTGAATGATATCAATTTCAAATAATGTTCCATGATAAGAATAATTAGTCAATATCATGTATCTCTATTTAGCCACTACCAACTAAACCCAAAAAAGTAATTAATAATTTTCTGAATACAGGAGTTAAAAAATTCATAAAATATATCATACCTGAAAACAAAAACCCATCACAGAGGATCCTTGTACATATAAATGGTCGATATTACGGTCACCAAATTGGAACAACCGTCTTTTTCAATATCACTGTCATAAAAAATGTGATTTTACACCACTTTTTTATGGTCTGTATTGTAAAATTTTGCTTTAGAATATAATACATGTTTCTTCAATGCATAAAAATTTTCATTGGAATACCATATGGTAGGATGAAACAAAATATGTCAACCTCCAACTGTCTTCTTAGATAATATTTTAATCTGAATGAGAAGAGGAAAATCCTAGTACTCATAAATGAAATTGAGAATCTTGCAACTATCATTCTTTAGTTTATGTAAATAATGAAAGGTTTACCTTGAGATGAATCCTAATTTCATGTGTCTATTCTAGTTTTCATCTTGAGATCAATGATTGTAGCACCATGAAAAACCCTGAAAATAATAGAGAATGATGAAATTTTAAGGCTTTGATCCAGAAAGGTGAATTCATCAATTATCAAGGCATGACGTGGAATCATTCTTGGTATTTTTTTTTGAATAATTAATTTTCAACCATTAAATGAACCCTACATAGATCAATCAAACTAGTATTAACTCCTAGATTCAAATTGGAATCCACTTAATGTTTCATGGTTGTGAATCCTATGTATCTGTAAATATATGGAAATGATACCTAAACGAGATACTTATTTCATAAAATAAAAAAGACATATTGAAAAAAAATATTAATTTTATTGAATAAGAATATAATAGTATGTAAGAAATTTCAATCTGTACATTAATTTATAGTAAAAATATGATTCTAGATATGGTATAAAATAAAATAAAAAGTCCACTACATAATAACAGTGAACACAACATTCCAACCATGAACAAATAATGAACATAACATACTAACCTAAAACACATATATGGTGTATTGGAAATATTAAATGTGTACAAAATGACAATATTGAATGGAAATATATAATCAAAGAAAAGAATTAGGATCAAAAAATGAGTTCACTAAAGCATTTTATAATGGATGTCCAGTGCAATCAACTCCATGCCTAATACAAAGCAATAGAGAACCATGGGGCCTCATCGTCATCATAATTCTGTGTAAATGCAACCATGTAGTTAGAAAGAACAAATTCATCTTCTCTATAAATATATACCTCGTAATATGTTATATAGTCAGCAACAAAATTCTTACACCAACTTAGCATGCAAGAGTACTGTGTCATCAATAATAATATAGACAGCTATGGCCACTAGTGTCATATAAAACATTATAATAGCTGTACGGATGAATATTTAGGGCCTAGAACATGGTATGGTTTACCTCATTAATTTGGGCTCTGATTAGTATAGGATTTACCTCAATCGTAGCTCTTATCAGTGTAGTTTGATGGAAATAATTCTGTATTTACATCATTATCGATAAATTGAACAAATTATTTGAGATCAATAAAACTGAATATCAACAGTAATATACCATTATATATTTTGAATCAAACCTTAATGAATTTAAATTCCAAAGAACAGACCAAATCACGAACAAAATTAGAGTGAATACAATGAAAAAACTAATAGTGAATACAACATATCAACCTGTAAAAAACCAATTGCGAATAAAACATATTAACATTGAACAAACTAATAGTGAATAAAATATTCTGTATGGGTATAAAAACACAAATTTAGTGGAATAAATTTGGAGTTATTGTATGATATTAATAGTGAAAACAATATACTAATAATAGACAAAACATTCCATGTATGATCAAATAATGAACATAACATACTAACCGAAAAAACTTATATAGTGCATCAGAAATAATACAAGTTCACAACATGACAATACATATTGAAAACATATATACAATGACAAAAATTGGGTTTCAAAACTGATTTAATGTATAAATTGTATTTTGAATATTAAAAATGCACAAAATGACAATAGCAAACGGATACCCATATACAATGACCAAAACTAGGTTCCCAACATGAGTACACAAAGGCATTTTATAAATCTTGTCCAGTGAAATCAACTACATGGATGATCTAAAGCATGGGGGAACCATGATTCCCATTCATCATCATCAATTTTTACATCAGGCAGCTTATAGTCAGATAGAAAAAATTCTTCTTGACCAGCACTACATACATCATTAGATGTTCTACAGTAAGCAACAACCTGGTTACCACAACATAACTGGAAAGAGTACATTGTCCTACCTAATAATAGAGAAATATATTACCACCAGTGGCATATAAAACATTATAATAACAGTATGGATAAATATTATGGGATGTGAACAGTGCATGGTTTACCTCATCATTTACAGATTTGATTGTTGCGGTACACAGCTGATGTATGAGGAAATAGGTGTTTTAGAGGCAGCGATCCATAGACCTGAGCTACATAAATGATGCAAGATGTAAAAGGGGATGAGATAAAAATTCATAGGTGGCGAGGTGAGAATAAATAATCACATACATTAACTGAAAATCATATACGTAATGGTAGAGGGGTTGCGTTGTAGAGTCCGAGGTGGAGCTGGGATTCATGGTAGACTGTTTAGATGATGTTGAGACGGTGGTATAATAGGATTGTGGTTTATATGAGGGGTCATGGATGATTCTGATACCCTAGAGGGAGGAGATTTCAGGGAGGATATTGGAGATGGAGATATAGAGGTAGAGGAACCGATGGCATAGCACGCAGAGGTGGATGTGCGGCTGGAGGATGTGTTCTGTGGGAACCCTAGGTAAAATTGAGGGGTATCATGGGATTGAAGAGATTCAAGAGGAAAATCCTATTGTGGTAGTGTGAGAGTGAATAATGAAGAGGCGTTAAATCCTAAGGTAGATGGAGGTGGAGGTGAAGCATGAGTAGGTGGAGTAGCTGATAGTGGAGAATGAAGAGCCGAAGATGAAGCACATGGAGGTGAAGTTAGAGCCCGTAGATAGTGAAGGTGGGGCACCCTAAGGTAGAGGAGTAGACGATGGAGGATGCGGAGGTAGAGTCACGTCTTGAGGATGCAGTCTGCAAACACCGAAGGAGTAGTGGCGGAGGAGAGCAGATTTGTGCCATAGAGTGGAAACCCTGTATCAGGCATATGGGAATCATGTAGGGGGTTTAGCGAGGGGAATACAAGGAAGATTTGGTGCTGCGTAATATGGAGGATATTATGACTGGAACGTTGTAGGAAGGGACACCTAATATTAGTAAATTTAGTAGATATCTATTTCCAATGTGTCATTGAAGGGAAATCCCAAATCATCAACACATGTTCATTTTTCTATTAAATAATTTAATTTTCATTCCTACTTACCCAAATATAATTTGATAATTCCAATATAATGAGACCAATGTTTTTTCATACTAAATTTAACTATGCTAATTTAATTACTATTATACACATTTTATTTTTCTTATTAATAAGAATGAAATATCATATTCGTGTTTTGTGGAGACATCTTCTACAATAAAGCTATATCTTTATTTTTCACCACCAACAAAATTCACTATTTATAAATATAAAATTGAAAAATAATTGTGTCCAATATAATATTATTATTATTTTTATTAGATTAATTTTTAATACCCATTTCCACTCTAATTATTATGGAAATTATATCATTATCCTTGCATTATGTAAACGTCTACATTTGTGTTGTGTTCTATCCCCTTTGGACTAGTTTTTTATTTTTTATTAAACCCATTTTAAATATGATTAAACAAGATAAATGAGTCTAAATATTCTATATATACTAATATAGTATATATATTATGAACAAAAGTGATCCACTATAATAAATATAATCATATATTAATTATGGTTTTCTTATTGTTGGGTTGGTGTATCCACATACTTGAACTACTCATCAAAATAATATCATGGATAACTATGAGAACGTAATAAATTATATTATATTTTATAAATAATTATTTAAGGATTTTATTTAGGTTCATAAATAAAAATTATTTATTAATCTCATTAATTAATATTTTAATTCTTATTTGTTAAAAATAACTAAAATGATATTTTAACCATTTTCATCTACAAGAACTATAACAATCACGGCTATAGTATCCCAATGATTGTGGGTATATTATTATAATTTATTAGATATATGGAATCAAATTCCAATGGAAAAATATATTTAGTAGTCTTAGAGAGATATATATATACATGATACCTAATTTTTATTTGTGATTAAATATAAAAAATATAAATAGAAGACATTTCACATATTTAAACTCATTCAATAAACCGATATTTATATCATGGTGAAATGGAAAAAATATATGTGAGATAAAATTATTAGTAATGGTTATTCATATTGGAATATAACACGAATAAATAAATCATAATAAATATATTATGGTAAATAACTACATAGATGTTCTGATTAATCAATAAAGTCATTATCTAAATTTGATAATTAATAATCAATATAGTAAGGTAAATAACTTAAAATATAATCCATTTATTAATATTTCTAAATAATAATCAATAGATAATATAAATGAAAAAATCTCATCAATAATAATTAAGAAATATAAAATGATGGAAATGGTTAATTTTTGATTTTATAATTTCAAACATCAAGATATCAATAAAATCAAGACCTTTCACAAGAAAGTTGGTAAAACCCATTTAATTTTGCCAATTATTTTATTCTCATAATACCAACCAATGAATTGAGGTGAAATATTATTATAGGGACCACCCATTGCTGCATGTCTAATTTATTCATCATATATAGAATCAATTATTTAATTTATAGACAATATAGATTATTTTAAGATATCTATATTGGGTAAAGAATATAGGATTATTAATAAATACTGAGTAGATGAATGATATTTCAAATTAGTAACCATATGTTGAAATGAAATAGAATTATAGAAATGATAATATAAATGATAAATATTATGTATATTTAATATATTTTTAATATCTATTTATCTCATGGAATTGAATATTTCAATGTATCAAAATAATAACAAAAATAATGAGAGATAGGTTGTGACCCTCCATTTAATGGGAATATAGATTTTGTAATAATAAAATTTATATTATAGGAGTAAACTATATTAAAGGGAAATATTAAAATTGCATTTCTTACAATATTTTTTATAAAAACATATATACTTGTATATGAACATGGATTTTATAAAATGTTTATGTATGTGGGGAAGTATATTGTCTCCACATATATAAAAAAACAACATTCCATTGGATACTTGGCCACAAAAAACCCCTTTAAAATATGGTATTAATATTCTTTTCAGTTGTTTTTGTATCCATATATGACATAAAAGAATCTTAAAAACTAAATTGATTAATATAAGGGTATTTTATTAATATTATTGGAATAATATGAACATTTAAGAAAAATATATCTGATTTAAAGAGAAATAAAATATCATTTTATTTTAATTTTTTTTTCATGATTAAATTCACTTGTATAGAAAAATAAAGAATAAATTATTGAAACATCATAAATATATATTGGATAATAAAATTATTTTACTTTATGAAGGTTAAATGACAAGTTTCCTTCAATAAGTGTAATTAAAATCCAAAATGTAAGTGAGATTATAAAGCAGAATCATACCTCATTGGTAACAATAATATTTTAAACACATGAATGAATAAATAATAAATGAATGAATAATAATTGTTAATAATTATGTATTCATGTCGGATACAAATTTTTTATTATTATATACACCTAATAGTTGTGAGTATGTTTATATAAACCAATTTGTAATAGTCTAGTTGAAATTTAGAGTTAATCTATTACCTCATTAATCCTATTTGTTGATTATTCTTTATACACAGGTATAATTTTTAAGCTTGTTATTAATTTATTCATATAAAATATTAATACTTATAAAATATAATATAATACAATTATATCAACATATACCCTATTTGTTGATACCATTTCATTATATTCATATTTTCCTAAGACAATTTCTTTATTTTCTAATACACGAGGGACAATATCATTACTTTAATGGGTAAAAACTTAATCATTGGATGAAAATATTAATTTTAATAATCAATTTCATGTCATTGGGATTATATATATTCATTATTTATATCTTTTTTACAATCCATATGAGTTAGTGGTATTAAAAAATTACATCAGTAAGGGATGAGATATTTTTCATGTACACAAGTGATTGATTTTTTCCCATTTCATGAAGAAGGGCTGTGAAAAATAATATTACATTAAAATATGAAAATACTTGTATATATGTAGATAAACATGTTATTATTTTTTAAGCATTAATACATAATTTGAATGTTTAAAAAAGTTATTAAAAATTAATGATATTATTTATAATAATTACCATCTTTAACATAAAATAATTTATATATATTTTTAATGTTACTAGGGTTGTACATTTTGGAAAAACAATATCCATTTATAATTGGATATAGACATTGGGAATAAAATTTGGTATGTTTTTGATGATCAAAATGTATTGGGATATGTAATTATGTATGGGTAGGGACTTCCCATTATTAATGGAGGAGTGACATTTTTTGTAAATACCCAAAACTATTCAATTTTGGGATGTTACTATCAACACATGTTCATCAAAAATTGAAAAAATAATGTATCTTATGGAATTCAAGGTCTTTTAACACCTCCTAAAAATAAATATAAACATGTTTTACCCTCCATGGTTACATTATTGTAAAAAAAATTCACTACAATATGTACTTTTTTAACATATGTAATTAATCCATTAATCGTAAAAAGGGAAATATTAAGAAATTTGGTCACATTTATTATAAATATAAAATATCATTTAACATCTAAAATTTCAGTACATTTTAATGATTAATTTTAATAAAATCTCATGTGACATGAAAACAACATTTTATCCATAAATATGTTAATTATTTTTAATTACTCTATTTAAATGTATGACCAAAAATTAAGATGAAATAATTAAAAAATATTAAAAATGCAAGTAAAAAATATTGATTTATATTAATCAAATTTATTTCTTATAATTTGGAAAAAATATATTAATAAAAAACATGTAAATAGTGAAAAAATAGTTTCTCAATTAATGTATTTTTCATAAATAAGATGACCTTATATTTATTATATAATAAGTAATCATAATTATATGGATATATATTTTCATATTGAGTTATATTATTTATAAATTTCATTTAAATAATTAATCGTTAAATATTGTTATTATTCTTTATTTTTAGTAGACATTATACATTGTTAAACAAAAATATTTTTTAGGAAAAAATTATACAATAAAAATACTATTTTTACCCTTATATATTCTAATATATATATATCTATAAACATTATAGTTAATATATTTTTAATTATATATATATTAAAATACATAATTCATTTAAAAAATTCGGTATTTGAATTCAACATTTTTAATTATTCATCGATGATTTTTTCTAAGCGAATGAATATAAAATTATATGATTAATTTTACCAAGTATGTTCAAAATCGGCACTCATCGTATAAAATTAGAATTTCAAAAAAATGGTAATTTTATTATATAGATTTAAAATATTTTGTTCACTTGTTATAATTGATGTTCATTTGTTTTATTCATCCCTCATAATAAAATTTCAACCTCAGAATTATGAGGGATATTACCTTATAAAAAATGATTCTTATTCTTCATAACATCCTCTAGTTCATGCATTTCATCCTTATTATTAGGATACATATAAATTACATTTTCCTATCACATTGATCTAATCCTTTATAATTAATCATTGGTATCACGAATTTGGATATTCACTTCACATTATTTTTTATATTATTCTGAAAACAATTTAAATAAAAATTTGTTCGAGGAATTTTAGATATACTCTTAATAGTGATATATTGAAAAAAACATATTAATTATTGTTTCTAGGAGAAATTTCCAACATATAATAAATAGCTATAATCCATTCCAAAATTAAAATGTTTCTATATAACTGGGGGTTAGATTTTCCATCCTTCAAAACCTCTTGTAACGCATATATATATAGATACATTAATGAAAATGTGTTCTCTTGAAATTAAAAATATTTCCTATAATTATATGAATAAATATTTTTCCTGCATTGAGCTACTATAATATGAGACAATATAATACATACATGTCTAATTGTCTCATTAAAAAATACATGTTATAAAACATTTCCTTCACCAATATAAACCCAACAAGTTGCAGTAAAACATCTCTTCCTCTATAATGCTTTATATGGAACCATTTGAATATGTAAATAGAAACTATTTATAATGGAAAATTAATTCAAAAGTAAATAAAACACACATACACAATTAATGTAATATGATAATTTCAGCAACATGTTTTCCAATTTAGGAATAGTCAATTCATATTGTCTATTAGTTTTAGGATGGTATGTAGTGCTCACATGATGATAATTATCATGATCCTTATGAAAACTCTCCAAGAATATATATGAAAAACACACATCATTATCAGAAATAATTGAATGATTTCCACCCAAAAATATTATAAATTTATTAATACAGACAATTATGAAGATATGTCGAGGTAAATCAGCTAAAATAGCATGAAAATATAATGATTTGGTAATATGAAAATAAAATAACTTGTGAAGTATCATTATTTCTATGAAATTATAAATAGTTATATCATCGCATTTACACTTAATAAAATGTATATGTTGAATGAATCCTCAAGGATATTTTCTCATTTCTGTAATCTAATGAAAAATATATCATATTGGTCAATAAATTTCAATTTCCCACTCGATTCTATCCGACAAAATTTTATAACATAAAATACCTATATGTCGTTATGATTTTGTGGTGTATATAGAAATTTGATCTATGAGGATTGTCAAATAATTCCATTTCAAAATTTAATATATATATATATATACAACATCTACTCTATTACTATATTTTTTAATGTCATTTTTACAAATGAAGTCTCTTAATATCCCATTAATCAAAATGGTTATTTTATTTCTAAAATTATTTACATCATATTGGGAAAAATTAATATTTTTCAATTAATACTGGTTCAAAATGATTTTCAATTGAGTTGGTGTTTGCACATCATTTATACTTCATATATCTATCTTTATTTTATCCATGGACATAATATCCTTAAGAATTCCCAATTAGGTCAGACCACAATGATCGTTCGTACTCAACGCATATACTACCTTATTTTCCATTCCTAGGAGGTAGTGTATTGATGAATAATATTATATGAGTCGATTGAGAAATAATATTTTATATATGTCAACAACATTCTATGAATAATATAGATTTAATGATCTTATAGACATTCTAAAATCTCATATTTTTCTGTATAAAGTTAATATATTCACAACTTCAATGAAAAGTGAATTTCTACCAATATAAGTTAATGGTTTTGGTACATCTTATCATGAGTCCTTAACTACATTTATTTGAAGTAAATTTATCATTTCATTAAAGGAAACAAGGAAGTCATTTATTTGATAAATCATTATATTCCCAAACCAATCATCTCATGATATTAGATTTAAAATTGGAACATTGAGCAATGTTCTAATTAATAATTCAAAACATACTTAAATTTTATTTTTCTATAAAAACATAACCCCTTTAAATATATTTTTGGTTTATTAATTATCAAATCTACACAATAATAAATGCATTGTTGATGGTAGCATAAAAAACCAATAAAACCATATACCATGATTATGTTTTTTATTTTGATGTATTCATTAAATACATTTGTATTTATGGGATCAATTGATATTCCATCCATGGTTATAACCTGAACAAAAAAATAATCTTTTTATAGCTACACCTCACTATTTATATTTTTCAAATATATGTATTTTACTCTAATATTATAATGAGTGATCTAAATTTTATTCTCATTTTCATAATAGGTCATGTATTACACCATGATGTCAATAATTAATATCACAAATAAATGAATATATTCCACGATTACTCTATTCATTAGATCTGTAATAAGAGAGGATAAAATATTAAATCCAAATAAGATTTAAATAATCTCATATTTTCTATATACTTTTTTGGAATTCTAACTTTAGAATTTATTCCATAATTTATTATAATTTATCATTAATAGCATAGATTTCATCCATTAAAAATATATATCATCATGAATATGATTCATGAAGTAATGATTATGATGAATAAAATATATTTTTCATCATAGTAAACATGATTATTCTATTATCAATTAATATGATAATGGTTCTGTTTTTCCATATAACAATGGGGACAAGGGATCCCAATGGAGAAATAATTGGTTTAAAATATTATTTATCACAAAATTCCATAGGTTGTTTAATTAATTCAACTAATTACTAAGTGGTAATTCTATAGGTCCTCATTGACATAAGTCGTGTGTGGAGGATTAAATTAATGGGGAATTCCACTTCATTCCTCGGTTTCATTTCACTACAATCAAATGTAAATGCATCGATGTATTCTGGTATAATCGATACATACTCATTTCGAATATTACCTTATCCATACACCAATTTTGAATTCTCTTCTTCCCAAAGAATATAATTTAGAAGATATAAAGGATGTGTATATTGACATCACTCATTCGATGATTTCTCCACTATTATGATAAATAATTACACATCTTCATCATTAATCATAATTTCCTTCTCGTGAAAATAATTTTTTTAATAATATTTTTCAATCTATTCATTATTATGGATTATATCAAATTATACCAAAGGTGATATAATATTTTGTTGAAATAAATAAAAATTTATGTATTATAATGGAGAAAACATTCCACATCCCTGTAGATGGGACACTTTCAGTAGGAGTTTTAACTAACGACAACATTGTTATAGTATTAATCAAATATATATTTTTCTTGAAAAACAATAATTTCACAAAAGTGTACAATGAACCATTGTATAATAGGGTATTTGGTAAACATGAGGATATGATTAATGTACCATCCACCACAAGTTTTTTTATATTCTACATCATATATAAATATATCATAAGATTATCCTTCATTCCTTAGAATCAAATAGTTTTATATTATTATGATATGTGGAATATTGTCGTATATAAATCCTTATTTTTTAAATTTAACGAACTTTACATTAGTAATTTTTTTCATCCCTCTTAATTCATGATCTAGATGTCCTATATCACTAAAAATATAATATAATCCAATTCCATTAAAGTAATTTATCAGAGGTTTCTTTTTTAAATTATCACTTGATATAAATTTATTTATCATCCCCTTCATCTCTAACTAATCCACTTTTCATTGTGGTTGAGATTAAAAATTATTCTATTGATTCCACATAAATATATATGATCTTTAAAATTCATTCTATATTATTATTGCTCATATTGTTTATATAATTTGTATCATTTATAAAGAAAATATTTTAAATTTAGTTTCATAATCGTTAAATATTGATATTTTCCTTTACAATATGATAATGATATTTCCATTCATTTTAGTTAGTTAACCATGATGAAAATATTTTCTTGGGAATGCTTCATCAAGAGTTCTAAATTCAATCAGTTCTTATTCACTTCCACCATTGTATTCTATATCAATGTAACTATTGATCAACATTAATCATGAGTTATCATACGACTTATATATCCTTTTTTCCTTTCATTTAATCCCATGGATAGAAATACATTTTAGGATACTGAGTAAATTTCATAGCTACCATAGAATTAGTAGTCACAATAAATGATGGGTGGTTATCACAATAAGCTATCCATCATCAGATTATAATTCTATATTAAATCATGATATATTATTTGGGAAATGTTATAGGTAATTACATGAACAATATAAACTAATATAGTCATGATCTGGTCAGTTACAACCCCAGGAGTATTCAGTTTCTCAATAGAGAAAAAACTACATTTTATATGAGTATTGATATCCAAATATCATATAGGAGTCATTTTTAAACAATTATATAGAAGTTATTGGGATATAAAATTTTAAAATTTTCCTTAAAAATATAAAATTTGCATTATTGGGTAAAAGTTAACATATATGGAAAATTTAATCATTTTTTTATATTATTATTTTAAACATTATTTACTTGGGGACATATTAATTTACAACTATATCATAATGATTTAAAAAGAACATGTGAATTATCAAAAATATGTATCCTATGATAGTCAAAAGAAGTGCCCAGTTAGGCCTATTTTCATACCCCATGTGTTGATCATATTAATGCCCAATATACACATTTTTTATTACACATAAGTACAACTGTTCCTGAAGAAAGTTTACTTATAGTACCATGATATGAATTTATTATTAATAAAATATTATAATATCTCTTTTACAAAAAAATTAGGTTTTCATTGTATTGTTATTTTAAAATTCTATAATTTATTTATGTTTCTGAAATGTATTTTTACCTTAATATAGTTTCAACTTATTATATTATTCTTCTTCTAAAACATAATCTTGTAACCCCATTCCTAGTACCCATTTTTTATTAGTTTGTATATTACATTGGAAATGTTACATGTGGTTAAATTCCTATTGAAAAATCATTTTAGAAGTCATGGATATCCAAATAATTATAATGAACCATTTAAATATTTTGTAATATTTTAAAAACAGATAAATGGAATCAATATTACATACATGAACTCATTTGAATAAAATTTATTCATAACATGAGGAAAGGATTCAAAACATGGGTGAGCTCAAATGAACAATAATAATTTTTTAGATCGTAAGTAATAATGAATTATAATTTAACACATAATATGGGGAGGTAAATAACACAATATATAAATCATTTAATCTATTTCATGACCATCATAATTAGATAATCTATAAAAAATTTGGTAATGAAAATAATAGAAAAAACATGAAATTTAATAACATGATAACCCAACGATCCCATGTACAATATCAATGAAAAAATATCATGTATAATTAAAACCAATTTATAATTGAATGGAAATTATTAATTTTTTATTTAATGATATTAGACATCATTATACCTATACATTCAAGAAAATTCATTAGACTATTTAATATTATGTGTAATAATAAATTTCATTTTGTCAAAAAAAATTTATGATGTGATTTATAGATTTATACAGTGGTTATATAATTATTTACCTCACCTGTCTCTATATATAAATAAATCTACAAATAAAAAATAATCTATTTATATAATAATGATTATCCCTTATCAATACAAATCAGTATAAAGTAATGATTCATATTTTTTAATAAATACATTATTGATCAAATAAAATTCTTTGTAAACACTATATGTATAAGTAATATATGGTTTAAGAAATATTAATATCGATGATAAATATTATGGATATTTTAGGGAAATGTAATGAGACACGCCATATGACCACTTTGGATCTAATGTTAAATAATAATTATATTTATTTAACAACATTAATTACGAAAAACTCTAATGATCTAAGGTTTAGTGTCACTAGGAATAAATTATGTTTCTAAACAAATTATACAACAAACATTCCTTCCAAAAACGTTATACACACCTGAAATTACCCTATATATGTGTCTTTTTTTTTCAAATCATGGTGAAATGGTGAAATTTAGGAAATTTTTGAGCTATAATCAAGGTAGGGGATAAATAAAGAAAAATATAATAATTGAACATCATGGTTAAAACATGAGGGATGATATATGAATTAAAAAATAAGGGAAATATCCATATAATGATCATTAGTATAAACGGAATAAAACTTATATAGTAAATTATGAATAAAATTATAATTTTTATATGAGGCATAATATGACAATGATGATAATACATAATCACCATATGATTATTGGAACATCACCATGGTTCATAACCATGGTAAAATAAATGATATTATAATATTTTGTCACCAAGGTACCATAAATCATTACCCATGCATACTATCGAGAAATCGTAAACATGTCCTATATAGTGATTAATTATGTTTCCATTGTATTCGAGTGATATCAATGAGATTCCTTTATAAGAATAAATTAATTTGATCTAAATTTTGGAAATATACACAAATTAATCATTAATAAGAAGACGATAATCTTGTTAGAAATTAAAAGTATCTCATATAAAAATCAGAATAAATTTATAAAAATTCATAATAATCGACATAATGAAGTATATTATTTTTAAAAAAATATAGATAAATAATCTTTTATTACAATAATATTTATCCTGGTCGATTGATGTATTGATATTTAGGTGAATAACCTTCAATCAGAATAAGCATCTGTGGGTATCCCCTTCGATTGAACTAATTATAGATAAATCATAAAAAAGTTCAATAACGGAAGTAATATATCATTATACAATGAGATAATATTTCAACAATAAAACACATTCATAGGAAAATGAACATGTAGAATAAATGTATAATATAAGATAATTATTGAGGGTTAATGAGAACAAGAATATTGGTTTAAAATTTTGTGGGTTGAAACCCATATATTGGATTAATGCGGCTATATTTGTGAATATAAAAAACAACATTGGATATAGTAGGGATTTTATACTAAAAATGTTAGAGACTTAATTTATGTAACAAGAAATGGTTAATGGTACATTCATGGAAAAATTATATCAACTGAATGTACATTTAAATCCATATATTATGATCCTTTTTGTGGATCGTAAATTGTATAATAATTGTCTAAAAAATACCATCACTGTTTGATACCAACATTATAGTATTTGTACACTCATCATTCACTATAAAATTAGTCAGGATAAAAATAGGAAAATATTTTTGGAGTTGTAGTTAATATATATCTCTAATCCTAAAGTAAATTAACATGTTGCATCGAAACATGTATTTTTCTTCTAGGAAAACCACACACACATTTTTTCAAACACATCAATGTTTTTTGGATAATTAGAACAATGTGAAATACAATATATTTCCAAGGTATTATATTGAGAGTAAATTTTTGTCAATCATTGATAACATACTGAAGAAATTATAACAATGACAGATAATAATATTTTATATTGTAACAATTACTACTTTAAAATGTATTTCAATCGTAGTCATAAAAGAGTGGGTAAGAACACTTATTTTCATAGGGTAATGACATTGGATGATTGAAAATGCGATTGAAATTAATATTATAATTTAAAAATTAATAAAAACTATAAATTTTATATTATATTAGTATTAAAATTAAAAACATGAATTAGATGATGTTGATTATATGTTCCCTTACCTTGGAAGGTTTCTTCTCAAAGTGAGAGTGGGAGTATTTAGAACACTCGACCAATCCTGAAGGCTGATAAAGTGGAATATATAGAATGTTATCATGTTCAAATGATTTTTTATAGAGGATTAGAATGTAAATTGGTATTTATTATTGTGTATGGGTGGTTTAAAATTTTTAAATATAGGTCATTTTATTATATAATCCATCAATTGGTCTATGTAATCAATTACATATAATTATATTATTTAATGATGACTAGGACAATGTGTATGGACAATTGAGGAAATATTTAATGAATCACACCTCAAAAGAATAACCAATTAATGTTCATTATCAAATAAATAATTTTTATATTTAAATTCATATTATTCGTTCCACAATGTAAGGAATAATATAAATATTAAATTATTTTTTTCAAATTTATATTTTATTACTATAAAATTATAACATTATTTTTTAAAAATCATTCATCAATTTTCATTCCTACTTTCATAAAAATGATGTCATAATATAATTTTACCTTCTAATGCAGAATTTTTCAGTTATTCAACAAAAACATTAAATTTATTATAAAATTATGATGGTAAAAAATTACAATATTTTTATTGTTTTTAGTGAAAATTGAATTTTATTTTATGAGACTAAATATATAAATAAATGATTTTTATCTTTACAAATATATATATTTTTATTTATATTTAGTGAAATCATTGAATAATAAACATTCTTGACAATTATTAAAATTATATTTCACTTTTTACAATATATTAACATTTTAAATGTGTTTTGTAATATTATTTCACGCATTAATGGTCCGTCTAAGACTAGTAAATTAAACAAAAATAATATTTTTAATTAATTATTTTTGTATTCTCCAAAAATTATTCAATTTAGAAAATATCATGAAATAATTCTTTTACTATCTCATGCAGTCATTGTTTATGATGTGCAATGTAATTATCAAATATAATTGTATTTAGATGTGATCTTAAAAAGACATTCATTACAAAATAAGAGTTATATTAAGAACATATTTAACTTTTTTTGGTGTTACATTATTCCTCTTTTAGATTATTTGTCTGTTCATAATTTTAATCAATCATTAACAGTATTAAAACCAAATTGTTCACTAAAATGTTTTATAAATAAATGAAACTTTATGAACACATTGGAGATGTTAATTTATTACGGTCATAAATTTTATACTTTAACCATTTATTTAGTAGAAAATTCTAACATATCTAAGGAACTATATCCAAAAAAAATTTAAATCTAATTTAAAAAATAACAAAACACTTATATTATATAGAATGATACAACATCGACCCACACATCCAGATTTGGTGGTAAACAAGAATATTATTTTATAAAATCACAATAATTTAATAATACAACCAAGATATAATGTTCAGCGTCTTTGGGAAATATTTACCTTCACAACTAATCAGATTATATAATATAAATTTATTCCTTAATAATTAAACATGTTTATAATTCCCCAATATATAGCACACACATTGCCACTCTGAGGAAGTAGGGATGTATATGAAATGGGTGATATATAAAGCCTTGTAAGGGATAAATAATAAAAATGTAGCATAATTGAACTTTATGGGTAAAACATGAGTCATGATTTACATAAGAAAACATTAAAAAATGTGTCATAGAATTATCATGAGTACATGATTCATATAATGATTATATGTATATGAGGAATAAAATGATCCTAAGTATATGAGGAAAAACATAGAAATGTAGATAATAGATAATCATGATACATTGATAAGTTTATCACTATTTATTTACACCAAGTTATAATAACACATATTATAATGGTTGTTCAGCAGGGTATCATAACACTTTTACAAGGTATACTTTCATGGTATCATGAACATGTCATCTATAGAGATAAATTTTTTAACAATGAAATAAGATAGATATCAGGACTCACGCAGAATATGTATTAATTAATTTCATCCATATAAAAATATATATATAAATTTATAAATAATCATTAAATAATAAACCCATTTTTAATTGAATGCATATCCATTAAAATTCAGTAAATTCCTAGTTAAATATAGATCAATTCACAGAATTAAGTCTATAACATTTACACCATATAGATAGAGGGTCTATGTTCTACTAAATAATTTTACCAATTAATATATGTATAGGTATCTAGTGAATAACATTATTTAATAATAAGTGTGTTGGGGTATTTAGATGAAATTCAATGATTAAGAATAGCTTATGTTAAGGTGATACAATGGTAGCGATGAATCATTCTCTAAAACGATCATATTTCAACTATAAAATATTAACATAAGAACATTTAAATATATAAGAATTTTAAAATACATGACAATATGGAGAGTAAATGAGAAAGTGATCATTAATTATATTTTTTTTGGGAAATATACTTATAATTAATTAATGAATTTATCATTATTAATATCTATCAATAGTCTTCAGAAAATATAGAATGACCATAATATGAATCCTTTTCGCCCATTTGAATCAATCACAAAAAGAACTGGTAAAGGATTATTAATTTCATATATATATAAAAATAATAAAATTTTAAATCAATATATTATTATCCTTTGTTATGGATCATTATGTGCTTGTATAATTCCCAAAAACCATAAGTAGTGTTAAACCAAATTAAAAGTATGGGATTTATCACCATCCCCCAAAATAATCGCCATGATATACCGAACAAACCCTTTGAAAAATTTAATACATATATTTATTGTATCCAAATAAACATTCACCTATAATATCCATAAATGAAAGTAGTTTCCATAAAGATGTTACACACTTTTCTTTATCAAATAACGATGCTTTGAGGATTTGGAAAATTATGATCATGAAAATATATAGTAATGATCATATCAAGACTTCTAATAGATAACTATAATTGATAAATTAATATAAAATTATACAAATGAGACATGATCATATTTATATTGAAAAAATAAGGAGTTTTTTATTTTCATGCAATGTTAGTTGTAAAAAAAGGGGAAATGAACCCTTATTTCTTAATAGTTTAAACATAAGAAAAATTCATTATGAGAGGTAAATTAATTTCCTTATTAAACATTCATAGTATTCCTAATATAAAGGTATTTAATTTTACTTTAAAACATAATAAATTTGAAATCATATTCTTATACTGAAAAAAACATAATAGTAAGGATTGTGAGGAAAAGTTCTCTAACATTGAGATGATGATTTATAAAGCTATATTGGGACTTCATAGAGCCTTAGAATAAAAAATAATGCACTAATTAGAATTATATTGATGAAAAAATCATGATTAGTGTATTTGGTGAAGAAATTTTGGATAGAAGGGGGTAGTATATATACTTAAGGAGGGGTGGGTTTAAGGGATAAAATATAGGTTATTTTATTATATCATCCCACCAATAGTGGGCGAATAATAATTCAGACATTTTTCTTATTTATTAAAGTGGTTGAAAATATTTTTGGATGACAATTTTCAAACCAAAATAAACCCTCCCAAACATCATAATTAATATGGAGGATCCATAAAATAATATTTGTCCGAAAATTTAAATTTTTGGTTCCAAAATGTTAGGTATAAATAATTACAGTGAAAAATAGGTTTTTAAATTATGTATTTTAATTATTATTTTATTATTTTATTATGTAAATAATATTCAAAAAATGTTAAGTCAACATGACATAATAATGATGTCATAAAATGGCTGTTGTTTGAAAAGGGGAAACACTAACATTTTCACCCAAAATTATAAATAAATTCTGAAAATAATCAACCTATTATAGTTATCATTTGGTGAGAAAAATAGGAATTTTATTTCCTAAAAAAGTCTCTAAATATAAAAAATTAAAAATTATAATAGATAACAAAATTTATTTAAATATTGAAATGTTATTGGAAAAAAGCATTTTTTCCATTACAAAAATTACATAGGACATCTTTACAGTATATTATAATATAAAAAATTGTTTTTTAAGATTATTTAAATTAATTAATTTTATCTATATATTATAAATTTAACATAAAACAAATGATTTATTTTATATGTTTATAATATCCAAGAAATAATATAACATTGATTATATCATTTAATTATACATTTAGAGTTCATAGTTGTTCTTATTCGTGGTGTGTAATATTGTTTTAAAATATAAAACTAATCACACGGGCTACTAATAATATTTTTTTAAAATAACAAATAATTTATTCATAGAAATGATTTTTGGGGTGTTACATATGATATCCAATTATCACATGAATATAAAACATTTAAGGGAACATTGATTCCATGAATTTAAAAAGTGATAAGTATTGATCATCAATTCCACGAGAATATATTTTCATATAAAAATAAGGCATTTTGAAGAGTAAAGGGTATAGAAGTTTGATATTAAAAAAATATTCCATTAAATAATTTTATATATACAATAGTACAAAACATAAATAAAAAGAAACATTAATTAAAATTGTTATGATTAGTGGGAAATTATGTCATCACTTTTTAATTTGAACAACATAATATTTGAAAAAATTTTGAAAACATATGTTTCGAAAAATATTAGAAATATTTCAAAAAAACTTTTAAAAATGAAAGCAATAAAATAATATCTCCAACATAAAAAACATTAATTTTTAAAACACCTTTTGTAATATAAATTTTCAAATAATATACATAGAAGAAATATATATCTTATTGAAAAGGAATTAAAATAGGTATTTCTATTAAAACTATTCATAGAGGAACATTTAGAAGTAAACATACAATATAGATAAATATTTACAGTATAATAAAATTAATGCATCGTATGAATTATAAATGAAATAATTCATTCTATTAGAGTAAACTAAATCTGAAATTAAGTGAGAATATAAAATTGGTTCTTTTGAAATTATTTTCCCTAAAATTAAATACCATTAATAAATATTAATAAAATGAAACATATATAATCATGAATTATTATTTATTCGTTTTACATATACTAATGGGGAAGCATATAAATTTTATAGTAGTTAATATTATCATAGTAACAAATATATATCAATTGAATTGAAATTGGGATGATATAACATTCATCATTCATCAATAAAGTTGAATACACATTAATTACTAGTAAAATGTTTTTTATAATGATATTAATTTATAAATTAATAATATTTATATTTATAGTTTCATTTATAATCCTATTATGAAATCTTAACAACTATTTTTTAGTTGTAATTATTTATTTTCAGGGATTAATGTTTTAGTTTCAATATGTTATCATGAATGTTTTCTCAAGAATGTTCTCATTAGTGTTCACAAGATAAACAAAAATAACATATATTATTTTATAAATTAATAAATTATTATATTTAATAAATAAATAACATTTAAAATCAATTATTTAATGTTGGACTTTGAAAATTACTCACATCGCTTCATAGATATGGTAGTTCATATGTGTTAACTAGTGAAAAAAAATCATTCACTTAATATAAGAAATACTATGGAAGTGGATGAAATATTAATTTAAACTAATAAATATTATGTTATAATTATTATTTATTTATTTAATTTTTATATCATTTTTACTATTTTTGTGAGTTGATGATGGAAATCAAATTACATCAGTTCACGATTCATTTTTCTAGATTAAAAATGAGTGATGGGTTTGTTAATAATATGATAGGTAAAAATATTCGTAAATATTAATCCTTATTCATAATAAAATATCATTATATAGGGGATACATGTTTTATTATATTTTAGGTATTAAAACATAATTTAATGTTTTAAAAGAAGAGAGTAAATTGGATTGCTTCATTAAGACAATTACAATCAGTATAAGAATCCTCCTATTGATCTCTTATTAAGTCACTATGGATTTTTCATTATAAAGGCCAAAACAAATAAAATATTTTATCATATTTCTGAAGGATAAATTAGAATGATTTTTTCAATCTAAACCTCTTTTGATGTGTGAATAATTTAATAGAGGGAAAACCATTTTATTACTGTGTAGAATAATTTTTGTAAATACATTAAAATAATCACTAATTTAATGTCACTCCCACCCCCATGTTCCTCAATAATAAAAATATAAATTTTTTGAGAGGATTTAATTTAAATCAAAACAACCAAAACTTAAAAAAATTTAAAACATTTCAATTTCATACCCTCTATGTATACATACACTTATATATTTAATTTTCACCACAGAATCTGTTTTCTTAAACGTGGGTAAACAATCCATTGATCCTAAAATGTAATGATAGTTATTTTAAAAGTAATACCCAATGAATATAATTATGAAATCAAATTTATTTTATGTAAAAATCATGTGTGTGATATATCAAGTTTAATACAAGCATATTTGATGTGAAACCCAATTTGAATAATAACCATTATAATTAATAACTAATAAATTTAATAACTATTGTGAAAAGAATTGATATTTTTTTAGAATAATAATTATTATGATTCTAAAATGGAATACTTTTTAATAAATAAAATACAAATAATTGGTATAATTTTTATTAAATATAAACATATAAATTTTGAATTTTTTTTTTCAGAAAATCCATTTTTTAATCATGTGATGACATTATTTTAAATAATTGAATTATATTCATATTTTGATAAATTTATATTCAATTAGTTAAATATATAATATTTAAATTTAATTTAATGTTTTCAGTAGTAAATATTATTTTAATTAATTAAAATTTGTTCACATTATAACTTTTAAATAAAAATGTTTTTTCAGAATAATTTTTTTTTCTAAAATGTACCCATTTTATCACCAAATTATCTTATATTTATTTTTATAAAATTTAAATACATTAATTTTTTGGTTATACATTTTTTATACATAATTATAAATAAAAGTTGGAATATTTAAATAGTTAAATTTTGATTATTCATTATTGAATATTTCTAATAAATTCTTAAAAATTCGTTATATTTTTATTTGGACCATGAATGTTCAAAATTTATATTAATCATGTAAAATTTAATTTTTTTCAACTAATATTTTAATATACATTATAAATCATTTTTATTAAAATAAAATTTACACTTACTAAAATTGATGCTCGGGTTTTACAACAACGATAAACCAAAAATTCATAAAATTAAATTATAACATTGAAAATAACTAGAAAAAGGAATTTTATGTATATTGTATAATCTCATAGGGATGATCATTAATAGAATAATGAAATAATACCCTGCTATTGTAAAACTTGTACAAAACAATAAATATTAATCAAAGATAATTTTTAAATTATATAATAGTAAACTAATATACATGTAAATACTAAATGAAAATGATGCTTATAAATGGTAATATAAATTAAATTTCTTTCTAAAATGGATAATTATGATTGTAATTTTTTAATACAAAACATTAAATAAAATTATATGATGATATAAATTAATGAAATAATGTTATTTCACTCAAATGTATATTCATCAAACATATTTCAAAATGTGCACCATGTCATATCTAATATATTGTGATTTCATCTTCATTATTTCCTTTCACCATATTCACGAAATTTATTGTGCTTGACGATCAAAAATATTTTCATTCTTAAAATGAATATACACCCTAATTTTGAAATGTTTTTTTATTTAGAATCCATTTATTATGTTATAAGGCATCATCCTTAACATATTTCATCTAAAATTTGTTTTTTAAAACATGAAATTTTATTTCATGTAACTTTTTATTATTATCAAATGGAGAATGAACTTGTCATCTAGATCTTTTATCTTTGTAAAATTTCTTTCCCAAAAACTATATCAACATTTAAAATAATCATCATACTATTCAATAATTTTATCCCAAATAGATCATATTTTCCATTACCACATCTAGTCCTCATTATAATTGAATACTAAATTATTTTATACATATAATGACTTCTTTTAATTCCTCATAATCTTATAAAAATTAGTTTTTAATACTCTTTTTATAATGCATGTTTTTAAAAATGATAGATCAAAACATTTCAATGGATTTCAATCCATGCAATACATATATCATAACTTCCACCCAACATTTCTTTTGATATAATTTATCCCATTTTAATGATCTATTATTGTTTTTTGTTTTAAAATTTTAATTTTTTTTCAATATTTCATCTTTCATTTTTTTAATATCATTTGAATGTGGCCTATAACATCAAAGTTTTATTCATTAATTATAAGATATATTTTTATAATCTTACATGTGTACAAATATTAATAAAAATATAATCATATTATATGAAACATTATCTATATATTCTCTTTATTTCTCTAAAGTAATTATTTTTCTTTATGTTTTATATTATACTTCTTATAAAATGGTATTAAATGATAAAAGATTATAATTTTTGAATTATAGTTTTTATAACTAATAAATGTTGATTTTTATATGTCGTTAACATTATATTTATATTTATATTTTTTAGTGATATTTTTTTGTTATAAAAACCATTTTAATTCCTCGGATTGAATATAATTCTTTTTGGTTCTTTCACATAAATGATCCACCTCATTCATTGTAATTAAAAAACATACACTATGAATATGAATAACTTTCCATTCAATTCATTTTCATCGGGAGAACACTATATTTTATTCTATTTTCTAATGGTTGTTCACCTATATTCAGTATATCGAATTATTGTCGAAATTTCAGAATGAGCCAAATTTCATTACAACATATTATATTACATTGATGGATGCTAGAACTCGATGTTATTTTCATTTATTAATTGAGTAAATATTTAAATTATATATAAATTTTATTAAAATAGGGATCTTTATTGATTAATATAAATTTTTTTAGTTATTTTATATTATATTCATTCAATTATATGATAAATAAATTGGAATAAATTTGTAACATCCCAGGTAAATAAAGAATATGAAATTTTCATTTTTATTAATTTTTGTGAATTATATATTAATATTACTTTAAAAGGGTTTGTTATTCCTGATAGAATACTGAACACACAACAACACATTTCTTTGAAATATTATGTTTCACCCAACATTGAGTTACATTGATAAATAATATAATAATATTATTATTATTTTAAATGGTAGTAAACCCATAGCTATTGTATTGGTGGGAATAAAAAATAACTAACTAGAATATTATTTCACATCTTAGTTAAATGTTTTTACATTTATTAAATGAATGTTAGAGTCTTAAAATGTGAATAAATACAATTTTAAGAAGAAATACTCTAATATTCTATAAAAGGTCTATTTACCACATTTTGATGGAGAACACTTTTTAAATATAATTCTTGTCATATTTATATGTTCTATTTGATATAATAATATTCTTTTTTACAATATTTAATTTAATATATACTTTGGATTAAATTTTGTTATTTTTATAATAATGATCAATTTTTATGAATAGTGTAAAATACATCATTTTAATTCAAAACTTCCTTTTAATCTAATTTATTTATATGGTTATATTATATTTATATTTATTTTTAATATGTAATTAGATTATATATTTATCATTTATTAAAATTTTGGTCAATTTACGTAATTTCACATTGAAATCGGATATAAAAAATCAATCTTTTGGTAGTTAATATTTCATAAAAACACGCTTTTTGTTTTGACAACGTGAATTAATTTTAAATTAATTTCATCTACTTGTGTGTTTTGAAATTAGAGAAATGTTTTCCATTTTTGTAATTGTGAGGCCTAATTTTTGTAAATAGGTTTCTTTTATTTTCATACGTTATGAAAATTTACTTTAGTAAATAATTTATTTACTGTGGTAAAAGAGTAAATCTAGTAAATTAGGGTAAAAAATAATACTATAATATTATTAAATTACCTTAACATGTTTCCTAATTATATTTTTTGATACATTTACCACTGTGGACATCCTTTGGTCATTTTTTTGGACCCCATAGAGAAACTTATTAGAGATAATGACACATTATATTAATTAATTTAAAGTAATGACAAAAATTTCTTAAGCACATACCTTTTATTAAATCAATTTTTACATGGGGTTATATAAGCTATCACTTAGATTATAAATATTAATTATATAGATTAAAAGGATTACTACATCATGTTATTTTATTTATAATTTTTAGACATCTAATAAATAAAATTTTCTATAAGATAATGATGATGAATATATTACATTATTAATGAATGATTTAAATAAATGAGATTATAATATTTAATAACTAGAGAAAAATTGACCAAATATTATTGTATTATTTTATTTATAACATGAGTCGTCTTTTCTTTGAATTTAAGGAATTTTTGAACAGTTGAAAAAAAAATCAGATTACAATAAAATAATTTTTTGAAGTATTCTCAAAAGAGCCCTTCCCCCTGTTATAAAAATATATCACATATAACCCATTAAGAACACCTCTCAAGCCACATATCTAGTCCAAAAACTGACTAATTAAGTTATATACATACCTCTATTCCATCTATATTCCTTAAGTAAGGCAGAATTCATTTCACGAAATCCTTATGGTTCAAACCAAAGGGAGTTACCCGGTATAATGGTAATATATTCTCTTATGTTATTTTCTATTATTTTACTTCTAATAGACACAAAATTATTTTTATTACTTTATTTTATAATGACACTAGTATCCTCAATTTACTAGGTTGTGTTTATTTGAATTATTAAAACAACCCTTACAACAAACCTCCATCTAATGGTTAAAGAACATAATTTTTCTATGGATATCGAACTACTACCTGACGAAATGATGATTGTTAGATATTATTATACCACATATTATGGTGGATATTATTATGGAAATGTATTTATACGTGATATATATTATATTTTTATTATATCTATAATACATTATTTTTGATTAATTGTAAAACAATATGGTTTTCATAATCGGTAAATGTGATAATTTCATTTGAGAAAGTGCTGACTACCGTCCCCTCAATGTGATATGACTCATTCATACCATGCATAGAAAAAATAAAGGATGGTGTTATTGAACGTAGGTAACATATATAAAATATGATATTATACTATAATTTTAATATAACTATGTATAAATAATTTTTCATTACATTAAATATTAAATATAAATGAAAGTAGTGTTTCTGCGTACGTACGACTTACCGTCTCCATGAATGGGGATATTCATTTAATATCTCCAAATGTTATGTAATATTATAAATAAATATATATACTGAATATATATGATATATAAATAAATAATATCATTCTAGAGATAAATTACTTTTGGCCATTTGGATAACTTGTAATTATAAGAAGTTCATTTTTGACTGAAGTACCAAATATCGAAAAAATGACCTTTATTAAATTGTATGATTATATAATGTTTATAATGTTGTAATAAGTGATAAAAATGAATAATAATCTTTTAAAATTTTCTGAAAATTTATTAATTGATATAATTTTATTAGTCTGGAAGAACCAGGATCAAACGTGTCATGTCGTACACGAGGTAAGGGATTTTCATCACACTTTTTATTCCCCTGAGATTCATGCTATATTTTCACTGTTAACATATTCATGGTATATGTACTACACATGAATATATTAATTGTGTAATTTAATTTAATTTATAATTACTTACATCTCCATTTTATGATCCTTATTTCATAGGTTGTATGTTTCATAAGTAACCAAATCACTAAGGGAACCTTTCACCATACACTTTTTGTCAAAGACATCTTTTATGTCTTTTAATTTAAATTCTATTATGTTGGGATATATTATTATATATCTAAATTTCCATAATATTATGTTCATGTGATGAGATACTGTTTTCTTTCTCATAAACTCATTTTCTAAATTTTAATGCGATGTCGTTATGCAATCGAATTTCGGTAAGGATATTTCTTAACCAAATTTCGATTCATTGGGTTGGACTTATACTTCATCATTATAAATTTATATGAATATGTTTTAATGAAGTATAATTTTTCTAAACTTAATATCATCATATATCATGTGTCTTATTATTTTTCACACATAATTATGTCATTGATTTCTCTTTAATCTATGGTTATGACCATTGCAAGTGAATTTTTCCGCACTTACATTCAATTGAGACTTATTTGTTGTTATACCCAAATTTATTCTTATATGGGGTATATAATTCCATTTGAAATATTATATCATTAATCTCTTTATTCTCACGATATTATAATCTTTTAGTAATGTTATTCCTCAATTATGTGTATTCAAGCGTCTCTTATTTGGTTAGACCTATTTAACTAAAATATTGGTCTAAATATTTTAAATATTTATTCCTCTATATCATTCTCATTAATGTCCATGTTATAAATATGGTTATATTTATTTATTTTTTATGGATATTAATGTTTTGAAATTAAATATTCTTTAAAATTGTTTAACGTGGTATGGGACACATTGATTCAAAAATCATTTTATTAAATGTTTTAAATAGTTTTGAAAATTGTTTGATAAACCATTAGTTATGTCAATATAATGGAATGATATATTGTGATTGCGTTGTGGAAATGTTATCTTTACATTATGCTTGTTTTATGTGTTATGAATTTGTTATGGTTCTCAGTAATTATTTACGTATATGAATTGTTCCGTTATAAACATGTGGCTGGTGATCCTGTGGTAGCTCTGCAATGCATTGGTTAAGGTGATAGAGGTTCACATTAATGTTTATCCTTAGAGATTTAAGGAATATATTGTGATGGATATTCCAAACTCAACTCTATATGTAGATATAAAAGATAAAATGTATTTATGTTACAAATGCCATAACATACCTTTATGATTTATTATTTCTATATGTTTTTCATAAATCATATGATTTCATGGAGTATGTTATGATTGAAATATATGGTTTCATTGATTTGATTTTTTTGATGGGTTAATGTATTCTTTCCTAATTTTACAACCTTTATTGAGCTTTTTATGATCATCCCAGGTATTGAAATGTTTTTCACAAGACATTATGATGAATAGGGTCAATGATCAGATCAATTACATGTCATGTTGTCTAAAATAGCGAACTAGAAATGTTACTTTTTTAAGAGATTTTATATTATGAAAAAATGGAAAATGAGTAGTAGTGTCTACATTGTAATTTTTGAAACGTAATGTAATAGTTATGGACTATTTATATAAAACCCTAATCCTAAAATTTTCCTCAATATGAATTCATGACATAACTCATGATTCTGTAATATTTAATGCCATGTCCTTATAGTTGGTATCAGAGTTCAGTTTAGAATGCTTCAGGGATTATGATTTTTCATTATACACATGGTTTGTCACTATGTCTATTATTTTGTTTAAATCCTTGTTTAATAAATTTTTCAGATCAACAAAATTCTGTTACAAATTGATGAGGAGGATCTCAAACTACATTCCAATATCTTCCTGACGACATGCATGCAATAATTATTTCAATCTCATGATTATATGATTGTGAAAAATTTTATAGCACATAACATACATTCAAGAAGTAGTGTGAGATATAAAACACCTCCACTATACATCGATATAATCATCGATAAAGGGTGGTATTTAATCATATACTATTTTTACAATATTCTCATATTTTCAGGAAAGGTAAATATTATCAAGGCATTTGAAAATATTTTACCTTGTTATAACATTTTAAAGAATGTTATGATTTTGAGAAAGGTTCTGAAGAAGGAGAACCTTGTACAACTGATTATTATTTTCTTATACAATATATTATCTCATCACATAATTATTTTATTTTCAACGGACCGTTTATTGAATGTGTAAACTCTAACTCGGTCCAAATGTTTTACAAAAATCTTATTTCATCAGATGTTTATAAATTATAAGTTACACATGATTATTTTCCAAAACAATTTTTGTAAAAAAAAATATGACCAATGTTTTATACATTGTATTTGGATGATGGAAGAAAATAATTCTGATGGATATCAAATTCATTGTTGCAATGCATGGACCTTTTACCTACATGAACAAGATGATTATGAAACCATATGGAAACCATGATGAATGTATGTTGTTCTTTCTATTAGTAATAGTTTTGTTATATCATATATAGGTGAAATAAGAAAAAAAGTAAAGTATATATAAGGATTCATGAATTAAGATGATGTGGTCTTAATTTATTGTGATGAAAATGAAATGAATAAGAAAACCATTGTTTTTAATACATGTTAGGGTTTTTTAAGAGTTATATAAAATGGACAACACACAGACCGTGTAACAACCCATCGCGTCCGACAAAACTACAGGATTTGAACCCACACCCAATGTGCGATTAAGATTTATTGCCTACCATAGGACTATGGGAAGTACCTGGTTAGTATGACTTATTATTATTCATTAAATGGTTTTATGGTTCATGAATAAGCCGATTTTAGATCTTATGTTTAATAAAATGGATATCTTTAATATAGGAAAATGATTTGGTGATTATGTGATAAATGTTTTTTTAGATGACACTCGCGCTTTAGGGAACACTATATAAAATATAACACTATGGGATCTCATTTGTGGAGTAATGGTTACAATTTGGTTTTTGAGGAATCTACATTTTTATTGTGAATATATGAATATTTGGGTTACATATGGAAATGATTAAAAATTTATATAGAATATAGGATTTGGTAAATTTCACATCAGTATTAGTCTTTATGAGTAGTCGTTGTCATATAGAGATAAATTATATGATTTATTGAGGAAGACTATGTGATAATATACATCAGAATTTAGGGTATCAATATTATTTTTGAATAAATTAATGAATTATAAGGGCAATAGTGTATTGAATGGTTTATCATGAAATTTGTGTAACGTTTGTTTAAATTGGGAGATTAAGAGTAGTATTTCCTTTTATAAATTATTAATATTTTTGGGGATTATCGGATATCGTATTAACCATATTTGGTTTGGGATAATGTATAAATATAATGGAAATATATAGTTCTTATTTTGTGGATTATGTGATTCCCTAGAAGTTGATTCAAGAGCTTTTGATTTGAGCAAGACTGCTTAAATACTAAACAGTGGGAGAAAAGTTCAGTTTATGGAAAACATTTTGTAAATGATGAAATTATACATGAAAAGTATGTATGTTTCCTTGTATTTTTAGTTAAGATAATTAATAAATTCTTCAAATTTATGAAAAGTAACATAAAACAAAAACATTGCCTGTTGAATTTTATAACTATGGAATCAATCATTTAACCCATCACAAGATTGTGATTTTATGGTGGTTAACATTATCCTAATAATGTTTTCTATCACTCACCTTCAGAAATGGACGGTTTTTGTATCCTCCATATGCTTGTTTTCATGGAATCATAGTTTGGGTTATCTCGGGTGTCAATTTTAATTATTTTTATCTCTTTTAATGTGATATTTTTATTGACTCTTTTTTGATGATGTACTTTGAATGATCTTTCTAATCCCAATATTATAATAGCTGGGATGCAATTCGAAGAAGGATGAAAGATGTAAATCCATGGTAAATAAGGAATTTGAAATTTCTATATTTATTAATATTTAAAAATTAAAACTTAATTTAAATTTAAAAGTGGATTCTATGTATACTAGCATACTCAACAAATCAAAACATGTTTCTGTGAAATCTTTATTAAAGAAAACATTGATATCTACAAAAAAATATTAAAATATTATTATTAATTTAAATGATTGTTAACTCCTAGCCATTGAATTAGAAATAATAGACATAAAAAACAATAGTATGGTTTCACATTTTTTTTAAATGATTTTACATTTATCCGAATAATTTTAGATGCTTAAAATGTGAATGAATACAATTTTAAGCATAAATACTCTAATATTTTTTTTAAAGATTGATTCACCGCCTTTTGATGGAGAAAAGATTTTTAAATATAGTTTTTTTAACGTTTATATGTTCTATTGGAAAAAATAATATTATTCTTTAGAATAGGGACATAAATATAAATATTGGATGAAATTTTGGAATTTTTCTGATAATGATCAATTTTATAATAGTTAAATATACAATATTTTAATTAAAAAATTTCTTTTAATATATTTTATTTATATGGATAGATTATCTTTTTAATTGGGATTAAAATTTCATTAGAATATATTTTTATCATTTAATACAATTTTTGTCATTGTAAGAAATTTCACTTTGAAATAGGAGTTAAATAAGTGTTAATATATTGATGGTTATTATTTCTTAAAAACACATTTTTTTGTTTTGACAACACTGAGTAATTTTAAATTAATTTCTACAAATTATGTGTTTAGAAATTGGAAAAATGGATTTCATATTTGTAATTTCGTGTTTCAAATAGTGTAAATTGGTAACTTTTATTTTTATACAATATGAATATATACTTTAGAAAATATTTTATTTACCATGGTAAAAGATAAAATATGATAACTATGGGTAACAAAATAATATTATAATAATATTAAATTACTCTAAAATGTGTTATAATAATATTTTATGATACATTTTCGACCATGGTCATCTTTTGGCCTATTTTAAGACCCCATAGAGCCATATAAGAGTGATAATTACACCTTATATTGATAAATTTAAATTAATTACTAAAATAACTTAAACACATATATTTTAGTAAATAAATTTTTACATGGTGTTATATAATTATCTAATAGACTAAAAATATTCATTAGAATTATAAAAGTATTTACAACATCATGGTATTTTATTTATAATTTCTATAAATTAAATAAATAAATTTATTTATGACATAATGATGATATATGGATTACCTTATTAATGAATGTTTTAAATAAATGAGATTTTAAAATCTAAATTTTATCAAAAACCAGTAAAAATATTATTTAATGGTTTTATTTCTATCATTTTTCATATTATATTTAACTATAAATAGTTTTGTACATTTTTAAACTGAAAATATGATTACAATAAAATATGTTTTTCCAACATTCCAAAATAGCCCCTCATCCCCTTATAAAAATCCATCACATATAACCCTTTACTCACACAATTAAATCCCCATATCTCATCCAAATCATCCCAATTAATCTTCCTAGATCCGTCTCTTCCATCTAAAATCATTAACTTAGGTAGAAGGAACTTGAAAAAATCATTTTGGTTCTAACCAAAGGGAGTTGCCAGATTTAATGGTAACATCTTCTCTTAAGTTATTTTCTTTTCATTTATTTCTCAAACACCCAAATATAATTTTATTAAATTATTTTATATTAACAAATGTGTCCTAAATATAATAGGTTTTTTATGAGATGGTTGAAAACTACACATACCCAAACATCCATCTAATCGGTAAATAACATATTGTTTCTGCGGACTGCGTTCTACTACCTCACAAAACGATGATTGATCAAACTTCTCTTAACTCCTATTAAGGTGGACATTATGATTGAAATATATTTCAATTTGATATATATTATATTTATAATGACCTTATAAATCATTATTTTTTTATATCATACCTTTAAGGGTTCCATAATGGGTAAATGCCATAAATTCAATTGAGGATTTGCGGACTACCTCCCTCTCAAAGCGATATGACTCATTTATAACATAAAAGGAACGTATAAAGGATGGTGTTAATGAAATTATGTAATGTATATAAATTATAATTTTATTATTTAATTATAATATACTAATTTATCAATATATTTTCATTCCATTAAACATGAAATAGAAATGAATGTAGTGTTCATGCGTACGTACGAATTACTATCTCCATGAACGGTTCATATCACTTCTTATCCCCAAATGTTTTGTACTATCATAAATAAATAAATATATACATAATATATATGATATATAAATAATTAATATCATTATGGTGATAATTTACTTTTGACAACATGTACAACATGTAATTATAAGAAGTTCAATTTTGACGGAAGTTCCAAATATCGACAAAACAACCATTATTAACTTAAATGATTATATAAAGTATATAACATGGTAATATGCAATATAATAGGAAAAATAAACGTTGAAATATTTCATAATAAATTAGAAATTGAAATATGTTTACTATTTAGGAAGAACAAGGAACATATGAGTCAGGTCAGACACGAGGTAAGGGGTTTTCATCTCACTTTTTATTACCGTGAGATACATACTATATTTGCAACTTTTTTATTCTGTGTGGTGTATGAACTGAAAATTATTATATTATTTGTGTTATGTAATTTAATTTATTCATTTCAAAATTTTCATTTTATGAACCTTATTTAATGGGGTGTATTATTAATAAGTTACGAAATTGGAAAAGAAACCTTTCACCGTACTCTTTTTGTCAAAGACTTCTTTTATGTTTTTAATTTGTACTATTTTATGTTGGGATAATTTATTATATATGATTATTGTTGTAAATTAAATGACAAAGTGATGATATAACCTTTTTTCTCTCCTCACTTCATTTTCTGAATTATAATGTTATGTCGTAAGGTTGTTGAATTTCTATAAGGGAATTTATTAACCCTATTTCACTTATTTGGGTTAAACTTATACTTATTGATTATGTAATTAAAAGAATATGTGTAAATGTACTATGATTTTTTACACTTAATATTTAATTATACTAGGTGTATTATTATTTTTCACACATAATTATGTTATTGATTTTTCTTTAATCAATGGATATGATCTTTGCATGGGACATTGTCTCCATTTACATTCCATTGACAATTATTTGTTTTTATACACCAATTAACTTTTATATGGTTTATATACTACCCTTTGACATATTTTATCATGAATATCCTTATTCATATAAATATATTAGATTTTATTACTGTTATAACTCAATAATGTGTATTCAAGAATCTCTCATTTGGTTAGGACCTCTTTAACTAAAATATCATTTTACATATGTTAAATATTTATTCTTATAAATATTTATCATTAATGTACTTGTTATAGAAATGTAATTAATTATTTTTTAAGTGGAAATTAATGTTTCAAAATTAAAATTTGGTTTAAAATAATAAAATTGATATGAGACACTTTGACACAAATATCAAATTATTAAATGTATTAAATGGTTTTGAAAATTGTTTGATAAAGTATTGATTATATCAATATATTTAAATGGTATACTGTGATTTCAATGTGGAAAATATATCTTTCCTTTATGATTGTTTTATTTGTTATAAATATGTTATGGTTCTTGGGCATTATTTATATATACTATTGGATCCATGAAAAACCTATGGTGGGTGAGACCGAGATAGCTCTCTAATGCATTAGGTAACGTGACAGAGGTAATCATTAATGTTTCTATATAGATATTTAGTTCATATATTGTGATATTTTTTCCAAACATAACTTCATACATAATGGTGAATTCTATAATGTATGTATTTTATGAATTCCATAAGTTACCTTTATGATTTATGATTTTTGTGTGTTATTCATAAATCATATGATTTCATGAGTTATGTTATTATTGAAGAGTATGGTTTCATTGATTTCAATTTAATGATGGTATAATGTTTTTTCCTTATCTTATAACCCTTAATGATATTTTTATGCTCATCCCAACATTAAAATGTTTTTCATAGGAAATAAAGATGTATAGGGTCAAGGATGAGATCGAGGCAAAGTAATGTTTTCTAAAACATGGAACTAGACATGTTACGTTTTTTGAGTTTTATTTTTTGAAAAATGTATAATGAGAAAAAGTATTTGCTTTGTAATTTTTGAAATGTAATGTAATAGTTATAGACTAATTCTGTATCACACTAAACATGAAAATAACATCAATGTGAATTCTTGACATAACATAATATTATTAATGTTTAAGGATGGGACCTTATATAATTAGTTATGGGTGTGTCTCGATATAGATTTCCCCTCTAAGTGGCCATAGATCTCTTGAATTAAACTAAAATGGGTTTTTTGTTGAATTCCTTCACTGAAGAAAATTTATAAATATATGTGTCCATGATTACAAGATCATTATTTCAATGACAACAATTTCTTGTGTTAGGAAACGAAATTAGTTTGTAGTCATTAATCATATCATTTCTAAGGAACTAGTTAATATTATCCATGTGATCATTTCATATCCATTGATATAAATTGATATATTATTCTTAAAGATCAAATTTATTATGAAATTATATTTATCTATTTAATCATTTTTTATGATTCATATCATATAATTACATATGTTTTTTGATTTATATCACTTATGTTTACCATTACTAGGATATTGAACTAAACTCATTTTGTATTTCCATTTTTGGGGGTCAAAGAAAAATGTATTCCATATGATATTTGTTGATAATAAATTAATGTGTACTGATTTTTCTGGTGATTATGAAGACATATTATGTATTAATTATATTCTAATATAGTGAAAAAATATACTATTATTGATAAATATATCGGCTTCATTAGTTTATAGTTTTCTCTAATTCTCTAAATGTATAAAACAAAATGGTTGATGGACTGAATTTCATGGTATATTTTTCAAAAATTCATATTGTTGATATATATTGTTGCCGGGATATTATAGTGTGTATCAATGATAGTATGTAATGTAATTGTTTTCAGGGACATATCTAGGAGTATGGGCCATGGGAACAATAATTCTATCCCCTTATCTCATAATGACATGACTTGTTTAGATCAGGGTAGTCTATTTACTCTAACCTTGATCGTATCACTGATAATGTTTTTCATTCAAATGAATATATCAATTTTTTTGATATGAGTTAATGTTATTTTATTTTCTTTTCTATTGAGATAATGGATCATGAATCAAAATTAGGTCCTAAAAAATGATACCAATATAATAATATAATGAAAAAAATAAATTTTCCAATTTTTTGACACACCAACCCCCAGAGAATTATTTAATTTTCTTATATCATATATGATCCTCTTAAAACATCTTACCAATTACTAGTTAACAAAATTTATTTATTTTAACGATCTCATGTATTAAATTTTAGTTTTTATAAAACGAGTTTTATCATTAATTAGTTTGTGTCCAAAAAAAATATATCCATAATATTCAAAATCATTATTAATGTTATAAAAATCATATAAATTCATTGAATACATTTTTATATCTATTATTTCTAATATGTAATTTAAAATTAATTTCATCACTTTTTCGAGAAGATATGCTATATGTATGTATAAGGGACAATACCCTTTCATTAATTGGAGAATGGTTGTTGACGTGGATGATATATTTATTTATCTAATCAGTATATTTTCATTGTTTATATAAATATAAATATATAATTATTACTTATATCATTTAATATATCAATTTTAGTGAATAATGTAAATAGATTACATCAGACTATGAGGAAGTATTCCATCATAGCCACGAGCGTCTATTTTATTTCAGATTTGATTGAGATGTGGAACGTTAAATATTAAGTTATAAAAATATTAATATATATATATTGTACATAATGGTGATTTTATATCATAATTGTCAATACATATTTTTTTTTGTAAAATTGTAATGAAAATGAAAATCCTTCATTAGGATTATTATCTTCACTTAGAGAAAACTCTTAGAAATATATTCATAATAACCCCAGGTTCAGTATTTTGGGATTAAAATAACCTCTATTATTCTGATAATGTTTTTGGGGATATACATTTTGGTTTTTTTATCAAAATTTATTGACAATTGTGAAAGTATTAGGGGTGGGACTGCCCTTTTATAATTTAGAAGAAGTGTTATTTTTTAAAATACACAAAACTATTATATAATGTTTATCAATCATGACCAATTGTTCCTAAAAATTGATAAATATTTTATTGGTGGTAATTTAAGGTCATTCCAAACCATCATTAAATTAAAATAATCATTTTTAATCATTTTTCTCCCATATCATCAGTGATAATGTCTTCCATTTTTTCACAATGATAATTATTTTTTCTAGTGAAATAATATATTATCCAAAAACATAATGATCATTATTAAATAATTATAATAATATATTTCTACAAATGATATATATATGATAAAAAAATTTATGTGATTGATTATTTTTAATGCAATCGCATGAAACATGAAAAAATTCGTTTTGACCATAATTGTAGTAATAATATTTTACTGTCTATATGAATTATCATAAAAAAGGTAAATTAACATTATTAAATTATATTAATTTTAATTATTATAAATATGGAATACATTTGATTAAAAATTTGTCAAAACAAATTCTTAAATAAGATTCAAAAAACATACCAATTGTGTCAGAAAATTGTTTTTCGATAAATCATTATTTCCAGAAGTTGATTGTAATGGCACGGACCACTCCGGACCATTCCTTTGTCAAAAACAAGGTGAAGAAGTGTTCTGGAGGGTAAAATGAACTTTTCCCACACTTTCCAGAATTTTAAAACTACACATCGGGTCGTTTGAGTACACGCCGTGTACCCGCTTCCCGGGTATACCCCGTGTTGAAGGTCGTGTCTATACCGTGTGAAATAAATGGGTACACGCCATGTGTCCAATACTACATGCCATGTAGTCTCTCTCTGCGTACGCGTGACAGTGTTTTGACCAGTCAATGGTCGTGTGTCGTGTTTGTGTCGTGTGAAATAAATGAGTACACGCCGTGTGTCCAAAATACATGCCATGTAGTCCTTCCCCATGTATGTGTTACCCTCAAACCGTCTGTTGACCAGTCAAAGGCGGCAAAACCGTATTGGAAGCCGCGTGGAGACCGTGTGAAATAAACGAGTACACGCCATGTACCATAAAGTACAAACCATGTAATTTTTATTTTCTCACCTATAAAAGGAGATGTCCCCTCATCCTTTTCAACTCACCCCTCTCCTCACCTTTCCTCTGAGTAGAGTTCTCCCTAGAGACTCGAAGGCTCTTTCTTCCATAACTTTTTCGTCAGAGCTCCTATTTACGATCTGTCTGTGGCCATGGGATCGTAATGACAAGGTGGAACATCCAAGTTTAGATTCGTTGTCTTTCCTTGGGCCTTTCCTTTCGAACTTCCACCCGGGGAGGTTTTTCCAGGACCTGACAGAAGTGAAGGACACCGACAGACGTCTTCTAAGGTTGATCCGGGGAAGCGTTCCGATCAGAACCTTTTGAGGAAGGGATCATACCTTCGTCTCTCTAAATTTTGCATCATGCAGGGTGGTTATCCTCTTGTTTTTATGAGAAATAGTTGAACCATTAAATAAAGATAATAACTGGGTAAAGAACGAGGTTGGGAAGTTTGTGATTGCTGTTACTTTATATCCTGTGGTATTATGTTGTGAATTGAATAGGATTATACCTACTGAAAATCACAGTAGTTGGGGGCCTTTGCATGTGCAATTAAATGTTTCCCTATGTTCCTAGATCGTTTTTGTGGATGTAATCTATGTTAAATGTAGAAATTGGTTAATCACATAAAGACGGCTGATTAAATGAAAATATGGAACCCTTGTGTGATAACCTCAGTTGAACAAAATGGAATAATGAACATGTTGGGGTTGGATCAGATACGTGGCATGTGATGGGTGTGTTTTGTGGGTTGTTGTGGATCGGGTGAGCAGTGGGGCTATGGTTTACTTGGCTGTGGGTTGGTGTGAGTGCTATGTTAGTGATGGGCAGCGGGGCTACGATAAATGGTATCAAGGGATGATGATGTACGAGTTTCGGTGTTTTTGTGGTTATGGTGTTTGGAAACAGGGCTGCAGGGATGGTCTTGAATGTGAACGCACATTGGTTTGTGAATAATAAACAAATGTGGAAGAGTTAATGAATGGTGGTTCATGGTAAGGGAACAAGATTAATAATCAATGGGTTGGTTGGTTGATAATAAGTACTTAGTTGTGTTGCTTCTGTTTTCCTAAGATGATTTTGTTGATGGAAGGGATATGTTTTACGAACGATCGATCAGGTTGGTTGTGGATAGTTTCCCAGTAGTTATGGAACTAAATAAACTAATAATTTTGAAACGTGAAAACCTAACTGGGGTTGGGGTTGTTTGTTGTATGCATGCTTCGTGGTAGGAGTGCCGAGGCACATGCTCAGTTTCTCTGTTTAGAAGCCATATGTTTGAATGAGTGTTTGGTTTATATATATATATATATATATCTTTTCTGATTTATCGCACCCCACCAATGTTTAGCACTTAGTCCTGAACAATCCCATTTCATGAGAGAGGGTGTTTCTACCATAGTTACTAGCTCCTTCTTGCTCCTTATCCCCTAGGTTGTGATGGCTAGAGGAGACCTTACACCTCAAACTATTCATGTAGGTTTTGATTGGGTTGGTTTTAGCCCAAGACTCTTTGGGAAGGTTCTATTGTTTCCCAAGAATCTTTGGGATGAGCCCTAGGTGTGTGCGGGTAGGATACATGGTTATGAGGCCCAGGTGTGTGTAGGAGGGATACGTGGTTGTGGGGCCCTAGTGTGTGCGGGCGGGATGTGTGGTTGTGAGGCTCAGGTGTGTGCGGGCGGGATGTGTTGTTTGTGAGGGCCAGGTGTGTGCGGGCGGGGAGAGTGTGGCAGTGTCTGGACGTTCGATGTTAGGAAGAGCATCTAACTACTTGGAAATGGTGCGGGGGTACCCAATACTCTTGTTTCTTATATACTGCTACTTTTTGTGATTGTGTTTTTGGTGAGTGTGGCTGATGTGGTTGGGTGGATAGAATTCCTTTCAAGGTTTCCTCTGTTGTTATCATGGGCCATTAGGATGTCTCCCCACATGTGCATGAGAGTATTAGGTTTCCCTACAGAGTATACATGTATGCTCACCTTACGTTTACTTTCAAGTTTCTAGAAGGACTACCAGGGCCGTGCGAGCCCCTACTAGTTAGGCAGTTGGAGTTGTTGCTGCTATTTTACACTTGTTTCTTTTGGTATTGTACTTTGAGCTTTCTTGTATTTGCACCTTGTTATAAAATTGTTTAAACATGCATTTGGGCTTAGTTTGGGTACATTTCTATACACTTGTTCTTTTTTTTTTGGTTGACTCTTCCTATTTCCCAATCATAAAATTATAAAAGGGTAATGCCTCCCATATTTGTGAAAAATCATACCCTTGGTGCTAGTCGCCAACCCGGGGCTACTAAAGGCGGGACTCGGGGGTCATTATCTCCCTTAAACCATTTCCATCTCAGGAGGGGAATCTTTGGTGGGTGGGGGTCATGACAGAATGGTATCAGAGGTGATGGTTGAGAGATAGGATAGACTCTCGAGTTAGGCACAGTGAGGATTTCATGGGATGGTAGGGTGACAATGTTAATTAATCTTGGTGGTGACATAGGCCAGGGAAGACCGGCTAGGACACGGGATTTTAGGGCCCCCTGTGATCCGATGCAAGGACTCTGAACCAACCGAACGACCATGTGAGACTACATTGATGGCAGGGTAGAGACCCTAGGTAAGGTACATGCATCATCAAGATTGTGTTTTACTTGATTTGGCTGTTCTGGGAATGAAATTTAAATAAAATGATAAAATAAAACCTTGAGCTTCTCCTTACTACTTGGGCTTAGGCAATACTTGTTTACCATACAACTATGGCACCTGGACGTCGTCCCCAGGTTGCTCAGATGGCCGAGACCCAGCAGATTCAAGAGGTCGATCAGTTGAGGATTGACCGAGAGGAGGAAGATAGACAGTGGAAGAAGACTCTCCGTTTTTTTCAGCGGAAAACCCTCAAGAAGTATGAGGGTAGTAAATCGGATACAGAGACGGAGGGGTGGCTTGAGGATCTAGGGATCTCTTTTACCTTGATTCGTGCTCCGAGGGAGTACTGGGTTACATTAGTAGTCAGTCAGCTGAGAGGTGCGGCGTGACAGTGGTGGATGCTATACCTCGGAGAGAGGATTGAGGCAGAGGTTCCATGGGCTGCCATTGAGAAGGAATTCCAAGAGGAATTCCTTTCTTCCATGATCAAGGTGGAGAAGAGGCAGGAGTTACTCTCACATCATTAGGGGAGTATGTCAGTACGAGGGTAGGGGATCAAGTTCAAGGATCTCCTGTGCTTTGCTCCGGATCTCTTTCTGGATGAGGAGTCTCAGGCGAGACGTTTGAAGGAGGCTCTTCTTCCATCACTCTAGTATGTTGTCACCCCTTTCTCCCTTCTGACGTACTTGGATGTACAGAAGAATGCATACATTGTAGAGAGGATGCACACACTGGGAGGTGCACCTTGAGAGGGGATCCAGTCAGGATCGTTGAAGGGGAAGGTAATCAGTAGGAGGTCTCCTGTGACGAGACCTTCCATGTTCAGGCCAGTGGGGAGCAGGCCCCAACAGTTCTAGTTCAGATCATCATGTCCTCATCCCTTTTTCACGAGCCCAAGGACAAAGTGTTTTTCTTGTGAAGGTTTCAGGCACGTTCAGATATGGTGCCCGACCCGAGCTCAGTATGGAAGAGGTGGGAAGGTTCAACACCCACCTCAGCAGCACCAGTTGCCGGTGAGGCCCTTCCAACACCAGCAGGACCATGCTCCTCCGAGGGAAGACTTTGCGGGAAGAGGCCAACCTTAGGATTATCCTCATGGACCTCGACCAGGGCATGGTAGGGGAGGTGGATGACATTAGATAGGCAGAGGAGTTGGGTGAGGACAGTTGCAGGTAGCAGAGTTGACAGATCCAGCATGACCAGAGGTGGTGCGAGGTATGATTTGTTTGGTCAACACTCTTGTTTCTGCTTTGTTCGATTCTGGAGATTCACACTCCTTTGTTGCACCTGTTCTAGCCCATTCTTTGGGACTATACATAGAGAGAATTTTTGTACCACTGGTGCTGAGTACACCAGTTGGATGCCAGACCATCGTATCTTGTGTTTTTTGGGGATGTGGGCTGACATTGGGACCACATCAATCTACTGGGGACCTTCTTCTGTTACAGATGCAGCCATACAATGTCATCCTAGTCATCGATTGGTTTTTTTCTGTTAGTGTCGTTATCAGCTGGTTCCGATGAAGAGTTGTGTTCTCCGATGTGGATGGGCATCACGTATCTTTTGTTGGCGAGAGGAGATATAAAGTGGGATGATGGAATGTGAGGCCTCTCCTTTCCTTGTTATGCGGGTTATTATTGGTTCCAGCTGATACAGGGATGATGGATGTCCAGGAGGATTTTGGGGAGTTCATTTATGTTTTTCCTGAGGAGGTTGTGACTCTACCCCCCCCCCCCCCCGACCTGACGTTCAGTTCTGGATAGACTTATAGCATGGTGCCCATCGGATTTTGATGACCCCTTATCGGATGTCACCATCGGAGTTGTGGGAGTTGCGGATTCATATTGATGATCTGATGGAGAGGGGTTTTGTTCAACCCAGCGTATCAACATGGGGTGATCTAGTTTTTTTCGTGAAGAAGGAAGATGGTGGTCTTAAGATATGCATAGAATACAGAAGGTTGAACCAGGTAACGGTCAAGAACCGTGACCCCCTTCCAAGGATAGATGATCTCTTCGACCAACTGAGGGGAGCAGGTTGGTTTTCCCCGATTGATCTATGATCTGGATATCATCTGCTGAGGGTAAAGGACATCAACATCTCGATGATGACTTTAAAGTGAAGGTATGGGAACATCGAGTTTCTAGTGATGTCGTTTGGAGTTACGAATGCACTATCATTGTTCATGGGACTTATGAACATTGTCTTCCGTGATTTTCTTGACTAGTTCATCGTTGTGTTTACTGATGACATCCTGATCTACTCAACATCAGAGGAGGAGAATGTTGAGAATCTCAGGGAAGTCTTGGAAGTCCTTCGACACCACCAGCATTATGGGAAATTGTCGAAGTGTAAGTTCTTGATGCAAGAAGTACACTTCTATGGGCATGTGGTGTCTCAGCATGGAGTGTTAGTGGAGCCGTCGAAGGAGGAGGCAGTTGTTTTTTGGGCAGCACCCAAGAGTGTGGCATAAGATCATAGTTTCCGGGGGTTATCTGGTTACTATTGGAGGTTCATTTCGGGCTTCTCTCGAGTTTACTCTCCATTGGCTGCTTTGACTAGAAAGAACCTGGTCTTCCTATGGAGCGGGAAATGCCAAAAGGCTTTCGACTACCTGAAGGAGAAGTTGGTCAGTGCTCCCGTACTTAGGTTTCCAGTGGAAGGGTTATTGTTTGAGGTGTTTTGTGATGCTTCTGGCATAGGTCTGGGGTGCGTGCTGATGCAGAAGAAGGGATTGATCTGTTAATGTTCTAGGAAGTTCCACCCTCACAAGCGTAAATATTCCACCCATGACCTAGAGCTTGCAGAAATAGTGTTCGCACTGACGTTGTGGCGACATTTACTCTTCGGGGAGCACATTGTGGTCTTCTCAGATCACAAGAGCATGTGTTATATCTTCTCCCAGCGTGACTTGAACATGCGACAGAGGAGATGGTTCAAGCTTCTCCATGACTATGACATTGATATCTCTTACACTGAAGGTAATGGAAACATTGTGTCTGATGCCCTGAGCAGGAAGTCGCATAAGGAAGTGGTTCAGGAATCCACTGATACTTGGTAATCAATGGGAGAGTTGGCCACCTTGCACTTGGATGCAAGGGTAGAAGGTGTTATAGGCTGTTTTTTTTAGATGACGGTGCAATCCTCCTTGTTGCAGCAGTAGGAAGAGTCTCAGTGTGGGGACTCTAAGGCGGACGTGATGCGGGATCGTGTCGATCAGGGGAATTCTCTAGAAGGATGGTCATAGGACAGCCAACATCAGATGTTTTTCCATGGAAGGTTTCTTTTCCTGGAGACAATGCATGTGGGAGTTCTCTGTGAGTTCCATAGCTCATCCTTGGCAGTAAATCCAAGAGTTTCAAAAATGTACCAAGGCCTGAGGGAATAGATTTGGTGGCCCGGGGTGAATTGGGAAGTGACGGAGTTTGTGGATAAATTCCTACTGTGTCAGCAAGTGAATGCTAAACACCGTGTTACCAGGGGTTTGTTGCATCCTTTAGATGTCCCCAAGTGGAAGTGGGATGACATCTCAATGGACTTTGTCATAGGACTACCCAGAGTGCAGGGTGGTTATGATGCTATCTGGGTTGTAGTGGATCGACTAACGAAATCATCTCACATCATAGCAATTAATGAGTCTGGCCCGGTGAGTACCTTAGGACATCGGTACATATACGAGGTTGTGTGGTTTCATGGAGTCCCGAAGACTATCATCTCAAATCGGGATACTCGGTTTACCTCATGAGTCTAGTGGGGGTTACAACATGCTTTTGGCACCCAACTACGCCTTAGCACTGCTTTCGACACCCAGACCGATGGGCAGACAGAGAGGACTATCCAGACGTTGGAGGACATGCTGCGAGCATGCATTCTAGATTTCAGAGGATCATGGATACGACACTTGACTTTAGTAGAGTTCACATACAACAAAATCTTCCACTCTACTGTTGGCATGGCATCGTTTGAGGCTTTGTATGGAACACCATGTCATTCACCCATATTCTGGGAAGAGGTTGGTGATATAGGTGCTCTTGGGACGGAGGTAGTGCAAAGCACCACAGAGAATGTCCATATTGTATGTGAGAGGATGAAAGCAGCTCAGGACCGCCAAATCTCTTGTGGTGACCGTCGGAGGAGGCCCTTGGAGTTCGAGGTGGGAGGTCATGTGTTCTTGAAGGTTTCCCCTCGACGGGGGAAGCAGAGGTTTTGGAAAGGGGGAAATCTCTCACCTAGGTTCATAAGACCTTTTGAGGTGCTGAGGCGAGTTGGAAAGGTGGCATATCTGCTGGCCCTGCCACCTCAGTTGGAGAAGGTTCATGACGTCTTCCATGTCTCCCATCTTCGTCGATACTTACACGACAACTCCGACATTATCAACTGGGGAGAGATAGATATGGGAGATGACGGGACCTTCAAGGAACGACCAGATAGAATCAAGTATCGTAAAGAGAAGGTGCTCCGTGGACGAACCATTCCATTGGTTCGTGTGTTGTGGAGGCATGGCGGCCTTCAAGAGAGAACTTGGGAGTGAGATACCAAGATGCACGCTAAGTACCCTGAGTTGTTTTGACTTGTGTTTTTTCTTTTCCTCTTCTGATCCTTGTGTTTATGTTATACTATGTACCTTTGATATATGGAATGCTTGTCTTGTCGGTTGTTAGACCTTTTGATTCCTTGTTCTCTGGAAGAGTATAGCATGTCAGGATGTGTGGGGAAAGGAAAAAACATGACTCTTAATTGAGACACAATAATGAGGATGCGATTGAATCCGTGCGGGCGAGTCAGGGCCGCCTAAAGAGGATTATATCTCGATATAGAAGAAAGAATTTACCCCAAAACCACATGTTCGGGAAATGTGTGGGTTGTACGGTTCTAGAGGCAGTGTATGTTGGAAAATCCTAATGTATGAAAGTGGGAAGACCCGATTCTTAATTGAGAAGCATTAATGAGGATGCAATTAAACCCATGCAGGCGAGTCAGTGCTGCCTAAAGTGGATAATATCTCGACATAGCAGAAGGAATTCCTAACACATATGATTTCGGTTGTTGGTTGGGTTCCTGTTATAACGAGAACCCTAATAGGTATCTTATTGGGTTCCTTCGTGTTGGTTTTTGATTTCTCGGGGACAAGAATGTTTTAAGAGGTATCTGATGTAATGTCTCGGACCTCTCCGGTCCATTCATTTGTCAAAAAGAAGGCTACAAAGTGTTCTGGAGGGTAAAATGGACTTTTCCCACACTTTCCAGAATATTGAAACTACACGCCATGTAGTATGAGTACATGTCTTGTACCCCCTTGCGAGTTATACCCCGTGTTGAAGGTCGTTTCCTCACCATCTGAAATAAATGGGTACATGCCGTGTGTCAAATACTACAAGCTCTATAGTCTCTCTCTGCATACACATTACCATGTGTTGACCAGTCAATGGTAGTGTGCCATGTTGGAGCAGTGTGAAATAAATGAGTACACACCATGTGTCTAAACTACACACCATTTAGTCCTTCCCCACGTATGTGTTACCCTCAAACCGTGTGTTGACCAGTCAACGGCCACAGAGCCATGTTTGAAGCCGTGTGGAGACCATGTGAAATAACGAGTACACTCCATGTACCACAATATACACATCGTGTAATTTTGATTTTCTCACCTATAAAGGAGGGTTCACCTCCTCCTTTTTATCTCACCCCTCTCCTCCCCTTTATTCTGAGTGGAGTTCTCCCAAGAGACTCGAATGCTCTTTATTCCATAACTTCATCGTATGAGCTCTGATTTATGATCCGTCAGCGGCCACGGGATTGTAACGATGTGGCGAAACTTCCGAGCATGGATCCGTTTTCTTTCCTTCGGCCTTTCCTTTCCGACTTCCACTCGAGGAGGTTTTTCCAGCACCCGACAGATGTGACGGACACCAACAGATGTCTTCTATGGTTGATCTGGGGGAGGGTTGCGATCAGTACCTGTTGAGGTAGGGATCGTACCTTCGTCTCTCAAAATTGTGCATCATGTTGGGTGGGTATCCTCTTGTTTTCAGAAGAAACAGTTGAACCATTAAATATAGATAATAACAGGTTAAAGAACAGGGTTGGAAAGTTTGTGATTGTTGTTACTTTATATAATGTGATATTATGTTGTGAATTGAATAGGCTTATGCTTACTGAAAATCACGGTTGTTGGGGGGCTTTGCATGTGAAATTAAATGTCACCCTATCATTCTAGAATGTTTGTGTGGATGGAATTTTTGTTAAATGTGGAAATTGGTTAATCACATAAGGTTGGCTTATTAAATTAAAATATGGAACCCTTGTGTGATCACCCCAGTTGAACAAAATGGAATAATAAACATGTGGGTTTTGGATCAGATACATGGCATGCGATGGGGGTGTTTTTCAGGTTGTTGTGGTTCGGGTGAGCATCGGGGATGCGGTTGACATGGTTGTGGGTTGGTGTGAATGCCATGTTAGTGATGGGCAGCGGGGCTGCGATAAATGTTATCAAGGGATAATGATGAACGGGTTTCAGTGTGTTTGTGGATATGGTGTTTGGCAGCGGGGCTGCAGGGATGAGCTTGAATGTGAACGTACAGTGGTTTGTGAATAATAAACAAAAGTGTAAGAGTTATTGAATGGTGGGTCATGGTAATGGAACATGATTAATAATCAATGGGTTGGTTGGTTGATAAGAAGGAATCAGTTGTGTTGCTTGTGTTTTCCTAACATGATTTTGTAGATGGCAGGGATATGTTTTACGAACGATCAATGTGGTTGGTTGTGGATAGATTCCCAGTAGTTATGGAACTAAATAAACTAATTCTTCTGAACTGTGAAAACCTAAATGGGGTTGGGGTTATTTGTTGTATGCATGGTTTGTGGTAGCAGTGCCGAGGAACGTGCTCAGTTTCTCTGTTTAGAAGACATAGGTTATGCTGAGTGTTTGGTTTATATATATATATATATATCTGTATCTTTTGTGTTTTATCGCACCCCACCAATGTTGAGAACTTAGTGCCGAACACTCCCATTTCATGGGAGAGGGTGTTTTTCTCTTAGTTACTAGCTCCTTCCTTCTCCTTCTCCCCTAGGCTGTGATGGCTTGAGGCGACCGTACACCTAAGAATCTTCGGGTAAGATTCCATTGGGGTGGTTTTATCCCAAGACTCTTCGGCCAGGTTCTACTGTTTCCCAAGAATCTTCGGGATGAGGCCCAGGTGTTTGCGGGTAGGATATGTGGTTGTGAGGCCCATGTGTGTGCCGGCGGGATACGTGGTTGTGGGGCCCAGGTGTGTGCGGGCAGGATGCGTGGTTGTGAGGCCCAGGTGTGTGAGGGCGGGATGTGTGGTTTGTGAGGCCCAGGTGTGTGCGGGCGTCGAGAGTGTGGCAGCATCAGGACGTTCTCCGTTAGGAAGAGCAGCTAACTACTGGGAAAGGGTGCGGGGGTACCCAATAATCTTGTTTCTTATATACTAATACCTGTTGTGATTTTGTTTTTGGTGAGTGTGGTTGGTGAGGTTGGGTGGATATAATTCCTTGCTAGGTTTCTTCTGTTGTTCTCATGGTACATTAGGATGTCTCCCCACTTTTGCACGACAACTTTAGATTTCCCTACTAAGTATAGGTGTATTCTCACCCTATGATTACTTTCAGGTTTCCAGGAGGACTACCAGGGCCGTGCAGGACCCTACTAGTCGGACAATTGGAGTCATTATTGTTGTTGTACACTTTTTTCTTTTGGTATTTTACTTTGAGATTTCTTGTACATTCAGCTTGTTATAAAATTGTATAAACAGTTATGTGGGCTTAGTTTGGATTTATTTCTATACACTTGTTCTTTTCCTTTTTGGTGGTTGACTCGTCCTATTTGCTGATCTTAAAATAATAATAGTTTAATGCTTCCCATATTTGTGAAAACTCCTACCCTTGGTGCTAGTTGCCAACCCAGGGCCTACGGGAGGGGGGACTCAGGGGTCTTTATCTCCATTTCACCATTGCCAGCTCAGGAGGGGCATTTTTTGTGGGTGGGGGTCATGACATTGATGCTCTAATATTAAAAATATGACTATTATCAATAGTTATAAGGAATTAAATTTATATAGTAAAATATATAATATATATTTTTATTTTATATAGTTAATCATTACATTTATATTTAATTAATTAAAATATGTAACAGTTTTGTAATTTTAATAAAATATTATTTTCTGAAGTGATTGAGTAATTTATAAAAAATACATAGTTTTCACAATAGATAATCATATATTTATTTATATAGATTTTATAGTGCATAAATTTAAATATATAGTTAAATTATGAGATATTTATAAATAAAATTTGGTAATTTTTAAATTATACATTTTTAATTATTCATAAAAATATTATTTCAAATGAAAATTTAAAAACATTATTCAATTCCAACTTTTATAAAGTACGTACAAAATTTATACTCATCTTATAAAAAACTAATTTTCTTAAATTAAATTTTAAATTGAGAATTTTTGTTCGGAGTGGACACTCAAGCGGGGGGTGAATTGAGTTCCAATTAAAATTTCTGCTAAAAAAATTCTATTAAAATCACCCAATTTCAAAAACAAGTTAAACTATAGTGAATTTATACAGATTATAAAGGTTCAATTAGTTTCTAAAAGATTGATTGATTCTTAGTTAACTTAATCTTATGATTAAATTATCTTTTGAAACTAACTTACTGGTTTATAATAAATATAAACACATGCGAGTTTAACTATCAAAGTAGCTTTGAAATTAAATAATATTTAAAAGTAATAGCAGCGGAATATGAAATAAATGTATATAGTATGGATATAGATTTTAACTAAGAACACGAAGAGTTAACCAAGAGGTTCAGTCTCAAGCCGAGACTTAGTCCTCTCAAAATTTATATAAATTGATCCACACCCTGGATCTGAGTTAACAACAGTGATCACACTGTTCAGGTCAAGAGACCTCTACCATAGTTATACGTGGGATAATAACCAATAGCTCAAAGTTGTCCAGGTCCCACTCGACCTCTACCACTATCCACAGTGGGAAATAAAGGATGTAAAGATTGTGAGTGAGGATTTACAAATCCTCCATTTTAGGTTCATGAGACAGTGTGTGTGTAATAATTAACAGGATACACACACTACTCGTAATGCAAATACTAAATAAATTAGAGCATGATATAGAGTTTAGGAAGGCTCTAGTGATTGCAGTGCAACTCTGGACTCCTTTGGATTTGATCAGAAACGATTCTGAGTCCTTCTCTGGTATTTGACTGAAAAATAGAGTATCGTTTCAGTGCTTCCAGGTTCAGCTTGGTTATTGGCTCAGAAAATGAAGTGTTCTGTGTAGTTCTTCTTCAGCATAGATGTCTCGATGTATGCTCTGTGTTCTGGAGTCTGGTTGTAGTAGTAGTATTGTGAGTGCAAGTTCTCTAGTTGTTCTTGACAAGTTTTGAGCTTGATCACAAGTGTGTTCCCGTATGCCCAATCTCATCAAGTCTCTTGTCTTAATTCACTTCCTCGCTTGCTCATACACGTTGTCGTGTATAAATTTATTATACTGAGAAGAAGGAATGATTATACTTTTTAATCGTACTTGGTACGGTTTCCTGAAATGGCAACATAAATCATTTAATAACATTAAATGCATCAAAAGTAACAAATGTAGCTGTTAGTGTAATAAACAAATAGTGTCGAGGATATAGGATTTGACTCCGCAGTTCATTATAGGATGTCATTTGTTTGTAGATGTGTACGGTTGACTCTATGTAGGATCTTCCATCGGTAGCTCTTCAAACTCTTATCGGTTTATCGGTTTATCGGTATCTCGATGAATTTAGTTCCATCGGTTGCTCTTGTAGGTAGCTCTTATCGGTAGCTCTCATCGGTAGCTCTTATCGGTAGCTCTTATAGGTAGATCTTCTCGGTAGCTCTTATCGGTAGCTCTTATCGGTAGCTCTTATCGGTAGCTCTTATCAGAAGCTCGATGAACTTAGTTCCATCGATTGCTCTTGACTGTCGGTAGCTCTATGCATCGGTAGTTCTCTGTCCATCGGTATCTTTTTGCATCAGTAGCTCTTATGCATCGGTAGCTCTGTGCATCGGTAGCTCTTATGCATCGGTATCTCTATGCATCGATAGCTCTGGAAATTATGCATATCGGTAGCTCTGTGTTCATGTCAGTGATACTTCCACATGACTGTCTTATGAAAAACACATCTAATTCACTTAGAATCATATCAAAACTTATAAAAGCATGGATAATCGATATTAACATTAGTTAGAAATTATTTTAACATTATTATTAACATGATCATCGAGGAGTCAAAACTTATTAATACATGATGGGGATTATCAAAACATATGAATACAAGATTAGGATTATCAAACCAGGTGAGGTCAACAATCTCCCCCTTTTTGATATTCACAAATTATGATATGGCCATTTTAAGATATTGAGAATATAGTATTAGATAGTACAACATTAATATTGAATTTTCTCAAAGAAAACAATATCATAGGAAAGAGGAAATAGTAGTAGAAAGATATAGATCAAAAAGTATCATAGGTAGAATTAAATACAATAGTATCATAGATAAGGTTTTGAATGAATTGGTACCAAATAAGGAAATGTAAAAAATAGTATCAAAGGCTCTTCCGTTGATCATATTTCCCCCCCTTTATATTTCTCCTTTTATATTTCTCCTTTTATATTTCTCCTTTTATATTTCTCCCCCTTTGTGATAATCAAAAAGCGGGAAACCAAAAAGAGAAAACTGATAAACTGAGATAGTGGAAAGAAAGGCATTTGTATTAGATCAGTCAAAAAATTACATAAACAGAATAGAAAAAACAAAATGATTCCTATCAAACATCCTTGCCACTTTATCAAGCCACATCATCAATGTGTGATTGTCCCTTGGGATCAGAAGAGAATTCCGGTGTTGAGGAAACTGGGGAGGACTTTGGAATTCCAGAAATGATCAGAGGAGGCTGAGCAACTGATACAGTGTCGGGCCTGTAATGGGAAGTCCTTTGAGTGATCATAGGTGTGAGACTTCTTATGGCTTGAGCAGGAGTCATCTGAACTGGAGACGCAGTAGAGGAAGAGGCAGGCAAAGAAGGAGGTACAATGACCGGTCTGGCATCCACATGGAGGAAGGGAAACAACAGGTTTCTGAAATCCATCATAATGCTTCCTCCTCTCTCCATTGCAGACACAAAATCATCCCTATTTTCAATGAATTTATCCAAAGCATGAGTATGCTCCTTGAGCTTACTAACCTGCTCTCTGAAAGCCTATGTCACTGGAGGTAACATTAGATTCTCAAGCAGAAGTTTGAAATGGTTGGTTATTTGTTTCTTGGTATTAACCTTTTCAAAATAAGTATCCACCTTATTCTTGATTGCCTCTTGAGAAGTAGAGGCCTCTCTCATGTAGTCCTGTATGATTTTCATTATTTCTCTAGCTAAATCCCTAGTAGACAGCACAACTCGACTTAAATCTGATAAGTCAACAGAGCCACTGGTTGAAACAGAACCACGCTCCACCTTCCTCAGAGAATGAAATTGATTCAGATCAATTGCAGGTTTTGGAACTAGAGGACCAACAGAGAAGGATACAGTTTCTTTGAAGCTTTTGGTCAACCCACTAATCAGATTTTCCATTTGAGAGTCCTGATTTTTGACATGATCATTCAAAGATGCTTTGAAATCTTCAAACACGGAGACCAGCTGACTTACAACACTTTTCACATAAGCTAAATCCTTGTCAGCTTGATATTTTGAACCCATGAAAGAGTCCAAGGCAACAACAGATATCTATAGAGCTTCAAGATCTGATTCTAGCCTAGATGTTTGAGCGTGGAACTCCTTGAATTCTTCCATTAGCTCACCCACAAAAGTTGACAGATTGCAACCAAGAGAAATCTCAAAAGACCTTTTTAACATCTTCATTTCTTCACCAAAACAGTTCTTTATCTCAGAAACAGAGGCACTGAAGGATTCCTTCAGCTCATGCATTAGGGATTCGAGTTCAGACGTTGTAACAAAATCAGTAAGAGCAAGTGTAGTAGATACTCTTTCAGAAGCTAAACTGACTACAGAGTCAGCCATGACTGATGGAATCGAGGATACTAAAAAATATTCCATTGTCATTACTTCTTCTACAAAACTGACTTTGAGATTTTCTTTCAGCACATCTAAATCATGTACTCAGACCACATCAGCAGGTAAAAACTCAGAATTGATGTCATAGCTGATCTTTGGTCTATTCAAAGATACTTCATTATCTGAATTAGGATAATCAAAGCCAAAGAATATAAAACATGGGTCTTCTACCCAGTCTTCAGACTCGATAGTCACTATAACATTTCCAAAATTGGTGTGATGCTCCCCCTCAATGGGTGAATTATCATATATAGCAACTACATTCTCTGTTTGTCTTTCTTCATCAGAATCTTCCACAACAACTTCCATCTCTATAGCAGCAGGATGATTTTATGGAATAGGTACAACTTCTCCTCTTTCTCTTTCTTCATCCATAGAAGGTACAACTGAGCTTCCAATAACTGGACTCATACCCAATTCAGCAGAATCAGATAATTCAGAGACATTCTTTTCTTCCTCTACATGCTTAGAGACCGACTGGTCTTCCTCATTAGCAGGTGTCTCCACTTCTGCTAGAACTTCATTTTATAAAGAAAAAACTTCAGCAACAGGGCTTGGAGGCAAGTCAGGATCTCCTCCCTCATACATAGGAGTTTATTCCTCTTCTTCTTCTTCTTCTTCTTCTGACTCATCACTGTACTCAGGTTCCTCTTCATCAGGTCCTAGACCTAGATCTCCTTTATCCTTTGGCCTTGAAGGATAATCCACAGGATTGAACTTATCATATACCTTTTGGTCATCATTGACCCATTCTCCTCTCCACGGATTCCAATTAATCTTCATATATTTGCAAACTGTAGTAGTGATACAAAAGTTTCTCTTCACTACAACTGTCTCATCTTGAGACTCAGCTATCCCTTTCACTTTGATCATTACAGAAATCAGCTTATCAATGAATAGGGTGTTAGTCATTGATTTCGGCATTTTCATATCTTCCATTTGATTCATCACCAATCTGCATAAATTGACTTTGACATCATGTCTCAGAAGATGTAGGAGATAGATATCCTAATATCTCAAATTAGAAAAGTCTCCTCTCCATGGTATCAACACACGTTGAACAAACTGGAACAGTAATCTGTTCTCTCCATCCATTTCTGCAGCAACCACATGCCTTGGAGTTCCATCTCCAGTCAGTTCTTTCAATGCGATCTCATGATCAAAAATGTCACTGGTAGGTGGCATTGCTCTTGATACATATCCAGACACACCTTCATGAGGAACTTTTAAGCAATCAGTCCATTATACTGATGAAAATGATAGCACTTTACCATTTACAAACGAAGATACTCGTTTCTCACTCTCTAACTTCTCGAAGCTTACGAATTAGTAAAATTGTTTTACCAACTTTGGGTAGTAGGGACCGTTGTTATTTGAATAGTAGTCTACCCATCTCTGAGCTTCCAGAACTTCGAGCACCAAGGACTTGCTGGGTAGCAACCAGTCTACACACAGCTCTTTTTCGATCACAATAGCTCTATTTTGCAGATGATGATTTACTGGTCTCCTTCCTGACCTAGTTCTAAGAGCACTGCTCACTTCTGGCTCGGACTTCTGCCTTTTTGCCTTAGGCTCTACACAGTCTTCTCAGATGACATTAATTTTGGTTTTTTCCATCGCTGGTTTGAGGGATCTTAGGTTTGCAGAGGGTTCGGGTTCTAAGGTTCGAAGGTAAAAGGTTTTGGGTTTGGTGGATTGAGAAGTGGCTTAGACTTAGTTTTATCATTTAGGAATCATAAGTTAAATGAATAAAAAATGGTTCAGATTCATGACAGCAGACAAAAATATTTAAAACAGCACTTTATCGGTGAGGATTTCTATCGGTGAGGATTTCTATCAGTGAGGATTTTTATCGGTGAGGATTTCTATTGGTGAGGATTTCAATCAGTGAGGATTTATATCGGTGAGGATTTTTATCGGTGAGGATTTCTATCGGTGAAGATTAAACATCCCCAGCTCGTGCCTAATGTAACATAACCTATCAACACTTAAGGGTTTTGTGAAATTGTCGGCCAATTGATATTCAATGCCGATAAATTCAATAGAAATATCACCCTTTTGATAATGATATCTCAGAAAATGATGCCTTACAACAATGAGTTCGGTTCTTGAGTGAGATACAGGGTTCTTCGAGATGTTTATTGCACTAGTGTTGTCACAGTTAATCGAAACATGCTTAAAATCATATCCATAGTCCAATAGAGTGTGTTTCATCCACATTATTTTTTCACAACAACTACCATTAGCTATATACTCTGCTTCAGCAGTGGATAGAGCTACAGAATTCTGCTTTTTTACTACACCAAGATACTAAGGATTTTTCATAATAAATGACATGTTCTTGAAGTGCTTTTTCTGCCTAATTTGCAACCAGAAAATTCAGCATCTGAATAACGCATTAACTCAAATGAGTGTCCTTTTGGATAAAATAAACCAAGGTTAACAGTATGTTTGAGATACTTCAAAATTATTTTAACAGCAAGAAAATGAGATTCTTTCGGGTTAGCTTGAAATCTTGCACACATACACACACTGAACATAATATCTGGTCGACTAGCAGTAAGATAAAGTAAACTACCAATCATACCCCTATAATTGGTTTGATCCACTGGTTTCCCAGTTTCATCTGTATCCAATTTACAGATTGTACTCATAGGAGTTTCACTCTCCTTAATACTATCCAAACAAAAACGTTTTAAAAGATCCTTTGTATATTTACTTTGATTCAAAAAATACCATTTTCATTTTGAAATACTTGAAATCAAAGAAAGTATTTATGTTCTCCCATTAAATTCATTTCAAATTCACTTTGCATACTTTTTGAAAAATCAGTACACAAAGAAGGTTTAGATGATCCAAAAATAATATCATCAACATAGATTTTTACAACTAAAACATCTTTAGAAATTCATTTAATAAAAAGAGTTGGATCAACAATCCCTTTAGTAAAACCTTTTGAAATAAGAAAATTGCTGAGTCTATCATACCAAGCTCTTGGAGCTTGTTTTAAGCCATATAAAGCTTTAGAAAGTTTAAAAACTTGATTTGGAAAATGGGGGTTTGTAAATCCAGGAGGTTGTTCTAAAAAAACATCTTCAATTATAAAACCATTTAGAAATGCACTATCTACATCCATTTGATATAACTTGAAATTTAGATGTGCAGCATATGCATATAAAATCCTAATGGCTTCTAGTCTAGCTACAGGTGCAAAGGTCTCCTCATAGTCTATTCCTTCTTCTTGACTATATCCTTGTGCAACTAGCCTAGCTTTGTTTCTAACTATGTTTCCTGATTCATCACCTTTTTTTCTAAAAACCCATTTAGTGCCTATTGTTAGTGTGACCTTAGGTCTGTCAACTAATTCCCAGACATTGTTTCTTTCAAATTGATTTAACTCTTCTTGTATAGCCATTACCTAGAATTCATCAATGATAGCATCATTAATATTTTTGGGTTCTAGTTGGGAGTGAAAAGCTTGATGTTCAACCTAATTTCTTAGAGAATATCTAGTCTGTGTTCCTCTCTTAAGATTACCAACAACAACATCCAATGGATGATTCTTTTGAATTCTTTTTGATCTAGTAAAGGTAGGAATAGACACTTCAGGTTCATCAGTAGGTTCCGGTTCAACCGAAACAGATTCTGGAAAAAGTCCAGAACTGGATGTTTTTATAACAGGTTCTTTGGATTTATCATTAAGCTCCAGAACAGACAAATCTTCTTCACGATTCTCAAGAGAGATTTTAGGCTCATGTGGATCGGTTTCATCGAATTTGATGTGAACTGAATCTTCCACACATTTATATTTCTTATTAAACACTCTATAATCTTTACTTGAAGTAGAGTAACCCAAAAAAATTACTTAATCACTATTAGAAGAAAACATGTCCATATTATCCTTTTTGTTAAGAATAAATAATTTGCAATGAAAAACTCTGAAGTAATTAACCTTAGGCTTCCTATTGTTCCACAACTCATATGGGGTTTTCTTAAGAATAGGTCTGATCAAGACTCTATTGATAACATAACAAGCTGTATTTACAGCTTTAGCCCAAAAGTAAATAGGCAGTTCATATTCATTGATCATGGTTCTAGCTATTTCTTGAAGGGTTAGGTTTCTCCTTTCTACTACGCTATTATACTGAGGTGTCCTAGGAGCTGAAAAGTTATGAGTGTTACCATTGTGTAAGCAGTAAGATTCAAAGTCTTGATTTTCAAACTCACGGCCATGATCACTTCTCAGGGTCTTAATTTTGAGTCCACTAAGATTTTCTACAGACGTGGAGTATATAAAAAAGGAAAAATAAGCTTCACTTTTTTGAGCTAAGAAATATACCCAAGTATATCTAGAGAATTCATCTACTAGAACATAGACATAGCGCTTCCTATTTAAACTAGAAACTCTTGATGGTCCAAAAAAATCCATGTGAACCAACTGATGTGGTTGAGAAGTTGAGACTTCTTTCTTTGATTTAAAAGAAATTTTGTGTTGTTTTCCCTTTTGACAGGGATTACACACTTTGTCATTTGGGAATTCAAATTTAGGTAAGTCTCTAACTAAGTTTTTCCTAGCCAGTTCTCTAAGTGAGTGAATGTTTCAGTGTCCTAATCTTTTGTTCCATAGCAATGATTCTTTATGAAAAGCATTCAAACAGGGAATATTTTGTTTGGCTAAAGAATTTAAATCAACAGCATAAAAATTTTCATTCCTTAGAGCAGAAAATACTAAAGCATTTTTGGAGTTAAAAACATCACATGAATCATTTTCAAAATTGACATTGAAACCATCATCACATAATTGAAATATACTAAGCAAGTTATATTTATGTCCATCTGCAAATAAAACTTTAGAAATTAATACTTAGTCAGTGTTACCAATCTGGCCTAGGCCGATGATTTTTCCTTTAGAGTTGTCACCAAAGGTGACATGACCTCCATCAACCTTTATTAAGCTCTTGAAGCAAGAATAATCTCCAGTCATGTGTCTTGAGAACCCACTGTCTAAATACCATATCTTCATGTGACAGCTCTTCAAGCAGGTCTCCTATAAAACAGATTTAAATAGGAAATGATTTTGGTACCCAGATTATCTTGGGTCCAGATAGGTTAGAAATCAGGGCTTTAGGTACCCAGATTTGTTTTATTGGTTTCATACAATTAATAGAAGTAACAGATTTTGAAAGATAAAATTTATTTAGTCTATAAACTTATGAATATTATGTTGAAGCATATGAATTTCCAAAACTGGAACTAGAAATATTTTTTTCAAACATAGGAATAAATCGGGTTCTGGTGAACTGTCTCTGTCCAGGTTGGTATCCTAAACCAGTGGCATATCTAGGTGCAACATTATTTCCTAGAATTTGAGTTAGAGAATTCCTTCCATTTGTGACTTTTTCTAAGTCCTTTCTGAGTTTCTCATTTGACAGTTTCAGTTCTGTATTTTCCTTTAATAGTTGAGCATTCTTTTCCTTTTCTATATCAATATCAAATTTATGCTTAACACTTAAAGCATACTGTTTCTTTAATCCTTTGTATTTGTCTTTAAGCTCATTATAGGTTTCTTCTAACATATCACAGTATTCAAATAGTTCAGATTTTGACATGTTTTCCGAATCAGAATCATCTCCAGAGTAATATGAATTTAAAACATGAGTGTCAGATTTTACCTCAGAAGTATTTGTCATGAAACACATGTTGGATCGATTCCTTTCAGAGTCCGAAGATTCGGCTTCACTTGTGCTGTCTTCTGAAGCACTCCAGGTAGCCGTCATGGATTTCTTGTACTTCTTGTCTTTGTAATAATATTTCTTTTTGAATTTTAACTTTGGACAGTTTGCTTTGATATGTCCATTTCTCTTGCATTCATAGTAGAGAACTTCATCAGTCCTGTCATCTTTCTTCCAATCCATTTTCCATTTTCCATGTTGATCATACTTTCCTTTGTAATTTGTTTTCCTAAAGAATTTCTTTTTCCTATAAAACTTTTTGAATCTCCTAGATATCTGAGCCATTTCTGCATCACTGTCATACTCTGAGTTTTCACTTGTTGAACTCTCATCCTCCATCTGTATTTTCTCCTTTTCCTAACTCTTCAAAGAAGTAGACTTGAAAGCTACAGATTTTCTTTTCGGATCATCATCTTCCTCTTTGTTTACCTTGAGCTCTTCTTTATACATCATTAATTTTCCAATATGCTCTTTGACAAGTATAGCAGCAATGTCACATGATTCTCTGATTGAGACAGATGTGCCTCTCCATCGGTCCAGTATACATCTCAAGATTCTTATAATTTGTTCTTTTGGTGGAATAGCTTTTCCGAGTGAATTCATCGTGTTGACTATCTCATTAAACCTGAGATACATGTCAGAAATAGGTTCATCAGACTTCATTTTAAAATTATCATACTTAATAGTATAAGTATTCATTCTCATTTCATTAACATTATTTGTTCCTTCATGAGAAACAGCCAAGGTATCCCAAATTTCAAAAGCAGTTTTGCATGCAGAAATTCTGTTGAATTCTTCATCTCCTAGAGCACAATACATAGAATTCATAGCATTACAATTATTATTATAAGCAGTATTTGTAGGTTCATCCCAAGTAGATCTATCAGTAGTGGGAATTTTGTATTCAGATTCAATACCAGTCCAAATATCAAAACTCATGCTCTCTAGAAGAATTTTAATTTTAAGTTTCCACTGAGTATAGTTATTTCCATTAAATAAAGGTGGCCGATTAGCAGCAGTACCCTCAATTCTATTATCCATTATAAACAAAATTTAAAGAGATAAGAATTTAGAAATAATAGAAATTTTAAGAACTTTAAAATACAACTAAAATCACAGATGAAAAGCAGAGAGTATATAAAAAGTTTTTCAAAACACAACCTCTGATACCAAATGTTGGTCGGAGTGGACACTCAAGAGGGGGGTGAATTGAGTTCCAATTCAAATTTCTGCTAAAAACAATTTCTATTAAAATCCCCCAATTTGAAAAACAAGTTAAACTATATTGAATTTATACAGATTATAAAGGTTCAATTAGTTTCTAAAAGATTGATTAATTCTTAGTTAACTTAATCTTATGATTAAATTAACTTTTGAAACTAACATACTGGTTTATAATAAATAAAAACACTTGTGAGTTTAACTATCAAAGTATCGTTGAAAATAAAAAATATTTCAACGTAATAGAAGCGGAATATGAAATAAATGTATATAGTATGGATATAGATTTTAACTAAGAACGCGAAGAGTTAACCAAGAGGTTCAGTCTCAAGCCGAGACATAGTCCTCTCAAAATTTATATAAATTGATCCACACCCTGGAACTGGGTTAACAACAGTGATCCCACTGTTCAGGTCAAAAGACCTCTACCATAGTTATACATGGGATAACAACCAACATCTCAAAGTTGTCCAGGTCACACTCGACCTCTACCACTATCCACAATGGGAAATAAAGGATGTAAAGATTGTGAGTGAGGATTTACAAATCCTCCAGTTAAGGTTCATGAGACAGTTTGTGTGTAATAATTAACAGGATACACACACTGCTCGTAATGAAAATACTAAATCCCTTAGAGCAAGATATAGAGTTTAGGAAGGCTCTAGTGATTGCAGTGCAGCTCTGGACACCTTTGGATTTGATCAGAAATGGTTCTGAGTCCTTCTCTGGTATTTGACTGAAAAACAGAGTATTGTTTCAGTGCTTCCATGTTCAGCTTGGTTATCGGCTCAGAAAATGAAGTGTTCTGTGTAGTTCTTCTTTAGTATAGATTGCTCTATGTATGCTCTGTGTTCTGGAGTCTGGTTGTAGTAGTAGTCTTGTGAGTGCAAGTTCTCCAGTTTTTATTGACACGTTTTGAGCTTGATCGCAAGTGTGTTCCCATATGCTCAATCTCTTCAAGTCTCTTGTCTTAATTCACTTCCTCACTTGCTCATACACATTGTCTTGTATGCCTTTATTGTACAGAGAAGAACGAATGATTATACTTTTTAATCGTACTTGGTACGGTTTCCTGAAATGGAAACATAAATCATTTAATAACATTAAATGCATGAAATGTAAGAAATGTAGCTGTTAGTGTAATAAACAAATAGTGTCGAGGATATAGGATTTGACTTCGCAGTTCATTATAGGTAGCAGTTTGTTTGTAGATGTGTATGGTTGACTTTGTGTAGGATCTTCCATCGGTAGCTCTTCAAACTCTTATCGGTTTATCAGTTTATCGGTAGCTTGATGAACTTAGTTCCATCAGTTGCTCTTGTCTGTAGATCTTATCGGTAGCTCTCATCTGTAGCTCTTATCGGTAGCTCTTATCAACAGCTCTTACCGGTAGCTCTTATCGGTAGCTCTTATCGGTAGCTCTTATCGATAGCTCTTATCGGTAGCTCGATGAACTTAGTTCCATCGATTTCTCTTGACCTTCGGTAGCTCTATGCATCAGTAGCTCTCTGTCCATCGGTAGCTCTATGCATCAGTAGCTCTTATGCATCAGTAGCTCTGTGCATCGGTAGCTCTTATGCATCGGTAGCACTGTGCATCGGTAGCTCTCACTATTATGCATATTGGTAGCTCTGTGTTCAGGTCAGTGATACTTACACTTGACTGTCTTATGCAAAACACATCTAATTCACTTAGAATCATATCAAAACTTATATAAGCATGGATAATCGAGATTAACATAAATCAGAAATTATTTTAACATTATTATTAACTTGATCATCGAGGTGTCAATAAATATGAATACAAGATTGGGATTATAAAAACATATGAATACAAGATTGGGATTATCAAAACAGGTGAGGTCAATAAGAATTTTATTACAGATTCATTAAAATAAAATTTACAGAAAATAGAAATGAAGCTCATGTGTGACATTCTTTCCTCCTATAAAAATTTTCTTCCAAACAATTTTAATGGATATTTCTTTATAAACAAATGAGGGGTTTTCTATATAATATCATATGGTTCCCACATTACTTCATTCATTAATTGAATTCTCTAAAGTACCTTTACCTATGTATTCAATTTATTCCTTAGTATTTACTATCATGTATCTGGAGTTAGGATATGAACTTCACAACATGAAGGATAATATTAAAATTATATTTTTTAAAAGTGAATACATCAGTTGGAAATGGAATATACATCCCTAAAAATAATATATTGAAAAAATCATGTACTTTAGGGAGGGTTGATGTAATTTCAATATATTTAGACATATTTCAAATCCTTTCCAATATTTAAAGAGTTTTGATATAACTAGGGCTCAGTTTCCCCTTATTAACAACCCTCATGACACCCTTCCATGAAGATACATTCATGAAAACATGATCTCCTACTATAAATTCAAAATATGTCATTATAGAGTAGTAATAACCCTTTTTATTAATTTCAGATACATTAATATGATCGTGAATTATATTTATTATTATATTAGTCTCCTTAGGAATATTTAGAGATGCAAACTTCCTTTCACAAACATCGACCCATTATATTGGAGTAAAACATATAACACCTAATAATGATTTATATAGTTCAATTTAATTACATTAATAGAAAATCATATTTTAGGAAAAAAATACATAAGGAAGTTAATGATCTTGCATACCTATAATGAAAAATGAGTATAGGCTCAAAATTTTATAAAATGTTTTAATAGTCCTTTTGGTCTTTATTTTAGTTTATGTATCATAGTCGGTGCATAAATAAGTATTAGTAGCATGATTTAGACAAATTCAATTCTATAATTTATATGTAAATTATGGATATTTATGGGATATAATTAAATTAGGTGTTCAAAGATATCTTATAAAATTATTTATATGGATCCTTTCAATGATATTTTTAGTTAAGTATCCTATTATATACTGGAAATGTGTAGAATTTATAGGGTGATTAAACATAACCCATATTGTATAATTCATTATAGGAGTCCTTGGAAGTCATATAGATATTTCCTTAATAATATAATCCCATTCACATATAGGAAAAGGTATAGTGTGGATGATACCACAAGTGTGTTTTCTAATTTATGTCACCTGTTGAATAAAATATTATGTCGATATATAATAAAATATTTCATGCTTCATGTTATCCAACAACATATTTTCGGTTAAATACCATTAAATATAGATTCTTCCAAGTGTATAATGGAATATGGGCTTTTGAGAAACATCCAAAATTATATTTTTTTACCGAGGTAATGGGGAACACATATAATATTCCAAAATTTCAGAAGACATATTCACATATTATGTATTCTAATTTCCATGCACTCTTGAAATTATTTTTCTATAGAAAATTATCATCATCAGATTGATATATTTTTGTTATTTTCAATAAATATGGTTTCAATCCAAATTAAAAATGGAGTTATGTCTACCCATTATTAATAATAATCATATATAACATTACGATGTCTATGAACATATTATCCCAATCAATTATCATTTGGGTCATAACTCCATGATTTTTCCTACAAAATGCATATGGTACCTTATCTTACATTCATGTGTGGCAATGTATTGAGAAATCATGTACTTTGAGTAATTCAAGTCATATTTTTCCCTCATGTTCATATCTTTTAGTTAAAATATGATTTTATCCTCAAAAATACTTTTTATATGTCACACCACTAACAATAATGATTAGTTATTCGAATATTTAAATTAATGTGTATAGATACCGATTGAAGTTCGTAGTTTGGATTATAATATTCTTGAGTCCTGAACATCCCTGATTATTACAAAATCAATTTATCATTTCTTATAATGAAACAATATAATTTCTTCTTTAAATAAACACCATATATTAGAAACCCGACATTGAATAATGGCTGTGTAACCATTTTATCATTTATTCATATATAATTTAATTATTAAAAATAATATTCTTATTTATTTTCCAAAAAACGTTTAACAACAATATGAATATACTTGGTTAACTAGTTATCCAACCATACATAATTTTGAATTAATTATAGATAATATCCTAACTAATCATTGAAAATATGTACCATGTTTATTTTTAATTGTTTTTTTATTGTCACACTGAAATTTTATATATGGGGTCAATTGGATTACATCAATTTATACAATATGGCCAATAATGTAAGAATTTTTAATCCAGAACACACATTTCAAAAGTTATCCATGTAACCCATTAATTATAAGATTTTAATGAATGATATATATGTTATTTTCATGGTTCACATAGCTATTATAATACACCATGTTATGTTCAATAAACACCACAACAATATTATAATGATATTCATTGAATACTCTGTTCATTTAATGTATATAAAATTCGTGAATTATTCAATAAATATGGGATTAATATAAAAACCTATTTTAATTAACATTTTTAAATTAAATTTTTATATTTTATTTATTTTTTACTATAAATTGATTATTACTAGAATAAAATTCTATATATGAAAAATAACGAGCTTCGTGAAGAGGAAGAAATATATCATCAATGTTTGTGAAATAAAACATGTTCATATTCATAATAAAATTGATTTACTTCTAGTAAATTCATATCCTCATGGATCACCCTATATTCATAACAAATTGAAAATGGGATCCCTATAGAATAAAATTTTTGTTTAATAAATCACTTATCAACAAACTCCACAATTTTTTCATTAACTCAGTTAATTCGCTAGTTTTTATATAATACATAATATTTAATATTTTTCTTGTGTAAAGAATTAAATTAATAGAAAACAAAATATCATTCTCGAATCGATGCAAAAAAAATTCCTTATGAAATATTTAAATTTATTCGGGTAAATTATTTTCAAACAGAATATTAATATTTTATTATACATCCTCCAATAGTTTTTACTAGTAATACATAGGAATCACATTTAGAAGAGTTACTTGTTGTGAATCTTGAAATCACTTATATGGATATGTCATCACTCAAATGATAAGTAAGCTTACATATTTATTAGTGATCATAATTTACTTGTAATTATAATAAATTGTTGCATAATAATTTGAAAACTATCAATATCTAAGGACTATTTGTTATTCAACCATATGTATGATAATTTTATTTTCAAATAGAAAAACATTATTTTTCATAATAGGAAATTCTGAACATGTACTTGTTGCATTGACAGTTTTCAAGGAGATTTAACTTATAAATCACCTATTATGGTATGAGGTAAATAGATATTTTTTTTTGGAAAACATGAAAAAATAAAAAAAAATATAACATAAAAAATAATATAAAAAATATGTTATAAAATATGTTATGATTAAATTACATTCCACCACATTTTTTGGTACATAAAATTCAGCTATATATATCACATAATCATGGACATATTCCCTTGTTCACATATGTGGAGTTTTCCCTTAAAACATGGAGATTTATTGAGAATAATTCAAAAATTATTTATATCTATGAAATTTGAAATAATTTTTTTGATTCATACTCATTAATTAATGAGGAATTTTTCCCTTATGACTTCACTATACCCAAAACCCATTCCCTTCAATATTTATTAAAGATGAATAAAAAATAAAATGGTGGATGCATATTCATCATTATAATACTTTCCAACACATCTAATATTTCATAGTGTTCACATGAAATTTTCTTCTTTTAATTCAACTTGAATATAAAAAATCAACAAAATTTATTCTATGTATTGGTGGCACAAAAGATTATTTCATCATTTGAAAAAAATGTGTGAGAATGTAGAAACCATCACTGGATTAGAATAATCACTTTAATGAAAGGTTTAATCATCTGTTACATATTATCTATGTAATATATACCATTCCTAGTTAATCATATATCTATATCCTCATACTCCACAACACATACATTTTCAATTTCATTATTATAAGGAATATTATCTTCATTACATTCAATTTCACAGGATAGAAATATTTTTCTATGGGTTTATACTTAAAATATAGCCATTCTAACAATTATATTTATTCTTCTTCTATAGTATACTAGATTAAGGACTACTATTGTTCAGCATCACCCTGGATACAATATACTTATAGCATAATACAATCCTATTAAATTCACCCCATGTATGAAATATCATTTCATGAAACATAATCTATATCTCATCTACCATAATTATATTAGTCCCACTAAATGTCATAAGATTTTATATCATGAAATTATCCAAAAAATGAAAATAATGCTATATAAAATAGGTAACATCATTTTGTAAAGGATATATTGTAACCTAATTAATATACTTTAATATATCCTTGATCTACTAGGTTCCAAAACTATCTTTATAATCGTTGTACGTAGGACAGTCTCTAAAAAGGCCATGAGTATTGATACCCTTAATTATTATGAGATTAATTTCTAAAAAAATGAATATAATAGATTTTTAGTAAATATTATGAATTTTATAACGTAATGTGTTACTCTACATCTAGTGTAAAACATTTCATAAATTGAGATTTTATGTATTTTTATCATAGAATATGAAAATTGGATTATTTGGGGACTTATTAATTTTCTAATATATAGTAATGAATTAAAAATTACATTTAAACCATCCTTATATTATCCCCTAGAGTGTTAATACTAGTGGAAAAAATGGAATAATTTCATGATCTAGGTGATTATTCAGTCCTAGGAAATTGTGCACTATTTAGTGTTATTAACTCTAAGTATAACTATGACAGAACCATGTCCACTTATTTTATCATGAAGAGGATGTAATTTTATAAAAATCAATAGAATCTCATCATTGCCAATGTTTTAGGATACTCATCAATACATATCCTCAATTAATATCATATGGTTATGTAACGTTATATATTTCCACCTTAATCGACATTATACTATTTTTAATAAACATAAATTGATATAAGTTATTAAAACCCCATACCCAATATCTCAGAACCGACAACAGTTTTTTTTTACAATGACATAAATAAAATAGTTCCAACCCCAAACAATGCCTTATTATAGTATGATTTTTATACCAGATACATATTTGATATCAATATTACAATGAGGATAACATATAAAACATATTAATTGAAAACATTTGATATCCATGAAATTATTTATTGAATTCATATTCATATCCCATGGAAAATAAAAAATATGGATGATCCCGATATCTCATTATGTGTAATTTATAGTGGAAGCTATCATAAATAAATATATGATATAAACCTGTAAAAGTAAAAAACTTACAAAACATTCAATTTAATCAATAACATAATTTTACTAATAAGATAGGTAAAATCATTATGTTAATGAAAATAACTGAAAACACATTCAATACTATAAACGCATTTCTCAAGACACCAAATTCTTTTTAAATAAAATAAAATTGGATAGTTGGTTTATCTAATTGGAGTAATAGATTCAACAATATTCCATATAATTTCATGGCCCACATGTCATGATGTGTCTAAATAGTTCCTCTTATATTTAATAATCTATTTAATTAATTACAAATATTCACTATCCATACATTGATATATTTAGAAAGTAATATTTATTTACTGACAAATCCAAATTTATTAAAACAAATTCATTGTAATCCCCATATATATATAATAAATATTATTTATGAAATTATGATATCCATGAAAAATAATATTTAAATTTAAAGGAAATATATTGAAACACCTTTAAACAGAAAAAATTTATATTATTTTAAATATGTAAATTTTTATTACACTTCCTGAATTTTAATAAAATCCTCAAAATGAAAGTGCAGTGTCATTGGGAACAAGGTAATTTTATAATTAATCACATCATTATTTGAATATTTATTCTATAATGATTATCCACACATTTAATAACCCTATATGTATCCCTTTAATTATAAGTCCTATAGAAATTGAGAATCATAAGAATATTGTGGGCTTTAATTACTTTTAGGGGATCATTCATCATGGGGAACCATATTTGAGAATCCTAATTAAACATAAGGCATGATAGAAGAAAATAATAATGTGTTAAAGATTCATATAATTACTATATGTATAAGAAGAATAATTATATTATAAGTACACAATGAAAAAATATTTATATGCACAAGAGGCATAACATGGAAGTGAGAATACAAAATAATCAGGAGAGAAGAATATGTATAACACCAATGTTCATCACTATTTTTTCATAAAACACATTACAATGTTTTTTCACAAGTGTTTCATATAAAATTACTTGGAAATACTACTAAGGTATAATTAACATTACTTCTTGATAGATTATTTCTTTTCTTAATGTATTGGAGTGTTATCAGGGACCACCCTCAGTATTTTTTCATTCATGTTATTTATATAATTTTATCATACATTAATCAATCAATAATAAAATATTGACAAACCCATTGAAAATTAAATTATTACCCAATGAAATTCATAAAAAATATAGGTAAATACCCATCAGTTGAAATAATTATGACTAAGGTATTTAAAATACGTAGAAAAACAGTATGGAATTAAGTAGTTAATTTTCCTATTAAATATATTTCTGGTAATATTTTTCAATAACAATCAATTAGAGGAATCATCCACATGAATTCACAGGGAAATGAATAATTACAGTTATCTAATGTTAAATAGGGAAAAGGATATGAAGGATAATTTTTGGATGATATTAAATTAACCAAATATATCATTTACAAATGTAAATGAATATATTAATAAATGGTTAAATATATGATAATTATTGTTGGTGAATGAGATCATTAATTTTTTTTACAAATTGGGTGGAACGAATCCATTTCAATGAAATGATGTGGCTCTATTTTTGAATATCCAACAATTATCTTCTAAAAATATGTTATTTTAGTAAATATAATATTAGTTATATAATTTTATTAATTATATAATGATGTGGATATGGTTTATTTTGTTTAATTGGGATATCAACGGAATGTAAATTTCATTCCATATATTCTGATCCTTCATTATGTTTTATAATGTGTATGAAAAAAATCCAAAGTAAATCCCACAGGAATGTCAAACCAGGTCTTAATTAATTGTCCACTCACTGTGGACCATAATTATAGTTGGGATATCCATGACCAATTTTTTTGGGGTTTTAATCCATCGATGTTTCTGAATAAAAACTATATTAAATATTACTATATGTTCATTGATGTTATTTCTAGGAAAACCACAAACACTATTCATTGATATTTTTTGGATTGTATATGGATATTTAATTCCATGAGAAACAAATGGATTAATAAGGTATTATAATGAGATGAAATGAAAACAATTCGGGATAATTTTTTATTGAAAATAAATCACATATAATTAATAATAATTTATAATTGAACAAGGATTAAGATAACATTTATTTGAATGAGGGTTATGAACACTTATTTATTCTTTTTAATGACTTAGTAATAATATATAATGACATGGAAATGAATTATCTCATTTAGATGAAGTAACATTCAATGAAATTAGTTTATTTAAAACCAAATTAGAGTATAATAAATTGTGAATCAATGGAATATACAATAGAAGCTCTTTAATCAAAATAAGTGTTAAACATATGTCTCTTACCATGCGTGCATGATTCTTAAATCTAGATAGGCCCTACATTAATCCCTAGAACAAATTAATAGGGACTTGTGAGATATATATTTAGATATAAATAATGAGTGGTGGTTTTAAAAGTTAAAATATAAATTAGTTTTTTATATAATCCCCTCGCATGTCTGTGTAATATATTATAACCAATTATCATTAATAATGATGAGTGTAGTAAATTGGGTGGGAATTAATTGAATGAACCAACCAAATAAAACCTATCAAATATTCCCATTACTGGGAATAATTAAAATATTATTTTTATCCTAAAATTCTCACTTTTTCAAAAAACATAAATTATAATATTTTATATATAATTAAAAAAAATTTAATTGAATTTTATACTAATTAAGTATTCATTTGAAAATGAAATTTGTTTCTTTAATTTTATTAATAAAAACATAATCATGAAATCATAAAATAATACTTCTTTCAAATGATCTATTTTATACATTTTCACAAAAAATAATCATCATAAAAAAATTTCCAATAAAATCATAATAAACAAATATGTTGACATACTAAAAAATATAAATCGTTTTTACCAGAATAATTTTCCTAAATATAACAATTTTCTCAGATAAATAAGTACCCTTATGTATTATAATTTAACAATTTCATAAAAATATAATATTCTTTACTATTATATAAAATACATTATATTTTTCTATAATTTAGTATCATTTAAAAATATTTTTGTATGATTATTTCATGAAAATAAATTTTATCTAAAACATATTAATTTGTCATAAAAACATTATTAACAAAATATTTTTATATTCTCTAAAAAAGTACAATTTTTATTATATCATCACATTATCCCTATATTTTTCCAAGTTTTTTTCATGATGTGTATGGTTATTATGAAATGTACAATTATTTATATGTTATCCTTATAAAAATAATAATAAAATAAGACTTATATTAAAAAATAAGGAATATTTTATGGTGTTACAATATTACACTCATGAGAAATTGTGTCACTATTATTTTACTAATTGGATTTCACTTTATAAACCCAAATGTTCAAATAAATGTTATTTTTATAAAGAAATCAATATAAATAATTTTATATATTAATACTATGTGGTAATTGTTTTTATACATAACAATATCACATAGATAATACTTATATATATCAAAAGAATTGTACCACAAATTTTCCAAATCCTAATTCCATAAGTTACCGAAATCTTAAATAATACAAAATTAGACACCACAGACCCACATATATTAATCTATTACAAATAATGAATAATTTTTTCACATCACATTTGTTTTATAATAATTCCATGATCTAATGTTTCATTTATTTTTAAAAAGGTTACATTTACAACAAAACACATTATACATTTGACATTTATTCTATATGAATTCTCCATGAATGTAATTTGACTATATAAATACCTCTCTTTAATAATACTAAGGAAACGAGTAAGAATAAGATAATGGTTATCTATAAATCCTAATAAGGTACAAAAAATTAAATGGAGAATAATGAAATATCATAGATAAAACATGGGTAATTATATTAAAAAAAAAGTTGAGGACCAGATTTTTAACATGATTATATGTACCAAATAAATAACATGATCATAAATGCATGAGACATAAAATGATCATAAGTATATGTGGAATAACATGGAAATGTTGTTAAAACATAATCACAAGTCATTCATGTGAATATTACAATGTTTCATCACCATTGCTTGATAAAATATATTTCCAATGTTTTTCACTAGAGTATCATAAAACACTATAGAGGAATACAAAAAAGGTGTAATAAAAACTGAATCTGTAGAGGTGATGTTATTAAAAAATTCATTGAAGTAATATCTCAAAACCCCCTAAATATGTGCTAATTAATTTTTACCACATAATAGAAACATATATAAATCCATAAAAAATAATTTAATGATAAACCCATTAGATATTAAATGAGTATCCAATGAAATTCACCAACATTCTATAAAAATTCCAACCAATCAATATAATCATGTCCATGGAATTTACATGGTATAAATATGTGATATATGGTTTTTTCAATAACATTCCCTGTTAATTAATGACTGGGTATCTAGGATAAATAACCTAAATTATAAGATGTGTGAAAGTTTACTCACATGGAATGAAATTATTAGTAATAACTTATGATAAGGAATGATAAAGTATTTCATGGATCATTCTCTATGAAGTAAAAAATTACAATATAAAACACATATATATAAATATATTAACATACACATATAGAATAATGGTTAAATAAATGATAATAATGGATAGTGAAAGAGAAGATGAATATTAGTTATAAATTTTCGAAGAAAGGATATCATAATGATTGATTAGTGTGGCTTTCTAGGTAAATAACCATTAATTGGCACTGGAAAATATAGGAGGTTCATAATGATTATAGAAGTGAAATACATAATGGGGTTATAAAAATATGTGGTTAATGTTATAGAAATTTCATAGTTATATAAAATGAATGTAATGTTACATCTATATATTCTAGTCTATTATTATGGATACTAAAGTGAATGTGAATTATACATAGAATATCCCTCAAGATTATCCGACGAGGTGCAAAGGTAGTGCCCGCTAACAATGAACCATAATTATGAATATGGTGTAATTGATCTACTCTTTTCTGGGTTTTATTACCTAGATGTATTTTATAAAAAAATAAAATCCACCTATAATTCCCAAAGAGGGTTACATTTGTTAGTTAAACAAGTCACTAATTTCGTTAACAAAATTAGGATGATTTATGGACATAAACCCATGATCATTACTATGGAATGCCAAGGTGGTATAAATATAGGTAATAAAAATATCCCATTAATTATTTATTAATGATGTTATTGAATTAACACATAATAATATTTCATATTGAAATAATATGTAATATAAAATGTCTACCAATGGTAGTAAAAAAAGATGGGTGAGTAACAATTAATTTATCAGAGTAATGAGATAGAAAAAAATATATTAACAGTGAATTGAATTATTTAATCACAAATACATCATATTCATAGTAATTATGGTATTTAAAACCATATTAATGATTATTAAATTTATAATTAGTTTCTTATACATAAGAAGAACAAGAATCTACAAAACCAGAGGAAAGGATCCCATTCATAGGTAGGATTCTTAACAATTCTTGGGAGGGACATAATTGAACCTTAGAACAACTTTTATGGGAGTACTGAGATTCATATTGAGATACAAAATGTTCTTAGTGGATTTGGTGAGAAAGTTGTTGTGTGATGGAGTTATTTAGATGTGAGGAGTAATAGTTTTAATATTTAGATATAGTTTTTTATTTTATAATCCAACTACCATGGGAAGAAATAAATTACAAAAATTTATATGTATTATTGAAGATTGGGATAATGTTTTTTACATCTAATTAATGAAAAAATTGAAGCAATACTTCTTTCAAATCAAATAATTTTCTAAAATACAAAATATAATTTTTATCCCAAATTTCAAATTTCTAGTTCCAAAATTTATGGTGTAAATTTTAAAATAATTTTTTTTATTAAATTTATAATTATACATATTAAATGATATTTTGATTAATTAAAATTTTTATTCATTATTTTGACTTTGTAACATCATAATGATGTCATAAATCATACTGCTTTGTAATGTGAAAATTCTCAATTTTTCAGAAAAATTAAATTCATTATATTATTAAAAAAATTTACAGTAAGATTACATTTATGTAGTTACTAAAAAATGGTGTTTGAAACAAATTAATTCTCTAAATATAGTGATTTTATCTTTAAAATATAATTCTGTGTTTATTTAAATTTAGTAACTTCACTGAAAAATAAAAAAATTCACATTATTTAAATTAAATTATAAATTATTAAAATATATGATCCTCTTAAGTAATTTTTTTCTAATATTATTTCATTAAAATTAAAAAGAAATCAAAATATTATACTTTTATAATAAATTATTTTTAAAATTATCGCTTTGAAATGTTAAAAAAATATAAAATTTTGGTTATTTTATTAAACAATATCTTTATTGTTCATAGTTTCAGTTATCCACATCATTAATGTTTATTATGAATTTTAAATCTATTTTTATGTGATTGTAATAGAAGCCTTATTTTCATAAATAGATCTATTTTTATTATTAATGATTTATTGGGTATTAAATGTAATATCTAATGATTAGTAGAACATTAATTTATAAATAAAAGATACAGACCCAAAAAATATAAAAATAGTAGAGTTGATCATTATAATTTTGAATTATAAATGGTGTAAAAGGTAAATATTAAAATAATATTTAAAAATAAATAAATGATGAAACAATATTAAAAAATAATAATATTCTAGATTTTTTAAAATTATTATTATGGAGCGGAAGACTATTATCGGTATGTATGTTTAAAAAACATTCCATATAAATTTTTACTAAAAACAAATAAATTAAAATATATTTGAAACACTGGTGTTAAAAAAAATTTAAATTCATGGATAATAGAAATATTCAATAATGAATAATATGTGAAAAAAATGTACAATTGTGGAGTATTTTTTTAACATCATTTATATGGGAAAAATATATATCTGATTGAAATAGAAATAAAAATCATTTCTTCTATGAAACATAACTAATCATTAATCAAACATCCAAGAGAAAAAACTTGATAAAAAATATATAAAATAAATAAATATCTATATGAAAATATAATTAGAGCTTATTATAGATAAATGATATGATTCATTCAAAAAATTTAATGGAAATCTCAAAATAATTTGACACTTCTAAATAGATCATTACCTCTTTGGTAACATTGAAATAATGAATACATAAATAATAATGATAAATTGTAACATTAAACATAATGAATAAATATTTAGTCATGTTTAATACATTAAATGTGTAGTGTATACTACACATAAAAGTGAATTAATGAATATTAAAAAATATCATTCACTAAAAGGGAAATTGAGACGAAATCACTTACCTCACAATTCCATTTAGTTTAGTGATCCATCACTACATGTATAATTTTTTTATCACGTTTTTAATTTATATGATAATAATAATCATATTTATAATATAATATATGATCCAATTTTAACTCAGTACCACTATTTTGATAATATTATTTCATTATTTTCATTGTTTTATGTGTTAGTTTTCATTCTTTTTTATGCATGTTTTCTAAAATATTTTATAGTTATTATGAATTGGATATACATAAATCATATACAGAATTATATTAATTACATAAATATCCTATTTAATGATGTAATATATTTTTATATCAATTTCATGAAAGGTGGAAAATGACAATTAATTTCATAGATTCATAGCTATGGCAGGTCCTGAGTTTGCATGAGCGATGATATCATCAGCTTAATGGGTCAAAGGATAATTAATATGATGAGATAGTTATTTTAATGGAAATATATCATGTCATATTAATTATATATATTCATTATTTATTTCATTATTACAATCTATTTGATTTGACTATGGAGAAAAAATGCATCAGTTCCGGAGGTGGTACTCGGTCAAAAAAATGCAAAATTAAATTTTCCCCATTTTACGGGAAAAATATTGATAAATATTATAACATTAGTATAATAAAATCACATTATATTAATTGTTATATTTTTATTCCATAGTAAGTCATAAGTAATATTTTAATTTGGTAAATGAGTAATGAAAAAGAAAGATCTTCATTAAGTTGATTATCATCACTTAGAGAACCCTTAATTTGATATATTATTAAGGTCTATAGGTTTTGACCTTTTGGAAGAAAATAAAATATATAATTAGGAAAATGTTTTTGGGGAGATATTTTATAGGCTTTTTTGATCAAAATTGATTCATAACTGTAAACATTAGAGGAGAGGGACATCCCTTTCACAATTAGAGATGATTTTTATTTATGTAAATAAAAAATATCAAAAAAGTGAATTCACTCCCTCCTCATATGCCTAAAAAATTATTTAATAAATATTTTGTGGGATTTTAATGTCTATCCAAACCACCATAACATATAAAGAATCATTCATTAATGATTTTACTCCCATATCATCTATGTTTTATTCTTTTATAATTTATGATTTCTCCACAAGAAAATAGTTTCTATCAAAGGTAATTATTCCATTAATCCTAAATTATAATAAGCCTTATTAGATTATTTAGTCCCACAGATTATTAATTTTAAATCCAAAATGGTTGATAACAAAACTACATGTGGAATGTTTTATTATAATCAAATCACATGCGATGATAATAACATCTTTTTATATTTAGATGCGGTAATTACTTTAATAATGTATTTACTAATCACTATGAAAAAAATATGTTGAAACTATTATATTTTTTTCATTATTCATATTGAATATATTAAATCAAATTTATTAAATTCAATTCACATAATGTGATTAATTTTTATTAAAAATAAACTTGAATATCATGTTGAATTTGGTTTTTTCATAAAATGCATTTTTCAAGCATAATATTATATTAATTTATCTATATGACTAGTATTAATCATTATATATATTTATATTCAAATATTTACCAATATCATATATAATTTCCATTTAAATTAATAATGAATAAAATATTTTTTTTATTAATGTAAATCAGTTGACATTAATTTTTTAAATACAAACTATTTTCTGTACAACAACATTTTTATGAAAAATGATATATTATGAATGAAATTGATAATATAACTATTTATTTAAAATTAAATGTTAATAATTATTTAATTATACATATTATTATACGTTATTTTAATTAATTTTTTTTATTGAAATATTATAATTTATATTATTAATAAAAACTTATTTCTAATAGAAAAGATAAAAAAATCTTATTGGTTTTATTTTTTCCAATTATATTAATTTATGGTATCAACATGTAAAAATAATATTTATTCCTTGACATATTAAAATTGTTAATGATGATTGTTTTATTGAATTAGAATTTTCATGTACTAGAATAATATTATTTGTGTTAGTTGAATCATTCATAAAACTATCATAATATTAAAGTATAACATTATAAATAATATTTAACATAAATTTAATCACCTTGTAAAATCTAGAAATTATGATCTATGGGAGGTGAATTGATAAAAAAGATAGTAAAAAACTAGTATAAAACAAGTAAGATTATTCAAATCTAAAACTGAAAAGTTAATAACATAAAAATATAGTTTTAGAGAATAAATGTAAACTATATTTATAAAGGATATTTATATTAATACTATTATAATATATATATTTATATTAGTTATTTTTTATAATTTATATTGACTCACTTTAGGGGATATACATAATTAAGTAAGGATGTTCATTCTCAAAAATTTAACAGCATCAAACTTGTCTGATGTTGTGCACTTTGTTTGATAAATTTTTTTTTTACATCCTGATGAATTACTTTAACCATATTAATATAATATATTTCTTTTTTATATAAAAACCATGTTCCTTATTTAAATGGATTGCAATTCCAATATTGGCAAATAAAATTATTTCTGACTCCCTTTGTTGAGTTATGATTCACCCACTTGAACTTATTTCTTTTGATAACCAATTCCCCAAACATAAGAGTAATTTTCTTGTTACATTAAATAAATATATTGTCTAAAATTCCCATTTAATTATAATTTTTTATCTTTATTAAATTTCATTCCCAATAATTATACCCCTATTTAGAATAATTATTAACATATTTAATGAGGGGGTACACTCCTTGTATATATTGATAATTCCCAAAAAAAATCCCCATTAAAATTATATATATAATTATAATTTTTGTAAAATGGAATGTTTATTTTTCTTAAAAAAAATTAAAACATATTTTTTACTCATTTTATAATGTGGGTTTTCAATAATGATATTTCTCAATATTAAAAACTATATATATATATATATATGTTCAAATAAAACCATTTATATACAACCCAAATAAACCATGGATAACATTAATACCTTTTCTAGGATAGCTTATTCTTGTTTCTTATAAAATTTTTAATTTTTTTGAGAAATGTTCACTTCATTTATTTGAAAAAAAAAACATTTGAATGTCTTCAGAAAGATCACATTATTATGATTTCCCTCTAAAATACATATTTATCATATTCCGTGTGAAAAAATACTTTAGAAATTTTTTTCATTTTATATGAATGATTATTTATAACATATAATGAGTTAAAAAATGAATTTTTTTCTTTAGGTGTTATAAAATAATTCTTCTAAAATTATTTTAAACGAACCAGGATACTTTTTATTTCAAAATAAATTTTTATACTACAAGATGTAATTTTAATAAAATTCATTACAGTTTGATATATATAATTAATTTATAAATATACTCATTATGTGATGTAGTTAAACATATTTATTTGGATGATATGTTATATGTTCTTCTCAATCATATAAATGATTCACCAATACAGTTGTATTTCTAAACCTTCTATGATGAATATACATAAGATTTATTCCAATTGTGTTCCATTATTAACAGTCTATATTATCTTTCATTGATTAAGGGTGGATCATATATATCACATACATTGATTGATATTTATAATTATAGTATTAACCATATACTATTACTCAATATGATTTTAATTTTTTGGATACCTCTCCATTAGGTTATTTTATTTATTGATTTGGGAAATAAGGATATTCTATTCAATTTTTATTCCAAAATTGATGTTTATTGAATACTAAATAATATTGGTCATGTATATTATATTTTATTTACTCCTTCATTATATGAATAAATTGGTCATAATTAATGATGGGTGGGGCATGATTCAGATAGTGCCTCGATGTATAAATTGGTCTCACGATACAATCTTTCTTGGGTATTTATTGTATAACTTCCTAGGAAAAAATATTTTCAAGGAAATGGTCATTGATGTTGTGATCATGAATCCTGGGAATCGGGTTTGGAATTAGTAGTTTTATGTTAACTATTTCATTAAAAACAAACCATTTATTGTAAACTATTTTCTCTTTTCAATTCTATTACCATACATGGATATATTATTCTTATAGATAATTCTGTTATAGAATTATTTTTTATCTATTAATGAATTTTTATTGATTATAATCTTATTTTAATATATTATCTTTGAATTTTATCACTTCAGATGAACCTTATCATGATTTTATCCTCAAAATTTTTTATACTTACATTTCATTTGGTTATATTGTACAATATTTCGCGTGATAATTTGGGCTGAAAATTTCATGTGTATAAAATTATTTGAATATTAAAAGGAATTGCTATTAATTTTATAGTTCCTTATATAGCAAGAAAATTATCCTTGAGATAATAATTACACAGTCATTGTAAGTTTGTGTTTTATCTTAATTATATAAAACATTAAAGTAAATGGATGTGGGAATACATATCGTGTAATATTTTCTTTATAAAATTTATCCACTGAATATTAAATTTAGGATGTTATAGTTTTTTGACTAATGTTATTAGTGTATGTGGTTTCAAAACTTGAACTAAGAGTTCCAGTTTGATGAACTATATTTGAAGACCCATATCCCATCTTTACACAACATATTCAGCTCATGGTTTTAATTTTTTCACTATCCATGATATCATCATTGATATTATATTTATTGCAAATTAAAATTTATTTTTTGGGATAATATTCAAATATAATTTTTTATCCATTTACATTGATTATAGGGACCTACTTCAAAAGTATGACAAAAACCTCAATATAAAAAAAACTATCCATTAACAATGAGAGAAAATATAAATTAAAAAATATTCCAAAACACAATCCTCATTAGAGGAGAAAAACATTAAGCACTAGATACAAGTCATTATATATCATGTGTTTCAATCCTAATAAATTTGAAACCCAAATAATACACTAACTATCCATCTAATTAATAATGTGTATCATTTAATATGTTAGACGTCAAACCAACAAGGACAAATTAATAAAGGTAAAAACAATTAGGAAAAATTTATTATTTAATAGAATTATATTTAAAAACATCTTATTAATAAATTTTAACTATTAATTAGTTGATCCTTGTTTGTTACTAGTAAATTAAGATGATTATATACCATTATATGTCACGATCCGTCCCCCAAGGCTCATGTCGTACCTACCAAAAACCCGCCTTCCATAGGCCAGGGGATGATGACTAGAACCAAAGGCGTAAATCCCTATCACTAGGAAGGCATTGCCTTTATTAAACGTTAACAAACACACCCAAAGAACAAGAGGAATCAAACACCACGTAAAAATTTTATAACAAAAGATGTGATGGAAAGTGAAATGGGCCAGAAATACAAGCCCAACAGTAATGTACAACTAAAAGACGAAACATGTACAACTATAAGGCAAATTGCTAGAAGGGTTCTAGCAGCTCTTAGATCGTCCACCACAGATCCTACCTAAAGGGTAGGTATAGATAGTATCCTCAGTGCTCCACGTCTGTCTGTCTCCTCCAGATACCATCTCGTTATGAGGTCCACCTATGGTTACCATCCATTCCTCAAACACTCTACTTCTGTCAGTGATGTCTTTAGTCTGCATCTAACACAACGAGGTGCAGGCATATCCCGTGCAGGGGTGAGTATAATGATACTCAGTAGGGAACCTGATAACCTCATGTACTCACAAAATCCACTATAGATAAGCCACCGAAGAAACATACAATCACAATGTATCAACCAATCCTACTTTGGTAAATGCCCATATATATACATATGTTACACAGTCTAGCTCCAACTCTCGACCCTAAGGACAACCCAATTCACAAAGTAAAGTCATTAATCTCAATGATATTGACTGAAAGTCAAGACTCAACTCACATCGATATAGAACTTTTGTAGAGTGTTAGAGATGATCAGTCTTGGTAACTGATTTATCTATGTTGTCAGACCCACACATGATACAAGACCAGCAATGCTGTCAGACCCACATTGGCTACATAACCAGCTATCTCATATAAACTGTTAGACCCACATAGGATACAAGACCAACAAAAACTCATATGAGTTGTCAGACCCACAAAGGATAAAAGACCATCTATAATTCATCCGAGTTGTCAATACCACCTGGGGTAAAAGACTAGATAAGCTGTTGGACCCACACATGATAAATGACCAGGTATTCTGTCGGACCCACACATGATACAAGAATAGAAGTCAGAACTATCGGACCCATGGAGGATCCTGAAACCTTACTCATCGTTGTCGAACCCATGGAGGACTACTGTACAGAATTCATTGTTTTCGAACCAACATAGGATTATAGTACAGAAGTCATCACTGTCCAACCCAGTGAGGATTTCGTTACAGATGTCATCACTATCGAATCCATGACAGATTTGAGTAAAAAAGTCATCACTACCGAACCCTCGAAGAATTCTGGTATAGAAGTAATAACCGTCAAACCCACGAAGGTTTCTAGTATAGAAGTCAACACTGTTGAACCCACCGAGGATTCTGGTTCATAAATCATCACCGTCGAAACCACGGATGATCTTGGTATAGTATCGTCGTAGCCAGCCCTTGGGTTCCTGCACACCGCAAGCTCAATTCCAGGAGGATCCGATCATCGAGACAAGATTTGATACATCATCGATAACAATGTTTCGAGTTGATGTATCTCATAGTTCTGTCTCATCATAAGGAACTAATCACGATTGACGGTGTGTCAATCAGATGCCCGGACTGAGAGTTATTGGCATTTCTCTTCCAGGGGCCCAGTTGGATTCAGGCTCAATCCATACCAAGCCGTTTTCCAAAATTATCTTCAACTCACCAAGAATATCCCAAAATGGACTTCCACGTCGCGAGGGTCCTATTGCCACAGACGAAGCGTCATTCGGATGTCTGGTCTAGGAGTTATTCGAATATAAGTGAAGATGGGCCCAACCCGTCAAGCCCACTAGGCTGGGGGGTTGGCCCGACCTGGCTCAGTATGTCCGACCCGGCTAGGGGTCTGCCCGACCTGGTGGGGCGTGGCCCACCTACGCTGCAGTCCGATCTTGTTCACCCGGTGGGGCTAAGCGGCGCTGCCTCCTCCTCTACCCAGCCGACACACGGCAAGCCAGTTCGCTTTGCTGAGCGGCCCACAGATGCGGGCCGGTCCGCTTTGCCCGGGGGCGCAAAGTGGTGCTGCCTCCTCCTCTGTCCGGCCGACACATGGCTGGCCAGTTCTCCTTGATGAGCGGCCCATGGATGCGAGCCGTGTCCTCCTCCATGCGGCGCCCTGTGAGCCGCATTCTTCCAGCGGGCCAGCCGGATCGGCCGGCCGGTCGTCCCGTGTTCCGGGCGGCCCGAGCGGCCACTAGTATATCCACTTGGCCGGAGCGTGGATGTTGCTGCCGCCGGTGCATCCAGTTGGCAGCGTCACAACCACTTCCATCCACTGCGGACCACATGGCCATGACCCCCTTCCTCCGGCGTAGTGCGATGACACCACACCCTAGCATCTCTACTCTATCGTCAACACAATGAGAACAACAACAAAAGGGGGGAAATGGGTTAGACTGTGTTCGTGCAGTCTGAAACCTCCACTTTAAGTTGTTAACATTTGGCATCAAGAGAAAAACACATGATGAGGAAAGGATAGTATAAATTATACATAAAAAATAATCAAATTTTCCCTACCTTGAAATTGGTGATCCCTTGACGGTGTCACAGGAAGACGACATCATTATGTTGAATTATGGAGGGGATGACATTATTATTAGTGATGTTCTTCAGGGAATGAATCTTCCCTTACATTCCCCGGTTGGAAAGTAAGGATATGGCATTTTCGTTCTACATTGGAGACAAGCATTCTTCGTTGATGGGATATCGTTCCTCCAAGAGTTCTCACAAAGCTCTACCAATTATCCAATGTATTTAAGATAAAAAATTTCCACGGAATTTCTGGGTCTTTACGTTCTCCCCACATTAGGGCTATACATCCCCGTAAGCTATAACTCACAACATAAATGGGTGGCTGTTAGATATTGTAGAGAGTATGCTCCATATTGATGAATACTCAGCTACCGACACATCGTCCTATACCTGTTTTCTCTTCTCCATCCCAATGAATACTCAGCTACTGCAGAACATAGGACTCTAATATTTCTTTTCTATGAATAAATAGTGTTAAGAGTATTGAGTCTAGTTTTCAGCCCAGGGAGTCCATTTTTGTTGTGGTGACCGATGTATCCATACACCAGGACCTTGACTACTGATTTCCAACTTAGTGCATGAAAATAGTTATTACGAGAGTGTTTTCAAGAGTCTTCTCTGTGAACTCTTTGAGTCATATCACTAAGTATAACATATTGACCACGGCACACATATTCCTTATCAGGATTCCACATCATAGACATCCATCTAGGGTTTTCAAGAGAGTACACGATGACGGCCAACCAAGAGGCGAGGCTCCGGATTTGGACTCTCATTCATTGTTGGCACCATCGGGTGGTGTACCAGCAGTGCCACCACCCATAGGGCAGTAGATACCCCCAGCCGTACTCGCGGACAGTGCATGCCGACATAGATCGTTTTATGAGTTCCAGCAGTAGAGACCTCCAAGGTTTCGATGCAAAACAGATTCCCAGGTAGTAGAGGCCTGGATGGTGGCGATTACTAGGGCTTTCTACCTAGTTGAGAAACTAGTAGATAAGTGATCGAGGATAAGGATGATAGACGAGAGGCTCCTTGGATCTGTACTAGACAGGACATACCTCAGGGACAAGGTGTTCGAGTTCTATACCGTACCTTCTGCTAGGATTCCCCAGTGGATGATCCTTGAGTGGTTTTCCATTTTTACATGTACTTGTTGTTCAGTTGGGTTTTTATACTGGCCCACTTACTTTCAGTACACTTTTATTTTCTATTATAGTACTTGTTGCTTCTACAACATATGTTCAGTAAGTGTGTGTTACAGGTTTAAAGGAAATACCTTCCATTTTTATCGTGATTATGCCTTTGTTGCTAGTCGCCATCCCCTTGGATGTAGAATAAGATCATGGGGTGGAAACGACACGAGCCTTGATGATGTGTCGTGACATTATAAATGATTCTCGATGAAGTTCTTTTTTTGTTCATAACAATATATCCTAAAAATAATCATTTTTTAATGGACACATATTTCAGTTAATTAATGGAATAATTAATCTAAATCGATATTAAATCATAAGTACTCTAAACCAAAAATGGTTAAACATGAGAATTGGTATCTATTTGAATCATTACAAGAATATTATACATATAATGAATTGGTCATTAATGAATGGGGAATATAATATGTAGTATATGATATAAATGAAAAAATAATCTTTTTCTAGACATAAAATAATTTAAACACTATAAATTTGTTTCCTTTTATTGCATATTTCAAACTCAACACATAATCCCATTATGTTGGCCATGATATTTTTTGAACAAAACAAATAATGAAAAACAAGGTAATTAGAATCACAATCTAAAATCTATCCAAAAGTTACTGTGATCAGCCACACGGTTAAATATTTCCAATTTCATTACCACCCCACATAAATTTACAACCAATAAAAAAATTATCATATAAATATCTTGGAAATATTTATTCATAATATCACCATGTCATTATATTTTTTATCCACTTAAATATACACATAGTTTAGTTCTATTAAACAAAATAAACCTCATGTGTATCTAATATAAAAAATATCACATATTTATATAATTGATAATGATGGATAAACAATGTTTTTATATCTACTAGATATATAAATAAATATATATAATGTTGTTTATTTCCCTACCTAGATCCCTTGAAACCATAACTTGATGAGGAGTCTTTACAATAAAAAATGTCTCTTATGAAAAAACAAGGTTTACAACTGTATGAGGACCACCCAAAACCCAAAACGGAAGCAGAAACATCCTAATTCAATTATTCAAAATCAATTTTTCATTAAACTCTTCATCATAATGCAATAAATAAGATAATATAGAAACTAGTGGTTAATTGAAAGAATAATTATATATTCAAAAAGGTGATGGATTATTGATTAGAAAATATAATGGGTACATTTTTTAGATGAAAATGAAACAACTTTTTTAATGAAATCCATAGGGGTTCGGTACTCCAATGTAGAATGATTTTAAATGCACTGAAATTCATGATGGTAATACTAGAGAACAACTGATATAAAAAATTAGATAATTTTGTATCTTCAATAATTATTATCTATGTATAATACACAATATTAGTAATAATTAGATAAATTTCATGCGATACATTTTATTTATAGATGAAAATAATGTTTGATAAGTCCATATAGGTAGAAATTAGATATTTAACGGTTTTATAAATTTATCTTGAAAAGGATCATCTTTTATTATGTCATTAAATTATATAATTAATCTCTTAATAAAATTTATATTACCATATATGAAAAATTATTCCATAATAATATATGTTTGAAATTTTTTTATGGATTAAAATAGGGATGATGTCTATTGAAGAGTCTTATTAAAGCTACATCAGGGTTGGTTATACGAGATGGCTTTATGACAAAATATAATGTATGGTGTCACAATCTTTCTAGATTTAAACTATTTGAGAAAACACTTATTATTGATAAGAAATAATTCTAATGTGTAAAAAATAATTGGGAACCATTGATTTAAATATGACTATAAATTATATACAGATCTATTTATGTATAAAAACATGGTTTTGAATAAAAATGTGGATGATAGAATATTAGTATGTGGCAGAGTTTTTTTGAAAAAGGGACTATTTTTTGGCTCATAATAATGAAATTTTTATTTACATTGATTTTTGATGATATAGAATATGTTTCTATAAACCATGTGAAAATCCAAATTGATATGCATGGAATTTCAATTGTAATGTCTCATTATAGATATAACAATACCTCTTCTAATGATATGTAAAAATAAATGCAAAAAAAATCATTCAACAAGTATAGTTGAATATTGATTACCATGAATATTGGTTTTAAATATCATATAATTATTTTATTTATTAATAATAAATTTTTTTATCCATATATTTTTCCAACCATGGATAAGATTTCAAGGTATTCAGTTAGTCATTGTTGAAGATTTCATTACAAAAATTGAAGTTCACTTCATACCACTCCAGTTTAAGGTGTGTAAAATCAACACAATACATACATATAATTGTAATTCTTATAAAATAGGGATATTATAAAAACTTAAAATTAATGAATATATTTTTCCTTAACTGAAGAAAATATTTAGGGGTAACATTTTAATTAGAAAATGAGGGATATTCATTATGTGTTTGATTTTTTGAAGCATATAAACTATTTTAAAATATACACTAAACACCTATATTGGAAAATATTATAAATAAGGTCAAAGAATAAAATTAAAAAGTGGATTCATATTTATTTATAATAAAAGTTAAGGAGTATGAGTCATGTTTGATTATGTATTGTGATGAAATGGATGTATGTATCTTTAATGTGAGGTACAGATTTGGTATTCACTAATATCATCTTTCATAACACATGCATAGAATTATTGATCGATGATTTATTTATATATGTGTTGTTTCTAAAATTTTACATATATTAAAGGTTTTCAACAAAATAAAAATGGGGAGATAATTTTTATTATGGTCGGGTTAATGGATGATCTTCATAATATTAGTTAAATATGATTTGGGGATGATAGAATATTGGTATACATACTGGGATGGATTTCATTTTAAATTCAGAAATCATGATTAATATGTAATAAAATATTTTTTTTTATGTGAGTATATATTTTTGGGAATTATTATGGTTTTTGCAATATGTCTAATGATGTTCTACTATAGAATACAACATCACACTATTATTAAATCATGTGACACCATAATATACTTTTCAGAGTGTAAATTACCATTTCCCAAGAATAAATTAGTAATTTTGGATCATGTCATTAATGAAGACTATATCTGATGAAATTATGAGATAACCATCATAACATTAGATTCATGCTCATGTGAGATAGTATGATTCTTATGTGTTTTACTGTTTTTATGTCGAGAAGATAACTCATTATGTAAAATAAAATTCTTTTTGAAATATTCATATATGATATGTACAAAAGTGATTACATAAATGATGACTCCTCATGAACGATTTTAGAGTTCCAATACATGTCTCAAATGATATTTGACTTATTCTATATAAAAACTAACTAAATTAATGATTAAATATTATAACGTAGAGAATTAAATCAAGTAATGTGTATACTTACATAAGGATAATAATCAATCTATTTAATAGTGACCTTCAAATCATCATAAATTAATGACATAAAACATATAATTTGTGTTATATCAAAAAATATATTATAATGATTTTTCATACACTTTTGGGTAAAGAAAAATGAAATGGTAGATGATTTATATGATTTTTTATAAAAAGTTATCATATTTTTCTTCAATGGTATGTGAAATTTTAGGAGGAATGAAAAATATAAAAATAAATAATTTCAAATTTTAATCACTTAATGAGTCAATATACAATAAAAAATGAATCATTTCTCCTTATATTCATATACAAGAGAGTCTGTAATTATATGATTTGATCAATAAGATAATGAAGTTGAATGGATGATGTGTATGTTCTCATTAAAATATTTATGTATGTTAAATTCTATTATAACGGATATATTATATAATAAGTGTGTGAAGTTGTTATTTTTGTATAATAATATTATGATGATGAATAATTATGTGGATAAAAAATAAAAGAATAAAAAAATCCAAAACATGATTGTTGAATATGATTTATAAAAAAGTAATATTTATTGAAAATTATATTCTGTATCATTTTTTGAGAGCCAACTACAAAAGTAATGAATGAAATCTTGAATCATTTGTTCATTGATAAAACATTCTCCATTGTAATCAACATGGTTTTATTGGAATGTGTGGTAATCCGTTTTGATAAATCAATCTATGGATTTATATACTCATTCTGATTGATTAACTTTGTAATTTATTTTCATATGTTTTTTTCAGTAGAGTGTGTAAAGGTGATCTAGTTAAATACATCAATTGGAATAAATCATGTTTTTAATGATACATACAAGAATAGTGAATTCATAGATTCATCTCTATCTTCTCACTGAATTGTAAATATCATATGGTCCCCTTTTAATAAATTATATGTAAATCGATATTATTAATCTTAATATATATATATATATATTATTAAATTTTTTAATATAATTTACCATTATATATAATTAAATTTTAATTTGTTTTATTTGAAATTTATTTAGTAAAATATAATTTAAGAGGAATTTATTTAAAATATAAATTTTATTATCCGTAATTATTTAAGACTTATGTTTGATATATCCATGATTTCTTTTGAATTTTATTGGTAAGAAAAATTTTATTTTATTTTCATAACCATTATCAATTAGCCTCCATGACATATGTGTTCTAACACTACAATATATTTAGTTTTGGTGATTGTCTACATTTTAGTTTTTTTTACTTGATTATTATAATATTATTTTATTTTTTTTAATTGGAGTAATTATAAATGTATTATACAGGTGGTATTTTGATGTTATATTTTTAAAATTCAAATGAACTATGAAATTATTTCAATTTTAAAACAATAACTTTGAATACAGCATATATTAAGGTTACTCTAATACATAATATATAAATTTCTAAGAAAAAAATATCAATCCACTATGTATTTAAAATTATAAAAAATTTAACTTTAATTGATGTGTTCGGTGGTGTTCTTTTATTATTTCACATAGTTTTATTTAATTTATGTAATTATTTGTAGTATATTATTAGTCGTAGTGAGGTTGAAATTTTAATTTTTTATTTAATGATGTATCTAATTTTATAATCCTATAAATCATATTATTATTTATTTCATTTGTCTATTTCACAAAAATAAATTTTTTATCAGATTATATTTACCCATTTGTTTACATTTATAATAAAATAATTAGTTTTTAAAAATTAAATTAACATAATTATTATTACTACTTGTATTAAAAAAAATATAAAGAATCAATAATAATATATATATATATATAATATACATGGAATAAAAGTGTAAAAAACTCCCTATAATATATTTCATAAAAATAATTTCCTTGAAATAAAATGATTTTTATTATTTTAAAAATTATTTTTTTCAATTTGTTAAATTTTTTCACCACTATTTTTTTAATTTAATATTTTTCATTATGTTAATAATTAACATCAATTCCCCTCCTTGATTATCGTGCATTCGGTTTTCCATTTTTCCACCACAGTAATTCCATTAAAAACCCATTAAACAACTATTTTTAAATAATTAGTATCAAATAGTGGAGAATATAATGTCTTTTCATGACTATATGATGATATAGAAAATATGTAAATAATGTAATCGTAAAATATTTTTTACAATTTATATTCATTACTATATTGGATAGAGAGAACGTATCAAGGGAAGGTATAATAGAATTTCCAATTCATAAATAATATATTTCATCACTCAAATATTTGAAATTTGAATAATTATAAAAAAAGTATTCTTATGAAATTTTAAAAATGATATGAAATTATGCCTTATATTTATGATTATTCTAGGACAAAAAAATGTTTTGAGTGATTTCTTTAGATGCATGGTTTCAGTTTATAGTTTTGAAACAATGTAGGAGTGCACCTAAATTAAATAATATTGGACTAATAAACAATTGATGATGAATTTAACAATTAGGTAGTCATTCATGGTAATATTATATTGTAATAGACATAGATAATAATGAATTATAATCTACGTAAACAATTTTGGAATAAATAAAACAGATAATTGTATTTACTAATAACATATCTTTTTTGAAAACCCATAATATTTTATATATGTATAATTTTATGTAATTATATATTGTTAACAAGTTTTAGTGATTACCAAAAGTGATTTTTGGGTTTCCCCTTCCACTATTTAGTTGATTTGTAAATGTTTTTATTCAACTGAAATCCATATATAGGTTGAGTAATCATTTATCTATTTCCTTGACAACATCAATCATATTTATATCACCATCCATTACTAGTGTGTAACCCATTATTTATTATTTTAATTTATATTACATATATGAGTGATGGTTGGGAGAGTTTTGAGATCATGTGGAATGTTTTTGGGGCTAATGGGAAGGCACACGTGCAACACATGTTTCATCCAAACCATGTGGTAGCCAAAGAGAAATTGTGTAACTAGGTAGTGGATTGGGTATTTTATGGTAGTATCCTCAGCATGATGAGCACAGGGATAGGAAGACCTTGTTCGGAGTTTTTTCATAGGTTTTCTAATGGAATTAGTTTTTCATTTGGTTTGTGCACAATTTGTGTGCCCGTCAATCTAAATTGTGCGTGGGTCAAAAACCACCTTAATAAAATGTATATATAGGCATTCTTTCCCATTAAGAAACACATTTTTACCAAAATCAGATCAAATATTGAATTTATCTTCTCTAAAAAAATAGTGATATCCTATTGATCTAGAGGCATTCTAAATGATTCCCATAGAAATTCTATTCCATATTCATGTACAATGTGATCATTATTCATCGTTCTTCATGAATTTTCATATATCTAATTAGATAAACTTCTCATTTATTTTCGATTTCATAGATCTACACCTGTCATGGGTATATATATGATATTGGATTCTATATACGATTATTTTTCATGTTGGTTTTGATAAGGGAACAGATATAAAGTAGTTTCATGGAGATCTAACCTAGTTTCTTGATCGTTCATTGTCCCTTGACCATTTTCACCAAAATGAATGATGATGGTGGATTCACTCATTAAATCTCTTTCTGGATCTAATTTTAATGCATTCAAATTTAATTCTATATGATTAATTAATGATTAATTTATTTTTTAACAATTTTTTGATACCGTCTTCTAATATGGTTTCATAAAATTCAAAAAAACTGAAAAATGGGTTTTTATGAATAACGACATGGAATCTAATTTTCAAATGATGTTTTTGAGCTATGGGGTTTAATTGTTTGAAGAAATATAATTTGACAAAGATATTTTTAAAAAAATTATTTATTTTATTGAAATTTAATTGGTGTTGGTAATTCGTTGTTTTTAGTTTTTAATAATGAATGTTTTATTAATGTGGATAAAGACACTATTTTTGGCGTGGGTTTGGCATGGCTTGTGGGTTCTGTTTATATGAATTGATGTGTATATGGGTATAAATTGCCCCCATCAAACGGTTGGGATAGATACGGGAATGTATTACCACCATCGATGTTGTCCATAAAGAAAAATCATAGTGATAGGATAACTCCTCGCTTGTATGTATAAGATGTTATATGTTGCATGAATATGTGTGTGTGTGTGTGTAATTACAATTTAATGGTTATGAAAAAATGATATTGAGAAATGGTTTTTAATTATTCTTTTTTGTTTTTATGGAATAATGAATTATAATAACATTGGTTGAAAAGAACATGTTTATCTTTGGGAATATATGATTTGGGTGAACGTGTTTATATATAGTTATAAAATATAATGGCTCGCACCTCTCCGGACCATTCCTTTGTCAAAAAGAGGGTCTTGAAGTGTTATGGTGGGTAAAATGGACTTTTCCCACACTTATCAGAATTTTGCAAGGACACACCGTGTAGTGTGAGTAAACGCCATGTACCCCACCTCGCCGGGTATACCCCGTGATAAAGGCCGTGTTGGAAGCCGCGTGGAGGCCGCATGAAATGACCAAGTACACGCTGCATACCATAAAGTACACGACGTGTACTTTGGTCTTTCACACCGATAAAAGGAGGGGTCCTCTCATCCTTTTCAACACACCCCTCTCCTCCCCTTTCCTCTAAGCAGAGCTCTCCCAAGAGACTCGACCGCTCCTTTTTCTTCCATAACTTCTTCGTCCGAGCTCCGATTTTCGATCCATCAATGGCCAAAGGATCGTAACGACGAGGTGGAATTCCTGATCTTGGATCTGTTGTCTTTACTTTGACCATTCCTTTCCAACTTATACCCAAGGAGGTTTTGTCGGGTTTCGACAGAAGTGACTGATGCTGACGAACATCTTCTAATATTGATCTGGTGGAGCATTGTGATCAGAACATGTTGATGTAGGGATCTTACGTTCGTCTCTCTAAATTGTTCATCATGAGGGGGGGGGGGGGTAACCTCTTGTTTTCATGAGAAACCACAGAACCTTTAAACGAAGATAATAACTGGTTAGAGAATGGGGATGGGGAAGTTTTAATGTTTATCTTTATATCCTGTGATTTTATGTTGTGAATTGAATAGGATAATGCCTACTGAAAATCACGATCGTTGGGGGCCTTGTATTGCGCAATTAAATGCTTCCCTATCTTCCTAGACCATTATGGATGGAAACTTCATGGAATGCAGAAATTGGTTAATCACATAAAGTTGGCTGATTAAATGAAAATCTAGAACCCTTGTGTGATCACCCTGATTGAACCAAAATGAAATAATAATCATGTGGGTGTTGTTGGGGTTAATTTATGTTATAGGGGTGTTTTTGTGAGTTTTTGTGGATCGGGTGAGCAGCGGGGCTGCGGTTGGCTTGGTTGTGGGTTGGTGTGAATTTTATGTTGGTGATGGGTAGTGGTGATGTGATAAATGTTATTAAATGGGTGATGATGTATAGTGTGGTTGTGGTTACGGTGGTTGGCAGCGGGGCTGCAGGGATGGGTTTAAATGTGAGCAAACTATGTGATGGGATTAATAATAAAAAGTGGAAATGTTAATGAATAGTGGGGGCTGATTATGGAACGGGAATGTTAATCAATGGGTTGGTTGGTTATTAATAAGGGACTTGTTATGCTGCTTGTTTTTCGTAACTTCATTTGTGGATGGTAGGGATATGATTTATGAAATATTGATATGTTTGGTTGTGGATAGTTTCCCAGTAGTTAAGGAATTAATAAGGTGATTCTATTGAAACATGAAAACCTAAATGGGGTTGGGGTTGTTTATTGTATGCATGCTTCGTAGTAGCAGTTCTGAGGCACTTGCTCAGTTCTCTGTTTAGAACCCACAGGTTGGGATGACTGTTTGGTATATATATATATATATATATATACACATATATATATATATATATATCTGTATCTTTGTGTTTTATTGCACCCCACCCATGTTGAGAACTTAGTGCCGAATACTCCCATTTTATGGGAGATGGTGTTTTCCCTTTAGTTACTAGCTCCTTCATGCTCCTTCTTCCCTAGGCTGTGATGGCTTGAGGCGACCTTACACCCAAGACTCTTCGGGTAGGGTTCAATTGGGGTGGATTAGCCCAAGAATCTTCAAGCATGTTTTACTATTTCCAAAGAACCTTTAGGATGAGGCCTAGGTGTGTGCGGGCGGGATACGTGGTTTTGAGGCCCAGGTGTGTGCGGGCAGGATACGTGGTTGTGAGAGCCAGGTGTGTGCGGCCGAGATATGTGGTTGTGAGGAACATGTGTGTGGGCGAGTGATGCGTGGTTGTGAGGCCCAGGTGTGTGCGGGCGTGATGTGTGGTTGTGAGGCCCAGGTGTGTGTGGGTCAGATGCGTGGTTGTGAGGCCCAGGTGTGTGCGGGCAGGAAGAGTGTGGTAGCATCAGGACGTTCGTCATTAGGAAGAGTAGCTGGCTAGTGGGGGAAAAGGGTGCGGGGTACCCAATAATCTTGTTCTTATATACTACTACCTGTTGTGATTGTTCTTTGGTGAGTGTGGATGGTGAGGTTGTGTGGATAGAATTCTTTGCTAGGTTTCTTCTTGTGTTCTTACGGGACATTAGGATGTCACCCCACTTGTGAAAGAGAGCATTAGGTTTCCCTACTAAGTATACTTGTATTCTCACCCTACGTTTACTTTCAGGTTTCTAGGAGGACTACCGGGGCCGTGCGGGAGCCTACTAGTCGGGACAGTTGGAGTTGATGCAGTTTGATGTACTTGTTTCTTTTGGTATTGTTCTTTTGAGCATTCTTTTACCTGTAACATGTTTTAGAACTATTTAAACATGGATGTTGGATTGGTTTGGGTTTGTTTCTATACACTTGTTCTTTTCCTTTTTGGGGGTTGACATGTCCTATTTCCCGATTTTAAATAATAATAAAAAATGGTAATGCCTCCCATATTTGTGAAAACTCATACCCTTGGTGGTAGTCGCCACCCCGGGGCCTACTGGAGGCGGGACTTTGGGTTCATTATCACTCGTTCACCATTGCTAGCTCAGGAGGGGAATCATTGAGGGAGGTGGTTGTTACATAATGGTATCAGAGGGAGGTTGAGAGATAGTATGGAGTTTGGAGTTAGGCACAGTGAGAATTGCATGGGATGGTAGGGCAACAGTGTTGGTTAATCTTGGTGTGTGACATAGGCCAGGGATGACCGGCTAGGACATGAGATTTTAGGGCCCCCCGTGATCCGATGCAAGGAATCTAAGGCTACCGAACAACCAAGTGAGACCATAGTGATTGCAAGGTAGAGACCCTATGGAGGGTACATGCATCATCATGATTGTGTTTTAATTGATTTGGGATTTCTGGGAAAGAAATTAATATAATTTGATAAAATAAAACCTTGAGAAATTTCCTTACTACTTGGACTTAAGCGATCCTTGTTTACGGTACAACTATGGCACCTGGACGTCATCCCCAGGTGGCTCAGACAACCGAGGCCCAGAAGATCCTGGCGGTCGATCAGTTGAGGATTGATCGAGACGAGGAAGATAGCCAGTGGTAGAAGACTCTTCGTTCTTTCTAGCAATAGGCCCTCAAGAAGTACGAGGGTAGTACTTCAGATATGGAGTTGGAGGGGGGCTTGAAGAAGCTAGAGATCCCTTTTACCTTGATCTGTGCTTCGAGGGAGTATCAGGTTCCCCTAAAAGTCAGTCAACTGAGAGGTGTGGCGCGACAGTGGTGGACGCTCTACCTCAGAGAGATGATAGAGGCAGAGGATTCGTGGGCTGACTTTGAGAAGGAATTCCTAGAGGAATTACTTTCTTCTATGATCAAGGAGTAGAAGCGGAAGGAGTTAATCACCCTTAAGTAGGGTAGTATGTCTGTACGAGAGTTGGGGATCAACTTCAAGGATCTCCTACGATTTGCTCCACATCTTTTTCCAGATGAGGAGTCTCGGGCGCGACGTTTGGAGGAGGTTCTTTGTCCTTCTCTCCAGTATGTTGTCACGCCCTTCACCCTTCTGACGTACTTGTATGTATAGAATAAGTAAGAGGTATTATAGAGGATTCACTCATTGGAAGGTGCACCACGTGAAGGGTTTTATCCAGGTTCGTCAAAGGGGAAGGCGGTCACCAGCAGGTCTCCTGCGACGGGACCTTCTAGGTTCATGCCAGTGGGGAGGAGGCCCCCGCAGTTCCAGGTCATACCTCCAAGTCCTCGTCCCTTTTCCACAAGCATAGAACCAAAGTGTTTTTATTGTGAAGGTTTCGGGCACATTCAGAGTCGGTTCCCGATCCGAACACAGTACGGTGGAGGTGGGCAAGTTCAGCGCCCACCTCAGCAGCACCAGTTGCCAGCGAGGCACTTCAGACTGTAGCAGGACCATGCTATTCCGAGGGAAGACATTGTGGGAGGAGGCCGACCTATGGGTTCTCCTCGGGGACCTCGAACATGGTATGGTCAGGGAGGTGGAATACATCAGAGAGGTAGAGGAGCTGGGCGTGGACAGTTGCACACAGTAGAGTCGGAAGCTCCAGCGGGACCGGAGGTGGTTCGAGGTACATTTTGTTTGTTCAGCACTATTGTTTCTTCTTTGTTTGATTCAAGAGCTATGCACTCCCTTGTTTCACCTGGTCTAGCCCACGCTCAGGGACTATAAATAGAGAGACTTTTCATAACACTGGTGCTGAGTATTTCAGTTAGAGGCCAGACCATCTTATCTTGTGTTTTTCGGGGATGTGGGCTGATGTTGGAAATACATCGATCTAGTGGGTATCATCTTTTGCTATAGATGAATCTGTATGATGTCATCCTAAGCATCTATTGGTTTTTTTCTGTTAGTGTCTTTATCGACTGCTTCCGAAGAAGATTCATGTTCTCCGACGTGGACGGGCAGCGTGTAGCTTTTGTTGGTGAGAGGAGCTATTAGGTGGGGAGTCGGCGTATGGAGCATATCCTTTATTTGTTAGGCTAGTTATCATTGGTTCCAACTGATAGAGAGATATTGGATGTCCCAGATGTTGTTGGGGAGTTCCACGATGTTTTTCCTGAGGAGGTTGTGACTCAACCCCCCCCCCCCCCCCCCCGACGTGATGTTGAGTTCGGGATAGACTTATAGCCTGGTGCCCATTCGATTTCGATGGCCCCTTATCGGATGTCACCTTCGTAGTGTCGGGAGATACTGATTCAGATTGATGATTTGACGGAGAAGGGTTTTGTTCGACCCAGCGTGTCACCATGGGGTGCTATATTTTTGTTCGTGAAGAAGGTAGATGTTGGTCTCAGGTTATGCGTAGACTACCGAAGGTTGAACCATGTAACGGTAAAGAACTATTACCCCTTTCCAAGGATATATGATCTCTTTGACCAGCTGAGGGGAGCATGATGGATTTCTAATATTGATCTACGATTAGGATATCATCAGCTGAGGGTGAAGGATAGTGACATCTCGAAGATGGATTTCAGGTGCAAGTATGGGAACTTTGAGTTTTTAGTGATGCCGTTTGGAGTTACGAATGCACCAGTTGTGTTCATGGGACTTATGAACATTGTCTTATGAGAGTTTCTAGACCGGTTCATCATTTTTTTTATCAATGACATCTTGATCTACTCAAGATCACAGGAGGAGCACGTTGAGAATCTCAGGGCAGTCTTGGAAGTACTTCGACACCACCAACATTATGGGAAATTGTCGAAGTGTAAGTTCTTGACACAAGAAGTACACTTCCATGGGCACGTAGTGTATCAGCATGAAGTGTCAGTGGACCCATCGAAGGTGGTGGCAGTTTTTTCATGGGCACCACCCAAGAGCATGGCAGAAGTTCGTAGTTTCCTGGGGTTAGAAAGTTACTATCAGATGTTTTTTTAGGACTTCTCTCGAGTTGATGCTCCATTGACAGCTTTGACTATGAAGAACTAGGCCATCCTATGGAGTGAGAAGTGCAAGAAGGCTATCGACTTCCTGAAGGAGAATTTTGATAGTGCTCCCATACTCATATTTCCAGAGGAAGGGTTGTTGTATGAGGTGTTTTGTGATACTTCTGGCCTTGTTCTGGGATGTGTGCTGATGTAGAAGAAGGGAGTGATCTGTTATGGGTCTAGGAAGTTGCTCCCTCATGAGCGTAATTATTCCACCCATGACCTGGGGATTGTAGAAGTTGTGTTCTCACATAAGTTGTGGCAACATTACCTCTTTGGGGAGCAATTTGTGGTCTTCTCAGATCACAAGAGCCTGTGTTATATCTTCTCTCAGCGTGACATGAACTTACGACATCGGAGATGGGTTGCGTTCCTCAAAGACTATGACTTCGAGATCTCTTACACTGAAGGCAAGGGCAATGTTGTGGATGATTCCCTGATTAGGAAGTCTCATAAGGAAGTGGTTCGGGAATCCAGTGATGCTTGGAAAGCGATGGGAGTGTCGGCCGCCTTGCACATGGATGCAAGGGTAGAAGGTGATAGAGGCTATTTGTTTCAAATGACGGTGCAGTCCTCCTTGTTGCAGTAGGTGGAAGAGTCTCTGTGTGGGGACACCTAGGCGGAATTAATGAGGGATCGTTTTGATCAGGGAAATGCTCCAGAGGGATGGTTAGAGGACATCCAACATTGAATGCTTTTCTATGGAAGGTTGTTTGTTCTGGAGGCGATGTGTGAGGGTGTTATCCGTGAGTTCCATAACTAAACCTTGGTGGTACATCCAAGAGATTCAAAAATGTACCAAGGCCTGAGGGAACAGTTTTGGTGGCCCGGGGTGAAATGGGAAGTGGTAGAGTTTGTGGATAAATGCCCAGTGTGTCAGCAAGTGAAGGCTGAACACCGTGTTCTGAGTGGTTCGTTTCATCCTTTAAATGTTTCCGAGTGTAAGTGGGATGACATATCAATGGGTTTCGTCACGGGACTACCGAAAGCTCAGGGTGGTTATGATGCTATCTTATTAGTGGTGGATCGTCTGACGAAATCATCTCACTTCTTTGTAATTAAGGAGTCGGGCTCGGTGAGTACCTTTGCACAAAGGTACATAGACAAGGTGGTGTGTTTGCATGGATATAGGAAGAATATCATCTCGGACCGGGATACTCAGTTTACCTCACGAGTCTAGAGGGGGTTACAACATGATTTTGGCACCCAGCTATGCCTTAGCACTGCTTTCCACCCCAGACCGATGGGTAGACAGATCGGACTATCCAGACGTTGGAGGACATGATGCAAGCATGAGTTTTGTATTTTGAAGGGTCATGGGTACTAAACATGCCTTTTTTAGAGTTTTACTATAGTAACAGCTTCCAATCTTCTATTGGCATGGCACCGTTTGAGGATTTTTCTGGAAGACCATGTCGTTCACCCATTTGCTAAGCAGAGGTTGGTGAGACAGGTGCCCTTGGGCCAGAGGAAGTGCAGAGAACCGCAGAGAAAGTCCATCTTGTATGTGAGAGGATGAAAGAGGCGCAAGACCGACATAAGTCTTATTCTAATCGTCAGAGGAGGCCCTTGGAGTTTGAAGTGGGAGATCATGTGTTCTTGATGGTTTCCCCTCAACGGGGGCAGCAGAGGTTCAGGAAGGGGAGTAAGCTCCCCCCTAGGTTCTTCAGAACTTTTGAGGTGCGGAGGTGAGTCGGCGAGGTGGAATATCAGATAGCCCTGCCACATCAGTTGGAGAAGGTTCATGACGTCTTCCAAGTCTCCCAACTTCGTCGGTACATACACGACGACTCTCACGTTATCGACTAGGGAGAGTTAGATATGGAAGACGACATGACCTTCGAGGAATGACCATTTAGAATCGAAGATCGTAAAGATAAGGTGCTCTGTGGACGAACCATTCCCTTGGTTCGTGTGTTGTGGAGGAATGGCAGCCTCGAGGAGAGCTCTTGGGAGCTGGAGGGCCAGATGCACACTTAGTACTCAGAGTTGTTTTGAATTGTGTTTCTTTTGTTTTTCTGAGCATTTATTTGATGTTATACTTTGTTCCTTTGTTATATGGAATGCTTGGATTGTCGGTTATGAGACCTTTTGTTTCCTTGTTCTCTGGATGTGTGTAACATTTCTGGGTGTGTGGGGAAGGGAAAAACCTGATCCTTAATCGAGACGCATTAATGAGGATGCGATTGAACCCGTGCATGCGAGTCACTACTTCCTAAAGCGGATAATATCTCGACATAGGAAAATAAATTTTCCCCAAACCACGTGTTATTTTAGTGTGTTGGTTGTGCGGTGTTGGGGGTAGTGTGAGTTGAAAAATCCTAATGTATGGAAGTGGGAAGACCTGATTCTTAATCGAGACGCATTAATGAGGATGTGATTAAACTCGTGCAGGCGAGTCGGTGCTGCCTAAAGACGATAATATCTCGACATAGGAGAAATAATTCCTAACACTTATAATTAGGGTTGTTGGTTGGGATCATGTTATAACAAGGGACCTAAGAGGTATCTTGTTGGGTTCCTCTAGGTTGGATTTTGGATTCTCAGAGACGAGTATGTTTTAAGAGGTATCTAATGTAATGGCCCGGACCACTCCGACCCATTCCTGTTCAAAAAGAGGGTCTTGAAGTGTTCTTGAGGGTAAAATGGACTTTTCCCATACTTTTTGGAATTTTTTATGTACACGGCGTGTAGTGTGAGTACACGCCGTGTACCCCCCTCACCGGGTATACCGCATGTTGAAGGCCGTGTTGGAAGCCGTGTGGTGGCTGTGTGAAATGGCCATGTACACACCGTGTAACATAAAGTACACGCCGTGTACTTTTTTTTCATGCCTATAAAAGGAGGGTTCCCCTCCTCCTTTACAATACACCCCTCTCCTCCCCTTTCCTCCGAGAAGAGCTCTTCCAAGAGACTTGAAGGCTGCTTTTTCTTCCATAACTTCTTCGTCTGAGCTCCGATTTACGATCCGTTAGTGGCCAGGAGATCGTAACGATGAGGAGGAACTACTGAGCTTCGAACTGTTGTCTTTACTTAGGCCTTTCCCTTCCAACTTCCACCCGAAGAGGTTTTTCCCGGTTTCGAAAAAAGCAACGGACGCCGATGAATGTCTTCTAAAGTTGATCCGGGGTAGCATTATGATCAGAACCTGTTTAGGTAGGGATCTTACCTTCGTCTCTCTAAAATGTGCATCATGTGGGGTGGGTATCCTCTTGTTTTCATGAAAAAAAATCTGAACCTTTAAACGAAGATAATAACTATTTAGATAACGAGGATGGGGAAGTTGTTATGTTTATTTTTATATCCTGTGATTTTATGTTGTGAATTGAATATGCTTATTCCTACTGAAAATCACGGTCATGGGGGGAATTTTCTTGTGAAATTAAATGTTTCCCTATCATTCTAGACCGTTATTTATGGAAACATCCTGGAATGTGGAAATTGGGTAATCACATAAAGGTGGCTGATTAAATGAAAATATGGAACCCTTGTGTGATCACCCCAGTTGAACAAAAATGAAATAATAAATATGTGGGTGATCTTGGGGTTAATTTATGTGATGGGGGTGTTTCTGTGAGTTTTTTTGTATTGGGTGAGCAGTGGGGATGTGTATGGGTTGGTTGTGGGTTGGTGTGAATTTTATGTTGGTGATGTGCAGTGGGGCTGCGATAAATGGTATTAAAGGGGTGATTAGGTATGGTGTGGTTGGGGTTATGGTGGTTGACAGAGGGAATGAAGGGATGTGTTTGAATGTGAGAAAACTATGGGTTGTGATTAATAATTAAAAGTGGAAATGTTAATGAATTGTGGGGCCTGATTATGGAACTAGAATGTTAATCAATGGGTTGGTTGGTTATTAAGAAGGGACTTATTGTGCTACTTGTGTTTTCCTAACATGATTTATGGATGGCAGGTATATTCTTTAGGAACGATTGATATGGTTGTTTGTGGATAGTTTCCCCGTAGTTAAGGAACTAATAAGCTAATTCTATTGAAACATGAAAACCTAAATGGGGTTGGGGTTGTTTGTTTTATACATGCTTCGTAGTAGCAGTTCCGAGGCACGTGCTCAGTTCTCTGTTTAGAAACCATAGGTTGGGCTGAGTGTTTGGTATATATATATATATATATATATCTGTATCTCTGTGTTTTATCGCACCCCACCCATGTTGAGAACTTAGTGTCGAACACTCCCATTTCATGGGAGAGGGTGTTTCCCCCTTAGTTACTAGCTCCTTCTGGCTCCTTCTTCCCAAGGTTGTGATGGCTTGAGGCGACCTTACACCCATGACTCTTTGGGTAGGTTTTGATTCCGGTGGTTTTTCCCAAGACTTTTCAGGCAGGTTTTACTATTTCCCAAGAACTTTCAAGATGAGGCCCAGGTGTGTGCGGGCGGGATACGTGGTTGTGAGGCCCAGGTGTGTGCGGGCGGGATGTGTGGTAGTGAGGCCCAGGTGTGTGCCAACGTGAAGCATGGTTGTGAGGCCGAGGTGTGTGCCGGCGGGATGTGTGGTTGTGAGGCCCAGGTGTGTGTGGGTGGGAAGAGTGTGGTAGCATCAGGACGCTCACTGTTAGGAAGAGCAGCTAGCTAGTGGGGGAATATGGTTTGGGGTACCCAATACTCATGTTCTTATATACTAATACATGTTGTCATTTTTCTTTGGTGAGTATGGCTGGTGAGGTTGGGTGGATAGAATTCCTTGCTAGATTTCTTCTATTGTTCTCACAGTACATTAGGATGTCTCCCCAATTGTGAACGAGAGTATAGGTTTCCCTACTAAGTATACATGTATTCTCACCCTACGTTTAGTTTTAGGTTTCTAGGAGGACTACCAGGGCCATACGAGACCCTACTAGTCGGGATAGTTGGAGTTGTTGCAGTTTACTGTACTTGTTTCTTTTGGTATTGTACATTTGAGCTTTCATGTACTTGTACCTTGTTTCAGAACTATTTAAACATGCATGTGGTATTGGCTTGGGTTTGTTTCTATTAACTTGTTCTTTTACATTTTGGTGGTTGATTTGTCCTATTTCCCGATCTTAAATAATAATAAAAAGGTTAATACCTCCCATATTTGTGAAAACTCATACCCTTGGTGCTAGTCTCCACCCTGGGGCCTACTGGAGGTGAGACCCAGGGGACATTATCTCCCTTTCACCATTTCCAACTCATGAGGGGCATCTTTTGTGGGAGGGGCCATGACATAAAATGTTTCGTAGAATTGTTTTATAAAAATGGTCCTATATACTTATTGCAAACTATTATATCCTTTTGGAGTGAGTAGGGATGTCATGGGGGAAATACTACAGATTTTTATATTGTCCCTTTATTTTGACCAATGGCTCTATTGTAGAAGCTATCTTCTAGGAATTGTGATATGGTACGGTATCACAAGGTTATTGAACCACTATGTGATACATGGGTTATTTAGTTATGTTGGAGAATATATCTTGTTGACCATGGAGTCCATTTGTCTTCTAAAGGTCTTTAGTCATTCCTCCACTAATTTAATTGATAATTTCATTATCTTACGTAGTAGTACACATTGGTGTTGTTTGAGACAAATGATTTGGTTGTGCTCTCTTTCATTTATTCATGCGTAAAATAGTGGGCCATTTGGTTATGGTTATTTTGTTAGTTATTTATTTTTTAAAGTAAAATTCACCCCAATTATATTTCAATCCCATCGGTATTACCTTCTAGAATTTCTATCCTTGGGAATTTCTCTTATGGATGAGAAATTATTCATTGTATTCACAGGATAATGAGAATGATGGGGAATTTACAATTGGAATCACCTTCTTTTCCCCCTACATAACAATTTTTCTAAGTATATAGATATTGGGCATGATTTAATTCTTATATATTCTTTAGGATATGATCTTATAAAATAGTATGAGTACCAAAACATTAAATTTATAGCATTACTGAAAATTTCTAACATGTTTATGATGAACGTTATGTTACTTGGTAGTAGGGTACATAAGTGTTTTAGAGGCACATCTTGGATTTTGAAATCTCATTTTCATGGGTTAGAAAATAATATGAGAATGAAATTCATTGTAGGGGAATGAATTCCTATTATGACTATATATTTCGTTTGAAAAAATGATCCTTTTTTGATAAATTGTGGTGATTTTTTATAAATCATAAATTCTATTCAAATGAATGGTTTTGAGAAGGTCATGGTAATGGTATTTTGAAAATGGATTTATTTAAAAAAAGGAATGATATTTATTCCCAAAAATTATTTGATGTGGAAATATTTATTTTTGGATTAAAATATGTTGTGATTATTGAGGTGATATAATTTGATATGGTAAGCCATCAGTTTCTAGAGAGTAAGAATGAATGAGTCGGTTTTTGTCCTTGAAAATGTCCCTCAGTAGACATCATTAAAATAAACTAGATGAATCTAGAGAGAATATTGTTTCACTAGATCCACATGTGAACCAATTGTTGGTTCAGAGTATCATCAATGCATATCAAGTTTTGGATAAGGTGAAATATAGGTATGATCCAAGACAAGTGGATCATTAAATATAGTTCATGAAACATAATCTAGATATCATACGGGGTGATTTTGAACTAGATAAGGTAGTGGTGTGTCTAAAAATGATGCATCTAAATTCATGAATTTAGTTGACTTTTCACATGAAGTTTCTACTAGTGAAACCTTGCAGGCATTTTCATTGAATTAGGGATGAGGGGGGATATTTGTGTAATGATTGGTTTTCTCTATTTTATAGACTGTATAGAGATGGTGAAAAAAGAAATGATGGTCAAACATGATATCATAGGCTATATAGGATGTGGAATTATGATTATACCTTTTAGAAAAGGTCTGAACTGGAATTGTAGGGACAAGAGGAAGTTGAACACCTATTTCCACAGTGGGTGTGGGACTCAAATTCGAATGATGGAATAGTAAACCCTCATCGATGACCTTAAGAGAAAATTATATTGTTTCTAATGTGGTCCACTGGACATTATGAAGAAAGTGTGTATAGAACAAGCTAGATCATGGTATAACTATAAGCATATGATTAATATTTAATGTTATTATCATAGTTCCCCTTCGTCAGGTGGTTGAAACACATCCCTAATGTTCCAAATATCATATGATTTGACATGATCTGTTAATAAAAAAAATTCTATTTATAATATTAGAGCCAGACATTATGATTCTAGGAATACCATGACTCCAAAACAAGGGTTGTATCAACAAAAAGACAATGATATAGATGTAGCAATGAAGAAATTTTATAGAGTTGAGAAGATGATTTTATATTACCATGATTGGACATATATTGTGAGAGGTACTATTCTTTTTAATTCTACCCTTATGAAATTGTTGATTGATATTAGTGCGTCAAATTCCTTACATGCTTCTAGGGATACTGACTTGCTAAGGATAAAGCATCAAATGATGCCTTCTGTGATAAAACTGAAAAATCATTTTCGTGAAGGAGAACGTTGAGTGTTCCTATGAGAATCAAGTTCTATAAATATTTATGGAGTTATGATGAAATGGTATTTCTTGTTGTTGGACCTGGATTCCTTTGATGCTATTATGGATATGAATTGGATGATAATGTTAAAGTCTCACATCGACTATCATATTAGAATAGTTAACATTACAACTAAAATCAACATCAATCATATCTTAAGAGGAGGGAGGGTAGTAATGATTAGTGTAACAACCATATTTTTACTATAGGTGGGACCATTCTCTTACTAGTTTGAGAAATTGACTGTTGAAATGATAGAAGAGATCAAGAATATCTATTTTTCTGGAATTAGTGGATCAATTTCTAGATTTAATTCCCAATAACATATTAAGGATACCACCTATACGGGATGTGGAATATGTGATTGAACCCCATCCATTAACCAGTACTATTTCCCTTCTATCTTATAGGATGGTACCAATAGGCTTAAGTTATCTTAATTGGAAATTGTATGAAATGGAAAACAATGGTTTCATAGTGCCAAGTAAGTCTCCATGGGACGTACCAGCCTTGTACATGATAAATGTAGATGGATAAAATTGATTATAAATTGATTATCATATGCTTAACTATTTTATAGTAATGAATTTATATCCAATTCCCCACATTGATGATCTGTTATATCAATTAAAGGGAGAACAATGGTTCTCTAAAATTACATTGCGATTGGGATATTTCCTATTTCGTGTTCAGGAGGAGGATATACTAAAAAATATTCATTAACTGAAATGACCACCATTAATATTTAGTTATGCCTTTAGTTCATAATAATGTATGAAACATATTTAGGGAATTGATGAATCAATCATTTTATATATATCAAGATTCATTTGTTGTGGTGTTTGTGGATGATATACAGGGGTATTCAAGGACAAGGTATGAGCATGGGAAACACTTGGTGATAGTGTTGGGAACCTTAAGAGAAAACTTTTCGTATTCCAAAATATAAAAGTGTGCTTTTTTGGATGCACCATGATATATTTTCATGAAATTTGATTTATAATAAAGGTGATTAATTGGATCATGAGAAGAAAAAAACTATTATCTTGTGGAAACAACAAATTTATTTCATTGAGATATATTGTATTATTGTCTTATCTAGTTAATTCCATTGATTTGTTCATGAAATCCCATGATTATCATCACAAATTTTAGTGTTGACAAAGAATAATTCAATATTTCAATGTACATAGGAATTAAAAAATAATTACAAAGACTTGAAAGTTCCTCTTACATCTTTACTAATCATGACTTTTCTATAATCCAGATAAATGTATGTTTTGTACTATGATGCATTCGAGATCCAGGATGAGATGTATTTTTGTGCATGGAGACCATTGTAATTCCCTGACCCCAAAAGCCTAGAGTCAGTGCATTAATTAAATACATATGCATGATTATTAGGAATCATTTCCTGAAGGACGGATCAGTTTATCTATCTTAAAAAATAGATTACATACATGAAAAATACATTACATTATAAAATTAAAAACAACATAATCATTTTCCACTTTAGAACACATTCATATCCCATATCATACCCCTATATGTCAATAATAAAATACTTATTCACATCCTACGAAAAATAAAATATACAAAGGGTGTGCTTAGATTCTGAGTAATGATAAAAATATTGAAAAAACATTCTTAAATAAGAATAACAAATTAAGGAAATGTATAATACTAAAACACTAGTATTTTAATCTTAAACATAAATATAATATGGAAAAGATAAAATCAAATAATTCCATTCACATATTCACATGGATATTTTACTAGTCGAATAATCAGATGAAATATCAATAGCCAGTTTCATAATGATGGAATGCATAATGCAAGACTTCATACCCACATAGTCAAGACCTTGTACCATGACTACACATAAGATTTTTTCATGGACTTTTTCTAAGACACCGGTTTGTCTCATGAGACCTACTGATGCATCGTGGAGCTATAGTGTGCTCCACCCATCACTTACTAAGTTCATTGGATTCATCCTATGAAAAGGATTAAACACAACAAAAACATTCGTATTAAAACTAGCATACAAAATGTCAATACATTATCCATAAACAATGAATAGTATAAAAATAACACATCCATAATCTAGAATATAACAAAACCATAAATAAAATATTGAAGATTTTTTTATAATAAATCAACCTCGATAAAGAATAATATCTTGTAATGGTTGTTGATATAGTTGAAAATGATCAGTACAAATATAAGTGTGAAATATCCCTTTTCATGAAATCATTTAAAAGTCACACAATTTTTAAATGAATTCATATAAAATATAGTTTTAAATCAAATTTTCCCATACTAATTTGAATCTTTAAAAAGGAATTAACATTTTAAAACATTCTTATCCATATAATTAAATCCTTAAAACCATTTTAATGACATGGAAATTAATGAAAATTGTTTTGAAGAATAAATATTGAAAACATTTAAAATAATGATTTAATAAAATAGTAACCTAAAAATAATCCCTTTGAAAACACTTTTTTGAAACATGTAAATGGATATTAAATATCACCCTGTAAAAACATACCCATAAACAATATCGAATAATAATGAGATAGAGGAATTTACCCTAACCTTGCACTTTCCATTGATCAAGGATATGTTTATCATCCAATATAATGACAATAGTATGTTATTAAATTATAACCGAACCATATTCATATTTAATAAATCATACATGATTCATTTATGACATTATACTACCCTTTTAATAATGATTTCTATGTAAAATTAACATTTTGGGTATTAATCGCATTCATTATCGTACGTGTTTTAACTTCTTATTTTGGTTCGTATAATTTAGATAATGATTTGAATACTTCTATAATATAATAATTGATTTATATTTCATATATATTTATAATATAAATATTTATAATAGATATACATATGAAATGGAAGGCACCGTTTATGGAGATGGTAGCCCATACGTACGCATAAGCGTTGTTACCGTTATCATATCGGATTGAACGAAAGTAAGTGAATATGGTATATGTAATTATATATCTACCTACATACATATATATCTATATTCTTACTATTTTTTCATATATTACATACATATTTATAAAATAATATTTTATAATCATCTTTGAATGGTGAATGTGGGAATGAATCTTATCGCGTTGTGGAGACGATAATCCGTACGTACATATGAGTAACGATATAATTATATTGATGTTGAAGACATATGTAATTGTATGTTTATAATATATAAATAATAATTAACATGTTATATTTTTTATTTGAATTATTTATACTCATAATTATACCCATCCTAACAATAAATTGTTTGAATAAAAAACAATACCATGACATGGAGGCGGTGAGTCGTACACACGCATGTATTGTGACATTATCATTTATAGGATGAATATAATAAATAATTTGATTGATGAATATTTATAATAACATAAAAGTATTTATACGATAATAGATTTATTATTTAGGTATGAAAAAAACAAATAATGAGGAAGTGGAATAAGAAAAGGTCTTCGAAGATGGCGGTGAAATTATTACCTCTACTTCAGGTGTTTCCTTTTGTGTTGATCAAAATGGCGCCTTATGTTGGATTTTGGATCATTGTAAGGCCTATATATTTAATTGAGGGATGTTTTGAGGTTATTTTGGTAGAGGATTGCCTATCCAAAAGGCTATGGAGGTGTGAAATTAATAGAAGGGGAAGTTCCCTTTATTAGGAGAGGTGAGGGTCACTTAAGGAAATGCTTGAAATATTATTTTAGAATAAAATAAATTTCAGTATCTAATGGATCCTAAATAAATTATTTAGAGTCTAAGGTGGGGATGGGTTCAAAAAATATCAAATAAAATGTTTTATTCAGGTTTAGTTCATCATATTAACCTTATCTTTTAGATTCAATTCTTAGTTAAATAGTTTGACATTTACCTTGTCACTTTTTAATATTATATTATATTGTTAATAGACATACTAAAAAAATCCATGTGAACCACACATGGTTCATTATTAATTTATATAACCTTATCTATCTACTTTGTAAGAAACTTATATTTTTAGTGATATTATATTAATTAATCATATAGTATTTTTTCTAAAAACACAATTATGTCAATATTGACACTATTTAGCATTTGATTTTTATTAAATCCCTAAAAAAATATGTAAGCCATAACAATAAAAAATAAAACATAATGGTATATTCATGATCATATTAATATTATAAATAATGATTATTATATTATTAAATTTTAATTCGTTTGAAAAATAATTTTTCAATTTTTCAATTTCCAAATGAATTCTCAAATAAACCATGTAAATAATAATTATATTGAAAAACATTATCTTTACCAAGAACCATTTTTTATAAAAAATATGTAAGACATCCGATTATGTATTTTTATTTAAAAATTGTCGTAATAAATAAAAAATTATTAAATTATTAAAAAATATAATGGTAAAAGTGTAATCTATATAGATGTGTTATTTTAAATATAATCCCAATTATACACCACAAATGTCACTAGAAGGGATTGGATTCATTAACTCCTTAACATGATGAATGATAATTATCAATCTAAATCAGTATTATTATAATAAAAAATTCCCTAATAATATTTTTTGAGATATTAATTAATATGGAGATTGAGACAATGATCTTTTCAATAATCAATTATATCGTAAAATTTATATATTTGAGATGACATTAAACTGAACAATTATAATGAAAAATCCATTGATAGTTATAAAACCCTGAGTCTTTAAAATAAGAACATCATATTCGATAGTGTATATAACATGAATAAAAATTATTTTAAGAGAATATAAGTAAATCATTTTTTATTATATATTTATTTTTTAATAAATTTATGCTCTTTGATATATTTCAATGAAACCCACGCCTGGATTGAATATACATTGATACTATATTAATTTTTTTTAAATATGATGATTATAACCTTCTCACAATGTATATAGGAAATAATTTTACGAAATAAATTATTATAAAAATATGGTTTTCAATTTAAAAAAACAATTATGTGTTATTTTTTAATCTAAATTAAATAAGAAACAATTTAATTAAAAAAATTCTGTGTGAAAATAATTATTTGTCTAAAACGTTTTCTAACAGTTATTTTCATAAAAATAAAAAATTAATATTTACCAATTTTATAGAATTATTGTGTAATAATAAATATCTCCTTTTAAATAATGTTACAAATTTTATTATTGGTTGATTTTTTTTATTTTTTCTTGAAATATTCTTTTTTTGGATGATGAGTAAAAATACAGATTTTTACGGAAAATTTACTCCTTATTTAAATTATTAAAACTTATGATTTATATTTTAAATGTATTTATAATAAAAATATGTTTAATTATATAAAAGTATAACAGAATTATTAATTTTTTTAATTTTTTTTATTATAATATAATAACATTCCATACATATGAAAATTTTCAATTTGGAAACCCACTTTTTTTATCGCATTTTTTAGTATAATTTTAAATTACATTTAGAGAAATCGATGAATATAATTTAAGGAAAAGGTTTTAATATTTTGAATAATATTAATTTATATTATTTAATATGTTTAACATAATTTTTTTAATATAATATATCTTTGAATCAGTAAAAATTAATTCCCATGGTTATCGTACAAAGGGATTTACTGAGGGTTAAACTAGGAATAAAAACAAGTCCAACACATAGATTTATTGAATTTTTAGTATTCTTCACAACTATGTTGCTATAATGGACACTTTTGGGGTAAATTTTCTAGATAAATGTTTCAGTGTAATTGTTTCTTTTAAAAAATTACTTGTTTCTATGCTCCCCCTTTTATAAAAGGCTACACACTCTCCTAACCACATCACACTCCCAATTACATTTTCATAGGAGTAGGCCAACCCAAATAACATACCAAAATACCATACCTAATTATATATGACATATTTTGATCATAAATTCATTAATGGAAGGATTGTTTTCTAATCCTAGGATAGTAATCTGAAAGAAGTTATAACATTCCTAAATATGATTCATAATTTTTATTATTCATTCACCAAATAAAATTATTTTTTAATACAGATAGATTAATAAAAAAATACCTATAATTTTGTTAAATTTTTTATATTATTTAAATTTACTTTATCAATCTTCTCTTCCATCAAAATGGAATAAAAACAGTCTATTGTGTGTACATTGGACTTTCCACTTGCAAAATGATTTAATTCATTTTACATCACCACATTTTAGTTCTTCATATAATTATATATTTAATTAATATTTATTCTCTGTATTATTATATTTTATATATGTATTTTTAATATAACATATACCTTTTTCTGTTCAATTCCTTTTAAAATATGATATGTCCACTCATGTGTATATTAGACTACTACATTGGGAAGCAATATTTTTTACTTATAAGTTCATATCTTAATGGAATATAATAAAGATAAAATTAATGAATAAATGTGATATATAAATGAGATGATATTTATAACTCAAAATTTATATATAACACACTAACTAATCATTTAATTTTTTAGGAGAGTGATATCATCGCTCGTGCGTAAGTATGACCTATTATCACTACTAAATGATATGATTCATTTTCAATACACCACATTAAAATATATCTATAATAATGTATCTATTGAGTAAATATAGAATATATATCATTTATATCACAAATTATATTTTCAATATATACCTTATTCCCATGATCCAAAACATTACTGATAGAAAGAGAACACAAAATCAACAAAATTAACACAAGAAACACATAAAATAATGAAATATTGTTAAAATGAGAGATGTAAAATGTAATAAGAGTTTGATATAGGACATTATTATTAAGAATATGGAATGGGAATAAATTAATATAATTTCTAGTTAAATATAATTTTTTTATAGAATTTTCAACTAATGTAAATTATATGTTCAGGGAGTTCATCTAAATTTCAATTCATTAGGTTATATTCAATTTTTATGCAACGAGTTGTTATTATATAATGTATTTATTAACACATTTAAATTTAATTTCCAAAATAAATCACAAAAAATGTTTTTTAATAATTTAATTTTCATTATTTTACACAAGGGGATATTACATCAATGTTACTAAGTGGAAAATAAATTCTTAACCCAATTAATTTTAATTAGATTTTATTTATTCTTAATTTTACATTGATATTCTATGATTACGTGTCTAATTAATTTTAATTATTTTATATTATATTTAACCATTCTAAGTTCGGATTTAACTTTAATTCACATAATTAATTCTTTAAAAAATTCTCTCTTTGACATTATGATCATTGAAATGTATTGTACCACATTATCCATTTCATTAAGAGATATTTTTTAATATGCACATATTAAATTTCATGTGGGGTATATATAACACATTTATTTATTTAAAATAAATAAATATTTAATAATAATGTTTAATTATTCAATTTATTATAATATATAAAATTTGTATCATTTTTATGAATATTTATTAAACCATATATTACTTTTATATATGGTTAATTAGAAATTTGTTTATTAACTTGTGATGAATGGAGAATATATGTTATGTAATTAGTGATATTATTCATTGGTATGTTATATTATTCATGAATTAAACTGATTGTTACATATTTTAGGAAGAAATTGAAAAGATAGTGACAAGTGTGCTCTTGAATTACATTTCTCCATGATGAATTGATGGGTCCCATCAGACAAATCATTTGTCCGAATTAAATGATTTTGTAACATCGGTATTAACCCATCCTGTAAAGGTATTCATGGTAGTGGTATCATGATAACAAAGATAAAAATGTGAAATAATTAATCATTTCCTTCATTTAGAGTTCATATAGTATTGTTAAACATGATATATAAACAATGGTATTATCTGTGAACAAATTTCATTCAAATTTTAATGATTAAATAGATTTTTTGTTCTAATATTTGTGTTTCATTATTCATAATTCCATATATAAATATTATGGGCATTTGATTAATTAAATGGGTTGTGCGTTTAAATATTTTCTTGAAATTTTTATTATTCTCTATTGATTTTTGTTATAATCTTCTTTATAAAAACCATAACGAACTGTTTTTCTCACCATTATTTTATTTTATATCCCTATGATATACAGAAGAAATAATTTATATATCATTCAAGGATGTAGTTTATTTTATTTTTTAAGTATATTTTTTTATATGTAAATTTATCCTAATATATGAATCTAGTTCTCTAAAACTACCAAACAGATTGATCATTTGGGATTTGACCCCTTATGCCTATGACATAGTTATAAACTATGTACCAGCTCGGGGTTACTAGAGTCTTGGTGTGTTAAATTTGGTATTAGGGGAGGTTCGTTAGAAACCATCTGAACTAGATTAAGGTTGTAATGGGATGACCTAAAAACCTATCAAATTGGTATTCGACCCAACCCACTACATAACTATAGGGTGTTCTTGATCCCCTTCAGGCTAGATTCTAGAACCCAAGAATAACACAATAACTAGAGGGAATGATTTCATCCAACTAGAAGTAACAAAAATAAACATACATATACATTGAAAAAACATCATATGAAATATATATGCAAGAAATTAAACAAATAGTCAATCCTAACAACCCAAAGAAACAAAAATCATTTTTTACATGTCCAAGAAGAAATTAAAACAATACCATACCTATACGATCATGTGATAGTAAGGGAATCCCCCCCACAACCTCACCATGAGCTACCCAGAATCAGGTGACAAGAAAACTCACCTCCTCACTACAGCTTTGTGATATTCCATACATCAAAATACTTGCATGGTTTACACATTACAAAAATATACATGGGTTTTGATCTAACACGATCAGTAGGGACCCATCCATGTGTTACATGATAGTTTTATTTAAAAATAAATTATGTATAATCAATTAAATAATTAATAAATTATATGTGTTAAATAATTTTTATGAAAATAATGATAAATATTTTTTCATTTTCTTATAATTCCAAAAAATACGTAGTTATATCAAATTCAAGAATAATTACCAATATCATTGACCAATATCAAAGGAATTATTATCAAATCATCATAACTAAATATCCAATAATTGATAAATCATGCCAAGGGACTCAATAGGTGAGGGTTGTGTACTAATAATACCATCAAAAATAACTAAATTACAACATGTCTACAGATCATATGCCTGTGGTGAAATGGAACCCCCCATTAGTGAACCCCCTAACAATGTCAAGATCGTGATCCTAGAACAACAGGCCTCTGGAGATGTAGAATGCCCTATGTGAAAACCTCATGATGGTAACAAGGAAGATATAACTAAGATAAACCATACACGTGTGTATCCAAGGATCCCATTGTGTTAAATTTCTTAATTCATTTCAATGCATTGAAAATACCGATTTTTTACTTACCAGAAACAATAGAAAACATGTTTTTATCATAAATCAATTTAAACACACAACACAATCATAAATAATTTATTTATAAAAATATTTATATAATTCGGAGGAATGATATTTATCCAACATAGGATAGATTAGAAACAGGTTTTATTCATGTTTAGTGCATGGTAATACATTACATGCAATTTTCTGGAAGAATCAATGTGCCCCTTTTGCGCCACATGAGATGGGGAACAGTTTGTCCAAACTGTGCAGCCACCCTACCATATCTGTAAAACATCAATGATAGTGGATTTTCATTGTTGGGTAGTGTTTCAAAAAAATACACGACCACATAAAATAAACTATAAAGCTTAGAATTTGGGGTCACACAATTATGTATAATTGATTTTCAAACTCTCGAGCCCCTCTTAGGAAACCATACACAATGGAAATAATGCCCTAAATTTTTACCTAAATTTTTACAAACCCTTTATTTATATATTTAATAACCTTTGAATTTACAAATATGAATTAAACTCCTCTTGGAGGATACTAAAGGGATTGATAGGTACCCAAAACCTCTTATATTTTGAATGAATGATCCAGTGAATGAGATCAAACCCTAAATGGTACTTAATCACTTCCTCATTTGTATTCCTCTTTATCCCATCATTCCATATTCTTACAGGGATATGATTTCCTCCATTATAAATTAGTTTAGATCGTTGTTTTTATGATAATTATTTCTTTGGGTATTTTTAATAGTTTTATATCCTTGATCATTCATGTCGTATTGAATATATCAATTCTAAATCAAAATAAGGGTTATGGTAGAGTAATTTTTATTCACTAATATTGAGTTATATGGTTGAATTCCCAATTCCAATAGTTTGATTATGATTGTGTGTATGTGATTTTCCCATAGTGTTTCCACATTGTGAAATTTCATTTAAATTGTAAATAATGAATTAATTCCAAGGTTTTGTGACAACATTCACGGATCTCATGGGTACCACTGCATAATAAACACTGGGCATTATGGATACCAATATGGTGTTCCCATTAGAAATGAAATTATGGTTTATGAATTTTAAAAAGGGGAATGATTGTGTAATGGAATTTAACTAATTACTTATATCAAGGACAAAATTGGGATATACATTGTTGATTTCTATAACAATGATAATTTATTTTGTTTTAAAGTATGTTATAATTATTTCATTAATGGGGAGGTGATAATTTTTTCCCATTTCAATAATTTGATGAACAATAATTGTGATTGATTAATGAAATGTCCACCAAGATATGAATAATTGGTCAGAATGTTAATAATATTGAACATTGATATGTTTGTAATAATTTGGAAATATTTAACAATTATGTTTGGGTTAGGGAATGATTTAATAAATACAAATGGGTTGTGGGACTAATTTATTATTCCCAATAATCATGTATATGAACATATATTTGTGGATCTTGGAATGATTCTCAAACTACCAATTGGGTGTTAAGATACTCATGTAGGCCCCTACAGTTTGAATGTGAAATTTGAATTAAATTAATATTGAATTCCCTTTAAAGGATTATTTTTCATATTATTATGGTGTATGGTTAAAAATATAGAGTGGGTCGAAGAATTAGTGATTGGTTTAATCTTCACTTTGAATGATTGGGGTTTGTGGTTGATCAAATGATGATAAATAGGAATTGTGTTACCAATTTTTATTTTATATTCATTCATTAAAGGATTTCAAAAACCTATAATGGGAATATATTTATTTAGGCGCCCTTGGTGGTGTAATACTATGTAATACTCACACCCGTCAAGGGATAACATATTGATAACTAAATAGATATCTTGTTTATATGTTAGGATAAGTGAAATAGCTTGATTATAGATAGATGAGTTTGGATTTGGAATAGATCATGGAAGAGGGAAATAGATATAGTGTTTGGAGCCACATTAGAGTTATTTGTGTGAAATTATTTTGGTTTTTCATTAAACACTTGATACATGTACGAAATTACATATTTCTTATGTCAAATTTTGTTATTTTTTAGTTGGTTTTGATTTATCATGTTATTGTTCATCATATATTCGTTATGGTTTTTTATTAATGATTTTCTTATCATGGTTATTTTTATTTTTATTTCCACTATTGTTACCCTTTGTTAACGAGGGAATAATATCCCTACAATATATTATAGACACTGTAATCTAGTTTGAATCTTCTTTCTAATAGAGAGACGCCCTTAGGTCACACAATGAACCATCTTGTGGCACTAGTATATGGCACCATGGTCGGAACATTACAAAACCATATGTTTAAATGATATATGGTTTAGGAAATAATAATAAATATGATATAAAATGCCAATATTTAAGTGAAATATAATGAGACACCACACACCTTCACTTTCACATCTAGTGTTAACCATTTATGTTATTATTAAATAAAATGAATTAATTAAAACTCCCATGAATTAATGTTTAGTCTACTCGGGGACTAGAAAAATTTAAAACTAAACACAATCTGCAATTCATATTTTTTCCACAATGATTCTCTACGGATATAGGCTTTTTGTAAGTATCATTTTCATTACAACTCAAATTAAAAGTGGGTAATTAAATGACCAAAATATTTATGAATGGAATTAATCCCTTACTATTATAATATCATATAAAATAAACCACATTATGAAAATTATAAACCATAATAAGGGAATTATTAATGATAAATTAATTTGATAAGATGTGTTTGTAGATTCTATATAACATATAATAATGAAATAATTATTTCACCTTAAAATTTTTCATATGTATCTTATGATTAGTTAGCAGTCCAAATGAATAGTAAACACTCCAATGAATACATGGATAAAATTTGTGCATATATTAAAGATTTATATAACTAAATTATATCATATAATAAGTATGAAAAGAATTTAACATTTATTATTTAACTGTTGAAATTTTAATAATTCATAAATAATGATTTAATATTTTATATTACAATTAATAAATTAAAAGCTTATTTATTTACATATAATTTATAAAAAAAATAATATTTTGATTTATTATGGTTTTCTGGTAATTTTATGAGACCTTAATTATTTCTCTAACGAGTTATAAAACCAGTTATAAATTGTAAATCAGTTTTTTTCCAATTAAATAATGATTTCAATTAAAAGTTAAATAACTAATATATAAAATATAGTTTTTATAAAATCGATTTCATTTTAAAAATAAATTTTTATAAAAATAGTATGGGTTAATTTTTGTGATTATTTTAAATAATTTTATTAAGAATAGTGAAATGTGATAATTTACAAATTAAGCTAAAAATATAACTTATGGACTCATGAATGATGTTCTACTGATGTAAGCACCATTGGTTCAAATTAACATGATATAATTTCATTATTTAGACTCAAGATTCATCAATTTATCTTCACTTGTGAAAAATAATAAACAAATGATTAAATAATGGACCCCTCCACCACCACTATTATTACCACCCCTCACCCATCCTCTTCTTAGACCTCTCAAGATTCATGCTATAAGGCCCCAACCTTAAACCTTACTTAATCATGAGTTGATACAAGATTACACATTGAGGATCTTTTCAGGTTTAGAGTTTTAGAGAATTAGATCATAAACTTGCATTACAATCCACATTTAAACAAAGTGGTTACATAAAAGATAGTATTCATTTTTTCCCATCAACAGAAACATATTTAAAATAAAACAAAAGGACATAAGTGAAGACATTACCTTAAATTCGGGTAACTCCCTTTGGTTTGAACTCAAAGGCTTACTTGGGAAGACTTCTACCCAAAGTGAGGCTTCAATGAGTTAGAGAGGGATTTGGAGAGACAAAATGGGCAGGGGTTGGTCGATCCAAAGGCTTTGGAAGTGTGGGTAAGGAGGTAGAGGCGGGGGCCTTTTTATAAGAGGAGAGGAGGGGCACTCTTGGAATGTAAAGAAATGTTACATTATTTTAGAATGTGTTTCGGATTTTAATGGTCCCACATTGATGTTTTTCGAGGATAAGGTGATAAGGGTTCGATATCCACCCATCCAAAAGGTTTTGGACATGTGTAGGTCTTATATTTTACGTTATCTTTCCATTTTATTTAAATCATTAAATAATGAGGTTATCATTGTATCATCATGATATCATATATAATTTAATTTCTTTAATGTCTAAAAATTATAAAAAAATACTATGATGTAGGAAATTTTTTTATCATTACAATTACTATTGATAGTCAAAAATATGACTTGTATAAGCCCATGTAAAAATTGTTTTAGTTAAACTTATGTTTGCGACATTTTAATTTTAACATTAAATAAAAAGGTATTTATGTCATTTTCCAACCAAAGTGGCTCCATCGGGTCCCAAATTTGTCCCATGGATTTTCATGGTCGGCCATGACACATCCAATGATGGTAGGACATGTGTCTAGGTCATTTCATTTTATTAAAACATTATTCTTACCTTAAACGACACTAATGACCTCTAATGGCGATTAAAAACATAATAAATTACTATTCACCAAAAAATATTCTAATCCCATTGAACCAAATTTTACTTATTAATGAGAACCATGTATTTCGGATTTTTGAAATTCAAAACACAAAGAGGAAAATTTTCACTTAAACGGAAAATCAGTTTTTATAAGTACCACTTAGTGGTTTCACTATTCATCAAAAATTGATGTTTTTTCAAAAAATTACCAAAAATTCACCCTATGCTATATTTGATATTCCGAATTCAAAAATGATTTCTATTTTAAAAAATTCAAAACATATAAGTTTCATTAATTAATTTAATAATTAATTCCCGCTGTCAAAACAAATAGCGTGTTTTTATGAAACAAAATGTATCAAAAGACTGACAGTAGTTTATGTCCGATTTCAAAGTGAAATTAATTACAATGAACACTATTGGATTAAATAGTAAAAATATATTCTAATTTCACTTTAAAACCAATTAAAAATATAATCTAATCATATAAATTAATTATATTAAAAAGATGTTTTGAATTAAAATACAACATTTTTCACTATTCATTAAAAATTGAACTTTTTCGGAAAAATACCAAAAATTTACACAAAGTAAATTTTGATGTCTCGATTCTAAAGAAGAATTTTATTTTTTCAATTATAACACATAAAATTTTCAAAAAGTGGATTTCAAATAGGTTCTCCATCAAAAGGTGGTTAATCGACCTTTTAAAGAATATTAGAATTTTTACGCTTAAAATTGGATTCATTCACATTTTTTATCCTCTAACATTTATTGTAAAAAGTAATAATATTTGACAAACATATATAATCATTTTTTAGTTAGTTATATTCATTCCCGCCATTACAATGGCCAGGCGTTAACTACTATTTAAAATAATATTATTTTATTATTAGAGTGCAACATAAGATTCCCATGAAACTCGTTGTTGCGTGTTGGGTACTCCATCGAGCATAGCGTCCCCTTAAAAGTCATATTATTATTTTATTCACAAATATGGATAAATGTGAAAATGTCATACTCTTTATTTACCTGGGGTGTTACATCCTTACCCCCTTTTCGGAATTGCGTCCTCACAATTTTAAAATTGAGCTCGAAAACGTCCTTGAAAGTCCCACATAGGAACAAGAGTCGGTAAAACAATCACTTTAAAATAAAGGAAGATAAGTACATAGGTCACCCGAGTTAACCCATACTAGGATTCCATGTAGGAAAACATGGACACGGAGGAGAAAACATAGGGTCATGTTCTGATGGAGAGTGATAGAAAACATGTTTAGGAGAGAGTTAACCACAAGAAAATCACAAACTTGTGATGGGTTAAACGGTATTCGATTCCCCAGTAGGAAAAGTTAATAGACAATATTTTTGTTTGAAGTTACTTTTTATTGAGGAATTTATTCATAAGGAAACATAATCACTTATCATGTTGACTTTCAACTTTTATTAGATTCCTTACACAAACTCATATTTTCTCCAAAAGACGAGTATTTAGGAAGTCTTAATCATATTACGAGTACTATAATCAACTTCCAGAGAATAACCTAATACACAAAAGAGAGCTATATACATCCCATGTATTTAGACTTTAACCAAAACCAAAACCAAAATGGTTAGTACAAGATCTGATAATCCAGAAAAGAATAACCCTTTATAAAAAAAATCTATTCTTAATCTCCAAAATGTGTCCAACAAAACCCAATGTTCAACGAGGACCATTCGATAAACAATTTGTCCATAAAATTCATCAAAGTAAATAAAAATAAGATTGAAACAAAATTTTTTGAAGGATTTAGTCACATAGTATTCCAAGCTAAATCGTAACATTAATCTCCAAACAACATCATTTTCTTTTAAAGTCACGTATTGAAAAATAATTAACCTAATCACATATCATCCATGATAGGTTAATAAATTTCCATAGATAAAACAAAATAAATTTACTCTTAATTCATAAAATCACCTAACTAAAAAGAATAAGTCATACTAACCAGGGACTTCACGTAGTCCAGTGGTAGGCGATAAATACCAGTCACACTTTGGTTGTGGGTTCTAATCCCATAGCTTTGTCCGATGCGACGGGTTGTCACACGGTCTGCGTGTTGTCCTTTTTCCAAAACTATATAATTCTTAAAACATTCCCCAAAACGAGATAAAATCTTCAAAAATAATCATAACATATTTTAACCTCAAGTTTATCTCATGCTTTTCGTTTTCCATCATAACATATAATAACCCATAATTGCCTCAAAAGTAAGGATCATATAAACCCTAATGGCTACCTTTATAATTATTACATGAACTTCCACATCGATTGGTCATCTCGTACATGATGCATTACAGAACATACCAAGGTTCAAGTGGTTGATCATGACTCCTTGATAGTTTTATTAGAACAACCACGAGTTTCCTCATTGAATCCCCCATTTTATCTAGTATCCTAATCAGAGAACCACCACAGTTTCCTTCAAACCTGTTGTCTCATTGGTGCCTGCTAGATCCATCCATTCACTAAAAATATAAATGTTAGTGTGAGTATATCAACAAAACCATCATATACTAATGAGGAAGGTAAACACTAAGATATACTTACTCATTCACATTATCTAAAACTAGGACTCTTTCTGAAATCTTATCTATTATGGTACTATCACTTATACTTAGAGAATACCGTTACCAATGTTACCTAAACCGACATCTGATACCAACTATAAGGCCCAAGCCTTAAACCTTACTTAATCTTTAGTTAATACAAGATTACACATTGAGGATCTTTTCAGGATTAGAGTTTGACAGAATTAGATCATAAACATGCATTACATTCCACATTTAAACAAAGTGGTTACATAAAAGATAGTATTCATTTTTTCCCATGAATGGAAACATATTTAAAATAAAATAAAAGGACACAAGTGAAGACATTACCATAAAATAGGGTAACTCCCTTTGGTTTGAGATCAAATGAATCCTTGGGAAGATTTCTGCCCAATGTGAGGCTTCAAAGAGTTAGAGAGGGATTTGGAGAGACCAAATGGGAAGGGGTTGGCGAGCCAAAGTCTTTGGAAGTGTGGGTAAGGAGGTAGAGGTGGAGGCCTTTTTATAAGAGGAGGGGAGGGGCACTCTTGGAAATTAACGAAATGTTACTTTATTTTAGAATGAGTTTCGGATTTTAATGGTCCCACATTGAGGTGTTTCGAGGATAAGGTGATGCGGGTTCTAAATCCACCCATCCAATAGGTTTTGTACATGTGTAGGTCTTATATTTTACATTATCTTTCCATTTTATTTTAATCGTTATATAATGAGGTCATCGTTGCATCATCATGATATCATAAATAATTTAATTTTTTTAATGTCAAAAAATAAAAAAAATACTATGATATATGAAATATTTTAAGCTTTCCAATGACTATTTATAGTCAAAAATATGACTTGTATAACCCCATGTAAAAACTGTTTAAGTTAATCAACTCATGTTTGTGACATTTTAATTTTAACATTAAATAAAAATGTATTTATGTCATTTTCCAAGAAAAGTGGCTCCATGGTGTCCCCAAGTTGACCCATGGATTGTCTTGGTCGGCCATGACACATCCAATGAGGGTAGTACATGTGTGTAGGTCATTTAATTTTATTAAAACATTATTCTTACCTTAAACTACATTAATTACCTCTAATCGTGATTAAAAACTTAATAAGTTACTATTCACCAAAAATTATTCTAATCCCATTGAACCACATTTTACTTCTTAATGACAACCATTTATGTCGGATTTTTGAAATTCAAAACACAAAGATAGAAAAATTTCATTTAAACGGAAAATAGGTTTTTATAAGTACGACTTAGTGGTTTCACTATTCATCAAAAATTGATGTTTTTCAGAAAATTACCGAAAATTCACCCTAATCTATATTTGATATTCCATATTCAAAAATGATGTCTATTTTACAAAATTCAAAACATATAAGTTGCATTAATTAATTTAATAATTAATTCCCGCTGTCAAAACAAATAGCGTGTTTTTATGAAACAAAATGTATCAAAAGATTGACATTAGTTTAAGTCTGATTTCAAAGTGAAATTAATTCCAACGACCACTATTGGATTAAATGGTTAAAATATATTCTAATTTCACTTTAAAACTAGTTTAAAAGATAATCTAATCATATAAATAAATTAGATTAAAAGTGGTTTATAATTAAAATACAACAATTTTCACTATTCATTAAAAATTGAACTTTTTCAGAAAAATACCAAAAATTTACACAATGTAAATTTTGATGTCACGATTCTAAAGAAGAATTTTATTGTTTCAAATATAATACATAAAATTGTCAAAAAAGTCAATTTAAAATAGGTTCGCCATCAGAAGGTAGTTAATCGACCTTTTAAAGAATATTAGAATGTTTACGCTTAAAATAGGATTCATTCGCATTTTTAATCCTCTAACATTTATTGTAAAAAGTAAAAATATTTGAAAAACATATATAATCATTTTCTAGTTAGTTCTGTTCATTCCCTCCATTACAACGGCTAGGTGTTAACTACTATTTAAAATAATATTATTTTATTATTAGAGTTCAACATAAGATTCACAAGAAACTCGTTGTGGAGTGTTGGGTACGCCATAGATCATAGCGTCCCATTTAATTTCATTTTAATATTTTATTCACAAATATGGATAAATGTGAAAATGTCATACTTTTTATTTACCTATGGTGTTACTCTTTCCTAGACCAAATTCTACCCAACCCAATTCCCTTTCACCGAATCCACATCCAAGATTTATTGGTATCATTAAAATACAAATCCTAGGTTCCTTTAGGATGAACTCAAGATGATAATTAATGAGGTAAAGCATCAGTCTATTTTCATTAAATTTCATTTCAAATTCATGTCATTTATAATTCCATCATCACCTACATTCGTAAAAATGTCATGGTAACTCCAGTGAGTTTGATATACTGGTATGATATCATGTTACTGTATGAGTATTCATTAAAATAATATTTCACTCACCCTATCTTATTAAAAAAATGAAATCATCGTACATGATTTGTCAATTTATCAACATCATAGCCAATGCAAATTAATTTTACTTTAACTCCTTCAAGGATATTGATAGAAAAATTAAATTGTTACGAATACATTTTCAATTCTATTTTACAACCCACTTTCTATTCTAGATATAATTTATGTAAATAATACTTAATGATAATACAAAATAATTTTGTTTTTATATAAAACCCTCAAAAAATAAAACAAAAACTATCATAGTTAACAATTATATAAGGATTCAACCTCATGGTACATTACAAAATTCAAAATAATATTCTATAAAATCATGTAATATTTTTAATGAAATATAATTACAATTCAAGACATTTATCCAATTTTACATAAACTTCCATTCATGAATACATGTGAACTGATCATTAATGATATGAAAATAGAATCTCCCAAAAAATAATCATAAACACTATAACTCATCCAAAGTCCAATAAAAGACCGTAATAAAACTATTATGAATAAAATAATTATATGAAAGGTTTTTGAAATAGAAATTAATGTATATTATGCGACTTTACAAGAAATTAATGTGAGGATGATTTCAGACACTATGTAAGGGGAATTACCAAATCCAACTATATTTAATTTAGTTTTCCCTATTTCACCCTATTTCCAGTATGGATATTGGTTAAATATTACTTATTCATCATTGTATTACCGTTTATGAGAATGAAATTTTTTTCAACATGATTTTTTTAAAAACATATCATATTCCGAATGAATACTTTATTCAAAATAATACACACCATTTACATTTGGATATTGGTTCTCCTTCACTCATGAATGATGATTATTAAATCAATAATGAAATTCCATTCTTAATTTTGAAGTGAAACCCATTCATTTTTGAAGTGAAACCCATTTATCAATAATACACACCATTTCATATTTATTGTTTTTGAAGTGAAACCCATTCATTTTTTGTTTTATTTATTTCCATGATTGATAAATGTTCAATATTTATATCATAATAATAAGGATGTCATGATATGAAAGTTGCACTTTGAATTATATATTGATTCTTAAATGTTTTGATGGGATGGGTGTGCTTAGAATTATATTGTAATTAATGAATTGTGTAATGTGATGAATTTAATGTATTGATATTAAATATTCATAAACATTATGCTATATTTGGTCACAACTATGTGAGTTATTTAACTACTAAGATATGATATTTAATTTTAATGAATTTCCACATTTTGTGCCATTAGATAACGATTCCATTCATTATTATAATGATTATGTTATGATTACGATCAACCCATGTTATATTGCTTCAGGTTCTTATTTATCCCTATAGTTGGATTTTATCACATACCTTTATGATGTATATCCTTTGGTGTCTACCGGTACTAATTAATATTGATGTGTAAATAATAATCTAGAGATTAAGTAATTAAAAAAAATGTTTTGGTTTCATATTGTAGATGTTATGTATGGTCATAGATTTCCACAGACACTAAAAGATTTGTTCTTGGTTGGTTAATTATATTATGTTTATTATCATTTTAATGATTTAATAGTAATGTAAGAAAAATCAGGGTTGCAATAGGAAAAATAAGAATTGAGTGATCTATACTTCATGGTAGGGGACAAAAAATGAAAGGAGATTATAATTGAAAATAAATTGTAAAACATGAGGCATGATACAAGAAAAAACATGATGTAAAGATTCATTTAATGGCCATATGTATGGGAGTAATAACATCAATATAAGTAAACGAGACATAAAATTATCATAAGTATATGAGTCAGATCATGGTAGTGAGGATGTAATATTATCATGATATATATATAAGAATGTCTCTATGATTCATCTCCATTATATCATAAAAAATTAATATAAAATCTCAAAATGTTTTAATAAATAGTTACCTATAAATAATAAATAGGTACTGTGAAAATTCATTCTATAGATATTTATTCATTACACAATGCATGGGGGGGCTATCAGTGTGAACCGTTCATATTTATGAATTAATGTTATCAATATAATATAAAACCTATATGAATCCATAAATAATCATATAATGATAAACCCATTAGAATCTAACAGGTATCCAATGAAATTTAGTAACATTATTGGTAAATAACCATCAATATACATTATTTAGTCGAAGGTATTTAAACTATATAGAAAAAGGGTATATGAATATGTTAAAAAAATTTATAGTTAATCGATGTATATGTATCTATGAGAATAATTGTAGAATCAATTACCCCAAAAACATGGAGCTATTTCCATACCTTAATACAATGTGGAAGATATAAAGAATTAAATATCGATGGATTGATCTACATAGTTATCATAGAGAACCATACACCTAAATGATACCCATTTTATATTGAGAGTACTATATAAATAATAACATAGATAAATATAAAACAAAATACATCCTTGAAAACACATGCAAAGATCTCTCCATCATATAATGGGGAATGGAAAAACAAATTCACATTGAGCTCAAATTATTAATAAGGGTTATTTATATTCTATTATTTCATCAATAATATAATTATATTCAATATTGAAAGGAAAATACTTTTACACAAAGTCCATCTCCTTTAATTGAGATGTTCAATATATAAGGCATAATCAATACTAAATTGTAAACAATATGAAACACATTCCACTTAAAAAATAAAATAAAAATTAAATACACCCATATATAATTTCATAGTAAAAATTTAATGGATTTTAATAACTATTCAAAAAATGAAGGAAAATATTTATTTTTTATTATCAAGTCTCAGCCAAATTATACCGCTATAGTCAATACCATTCAGAAGGTGGATTATGTTAAGGGTAAAAAGGCAATTAATTTTGAATACTGATTTGTCTCATGAGACTTAAATATGTATAGAGGTGATATACATTACCAAAACCCACACATCACTACCGGTCAAAAGCATTAATAATATATTGAATAATATTTTTAGTTAATTAATCAGTATGCATTATCATTAAATATTTATATTATGTAATGGATAAATATTTATCGATATTTCCCCAGTTAGTTAAAAAAATAATCAATGTAAACATCATATGTAAAAATTGGTGTAATGATTAGAAAATAATAATATAAATAATGAATGAATATGTATGTTTAATAAAAATTATATTCATCGATAAAATAATTATATGAAATTAATTTTTTAGGGAATGTTATTAATCACAAAATAAATTTGGATTTTTCAATAATTGTTACCACATGCTAATTTAATTTTTAAATCCACTTGGATGAAAAAAACACATTAAAATATAATTTACAATAAATTATGAATGAATCATCATATTAAATGTCAAATGTGTATTATATGAAACAAATTAATGTTAATTAGTTCTTAATAACAAATATTTTTTAATGAAATGAAATTTGAGATGAAATCTCATACCTTATATTTTCTTTTGTTTAAAAATGATATATCCTAATATATAGTTGTTTTTCAATAGATATTAACATATACCATAGGAATATTAATATTTATAATTTTATATTTTACACTTTTGTAACATATTATCACCCATTCATTAATATTCATTTAATATTTTCATTGATTTAAATGATAAATGATTTTTTTTCCTAAAGCGTGTTATTTCATTAAAGATATTGTTATTATAATTTTTTTCATAATATCTATATTTATATTGACAAAATAATAATAAAATGAATAATTAAATTAAAATTTTATGAAAAATAATGGTTGATGGTTATGAAAAATGTAATACATTCTGATCACATAGATAGTAGTTCATATGCATTCATGAGTAATGTTTCCATTTTTCTATGATCATTAAGAAAATGGGGTAACTAATATTTTACATATATATAATTATAATTATAGAATATATACAATATTATATACCTATATATGTCATCATTGTGGTATGATGATGAAAAGAGAGTCACATTTCTTCGTAAAGGAGGTTGTCCCCACATACCCGAATGATGTTATCTTTTTTAAGTGAGTGAAAATCAATGAAATAAAATGATATATATTATCATTTGAGAATGATAAATTACAAAATAACATCATAAACATTTCATATATTTCATAGATAATAATTAACATTGTCTTTATAAGAATCCATGGGAAGTGTAAGTGAAAGACAAATCAAATCGCTTCATGAGGTGGTAATCATTCATAAAAAGTGGCAATATTATCATATCCCAAACAAATTGTTTGGTAAAAACATATATATTAGAGTAACTGAAGAGGTATAAAAATTTTATAAATATTAAATATATTCTATTGTAACATTATCATACTCATCCCAGAGATATGGTAAAGAAAAAATAAACGACATCGGTTTGCAAGGCGGTAGTATTCCGTAAACACGAACGATGAATTTGTAACCCATTTGACAGAATTGAATATATTACAATAATAAAAAAATATCCTAATATATTATAATGACTTATTTTATTCTATAATAATGTGAACAATATGAGGGATGTGTATAGAAAATTAATTTAATAATTCAAATTGTAATACATTACAATTTTTTCTTCTATCTTCATTAGGTTTTCATTAATTCCAATCAGGATTAGAATTATTAAAAAATTAAGGCTTCATGTATGAGATTAAGAAATATATGAATTTTATTCCTAGATTTGGAATATATAAATGTGTTGAGAGGTGTAATTAATTTAAGGGAGTGATTAATATTTTATAGTTTTGTAGAAGTTGAATTATTATAAATATCATAAATTATTTGTTGATAGGAGGAAACGATTAAAAAAAGTAGATCCAAAATTGAAAATAAATGGGTTTAATGGATTATATAGTAAATCCAAATATCCAAATAAAATTAAATGTTATTTTTGAATCTATTTTTCTATAACATATATGTTTCCCAAATTTTACCTATATAGATATTCCCTACTATAACTAGTTTTCTAACAAATGAATTTTTTTATTTTAAACTAAAATAATGTGAGACTTATTAAAATACATAAAAGAAATGAATATGAATATTGTAACGCATTGACCCCAAAAGCCCAAGGTCGGGGCCTTTTTATGTTTCATTGGCATGATAAAAAAATATCAAGTCTCGAATCACCGATTAGTTTAGTAACCCTGTAATTACTAGATAAATTCATAATTTTAACATTACATAATTAAATTAATAACTACAACAAAATTGTTTCCATAGAAAAAATTGTGATCCAATATACTACCCCTACAGGTAATTCATAATATACTTCTTCGCATCCTGGAAAAAATAAAACATAGAAAGGGGTGAGCTCTGATGCTCAGTAAGGACAACAATAAAGCGGAAGCTTTCATAAATAAGCATAAACATTTAAGGAAATGCGTAGAACTAAAACAAAATCCATTTCAACCTAAAAATGATCATAATATGGAAAATAAAAATCAAAATAGTTCCATTTACTTACTCACATGGATATTCTACTATTTTAATAATCACATGTAATATCAATAGAAACATTCATAATCATTGAATTTATAATGATGGACTTCATAAGCACATAGTAAAGTCCTTGTGAAAATACTACAAATATGATTTTTTCCAGGCCTTGTGCCAAGAAACTAGTTTGTATAATCAGACCTATCGATGCATTGAGGATCTATAGTAGGCTCCACCCCTCACTTACTAAATCCAATGCATTCCTCATATGAGAATGTTTAAAAATAGCATAAACATTTGTATTAAGAATAACATATGAAATTTCAATACTTTTTCCATAAACCAGGAATGATAAAAAAATAACACATCCACATCCAAACATATCATAAAAAATTCAATACAATATGTATTTTTTTATCATAATAAATCAACTTCAAATAAGCTTAAAATCTATCAAAGGATGTTGATATAGTTGAAATAATAACCTTTTTAGAGAAATATCTCTTTCTATTTTAAAATCATTTATGAGTCACATAATTATAAAGAAAATATTTATTTCAAAATTATTCTTATAATCTTATAAGGGATTCTTGAACTATGTAATAATAGAGGAAAATAGCCTCACCCACCATATAAGTTAAAAAACATTCTTACCTTAATTTTTTTCAAAAAGGTCCTATGGTACCTTGTTTGGAACATGACTGAAAGATTAATTTCAAAACATTTTATAAAAAGTAAAACAAGGGTATAAATGACATTAAACCATAGTCTAGTAAATAGTAAACAATTTTGGGAATACATTTTGAGGAAACATAGATGTGGAAGATAAAGAGGTCTCAGTAGTTAATTACGTAAAAACAACCCCAGATAATAAAGAGATTGTGAAATTGACCCTTACCTTGTTCTTTTCCTTGTTAAAGGGTAATTTAACCTCCTATATAATGGTGAAATAATTTTTATTAAATTATAAAATAATAATATACATTAATATGATATCATGTATGATCTTTTAATATTTATTGGTCAATAATATTATAGTATTATCATCATTTCGGGTGACAACTGATTAGATTTCCGTTATATGTTTTCTTACATAAGTAATGATTGTTATAGATAAAATTTATCTTATTAATATTCATAATGATATTAAGTCTTTAAAAATTATTTTTAATCTACTAATGAAAATTAGTCTTAAATGGATACGATGGGTAATGAATCTCATCAGGTTCATGGAGACGATAATTTGTACGCACACACGAGAAATAATATCATTCTTCTCACATTAAAATCATATATAATTGGATGGTATATCATATATACATAATCATTATCATGTTAAATTTATTATTTACATCATTTATACCTCATTATGATACCCATCTGAATAGTAATGTATTGAGTAACAACTACACCACAACATGGAAATGATAAGCCATATGTATGCACGTTTGGTGACATGTCATTCCATGGATAGATAGAATAATGAATGTTGTTGTACAATATTTATAATAACATCACAATATATAGATGATACTGTATTTATTATTTTAAAATGGAAAAAAGGAATGAAGAATTGTAAGAAGAAAAAACATGAAAGAGGTGGTGAGATATTTACCTTTTCTATGGGTTCTTAATTTTTATTTGATCCAAAGGGATTCATAGGATGGCGTTATGACTAAAGGAATTCCTCAAGGATGAAAGGAGGACAATTGAGAGGGTATTTGGGCAGTGTTTGGCCGACCCAAATTAATTTGAAGGTGTGAATTAGAGAGAGGGGGATGTTCCCTTTTATAAGAGTGGTGAGGGGAACCTTAAGAAAATATAGAAATATTATTTTATTATAAAACAATCGGTTTATAATGGCTCGAAAATGAATTATTAAATGTCTTCGGTTTGTATGAGTCGAATACACCACAATAAATAGGTTTTATATGGGTTTGGGTCACTATATTAATCTTATCCTTTAGATTTATCTCTTAGTTAACTAGTTTGGCATTTACCATGTCTCTTTGTATTTTTATATTACATAGTTAATAAATATACTATATACTTCAAGAGAACCCCAATTGGTTCATTAATTATTCACGTAGCATTATATAAGTCTTTTGGCTGAACCATGGATTTTAGGGTTATTATATCAACCAATAATATTGTATTTTTTTAAAAATCTCATTTATGTCAATTTTTACATTATTTAATAATTGATTTCTGTTAAAGTTATAAAAATGTTTATTACAAAAAAATAAATAAATTTAATAAACCATTAATATGTCATATTAACATATCAAATTAGATGAATTAATTAAAATTATAAAATTAAATTTATTTGGATATTAATAATATCAATTATTGTAATCATTAATTAATACGGTAATTAGTGCAACCTCATTGTGTCATAAATAAATTTGGTTATTTAGTGCCTAAAATTTATAAATAAAATACAATTATGTTGGAAATCATTATATCTCTCTAATTTATATTTATAGTCGAATTTATATTGTGTGTAACCATATATTAAAAATGGGTTAGTTATTAAACTTGAATTTATCACTTTTAACTATTCTTTAAATAAAATAATAATAAATGTCCAAATATAATCCAGGTGGAATGAAGAGGTTCATATATTATTACTCAGGTAGTTTTTTTTTCAAATTATACTTATTCAATAGAATTAGGACATGTGTTAGGGTAATAATAATATCATTTTTACTCTTAATTACACTATTTTCATTTTACAGTAGTAAATAAAAGTAACAAGTTACTATTCATGAAAAATTAATCGCATCTTATTGAACCACATTTTACATAATGATATCAATTGTGTCTCTTTTGTTTTTGAAATTCAACTCACAAAAGAGGTACAATTATGTTTTATATAAATTTTCAAATGCTTCTAAGAGGTTGGTAAAAGATGGTAAAAAGATCAATAATATTTTGATATATCTAAAATTATTATGAACTGACTCCAATTAATTACATTGATTTTATATGGGTATTATGTATCTATTTTGACCTAAAATAAATTTAAATAAAATATATAATTATTTAAATAAAAATTCTGTTTTAAACTATAACTATGTGTTTTTCACTATGCATAATAAATTGAATGTTTTCATAAAAATACCAAAAATTCACCCTAAGCTAATTTAGATTATACGAATCCAAAAATGAATTCCATTTTGATTGATATAAATTATAAAATTTCAAAATTTGGATATTACTATTCAGAACGGCATGTTTGATTGGTTGTTGTGTGTTATAACTCGAAGTTGCGTACAACACACGGTATTGTATTATTCAAAGAGAAACATATCGTGGGAGATTGTGGTGTTACATTCTACCCTCATTAAATTAGTTTTGTCTTCCAAATTTATAGAATATTATTGCATTAAAATACTCTGGTGGTTCTTCATTATATGTTTCTCGGGTTACCATGTTGCCTCTTCCATCTTATGGTTTCTCCATAGAACATTTACCAGACGCGTCATCCAGTTTATCATCACTTGTTCTCTTTTATCATGAACCATGATTGGATCTTCACAATGAAACTATTGGGTTCCAGTTTTAATTCCTCATTGGTGGGTACATGTGTTGGGTAAGTCTGGAATTTTCTCAGGAGTGATATGTGGACCACATCGTGAACTTTGGAGAGACTTGGAGGCTATTCCAAATGGTAAGCTACAACCCAAATTTGTTCTAGAAGTTCGAAAGGTATGATGTACCAGGTACTTAATTTTCCCTCCTTATTGAAACGTATAACACCATTCCATGGATATATCATCAAGAAAATATCACCTCTTATCGGAAATTCAAAATCCATCCTTCAGTAATCAACATAGCTCTTCTCCCTTCATGGAGCTTCTTTGATGTGGGTTTAGATTACCTTCACATTTTCCATCGTGTCCTCCACATGTTCTGAAACTATGAGTTTTCTTTCACCAACGTCATCCCAACAGGTTGGGGCGAGACATCACTTTCCATGTAACTCTTTATATGGTACCATTTGAATACTTGAATGAAAGTTATTGTTTTAGGAAAATTCTACCAGAGGTAAAAATTTATCATACATATCTTGAAAGTCAAGTGAGCATGATATTAACATGTTTTCTAAGGTTTTAACAGTCTGTTCTAATTATCCATCAGTTTGGGGGTGGTAGGCAGTGCTCAAACAAAGTTCAATATCGAGGGATTTCTGAAGACTTTTCCAAAATCATGATGTAAAATGTGGATCACGATCAGAAACAATCGATAGGGGTACTCCACAAAGTCTAAAAAATCATTAATATATATTCCTTATATACTTTCAAGTTGTAAATCATCTCTTATAGCTTGAAAATTTGATGACATGGTAAGATGATCAACAATGAACATAACGAATTTTTCCTTCTAGTAGTCTTTGGTAGTCCAATGCCAATGTCCATCGTAATATTATCCCATTTCTACTCAGGTATGGGAATAGGTTTTCATGACTCCTCCAGGATGTTACCTTCCAACTTTCAGTTGTTGAAAAACCATACATCTTGACACAAAATCAACAATCTCTCTCTTCATGTTGTCCGGCCAAAAATGTTCATTCAAATCTCTTTACATATTGGTGTTAGTAGGCTGTATAGAGAAATTGTAACTATGAGCATCATCAAACAATTACCTTTTTTGATCAGGTATATCAGGAACATAACGTTTCTTCCAAAATTTCAAAATTCCATCTTTATACATAATGTCCCTCATTCTCCCTTCATGCACATCTATAATCTTCATTTCAAACTCATCATCATCAGTCTGAGAACTCATTATCCTTTCTAATAAATATTGTTTGGAAACCTTTTAAAAATGTTTTGACGTTTCACCTTCCAAGGTTTTCTCCATTTTCCAACATTACTAGATCCTTGTATATATGATCTTTTTCAACTCTTATCTTGTTCAGAAATCCATGATCCTTTCTGCTCAATACATCTTCCACCATATTTTCCTTCCCTGGATTTTATTCTATAGTGAAATCACAATCTTTCAGTTCTTCAATCAATTCACTTTGCCTCATGTTGAGTTCTTTCTGTGAGAAAATATACTTCAAACTATTTTAATGCGTATATATCTCACATTTTTTCACCATAGAGATAGTGTCTCCAAATATTCAGAGCAAGGATTACAACTACTAACTCATGATCATGAGTGAGATATTTTTTTCATGAATTTTTGACTATTGTGATGCATAGGCAATAACTCTATCATTCTACATAATGACACAACCAAGACCTTGGTTTTATGTATCACTATAAATAAAAAACCAATAATTCCTCTTTGGTAGTGTCAAGATAAGGGAATTGACTAATATTTTCTTTAGTTATTCAAATAATTCTTCACATTATTTTGTCCAAAAAATGTTAACCGCTATAGGTGTGAACATTGTTAATGGGTTAGATAAACGAGGAAAGTTATGGACGAAACGTTGATAACAACGTCCTAAACTGATAGAACTGTGTATCTCAGTTATACTCTTTGGTGCTAGACATTCATGGAATGCCTTGTACATAGATGGATCAATTGAGATTCAATATTTATAGATAATATGGCCATGAAAAGAAATATCCTAAAGCCAGAATTTACAATAGCTAAACTTATCATATAATCACATCTTCTAAGAGTCTTTAGAATAATACGCAATTTATTTTCATGATCTTAGTATCTCTTGGAGTATACCAACATATAATCAATATATACCACAAAAAAATCATCATGATATTCCTCGATAATCATATTCATTAGATCCATGAAGATAGAGGGTGCATTATTCAGTCCAAAAGGCATTACCGTAAACTCGAAATGCCCATACCATGTTCGAAATGCTTTCTTCCGAATTTCTTCATTATTCACACACAAATGATGATATCTAGATCAAAGTTCAATCATTGTAATGTATTGAGCTCCAAGACGTTGGTCAAATAAATAATCAATGCGAGGTAGGGGATACTTGTTCTTTATTGTTATTTCAATTTTACCCTGGTAGTCAATACAAAACCTCATAGATACATCTTTATTCTTAACAAAAAGAATAGGGGATGCAAATGGAGAAACACTAGGTTGAATAGATCCTTTATTACTCAATTCCATTAGTTGTTTCTTTATTTCCACTAATTCCTAAGTGTCCATTCTACAAAGGGTCTTCGATATGGGCCTTTAACTGGGAATTATGTCGATGGACAACTCAATTTCTCATTCTAGAGGATGTCCACGTAAGTCTTCTGAAAACACATCAACATATTCTTTCCCAAAAGGTAAATCCTCTATTTGAACATTATTTTCCTCACCCATAGTTTTTTCATTCTCTTCCTGCACAATAATTAAATTTTGTTGAACTAATGGGTGTGGATATAGATAACTATTAGGTGGTGATGTTTCTTCTCTATAGATAAGGTAATCCATATCATCATTAAAAATTGTAACCTCATTCTTCTTATAATTAATGTTTTCAATCATGGTTCGAAGGCCAATCCATACCGAGGATTATATAAAATTTAATCAAGGGTACGGAGATGAGATCAATAGATATAAAACATTTAGATGCCTTAATGGGAACTGATTCACAAAACATTGTTGCAATTATACTTCCCTTAAGATTTTTGACTGACAACTCCTTTATTAAATAAAATTGGAAATATATAATTTTTTTAGAAAAATATGATGATTTTGAAACAATGTGATGGTCTAGAATCAAATACAACATTGTCTAAACATGTGGAACCCATTAAATTACCTATCACTACGTCTTTCTGAACATCAACATCAGCAGTAGCGAGAGAATAGGCATGTATTTGATCAGATGACCTTATTTGAGGTATGTTCACCTAACACATAGGACATTAATTTTAATAATGTCCCCCTTCTCTACCATTATAGCATTCAATATTAACAACCTATTTCATCCCCTAGCAATCACGAGCTTGGTGGCCATTTTCACCACACTTGTAACAGAATCCCATTCACTTCAATGAATTACACGGGTGTTTCTTACCACATTTACTATAGGATGGATATTCAAATTTTCCCTTCATCCCCTTATTTCCATTTCCATAGTGTTCGGATGATATCTTCTTCTCTTGCATTTATTTAAAGTAATAAGAGTTTTAGAATTTTCTTTCTATCTTGGTAGCACATGAGACAATATCTTCATATGATGGGAAGGTTTCTGAGACTAATGCTTGATATAGAAATGGGTTTAAACTGTCAAAGAAACTGTCAATCTTACTTATTGGGTTACATATATAATTTTTTTCATGCCCCTCTAACCTTGTAATGTTAGCTTCATTTATTGAGACATTATCATCCTCCTATTTCCTCAGACTCAGAAATAGTCTTTCTATATATGCTCGATGGTCATGAGGAAAGTATTTTTCTATGAAAATTTCATTTAACTCCCTCCATTCCATATTTTATACGTTATTATCTTTCTTTGTGTTTTTAATCAAAGGCCATTAGTGATCAATATCTCTAGTGAGGCGGTAAGATTCCATCACATCTTTTTCCCTTTCACTACTCCTTAAGGAATAGAATATTTTCTGTAAGGAATTTATCCATTTTTTAGTTTACAATGGATTTGTACACCCACTGAATTTTGGTGGTTGTTGCCTCATGAAGATATCTAAAATTGATCCTCTACACTATGGATCAGGGTGCTCCATACGAGTAAAGTTATTATTCATAACCTGAGTGAGTTGTCCCAGTATGGTGATTAGTTTATCAGCAACAGTTAAATCACTAGCACCATTATAATTATTTTGAGTAGGAGGGAAATCCCCACATAGAGTGTGTATATTCATGTGGTTTCTATTCCATCCTCTAGAGGCCATTTCTAAACAATGGCATACACTAGATTAGTCTATGAATCAAAATACAGAAATCCAAACTTTTAAAACACTTAACATAAATTGAACAATTTATGGATATAACCCATAAACATAAAAAATGTATTACAATAGGAATTATACACTCATAAAACCTTTATAATGGTTTGTCAAGAAAATGAAAATTATCGTGTGTATATCCAATGGGACTTTTGTAACCAAGAGTACTCCAATGCATGTTTTTGTGCACCACTTCCCATTCGAGACTAGCTCAAACCGGTGTTTTTGAGTTTTACCCCTAGGTACATCTATGCCAGAGCTGCCTCCACCAGCTTGTATCGGTACATGTATGTATTTCATGGAAACCTCACAAATTCTCTACAATACCAAAATTATAGGACGTTCTTCTAAGTAATCCTCAAAGTCAATCTTTAGACTATGTGTTCTAATCAATGTTTTACTAAAATCTAGTTTTCATGGTTTGTACTAAACATCCTCTGATACCAACTATAACGCCCTGACCCCAGAAACCCATAGTTGGTGAATTATTACGTATCGTTGGCATGATCCCAAAAGATCATGTCTCGAATGAAAGATTAGTTTAGATGCCTTGAAATTAATAGATACATACATATGGTTTACATTACATCATAAAATGGAAAAGTACAACAACATTGTTTCGATAGACAACACTGAGATCCCATATAATATCCCTTCATTTTATTCATTATATACTTTTCACATCCTAGGATAAATAAAACATAGAAAGGGGAGAGCTCAGATTCCTAGTAAGGATAACAATATATTGGTAACTTTCATAAATAAGCATAAACATTTAAGGAAAACTATAAAACTAAAACAAAATAATTTTAAACATAAAATTCATTATAATATAGAAAATATAAATCTTTATAATTCCATTTTATACTAACATGGATATTCTAATAGTCGAATAATCACATGCAATATCAATAGACTCTTTTATAATGATGGAATGCATAAATCCATCCTTCAAAACCACATAGTAAAGGCCTTATGCCAATAATACATTTAATATTTTGTCATGGTCTTGTGAGAAGACACTAGTTTGCCTCATGATACATATTGATGCATCAAAGAGCTATAGCGGGCTCCACTAGTCACTTATTAATTCCAATGCATTCTCATATGAAAAGGTTAAAACAGAACATAAACATTCATATTAACACTGTTGGAACCATGGTCTTCTATGGATGATTTGGATTGTGGTTTGTTTTTGTTGTCAATCATCAATGGAGGTTCGGATCGTGTACTAGAAAAGAGATCATACCGTTCAACCAGAAAATAGTTTTGAAGGTGGTGTCGTTTTCCAGTGCTTGCCAAATTTTTGTGGTCCAAATTTTGGAGGTTGGTGAGCATCGCGAAAAGTGGATTTCCAGAAAGATCATAATTTAATATGGCAATGGAGTGAGTTTTGCGAAGATGGGATGCATGGACTGTATTTCGCGAAGACCAGAAGAATGGAGGCGGTGAGTCTTCGCGAGTACGTCAAGCTTCGCGAACGGCAGAGGCTGAAGCGCATCGCGGCGGAGAAGGGCTTCGCGAGGGAGCTTCGCGGCGAAGGCGCGAAGGTATGTTGATGGTGATTCTTTGAAACTACGTCAAGCTTCGCGAATGAGAAAGTGCCGTGGTGCTTCGCGATTTGAACAGAATTCCGGTGGAATCTTTGGAGCTTCGTGATTTGAGATGACGTGGCGTTGACATCGCGCGAAAGGGTCGAGGGTTGGTGGAATCACCTATAAATAGAGGCCGACCCCCTCAAGAGACGAAGAGAGAATTTCATAGAATGTCCTTTGCTCTTGGTTTGAAATGGTCTCTCATGAAGGCAGTGTGCTTCGCGAAAGAGGAGATTTGCGGCGGCTATTCTAGCTCTGCGAAAGACGTGCGCCCCGTGTTGGCTCAGTGAGCTTCGCGAAGAGGCAAGAGCTTCGTGATAGCCAAGCATTGAGAAGGATGGAGCATCGTGAGAGTGATTTGCGATTGAGATTTGCGATTGCGCTTCTCGAAATGGCAGGGGCTCCGCGAAGGCTTGTTTGAGCTTTGCAATATTGGGAGCCTCGCGAAGTAGGGTACTTTGCGAAGGCCTCTTCCAAAGGTTGTTTGCCTGTGGACAAGGGAAAAGGGGGTATTCATCAGTGGTTGGAATTTGGATCTTAACAGAGCATTAAAAAAACATGACTCTGATGCAAGCAAAGTCTCATGATGAACAAGAGACAATGAACTTTGTGACTATAAATTGAAGAGACCTTCACGTCTATAAACTGACTGTGACTTCAGCAATGGTAGTGAGCCAGGGGGAGTCAACCGGAGTGACCCGAGGGAAGCAGTGAGCTATCCCTGAACCTTTGTAAAGGCAGTGAGCCCGGGACAAAGTGATTGTGCCCGAACAATTGTAATCTCCATCTTTTGAAGCTTAGTGGTTTTTGGGGGAGATACTATCCAGTGGGAGTATGGTTTGAGCTGAACGTGAAAAATTTTACCGGTCTTTGGAATTGTTGTCAATGGGGGAGAAAGGAGAAGGAATAAATTCAGGCGACTTCTGTGATGAGAAGAATGAGAAGGAAAACAGTGGAACCCAATTCATTCCTCCTCTCTTGTTTTCTACACGGAGCATTGCTCACATAAACTTAGAGTTTTGGCCAGGTTGATTCATTCGTTTTTTGGCTTTAACATTGATGGAGATCTATTTAATTTTTCTTCCGATTGCCAACAAACCCAAAGGGGGAGATTGTTGGAACCATGTTCTTCTATGCATGATTTGGAGTGTGGTTTGTGTTTGTTTTCAATCATCAATGGAAGTTCGGATCGTGTACCAGCAAAGAGATCATACCGTTCAAGAAGACAACTGTTTTGAAGGTGGTGACGTTTTCCAGTTGTTGCCAAATTTTTGTGGTCCAAATTTTGGAGGTTGGTGAGCATCGCGAAAAGTGGATTTCCAGAAAGATCATAATTTAATATGGAAAAGGCCTGAGTTTCGCGAAGATGGGATGCATGGACTATATTTCGCGAAGACCAGAAGAATGGAGGCGGTGAGTCTTCGCGAGTATGTCAAGCTTCGCGAATGGCAGAGGCTGAATCACATCGCGGCGGAGAAGGGCTTCGCGACGGAGCTTCACGGCGAAGACGCGAAGGTATGTTGACGGTGATTCTTCGCAACTACGTCAAGCTTCGTGAATGGAAAAGTGCTGTGGTGCTTCGCGATTTGAACAAAATTCTGGCGGAATCTTTGGAGCTTCGTGATTTGAGATGACGTGGCATTGACTTCACGCAGAAGGGTCGAGGGTCGGTGGAATCTCCTATAAATAGAGGCCGACCCCCTCAAGAGAAGAAGAGAGAATTTCAGAGAAAGTCCTTTGCTCTTAGTTTGCATAGGTCTCTCACGAAGGCAGTGTGCTTCGCGAAAGAGGAGCTTCGCGGCGGTTATTCTAGCTCCGCGAAAGACGTGCGCCCCGCGTTGGCTCATTGAACATCACGAAGAGGCAGGAGCTTCGTGATAGCCAAGCATTGCGAAGGCAGGAGCATCGCGAGAGTTCTTCGTGATTGAGCTTTTCGATTGAGCTTCGCGAAATGGCAGGGGCTCCGCGAAGGCTTGTTTGAGCTTTGCAATATTGGGAGCCTCGCAGAGTAGGGTACTTTGCGAAGGCCTTTTCCAAAGGCTGTTTTCCCTGTGGACAAGGGAAAAGGGGGTATTCATCAGTGGTTGTAATTTGGATCTTAACAGATCATTAAAAAAATAGGACTCTGATGCAAGAAAAGTCTCATGCTAAACAGGAGACAATGAACTTAGTGACTATAAATTGAAGATACTTTCACATATATAAACTGAGTGTGACTTCACCAATGATAGTGAGCCAGGGGGAGTCAATGGGAGTGACCCGAGGGAAGCAGTGAGCTATCCCTGAACATTTGTAAAGGCAGTGAGCCTGGGACAGAGTGATTATGCCCGAAAAATTGTAATCTCCAGCTTATGAAGATTAATGGTTTTTGGTACGACCGACAACTTGTCGCTGTATGCTCCTTGGACGTAGCCCTTAGTGGTGAACCATGTAAAAAGGGCCATGTATTCTCTATGTATGTGCATGTTTGCTTTTTGATCTTTTTTCATCTTACAGGTTCAACAAGTTCCTACCAATGTGGGAACAAGATCCACAACATTAAGAAGAAAAAGTTGTCACCCTGATTCACCCCTCCCCTCTCAGGGTGTCCTGGGGTCCTTCAAACACTAGCATATGGAATTTCAATAATTTATCCCTAATCCATGAATTGTATAAAAATGACACATCCAAAGTCAAACATATCACAAAACCATCAATAAAATATGAATGATTTTTGTAATAATAAATCAACTTCAAATAAGTTTAAAATCCATCAAACGATGTTGACATAGATGAAATCAAGTCCTTTTTAGAGAAATATATCTTTCTATTTTGAAATCTTATAAGAGTAACATAATTATAAAGAAAATATTTATTTTGAAAATATTCGTATAAGCTTGTAAAGGAATCTTTGCTGATGTTATAATAGCGGAATATAATGGCACCCTCCGTATAAGTTAAAAAAACATTCTTACCATAATTTTTTTGAAAAGGCCATAAGGTACCTTGTTTAGAAAACCACATAAATATCCCATGCAAATAACTTTATAAAAAGTCATAAAGGGTATAAATGACATTAAAAAATATTATAGTAAATTGTAAAAATGTTTTGGAATACATTTTTAGTAAACATGAATGTGGATGATAAAGAGGTCCTAGTAGATACTTACATAAAAATAACTTCGAATAATAAAGAGATTGTGAAATTAAACCTTACCTTAAATTTTTCCTTGGTCAAGTATAGGTTAGCCTCCGATATAATGGTGAAATAATTTTTATTAAATTATACAAGAATCATATACATTAATATGTTGTCCTATATGATCTTTTAATATTTCTTTGTCAATAATATTTTAGTATTATCATTGTTTTCTGTGTTAACTGATTTGTTTTCCTTTACATGTTTTGTTACATATGTAATGTATTTTATGGAGAAAATGTATATTATTCATATTGATAATTATATTATGTCTCTAAAAATTATTTTAAATCATCTAATAAATGTTATTCTTTAATGTATATGATGGGTAATGAATCATATCGTGTTCGTGGAGATGGTAATCAATATGTACGTGAGAGGGACAATATCATTATTTTAATATTAAAATCATATATAATTGGATGGTATATCCTATATACAGAATAATTATCATGTTATATTTATTATTTATATCATTTTTACATCATTATTATACCCATCCGAATTGTAATGAATTGAGTAACAACAACACCCGGACGTGAAGACGGTATGCTGTACGTACGCACGCATGGGGACATGTCATTCAATAGATGGATCGAATAATGAATATGGTTATACCATAATAATTATAATATCACATTATAAATAAGATAAATGTTATTATTAAATAATGGAAACAACTTTAATTAATAAGTGTAAGAAGAAAAAACATGAATGAGGTTGTTAGATATTTACCTTTTCTTTGGGTTCTTACATTTGATATGATCAAAGTGGCTCTATAGGGAAACTATGTAATTAAAGGAATGACTCTAAGATGAATGGAGGAATGTATACAGGGTATTTGATAAGGGTTTGGCTGATCCAAATAGATTTTATGGTGGGAATTATATATAATGGGAAGTGCCCTTTTATATGAGGGGTGAGGGACATCTTAAGAAAAGATAAGAATATTATTTTATAATAAAAACTTTTTCAGTTTCTAATTGCTCCAAAATTAATAATTAAAATTATAAGGTGGGGATGGATGGAAAACCTCTCAACCAATAGGTTTAGAAGAGTTTTAATGACTATATTAACCTTATCATTTATATTTATATCTTAGTTAAATTGATTGACATTTACCATGCCTCTTTATGTTTTTATATTATATGGTTATTTAACATACTATAAACATCCAAAAGAACCCCAAGTGTTTCATTAATGATTCACTTGTCATTATATAAGTATTTTGCTTGATCCTTATATTTTAGTCTTATTATATCATCCTATAATGTTGTATTTGTTTTAAAAACCTTTTTATGTCAATTTTGACGTTATTTAATAATTGGTTTCTATTAAATTACTAAAAACATTATTACATCGAACTAAATACATTTAATCAAACCAAACATGTCATATTGACCTATAATTTTTTTAATTCATTAAAAGACTCAGATTAAATTTATTTGGATATTTTTAATATCAATTATTTTAATCTTTCATTAATATGGTAATTTCGACATCATCATTGTATCAAAAATAAATTTAATTATTTAATGTCTAAAAATTATAAATAAAATACCATAATGTTGGAAATATTTTTATATTTATAATGAATATTTATAGTCTAATTTATATTGTGTGTAACCCTATATTAAAAATGGTTAAGTTATTAATAATTGAATTTAACTCTTTTAAATATTTTTTAAATAAAATAATAATAAATATCCTAATCTAATCCATTTGGACCAAAGAGGTTAATATTTTATTCCTAAGGTTTTATTGGTCGAATTGTACTTATCCAATAGAATTAGGGCATGTTCTAGGGTAACAATTATGTCATTTTTACCCTTAATTACCCTATTTACTTTTAATTGTGGTAAATAAAAGTAAAACGTTACTATTCACCAAAACATAGTTTCATCTTATTAAACCACAATTTAATTACTAATATCAACCATGTCTCTTGAAGTTTTGAAATTCAACTCACAGAAGTGGAAAAATTAAGTTTTATGTAAATTTGAAAAGGCTCTTAGTAGGGGGTAAAAGACGGTAAAAGTTCAATAAAATATTTATATATCTAAATATATTATAAACTAAGTCTAGTTAATTTCATTGAACATATGTTGGTATTATGTATCTATTCTGACTTAAAATAAATTTAAATAAAATAGATAATAAATTAAATAAAAATTCGGTTATAAACTATAATTCAGTGTTTTTCACTAATCATAAAAAAATTGAATGTTTTCAGAAATATTCCAAAAAATAAACCTAAGATAATTTATATTTTTCTAATCCAAAAATGAAGTCCATTTTGAATGATAACATTTATAAAAATTCAAAAATTGGGCATTACTATTCATAAAGGCTTGTTTGATTGGATGTGGTGTGTTAGAACACCATATTGTGTACAACAAATACTATTCTATTATTCAAAGAGAATCATACTGCTGAATTTTGGGGTGTTACAAATATTATATAAAATGTTTAACATAAAAATACTTTGTGTGTTTAAAATTAATTTTTTAAAATTTTAAGGTAATGTGAAACAAAAACGCTTTAACCATAATCAGGCTAACCGAGTGATGAATGTATCTCGGTCATTATATTTATTATAAAAACTATAAATTTCATGAATGGGAAATTGTTTCTATTTATTAATAATTTTAAATAAGATGTTTTATGATAGGATTTTTTATAGAAATAATTTCATAATATATAAATTATTATAAGATAGAATTATAGTATGTATTCACATTATTTATTTTACATGAATTATAAAAATATCAATACAATGATCAAATTGGAATATGTGTTGATCAAATATTAATAAAAACCTATAGTAATATACAAAATTAATCATACCAAAAAATTCAATCAATTTATATAAAATGTAATTATTATAGTACAAGTTATTTTATTTTATCATTAACTATATATATAATTCATCGACATTTCTTATGAATTTAAAATAAACATGTCATATCTAAAAAAATAAAAAACATAATGATCAGAAAAAAAATATTATCATAAAAAATAATTCTTATTTTAAAAAATATTTTTTATTTCTTATAAAAACTATTTATTGATATTAATACTAAAAAAATATTTTTCCTGTATTTTACTATATTTTACATTTTAAATGGGTAATATTAAAGGCTAATATTCATGTAATTTCCATATTTTGGATAGACTACGTAATAACCCAGCCTAAACATTACATATTCTTGTTATTTTAATCTATAATTTACATTATTATAATTACAATAATATTTTATGTTTATAATATTGTAGAATTATGAAAAAATAATACATGGTAAACCCATACATAACAAGTGGACACATTTACAATGTATCCATTTATTATCAAACACAATATTTAAAAACATGTTTTCTATTTATGAAGAAATCATTAAAATTTTTTCCATAAAAATAATATTTTCAAATTCCACCTTATTTATTTTGGAAAACATTTTAAAAACTTTTCTAATCATATATTCTTAGTAGGGGTCTTATCTAATGGAAACCATTAGTTTAGTGGTTCCCATAAAAACATTTTAATGAATACATTTCATTTACCATTTAATGGGATTCCTCATTACCAAATGATCATTGTCTAAACAATTTAATTTTAAATTATTTTCATGAAACCAAATTATAATTAATATAGAATGTATGTTTTTAACTAGGTATTGTTAATTTCATTCTTATAAATAGAATAATCAATATGGTCATCCTCCAACATTGGAGTACCCAATTTATTAGAGATAACAATATAACGACCCTTCCTTGGTCAATTATCATACTTCTCATCCTTTGATGATCATGGGACCTCTAATAATTGTAAAATAAACTAACCACCCATCTTCATAAAAAATTTATAATGAACTATATAATAATCATAAAACATGAATAATTTCATTATATATATATTCTTATGACAAATATAACCTTAATTTTTAAATCATATATTTTAATAAATGAAGTTCTCTTATAAAGGGAAAATGTTTTCTTTGAAATTTACAAGTTAAATTTCAAATAATTAATAAAATATTTATGTAACCATGACATTATGAAAATTTTAACATTCCATATATGTTAGAATTTGTTCCTTGTACATATTTGTTGAGAAATTCATAAAATTATCATTTATATATGGAAATATTTATCATTTTAATGTATTTTTTAGATGTTCAAACACTAATATAAATGTATTTAAACATTCCTAATAGAATATTAAAAAGTATTTTTAATAAATTATATTAATTAGATACTTTATTAAAAATGATATTTTTAGGACAATAAAAAGATAATTTGGAAAATAAATTACTCTATAAATATCATATTATTGATGTGGGAATTAAAAAAAATGAATTTGAATTCTGTATCTTATATAAATACACAAAACTATTTTTAAATAATAAATATGTTAATTAAACATGATTTATTACATTATATTATCATGAAAAAATAAAAAAATGGTATGTTTAACCTGATGAATGTAAATTGGGATAATAATTCACTTACCTTAGGGTTGACTTCCATCAAATTTAATTAACCTCGCCTAAAATTGTATAATTTTATCATTTACTCAAAATGAATATTTAAATTTAATATTACTTATATAAATCTTATATATCATCATACCACATGTTCATAAATAATATTTCACTATTTTCATTGTCTTATGTGATTTTGTTTAATGATTTCTTGGTCAGTTCATATGGAAATATTTATAAATTTTCTTGTCAAACAGAAATAATAATCCATTAGTGGAGTGATATTGTATTATTATAATTTCATAAGTATATATTATCCCATATATATCTTTTGGAGCATCATGAACTAGTTTCATTTTATTAAATATCATTAATAAATATTAGTTAAAGAATATTGAAGATTTTATACTATAATTATTAAAATCTTATGTAGAAATAATAATTGTTTTATGACTATTCATGAAGGTAGTAATGGAAAATGAATATGATTTTCCATAGACATGGTTAACCACTATAATTGTAAAATTGGTTTTGTTTCATTCAATAAGATGGTATGGGAAAAGTATTGGATAAAATATTTTAAATTCGGAATAAAAAATACATTATATAAATTATACTAGAAATATTATGCTTTTATGGATATAGTTTTTGAGGAGAATTCAGAAGAACAAAATAGGGTAAGAGAGATGGTTTTCAGAAATTCACCATCGAATATCATATCCTTGAAAGACATTTAAAGGATAATTGAATTGTTATATTAGTAATACAATCAGCAAAAGCTCATTTTTATATTTTCTAGTGAAGGATTTTGTAGATATTTTATGATATTCGTGGAATGTATGGAGAATGAGAGTGGCTAGGAATGATATTTAAACTTGAGGAGGGGTGACTTTAAGTGATTAAATAATGAATAATTTATATTTAAATTTAACAACAATTTGGTGTAATTAATTATAATGAATAATTTTAATAAATAGTTCTAATTTTTTATTGTTGAGGAATAATTAAATAACCCATTTAATATGCCGTTTTTAGGTTTTTGGGATTTTTCCAATTAATTATTTTGTTTTATTTATTTTAAACAAACTATGTTAAATTTTATTTTTAAATTGGAAAAACTTTTGAGATTAATAATTAAAATGAGGATACTACTTAATTTTTAATTATTATTTTAAATACTAAATTAACATAACCTTGTAAAATTAATAGAATTTTAAAGAAGAAAAATTTGAAATTCTTTGCAAGAGGCAATCATAAGAGAGGTTTGATGATCCCTTAATCTAGAATAAAAAATGAAATAGGAGAAAGAGATAATTAGAGAGAGAATAAGTCTCCAATTAATATTAAATCAAATTTAGTTTTATACATTTATTTAAAATCACATTAAATCGTAATATATTTATAACCTGGTTATTATATAAATGTTGAACAAAAATGAAAATAAGTGGAGGAATTTATCCAATTACTTAGAATCATGATACATAAATCTAGGTAATTAGGTCATGTAACTGAAGAACCACATTTTATATAAAAATTATATTTATATTGAGAGTTAAATATTTCTTAATGACATTGGTTGGGAAATTGAGCTGGGAATGGGGGTATTTAAACTAGTGGAGGGTGTTTTAAAGGGTTAAAATATTAGTTATTTATTATATAAGAAAACTTTCATGAACCGCCTTCACCAAAAGAGGGAAGGGTCAGCAGATTTCCAGGCCCTTCCTTCTTTATGTTGAAGTAGAGATAATTACCCCTGTGACCCGCCTTCAATAGGTCCCGGAGTGGAGACTGGCACCAAGGGTATACAAATTACACACAAATGGAAGGCATTACCCCTTTCTGTTTTATAAGATCATAAGATAAGATGATGAAACCCAAGAACACCAAAACTAACAGAAAAGTAAAGCCAAAAGTAAACCATTCCCACATTCATGTTACAAAAAGTAAAAGCCACAAAGTATAAAAATTGACTACAATGGTAAGTACAAAACAAAGAAGAACAGAAACTACAACTGCCCCAAAGGTCTGAGCTAGTATGGTCCTCTACGATCCCCGATGTCCTCCTGAAAACCTGAAAGCATTTTTATATACGTAGGGTGAGCATTAAAGTACGCTCAGTAGGAACAAAAAAGACTCTCATGCACAAGTGGTGGAACGTACTAAAGTCCCGTGAGAAGAAGGAGTAAACCAAACACCTAATAAGGTAAACTATCCACACAAGCCTCACCATGGCACACTCCCCAAATAATGCAAGTCAAGTAATATATATAATAAGATCACATTGATGTTTGGGTACCCCACGACACCTTCCCACTGGTTATTGAGACATCCTATGCATCGAACCAATCCCGCCATTCTCACCGCAGTCCCACTTCCACACCCGCCCGCACCCACCTCGGCCACAACCACACGCAGTCCCACTGCCGAATCCCACCCGCAAACACCGAGGCCACAACTATCACATGTAACCACACCTGTATACACTTATTCCAGAACAACTACGACCACGCTCGAAGACACCTGGGCTAGAAGATCCACTGCCACGCCCGAAGACACCTGGGCCTCACCTCGAAGACACTTTGGAAACCATCTTCCGCACACACCTGGCCAACCACCACACTACCCTGCTTGAATATTCTTGGGATAATAATGGACAACATGCCATCACACACTACCCTATGATACTTGTTCTATCCATGAAAGGGAGCATAAAAGGAGCTAATAACCAGCCACTAATAATAGTGTTGGGAAAAAAACCCTCCCATTTTTGTTTCATGTTCAGTAATAATGTATAAATAATTTTATGCACTACTGGGAAACTAATACCATAAGCATAACCAATGAAAAGAAACCATCCAAATGTAAATTTATGTATCTACACCCGGTTCTCTAGTAAATTCAGAACAACAAAGGAGTAAGTGAGATCCCTCGAAGTACTGAAACCAAAGACAACCCTGAGACACTGCCCCATGTCCCCTCCCCCAAAAAGGTTTTTCATCAACAGAGGATCCCACCCCAATTTGTGATATTAACCAGGTAACCACCCGATCATAAAACTCACAAACACCAAATCTATAACAACATGGGATCCCATCCCCAATTTCATATCCACTGAGAGTATAAAAATATTGGATCCCATCCATCCCCCCCCCCCACATCTCCAGCAATCGGCCCGTAAAAGGAAACAACAAAACCACTACCACCGACACAATGTACGTCCATGCCAGTATTTTTAGATTTATATGATTTAACACACTCCATGAATTCAATTTCTGTGTGCTTTAACCGGTGTTATCACAAAAAAGGATTTATCCTGGTGCTTCAAAATCATTTAGCCGAATATACGTTATTAAACAATATTACTTTACATAGCAAGGGTTACCCACCACAAACACGATCCATTTAAACATCATGAGAGGTAAGGGTTCATTAGTGCACAGACAACGACCACCAACGACCTCGATTTTCATTAGGCATAAGACGAACAATTCAGAAAGAAGATCATAATATAAAACAGCATCAACGATCAAAACCCCCACTTCTTTCTTTAAAAAATTCGTTCATTATCTTTATTTAGGTCTGGTTTATCCAATTCTAAAGAAACAAAATCAACCCCACCCCGCATGATACAAAAAAGAGAGAGGAGAAGGATAAATTCTTTCCTTGTTGATCAATGATTGATGCTTAGGCCGGGCATGGAACTTTACGCATAGCGATGCGGCTCGCCTGAACGAAAATCGCCTCGTCTGAATGAACGGTACTCCTCGCAGAGGGTGATATAGAAAAGAAGAACCCACAACGAACCCCTCAATTATAAGGGTCGCGGACGATTGAGATAAGAATGCAAAGCCGCGTGATCGGGGGTCGTGAGTTGACCATGTGGCCCACATGTCATTATGAGTCAGGCGGTTTAAACCGATGCACACACCAGGTTATTTCGTTAAAAATTTAGTTAAAAATTTATGGGTGGTTACTGGGATTTAAAACATGCTTTACTGGGTCAAAATAGGGTTTAAATTACTATTTTCGCAAGAAGGAGTGCTACTGGAAGGAACCTGCGGGGGTAGGCTAGTGCCACCGGTAGCTGAGAGCTACCGGTGCGTGACAGCTACCGGTAGCCGAGAGCTACCTGTAGCCTGCAGCAATGGGTAGACCGAGCCACCGGTAGATAGAGCTACAGGTAGGCCGAGCTACCGGTAGGCCTTCTACCACTAGGCTAAGGATACAGGTAGACAGAGATACTGGTAGGCCTACTACCGGTATTCTAAGGCTACCGGTAGACAATGGTATTGGTAGGCATGCTACCGATAGGCTAAGGCTACTTGTAGGTCTACCGTTGGGCCAACATCACCGAGATTCCCAGACCAGAAAACCCAATACGAGATTTTCACAAAGTAATGGACCCCTAAAACCTGGGATAATAGATCAGATACCTCTTAAATGATTCACTTCCTTGAGAATAAAAACAAACCAGATGTAAAGATAGGGTCTGAACAACGACCTCGAAAGATACCTCTTAGAAGTGACCAATGATAACTAAAAACACTTCCTTGTCATGAACCAAGAAACATACCATGTCAAAATGCCCAGGCTTTGGGTTGGGGAGTCTCTTCCCCTATGTCAAGATATTATCATCTTTGGGTGGCAGTGACTCGCCTGCATGTGTTTAATCGCATCCACCTTAATGCGTATTGATTATGGGTCAGGTTCTCTCTTCCCCCATAGCCAGGGATTTTCACACACATTTAGTGGAAAGAATCCCAGTAAATTTCATATCTAAAAAGTAAAAACGTTCTACCACAACAAGTACAAAAAAGAACAAAACTCAAAACAACTCTCGGTACTGGGTACACATCTATGAATCCCTCTCCCACGTACTCTCATAAATCCCACCATGTCTCCACAACACATGAACCAAGGTAATGGTTCTCCCATGAAGCACCTTCTCTTTGTGATCCTCGATCATCACTGGTCTATCCACAAAAGTCACCTCGTCCTCAATGTCCAGCTCACCCCAATCAAGGACCTGTGAATCTTCGTAAAGATACTGATGGAGATGGGACACATGGAAGACATCATGTATGCTCAGTAGCGGTGGTGGTAATGCTAGCTGATAAGCCACATCGCCGACGCGCCGCAACACGTCGAAGGGTCCGATGAACCTGGGAGGAATCTTACTCCCCTTGTCGAACCTCCGCTGCCCACACCGAGGGGAGACCTTCAAAAACACGTGTTCCCCAACCTCAAAATCCAAGGGTCTCCTCTTCGTATCAGCATACGACTTTTGTAGGTCATGGGCCTCCTTCATCCTTTCCCGTGTGAGGTGAACCTTCTATGTCGTGCTCTGCACCACCTCCAGGCCAAAGATGCCTGCCTCTGCTACTTCGTTCCAACACACAGGTGAACGGCATGGCCTCCCGTACAAGGAGTCAAACGGGGCCATACCAATGGTATAGTGATAGCTATTATTGTAGGAAAACTCTACCATGGGAAAATATCACTCCCATGATCCTCTTGAGTCTAGAACACATGCCTGCAACTTATCCTCCAACGTCTGGATGGTGCGCTCTGTCTGCCCATCTGTCTGGGGGTGGAAAGCAGTGTCAAGGCATAGCTGGGTGCCAAAATCATTCTGGAAACCCCTCCAGAATCGTGAGGTAAAACGTCCATCCCTATCTGAGACTATATACCTAGTAGCTCTATGCAACATCACCACCTCATCCATGTACCTTCATGCCAAAACATATACTGCACTCGACTCCCTGATCCCCAGAAAGTTAGCCGATTTCGTCAACCGGTCCACTACCACCCAAATAGCGTCGTATCCCCCTTGTACCTTGGGTAGTCCAGTGAATAAATCCATCGAAATTTCATCCCACTTCCACTCAGGGACATCTAGAGGCTTCAATAGGCCACTTGTAACTCGGTGTTCAGCCTTCACTTGCTGACACACTAAGCACATGGCCACAAACTCTGCCACTGCTTTCATAACTCCGGGCCACCAAAACTGCCTCTTTAGTCCCTGGTACATCTTGGAAACTCTCGGGTGTACCACCATGGGTGAGTTGTGGAACTCACTGAGAACCCTGCTGTAGAGACCCGTAGCCTGACGTACATGGACATTACATTACTTTTGCGGAATACTTAGTACATAACAAAAACACACACACACGGATCATAATAGTTTAGTGTCTTTGAAAACTCGGAATATAATCTTCTAATCGTGGTGAAAGATCTTCAACATCTCCCATAAAGATCTTACGTTTTTTTACCTAAAACCATTATTCATATCCTGGAGAAAAGAAAACATAAAAGGGTGACCTCAAATGCTCAGTAAGGGTAAACAAAAGAAATATCAATCACATCATATTCATAAGAACATAACATTATGGAAATCTTAACCTGCAAAAGAATCATAATTTCAAAACATGGGATAAATCTTAGTAGTGAAATGAAATCCCAATAATCATAAAATAAAACATGAAACTTTTTGGCATACACACATAATCATAGAGAATCATTTCTTATTAGTCAAGACTCATTTCCAAGACTATCTTAGTGGACAAAGTTCATTTCTGAACCGAGTTACCCTCGTTTCAGTCCTGCTTCACTGAATCGGAATAACCTACCATTCCAGCAATGTTTATCTCATGAGATATAAAATCTTTACCCAATGCATTGGAGGGAGATATAGGTCCCACCCATCTCATAATGATACCATTCTTATGTGTGCCACAAAATCATAAATCATACATCATTACATAACCCATGTAATAAAAATGGGAATCTTAAACATCGTGACATCATAAAACAATTCATATAAGATAAAGGAATTCATAAAAACATTACCATCACAACATAATAAAATCCATGTAATAATAGGGATATAAATAGAACCCTATGTTATCTTAGATGGAAAATAATTTTGATAAAACACTTGAAATGAATTCTTGAGGAAAATAGCTCTTCTTCTTCAAAATCAATTTTTTTAACAAAACATCATGCAATTTTAAAAGAAAAAGATTTTATTGAAAATAGTCAAGAAATATTTTGAAGGATTCTTCATGAAAATAACGCTTTGTAAAACCGTAAAAATCTGTTCGTGCCGTATCAATTAAAAAAACGTTCTTCGTACTTTTGTCGAAAAAGTCAAAAAGTACCTCGTACGAAAAACGACAAAAGATTCATTTCATATCTTTTACTAAAAACTCACCAAAGGGTAAAATTGGATTAAAAAAATTGTAGGTGGATGGAATTAACATTACAAATTGAGGAAACATAGATGTGGATGATAAAATACACCCCAGTAAATACCAACGTATAAACAATCTAGGATAAAAATGAGATTGTGATATTTCCCTTACCTTATGTCCGATATGCTTTGTACGTATCTGTATCTCCTGTATAATGATTTAAAAAATGTCATTAACTTGTTACAGAATCATATTAAATGTTATCTTATCATATATGGTTCTCTTATGACTTTATATTACCCGTTCTTTTGTAAATTCCATGTTAAAAAAGCATTTTGGGTAAAATCGTTTCATTTATCGTAGGTGTTTGGACTTGTTGTTTTTGAAATTATTATTACTTATATCATGATTTAATTACATCCAGAATATAAAACATGATTTATATATCATATATATTCAGTATATATATATATATATATAATAGATAGATAAATGAAATGAAACACACCGTTCATGGAGACGATAGTCCGTACATACGCATGAACGATGTTTTCCTTTCCATATTGTCTTGAATGGAAGTAAGTAGATGACATACATATATACATATATCCATTAGCTTTATAATGTCATATATTTCATTATTATTGCTTATATATACTTTATAATCATTCTTAAATGGTTAACATGTAGAATGAATCTCATCGCGTCGTGGAGACGGTAGTCCGTACGTACGCACGAGCGATGATATCGTTCCCATGGTCGTGGAATTGTGTTGAAGTGTATGTATACTATTTCAGTATGAATATCACATTATTATAATCATATATAGTTACTAATTACACCATTATACCCATCCAATTATTGTGGTGGCGGAAAATATATTACACCACGGCATGGAGACGGTATTCTGTACGTACGCACGCGTGATGATTTCCTTTTTCCGTAGGATGGATATAAGGTTAATTAGAGTTGTTTCATATTTATAATAACATATCAGTATATAAGAAATACTGATTTTATTACTTTATCATGAAATAACTAAATAAGAAGAAGTTGAAGAAGAACGAAATTGAAAAAGATCGGTAATGGATATTACCTCTTTTTGACGCGCCTTCACTTAACATCCACTTAATGAACTAAGGATGGTCTTTAAAGAAGACCAGGACCTCTAGGATGATACTAGGGAAGTGGAGAAGATATTTTTTCAGGGTTTGGCCTAGCTTGAATTCTCAAATTGGTGTGAGGAGGAGAGGGAGGTGGTGCCCTTTTATAAGGGAGGAGAGGGGCACCTTTGGAATTATAAAAAATATTAATTTATAATAAATCTAACCCCACATAAAATCCTCCAAAAATGAATAATATTCGAAGCTTAGATGATATAGGGTTGTAATATCATCATCCAATCAAATTTAGATAGGTTTGGATCTTATTTTAAACCTTATCCTTTTGATTTATCCTTATTTAATCTATTTAAGTTTATTTGTGGTAATAAAATTATAAATTTTAAATTATAACAAATAATTACTTATTTGTTGTGAATTTTCCATAATGTTTTACTTTATAACATTATAGACCATATAAATTTAAATTTATAATTTTTAAATATTTTTGTGCTTTTTAAACAATTTTATAATATGTTATTTTTATAAAATAACAATATTGTCAATTTTTACACTATTCATTTATTTGAATTTAAATAAAATATATACAGAAGATATTTTCGAACTAAAAGTTTTAATAGATTCATAAAAGGTCATATGTATCTATAAAAGTAGTGGATAACATTTAATAGTTCATATAATATTTATTTTATTATTTTTAAAAACCATTTATTTGGTTTATCTCTTAATAAAATAATTACTACAACAATTTTGTATAATTATTGAATATACTTATTTGTTGAATAAAAATTTAAAATCAACTCCTATGATGAAGATAAATATATTACCTTTCACAATAATACTTTTACTCGAATTTATCATCTTAAAATCCAAATATATAAATTGTTATATTTATTAAATTATGAAGGTGACAAATTTGGCATCATTTAAAATAAAATTATATAAGTGTCATAATTGCTTGTATAAGACTCCAAATGGTAAAATATTCGACCATTGGATGATTATTGTTTATATTTATATGACCAATAAGTTTTGGTCAGGGTTTTGTGCCTTTTATGGTCACTATTAGTTTAATAAAAACTATATTCTTGATTTTTCACTAGATAAATAATTTCTGCATCACTATTGTGTCACAATTAATGATAATTATTTAATCCCAAAAAATTCTAAATAAATTCTCATGATGTAGATAAATTTTTTATCTTTCTTGAGACTATTCATGTTCGAATTTTTATGATGTTTATCACTAAGTTAATATTATTATAATTATAAGATTTAAGAGAGTGACATGTTGTCACTTTCTTTGGTTTTAATAATAATTAAATTATTTTCATGGTCAAAAGTCCATAAAATGAATCTAATCCTACCCTTAGTTGATATGGGTTTACTTTTAGCGATAAAATAGAATTTTGGAATGTGTTAGGGTAATTTTATAATATTATATTTACCCTTAATTACCCGATTTACCATTAACTATGGTAAATAAAATTTACCGTAATTACTATTCATAATTCCCAAAAATAAAAAGTAGCATATTAACATAATTTCGACCAACTGATTCCAAATACGAAATCCATTTTTTTCAAATTCAATACACAGAAGTTTCAGAAATTAAATTAAAATTAATCCCTTTGTCGAATGAAAACGGGTTTTTATTTAAAACATTGCAAAAGATTGAAATGATTTAACCTACGAATTCAAGGTAAAATCAATGCTAATGACATACATTATATTAAATGGTAAAAATATATTCTATTTATACTTTAAAACCATTCAATATTATAATTTAACCACATAAGATATTACGATGAAAAAGTTGTTTTTAATTAAAATATAGCATGTTTTTACTATTCATTAATTATGAAAGTTATCGGAAAAATATCAAAACTTTATCTAATGAAAATTTTTATATCCTGATTCAAAATAAGAATTTTATTATGTCAAATTGAAAATATAAAAATGTCAAAAACTAGATTTAAAGTGGGTGCGCCATCAAAAGGCGGTAAAACTGCATTTGTTGAAAAATACTTATTTTACCCGAAAAATTTATTTTGTTCTTATACCATGTTCTAGAAAATGTGTAATATGAATAATAATGTTATAAAATAAAAAATTTAGTTAATACTATTCATAACGGCTAGTTCATGACAATATTATAATTATATATCGTTGTTTATTAAAACCCGGTATTGCGTACAACACACGCTATCGAGGAAGGTCGTGATTGCGTGTAATACAAGCCATGTCAGGGTTGCGTGTTGTGAAAGAATCTGTCATTGTTTTGTATAATAGAATCAAACCATATTTCATTTATACATTGAATAAATATATAAATATATATATATACTCAATGTTGCGTAGAATAACTATTATCAAAATTGTGTGTAACACGATCCAAGAATAGTGTTGCGTATACTGCAAGCTAATACGGTGTTGCGTATAGCGCAAGGTAATCTTGGTGTAGAATACAACACAAGACATTAATGAAATTAAAAGAATAATTTTCATAAAATCTCGCGGTGTTACATTCTACCCCCTTAAAATTAATTTCCCCCTCAAAATTCGTCGAGGTTATAAATGGTTTACTACTCAAAAGATTGTTTAATAGAAACCCACATCATAAATAGGAATACCAAAATATGGCTTTAAAAACTAATGTATGAAATGTAACGGTTACCCAAATTAACTCATCACTAGGTTTCTACGTAGGATAACATAGGTGAAAATATGGATATGGAAGAAAAATATAACTGTAAAGTTCTGATGGAGAGTGGTAGAGAACCTGGCTATGAAAAAGCCAACAATCGCAAAGCCATAAATTTGTGACGATCTAAGGTACCATCTGATTCATCTGATATAGGATCACTAAGACAACATTTTTGGTTTTCAAGATCATTTCCCTAAAGTTGATGAAATTGGAATTAGAAGAAATACTTTCGTGATTTTGGTATAATCTCACCATTTGTCATTTTTTGGACAATTTCCACTTCATCTCTTAAAGAAATCAAGTTGAATTTGTCATTCGTGATGTGTTAGCAGATCTTGTGATAGAATGATGGTTCATTCCATCTCTTTCAAACAAAAGGTTAGCAAAAGTTATAAGTCCATCTTATGGTTAATCGTATATGGTTCCAAAAATGAACTTATACTTCATATATCATACCACTTAATAAAATAAAACTAGTTTCTACCAACCATGGACTTCCTGTAGGCCAGTTGTATGCGATAAAGTCCATTCTCACTTCAGTTGTGGGTTTGATTCCCACAGCCTTGTCCGACGTGATGGGTTGTCGCTCGTCCTTCAGGTTGTCATTTTTCTAAAACTATATTACTATAACATCCCATCAATAATATCGAAAAAAAACTTCTATCCTTAAACAATACTAACTTATGTCCAACATAATCCATTCCAATCTTTAGGCTTATCCATAATACTGCAGTCCACTCTCATAACATAGTGAAAACGATTACTAGAGATTTAATTCCATCATTGATCCCTATATATCATATGATATGTTTTTTTTGGTCACATTCCAAACATTCAAAGTCCTTAATCATGTATTCTCTTGAATACCCATTGAACCTTAGTGAAAACATGAATGCAGTTAAAAGTTAACACCTTCCACATACCAAAATCCTCAAAATTCTATATACTCAAACCATGATATCACTTAGTCCTTATATCAATCATGAGCTCATGAATACTGTCAAATATTTCATTTTATCGTTTTCCCATCATTATGAGCATATAATTATTTTTCCAAAAATATCTCAATCACTTTCCATGGTTACTGGTACCATAAAATTATTGAAAACCACAATAGACCAATACATAAATATTTCAATATTCCATGATACTATATACAACACTATTTTGGAATCCCATTACATAAACACTTAATCATTCCACCACATCGTTGTAATATTCAACATCGCCAATAGTGATCGCATGTGACTTCCCTTTGTCCTTTGCATTAAGTGGTTGCTCATGTTGATCATCACTAACCCTTGGATTAGGGCATTTATTAGCATAATGCCCCATTTCCTTGCACTTGAAGCATTGATGTGTTAGTGGTGCGTTCTCTACAGTCTTTGCTTTATTCACATCATTAGAAACCCTTTTTCCATTACTTCGACACTCAGCTGCTCGATGACCTTCTTTTCCACACATAAAACATTTTCTAGTCCCTTTAAGACAATCTCCACCATGATTCTTTCCACACTTTGAGCATAAGGAAACATTCATCTTCTTTTCACCATTATTCTGAGACTTCTCCTTGAACTCCATCTATCGTTTCTTGTCAAAACCATGAGATGGATATGTAACACCGAATTCCATTTCTACCTTGATAGCACAACACACAATTTCTTCTTAGCTACTAAAGTCTCTTAAAGGTAATTCCCTTCAAAGACTTGGTTTTAAGCCACTGAAAAATCGATCAACTTTACTTTCAGGTTGGTTGATAATGCCAGATGCATACCTTGCAAGTCTTTTAAAATTCGCTTCGTATATACCAAAAGATTCACCATCCTTCTACTTCAGCTAAAGAAACTTGTTTTCCATCTTTTTTCGAAGAATATGAGGGAAGTACTTACTGAAAAACAAGTTCTTGAACATGTCCCATTCCATGGACTCAATTTAATCTCTTGGCCTCGTATTCTTGATAAGATTCCACCATTGATCAGCTTCACCTTCCAATCGATATACTATTAAGATGAATTTATCATGTTCAGAACATTGAAGAACTGAAAATATCTTTTCAGTGGTACTGATCCATTGTTCAGCAACAAGTGGATTGGAAGACCCACTGAAAGAAGGTGGACGTTGCCTCATGAAGGACTCAATAGAATATTGTTCCCTTCTCTGCTCATTTGGAAGTCCAGAATGATTCATAGCTTGTGTAAGTATAGAAATAAAATTTTGCACTCCATCTCCCATAACACTTGTTTGTTCAGGAGGACAATCATTGCATTGTCCATTACATTGATCAACACGGTTCCTTCGGGCTCCAGCCATCGTCTAAATCCCAAAAAGAATAGTGTGAGAGGAAAAAATCATACTATGGAAAACAACATAATAAAGGTGGAGTACCCTCAATATCTAACATCGTATGTTAAATTCTAAGATCGTTAGCGCAATTATAGGACTATTACCTATATGTATTCTTAACCTTAGAGACATCCCTAGACATACCTTAGAAATATCTCTAGGGATCTCACTAAAGTTCTCGCATCCTAGTTTCCAAAGGTTGACTAATCCTTTCCTCTGATACCAACTGTAGAGACCCGAAGCCTGACGTACATGGACATTACATTACTTTTGCGGAATACTTAGTACATAACAAAAACACACACACACAAGGATCGTAATAGTTTAGTGTCTTTGGAAACTCGGAATATAATCTTCTAATCCTGGTGAAAGATCTTCAACATTTACCATAAAGATCTTCCTTTTTATTACCTAAAACCATTGTTTATATCCTGGGGAAATGAAAACAGAAATGGGTGAGATCAAATGCTCAGTAAGGGTAAACAAAAGAAATATCAATCACATCATATTCATAAGAACATAACAATTTGTAAAGATTAACCTGCCAAAGAGAGCATAATTTCATAACATGGGATAAATCTTAGTAGTGAAATGAAATCCCAATAAACATAACATAAAACATGAAACTTTTTGGCATTCACACATAATCATAGAGAATCATTTCTTATTAGTCAAGACTCACTGCCAAGACTATCTTAGTGGACAAAGTCCATTTCTGAACCGAGTTACCCTCGTTTCAGTCATGCTTCACTAAATCAGTATAACATACCGTTCCATCCATGTCTATCTCATTAGATATAAAATCATTACCCAATGCATTGGAGGGAGATATAGGTCCCACCCATCTCATAATGATACAATTCGTATGTGTGCCACAAAATCACAAATCATACATCATTACATAACCCATGTAATAAAAATGGGAATCATAATCATCGTGACATCATAAAACAATTCATATAAGATAAAGGAATTCATAAAAATATTTCCATCACAACATAATCAAATATATGCAATAATAGGGATATAAAAAGAACCCTATGTTATCTTAGATGGAAAATAATTTTGATAAAACACTTGAAATGAATTTTTGAGGAAAATATCCTTTCTTCTTAAAAATCAATTTCTTTTCACAAAACGTCATGCAATTTTATAAGAAAGGGATTTTATTGAAAATAGTCATGAAAAATTTTGGAGGAATTTTCATGAAAATAAGGCTTCATAAAACCATAAAAATCCGTTCGTGTCGTATATGTTAAAAAAACATTCTTCGTACTTTTGTCGAAAAAGTCAAAAAGTACCTCGTACGAAAAACAACAAAAGATTCCTTTCATATCATTTACTAAAATTTCACCAAAGGGTAAAATTAGATTTAAAAAATTTTAGGTGGATGGAAATAACATTAAAATTTGAGGAAACATATATGTGGATGATAAAATACACCCCAGTAAATACCAGCGTATAAACAATCTCAGATAAAAATTAGATTGTGATATTTCCCTTACCTTATTTCTGATATGCTTTGTACGTATCCGAACCCCCTGTATAATGATTTAAATAATGTCATTAACTTATTACATAATCATATTCATTGTTATGATATCATATATGGTTCACTTACGACTTTTTATTACCCGTTCTTTTTTAAATTCCATGTTAAAGAAACGTTTTGGGTAAAATCGATTCATTTATCGTAGGTGTTTGGACTTGTTGTTATTGACATTATTATTACTTATATCATGATTTACTTACTTCCATAATATAAAACATGATTTATATATCATATATATTCAGTATATATATATATATATAATATATAGATAAATGAAATGAAACACACCATTCATGGAGACTGTAGTCCGTACGTACGCATGAACGCTGTTTTCCTTTCCCTATTGTTTTGAATGGAAGTAAGTAGATGACATACATATATACATAAATCCAGTTGCTTTATATTGTCATATATTTCATTATTATTTCTTATATAGACATTATAATCATTCTTAAATGGTTAACATGGAGAATGAATCTCATCGCGTCGTGGAGACGGTAGTCCGTACGTACGCACGAGCGATGATATCGTTCCCATGGTCGTGGAATTGTGTTGAAGGGTATGTATACTATTTCAGTATCCATATCACTTTATAATAATCATATATATTTACTCATTACACCATTATACCCATCCAATTAAGGTGGTGGCAGAAAATAGATTACACCACGACGTGGAGACGGTATTATGTACGTACGCACGCGCGGTGATTTCCTTTTTCCGTAGGATGGATATAAGGTTAATTAGAGTTGTTTCATATTTATAATAACATATCATTATATAAGAAATACTTATGTTATTACTTTATCATGAAACAACTAAATATGAAGAAATTTAAGAAGAAAGAAATTGAAAAAGATCGGTAATGGATATTACCTCTTTTTGAAGCGCCTTCACTTAACCTCCACTTAAAGAACTAAGGATGACCTTTTAAGAAGACCATGACCTCTAGGATGATACTAGGGAAGTGGAGAAGAGATTTTGTCTGGGGTTGGCCGAGCATGAATGCTCAAATTGGTGTGAGGAGGAGAGGGAGGAGGTGCCCTTTTATAAGGGAGGAGAGGGGCACCTTTGGAATTCTTAAAAATATTAATTTATATTAAATCTAACCCCACTTAAAAACCTCCAAAAATGAATCATATTCTAAGATAAGATTAGATAGGGTTGTAATCGCATCAACCAACCAAATTTAGACATTTTTTGATCCTATTTTAACCCTTATCATTTTGATTTATCCTTATTTAATCTATTTAAGTTTATTTGGGGTAATAAAATTCTAAATTTTAAATTATAACAAATAATTACTTATATGTTGTGAATTTTCCATAATTGTTTACTTTATAACATTATAGACCATATAAATTTAAATTTATAATTTTTAAATATTTTTGTGATTTTTAAACAATTTTATAATATGTTATTTTTATAAAATAACAATAGTTTCAATTTTTACACTATTCATTTATTTGAATTTAAATAAAATATATACATAAGATATTTTCTAAATAAAAGATTTAATAGATTAATAAAGGGTCATATGTATCTATAAAATTAGTGGATCACATTAAATAGTTCATATAATATTTATTTTATTATTTTTAAAACCATTTATTTGGTTTATCTCTTAATAAAATAATTACTACAACAAATTTGTATAATTATTTAATATATTTATTTGTTGCATAAAAATTTAAAATAAACTCCTATGATAAATATAAATATATTAACTTTCACAGTAAAACTTTTAATCTAATTTATCATCTTAAAATCACAATATTTAAATTGTTATATTTATTTAATTATGAAGGTGACAACTTTGGCATCATTTCAAATAAAATAATGTAAGTGTCATAATTGCTTGTATAAGACTCCAAATGCTAAAATATTCGACAATTGGATGATTATAGGTTACATTTACATGACCAATATGTTTTGGTCAGGGTTTTGTGCCTTTTATGGTCACTATTAGTTTAATAAAAACTATATTCTTGATTTTTCACTAGATAAATAATTTCTACATCACTATTGTGTCACAATTAATGATAATTATTTAATCCCAAAAAAATTCTAAATAAATTCTCATGATGTATATAATTTTTTTAGCTTTTCAGAGACTATTCATGTTCGATGTTTTATGATGTTTATCACTAAGTAAAAATTATTATACTTATAATATTTAAGAGAGTGACATGTTGTCACTTTCTTTGGTTTTAATAATAATTAAATTATTTTCATGGTCAAAAGTCCATAAAATGAATCTAATCCTACCCTTAGTTGATATGATTTTACTTTTATCCATAAAATAGAATTTTCGCATGTGTTAGGGTAATTTTATAATATTATTTTTACCCTTAATTACTCGATTTAACTTTAACTATGGTAAATAAAATTTACCGTAATTACTATTCATAATTCCCAAAAATAAAAAGTATCCTATTAACATAATTTGGACCCACGGATTCCAAATATGGAATCCATTTTTTTCAAATTCAATACACAGAAGTTGCAGAAAATAAATTAAAATTAATCCCGTTATCGAATGAAAACGAGTTTTTGTTTAAAACATTGCAAAAGATTGAATTGATTTAACCTACGAATTCAAGGTAAAATCAATGCTAATGACATACATTATATTAAATGGTAAAAATATATTCTATTTACTCTATAGAACCATTCAATATTATAATTTAACCACATAATATATTACGATGAATAAAGTTGTTTTTGATTAAAATATAGCGTGTTTTTACAATTTATTAAAATATGAAAGTTATCTGAAAAATATCAAAACTTTATCTAATGTAAATATTTATATCCTGTTTCAAAAGAAGAATTTTATTTTGTAAAATTGAACATATAAACATGTCAAAAACTATATTTAAAGTGGATGCGCCATCAAAAGGCGGTAAAATTGCATTTTTTTAAAAATACTTATTTTACCTGAAAAATTTATGTTGTTTTTATACCATGTTCTAGAAAATGTGTAAGATGAATAATGATGTTATAAAATTAAAAATTTAGTTAATAATATTCATAATGGCTAGTTCATGACAATATTATAATAAGATATCTTTGTTTATTAAAACCCGGTATTGCGTACAAGACACACTATCGAGGAAGGTCACGATTGCGTGTAATGCAAGCCATGTCAGGGTTGCGTGTTGTGAAAGAATCTTTTGTTGTTTTGTATAACAGAATCCAACCATATTTCATTTATACATTGAATATATATATATATACTCAATGTTTCGTAGAATAACTATTATCAAAATTGTGTGTAAGACGATCCAAGAATAGTGTTGCGTATACTGCAAGATAATACGGTGTTGCGTATAGTGCAAGGTAATATTGGTGTAGAATACAACACAATACATTAATTAAATTAAAAGAATATTTTTCATAAAATCTCGGGGTGTTACACCTGCCGTGCATCACTTTTGGAACAAACAACCTTCCCTAGAAAAGCCTCAGGTTCTGACCATCCTCTATCCATCCTTCCGGAGCATTGCTCTGGTCAACTCGATCAGACATCACTTCGAACTCTGGGTCTCCCCACTGAGAATCCTCAACTTTCTTCAACAGAGACGAATTCAATGAAATCAGATACATGTAGCCTCTACCACTATCCTCCCTCACATCCAGGGGTAAGGAATCCAACTCTCCATCGCCTTCCAGGCATCAGATGACTCTTGGACCACATCCTTCTACGTCCTCCTGCTCAAGGTATCGACCACTACATTGCCCTTTCCCCCATTATAAGAGATCTCAAAGTCGTAATCCTAGATGAACACCACATATCTCTGCTGTTGCATGTTTAGGTCCCGCTGGGAGAAGATATACCTCAAGATTTTGTGATCTGTGAAGACCACAAAGTGTTCTCCGATGAGGTAATGCCGCCATAACTTTAGCGAAAAAACGACCGCTGCAAGCTCCAGGATGTGGGTGGTGTAATTACACTCATGAGGGCGTAGCTGGCTGGACCTATAAGAGATCACCTTTTGTCGCTGCATCAACAAACATCCCAAGCCTTGTCTTGAATAATCACAAAACAACTTATAAACGACCCCTTCTTTTGGAAATCTCAGCACTAGGGCACTGACCAACTTCTCCTTCAGATAGCTGAAGGCTGACTCGCACCACTCACTCCACACGAAAACCTGGTCTTTCATTGTCAGGGCTGTCAAAGTGGCTGCAACTCAAGAGAAATTTTTTACGAACCTCCAATAGTAACCCGCCAGCCCGAGGAAACTACGGACCTCTTCCACATTCTTGGGTGCTTCCCATGAAACAACTGCCTCAACCTTTGATGGGTCCACTACTACCCCCTTATAGGACACCACGTGCCCGAGGAAGTGCACTTCTCGTGTACAGAACATGCATTTTGACAACTTCCCATAGAGATGATGCTGTCAGAGGACCTCCAAAACTGTCCTTAGGTGATCTGCATGGTCCTCCTTTGGTCTCGAATAGATCCGGATATCGTCGATGAAAACAACCACGAACCGATCCAAGTACTCCCGGAAGATGGAGTTCATAAGCCCCATGAACACAGCCGGGCCATTCGTAACACCGATGGGAATGACCAAGAACTAGAAGTGTCCATACCTGCACCTGAAATTCGTCTTCGGGATTTCACTTTCCTTCACTCTTAGCTGGTGATACCCAGACCGTAGGTCGATCTACGAGAACCATCCTGCCCCTTTCAGATGGTTGAGAAGATCATCTATCCTCGGAAGAGGGTAGAAATTCTTGAACGTCACCTGATTCAGCCTCCTGTAGTCTATGAACAACCTAAGACCACCATCTTCCTTCATTGTGAAGAAGACAGGAGCAACCCACGGTGATGCACTCGACCGAACATAACCCATATTCATCAGATCATCAATATGAATCCGCAACTCCCGTAGCTATGAAGGTTCCATCCAGTAAGGAGCCATCGAGATCAGACGAGTGCCAGACTGAAGGTCTATCCCAAACTCGATATCATGTCGAGTGGGTAGAGTCGTTACCTCCTCATGGAAGATGTCCATAAACTCACGGATGATATCTGGCACTTCCACCATCTTAGCATCAACTGGTTCTACTGACAACTCTGCTAGCAAAGAGAGGAGGGGTTCCTCTTGCCTGCTGCCTTTCTGACTGCTCCGCTCACCGGTGATGGTAACATGTCGTCCTCCCAAGTCCGAGAACACAACCCTTCCTCAGAAACATTCGATGACGGAACACACAGAGAATATCCAGTAGATGCCTAGGATGACATCGTATGGTTGTATCTGTAGCAGAAGAAGATCCATAACCGACTGATCTGGCCCTATCATCAGTCTGCATTCCCGAAAAACAAACAACAAGTCAGTATGACCTCCAACTGGTGTGTTGAACACCAGGGGCACTGGATGTCTCTCATCATCTATGCCCAAGGCACATGATAGAAGGGGTGCATCAAAGGAGTGTGAAGCTCTGGTATCGAACATGTCAAATGCAAGGGTACTGAACAAACTGATCGCACCTCGAACAACCTGTGTCCCTGCTAGAACTGCTACCTCCGCAGTGTGTAGTTGTCCACGCCCAGCTTCACTTCCCCTTGGCTTTCTCCCCCCACCCCCGACCACGCCCCAGTTGAGGTCCTTGAAAAATGCCCTGAGGTCGGCCTCCTCCTCCTATGTCTGACCTCGGAGGAGCGGGAGCTCGCTGTCCCTACTGCTGCTACTGGAAAGGCTTGGCTGGAAGCTGCTAGTGGGGTGGGTGGTGAGGCTGTCTGCCACCACCGTACTGTACCCGGTCCGGGCACTGACTCTGGAAATGTCCAAGGCTCCCAAAGACGAATCACCATAGTTCCGGGCCCAATGGAAAAGGTCAAGGAACAGGGGATCAAAACTGAAACTGATGTGGCATGCTCCCCACCGGTCTAAACCTGGAGGGTCCTGACGCTGGAGGCCTGGTGCTGACGACCTTCCCCTTCAATGGTCCCAGCTATATACCCTCTCATGACACTACTCCTAGAGCATGCCTCCTCTCCACCACTTTGGCCTACTTTTGGACCTCCATGTACGTCGGTAGGGTAAAGTGGGTAACAACATACTGGAGGGAGGGTCGGAGCGCCTCCTCCAAACCTCTTGCCCGAGAATCCTTGTCGGGAAAGTGTTCCGGAGAAAAATGTATGAGGTCCTTGACCTTGATCCCTAGCTCCCTCACTGACATACTCCCCTATTGGAGGGAGAGTAGCTCTTGTCTCTTTTCCGACTTCATCGTCTAAGAGAGGAATTCTGTCCGGAACACCATCAAGAAATCAGCCCATGCCACCTCAACCTATCTCCTCTCTCCTAGATAAAGCATCCACCACTGACGCACCGCTCCCCGCATCTGGAAGACAGCCAGAGGAATCCAATACTTGGTCGGGGCCCGAATCAGGCCTAAAGCTATCACTAGCTCCTCTAGCCACCCATCTTTCATCATGTTAGAGGTGGTGCCCTCATACTTCTCAAGGGTCTGTCGCTGGAAGGCCCGAATTGTCTTCTGCCACTGGTCATCCTCCTCCTCTAGACCAGCTCTCTATCGATCGGCCAAGGTAGTCTCTAGGGCCTCGATCTCCCGTACCACACATGGACGCCATCCAGGTGCCATAATTGCAAGGTAAACAAGGAATGCCTAATCTTAAGTAGTGCAGAATGTCGTTCTTTAAAACTTCTTAAACATTTCATTTATTCTTCATTCCCAGACCACCCATGAAACACAAGAACACAAGTCATTATGATTCATGTACCTTTTCTGAGGTCTCTCTACACTGTAATTAGTGTGGACTCAATTGGTCGTTTGGTAGGTCCAGAGTCCTTGCATCAGATCACGGGGGTCGCTAAAATTTCGTGTCCTGGCTGGTATTCCATAGCCTAATTAATGCACCAAGGTCACCCAACACTGTTTCCCTACCATCCCACGCAATCCTCACTGTTCCTAACTCCATAATACATCATATCTATCAACCATACCTCTGATACGATTATTTCATGACCCACCTTCACCAAAAGGAGGGAAGGGTCATCAGATTTCCAGACCCTTCCTTCTTTATGTTGAAGAAGAGATAATGACCCCTAAGACCCGCCTTCAATATGTCCCGGAGTGGCGACTAGCACCAAGGGTATAGAAATTATACACAAATGGAAGGCATTACCCCTTTTTGTTTTATAGGATCGTGAGATAAGATGATGAAACCCAACAACACCAAAACTAAAAGAAAAGTAAATTCAAAAGTAAACCATTCCCACATTCATGTTCAAAAAAGTAAAAGCCACAAAGTACAAAAAGTGACTACAGTGGTAAGTACCGAAGAAAGAAAAACAGCAACTACAACTACTCCAAAGGTCTGAGCTAGTATGGTCCTGCGCGATCGCTGATGTCCTATTGGAAACCTAAAAGCAGTTTTATATACATAGGGTGAGCATACAAGTACACTCAGTAGTGAAAACCAAAGACTCTCATGCACAAGTGGTGGACCGTACTAATGTCTCGTGAGATGAAGGAGTAAACCAAACACCTAACAAGGTAAACTATCCACCCAAACATCACCAAGGCACACTCCCCAAATAACGCAAGTCAAGTAATATATATAATAAGAGCACATCCATGTTTGGGTTCCCCACACCACATTTCCATTGGTTATTGAGACATCCTACGCATCGAATCAATCCCACCATTCTTATCGTATTCCCACTGCCACACACACCTGCACACACCTGGGCCACAACCACACGCAGTCCCACTGTCGAATCCCACCCGCAAACACCTAGGCCACAACTATCACATGTAAACACGCCTGTAAACTCCTAGGCCAGATCAACCAATGCCACGCCCAAAGAAACCTAGGCTTGGAGATCCACTGACATGCCTGAAGACACCTGTGCCTCATCCCAAAGACACTTGGGAAACCATCTGCCTCACACACCTGGCCAACCACCACACTACCCTGCCCGAAGATTCTTGGGCTAATAATGGATTCAGGCCATCACAATCTGCCCGAAGATACTTGGGATATCCGTGAAAGGGAGTAGAAGAAGAGATATTAACTAGACACTAATAATAGTGCTGGGAAAACACCCTCCCTCATAAAATGGGGTGTGTTTGGCACTAAGTGCTCAACTTGGGTGGGGCGAGAATAAGAAACACAAAAATAAAAATATAAGTATAGGTAACAAGCACTCTCCCAAAGATTAGGTTTTTCTTCAGCCAGCCTAAAGGACACAACATCACTCAAGTCCGAGTCACGACTCTCGCCAACAAAACTCATTTGTCCCAATCTTGTTTCATGTTCTGTAATAATGTTTAAATAAGCTTATGCACTACTGGGAAACTAACACCATAAGCATAACCAATTACAAGAGACCAACCAAACGTCAATTTATGTATCCACACCTGGTTCTCTTGTAACGTCACAACAACAAAGTAATAAGTGAGATCCCTCGAAGTACTGGAACCAAAGAATACCCCGAGACACTACCCAGTGTCCCATCCCCCAAAAAGGTTTTTCATCAACAGAGGATCCCACCCCAATTCGTGATATAATCCAGGTAACCATCCGGTATTAAAACTCACAACCACCATATCCATAACACCACAGGATCCCATCCCCAATTTCATAACCACTGAGAGTATAAAAATAGGGGATCCCATCCCCCCCCACATCTCCAACAATCGTCCCGTAAAAGGAAACAACCAAACCACTACCACCGACACAAAGTAGGGCCATGTCGGTATTTTTAGATTTATAATATTTAAAACACTCCATGATTTCAATTTCTGTGTTCTTTACCCAGGGTTATCACAGAAAAGGATTTATCCTGGTGCTTCCAATACATTTAGCCGAATATACGTGATTAAACAAAATTCCTTTACACAGCAAGGGTTACCCACCATAAACATGATCTATTTAAACATCACCAGAGGTAAGTGTTCATTAGTGCACAGACAATGACCACCAACGACCTTGATTTTCAGTAGGTGTAAGATGCACAATTCAGAAAGAAGATCATAATATAAAACAACATCACCGATCACAACCCCCCTTCTATGTTTATAGAATCTATTCATTATCTTTATTTAGGTCTGTTTTATCCAATTCTACAGAATCAAAAGCACCCCCACCCCGCATGATACACAAAAGACAGAGGATAAGGAGAAATTCCCTACTTGTTCATCAATGATCGATGCTTAGGCCGGGCGCAGAACTTCACACATAACGATGCAGCTCGCCTGAATGAAAATCACCCCGTCTAAACAAAGGGTACTCCTCGTAGAGGGTGATCGATAAAAGAAGAACCCATGGTGAACCACTTAGTTATAAGGGTCATGGACGGTTGAGATAAGAATGTGAAACCGCATGAGCGGGGGTTGTGGGTTGAACATGTGGCCCCACATGTCATTAGAGGTCGGGCGGTTTAACTGATGCACACACCAGGATACCTCTTTAAATATTTAATTAAACATTTATGGATGGTTACCAGGATTTAAAAAAGGCTTAACCGAGTCAAAATCGGGTTTAAAATACTATTTGTGCAAGAAGGTGTGGTACTGAAATGAACCCACGGGGATAGGCCAGAGCCCCCGGTAGGTTAGAGCTACCGGTGGGTGACAGCTACCAATAGCCGAGAGCTACTGGTAGGCTGCAGCTATTGGTAGACTGAGCAACTAGTAGACAGAGCACAAGGTAGGCCGAGCTACTGGTGGACAGAGCGACCAGTAGGCCTGCTACCAGTATGCTAAGGCTATCGGTAGACAGAGCTACCGGTAGGCCTCCTACCGGTAGGCTAAGGCTACCGGTACACAGAGCTACTGGTAGGCCTCCTACCGGTAGGCTAAGGCTATTAGTAGGCCTACCATTAGGCCAACGTCACCGATATTCCCATACCAGAAAACCCAACATGAAATTTTTACAAAGTAATGGACCCCTAAAAGTTGGGCCATTACACAAACCATAGGTGGGTGAAATAAATTGAGACAATTTTTTTTGTTTTATTAATGTGTGGTATAATTTGTTTTATATAAAATTTATCCATAAACTGGCAAAAAACTCCCAACTATCACATTTAAGGTGCCAAATAAAAAAACAATTATCTTAATATTCTATTTTCCTTCCAAAATGTAATGAATAAATTTTTATATTAAAATAAATTATTTCATTTTAATTAATATGTATATGAAATTATATTATATTTAATTATAATTTCTAAAAAATTACACATGATGACTTCATAATGATTTTAAAAACATAACGTGCTTTTTAAAGAGGAAATTTTCAATTTTACACAAAAAATAAATCATTTAAAAAGTTTTTTATAATATTATTTCACATAATATTTATATAAATATTATAAACATATATCTGAAATATAATTTTAGTATTATATATTTGTTTTCAATAAAAAATAATATTATTTTTATTATATAATTAAATAATTACTATAATGTTCCAATTTTAGGTTTTCCAATATGATTAATTTAATTTTGAAATTCAAATTTAATTATATGTTATCATTAAAAAAAATTAGAAATTAATATTTCTATTTTTAATATAATTGAATTTTAGGGATGTTTCTATTAATATCCTACAATCACATGAATGTGAACGTTTTTCGAGATGATAAAGAACATTAAATTAATAGTATACAAGATTTGGGCATCAGTTCACTAAGAATACAGTTTTTATGATAAATTTCCATGGGCAAATAAATATAATTTGATGGAACAATTAAATTAATCATTCATAAAAAAATTTCATTATAAAATCAGGGAAAACATATATAATAAGTTACATTTTATAAATTTATTATGGTGGTGGGGTAGTCTGTTATCACTGCATATGTGAAAAAAATCCCATTTGAATTGTTTTTGAAAAAATCATTTTAAAATTATATAAAAAATACATTATAACTATTTTAAAAAATAATGGATAGCATAAATATTCAATAATTAATAATTTAATAATTAAAATTACATAATAAAAGAATTTTTTAAAAACTTGTACATGGTATAGAGGTTTGTAATATTTAAATTGAAATAATAATAAACTTCTATTTTAATGATTATATATAATAATTACAGTAAAAAAGTCTGTAAAAATTGGTAATTTTTTTTAAATCACATAAACACCAATAAGATAATAAAAATATTGTAGCTTACTATGGGTATATGAAAATATTCATTCAATAATAGATAATCAAACCCCCAAAAAAGTGAGATTGTAAAAGACATTATTACCTCTTAAAAACATTAAAATTATAAATAATCAAAGATTAAAAGAAAATTTAAACTTAAAACATCATAAATGAACATATATTTATTTTAAATAAACCAAAATCTCATTATATACAACACATAAATGTGAATATGTGAAGATTAACAAATATGTCCCAATGTAGGGGAAATTGAAAAAAACTCCCTTACATCATGGTTCTGTTATGTGGATTGCTCATTAAAAACCTATATAATGGTTCTTAACATGTTATTATTTTATATAATAATAAAATTAGTATTTATAAATTTATATATGATCTAATTATGACATCAATAAATTTTTTTAGTTATCATATTTCATTATTTTCATTCTTATATGTGTTACTCTCTTTATTTTCTCATGCTTCATTTTCATTAAAATGTACAGTTCTTGTGAATTAGATATATATAAAGAAAATAAATAATTATATAAATGTCAAAAATATCATATTTAAAAATAATATAATTTGTTTTCCATTCATATATTTTGGACTTGTAAAATGAATCACATCGCTTCATGAAGAGAGTAGGATATACGTGTGCAAGAGAAAAAATATTATTCACATAACATCTGAATGGTTAAGGAATATTATGAAATATTAATTTCAAACAATTCAAATCATTTCATAATTATTATATGAATTTATTAATTCTATAATTATTAATATACATGTTAGTTAGTGATAGAAAATAATAACATTAGTTCATGAGGTGGTTTTCTTCTTCACACATGACCAAGTCATCCTTACACATTAGCGATATTTTTATTTCCCATTTGATGTATAAATAGATGGATAAATATCCTTCCAAAATGATGTTAAAATAACATTATATGGTTCAAAACTGTGTTAATATATTGTAAGTGTTAAGGAATAAATGAATGTTTTAAAAGATGAATGAAAAAAGATAGTCCTTTTTAAAGATGATTGCATTATTTTAAAGAAACTTTATATGGTTCTCCTCTTATGGTCCCGAGATTTTGTCCTTTGGGATGAAATGGAAGCTTATAAATTTTATAACTAATTTGGTGAGATATTTATAAGGTATTGGTCAGTCCTATTGTCTTGAGATGTGTTAATATGTTAGGGGAGGAACTTCCCATTTATAATTAGGTTTCAGTACTATTTTTTAAACACCAAAATATTAAATAATGGGACGTCACTCATATAAAAAGTGGATAAAAATTAAATAAATATTGTAGTAGAGAGAAATTAATGTATATAAAAATCTAAAAATCAGAACATGAAACTTCTTTTTAAACATTTTATGTCGTTATCCTCTAAGTTTATTTAATTTTAACATTTTATTTTTCACCGCACTAACTAGTTTTTTATCATATGTAATGAATAAACTATGACTAATATATAATAAGAAATATTATATATTAGAAGTCCACATATTCTAAACATGAAATATAATTTATTTAAGAAACAATCTCTATTTTTATGATTATTTTTAATGCAATTGAAATATGAGTACAAACCCCCATTTTAGCTTTAACTATAGTAATTGATGTTATTTGTTCATTAAGAAATTTTATGATAAATAATTTATTTATAAATATTATCATAAATTAATTATGATTATCCAAAAAATATAGTAATCTTTTTTAATTTTAAATCACATAATTTATCAAATTTAGAATAAAAATAAACTTGTAAATCATGTTGAAAAATTTAGATTCAATGAAATATTTTTCAAGTATAAGATTATCATATATTAACTAACTGACTAGTAATCACCAGTAGATAGATTTATATTCATATTGTTAGACATATAATATAAAAAATTTATTATAAATATTTATCATTAAATATTATTTTGAATAATTACAAGAGGTTGAAAATACTAATTTTTAATAAATAATAATTTTTTTAACGAAAATCATCTTTATAAAAATACCATTTTAACTCAACATTTTTTATAATTATTTATATTAAATTTATTTTTTAGATATTTATATTTATAAATTATATTGACCCATATTACAAATAAAATGGCAAATAATTACATTTTTTATTTTATATTATTCATAAAATCTTATTTCTAATAAAAATTTTGATAAATTCACTGGATGGTTATTTGGAAAAAAATATGTTAAAATGGATATTCAGAAAATAAAATAAAAGTTTTTTTCCATGAAATATATAATATATATATATTATAACCAAATAAAAAAGATATTCTTCATATATAATAACGGAGGAACAAATGTGACAAGAACAATAATCAAAACAATCAAAAAAATGAAAATATTACATTATAATTAATTATGAAATTTAATTATTATACATTCCATAATATATAATTTATGAACATTTCTATGTGAATAAATAATAAAACTATTATTATGATACAAGTATAAAAACATCAAGATTACCAAAATTAGATATTGAAATTATATAATAACTAACAGACATTCCGGTAGAGAATAATTGTAAATGAAATTTATAAGACGTTAAATATATTAATATTATTCTATATTATATGATCAGGATTGATAATATTTTATAACTATGATTCAATAACATTATTGAATGTCAAGATTTATGGTAAAATATTTTTTCTCTCAAATTTAACTCCAATAGAAATATTTAATATTGTGCACTATATTTTCACAAATATAGTTTAATCATATAAAAATAAATTCCTTTGATTATATTCCTTAAATAATTCGGGTTTTAAGATCCAAATCATTTTCACCCATTAAATGGTTTTCAATTACAATGTTTAATTGTTTTTTATTCAACTCCTATTGTTGAGATATAATTCATTCTGTTGAACTTATTTCATCCAATATTGGTTTCATTAACATTATGTGTTTTATATAGTACATTATAATCATATATTGTGGAAAATTATCATGTAATTTAAATCATTTATCTCGATAAAATTTATTTCCCAATAATTATATCACCATTGAGAATAATTATCATCATCTTTAATGAAGGTTTCCAACCATTGTCAATATTTTCAATTCAAACCAATGTTCTCTATTATAATTGGATAATTATTTATCTATTATAAAATAGTATCTTCATATTTTAATTATAATAATTTAAAATTCATTTTTTAAACATTTTATAATTTGGTATTCAATAATGATATATCAAATCATTAAAAGGCTTTTCCTTCCAATCAAACCAAATGTCTTATCTTCCACCAAGAATTTATTTTTAAAACATTTATTAATTTTAAATGATATATTATTTATGAATCACATTTAAAATAATTTTTCCCTACGTCATGACTTTATATTCATGATAATTACTTTTGACTGTAGCCCAAAAAATTTACTTTTTTTAATTAATTATAATATAATTTTTAATGTTATTTATGTGATACTATATTTCTAAATCTATTTTCATATTTTATGAAACATTATTTCTATGGTTTTATGGTTTCTAAATGGAATTATTTTCATCTATAGTTTAAAAAATACTTCTTCTAAAATTATTGTAAATGATCATGGAAATTTTTTATCTAAGAATTAATTTTTTAAAACAAATTAAAATTTTTATTTTCTATGTAATCAACCAATGATATATATTTTTATATGACTTTGATATTCTTTGTGTGATACCATAAAACATATTTATTTTCAACGAATATGAATTTTTATTTTCTATCATATAAATTATTTACAATGCCACTGTCTTACAAAAGATTTCACTATTAATATGCGTGAATTTTATTCCAATGGATTTTCACTATAAACCTATATTTTATTCCATTTATTGGAGTTTTTTCTCCTAGATTCAATTAATTGATTGATTTTGGAAATTATAGGCTTAACCATAAACCATTATTATATATGATGTTAGTTTTTTAGATGCTTACAACTAAATTTATTTCATTTAATTATTGGGGAACGCTAAGAATTTGTAGAATGTTTTTTTAATATAGATTTTTATTCTATTACATTGAATACTGGTTATTTATTTTATATAATAACAATTACATTATATGATTAATACATTATAATTAACTAGTAATGGGTGGGGACAGTTATAGATATATCGTCAATGTGTCCATAGCTCTCAAGAGACAAATTATCTTGGGTATTTTGTTGAATGGTTTATTAGAAAAAAATATATTAGTTAGAAAAAGGTCTGTGATGGTATGATAATGGATTATATTATCATTATTTATTCACATAAATATTTGAATTATTTTTCTTCCCTTAATATTATAATTTCTAGAAAACCATTTTTTATTTTCCATGTCATCATTTCATTTTCATTTTTAATCATGGATTTGTTATTCATATATTTTCATTTTATTATATATATTTTATATGTTTTTTAATTCATTATTGAATATTATCTTTTAATCACTTATGTTAATTTATTCTAATCACATATTATTACCCTTAACAGTATTTTTACCTCACTAAATTATATGTTTCCAATTTAGTGTGTTATGGATAAAAAAATTTCACATGATATTTCTATTATAAAATTTCCTGTCTATAGAGTTTTTGATGATTCTATGGCTATATAATGTATCTATTTATTTCATTTAAAATGGGAAATTTATATTTTAGTTGTAAAATACATGGTATTTGTGTGTTTACGTTTTTCATTATTCCCTGAAAATCTGAAACTAAAATTGTATAGGAATGTTCTTGTTGTTATATATTCATTAACTCATGTATTTATTAGTTATTATGTATTAAAAACTATATTTTTTAACAAAGATATTATTTAATGTTTTTGTTTTCAGAACTATAACTGGGAGTATGGGTCTAGAGAATAACATTTGAATCCCAAATTATCATCCTTTAGAAACATGTTTAGCTCATTGATATCCTTTTTTACTCCATACGTGATATCTGTTTTCATTTTAATTTTATAAAATATGATCATTTATATTTTTTGATAAAAGCTAAAAAGGGTTTCCATTTCTATTTTCTTTATTTGAGGGATTGTGCAATAAATGTACAAATTAAATAAAATCCCAATTTCAATAACAATATGTAATAAAAAAATTCTTAAATTTATGATGATTTTGAAGAAAAAACCTAGTCGTGGAACATAAAAATTGAAAATTTGGGGGAGTCATTGCATCCATTGGTTAAACATGTTTATAAATATAAAACGGAAGTATAACACTAAAAACAATTATAATTAACAATGGGTAACATGATATAAGTTCGAGGATAACAAAATATGGTTATATTAATAAGGGTATAAAATATTTTTGAAATTTAATATAGGTAAACGATTTATTTTTTGAAACACACTATCAATGAAATTTTACCAAAAATTAGTAAATACATAATCATTTACTTGTTAACAAAAATAAGTATATGTTATCATAATAATGTCATTGAAATGAATTATATTGGAAATCACTATCTATCCAACCCACACCACATTAATAATAAAATATTATTTTAGTTATTTAATAAAATATGAAACCGAAAACAATATTTTAATAATATTAAACCATCTATAAATTAGTTATGCATAAAAATAAGTAGCTATTGGATGCATTAAAATATTCCATAAATAAAATTAAATGTTCTTTCATGAAAAGGGAATATAAAATTACATGTAATGAGATAAATAGAAAAATGAAAATTTAATAAAATAATTACTTCAAAAAATTTTTGTTTCATTTCCTTACTAGGGGTGATATCATAGGGTACCAATCAGTTTAGAATTTTTTGAAATCTAAAAATATACTAGATGCCTAATTTTAATTATGAATAAATTATAAAACATTGTAATTTAAAAAATATTACATCAATGAGTTCATTCTAAGAACTCTTCAAAATATCCACGGGAATGGAATAGAAATATAAGTGACCTGAAATTATCAGAAAGGGTTACATACAATATAATATATCATTAGTCATTATGGATTAATAATTATGGAATGGAAAATAGATGAACACAAATTCTCTTAAATCAATAAAATTACTATCATAATTAGATATGGTATAATCATTATCGAAATTCAAATAACTGAAAAAACATAGAATTTAATAACATGAACCCAAAATAAATCCATGGATAATATCAATTAAAAAATCTAATGAATATAAATAACTAAATACTCAATGAATGAATATTATTAATTCTAGATGTTACGATTTTATATTTCATTGTAACTTTATTTTTTATAAGTTTCATATGATAATTTTAAATATTGGGTAAAACTTATTTAATATTCCTAACTAATTTTCTTAATGGGATTAATCAATGCATCAAGGGGATATATAATTATGTTCCCCACCAATCTCTATATATAAAACTCCTTTATCAAATATCAAATGACATATTGAAATAATTTAAATTTATCCTTATCAATAAATATTTATATTGAGTAAAGAATATATATTTATTAATAAACATACAACTATTCATAAAAATAGTAAATATAATCATGTGTATGTTCCCAACCATTCTTGAGGATTTGTTTAGTCGTTTTAATTTATTATATTACCCTTGTTTTAATCATTCCATGATGTGGTTTCACTATATATTAGTTTTTTGGGATTTTTTAAATTTTTGGATGAACATGGTGTTATTAATGTTTAGTGCATGGTAAGAGAATACCATGTTGTTTTCCTTAGAAAACCGTGTTCCCATTTTGAGCCACATGTGGTGGTGAACAATTTGACCAAATTGTGCAGACACCAAACCATATCTGCAAAACCTAAATGATAGTGGATTTTCATGGTTAGGTGGGGTTTGAAAAACCACACACCCACATAAAATAAACATTGAATCCTAGAATTTGGGGTCATTATATTTAGAAAAACTATTTTTCAAACTCTAAATCCCCTCCAAAAAAACCATACATAAGGGTAATAAATCCCTAAAATCTTATTTAAAATGTCAAAAAACCACTAATTTATATATCTAATAACCATTTCTTATACTAATAAGAATTATCCTTATATTGTAGGCTCCTAAAGGGATTAATATGTTCCTAGAACATCATATAGTGTGAATCTATTATCCAGTGAATGGGATCAAACCCTAAATTGTAATTAATCTCTTCCACATTTTTATTCCTCTCTATACCATCATTCACTATTCATATAAATATATGATTTATTCCACTGTAAATTTGTTTAAATCATGGTTTTTATGGATATTATTTCATTGGATCCTATTAATAGGTTTATATCCTTCATCATCCATGTCGTAGTGAATGTATAAATTCATAAATGAATTGAGGGATATGGTATGGTAATTATTATTAAATGATATTGAGTTATCTTGTAGAATTTCTAATTCCAATAGTATAGATTATGATTGAGTGTATGTGAATTTACCATAGTATTTCCACATTGAGAAACATAATTTAAACTTTAAATAATGAATTAATTCCAAGGTGTTGTGATAAACTTCACATATCTCTGGGTACCACTGCATAACAAAGACTAGTCATTATGGAGACCAATCAGGTGTTCCCATTACACATGAAATTATGGTTTATGAATTATAAAAAGGGGAATGATTTTTAATGGAATTTAATTAATTACTTATATCATAGATAAAATTGGGATATAAATGGTGGATTTTCATAACAGGGATGAGTTATTTGTTTGTGAAATAAATTGAAATAATTGCATTAATAGGGAGTTAATAATTTTTTCCCATGTCTATAATTTGAAAAACCATAGTTGAGATTGATTAATTAAATGGTTCACCACGATATGAGTAATTGGAGAGAATGTTAAAATATTTTACAATGATATGTATATGATGATTTTTAATTATTTAACAATTATGTGTGGGTAAGGGAATGATTCAATAAATACCCATGGAATGTGGAACTAATTCATTAGTCCCCATAATAATTCATATGAACATCTATTTTTGGATCGTGTAATGATTCTCAAAATAACAATGGGGTGTTAAGATACTAATATAGGCCCCTATTGTATGAATGTGAAGTTGGAATTAAATGAATAATGAATCCCCATAACAGAATGAATTTTCCTATTATTATAGTGTATGGCTCACACTCTAGATTGGGTCGAAGAATATATGATTGGTTTATTCATCACTATGAATGCATGAGATTTTTGGTTGACCAAATGATGATAAATGTGAATTATGTTACCTATTTTTTTTATATTTATTCATTATACAATTTCAAAATAATTTAATCGCTATATATTTGTTTTGGAACTATTGGTGGTGGACTACTCATAATACTCACTCCCTTCAAGGGATAACTGATTGGTAGCTAAATAGATTTCTTGTTTGAAGTTTAAGATACATGAAGTAACATTATAATAAGTGGATGAGTTTGGATTTGGAATAGATCATGGAAGAAAAAAAAAATATAGTTTTTGGATCCCCCTTTGAGTTATTTGTGTGTCATTATTTTTTGATTTCATTACACACCTAATAGATGTATGGAATTACATATTTACTATGTTGAATTATGTAATTTTTTAGTTATTTTTTATTCATCATGTGACTATTCATCACATATTGGTAATGGTTTATTTTTTATCAATGTATTATCTTGGTTATTCATATACCTATTTCAACTATTGTTCTAATATGTTAAAGAGGGTATAATATCCCCACATTATATTATAGACACTGTATTCTATATTGGATTCTTTTTCTAATAGGGAGATACCCTTAGGTCATGCAATGAATCATCTTGGGGAACTATTATATGTATCAATGGTTAGAAAATTACAACACAATATGTTTAAATGATATATAGTTTAGGAAATAATAATACACATGATAAAAATTGTGGATTTTTAGGGGAAATATAATGAGACACCACACACCCTCAAATACAGATCTAGTGAAAACATGGGTGTTATTATTAAATAAAATGAATTAAAAAAACTCTTAAGATCTAAATTTTAGTTTACATGAGAACTAGGAAATTTTTAAACAAAACACAATATCCAATTAATATTTCTTCCACAATGATTCCCTATGGATGTAGGCTTTTTGTAAGTATCATTTTCATTACCCCTCAATGTAAAAGGGATAAATTTATTGACCCGAACATTTATAAATAGAATTTATCCCTTACTATATTAATTTCATAAAAAATAAACTATATTATGTAAATTAGAAACCATAATAATATATTTATAAAAGATATATTAATTTTATATGATGTGTTTGTATATGGTAAGGAAGATTTACTAATGAAATAGTTAATTGACCATAAGAATTGTAATATGAATATTATGAATAGTTAACTGACCAAATAAATATTGAACTCAATGATGAATATATGGATAAACTTTATGCAAATATTAATGGTTATATATCTAAATTATATCATATTATAAGTAAGAAAACAATTTATAAAATTATTAATTAAGTGTTGGAATTTTAATATGTTGTAAATAACTATTTACAATTTTATAATTAAAATAATAAATATAAAGCTATTTTGTTTTACTAATATTATTAAAAAAATAACATTGTGATGTCTTATGGTTTTATGGTTATTTTATGAGTACGTAATTATCTTTCAATGAGTTATAAAATCAGTTATAAATTTTAAATCAGTATTTTCTAATTAATTAGTGATTTTAATTAAAAAATATCTAACTAATATATAGAATATTAATTTCATAAAATGGACTAAATTTTAAAAATATATTTTTGTAAAAAAAATCGGGATATTTTTTGGATTATTGTAAAAAATTTATTTTTTATGAATAGTGAAATGTAATAATTTAATAATTAAGATAAATATATTACATATGGACTCATAGATGATTTTCTGCTAATTTTAGAACCATTTATTCAAATTAACATGATATAATTTCATTATTTAGTCTCATGAATCAAACAAATATTTTATCTTGTGAAAAATAATAAACTAATTACTAAAATAATGAAAAAACCCCTCCCCTCCACTATTAATACCAACCCTCACCCCTCTTCTCCTTAGAACTCTCATGCTTCATACCAAATCCAAATTATTCCCAAAACACATCCATTTCCCGTAATCCACATCCTAGAGATATTGGTCTCATAAAAACACCAATCCTAGGTTCCTTTAGGAGGATCTCAAGATGACAATTCAAGAGGTAAATCCTTCATCTCTTTTCTTTAAATTTCATTTCAGATTCTTCTCATTTATAATTCCATCATCACCCAAATTCATAAAAATTACATGATAACTCATGTTTGTTTGATATACTCGTATTATATCATGTTAGAGGATGAGTATTCCCTAAAATACTCCATCAATCACTTTTTCTTATTCGAAAAATGAAATCACCGTACATGTTTTTTCAACTTATCGACATCATGGTCGACACACATTCATTTTCCTTTTACACCTTCACGGATATTGATAAAACCATTAAATGGTTACAAATATATTTTCAATTTTATTTGACAACCATTTTTCACTTATAGAACTATTTTATGTAAATATTACTTAGTGATAAAGAAAAATAAGTTTGTTATGATAGAAAAACCACCAAAATAAAAGAAAAACTATCATAGTTATCTTTTTTATAATGATTCAACATCATGGAACAAAACATAATTCTATATAGAATTATCTAAATTCATAGAATATTATTAATGAAATATAATAACAATTACAGAAATTTTTCCAATTTTCTATAAACATCTATTCATGTATACATGTTAACTGAACATTAAAGATATGAAAATGAACTCTCGCTAAAAATGAACATAAACAATATAACTCATCCAAAGGCTAATAAAAGAACGTAATAAAACCATAATGTATAGAATTAATGTATTAAATGTTTTGGAATTACAAATTTATGAATATTATGTGACTATACATGAAATTAATGTAAGGATGATTTCAGACACAATTTAAGGGGAATTCTCATACCCAACTCCATTTCATTGAGTTTCCCCTATTTCACATTATTTATACAATGGATATTGGGTAATAATTACTTATTCAACATTATAGTACATTATATGAGAATGAAAATATTTTAACATTATTTTTTAAAAAACATAATGTTTTCTAAATGAACACATCATTCAAAATAAAAACACACCATTTACATCTCGATATTGGTTATACTTCACTCATAATTAATGATTATTAAATCTACAATGTTATTATATTCATAATTTTGGAACACAACGATAATTAATGTAATATTTATTAATTGCAAACCATTCATTTTTTTTTTGTTTTCTCTATGTCCATGATTGATAAATATTAAATAGGTAAATCATAATAACAAGGATGTAAGGATGTCACAGTTGCACAAAGAATTATATTGTGATTCTTAAATGTTATGATGGTATGAGTACACTTGGAATTATACTGTACATATTGAATTGTGTAATGTGACAAATTTTATGAGTTAATATGAAATATTCATGAACATTATGTTATATTTGTTCAAAACTATGTGTGGTAGTTAACTACTAATATATGCTATTTAAATTTTATGCATTTCCACATTCTGTGATTTTATCTAACAACTCCACTTATGATTATAATGAAGATGTTTTGATTATGATCAACCAACGTTATATTGCTTCATGTTCTTATTTATACATATTCTCAGATTTTAGCACATCCCTTTTTGATGTATATCCTTTGGGGTTTACTGTCACTAAAAAGTATTCAAGGTACAATAAAAATATAGAAATTAAGGAATTAAATAAATTAATGTGTTTAATGTTTTAAATGTTATGTATGTTCATATTTTTTCCTAGACACTAAACCATTTGTTCCTGGTTGTGTAATTATATTTTGTTTCCTTCCATTTTAATGTTTTAATAATAATGTATGAAAAAGAAGGGTTCTATAGGAAACATAAGAATTCAGTGATCTATAAATCGTGGTAGGGGAAAAACAATGAAAGGAGATTATAATTTCACATCATGGGTAAAACATGAGGAATGATATAAGATCAAAAACATTATGTAAGGACTCATTGAATGTCCATATGTATGGGAGCAATAACATCATTATAATACATGAGACATAAAATGATCATAAGTACATGGGCCATATCATGGTAGTAAGGATGAAATATAATAAAGATACATACATAAGAATTTCCCTATGATTCATCAACATTATATCCTAATAAATTTAATATACATTCTCACCATGTTATCAAAAATCATTATCTATAAATACTATACAGGTATTGTGAAAATTCATTCTACAGATATTTATTCTTTACCAAATGCATTGAAGGACTATAAGTGTGAACCCTTCCTATGTATGAATTAATGTTATCTATATAAGAGAAAACCAAATTGAATCCATAAATAATCATATAATGATAAACCCATTAGAAATCAATAGGTGTCCAATGAAATTTAGAAACATTGTCAGTAAATATCCATTAATTTAAATAATTAAGTATAATGTATTTAAACTATATAGAAAAAGGGTATGTTATTAAGTTAATAATTTTTATATTTAATCATGTGTATGTATCGATGTGAATAATTGTAGAATTATTTACCATAGAAACGTGGTGCTACTTCAATATATTAATACAATAGAGTATATATAAAAAATTAAATATCATTGGATTGATATCCATAGTTGTCTTAGATAAACATATATATAAATGATACCCATTATATATTGATAGTACTAAAATAATCATAACATAGATAAATAGATAATAAAATACATCATTGAAAACTCATCCAAAGATCTGCCCATCATATAAATGGGAATGGAAAAATAAATTCACAATAAGCTGAATTTTTTATTAAGGGTTATGTATATTCTACCATTTCATCACTAAAATAAGAACAATCAATATGGAAAAGAAAATTTCTAAACACAAATTATATCTCCATTAATTGACTTCATGAATATATAAGGCACAATCAATACTAAAATGTAATCAATTTGAAACTCATTCAATTTAAAAAATAAAATTAAATTATAAAACATCCATATATAACATCATATTAAAATTTTAATGGATTTTAATAACTAATCTCAAAATGAAGGAAAATAATTTTTTCAGTTATCTACCACATTATACCGCTACAGTCAATATCATTCACAGTGTGGATTATTTTAATTGAAAAAACAAATTTAATATTTAATATTGATTTGTCACATGAGACATTCATAAAAAAAAGTGGGAATATTTTTTAACAAGACACACACATCACTATAAGTCAAAGGAATTTATAATATATTAAATAATCAGTTTAATGAATTTATCAATATGACTTATCATTATATATTTATATTATGTAATGGCTAAAGATTTATCAACATTTCCCTAGTTAGTAAAAAAATCAATGTAAACATCATATGTAAAAATTTGTGTAATGATTATAAAATTATAAAATAATTCATGAATGAATATGGGAATTTCATAAAAAATAATTTTTATCTATGAAATAATTATACGAATGTCATTTTTTAGAATGTTATTAATCACAAAAAAAATTTGTATTGTTCAATAACATTTACCACATGCAAATTTTATATTCAAATCCACATGAATGAAAAATGATCATTAAAACATAATTTACAATAATTTAGGAATGAATCATGAAATTAAAGGTCAAATGGTTATTATATGATACCCATTTATGTTAATTAGTTCATAATAAAATATAAGTTTCAATGAAATGATATTTGAGATGAAATATCATACCTTATATTTTCTTTTTGTTTGAAACTGATATATCCTCCTATATAGTGTTTTTAAACTTGTTATTAACTTATAATATAAGACTATTCATATATATTATTTAATATATAATTTTGTTATAACATCTTATCACCCATTTATAAATATTCATTTATTATTTTCATTGATTTAGAAGATAAATAATTTTTTTCCCAACTGTGTTTTTCCTTAAAGATATAGTTCATACAAATATTTTTTATTATCATAATATATATGTTTATAATAATATCATAATAATAATATATATAAAAAATTATTATTTTATCAAAAATCATGATTTATGGTAATGAAAATGGTAGAACATTCTGATCATGGAGATAGTAGTTCAATAGCATGCATGGGTAATGTTTCCATTTTATTATGATCATTATGGAATGGGGTAACTAATATTTTAACTTTATATAACTATAATTATATCATATATAAATTTTTATGTACTTATTTATGTCATCATTTTGTTATGATGATGAATAGAGTGTCACATTATTTTGTAAGGGTGGGTGTCCAAACATACAAGAACGATGTTATCTTTATTAAGTTAAAATGAATGAAATAAAATGATATATATAATAATTTAAGAATGATAAATAAAAAATAATTTCATAATATTTTCAAGTATTTCTTATATATTAATTAACTTTGTCATTATTGGATTCCATGGGAAGTGTTAGTGAAAGACATATCATATCGCTTCTTGATGTGCCAGTCATCCATACACAATCGTGGGATTACCATGTCTCTTATAGATTTTATGGAAAAAACATATATTATATAGTTACTCAAGAGGTATAAATATGTTATAGATATTATATATATTCCTTTCTAAAATTATCATACTCATCCTATAGATATGGTAATAAAAAAATGACATCGGTTTGCAAAGTATTAGTCTTCCGTAAACAAGTACGATGATTTCGTAACCAATTTGACAGAAGTGGATATTGCACTATATTATAAATATATCATAATATATTAAATTAAAATATTTTATTCTATAGTTATTTGATAAAATTGACGTAGGTGTAGAAAAAATTAATATAATAATTCTAATAGAATAACAATTCAACATTTTGGTGTATCTTCATTATATTTTCATTAATTATATTCAGGATTATAATTTTTAACAAATAACGGAATCACGAAAGTGATTAAAAAATTTAGGAATTTATTTTTTCAGAATTTGGATAATCTAAATGTTTTTATATCTAGTATGAATTTAGTGGAGTGAGTAACATTTTATAGTTTAGGAGTAGTTGAATTCTTCTAAATACCTCAAATTATTTGTTTATGGGAAGATAATATTACCAATAGTGGATCCAAAATTGAAAAAAAGGTTTTTGTATAGTTTATATGGTAAATACAAAGCTCCGATTAAAAATAAAAGGTATTTTTAAGTATATGTTTCCTTAACATCTATGTTTCCCAACATTTACCTTAACAGATAGTCACTACCAAAACTGGTTTTCTAGGAATGTAAATTTATTATTTTTTACTAAACTAAAGTGAGAAATATTATAAAATGTAAAAGCAATGATTATGAATATGATATATAATTGACAAAGTAAACATATTATGTGTGTTGAAAATTAATTTTCTAAAAAATTCATGTAATGTTAATCTAAGACGCTTTAATTGTAATTGAACAAACCGAGTTAATTTTATACGTGTCATCATATTCATTATAAAAATGATATATTCCATGAATGAGAAATAGTTTATATTTATTATCATTTTTAAATAACTAGTTTTAAGATTGGATTTTTTTAAAAAAAATAATTTCAAAATTTATAAATTATTATAAGATAGCATTATAGTGAACATTCACATTATTTATTTAACATGAATTTTAAAATATCAATACAATGATCAAATTCAAAAATGTTATTATCAAATATTAATTAAATCATATAGTAATATACAAAACTAATCATACAAAACAATTCACTCAATTTATTATAAATATAATTATTAATGTAAAAGTTATTTTATTTTATCATCAAATAAATATATAAATCATTAGCATTTCTTAGGAATTTAAAATAACCATGTCATATCTAATAAATAGGAAAAGTAATGATAAAAAAACTTATCATAAAAAATAAATCTTATTATTTAAAAATGATTGTTTATTTCATATCAATGTTATTTATTGATATTGAAACGATGTAAAGTAACTTTTTGTATTTTATAATATTTAACAATTTAAATGGGTCATATTAAGGGGGAATATTAATGGAATATTTATATTTCTGAGACACTATGTAATAACCCATCCAAAAAATTACATATTCTTGTTATTTTAATCTATAGTAATTATAATTATAATCACAAAAATATTAAACTTTTAGATTATTTTATAATTATGACTAAATCATATATGGTAAACCCATACATTATAATTTTAATCATATAAAATGTATCCATTTTTATCAAACAAAAGTCTTTAAAAAACATGTTTCCATTTTATGAAAAATCATCAAAATTTTGTCCTTGAAAATATTATTATCTTCCACCTTAAATCATGTGGAAATCACATTAAAATCATTTGTGAGCAAATCTTCCATGTTTAAATCTTATATAATGGAAACCATTTGTTTAGTGTGTCCTATAAAAATATTTTAATGAACACATTGCTTTCACAATGAAAAGGAATTCATCATTACAAAATGATCATTGTCTAATGATTTTAAAATTAAATTATATTCATAAAACCAAAAAAAATAATTAATATTAAATGTATGTTATTAACTTTGGAAATTTTCTTTCAGTATTATAAATAGAATAATCAACATGGTCAACCTCCAACATCAGAGTACCCAATTCATTAGAGCTAATAATGTAACCACCCTTCCTTCGCCAATAATCTTCATTTTAATCCTTTGATGATAATGGGACCTACAATAATTTGATAATAAACTATCCACCCATATTTATAAAAAAATTTATAAAAAACTCTAAAATAATAACAAAACATGAATAATTTCTATATATATATATATATATATTCTTATAGAAAATATATCTTTCTTTTCTAAATCATATATTTTAATAAATGATGTGAACTTATAACGAGAAAAATATTAATTGACAATTTACATGTAAAATATCATATAATGAATAAAAAATTTATGTAACCATGATAGTGGGAAAATATTATCATTCAATATTAGTTAAAAATTATTACTTCTACATTTTTGTCGAAAATGTCATAAAAATCCTCATTTAGAATACAAAAAAATTTCTCCTTTTAGTGAATTTTTTAAAATATAAAACATTAATATAAATGAATTTAAATATTCATAATAGAATGTTAAATTTTATTTTTAATCAATTGTATATATCTATGAAAATAATGATAATGATATTTATAAGAAAATCATTAAAAATATAATTTGGAATAGAAATTACCCTATAAATATCGAATTAATGAAGTGTGAATTAAAAAAATGAATTTGTATTCTATATCCTATGTAAGTACACATAACTATTTTTAAAAAATAAATAAGAAAATAAAAAATCCTTTCCCACATTATATTATAATGAAAAAATAAAATAAGTGAATGTTTAACATGGAAAATTGAAATAGGGTTAAGAATTCACTTACCTTATGGATGACTTCCATCAAATGTATTTAACCTCACATGTAAATGATTATTTTTTTAAATTTATTAAAAAACAATATTTTAATTTAAAATACCTTATATGATATTGTTTTATCATCATACCACACGTTCATAAATAATATATCATTATTTTAACTGTTTTAGGAGATTTCGTTAGAAAGTTTTTTGGTTAGTTCATATGGGAATAATTATCAATTTTCATGTCAGATAAAACAATAAAATATTATTGGAATGAAATTTTATTATTACACTTACATTAGAGTAAATTATCCCATATATCATTTTACTAAAATGGAGAATGATTCATTTAATAGAATACTAATGGTAAATTTTATGTTAAATTTTTACGATTTTTCTTTGCATAATGAAATTGTATCATTTTATTAAATATCATTAATATATATTAGTTAAATAATATTTAATAAGATATAGTATAATTATTAAAATCATATATAACAATAATAATTGTTTCAAGAAAATCCATTATGTTGGTAAGGGGAAATGAATATCATTTTCCCTAGAGACGATTAACCGCCATAATTGTGAAAGTGGATTTGTTTCTTTCATTAAGATGATTTGGGAAATATTAATTGATATAATATGATTCATTAGGAACAAAAAAATCATTTATATAATTTATATTCGGAATATTGTTCTTCTATAGATATAGTTTTTGAGGAGAATTTAGTATAAAAAAATAGATTAAGAGAGATGGGTTTTAGAAAGTTACCATTGAATAACATTTCCTTGAAACACCACTTAATCATCATTGAATTGGTATATTAGTAATACCATCAGTAATGGGACATTTTTTATTGTGAAGTGAATTATTTTGTAGATATTTTATGATATACATGGAATGTGATGAGAATGAGAGTGGCAAGGAATGATGTTTATACTTGAGGAGGGGTGATTTTATGTGATTAAATAAGGAATATTTTAAATTTAAATCTAAAAATAATTGTAAGGAATTATTTATAATGATTTATTTTAATAAATAGATTTTTTTTGTTTTCTAGGAACAATGAAACAACCCATTTAAGATGTCGTTTTTAGGATTTAAGGATTGGTCATTTAATTATTTTTTTATTTTAATTATTTTCCAACAACAATGGTAAATATTATTTTTACTTGGGAAAATATATTGCGACTAAAAATTAAAATTAATATAATTCATAATTATTTTTTAGTCTCAATATTTAACTAACATTAACATGTAAAATTCAATTAATTTTAATAAAGAAGGAATTTGAAATTCTTTGCAAGAGGTAGTCGTAATAGAGGGGTGACAAACCCTAATTTTGGTATAGTAATGAAAAAGGAGAAAGAGATCATGTGTAATATCCCAGGTAAATAAATAATAAGACATATTTAATATTTATTAATATTTTTGAATGAAATATTTATTTTACTTTAAATGGGTTTAAATATTTGATCGCGTACCCAATATGCAAAAATAGTTTTCTTTGAAATCTTATGTTACGCACTAATAAGACAAAATTATTATTTTAAATGGTAGTTAACTCATAGTCATTGTATTGGCGAGAATGAATAAAAAACAATATAATCTTACATGTTTGTTAAATATAATTACATTTACCCAATAAATGTTAAAGGCTTTAAATGTCAGTGAATCTTATTTTTAGAATAATTTGCATTAAAAATGTTGATTTAACACCTTTTAATTGGGAAAACTCATTAAATATAGTTTTGGACACTTTTATATGTTCTATTTGACTGAATATATATCTTCTATATAACCGGGACACCAAGAATTACTTTTGATAAAAAAAAATTTATTTTTATGATAAATTTTATTGTAAATGAATAGTGAAAATACTGTATTTTATTTCAAAAGTTCCTTTTAGTATAATTTATTTATATGGTTATATAATCTTTTTAATTGTCATTAATGTGTAATTGGAATATTTTTTTACCATTTAATCCAAATTTTATCATTGGAATTAATTTTACATTGATACTGGACATAAACAATGTCAATCTTTTGATAGTTATAGGTTCTTAAAAACACGATATTTGTTTTAACAACATGAATTAATTTTAAATTAAATAATTAAAATTCTATGTTTTTAATTTGGAAAAATAGACATTATTTCTGAATTTGGAATCTCAAATATATCTTAGGATGAATTTTTGGTAGTTTTCTGAAAATCATAAGTATCAGATTAATAATGAAACCACTTAGTAGAAGTAAAAAACGGAATTTTTCATTTAAATGAAATTTTCACACTTATGTAAATTGAATTTGAAAAATCGTACACACATGGTTTTTATTAGTATGTAAAATTTGGTTTAAAAAGATGAAATTAATTTTTGGTTATTAGTATCTTTTGACTTTTATTTACTGCAGTTAAAGGTATATATGGTAATTCAAGGTAAAAAGTGTATTATAATAATTCAAAATTACCATAACACATGTTCTATCTTTATTTAATGTGTAATGGCTGACCATTGGTATCCTTGATTCTATTTTGGGACCCCATGGATCCACTTATGAATGATAATGTCACTTTATTTTAATTAACATAAAGTAAAGGCCAAAATTACATAAAACAATATCTCTTTGTAAATTAATTTTCACATGGTGTTATATAAGTTATAATTTAGACTATAAATATGAATTGGAAAGATAAAACTATTTCCTAAATCATGGAAATTTTTTATATTTTTAGACATCGATTAAATAAAATTATTTATGACACAATAAAGATGCATTGTTTACATGATTGATATATGATTTAAATAAATAATATTATAAATATGTAAATGACATAAAAAACATGTCCAATTCTTATTTGATGAATTTATTTCGACCTTGAATCTTATTATATTCTCCCATAATTAGTTGTAGACCTTTAGAGACCAAATATCATTATATAAAAAAATAATATTATCACACTTTTCTTAACAGGCCCTCCTCCCCCTTATAAAAAGACCTCACTTCTAACCAAATCCTCACACATATAAAGCCTTTTTCCTCTTCCAAAATCTTCCCAACTAATATCCCTATATCCATATCCTCATCCAATAATCCTTACTTTAGGCAGAATGCATTTCAAGATACCCTTTTGGTTCAACCAAAGGGAGTTACCCAAATTAACGAGTACCATTTCTCTTAACTACTATTCCATTATTTTAAATCTCCAACCCCTAAACACTTTTTATTTCTTTATTTTATAGAAAAAATGTATCCTAAATATACTAGGTTGTTTTTATGGAAAGCATTCTAACAACACATACACACACATCCATCTAATTGGTGAAGAACATAATGTTTCTATGGATGGAAAATAACGCCTCACGAGATGATGATTGTTATATTATCTTCTACTGCATATCATGGTGGCCATTAATATGGAACTATATTTTTATATGATATATATTATTTTTATGTTTTCATTATGCTTCTTTCTTCTTTGTTTATTGCATAAATTTATGGTTTCCATTATGGGTAAACACGATAATTTCATTTGAGGAAGTGTGGACTACCGCCCCCTCAATGTGATATGACTCATTAATGCCATATGTGGGATGTATAAAGGATGTATATATTGATATTATATATGATATTATACTGGAATTATAATATAAATATGTATTATTATTTTTTAATTCAATTGAAATAAGAAATCGAAATGAAAGTAGCATTCATCCGAACATACGTCTTACCGTCTCTGTGAACAATGCATTTAATTTATTAACACCAAATGTTACGTCGTATTATAAATAAATGTATATAAGGGATATATATGATAAATATTATATGTAAATCATTAATATATTTCAGGAAATAATGAACTTTTGATCATGTGAACATCTTGTAATTATATGTAGTCCATTTTTGACTCAAGTACCAAATATTGACAAAATGAACTTTATAAACTTAAATGATTACATAATATTTATAACAAGGTAATAACTGATATGAATGGAATAATAAACTTGAAAAAGGCTCTTAAAAATGTATAAATTAACATTACATTATTATTCATTAGATTAAATAATGATCGAGTCAAGTCTGACTCAAGGTAAGGGACATCATCACAATCTTCTTTCATTGAGGCATGTTTTGTTTTAATACACTAAATTCTTTTATGCGCTGTATAAAAAACTTTAACATTTCATTTCATTCAAAGGGAATCATTTACAAATAAGTATTTTACTAAATGACCAAAAGGAATGATTTTTTATCATAAGCGGAGACAATGACATTTCTGTCACGGCAAGTATTATTTGACCATTGGCTTCCTTAACAAGCCATAATGTTTTTAAAAGGATAAATAAATACCATATACTCTATTTATGTATTTTGGTATTGAATAGGATTTTGATAATGGATTTATTATTTAAATATCTTGAAATTAAATATTGTCATTGCTATGTGGAAATGTTATATTTCCTTTATAATAATGTTATGTTTTTTTATTATGTTATAGCTCTTGGGCATTGTTAACATATACGTGTGGTTCCATGATAATCCTTTTGCAGGTGAGCCTATGATAGCTCTCCAATGAATTGGGTAATGTGATGGAGGTAAACATTAATGTTTCTCCCAATAGATTTAGGGAATATAGTGTGATTAGTATTCCAAAGTGACTCCCTATTTAGTTGTGATAGCTACAATGAAAGTATGTTATGTATGCCAAAAGTTACCTTTATGATTTATTATTTCTATTTCTTATTCATAAATCTTATGAATTCAAGTGGTTAGTAATATAGTTTATGTTTTGAATGTATTTATGAACTAATGTTTTCTTTCTTTATTTTATAACCTTTACTAGGATTTTTATTCTCTTTCCAGGTTTTGAAATGTTTTTATAGGACATAATGATGAATAGGGCCAAGGACGGGATCAAGGAGAAGTCATGCTATCTAAACCATGGAACTAGACATGACTCTTTTTTCAAGTGTTTTTATTTTATGAAAAAAAGATAACTTAGTAGAAGTGACTACTTTTTAATCTTTTTAAATGTAATAGTTTTGTACTAATTATCTAAAACTCTAAACCTAAAAAGATCATCAATGTGAATTTTTCATTCAAATCAATATTATGTAATGTTTAAGGTCGGGTCCTTGTACCATGTATCAGAGGTCAGTTTAGATAACATCATGATTTTGGGTTTTGTTAAATAAATATCCATAAAGTAATTTATGTTAATATTGATGAAATATAGCATTTATAGATAAAATTTTACTTAGCCTATGATATTTCTGTGTTCAAAATGGTTTTCCATAGAAGAAACAGAGCTGATATGTTGGGATGACATCATGAAGATGAAAAAAAATCCAAATCAGCAACCTCAGATGATCAGAATTGGAACTGAATAGTTTGTTGCAGTGATGGCACAGTTGACTCATGCTATAAATTGTTGTAGTATCCAAGAACGAGATCAGACAAATCAACCATAAGGGAACATTTCAGTAGGAGAGAATTTCATGAGGCAACATCGCCCATCATTCAGACGACCATCTTACCATGTGCTAGCAGAAGGGTGGATTAAATCACTGGAGCATATTTTGGATGTCATTTCATGTTTAAAACATCAAAAGGTTTGTCTTGTTGTTTGCTGTTTTGATGCTGAAGATGATCAGTGGTGGTCGATGGTGAAAAATATCATGTATAGTAAGGATATTGATGTTCATGATTGGGATTAATTCAACGGTATGTTTGTTGAGAAATATTTTAATTTGGTGGTTTTTTTAGTATGGAAAAGGAATTTTTTGAATTAAGGCAGGAGGATGTCTCAGTGGATGCTTATGAAAAAAATTAACTCGACTGGTATGGAATGATCCTAATTTCATACGAGATCTTGATAGTAAAATAAACTGTTTTATCTCAGGATTAAACCCAAATTATCAATGTGATTTTTCTTCTTGTGAGTTCCCAATTTATGAAAAACGTGTTCATTGTGTGGAGAAGATTTAAATGGAGTTTTATTATGATCATGTGTTCTTTGACAAACAACAGAATAAGTGGTCGAGGTGGTATATAAAATGGAGGAACCCTTCAAAAAATTCTGATGGTAAGAATCATATGATTATAGTTTGTGAAAATTGTGGTAAAAACATACAGGGGAAAGCCTTTTTGTAACACCCCAAGCTTCCTTGGTATGTTTCCTTTCGAATAATGCAATGACGTGCATTGTACGCAACATCGTGATTTTAACACACCACAACCAATCAAACTAGCCGTTATGAATAGTAATACCTACTTTTTGAAATTATATATATTTTATATTTCAAAATGGACTTCATTTTTGGATTCGGAGTATCGAATTTAGCCTAAGGTGAAATTTTGGAACTTTTCGGATAGCTTTCATATTTTGATGAATAGTGAAAATTACTAAATTTTAATTAAAACAACTTTTTTAATCAAAATAATTAATAGTGATAAATTATGAATTTGAGTGGTTTTAAAGTATATTTAGAATATATTTTTACCATTTATTATAATGTTTGTCATTGGACATAATTTTACAATTAAACCGAACATAAACAAGTATCAATCTTTTGATAGTTATTATCTTTTTAAAAACACGCATTTTGTTTTTACAGCGGGAATTAATTTTAAAATAATTTCGGCCACTTCTGTGTTTTGAATTTAGAAAAATGGATTCCATATTTGGAATCAGGATTTTCAAATTGTGTAAATATGTAACTTTTATTTTTAGACATTTTGAATAATTACTACGGTAAATATTTTATTTACCATGGTTAAGGGTAAATCCGGTAAATAAGGGTTAAAAAAATAATATTATAAAAATACTAAATTACCCTAAAACGAGTCCTAGCCTTATTGGTTGATACAGGTTCGACCATATTCATCTTTGGGTCGATTTGGGGACCCCATGGTGCCACTTGTAGGTGATAGGGACACTTTATTTTAATTAAGTTAAAATGAATACAAAAATGACACAAGCATATATCTTTTAGAAAAACAATTATTACATAGGGTTATATATGTTGGATTTTAGATTATAATTATTAATTAGAAAGACAAAAAGATTTCCTACATAATAATATTTTATTTATAAATTTTAGTCATTAAATAATTTAATTTATGTATGACACAATAATGATGTAATAATTACTATAATAGTGAAAAATCAAAATAATTGTTATTATAAATACCCAAATAAATATAATATGAAACTTTTAATGAATTAAACTACTTTTTGTGGATAATATGATATATTAGGATTGATTTAATTGAATTTTTTCGAAGTAATCAATCTGTTATGAGTTTCAAAAAAATCAACTATTGAATAGTGTCAAAATTGACATAAAAGAGTTCTTAAAACAAATATTATATTATTAATTGATATTAAAATCCTAAAAATCTATGGTTCGGACAAGAGACTTGTATAATGATATGTTCATCATTAATGGACCATTTGGGGGTCGCTTGGATGTATATAGTATGTTTATTAACCATATAATATAAAAATACAAAGAGACATTGTAAAAGTGAAACTAATTAACTAAGAGTTAATACTTAAAGATAAGGTTAATATAATGACCCAAACCTGTCTAAATTCTATTGGTTGAGTTTTTTTCGACCCCTACCCACATTAACATTTAAATAATAAACTTTGGAGCCATTATAAACCGAATAGGAATTTATTATAAATTAATATTTCTAGCTTCTCCAAAGGTGCCCCTCACCCCTCTTATAAAAGGGCACTCCTCCTCATTTATTCACACCTTCAAAGCCCTTTGGTTCGGCCAAACCCTGCACAAATACTATCTCAACTTCTCTCACTACAACCTTGAGCCCTTAGTTTGATCAGAAAGCCAACCTAAGGAGCCCTTTTGATCAAATCAAAAGGAAGAACCCGAAGAAGAGGTAATGTTTTCACCACCCCTTTTCAAGTTCCTTTCTTCTTCCACTTCCTCTTTATTTGTTATTACCATTATAAAATAATACCTCCAATATCATATATATACTATTATGTTATTATAAATATGGTACAACCATATTCAGTATTCTATCCATCCTTTGAATAACATGTCACCATACGTGCTTACGTACGGCTTACCGTCTCCACATCGTGGTGTAATTGTTATTCAATATATTATTATTTGGATGGGTATAATAATGATCTGTAACTCATATAAATAAGAAATATAACATGATAATGATTCTTTATATATGATATAAAATCCAATTATATATTATTATCAAAAGAATGATATTATCGCTGGTGCGTATGTACGGACTACCGTCTCCACGAACGAAATGAGATTCATTGTCCATCATATCCATTCAAGTATAATTATAATTTGATGATTTAAAAATTGTATCTAAGGACTTGATATCATTCTAGATATGAATAATATACATCCCATTAATAACGAATATGGCTCACATAACAAAGAGTATAAAGTAAAATGAACCCGTTAACACCCGAAATGACGATAATTCTAAGATATTATTAACAAATCAATGATAAAAGATCATATATGATATCATATTAAAGTAAATTATTCTTTTATTATTCAATAACAATTATTTAACCATTATATAGGAGGTAAAACTACCATCGACCAAGGAAAAAGTACAATGTAAGGGATTTTCTTATCTCACTTTCAATTCCTTGAGATTTCTATTGTTAGCCACTAAAATATTGAAAGTGGTGTATTGTGTACTGCCATTTGATATATATTATAATGATTCTCTTTATATTCATGTTATTCTATAAATAATTTGTTGGTTATTAACTTTTGGCCATACGACTCAGTTGATTAACGTGGTAAGGGGTTTCTTATCTCACTTTTAATTTCGTGAGATTTCCATTGATCACCACTTAATTATTGCATGTGGTGTCTGTGTACTGCCCATGATTGTATTCATTGTGTAATATACTTTAATTTATGGGTATTTACATCATCATGGTATGATACTTCTTTCATGGGTGTATGTTTCGTATGTTACCTAATCGATAAGGGAATTTGAGATTTCAATTCCCACTCATTTGGCTTTACACATATTTCATTGATTATATTAATCCATGATTATGTGTGGAATCACTATTCATTTGATTATGTCATAATTTACACTCCCCTTCCTGTGGATATACGTTTGATACACATAATCACTCCATTGGTAATTCTCAAGTCATTGATATGAATTTGATAAGAGTAATTTTAACTCATTCACCATTTGTTGAGTTAAACATCCAATTCATTGGTGTTGTTTTTACAAGAATATGTGTGAAAATCCTTTGATTGTTTTACACTGAATATCCAATTATATTTAGTGTATTTATATATTTCACACATAATTATGTCGTTGATTTATCCTTAACCTAAGGATACGGCCTTTATGAGAGATTTCATCTCAATTTACATTCAATTGAGACTTCTTTGTTGATATACACCAAATCACTTTTATGTGGTGTATATAATGTACTTTGACATAGTATATCATGAATCCCTTTATTCTCATTATATTAAAAAGTTTTTATTACCTCAATTATTTGTACTCAAGTGTCTCTTTTGGTTGGAATCTCTAACTAAAATACCATTTTTTAAATGTTTTAAAGACTTATTCATCTAAATCATTCTCATTAATGTCCATGTTTTAAAAATTGTTTTAAGGATTTATTTATATGGACATTAATGTTTAAAAATTAAAACTCTTTTTAAAAAGTTTCTATAACAACCCATACATTACATACATTGTTAATACTTCAAAATTGAAGCACACTTATTACAACATATGACAAAACCACAAAGGACCGTATAGGTATAATGTCTTTAGAAACTGGGAAACATAAACAACTGGTTTATAAATCTTCTACAGTGTCTCCCATTTATTTCATCATATCTAGGGTCCCTTTTAGCATATTCTACTTAATATCCATCTTCCTAACCTGGGGAAAAGAAAACATAAAAGGGTGAGCTCAAATGCTCAGCAAGGGCAAATAAAGGAAATAAAAATCATATCATATCTTTTGGAAAATCATAACCTGCAAAAGAGATCATAAAATCTTTACATGGAATAAATCATAGAAGTGAAAATGAGATCCCCATAATCATAACATGAAACTTGAAACTTTTTGACTTGCACACATAATCATGGAAAATCATTTCTTGTTAGTCATGACTCATTGCCAAGACTATCTTAGTGGACAAAGTCCCTTTCTGAACCGAGTCACCCTCGTTCCAGTCCTGTTTCACTGAACCGGTATAACCTACCGTTCCTTCCATGTCTATCTCATGAGATATAAAACCTTTACCCAATGCATTTGAGGGAGATATTGGTCCCACCCATCTTATAATGAATCATTTCTTATGTGTGCCACATAATCATAAACAATACATCATAGCGTAATCCACGTAATAAAAATGGGATTCTTAAACAACATGACATCATAAAACAATTCATATAAGATAAAGGAATTCATAAAAATGTTTCCATCACAACATAATCAAATCCATGTAATAATAGGGATAACAACAAAAGCCTTTTATTGTCTTAGATGGAAAATAATTTTGATAAAATACTTGAACTCCATTCTTGAGGAAAATATCATTTCTACTTCAAAAACATTTTTCCTTTCATAACATGTCATACGACTTTAAAATAAAAGAAGCTGATTAAAAATAAACATGAAAACTTGTAAAGGAATCTTCTTGTAAATAATGTTTTAAAAATACATTCATGCCGTATAAGTTAAAAAAAACATTCTTCGTACTTTTGTCGGAAAAGTCAAAAAGTACCTCGTATGAAAAACGACAAAAGATTCCTTTCATTTTTTTTACTAAAAACTCACTGAAGGGTAAAAATGGATTTAAACAATTGTAGGTGGATGGAAATAATATTACATATTTATGAAACATGGATGTGGATGATAAAATACACCCCAGTAAATACTTACGAATAAACAATCTCGGATAAAAATGAGATTGTGATATTTCCCTTACCTTAGGTACGATTTGCTTTGTACGTGTCCGAATCTCCTGTATAATGGTTTAAATAATGTTATTGACTTATTCCAGAATCATACATATTGATATGATATCATATATGGACATATTCTTAGCTTCTTGTTAGTAATATTTCATTGTTACTTGTTACTCGGGTCTTTGTTGCCTTTTGTTCTTATGCGTGTTTTGCCGGATACATTCTTATTCTTCTTTTAAGGTTATAGATACCTTATATACAGAATGGTATTAGTGTAACATATATCATATTTATTCATTCAATTCATTTATATAATTACTATGTAATGATGATCATGTAGAACGAGTCGCATCACATCGTGGAGACGGTATTCCGTACGTACGCACAAGTGATGATATCGTTCCTATGATCGTGGAACTGTATTGGAGTATATATATATTATTTCAGTATCAATATTACTTTATAATAATCATAAATAGTTACTCATTACACCATTATACCCATCCTTGTAAAGTTATGGTGGAAAAATAGATTACACCACGGCGTGGAGACGGTATTCCGTACGTACGCACGCGCGCTGATTTCATTTTTTCATGGGATGGATAGAAGGTGAATTAGGGTTGTTTCATATTTATAATAACATATCAGTATTTAAATAATACTTATGTTATTACTTTATCATGAAACAACTAAAGAAGAAGAAGTTGAAGAAGAAAGAAATTGAAAAGATCGGTAATGGATATTACCTCTTCATTGGAACGCCACTTTGAATCCTCCACTTAGGGAACTAAGATTGGTCTTTGAAGAAGACCAGGACCTCTAGGATTATTCTAGAGAAGTGGAGAGGAGAAAATGGCAGGGGTTGGCCGAGCTTGAGTGCACAAATTGGTGTGAGGAGGAGAGGGAGGATGTGCCCTTTTATAAGGGAGGAGAGGGGCACCTTAGGAATATCTCAAAATATTTTTTTATCTTAAAGTAAAAAATCGGTTTATAATGGTTCCAAAGGGTCTTATTTGGATGCTAAAGTGGGGATGGGTCGAAAGCCTATCAACCAATAGGATTTATACAAGTTTAGGGAATTATTTTAACCTTATCAATTAGATTTAACTCTAAGTTAAATAATTTAACTTTTACTGTGTCTTTTTGTTTTCTTTCACTATATGGTTAATACACTTACTATAACATGCCAAACGAACCCCAAATTGTTTATTATTAATATATATATCCTTATCTAAGTAATTTGGCCGAACCTTAGATTTTTAGGAATAAAATAACAATTAATAATATAATATTTGATTTAAAAACTATTTTGTGTCAATTTTGGCAATATTTTATATATGATTTTTGTGAAAGTAATAACAGAATAATATGTTCGAAAAAAGTTGATTAAATCAACATTAATATATCATAGTAACCTATAAAATTAGTGTAATTCATAAAAAGGCTCAAATTACATTTATTTTGGTGTTTATAACATCAATTATGAAAATCTTTCATTAATAAGATAATTACTGCATCATCATTGTGTCATAAATAAATTAAATTATTTAATGTCTAAAAATTACAAATAAAATACCATTATGTAGGAAATATTTTTATCTTTCTAATGAATATTTATAGTAGAATTTATCTTATGTATAACCCCATATTAATAATGATTTACTTATTAAACTTTGATTTTAACTATTTTAACCCTTCTTTAAATAAATTAATAATAAATGTCCTAATCTAATCCAAGTGGACCGAAATGGTCATATTTTATTCCTAAGTTTGTTTTTGGTCGAATTAAACTTGTCCAATAGAATTAGGACATGTGTTAGGGTAATAGTAATATCATATTTACCCTTAGTTACCCTATTTACTATTAACCGCAGTAAAAAAAGTAAAAAGTTACTATTCACCAAAAAATTATTTTTATCTCATTGAACCACATTTTACTTATTGATATCAACCGTGTCTATCGGATTTTTGAAATTCTATTCACAAAAGCGGTAAAATTAAGTTTTATGCAAAATTCATTTTTTAACCTACCACTTAGTGGTTTCACTATTCATCAAAAATTGAAAGTTTTCAGAAAAATACCAAAATTTCACCCTAGGCTAATTTCGATATTCTGAGTCCAAAAATGAAGTCCATTTTGAAAAATAAAATTTATAAAATTTCAAAAAGTGATAATTACTATTCATAACTACTTGTTTTAATAGCATATTGTTGTTTAGTGAAACTCGGTTTTGCGTACAACGCAAGCTATCGAGGAAGGTCGCGATTGCGTGTAAAGAAAGCCAAGAAAGTTTTCTGTAGAAAAAGATTCCTTTGATGATTAATATAACAAAAAAGTCTCGGGTGTTACATTCTACCCCCCTTAAAAAGAATTTCTCCCTCGAAATTCGTCACTTTGTAACAAACAGATGAGGATACTTCTCCCTCATCATATCCTCAAGCTCCCATGTAGCTTCTTTTAATTGGTGGTTCCTCCATAAAACTTTCACCAAGCGAGTGGTCTTGTTTCGTAGGACTTTTTCTCTACGATCCAGAATCTCTATCGGCTGTTCTTCATAATAAAGATCTTGCTCCAGCGGTACAACTTCTGAGCTGAGTACATGTGAAGGATCTGGTATGTACTTTCTCAGGAGAGATACATGGAACACATCGTGAACTTGAGAGAGATTCGGTGGAAGCGCCAATCGGTAAGCTACCTTTCCAACACGATCCAGTATTTCGAAAGGACTGATATATCTAGGGCTCAACTTCCCCTTCTTTCCAAATCTCATAACCCTCTTCCAGGGAGATATTCGTAAGAACACTTTATCGCCCACTTCAAACTCTAGGTCTTTTCTTCGGTTGTCGGCATAACTTTTATGTCAACTCTGAGCTTCTCTTATGTGTTGTTGAATAGATTTGACCTTTTCTGCCATTTCATCAATGAGATCATTTCCTAATAGCTTTTTTTCCCCAACTTCATCCCAGCAAGTTGGAGTCCTGCATTTCTTTCCATAGAGAGCTTCATAAAGAGCCATCTGAATACTGGAGTGAAAGCTATTATTATAAGAAAATTCCACCAAAGGTAGGTGTTGATCCCAACCTCCTTTGTAATCCATAGAGCAAGCTCTCAACATATCTTCTAGGGTTTGAATTGTTCTTTCAGACTGACCGTCTACCTGGGGATGATAAGCAGTGCTGAAACTCAACTCTGTATCCATAGTATGCTGAAGACTTCGCCAGAACATCAAGGTAAATCTTGTATCCCGATTAGATATAATAGAAAGTGGTACTCCATGTAATCTTACCACTTCCTTTACATATATCTTGGCAAGCTGATCTAGAGAGAAATCCTCTCTAATAGCAATGAAGTGTGCAGACTTTGTAAGACGATCAACTATGACCCAGATAGCATTATTGCCTTTGGATGTTTTAGGAAGTCCTGTGGCAAAGTCCATAGTGATGTTTTCCCATTTCCATTCGGGTATGGGTAATGGTTGTAACATCCCCTTAGACTGTTGTCTCTCAGCTTTAACTTGTTGAAAAACCAAGCATCGAGAGACATATTCAGCAACATCTCTTTTCATTCCATCCCACCAGAAGTACTCTTTCAGGTCTCTATACATTTTCGTGCTTCCAGGCTGAATAGAGAATGATGAACTATGAGCCTCATCCAGTAGCTCTTTCTTTAATTCGGGGATGGGAGGAACACAAACCCGATTCCTGAACTTTATTATCCCATCACAATCAAGGTTGAATTCAGGAACATTTCTCACATTCTTTTGTAACTCGTCATCTTCTTTCTGTGCCTCTATAATCTTCACATGTATAGATGGTTGAACATTCATTTGAGAAAGATAAGATTTTTCCCCTTCCATTATAATTCCAAGATCCATCCTTTGTAAATACATAAATATTGGATCTTTTGTGATCCTCATCATGGATAAACTAGCATGGTCTTGTCGACTTAATGCATCTGCCACCTTGTTTGCTTTCCCAGGGTGGTAATGGATTGAGCAGTCATAATCCTTAATCAGCTCCAACTATCTTCTTTGGAGCATATTCAGCTCCTTTTGTGTGAAAATATACTTTAAACTTTTATGATCAGTATAAATATCACACCTTTCACCATAAAGGTAATGCCTTCAAATCTTTAATGCAATGATTACCGCAGCCAACTCCAAATCATGTGTTGGGTAATTTTGCTCATGGATTTTCAACTGTCGTGAGGCATAAGCTATCACCATATCATTTTGCATAAGAACACACCCCAATCCCTTCTTGGATGCATCACTGTAGATCACAAACCTTTCTCCACTACAAGGCAGTGTGAGCACAGGTGCACTGGATAACCTTCTTTTCAACTCTTTGAAATTCTCTTCACATTCCTCTGTCCAGAAAAACTTAACTCCTTTCTGAGTCAACTTGGTGAGTGGATTAGATAATCATGAAAAATCTTTTACAAAACGTCGATAATATCCAGCCAAACCAAGAAAACTTCAACTCTCAGTTAATTTTGTTGGTCTCGACCATCTTTCGATAACCTCTGTTTTTGCTGGATCCACAGATATCCCCTCTTTTAAGATTATGTGACCCAAAAATGCAACTTTTTGAAGCCAAATTTCACACTTGGTAAATTTGGCATAAAGATTCTCCTTTCTCAAGGTCTTCAATATAATTCTCAAGTTATCTTCATTCTCTTCCTTGCTCTTTGAATAGACAAGAATATCGTCTATAAAGACTACCACAAATTGATAAAGATAGTCTCTAAAGACTCTATTCATTAGATCCATGAAGATAGTTGGGGCATTAGTAAGACCAAATGGCATCACTATAAATTCATAGTGTCCATACCTTGTACGGAAAGCCGTCTTTGGTATATCCTCCCTTTTGACCCTTAATTGATGATACCCTGATCGATGATCAATCTTGGAAAAGTATTGAGCTCTGCGTAGTTGGTCAAATAAGTCATCAATGTGTGGGAGAGGATATTTGTTCTTGATAGTGATCTTGTTAAGTTCTCGATAATCAATGCAGAGTCTCATTGATCCACCTTTCTTCTTAACAAATAGAATAGGTGCTCCCCAAGGTGACGCACTAGGGCGTATAAATCCCTTATCAATATTCTCTTGGAGTTGCTTCTTCAATTCCTGCAACTCAATTGGGGCCATTCTATAAGGTGTCTTTGAAATAGGCAATGCACCCGGTATGAGTTCTATTGAAAACTCAACTTCACAATTTGGTGGAAGACCCAGTAATTCTTCCAGAAAGACATCATCAAACTCCCGTACAATGGGCATATTCTTAATCGTTAGTTTCTCACCAACCATTTGAGATAAATAACCTTCATTTAGTGGAATCAAGACCCATAAGATGGAAGGAATTTCCACTGGAAGGTTATGTTCATCCTTGCATTGATAGACGATCGTAGATTGATCTGGAATATGAAATGTGACTTCCCTTCTTTGGAAATTGATATGAGCTCCATGTAGAGAAAGACAATCCATGCCAATAATCACACCAAATTCCACTAAAGGAAGGATCACAAGATTTGGAGGAAGCACTTTCCCACAAACTTCGATCGGAGAAGAATTATAAACTTTTGATGCGACTGTTGTGCCATTAGGTGTTGTCATAGCTAACTCAACATCTAATTGTTGAGGTAATACGGTGATACCCTTAGAAAATTCTTTATAAATAAAAGAGTGGGTGGATCCAGAATCAAATAAAACATTTGCTACTTTAGAGTGGATGGTAAGTGTACCTTTCACCACTTCGTTATCGTACTCCACATCGCTGATAGAAATTGCATGTGACTTTCCTTTGTCTTTAGCCTTATGATTTTGTTGACGTCGACCATCATCATCAACCCTTGGATTTGGGCATTGATTGGCATAATGCCCCATCTCCTTGCACTTGCAACATTGAAGTGTAGTAGGTTCATTCTGTGTATCCCTTCCTTTGTTTGCATCATTAGACATCTTCTTCCCATTATCGCGGCATTCAAATGCCCGATGACCTTCCTTTCCACATTTAAAACATTTACTTGTCCCTTTAAGACAACTCCCTCCATGTTTCTTTCCACACTTTGAGCATAAGGGAAAGTTCATCTTCTTTTCAGTGTGCTCTTTAGATTTTCTTTTGAATTCCATCTTCCTCTTCTTATCAAACCCATGTGACTGATGGGTTACTCCAATCTCCATCTCGACTTTGAGAGCACATCGAACGATTTCCTCGTAGCTATTGAAGTCCCTTATGGCTAACGCCTTTCGAAGACTTGGTTTTAAGCCACTAAAGAATCGATTGATCTTACTCTCAGGTTGGATAATAATACCAGAAGCGTACCTTGCAAGTCTTGTAAAATATGCTTCATAGGTGCCAACAGATTCATCATCCCTTTGCTTCAGTTCAAGGAACTCTTTCTCCATCTTTGTTCGGAGAATACGAGGGAAGTACTTATTGAAAAATAAGTTCTGGAACTCCTCCCATTCCATAGACTCAATTTCATCCCTTTGCCTCGTATACTTAATAAGATTCCACCATTGATCATCATATCCTTCCAAACGATACACTGCGAGGATGACTTTATCATGATCAGAACATTGAAGAACTGAAAATATCTTTTCAGTAGTACTAATCCATTGTTCAGCAACTAATGGATCAGTAGTCCCGCTGAAAGAAGGTGGACACTGCCTCATGAAGGATTCAACAGAATGTTTCTCCTTCCTTTGCTCGTATGGAAGTCCTGCATGATTCATAGCTTGAGAAAGTTGTGTTAGCATGGATACAAGATTTTTCATTCCAGCTCCCATATCGTTTGGTTGCTCAGGGGGACAATCATTTCATTTCCCATCGCATTCTGCATTAACACGGTTCCTTCGGGTTCCAGCCATTGACTACAACCAAGAAGAATAGTGTGGGTAACACTAATTATAATAGGAAAACCACATAATTCAAGAATAAAATTTTCATTCTTAAGGTCTTATCCTAGGTTATTCAAGGCCATTTCTAAAACACTAAGATTGTGTTCTATGCTTAGACTTATCTTTAGGGTTCTTACTAAGGCTTTCACATCCTAGTTTCCAACGGTTGACTATACCTTTCCTCTGATACCAACTATAACGACCCATACTTTACATACATTGTTAATACTTCAAATTGAAGCACACTTATTACAACATATGACAAAACCACAAAGGACCGTATAGGTATAGTGTCTTTAGAAACTGGGAAACATAAACAACTGGTTCATAAATCTTCTATAGTGTCTCCCATTTAATTCATCATATCTAGGGTCCCTTTTAGCATATTCTACTTAATATCCATCTTCCTGACCTGGGGAAAAGAAAACATAAAAGGGTGAGCTCAAATTCTCAGCAAGGGAAAATAAAGGAAATAAAAATCATATCATATCTTTTTTAAAATCATAACCTGCAAAAGAGATCATAAAATCATAACATGGAATAAATCATAGAAGTGAAAATGAGATCCCCATAATCATAACATGAAACTTGATACTTTTTGGCATGCACACATAATCATGGAAAATCATTTCTTGTTAGTCATGACTCATTGCCAAGACTATCTTAGTGGACAAAGTCCCTTTCTGAACCGAGTCACCCTCGTTCCAGTCCTGTTTCACTGAACCGGTATAACCTACCGTTCCAGCCATGTCTATCTCATGAGATATAAAACCTTTACCCAATGCATTGGAGGGAGATATAGGTCCCACCCATATTATAATGAATCCTTTCTTATGTGTGCCACATAATCATAAACCATACATCATAGCGTAATCCATGTAATAAAAATGTGATTCTTAAACAACATGACATCATAAAACAATTCATATAAGATAAAGGAATTCATAAAAATGTTTCCATCACAACATAATCAAGTCCATGTTATAATAGGGATAGAAACAGAACCCTTTTATTGTCTTAGATGGAAAATAATTTTGATAAAATACTTGAACTACATTCTTGAGGAAAATATCATTTCTACTTCAAATTTTTTTTTCCTTTCATAACATGTCATACGAATTTAAAATAATATAAGTTGATTAAAAATAAACATGAAAACTTGTAAAGGAAGATTCTTGGAAATAATGTTTTAAAAATCCATTCATGTCGTATAAGTTAAAAAAACATTCTTCATACTTTTGATGGAAAAGTCAAAAAGTACCTCGTACGAAAAACGACAAAAGATTCCTTTCATTTCATTTACTAAAAACTCACCGAAGGGTAAAAATGGATTTAAACAATTGTAGGTGGATGGAAATAATATTACATACTTATGAAACATGGATGTGGATGATAAAATACACCCCAGTAAATACTTACGAATAAACAATCTCGGATAAAAATGAGATTGTGATATTTCCCTTACCATAGGTCCGATTTGCTTTGTACGTGTCCGAAACTCATGTATAATGGTTTAAATAATGTTATTGACTTATTACTGAATCATACATATTGATATGATATCATATATGGTCATATTCTTAGCTTCTTGTTAGTAATATTTCATTGTTACTTGTTACTCGGGTCTTTATTGCCTTTTGTTCTTATGCGTGTTTTGCCGAATACATTCTTATTCTTCTTTTAAGGTTATAGATACCATATATCCATAATGGTATTAGTGTAACATATATCATATTTATTCATTCAATTCAATTATATAATTACTATGTAATGATGATCATGTAGAACGAGTCGCATCACATCGTGGAGACGGTATTCTGTACGTACGCACGAGTGATGATATCATTCCTATGATCGTGGAAATGTATTGGAGTATATATATATTATTTAAGTATCAATATTACTTTATAATAATCATAAATAGTTACTCATTACACCATTATACCCATCCTTGTAAAGTGATGGTGGAAATATAGATTACACCACGGCGTGGAGACGGTATTCCGTACGTACGCACGCACGGTGATTTCATTTTTCTGTGGGATGGATAGAAGGTGAATTAGGGTTGTTTAATATTTATAACAACATATCATTATGTAAGTAATACTGATGTTATTACTTTATCATGAAACAACTAAAGAAGAAGAAGTTGAAGAAGAAAGAAATTGAAAAGATCGGTAATGGATATTACCTCTTCTTTGGAACGCCTCTTTGAATCCTCCACTTAGGGAACTAAGATTGGTCATTGAAAAAGACCAGGACCTCTAGGATTATTCTAGGGAAGTGGAGAGGATAAAATGGCAGGGGTTGGCCGAGCTTGAGTGCTCAAATTGGTGTGAGGAGGAGGGAGAGGATGTGCCCTTTTATAAGGGAGGAGAGGGGCACCTTAGGAATATCTGAAAATATTATTTTATATTAAAGTGAAAATCGGTTTATAATGGTTCCAAAGGGTCTTATTTCGAAGCTAAAGTGGGTATGGGTCGAAATAATATCAACCAATAGGATTTAGACAAGTTTAGGGTATTAATTTAACCTTATCAATTAGATTTAACTCTAAGTTAAATAATTTAACTTTTACCGTGTCTTTTTGTTTTCTATCACTATATGGTTAATACACTTACTATAACATGCCAAGAGAACCCCAAATTGTTTATAATTAATATATATATCCTTATCTAAGTCATTTTTCCAATCCTTAGATTTTTAGGAATAAAATAACAATTAATAATATAATATTTGATTTAAAAACTATTTTGTGTCAAATTTGACACAATTTGATATATGATTTTTGTGAAAGTCATAACGGAATTATATGTTCGAAAAAAGTTGATTAAATCAACATTAATATATCATAGTAACCTATAAAATTAGTTTAATTCATAAAAATTCTCAAATTACATTTATTTTGGTGTTTATAACATCAATTATGACAATATTTCATTAATAAGATAATTACTGCATCATCATTGTGTCATAAATAAATTAAATTTTTTAATTTCTAAAAATTACAAATAAAATACCATTATGTAGGAAATAATTTTAGCTTTCTAATGAATATTTATAGTCGAATTTATCTTATGTATAACCCCATATTAAAAATGATTTACTTATTAAACATTGATTTTAACTATTTTAACCCTTCTTTAAATAAATTACTAATAAATGTCCTAATCTAATCCAAGTGGACCTAAATGGTCATATTTTATTCTTAAGTTTGTTTTTTGTCGAATTACACTTGTCAAATAGAATTAGGACATGTGTTAGGGTAATAGTAATATCATATTTACCCTTAGTTACCCTATTTACTATTAACCGCAGTAAAAAAAGTAAAAAGTTACTATTCACCAAAAAATTATTTTTATCTCATTGAACCACATTTTACTTACTGATATCAACCGTACCTGTTGGATTTTTGAAATTATATTCACAGAAGCGGTAAAATTACGTTTTATGCAAAATTCAGTTTTTAACCTACAACTTAGTGGTTTCACTATTCATCAAAAATTGAAAGTTTTCAGAAAAATACCAAAATATCACCCTAGGATAATTTCGATATTCTGAGTCCCAAAATGAAGTCCATTTTTAAAAATAAAATTTATAAAATTTTAAAAAGTGGTTATTACTATTCATAACGGCTAGTTTTAATAGCATATTGTTGTTTAGTGAAACTCGGTATTGCGTACGACGCAAGCTATCGAGGAAGGTCGCAATTGCGTGTAAAGCAAGCCAAGAAAGTGTTGTGTAGAAAAAGATTACTTTTATTATTTATATAACATAAAAGTCTCGGGTGTTACAGTTTCAAAGTGGTATGGGATGCTTTGATTCAAAAATCTATTTTTAAATGGCTTCTTGACAAATATTGTGACTTTTAAATGATTTCAAGAAAAGGGGGATATTACCCTCAAATTGTTTTGATGATTATTTTCATCTATGTCAACATCATTCATTATTCATGATTGAGGTTAATGTGATACAATACAATCTTCCATAGTGTATCAAATGAGTTATGTTGGACTGTGGATGTTCTATTTTTATACCATTCATGGTTTGTGGTTAAAGTATTGACATTTAGTATGCTAGTTTTAATATGAATGTTTATTTTATGCTTAAACCTATTCATATGAGGAATGCATTGGACTTAATAAGTGAAGGGTGGAGCCCGCTATAGCTCCTCGGTGCATCGGTAGGTCTCATGAGACAAACTAGTGTCTTGGCACAAGGCCTTGGCAAAATCTTATTTGTAGTCTTGGCACGAGGCCTTGGCTATGTGGTTATGATAGTCTGGCATTATGAATTCCATCATTATGAAAGTGGTTATTGATATTGCATGTGATCATTCGACTAGTATAATATCCATGTGAGTAAGTAAAGGGCATTATTTCATTTTACCTTTGCCATTTTATGCTGAAGTTCAAGTTTAAAAGGCTTTTGTTTTAGTTATAAATTGCCTTCAGTGTTTATTCTTATTTATGAAAGATTCTGCTATAATGTTATCTTTACTGGGCATCTGAGCTCACCCCTATCAATGTTTTCATTTTCCCAGAATTAGGAAAAAATAATTTATGAATGACCTGCCGGGATAGTATGAGGGGATATGAAGACAAGATGTTTTTTTTATGATGTAATGTAAAAATTTATGGATGTATCTAGTTATTCCAAGGCTACTAAACTAATCGGTCTTTCGAGACTTGATCTATCTCGTGATCATGCCAATGTTATGTAATAATGCACCGACTCTAGGTAACTAGGGTCGGGGCGTTACAGTTGGTATCAGAGGAAGTTTAGTACAAACCTTGGAAGCCAGATTTAGATAAACTCTGATTAGAGCACGTAGACCTAAGATGAACTTCGAGGATTAGTATAAAAGAAATTACTAGAATTTTGGTATTGTAGAGATTTTGTGAGTTTTCCGAGCAATACATCCCTGTCTGGATATGAGCAGGTAGAGGCGGCTCTGGCACCGATGTACCTAGGGGTAAAACCCGAAAACACCACATTGAGCTAGACTCGAACGGGAACTGGTGCACGACAACGGGCCTTGCTGCACTCTTGGTTACGACACTCTCGGGGGATATGCTTAGGATAATTTACATTTTCTTTACAAACCGATTTAAGTAATATATACATAAGATGAGAGTAAATGACCTTGGTTAATCCTAATACGTTTCAAATTGAGAATATGGTGACATTTTAATCTCTAAATGATTTTACGACTACTATTACTCACACAATGCTTTCTGGTTTTAGTCAATGGATGGATTCCAAGGAATTCATAGTGAATTTGAGAATGATGTACAAGGTGGGAACGGTGGTGGAAATGAGAAACAAAATGGAATGTTGATAGGCGTAAAAAATATCGTCTTTATGCCAAATCAGTTTTCCAAAAATATGATCAACAACATATATATTAACCAACTCCTAGACTCAACAAGGAAGAGAAAGGTGATAAATGATAAGAGCGCCAGCAATGGAGACCATAGAGAAAAGAACCCTCAATTTTAATCATGCAGGAAATGTGGAAAGAGACACCCAGGAAAGTGTCTCAATGGGACAACGAAATGTTTTACGTGCGGGAAGGAAGGACATAAAGTGAAGAATTGCGGAATAAAAATGAAGAGTACTATGGAAGAAGATAAAAATGGTCCCAAGAGTCCATTTACAGTCATTTGCTGTAAATGTAGGGGACCTGGCCATTACCTGAGTGAATGTCCTATTCTATAGGATATTTTATTGGTCAAAGAAGAAGATATGTGGAAATAAATGGTTGGAGAAAAATTAGCACTCCTTTTTGATGGGTTTACTTTGGAATAATTTTCTCTTGTATTTGTAACCCTGCAGTTTTCCATGTGAGAATGATATTTGAGGAAGAATTGTCTCTTCTCTTGTGGATATAGGTATAAATAACCATTTGGTTTTATATGATCATTGGGGTTTCAGAAAATGATAAGTTATTATAATTTGGGATGAAAATGCAAAGTATGATATAACATTTGTGGTTAAATTATGTTATTTTGAGGAATTTATCTCATTTTGGTAATATTATCAAATATTGTTTTTGAAAAAGGACAACACGTAGACCGTGTGACAACCCGTCGCGTCGGACAAAGATGTGGGAATCGAACCCACAACCAAAGTGCGATTGGGATTTATCGCCTACCACTGGACTACGTGAAGTCCCTGGTTAGTGTAACTATTTTTTTGTTAAATGATTTTATTGATCAATAATAATATGATTTGGGTTCTTATGTCTTATCAAATGAATACCCTTGGTATAGGAAAATGATTTGGTGATTAAGTTATAAATGTTATTTTGGAAGATGTTCGCTTTGTTGGGAACACTATATGCCCAAGGAAAAAAGAATACAATGGGGTTTCATTTGTAGAGTAATGGTGGATTTTTATCTACGTTTTTATTGTTGATTTATAGTGATTTAGGTTATTTATGGAAATGATTAACCTATAACAGAGATTATGTGATAATGTTAATTACTTTTAAGTATGTGACTTTAAGAGTATTTGTTGTCATTTGGAGATACAATGTAACATGGGAGACTACATAATCAAATTCTTCTATGTTTTGGGTTTCAATATTAGTTTTTATTATATTAAAGGATATTAAGGACAATTGGTTATTGAATGGTATCTATTTAACTTTGGGGTATTGTTGGTTTAATTTTAGAAATTATGATTAGTGGATATTTATCTCAATGAATATCCTTTTGGGGGATCATTAGATCATTCACTAACGATTTTGGTTTTGATTAATCTTCAAAGACAATGTAAATATGTGGTTTATCCTGCATGGATCATGTGATTCTATAGATGTTTATTCTAGCTCTTCCAGTGTGACCAAGTCTTCTTGAATACTCATCGTTTAAAAAAAATTGAGTTAGTGGTGGAAATTTATTAAAGAATGAAAATCTACTTAAAATGTAAGTATATCTCATAATTTTCTTAGTCAATATCATAAATGAATACCTCTTCCTTATGTAATTTAACTTAAAAAAAATGTTGTCCGTTTACTTTCCTACTAGGAGACTAATGGTCGTTTGTCCCAACACAAGTTTTTGGTTTTCTCATTGTTAACTTTCTCTTGATCATGATTTCTATCCCTCTCCATCAGAACATGACACATAGTTTATCATCCATATCCATGTTTTCTTACATGGAATCCTAGTATGGGTTATCTTGGATGACCCTTATACCTCTCTTTCTTTCTTTTAAAGTGATAGTTTTATTGACTCTTTTTCCGATGTGGGACTTTCCATTATATTCCCAAGAAAAATTTTAAAAATTTTGAGGACGCAATTTATTGAAGGAAGGGATAATGTAACACCCCAAGCTTCCTCGGTATGTTTCCTTTCGAATAATGCAATGATGTGCATTGTACGCAACTTCGAGATTTTAACACACCACAACCAGTCAAACTAGCCGTTATGAATAGTAATACCTACTTTTTGAAATTATATATATTTTATATTTCAAAATGGACTTCATTTTTGGATTCGGAGTATCGAATTTAGCCTAAGATGAAATTTTGGTACTTTTCGGATAACTTTTATATTTTGATGAATAGTGAAAATTACTAAATTTTAATTAAAACAACTTTTTTAATAAAAATAATTAATAGTGATAAATTATGAATTTGAGTGGTTTTAAAGTATATTTAGAATATATTTTTACAATTTATTATAATGTTAGTCATTGGACATAATTTTACAATTAAACCGAACATAAACAAGTGTCAATCTTTTGATAGTTATTATCTCTTTAAAAACACGCTTTTTGTTTTGACAGCGGGAATTAATTTTAAATTAATTTCTGCCACTTCTGTGTTTTGAATTTAGAAAAATGGATTCCATATTTGGAATCAGGATGTTCAAATTGTGTAAATATGTAACTTTTATTTTTAGACATTTTGAATAATTACTGCGGTAAATATTTTATTTACCCTGGTTAAGGGTAAATCCGGTAAATAAGGGTTAAAAAATAATATTATAAAAATAATAAATTATCCTAAAACGTGTCCTAGCCTTATTGTTTGATACGTATTCGACCATAGGCATATTTGGGCCGATTTGGGGACCCCATGGTGCCACTTGTAGGTGATAGGGACACTTTATTTTAATTAAGTTAAAATGAATACAAAAATGACACAAGCATATATCCTTTAGAAAAACAATTATTACATAGGGTTATATATGTTGTATTTTAGATTATAAATATTAATTAGAAAGATAAAAAGATTTCCTACATAATAATAGTTTATTCATAATTTTTAGACATTAAATAATTTAATTTATGTATGACACAATAATGATGCAATAATTACTATAATAGTGAAAAATCAAAATAATTGATATTATAAATACCCAAATAAATATAATATGAAACTTTTAATGAATTAAACTAATTTTATAGGATAATATGATATATTAGTATTGATTTAATTTACTTTTTTCGAAGTAATCAATCTGTTATGAGTTTCACAAAAATCAACTATTGAATAGTGTCAAAATTGACAAAAAAGAGTTCTTAAAACAAATATTATATTATTAATTGATATTAAATTCCTAAAAATCTAAGGTTCGGACAAGAGACTTGTATAATTATATTTTCATCATTAATGGACCACTTGGGGGTCGCTTGGATGTATATAGTATGTTTATTAACCATATAATATAAAAATACAAAGAGACATTGTAAAAGTGAAACTAATTAACTAAGAGTTAATACTTAAAGATAAGGTTAATATAATGACCCAAACCTGTATAAATTCTATTGGTTGAGTTTTTTTCGACCCATACCCACCTTAACATTTAAATAATAAACTTTGGAGCCATTATAAACCGAATAGGAATTTATTATAAATTAATATTTCTAGCTTTTCCAAAGGTGCCCCTCACCCCTCTTATAAAAGGGCACTCCTCCTTATCATTTCTTCACACCATAAAAGCCCTTTGGTTCGGCCAAACCCTGAACAAATACTATCTAAACTTCCCTCACTACCACATTGAGGCCTTAGTTTGATCATAAAGCCAACCTAAGGAGCCCCTTTGATCAAATCAAAAGGAAGAACCCGAAGAAGAGGTAATGTTTTCACCACCCCTTTTCAAGTTCCTTTCTTCTTCCACTTCCTCTTTATTTGTTATTACCATTATAAAATAATAACTCTAGTATCATATATATACTGTGATGTTATTATAAATATGGTACAACCATATTCAGTATTCTATCCATCCTTTGAATAACATGTCACCATACGTGCGTACGTACGGCTTACCGTCTCCACGTCGTGGTGTAATTGTTATTCAATATATTATTATTTGGATGGGTATAATAATGATCTGTAACTCATGTAAATAATAAATATAACATGACAATGATTTTGTATATATGATATAAAATCCAATTATATATTATTATCAAAAGAATGATATTATCGCTCGTGCGTACGTACGGACTACCGTCTCCACGAACGCGATGAGATTCATTGTCCATCATATCCATTCAAGTATAATTATAATTTGATGATTTAAAAATAGTATCTAAGGACTTGATTTCATTCTAGATATGAATAATATACATCCCATTAATAACGAATATGGATCACATAACAAAGAATATAAAGTAAAATGAACCCGTTAACACCCGAAATGACGATAATTCTAAGATATTATTAACAAATCAATGTTAAAAGATCATATATGATATCATATTAAAGTAAATTATTCTTGTATTATTAAATAACAATTATTTCACCATTATAAATGAGGTAAACCTACCATCTACCATGGAAAAAGTACAAAGTAAGGGATTTTCTTATCTCACTTTCAATTCCTTGAGATTTCCATTGTTCGCCACTAAATTATTGAAAGTGGTGTATTGTGTACTGCCATTTGAAATATATTATAATGATTCTCTTTATATTAATGTTATTCTTTAAATAATTTGGTGGTTATTAACTTTTGGCGATACGACTCAGTTGATTAACGTGGTAAGGGGTTTCTTATCTCACTTTTAATTTCGTGAGATTTCCATTGATCACCACTTAATTATTGCATGTGGTGTATGTGTACTGCCCATGATTGTATTCATTGTGTAATATACATTAATTTATGGGTATTTACATCATCAAGGTATGATACTTATTTCATGGGTGTATGTTTCGTATGTTACCTAATCGATAAGGGAATTTGAGATTTCAATTCCCACTCATTTGGCTTTACGCATATTTCATTGATTATATTACTCCATGATTGTGTGTGGAATCACTATTCATTTGATTATGTCAAAATTTCCACTCCCCTTCCTATGGATATACGTTTGATACACATAATCACTCCATTGGTAATTCTCAAGTCATTTATATGAATTTGATAAGAGTAATTTTAACTCATTCACCATTTCTTGAGTTAAACATCCAATTCATTGGTGTTGTTTTTACAAGAATATGTGTGAATATCCTTTGATTGTTTTACACTTAATATCCAATTATATTTAGTGTATTTATATTTTTCACACATAATTATGTCGTTGATTTATCCTTAACCTAAGGATACGGCCTTTATGAGAGATTTCATCTCATTTTACATTCAATTGAGACTTCCTTGTTGATATACACCAAATCACTTTTATGTGGTGTATATAATGTAATTTGACATAGTATATCATGAATCCCTTTATTCTCATGATATTACAAAGTTTTGATTACCTCAATTATTTGTACACAAGTGTCTCTTTTGGTTGGAATCTCTAACTAAAATACAATTTTTTAAATGTTTTAAAGACTTATTCATCTAAATCTTTCTCATTAATGTCCATGTTTTAAAAATTGTTTTAAGGATTTATTTATATGGACATTAATGTTTAAAATTTAAAACTCTTTTTAAAAAGTTTCAAAGTGGTATGGGACACTTTGATTCAAAAATCTATTTTTAAATGGCTTCTTGAAAAATAGTGTGACTTTTAAATGATTTCAAGAAAAGGGGGATATTTCCCTCAAACAGTTTTGATGATTATTTTCATCTATGTCAAAATCCTTCATTATTCATGATTGAGGTTAATGTGATACAATACAATCTTCCATATTGTATCAAATGAGTTATGTTTGACTGTGGATGTTCTATTTTTATACCATTCATGGTTTGTGGTTAAAGTATTGACATTTCGTATGCTAGTTTTAATACAAATGTTTATTTTATGCTTAAACCTATTCATATGAGGAATTCATTGGACTTAATAAGTGACGGGTGGAGCCTGCTATAGCTCCTCGATGCATCGGTAGGTCTCATGAGACAAACTAGTGTCTTGGCACAAGGCCTTGGAAAATATTATTTGTAGTCTTGGCACGAGGACTTGGATATGTGGTTATGATAGTCTGGCATTATGAATTCCATCATTATGAAAGTGGTTATTGATATTGCATGTGATCATTCGACTAGTAGAATATCCATGTGAGTAAGTAAATGGCATTATTTCATTTTACCTTTTCCATTTTATGTTGAAGTTCAAGTTTAAACGGCTTTAGTTTTATTTATAAATTGCCTCATGTGTTTATGCTTATTTATGAAAGCTTTTACTATAATTTTATCCTTACTAAGCATCTGAGCTCACCCCTTTCAATGTTTTATTTTTCCCATGATTATGAAGAAGTAATTTATGAATGACCTGCAGGGATAGTATGAGGGGATATGAAGACAAGATGTTTTTTTTATGATGTAATGTAAAAATTTATGGATGTATCTAGTTATTCCAAGGCTACTAAACTAATCGGTATTTCGAGACTTGATCGTTCTTGTGATCATGCCAATGTTATGTAATAATGCACCGACTCTAGGTAACTAGGGTCGGGGTGTTACACTTTTGAATTCATGAAATTACTACCAATGTGGAAAAATGGGACATATTGCTCGTAGTTGCACTGAAAATGATCATGGAAATGGTAAGAAAAAATCTGATTTACAGTCAGTAAAATGTTATAAGTGCATTGATATTTGTCTTTATGATAATGAGTGTCCAAAAAAGAACTCAACTGAGACAATGATGTGAGGCTAAAAGTTGAAAGTGGTGGTGAAATACATTGCAACTGCATCAGTAGATGTTGGTCCATCAAATAATTAGTATCATGTACAGTGTTTCTTTGTTCAGATTATGCCAATGTGGTGTTTGATTAAAGATCTAAACACTCTTTCATTTTTTAGAATTTTTCATGTAAATTGAAAATTCCATCTAAATATATGGATACAGAACTTATGGTAAAAACACCTGGATAAAATTCTGAGAAAAATAGGAAACATAAGAACCCTCATGTCCTTGTGTGTGTAAAGAATCTACGTGAAAACCTTATTGTTTTTATTATAGTAGTGTTTGATATTATTTTTGGCATGGATCAGATTTCTATTTATCTTAATATGATTTACTGGAGAGCTAAAGAGGTTAATTTTTAGAATACTTTTTAGTATGTGTATAAAAATGAACCCTTGCTTTTTATTATATATCAGGAACCTGAGAAACTAGTAAAATATTGAAATTAATGTTAGCTTGCACATATTGTTGACAAAAAGGTATTGTTGATATTAATGAAGTTCCTGTTGTAAATGAGTACCATGATGTTTTTCATAACGAGTTGCCTGGTATCATAACTGATCATGATGTCAAATTTACTATTGATGTAGTTCTTGATGCTATACCAATTTCAAAACCCCCTTATCGAATGGCACAAATTGAACTTGTAGAGTTAAATAATCAATTTCAAGAGTTATTAGATAAAGGATTCATTCGACCTAGATTATCGCCATGGGGTGCTTCTGTCTTGTTTAAAAAAATAATGGTTCAATGAGACTTCGCTTTGATTATATAGTATTGAATAAAATCACTATTACAAAAAGTATCATTTTCCTCACATCGATGATTTATTTGATTAGCTCCAGGGAGCAAAATATTTCTCAAAGATTGACTTGAGATCATGGTACAATCAGTTGAAATTGAATAAAGAAAACATTCTGAAGACCGCGTTTCGTACATGATATAGAAATTATGAATTTTTAGTCATTCTTTTTGGTTTAACCAATTCACCTAGTGTATTCATGAATCATATGAATCAAATATTCTATGAGTTCTTTGATAGATCTGTTATTGTGTTTATTTATGATATTTTGGTTAATCCAAAAAGTAAATAGGAACATGAATGTCATTTAAGGTTTGTCTTTCATACCGTAAATGTAAATAAACTATTTGAAAAAATCATAAAGTGTGAGTTTTGGTTGCTACAAATTTTTTTACATGTCACATTATTTCAAAAAATGGCATAACTATTGATCATTCTAAAATAAATGTTGTTGATGAATTCCCAGGACACACAAATATAAATGAGATCCATATTTTCCTTAGTTTGGAAGGATATTACTAGATGTATGTTGAAAATTTTGCATGATTATCTAGTAATATTACTATGTTAACTCGAAAAGGTGTTTAGGTCATCTAGACAAAAGAATGTGATGGCTGTTTTCATGAATTAAAAATAAGATTGGTGAATGCTCCTGTTTTGGAACTGTCTTACAGAAATGGTGAGTTTGTTATCTATAATGATGCTTCTTTGAAAGGACATGGTTGTGTACTTATGAATAATGATCAGATATTTTCTTACACATCATGTTAGTTGAATCCTCATGAGTTAAATTATCCTACACATGATTTGGAATTAGATACTATTGTTTTTTTAATTAAAAATTTTGAGGCATCATTTGTATGGATTAAAATGAGAAATATATACTGACCACAAATGTGTAAAGTATATATTCACATATAATCAATTACACGTGAGAAAAAAGAGATGGTTGGAATTAATCAAATGTTACGATTGCACGATCCATTACCATCCGGGAAAAGAAAATAAAGTTGTTGATGCTTTGAGTCGATAAACTAATGTTTCATTAACCATGTTCTGTTTGGAACAAGATCCTTTGGTTTTTGATTTGATAAACATTTGCATAGAAGTTTTTGGTGTAGAAAATTTTCCTGTTTTGTATCAGGTGTCAATGAGATCGTCTCTATCAGACCGAATGAAGCAAGCACAGAAGGAATATAGTGAGTTACGGAAAAAGGTAGAGTTGGTTCGGAAAGTTATGTTCCCTAAATTTAACAATGATAATGATGATATTTTGATATTTTGAAAGAGATTATGTGTGCCTTGTGGTTCATAGTTGAAGAATGATTTGTTATGTGAAGCTCATTGTTCCCTATTTTTAGTTAATCTTAGAAGTTCTAAAATGTACAGAGATATTCATGATTATTACTGGTGACATGGAATGATAATAAATATTGCTGATTTTACTGTGAAATGTTTGACTTGTCAGTCAGTTAAAGGAGAGCCGCAATTATCGAAATGGATGCATCAACCTTTACAGGTGCTAGAGTGGAAATGGGATAATATATCCATGGTCTTCGTTGGGGATTGTAGAAGACATATCGAGTTAATAATTCAATCTGGGTTATTCTTGACCGATTGACTAAATCTTCTCATTTAATTCCTTTTATAGATACATTGTATCAATATCCACATTCTCGGTTGTATATTAAATTGATAGTCCGGTTTCATGGAGTTATCCTCTCCATTATATCTAATCGTGATCCCATGTATACTTATAACTTTTGAAAATTCCTTTAGAAGTCGTTGGGTACTGAATTAAAATTTAGTACTACTTTTCATCCTCAATAAGATGGGAAATTAGAATGAACAATTCAAACCCTAGAGGATATTCTATGTGCTTGTTTAGTAGATTACCAGTGAAGTTGGGACCAACTTCTTTCTTTGGCTGAATTTTAATATAATGACAGTTTTCATTCCAGTATACAGATGGCTCCATTTTAGGAATTATATAGAAAGAGTTGTCAAACTACATCTTTTTGGGATGAAGTAGGTGAAAGGGAGATGATGTGGCCAGAATTTCTAGAAGAGATGGTAGAGAAAGTTCAGTTGATTCAAAATCACATGATTACAACTCTCTGTAAACAAAAACGTTATGGAGATAAACAGAGGAATAATCTGTCTTTTGATGTAGGTAATCATGTCTTTCTCAATGTGTCTCCATTAAAAAGTGTGATGCATTTGGATAATAAGGGAATATTGAGTCTGAGGTTAATTAGACCTTATGAAATCCTGGTGAAAATTGGAGCAGTTGCATACAGATTGTCTTTACCCCCATGTTTATCCAAGGAACACAATATTTTTCATGTTTTGATATAGAGAAAGTATATACCAGATCCATCTCATGTTTTGAGCACAATGGTAGTTTAGTTTGAAGAGAATCTCTATTATGAGGAACAACCAGTCCAGATTTTTGATCGAAGAGAGAAAGTGTTGCATAATAAGGTAATTCACCAGGTAATGGTTTTGTGGGAAAACCATATTGTTGAAGAGGTAACGTGGGAATCTAAAAATTATATGATGGATAAATACCCCCATTTATTTGATATGTAAAATTGTAAGGACAAAATTCCCAGAAGGTGGAAGGATGTAACATCCACAGTAAATAACTAATAAGACATGTTTCATAATGATTAATAATTGTGAATTAAATATTAATTTATTTTAAAGGGGTTTCTATGTTTGATAATGTACCCAATACGCAACAATAATTTTCATTGAAATATTACATTACACATTTATAATATATTATTATTATTTAAATGCAAGTTAACTCCTAGAAGTTGTATTTTTGAGAATGTAAAAAATAACTACAATATTATTATTCACGTTTCTTAAATGTATTTACCTTTATCCAGTAAAAGTTAGAGGCTTACAATGTGAAAGAAGCTAATTTTAAGAATACTTTGCATTAAAAGGATCGATTAAATTCCTTTTATTAGAGAACCCTCTTTAAATAATGTTTTAGTCAATTTTATATGTTCTATATGACTAAATAATAATCGTTTTTAGAAATAGGACACCAAAATTTACATTGGGTACTTTTTTGGTATTTTTCTGATCAAATTCAATTTTTATTGAATAGTGAAAATATAGTATTTGAATTAAAAATTTAATTTTAATATAATTTATTTATAAGGTTCTATTATCTTTTTAATTGCGTTTAAAGTGTAATTATAATATATTTTTACCATTTAACACAATGTTGGACATTTGAATTAATTTCTCTTCGAAATTGGACATAATAAAGTGTTAATCTTTTGATAGTTATTGTTTCATAAAAACATGGTATTTGTTTTAACAACAGGAATTAATTTTAAATTAATTAAATTAAATTCTATGATTAGAATTTGGTAAAATAGAAATAATTTTTGAATTTGGAATATCTAATATATCTTTGGCTGAATTTTTGTAGTTTTCTGAAAAACATCAATTTTTGATGAATAGGGAATCCACTTAGTAGGAGTTAAAAACAGACATTTTCATTAAAATGAAATTTTACCACTTCTGTAAATAAAATTTACATAATACAACATAAATGGTTTTGATTAGTAATTAATATGTGGTTTGATAAGATGAAAATAATTTCTGGTGAATGGTAACTTTTGACCATTATTTACTGTGGTAAAAGTAAAATTTGGTAATTCAAGGTAAAAAGAAAATTATAATAATTCAAAATAAGTTTCACACATGTCCTATCCTTATTGTAGGAGTAATGGAAGACCATGTATATCCTTGGGTTGATTTAGGGACCCCATTTAGCCACTTATGAAAGATAATGACACTTTATTTTAATTAACATAATGTAAAGGGAAAAATGACATTAAAAAATATCTCAATGAAAATTCATTATTACATGGTGTTATATAAGTTAACATTTAGACTATAAATATTAATTTTATAGATAAAAATATTTCATACATCATGGTATGTTTTTTATTATTATTAGATATTGAATATATTAAATTATTTATGAAAAAATAATGATGTCGTGTTTACCTCATTAATAAATGATTTAAATATATTAGATTATAAATATTAAAATAACATCCAAAACCTGTCCAAATATTATCGGCTGAATTTATTTAGACGATGAGTCATCTTATATTATATTTTAATGAGTTTTGGACCTTTATAAATTGAATATCATAATATAATAAAATAATATCACCACACATTCAAAAAGAGCACCTCCTCGACCTTATAAAAAACAATCAATTTTATCAAATTAATCACACCTCTATAGGATTTTGGATCATAAAAAAACTACCCAATTAATCTACCTATATATTTCTCCTCCTACTAGAAGCCTTACCATAGGTAAATGGAAATTCATGAAACCATTTGGGTTCATACCAAAGGGTGTTACCCAAATTAGAGGTGGCTGTTTCTCTTTCATTCTTTTCTTTTAATTTACATCTCGATCCCCTAAAAACTTTTTATTACATTATTTTATAACAAAAATAGTATCGTCAATATACTAGGATTTTGTTATGAGAAGGATCAGAAATACACTTACACACACCTCGATTTAATTGGTGAAGAACATATTGTTTCTGTGGATGGAAAACTAACACCTCACGAGATGTTGATTGTTCGATTATCTCCTCCGCCTATAATGGTGGACATTAAGATGAAACTATTTTTATATATCATTTATATTATGTTTTTGTTTAAATTATGTTTCTGTATTTTACATTTATAGCATACATATATGGTTTCCATTGTGGGTAAACATGATAATTTCATTTTAGCGAGTGCGGACTACCATCCCCTCAAAGTGATATGACTCATTAATGACATATGTGGGATGTATAAAGAATATATTTAATGATATTATTTATGATATTATACTATAATTATAATATAAATATGTATAATTATGTTGTAATTAAATTAAAATAACAAATAGAATTGATAATAGAGTTCATGCATACGTACAACTTACTATCTCCACGAACGGTGCATTTCCTATCTTACCTCTAAATGATATATACTATTATGGATACATTTATATACTAGATATATATGATATATATGGTATCTAAATCATAAATATAATTCTGGATAAGATGAACTTTTTACCATGTGAACAATGTGTAATTAAAAGAATTCCATTTCTGACTCAAGTACCAAATATCGACAAAACAAACGTTATTAACTTAAATGATTAAAAAATGATTATAAAATTATAATAATTGATATAAAAGGAATAATATACTTGAAAAATGTTCTTATGAATGTATAAATTGACTTCAGATTATTATAAAGGAGATTAAAGAATGACTGGGTCATGTCAAACCTGAGGTAAGTGACATCATCTCAATCTCCTTTCATTGAGGAATATTTTGATTTAGTACACAACATTCTTTTAATCACTGTATAAACACCTTTTAATTTTCATTTCATTAAAAGGGAATCGTTTTTTTAGAAATCATTTTACATAATGGAAAAAAGAATGTTTTTTAAATGAAAGTTGTGAAAACGACATTTTCTTCGTCGCAGGTATTATTTTACCTTTGGATTATTTAACAAAAAGTAATGGTTATAAAAGCAAAAATAAAAACAATATACTATTTTTATGCATTTTGGTATTAAAAATTATTTTGATAATGGAATTATTATTTCAATATCTTGAAATAATATATTTTTATTACAATGTGGGAATGTTTTCCTTCGTTTATACTTATGTTATGTGTTATGATTATGGTATGGTTCATCAGAACTGTTTACATATACTAGTGGTTTCATGATAAACCTCTGGCAGGTGAGCCTTAGATAGGTCTCCAATGTATTGGATAACATGACATATGTATATGTGAATGTTTCTCCTATGATATTTATGGAATATATTGGGATGGGTATTCCAAAGTAACTCCCAATATTGGTATGATAGCTACAATGTATGTATGTTATGGATTCCACAAGTTACCTTTATGATTTATGATTTCTATTTTTTATTCATAAATCTTATGATTTGATGATGTAAGTAAAAGTTTTTATGTTTTGTATATATTTATTAACTAATGTTTTATTTCATTGTTTTATAACCATTACTGAGATTTTTATGCTCATCCCAAGTATTAAAATGTTTTCATAGGTTTTATTAATGAATAATGTCAAGGATGAGATCGACAAAATGTTATGATGGCTAAATCATGGAAGTAGACATGACTCTATTTTTCAAGAGTACTTATTTTATGAATAAAATGAAAAACTGAGATGAAGTGTCTACTTTGTAATCTTTTGAGACGCAATAGTTATGTTCTAATTCCTTGAAAATCTAAAACTGAAAAAATCATCAATGTGAATTATTCATTTAATTAAATATTTCGTAATGTTTAAGGAAGGTTCCTTATATAATGAGAGAGAAAATAAGTCTCTCATTAATATTAAATCATATTTTTTTATACAATTATTTAATGTCACTTTAAATCATAATAAATTCATAATCAGATGATTATATAAATGAAGAACATAAATCCTAATAAGTGGAGGAATTTTTCCCATGCCTTAGAAGGATGCTACATAAATCTAGAGAAATAAATCATAGATCTATGGAACCACATGTTATAGAATAATTATATTTATATTTAGAGTTAAATATTTCCCAGTGTCGTTGGTGGGGAAATTGAGCTGGGAAGGGGGGTATTTATACTAGTGCAGGGTGGTATAAAGGGTTGAAAATTTGGGTTTATTTATATAATCCAACCTCTTGTGGGTGAACTAAATTGAATTTTGTTTTTTTTATTGAATAGTTGTAGAATTTTTTTTGATATAAAATTCATCCAATAAATGACACAAAAGAACCAACTAACCCATTTCTAGTTCCAAATCCAAAAAAATATCTTAATATAATATTTTTTATTCTAATATGTAACATATAAATTTTTAAAATAAATATAATAATTTCATTTTAATTAATATATATATATATAATTATATTTTATTCAATTAAATTTTTTATAAAATTACTTATTATGACTTCTTAAGTATTTCAAAAACATAAGGTTCTTTTTTAGGCGTCATTTTTCAATTTTACACCAGAAAATCATTTAAAAAGTCTTTTATAATATTATTTCTCATAAAAATTATATAAATCATATAAACATATATCTAAATTGTAACGTACTGGTTCTTGAAGGAACCTAGAGGACCCTCGTACCTGGTTGGTCACATGGCCTCACGCGCATTTCCCCGAATGCTAGAGGCTACCGACTTGCAGCGAGGGCCTTGGGTGTGATAGTGGGGAAACTATGCCCTCATTGGCAGAGTACACAGTGGAATTAAACAACCTTCCATAGAGGAATTAGTAAATATCCTACAATAGTAATCAATATAACACTGAGATAATAAAAAAATGGAGCAATGAATAATAAATAATTCATTATACATATGTCTAGGAAAACATCCAAACAAGTCACAATGCATAATAAAAATAGTACTGAACCAATTACAAATGAAAATGATAAGAGCTCCTCGGCTTTTCAAGACTAGGCTTAGTGATGCATTAAAAATCGTTGGGGAATAGAACATATAGCATACTACAATGCAAGGAGTTCCCTCTAGAGGTTTGTGGATGTCACTTCTCACGGGACCTCTATTTTCTAGAGATGACAGGCTATGATGTCATTCTCTAAATGGACTGGCTAGTTCCCTTCCAGGCAGTCATTGATTTTTACCATCATAGGGTGAGTTTTGTATCACCATAGGGTAGATATTTTCTTCATAAGAGCGAGTGGGTTGTCCATGCTAGAAGAGCGGGACCAGAGCGTTATGGGATAAGAGGAGTCATAACCCAAATTTCATGTCTATATTTGGATGACCAGGGGACTTCATAGTATTACATTCCTCCAGTAGTGGATCGTTTCAGGGATATATTTCCCGAGGAATTTTCAGGATTTTCATTCGGAATGTGATGTAGTGTTTTTATTGAGATTATTCCAAGAGTGGAAACGATACCCAATCACCCTTATAGGATTGATACACCTGAGTTGCAGGAGCTCAAGAAGTAGTTGGAGGAGTTGCGCCAAAGGGTATTATCCAACCCAGTACTTCACCTTGGGGATCGCCTGTCCTATTTGCGAAAAAGTTGGACAATACTCTTAGGCTTTGTGTGGATTATTGGAAGCTGAACTAGATGATGGTCAAGAACCGATATCCCTTACCTAGGTATGACGATCACTTTGATCAGCTTTGAGGAACCCAATTGTTCTCGAAGATTGACATGAGATCTGGTTATCATCAGTTGCGTGTTAGACCATATGATATACCTCATACAGTCTTCTAGAGTAGGTATGGTCTATATGAGTATATGGTTATGTCGTTCGGTCTCACCAAAACTCCTGCAATTTTCATGAAACTAATGAACCAAGTTTTCAATCCTTGGATTACTTAGTGGTTGCCTTTGTGGATGATATCTTACTGTACACTCACACTTGACACGAACATGACACACATCTTTGGATCATTTTTGTATTCAGATGGGGCATCAATTATATGTTAGGCTCTCAAAGTGAATCTTTTGGATGGATCAGATTAACTTCTTGGGTCTTGTCATCTCAGAGAAAAAAGTATCAGTAGACCCAGAGAATGTGATAGAAATAGTTTCCTGGGAGCAGCTGAAGAACAACATTGAGGTGTATAGTTTTCTAGGGCTGTTTGGATACTATAGATGCTTCATACTGGACTTTTCACACTTAGCAGGACCGCTGATAGGTCTGACGAAGAAGGTTACAATGTTCATATGGTCAGATTCAAGTGATTCAGCCATTAGGAGCTGAAGGGGTGGTCGACTTCAGCACAGATACTGGTATTTCCAAAGCCGAGAAATAGCTATAATTTTTACTGCAATGCATCAGGTATCAGGCTGGGAGCTACGCTTATGCAGGGAGATGGAGTGGTTGGGTACCGGTCTCGACAGTTGATGTCACACAGGAGGAACTACCCAACATATGATCTGGATATGGCAGTTGTTGTTCATGCCTTATGTTTTTGGAGACATTAGCTTTTGGGGGATAATTCTATGGTCTTCACTGAACAAAAAAGTCTCAATTACATTTTTAATCAGCGTGATCTGAATTTGAGACAACGAAGGTGGGTCGAGATCCTACAATCCTTTGATTTCGAGCTTTCCTATACACCTGGGAAAGGAAATGAAGAGGATGATGTGTTGAGCAAAAGGATACAGATACATGCAGTTCACAAGGCCAGCAGTGAGTGAAAACTAATGGCTATGTTCTCTGAGATGCATTTGGAGGTGCAGTACAATCAGGGAAAGATTTTGCTTTGTTATGAAGCTGTTAACTCTACTCTTCTTGATCGTGTTTGAATGAGGAAGCTATCAGATTCATAATTCTATGTCCTATAGTAGAGTGTATCCGGAGATGACTATATTCTGGATGGACCATTGGTGAGGATGATATCATGAATTTCTATGGGTGCGTATGTGTGCCAATATATATAATCATAGAGATGATGCATGATTTTCATTCCTTAGTTTGGGTAGTTCTTCCTGGCATCCCCAAGATGTATGGTGATCTACACCATCAGTATTGGTCACCCGGTATGAAGAGTGACGTTGCTGGTTTGACCATTAGGTGTTCCTCTTGTTAGTAGGTGAAGCCAGAGCATCATCGACCAGCACATCTTTTACCGTAGTTACCCATTCTCTAGTGAATGTGGAATGACGTCGCAATGAATTTTGTGACCGGGTATCCGAGGTTATCTTGAGGGAATGACACGGTATGGGTTGTCAATTATTGGATTACGAAGGTAGCTAACTTCATTCCGATTAGGCAGACCATCAGTGTTGGTGATCTGGGACGGTTATACATCGGAGAGATTGTACGTCTACATGGATATCCAAAATCCATTGTTTCCGATAGAGATGAACGTTTTACTTCTCGGGTCTAGAAGGGGATTCAGAAGGCGATGGGTATACATGTACATTTATGAACAGCTTACCACCCCCAGATAGATATCCAGTCTGAGCGTACAATTCAGTTTTATGGTGACATTCTCCGAGCATGCATTCTGGATTTTGGAGTTTCTTGAGAGAATCAGATACATCTTATGGAGTTTTCCTACAACAATAGTTTTCAAGAAACTATTCTGATGGCACCTTATGAATCATTGTACGGTAGGCCATGTTGATCACCCATATGATGGCTGGATTCAGAAGATGATGCTTTTCTGGGACTTCATCTTGTACTAGAGACCACAGAGAAGATAGAGTTGATTCAGAAAAATATTGCTATTGTGAAGTCTTGAACGAAGTCTTATGCTAATCGGTGGAGATGACCTCTGGAGTACGAGGTCGGGGACAATTTTTTCCTACATGTCACATATAGGCTAAGACACAATAGGATTAGGTGATAGTGTATGATTTTTATGAGGTAGATTGAATGATTTGAGGTGTTGGAGAGAATTGGTCTGGTTTCCTATCATTTGCAGTTACCTCAGAGGTACTAGGCTATGAACGACATTTTTCACGTTTCTTAGCTCTGAAGGAACTTTTCAGACCAGTGTCATGTATTTCAACATGAGGAGGTTGAGCTCGAGGTGGATGTTTCATTTGAGGAACATCTTATCCAGATTTTTGATCGCAGTACAATTTTTTTCTGTGGATGGTATGTTCCTCTGGTAAGAGTGTTATGGAAGCACGTGCGAGTACATGATGAGACACGGGAGAGGGATGCCAATGTATGAGCTCATTTTCTGGAGTTGTTTAGGGTATCTTAATCTAGGATATGATTGGGAAATTCGGGGGCAAATTTATTTATGGGGGGTTATTTGTAATGTCACGACCCGTCCTCGGGGCCTGTGTCGTGACTACCCCAAACCCGCCTTCCATAGGCCTGGGGCTGGCGACTAGCACCAAGGTGTAAATCACGAAAAAAGGGAAGGCATTTCCTTTGATAATTAAACAAGAACCATAGAGTAAGCAATTGGAAAAGTAAACACTAATTTAAAACTGTAACAAGCTGTGCTGAAAGAAAAAGGGGCCGGAAATACAAGCCCAACTGTAAAGTACAACTGAAAGGGGAAAACGGCAACTGAAATGAAAAGCTGCAGCATCGAGCCGTCCTCTAGAATTCCCACCTGAAGGTTGGGTATAGATATCCTCCACTGCTCCTCGGGTCCACCTGACCGCTCCGAGTACATATCGCCCAGTGGTCCACCTCCAGGTACTGTCCTGCTCCACAAGCCTCCACCACGATCAGTGATGTCCGTCGTCTTCATCCAACACAACGAAGTGCGATGCATAGCCCGTGCAGGGGTGAGTATAACGATACTCAGTCAGGACCCCGAGACCCTCAAGGTCTCACTAAAACCAACAAGGATAACCACAAAGAAGATCTCAACAGATAACCTCTACTTAGGTATATGCCCATACATAAACCTAAGTTACCAAGTAACCCATCTCAATCATGAGAAAACACAGGGATTATGAAATCAACCGATAACCACCACCCAGGTATATGACCATACATATACCCAAGATATCAAGTAACCCATCTCAATCATGAGAAAACACATAGATCAAAGACTCAACTCAAACCAGGATTTTCATTATCGAAATCGCAACTGCCGAAGAACCTCGTCTCTAGAGTGTATAGTGGTCCTGTCACGTCTCCGAGGTACTTCTCACTAACCTAAGACTGCTGTAGTACTCCACCTATCGAGTACTGCGGGCCTGCTGCTACAACCAAGTGCTCTCCTATGCCGCTACAACCAAGCGCTCTCCCGTGCCGCTACAACCAAACGCTCCTCCGTCGTGGGTCTGCCGCTACAACAAAGCACTCCCCTGTGCCGCTACAACCAAGCGCACCTCTGTCGTGGGCCTGCCGCTACAACCAAGTGCACCCATGTGCTGCTACAACAAAGCGCACCTCTGTCGTGGGTCAGCCGCTACAACCATGCGCTGCCCTATGCCGCTACAACCAAGTGCACCTCTGTCGTGGGTCTGCCACTACAACTAAGCGCTCCCCTGTGCCGCTACAACCAAGCGCACCTCTGTCATGGGTCTGCCGCTACAACCAAGCGCTCCCCTGTGACACTACAACAATACGCACCTCTATCTTGGCTTTGTCGCTTTAACAAAGCGCTCCCCTGTGCCTCTACAACCAAGCCCACCTCTGTCGTGGGTCTGCCGCTGCAACCAAGCACTCCCCACTGGGCTTTCGGTAACACACCGAGTCATTCGATCAGTAGTCGTCAGGTCATAGTCGGCTACACGGTCTCCGTATTCTGCATGGTCATCTCCGGGAGGGTCCGCTCCATGATCTACTTGTCGATACTACAAGTAACACAAGGTTCCATGAAGAAGTATTTCAAGGGACCGCCTCATCACAGGGGTCTCAACACAACAGACGACGCGTCAATCGGACGCCCGGTCTGTGTGTTACTAGCATTTTCGTCCTAGGGGCCCGGTTGGTTTCATGTGATAACCAACCCGTCCGTATCTCAACTGTACCCCAAACTCCCATAGGGTATACTCATAGGGACCGTTTCTCAACGATATCACCAACGCCGCTGACGGTTCATCAAACGGACGTCCGGTCTGAAAGATATCAGCTTTCTGTTCCAGGGGCACAGTTGGATTTCGGGTACAATCCAACTCGGTCACTATCCCACAACAACTAAAACTAGGGCAAATTATGCCACAAAATCCGTCTCTTTAAGATGAATTCAACGAGACAGATGGCGCGTCAATCGGACGCCCAGAGCTCAAGATAAGAGTGTTTCCACTCCGAGGGCCCGGTTGGTTTCGTGTACGAACCAACCCGGCCGAACCCAATGTTTTCCGAAACCTTGAGTGCGATATATCGAAACGACCGTCTTGATCCAAGGATCGCATCACCACTGATGGTGCGTCGTTCGGAGGCATGTATCTCAAGTTACGACTAAAAGACCGAAAACAGTCCGATGATGGGGGGTCTGGGCCTGGGCCTACCCGGCCCGACCCCCACTGGGTCGGCCGCGCCGGGTCACCCCAACCGGGTCGACCCGACCCGTTCCGGCCAGGTGGCGGCCCGGCCGATCGGACTGGCCCGACTCAGCTCAGCCGAGCGGCCGACCGAGGCAGCCGCGGGGCGCTGCCCCCTCGGGTTGGAAGAGCCGCACCCCCGCGTGGGGGCGCGATGGAGATCAGCGGACGCGGCTTTTGCCACGTCCCCCGTGAGGGTCGGACCCGCATGGCCGCGGGTCAGCTGGCCGCTATTGTCGCGGCTTCAGCCGCCGTACCGGCGACCCATGCCACCGGTGGCATCCGCGGGCCACCGGAGTTGCTCCAGTGGTCCGTTTTCCTTCCCGTCTGCGCCGCTGCTCCTCCCTGGACCCATTCATCTCTGCGGAATCATCAAATCGCCCTTGCATCACATTTTGTCGTCGCCCGCCAAATCCACACAACAACGAAGAACTGCGGAGGGCTGTCGGGCCGTGTTCGTTTGGCCCGCACCCTCCGCGTTAGGCGAAAACAATTGGTATGATTACACAACACATAGAAAACATAACCAAACAATTTTAATGAATTAAAATTGTTCTTATGAACCGGGTTCTTCAATTCGAATGGAAACATTCACGGAGTATAAAACATTCAATAAAACCCCTACCTCATCAAGTCGTCGCACGCGTGTACTTCGCGGAATTGACCGTCGCGGAACAAGTGGAGCGTCGCGTCACGGTATCCGTCGTTGCGTCGACGAACTCCAAGGACCAAAAACAACAGATTTAATTTTAATAATTAAATCCATATCGAGTTATAATCCACAATGGAAATTAAAGTACTGCAATCCCCTACCTTGACGTTGTCGATCGAAGGTTTTCGCGGGGTTGGATCGTCGTGGAAGAAGCATCGCAGAGGGAGAATCTTCGGCGTCGTGGTACACGACGTCACGTCACCGATCTCCGCAGGTTCGGCGTTCTTCATCGGGGGACGGTGTTCTTCGAGTTATTCACATTCTTCACGAAGGAGGATGAAGGCACAATGTTTTCAAACCTCTCAACAAGCACTTTTCCAGAAGTCGTGCGTTGGTATTATTTTATTATTCCACCAACGGATTGAAAACTGGTTAAGAAACGTTTAAATTAATTCATCGAATTAATTCAACAAATAAAACCGCCCAATTAATTGGTGCATTAAGAAATTAAGAAAACGTGTCAGTTGAATTTCATAATGATGGGTTTTTTGCGGGTGCGTTACTTAGCGGAAAGAAAAGGTGGGGCTCGTGCGGGCCGCACCTCACAAATATCCTTCCAAGAGGGTAGGATATTTCTTGATAGCACCCTATCCACATCAACTCAGCTCAAGCTGCTTTAAGTGGTTTCAAGTGGCTTCCAAGCGGCTTAAGTGAAATAAAATAATGTTTGTCGTACAATTTATTTTATTTCTTAACATTAAGCCCAAAAATTAAAAACCACAACCGAGCAAACGCAACTCCAGAAGAGGAGTTTCTATGAAAATAACGGCGTTGCGATTCCATCGGTGCCCTCAGAATTCGATTCCGAGCACCAGTTCAAAAGTGAGAAAAACCCGCTCATCCATTCACTAAACGTATCCGAGCCAAACATTGGAAAATGAATCTGGGCACACCGGGCCTCGGAATCTGGTGCCGTCAGAGACTGCGTTCTTGTAAAATTCCAAAAAAAAATGAAGAAGATAAAATTTCCTTGAAATTTACGGGTCATTACATTACTCCCACAACAGGGATTTACGTCCACGTAAATCTTCACTACAAACATAGGGATACAAAGGCGGTGCTGAGCACGCATCTGAGCCTCCCGCTCCCAAGTGCTCTCATGGAGGCTCCCGAGATGCCATCTGAAGCGCACTAGAGGAATCGATCATCCACGTAGGACCCGCTATTTTCGATCCTCGATCTCCACTGGGACTTCTGCAAAAGTCACCCCATCATCAAAGAACAGCTCTCCATGGTCAAAGATTTGCATCAGGTTGTGCACATATCTCCTCCGCTGAGATACGTGGAAAACGTTGTGCACCCGGTGCAACTTAGGTGGTAGAGTCAGGCGATAAACCACCTCGCCAATCCTGCTAAGGACATTGAAAGGTCCAATGAAGCGTGGAGACAACTTGCCACCTCGTCAAAATCTCCGTAATCCACGTCGAGGTGAGACACGCAAGAAGACATGGTCTCCATCCTCGAACTCTAGTGGCCTCCGCCTCCTGTCAGCATAAGGATTTTGTCAGTTCTTACCTATACTCATCCGCCCCTGGATGACCAGGAAATTTTCTGTCGTGGCCTGGACCATCTCCGGCCCTACAAGTGCTGCTAAGATTTATTCCTTACCGATAAGAGAAATCTAGTTTCCTATCCTGGATGAACCACTTACTTTTCCTAATACAGTCAATCCCGACATGGATGATACTAATCCATACCAAGGATGATGTCGTAAGGCCTCGACACTACTACCATGAGATCCAACCGTTACTCTCACCTCCAAGGGTTGAGTCACACTGTCGGCATCAGTGTGTGGTAACTGGGTCTCCTCCAATAGATGTCTCACAAGTGAGGGTCAAGTCAACAGTCTAAACTGGAACCTCTTAGTAACAACACAAAAGTTGACAGGAATGAAAACATCACAAAGGCATGCGTCTTTTATTATTTCATCTCATAATACAAGGACGCTACACAATAGCAACAAGGAACTAGAACTAAAAAATACATATCCACTAGTTCCGCTCCTGTCCATATGCTCCCAGAGCTCCATGATCGAAGGCCTCAACTGCCTGAAGATAAGCTCTCCCATGTCCACCAACTCCCTACGGTCGAGGTGGACCTCCTAGTAGTGGTGGTGGCAATACCTCAAAGCGTCATCCACTACCTGCTACTCGTCTAGCTCCTCTGCCACGGTCTCCTACTCCATGTGATCCACCTCGATTGAACCTATGCCTTTGCCTAGGAGGTCCTTCGTTCATCTGTTGGTCATCCGTATGGCGGGTCGGACAATCACAAGCCATGTGACCAACCCCACCGCAGGAGTAACACTGTCCGCTCATAGTAAGTCGTTGTCCACCCCGGGTGCCTTGCACAATCGACCATGTTCCACACGGTCGACCACAGGTAGGTCTAGTCCTCTTTGACCCTTGTTTCATCTGTGTACTGCCCACTGCAGAAGACTCTGCCGCATGCCAGCTAGTGGTGGGTCCTGCTGCTAGAGACTGCTCAGCAAAGAAACTCTCCACTAAGAGGGCTAACTCCAACACTCTTGTCTGTGTCGGAATGTTGAGGGAGATCATCGAAGCCCTGATCTCCCGCCTCAGTCCCTGCTCGAAGGTATGGGCCCGGAAAAACGGGTCCCATACCATATCTGTGGAGTAGCGCGAGAGATCAGTAAATCTTGCCGAGTACTGGGCCACTGTCATGATGCCCTGCCGCAGCTGTAGTAGCTCCTGGATGTGCACCACTCGGAGGGTGGTTGGGACGAACTCTTAGCGAAAGATGCTCTCAAAGGCCGTCCAGAGGAGAGATGTCTCGTCGTGCACCTAGAGCATCAAGATCCACCATCTGCATGTTGCCGCGTGGAGGAGGCTCACTACGAGGATCACTATGAGGTCTGCTGGTGTCCTCAATAATCTAAAAACCCGTACAACTACCTCCAGCCAGTCCTCGGCGGCCCGAGGGTCCGTCTCCCCGCGGAACCTGGGCGGTCGCTGGCGCTGGAACTCATGCTGTGCACTAAGGTAACGTGCATCATCAGCGGCTGGGGCTGGTAGCATCGGTGGCTCGGTAGGTATAGGTACAACCGATGCCTCAGCTGTCAAATGGCCCTTTACCGAGTCCTCGTCGCTCGGTGGGCTGTCGTCACGTACAACACTCGGAACCCTATTTGGCTGCCTTCGTGGGGCCATCCTGAAAGGAAACAGGTGCACCACGGTCAGAACAGTATAACTGGTGAGCTGATACATGTAATCACAAAGAAAACATGAAACACGCACGCAATCAATGTTTTCGTGCATTAAGTTATAAATCAGAAGTCAGGGTCCTGGTGCACGGATACGTCGGCCGCCGCACCAACACTGGACTCCCTGGACTGATAACCACACCCAATACGCCAAACACTATTGCTTCACATAGAATAAAGATCAGAGTCTACGGTAGAACCGATCTCCTCTGATAGCAATTTGTCACAACCCATCCTCGGGGCCCGTGTTCAGACTACCCCAATCCCGGCTTCCATAGGCCAGGGGCTGACGACTAGCACCAAGGCGTAAATCCCGGAAAAAGGGACGGCATTTCCTTTGAAAAGTAAACAAGCACCATAGAGTAAGAAAGTGGAAAAGTAAAAACTAAGTAAAAACTGTAACAAGCTGTGCTGAAAGAAAAAGGGGCCGGAAAAACAAGCCCAACTGTAAAGTACAACTGAATGGGGAAAATGACAACTGAAAAGAAAAGCCGCAGCGTCGAGCCATCCTCTTGAAGTCCCACATGAAGGGTGGGTACATATATCCTCCACTGCTCCTCGGGTCCACCTGACCGCTCCGAGTACATCCTGCCTAGTGGTCCACCTCCAGGTACAATCCTGCTCCGCAAGCCTCCACCACGATCAGCGATGTCCGTCATCTGCATCCAACACAATGACGTGCGGGCATAGCCCATACAGGGGTGAGTATAACAATACTCAGTGGGGACCCCGAGACCCTCAAGGTCTCACTAAAACCAACAAGGATAACCACAAAGAAGATCTCAATAGAAAACGTCTAATTAGGTATATGCCCATACATAAACATAAGTTACCAAGTAACCCATCTCAATCATGAGAAAACACAGGTATTATGAAATAAACGGATAACCACCACCTAGGTATATGCCCATACATATACCCAAGTTATCAAATAACCCATCTCAAAAATGAGGAAACACAAAGATCAAAGACTCAGCTCAAACCAATATTTTCATTATCGAAACCGCAACTTCCGAAGAACCTCATCTCTAGAGTGTACAATGGTCATGTCATGATTCCGAGGTACTGCTCACTAACCTAAGACTGATGTAGTACTACACCTATCGAGTACTGCGGGCCTGCTGCTACAACCAAGCGCACTCACGTGACGCTACAACCAAGCGCTCTCTCGTGTGGCTACAACCAAGCGCTCCTTCGTCGTGGGTCTGCCGCTACAACCAAGTGCTCCCCTGTGCTGCTACAACCAAGTGCACCTCTGTCGTGGGTCTGCCTCTACAACCATCCGCTCCCATGTGCTGCTACAACCAAGCGTACCTCTGTCGTGGGTCTGCCGCAACAACCAAATGCTCCCCTGTGCCGCTACAACCAAGCGCACATCTGTCGTGGGTCTGCCGCTACAACGAAGCGCTCCCCTGTGGTGCTACATCCAAGCGCACCTCTGTCGTGTGTCAGCCGCTACAACCAAGCGCTCCCCTGTTCCTCTGCAACCAAGCGCATCTCTGTCGTGGGTCTGCCGCTACAACCAAGCGATCCCCTGTGCCGCTACAACCAAGCGCACTTATGTCGTGGGTCTGCCACTGCAACCAAGCGCTACCCACTGGGATTTCTGTAACATACCGAGTCGTTCCATCAGCAGTCGGCAGGTCTTAGACGGCTACACGGTCTCCGTATTCCACACGCTCGTCTTCGGGAGGGTCCACTCCACGAGCTACTGTTTGATAATACAAGTATCACAAGGTTATACGAAGAAGTATTTCAAAGGACCACCTCATCACAGGGGTCTCAACACAATAGACGGCGTGTCAATCGGACGCCTGGTCTGTGAGTTACTAGCATTTTCGTCCTTGGGCCCCGGTTGGTTTCATGTGCGAACCAACCCGGTCGTATCTCAACATTACCTCGAACTCCCAAAGGGTATAATCAAAGGGACCGTTTCTCAATGAGACCACCAACGCCGCTGACGGTTCATCAAACGGACGTCTAGTCTGAAAGATATCAGCTTTCTATTCCAGGGGCCCAGTTGGATTTTGGGTACAATCCTACCCGGCCACTATCCAACAGCAACCAAAACTTGGTTGAAGTATGCCAAAAGTTCTGTCTTTTCATGAGAAATTAAACGAGATAGATGGCACGTCTATCGGACTCCCGGAGCTCAAGATATGAGCGTTTCCGCTCCGAGGGCCCGGTTGGTTCCATGTACGAAGCAACCCAGTCGAACCCAAAGTTTTCCGAAACCATGAGTACGATATACCGAAACGACCGTCTCGATCCAATGATCGCATCTCCGCTGACAGCGCGTCGTTCGGAGACCCTTAGCTCATGTTATGGCCAAAAGACCGAAAACGGTCCAAAGACGGGGGGTTTGGGCCCAGGCCGACCCCCCTGGGTCGGCCGAACCGGGTCGACCCGACCCGGCTAGACCCGGTCCGGTCCGGCCAGGGTGAAGCCCGGCCGGTCGGACCGGCCCGGCTCGGCTCGGCCGAGCGGCCGACCGATGCAGCAGCGGGGCGCTGCCCCCGCGGGTTGGAAGAGCCGCAGCCCCACGTGGGGCCGCGCTGGAGATCAGCGGACGCAGCTTTTTCCGCGTCCCGTGTGAGGGCCTGACCCGCGTGGCCGCGGGTCGGCTGGCCGCTGCCGCCGCGGCGGCCCTGTCCGGTGGCGCGCCGCGGCGCCGCTGGTGGCTTCCGTGGGCCACCAGAGTTGCTCCGGTGGTCCGTTTTCCTTCCCATCTGCGCCATTACTCCTCCCGGGACCCGTTCTTCTCTGGGGAATCATCAAATCGCCCTTGCGTCATGTTTTGTCGTCTCCCGCCAAATCCGAATGACAATGAAGAACTGCGGAGGGTTATCAGGCCGTGTTCGTTTGGCCTGCACCTTCCGCGTTAGGCGATAACAATTGGTAGGATTACACAACACATAGAAAACATAACCAAACAATTTTAATGAATTAAAATTGTTCTTATGAACTGGGTTCTTCAATTCGAATGGAAAAATTCACGGAGTATAAAACATTCAATAAAACCCCTACCTCTTAAAGTCTTCGCACGTGCGTTCTTCGCGGAATTGACGATCGCAGAACAAGTGGAGCGTTGTGTCGCGGTATCCGTCATTGCGTCGATGAACTCCGAGGACCAAGAAACAACAGATTTAATTTAAATAATTAAATCCATATCGAGTTATAATCCACAAAGTAAATTAAAGGACCACAATCCCCTACCTTGATGTTGTCGATTGAAGGTTGTCGCGGGGTTGGATTGTCGCAGAAGAAGCCTCGCGGAGGGAGAATCGCCGGCGGCGTGGTACACGGCGTCGCGTCGCAGATCTCAGCGGGTTCGGCGTTCTTCGTCAGGGGTCGGCATTCTTCGTGTTCTTCGCATTCTTCACAAAGGAGGATGAAGGCACAAAGTTTTCAAACCTCTCAACGAGCATTTTTTCAGAAGTCGTGCGTTGGTCTTATTTTATTATTACGCCAATGGATTGAAAACAAGTTACGAAACTATTAAATTAATTAATCGAATTAATTCAACAAATAAAACCGCCCAATTAATTGGTGTGTTAAGAAATTATGAAAATGAGTCAGTTGACATTCATAATGATGGGTTTTCGTGGGTGTGTAACTTAGCGGAAATAAACGGTGGGGCTCGTGCGGGCCCCACCTCAAAAATATCCTACTAATAGGGTAGGATATTTCTAGATATCACCCTATCCGCATCAACTCAGATTAAGCTGCTTTATGTGGCTTCAAGTGGCTTCCAAGCAGCTTAAGTGAAATAAAATAAAGTTTGTCGTACAATTTATTTTATTTCATAATTTTAAGCCCAAAAATTAAAAACCACAACCGAGAAAACACAACTTCGGAAGAGGAGTTTCTAAGAAATTACTGGCGCTGTGATTCCATCGGTGCCCTCAGAATTTGATTCTGAGCACCGGTTCAAAAGTTAGAAAAACATGCTCGTACATTCACTGAACGTACCCAATCCAAACTTCGGAAAATGATTCCGGGCACACCGGGCCTCGGAATCAGGTGCCGTTAGAAACAACGTTCTTTTAAAATTCCAAAGAAAAATAAGAAAAAAAATTCCTTGAAAATTATGGGTCTTTACATGTAAGAACCCAGATGTTTTATTCAGTTATGTTTTTGTTTTTATGGTCTTTTTTTACAAAAGGAGGAAAATATGGAAATTTTCAAAGTACATGTCACGTACGTTATGTGTATATGTCATGTACTGTGATGCCGCTAAAGGATGTGTGCTATCCATGTCATGGCCACACAGACGACTGTGTGGGAGTGACTTGAAAGCCACCTAATGCGGAGTAGGGAAACAACAAATACACACCGGGTACTCCAAAATTACACACAGTGTTTTTTTCATTCATTAAATGCACTGGGGTCATGTATAATCGCCATAACGCACTCCTTTTTTGTCTCGTTCAAATGAGATAATCACCCTATCTTGGATCTTTGATGAACCCTCGAGGGTGCATCTGTCATCTGATTCGAACACCATTGATTTCATTGGAATCACATCAGTGATTTCGTCCTTCTCCTAGATCATCGATTTCCAATTCCTTCTCTTTTCCATGTTATTGTGGGGTAAACATTTTATATGTTTTAATAGATCAACGACGTTATATGGAGATTAAAGTTTTTAGGTTAAAGTATATCAATCACCTAACACCAAGGTAAGTGGTTTGTACCTTTCCATTAAAAGTATTTGAGTATTATGTGCAATTTCCACCAACACCCTTGAACATGGTATTGCATGATTTTCATTTTACCCAAGTTGACTTCCTTCGATTCTTGTATGACTGTGTAGAGGTTAAATGGATACGAATGGGGTTGTTTTTATATTCCATGGTTGTTTTTCCCATGGATGTTTTGTTTATGACCATTTGGTCATGTTATCTAGTTTGGAAAATTTTCCGGTTTTCCATACCTGTTGTTATAGGACAGAGAGATTGAATCTTGACATGGTTGATATGCTATAGAGTATTTAGAAAAGTACATCTGTAGTTTTAATTTTGTTATATTGCATTGGTATGTCGTTTCCTACACAGGTTTGTGATAACTGGGTGTAGTATACTATAAGTGGAATTGACCGAGAAAGCTTCCTCAGAGAGAGTTTGAGCATTAGGCTATAGGGGGATAGACTGTGTGAGATTCCTCAGAGAGACTAGGATTACATTGTGCTATAAGGGGATTTATTGTGTGAGCTTCCTTAGCGAGTCCTTGACTTCTTTAGACTACGAGGAGATAGACCGTGTGAGGTTCCTCATAGAGTCTTTATTTTACTTTGAATTACCGTTATAACCTTAGACTATAAGAGAAATTGACTGAGTGAGCTTTGTTAGAGAGTCCATGACCTTGTGAATATAAGGGGAATTTACTGAGTGAACATCCTTAGAGAGTCCCTAACTACCTTATACTATAAGGGTAATTGACCTATTGAGCTTCCTCAGAGAATTATAAATTTAGTATCACCAAAAAAGGGAGGTTAGGCTATGTGTACTACCGAGTGGGTTGTTGGACATGTTTGGTAGGACCATAGGGGATGATTGTGAGTAATTCTCAGAGGGTTACCTTTTTGTACATAGCATCTTGTTAGTTATTTCATGATTTTGGAACTGTGGATTGATTAATGTTGGTCGGAGTGGACACTAAAGAGGGGGGTAAATTGAGTTCCAATAAATATTTCTGTTAAAATATTGTCTAGTTAAAATCCCCCTATTTATAAATAATGTTAACATGTAGTGAATTTATACAGATTGTAAATGTTCACTTAGATTCTCAAAGATTCATTAGGTCTCGTTTAGTTTAACCACAATATCAAACTAACTTTGGAAACTAATCTAATGATTTCCAATAAGTGTAAAAACATGCTAATTTAACTATCAAAGTAGCTTCAAAATAATTTTGTATTTTAAAGTAATAGTAGCGGAATAAATATAATATATGTCGTATACATAAAACATAAATAAAAGATGCACAATAGATATAACAAGAGGTTCAGTCTCAAGCTGAGACTTATTCCTCTCCAATATATATATGAATTTGATCCACACCCTGGATCGGGTTTAACAATAGTTTTACACAAAATGTCCAGGTCCAAGACCTCTACCACTATTATTCGTGGAAAAAAAACAATAGCAAACCAGCTCTCCAGGTCACAGAAGACCTCTACCACTATCCTAGGGGGAAATAAAAGATGTAAGATTTTGAGTGAGGATTTATAGATCCTCCAGTTAATGTTCAGGAGACAGTGTGTGTAAAAATACAGTAGATGACACACACTGCTCGAAATGTAAATAATAAATTATAGGGCCAAATATATAGAGTTTAGAATGTCTCTACTGACTATCGATGTAGCTCTGGACTCGTTGGATTGAGCAGGAATGCTTCGGAGTCCTTCTCTGGTTTTTTTGTTGAAAAACAGAGTGTCATAGTTCAGCTTGTCTTCTTCAGAAGTGAGAATGCTTGCTTGATTCGTTATGTGTTCTTCAGTGGTGTTGGATTGCATGTATGGAACATTTTTGAGGATCGTGCAATGTGTTCTTCATAGTTGTGGTCTATATTTTTATTCGGTTCAGTACCGAGCTTGCTTGTATTGTAGTATGTGTGTCGAGATGTGTCAAGCATGCGTATATCCTCTACTGCAGCTCAATATTCTTTATATTCAACGAGCTCCGGAAATAGGAATGATTTCCTTTTCATAGGTATGAGATACAATTTCCTGACATGCCAACAACAATCATTAAATAACATTAATTGCATTAAAAACAAAAAATATGACCATTAGCATCATTTAATATAATATTGAAAAAGCATAAGAAATGGTGTCACATTGATCATGGAAATGGTGTCTTCTTCACGGTGTCTGATCACGGGGTCTGGTCAAGGGGTCTGGTCACGATGTTTGGGTCACGGTGAGTGGTCACGGTGTCTGGTCATGGTGTTTGGTCACGGTGTCTGGGCCACAGTGAGTGGTCACAGTGTTCGGTCACGGTGTCTAGTCGTGGTGTCGGGTCAAAGTGTCTGGGTCATGGTGTCTGGTCACGGTGTCTGGTCACGGTGTCTGGTCACGGTGTCTGGTCACGGTGTCTGGTCATGGTGTCTGGTCATGGTGTCTGGGTCATAGAGAGTCCTTCACGGTGTCTCTATACTTAGACAAATATCTGTATTTGGACTAAGACAGTGATATATAGAATATGGGTTAAGGTTAATCATTAGAGATAATATATGAGATAATGGTGATTATGCATAAGACATGTAAAGAGTAATTAGCATCCATAATATTTTTTATTATAAAAACATGATATGCACATATTGTTGAGTTTGAAGAGAATTAGCATGATATGCACTGAAGATCAAGATTAATTAACAGTAATGAGATTTGTGATCATTAAAACATGATTAACACATGAGGAGTCCAACATTTACAATTTAACATGTTCCTATTTACTGCAATCTATAATTTTACCTGCAATATATTCACTGACTATTAGGCACAAATCATCATGTGGATTTCTAATGGGATATAGTCTCACACCCTATTTGGGCCATGCTGTTGGGCCCAAACATATTATATTGTTGTAGGTATAGAAAATGGTATGCTCCCTTCCACTTCGGGTACATGACTTCCTATGGAGGTGAAGATCATAGGACCAAGCCTAGGCTTGCGATGCTGAAAGGTTGTTATATTTTTATTTTGTACTTGGTTTAGTACTATTTTTATTCATAATTTTGACTTGGTTGGATATTTTCCTAGACATATGCATCATTCATAATTTATTATACATTGTTACAGTTGTTTATTATTTCAGTCTTCTGTTGTTTACTATTGTTTGATATTTACCGCTTCCTCTATTGCAAGTGGTTTACATCCACTTTGTACCCCGCCCGCCAGTCGCGCTGCCTGCATCGAACTGGACGAGCAACGCCACAACCCAACTGAACCAGCCCTCGACCTCCGCGCGACCCGCAGATCCGTTGTCTGTGTGCCCCCCGCACCCCCCGCACCATGCACTTCCACTGGCCGAACCAGACCCGCCCCCCTGGGACGGGCCGCCTGAGTCGCTCCCCTCACGGCGCCCAACTGATCCGGCCTCCCATGTCCCTCACGTGGCCCTGGTCAAGCCGGACTCCTAAGACCTGGTTCTGCCCCAGCCGAGCCAGCCTCTTATTCCCATCGCGTCACCGTGGCCGAGCCCGCCTTTCGTGCCCCTCACGGCGCCCCAGCCAAGCCGGCCTCTCGTGCTCCTCGCGGCGTGCCGGACGACACAATTAATTTCAATTCGAGAGCCTTTCACATTGGATAAACTATCACGAACATACATCAGGGAAGTGGTAACACTGAATGGATTACCACTATCGATTCTATCCAATCTAGATATATGATTCACCTCTATATTCTAGAATAATATCCAAATCTTTTAGAATACAAATCTGAACATCAGTACTTCTTATCATCATCAATATAATTGCAAATCTGAGTGTACTATCTAAACACTTGAGGAAATGTTTAGATCATTTTCAATGGAATTTATAGTTTGATTGGATAAACATCTTCCTCTATGTAATTTATCTTATAATAACATCTTCCCCAAAAGAATTCAAATGGCTCCTTATGAAGCACTTATATCGGTAGTGGTAAAGAACACCAGCATGTTGGGATGATGTTTGGGAGAGAAAACTCCTAGGTCTGAAAATTGTCGATGAATTATTCTATAAGGTTAAGACCATCCAACATCACATTTTTGTTTATTCACTTATATGGTCCTAAATTCTATATATTGAATACCATGATTCAAGATACTAATGCACACTCTTTGAAACATTGTGATTTGGACTAATCTTCTTGGTCTCTATCCCATGTCATGAGTTCAGATTCTCATCGTGTATTCTGGGATCACCATAATTTTAATAATTATTCATTAAACTCCACAAATCTCATTAGAGAACTCATTTTCATAGTCAAACCAAAAAGTATCCCTTCGTATAAGTTCCATAGTAGCCATTTATGGGAATCTTCTATCCCAATATTCCTCACTACATAACCTTAAACTATAGCATACCATATCATTCAAGAGTGTAATTCCTTATGTATCAAGAATAAGATGCCTCATCATGAGACGATAACAAAAAATTCCACTTGGGACAGTCTATGAAATATCCAAAATAATACCATTTATTATTTTAGTAGTGCATGGGTCTCTTCCACATATAATCCCCATTCATATCATTGTTTATCTATAGGGGAATTTTGGTAGCGTATATCCCTAAGACCAATCAATATCATTACTGCTCGTAGCAGAAAATTGGCTTCCTATACGGTGTAATCCATATCCTCCATTCAAATGGGAAGCTCAAATATCGACACACATCATCCATTCAAAGGAAGCTAAACTATACTATTAACACATGTTGTGAACATGCACTAGTGCAGAAAACATTTTTTACGTCGGTTATTTTTCATTATTTACGTCGGTTTTTAGGCGACGTTAATACGGACGACGTTATAAATAACGTTTTTTACATCGGTTATTTAAAACCCGACGTAACATCCCTAACATCACGGTTTTTATCACGTTGGTTCATTAATAACCGATATGATAAATATGCGCGGGGGGGGGGGGTTATCACGTCGGTTCTTAATATAACCGACGTGATAAAACGCCTGGGATATCGTTTATCACGTCGGTTATGACATAACCGACGTGATTAACCCTTCCCCGGGCCTATTATCAGGTCGGTTTCTTAAATAACCGACGTGATAAAAAGTCCTGGGAAACGTTTTAGCACGTCGGTTATCCAATAACCGACGTGGTAAATCGATTCCCAGGCCTTTTAGCACGTCGCTTATATTAAGAACCGACGTGATAAAAGGCCCGGGAACGGTTTAGCACGTCGGTTGTCGAAAAAACCGACGTGATAAACCCCTACCGATTTATTTACCACGTCGGTTATAAAATAACCGACGTGAAAGTGATATTTTTTTTAAAATAGTTGCACTGCTCTCACCAAAAAGAAACCAGAAACCAAACAACAAAAATAACCATGCCAGCCCTCACCCAAGCCCCAACTGAACCCCACCCTCATCTATACCCACCTAACAACCTGGCCAGCCCTCCCCCACCACATTGGAGCCCCACCACAACCCTTGGACACCCCCACCCTCATTTACACCCCCACGACCCCTAGTACAGCCTCAAACACCCATTAGACACCCCTCCCATATCCCTTGGACACCCCCACCCCTTGGACACCCCCACCCCTTGGACAGCCCCCCCCCCCACCCTCATTTACACCCCCCAAGACCCCTAGTACAGCCTCAAACACCCATTGGACACCCCCCCACACCTTGGCAGCCCTCCCAGACCCCTTGGACACCCCCCCGACCCCTGGACACCACCCCGAGCCCTTGGACAACCCCAAACACCCCTTGGACACCCCTCCCATATCCCTTGGACACCCCCCACCCCTTGGACACCCCCCACCCCTTGGACAGCCCCCCACCCTCATTTACACCCAACCGGCCCCTTGGACAGAACTCCCAGACACCTTGGACACCACTCCCATATCCCTTGGACACCCCCCACCCCTTGGACACCCCCACCCCTTCGACAGCCCCCCCCCCCACCCTCATTTACACCCCCCAAACACTAGGACAGCCCCAAACACCCCTTGGACACCCCTCCCATATCCCTTGGACACCCCCCACCCCTTGGACACCCCCCACCCCTTGGATAGCCCCCCACCCCCTGGACACCCCCCGACCCCTTGGAAACCCCCCCGACCCCTTGGAAACCCCCCATCCCCTTGGACATCCCCATACACCCCTTGGACACCCCTCCTATATCCCTTGGACACCCCCCACCCCTTGGACAGCCCCCCCCCACCCTCATTTACACCCAACCGACCCCTTGGACAGCCCCAAACACACCTTGGACACCCCTCCCATATCCCTTGGACACCCCCACCCTCATTTACACCCCCCCGACCCCTAAGACAGCCCCAAACACACCTTGGACACCCCTCCCATATCCCTTGGACACCCCCCAAACACCCACCCACCCCCTTGGAAGCTCTCCCCCCATACCAAAATCCAGACCAGAAAAACCATCAACAGTAGACCAAAACAAGAAGTAGAGAAAAATTAAACATTCACTTATATAACATTCAAAACTTACACTGTCAACTTCAAAAAAAACTAAATCCAACCTAAACGACTACGAAATACACAATTACATTGACAATATTCAAAATTACATTTTACATTACAAACAACTAAAAGTCAATCAAACCTGTAAAATAATTTGACCACTCCACTTGTAAGTGTTTGATATCTTCAGCAGTAAAGGGTTGAGGGTCATCAAAAAGCTACAAAGGAAAAGGATAGTAGTCAACATGTATAATTAATAGATCAAATTGAAATATTACGAGAAAGAGGAAATCTTACCAGGTCAAAACTCAGAACTGTCGCAGTTGTTATTATTTCATACATAAATCTTAACATGTAATAACCGCATTCGATGATGCCTTGTTGCTCATGACATTTCTGTTTGAATGTGTGTAAATTCAATATATTATTTTTATGTAATAAATCAAAATGTACAAATTATAAATGGATATTTACCTTCGCATGTACATATTTGATCTTGAAATTCCTTTTCTTTGCGCTTTTTCGAAAGTGGACCCATGCCCTGTTAGAAAATAATACGAATGGGGTAAATTTAAAATTCATTATAATATATAAAACTATTGTGAAATTGAAACTTATGTTTCCAATATATTCTTAAAACTTTCTCGCACATCATCATGGAGAGAGCATATCCAATAAAGTGCTTTCTCCCTAGGGCAAAAAACCCCTAACATCCAATGATCCCTGATAAAAGGAAATTTAACGTTAGTGGTTTTTTATGTTAAAAGATAATTAACTCTTTGAGAGGGATGTATTTCATACCTCTCACAAAAAGGCGTCATCCAACACTGTGTGATTACATTCTTTTCAAATCTATCAGCAATATAAATCATTCTTTGTTCCTCATCCAATGCACATGCTTCAGGGGAAATCAATTGTGGGTCCACGAATCCATATACATCTGTCAGCTCATTCCTCTCACAAATTTTATACGGATACCTAATACAAAGCAGACATAAGTATACATTTTTAATAAATATAAAGCAAGGAAAAGGTGTTAAGACTTACATGATGAAAATTTGCACCACGTTGCTGCCCAACTTATCTCCAGTGACAAACTCCATGATATCAGTTTTCATAATCCCCACACTTAGTTCACGTCCAAAGACATGAGCTTCCATTGTAAAGTCATAATGATCCGCCAACAAATTTGAATATCTTGACAATTTGTCAAGACTGCTAGTATCTGCATCTAATGTCATAGCTATCTGTCTTTGTTGATGTCTATACAGTATTTCTTTACCTTTGAAGTATTCCTGTAAAAATAAATTGAAAAATATATTAGTTTTCAAATGATAAAACATTAATAAAAATATAAAATAAAAGATATAACATCCATACCTCTATGGTAATGAGTCGAAGAAGTCTGGATGGCCAAAGTAAAAAATGGCCGATACTATGTCCAACTGTCGTCACCTCATCTGTAGGTAATGGTATCCGAGCTGATCTATCTATAATATCCTGTACAGTGACCCTCTGATTCTCTACCTCTAACTGTTGATGATGAACTGTATCTCTTATACAATATACCATCCCATATGCAACTATATGATGTTAAGGATCATCAACATAAAACTCACAATAAGTAGGTAGCTGCGGCGGAGGAGGAGGATCAAAAATGGGGTCCGCAGGCTAAGGTGGGGGAGTGGGAGCTACTGGGAGAGGTGGAGTGGGAGCTGCACCCTAAAATTGTCTTTGCAAGTCTGCAAACATAAAATGCACTGATGCTCTAATCTTGTCCTCCATTGTCGCATTAATATTATGGACTTCAGCCTCCAAGGATTATTTTTTTTTTATAAACTCCCTCAACGTTAGAAGTTGAGGAACGTGGCAACAATTTTCTTACCGATACACCTACCGGATATCCTCTTACACGGCCAGGATGTTCGGGCTTTCCCAAGGCCACAGATAAAATATCTTCCCTCCCAGATGGTGTAAATGTCCCCTGTGAACTCTTCTCCTCAAGATAGTCCTGTAATAATTAATTGAACATTTCTATAATGATTGGAAATATATGACGAAAATAGTAAACTTAAATAAATAAAATAGATATCTTACAATCCTCTCAACTACGAGTCTCGATTCTTCCGAAAGATATTGTCCTTTTTTGCCCTTCCGAGCTCTTTTCAATTTCTCATGTCTAGATGGAGGGGGTGGAGGGTCCACCTCTCCAGAGCTTGAAGACTCAGCTCTTAGTTGTTGAAAATTTTCTGCCATCATTTGTTCTTCCAATAATGCATACCCTCCCCGAGATAAACTATGAGGGTATACATTTTTAGATTGGATCTCTTGATGAGCTTTCCTTGTTTGCTGTAAATTAAGAATAAGTAATCATTAACAAAACAATAATAAGATCATTTATATAAGAAAGCTTATAAAAGTTTACATTGCCCTTACCAAAAATGATTCTTTTCTTCTACTTTCAAAAAATTGTCTCCATGTGTCTTTATCTATAAAAGGATATATACGACATGGATTCTCACGACTCCTATGACCATAAATGAAATCAGATGAGAGGGTTGATTTGAAATCCCTCCATCTCCTAGCAGCCAACGATAAGCATTTCTTCCTGACTCCTCCAGTGTCAGGAATATCAAATGTCATCTGATAAAAAAGAGGTTAAAAATATTATATATACTAGAAACATTTAATGAACAGTCAAACAATAGCAAAAGATCTTACCAAAATGGTCTCCCACAGCTGAGAAATTATCGCCTTATCCACACTTCTCCAATCATCATAGAGAATTCTTACTTTTCTCTTAGCCTGAGTTGCTACAAAACCCTTAAAATCTTTAGCATTTGGACCTCTAGGAAGATCATCATCATCAAACTCCACGACTATCCTCTCCTCCTTCGTACGGGCAAGTGATTATTTTGGTAAACGTGTGCACCCACACTTACCAACCTTTGAACTCTTTTTCGTAATAGGAGCATGTGAATGTTCCTCCCCAGATGTATGACCAATATGCTCATCTCCAGAATCATGTGGCTGATCAACTAATTGATCTGTCATTTTCCTTCAAATAAAAAAAAACATTAGTTCACAAATATACAAATTCAAATATTGTAATACTACTTAATCAGAAAATAGAAAAGTGTACTAAATTACATAATAGTAAACATTGGTAATATGGTAAGCATGTTAAACAATGATAAACATGGGAAACACAGTCTGTTGTACCCCTCTCCCTTGGATTTTAATGATCACAATCACTCTTATTATGTTCTAACTTGTTTTCAAGTGTTTTTGTTGATAGGCAAAAGGTTTCCAAGGAGTTGGCCCAAGAAAGCTGAAAAGTGGACTCACTGAGTCCACCGGTCAGCCGGTGTGAGCTCACCGGCCAGCCGGAGGACCCATGCAGTAGACTTGCCCACTGCCTGGTGTCACTGGCCGGCCGGTGGACCAGACAGAGCGCCTTCCTCTATCTGGACCACCGGCCGGCCGGTGGACCAGACAGAGAGCCTTCCTCTGTCTGGACCACCGGCCGGCCGCTGGATCACCACCGGCCGGCCGGTGGACCAGACAGAGCTTTTCTGTCTGGACCACCGGCCAACCGGTGATCCACCACCAGCCGGCCGGTGCGCCCAGGACTTCTCCTCTTTACGGTTTTTATTATTTTATCATTTTGGTTTGATACATGTTTTAATAAGTAAAAAATTTACAATATCTAACATTATATGAAAAAACTAAATGTAAACAAGAAATAAACATGTGTTACCTGTAATTTTAGGAATGTACAGTTAGATTGTTTTCCCAAATTCCTTCGTCGTGATCGTTCCTTATGGAACAAACCATGTCTTCAACATACTCATCATTATGTTCTGTTAATCTTTCCATGGAAGTAGGGATCTCACATAAATCAGCATCTTCATCAAATTCATCCTCACCAACATATTGTTTTTTCCCTTGTAAAACAACAGCCCACTGCATATCTGATTGATCTACTACATAGAAAATTTGTTTGGCATGTGTTGCCATTATAAAAGAATCAGCTGTGTCTTCTAATATATTCAGATTAACAAGTGTCATTCCAAATTCATCGTGTCTGACACTGTTGTTACCGATAAACCATTTATAGTTAAAAACAGAAACTTTAATTTTAAAGTAATCAGCCTCCCATATGTCTTCAATCACTCCATAATATGCACTTGATGCCGAAATTGGGTTTCTGTCCTTAGCACTCGAAAAATGCATTGCTTCTGCAAACACCAATACACCACTATTCTGAACTGCACTTCTGTTGTCCTGAGCCTTCGTATGAAATGTATAGCCATTAATGTCATAAGCGGACCATGTTATCACATTTAAAGATGGACCACCCACTATCCATTTTAATGTCTCTGATACATCTGATCTACCAAGCAAGGTCTTTTTAAACCATGGCAAAAAAGTTTTGTTGTGCTCATTCAAAATCCCCATTTCTTTCTTCTTTGGATGACATTGTTTCAACTCATTAATATGAAATGTGATATACGGTTGAACATCAGCTATTTTATTCAAGATGTATGATTCTAACTTCTTCATCTGTTCAGCTGACCGTGATTTGACTTTCAAACCACGAATCCCCTTTCCCTCATTATTAACCCGTTCATGGTGAGATGGAGGCAAACCTATGTGTTGCGCCGTAGCCAAGTAGCTCGTACAAATAGAAAAAATATACATATTTTTTAGATAAGTCAAATATATGTTTATATGAAAAAAATCATAATTTGAATGTAAACAATTTTGAAATATAAAACAAATCGATGTTTATTTAAAAAATATGCTTGAATATTATTTTTTAAACAAAATATAGTAAGATATAAAACCCCCCTGGACACCCCCCGACCCCTCTGGTCAGCCCCCCGCCCCTCCTGGACACCACCCCCCACCCCCTACCCCCTTGGACACCCCCCTGGACATCCCCCAACCATCTGGACAGCCCCCCCACCCACCCGGACAACCCCAAATACCCTCTAGAGAGGCCTCCAACCACATGGACAGCCCCCCACACCCATCCACCCCCTTGGACACCCCCCTGGACACCCCAACGACCCCTCTGGACAGGCCGCCACCCCCTTGGACAGCCCCCCACACCCACACATCCCCTTGGACACCACCCTGGACACCCCCGACCCCTCTGGACAGCCCCCGACCCCTCTAGAAACCAGCCCCACCCCTCCTGGACACAACCCCCCACCCCCGACCTGCTTGGACACCCCCCTGGACACCCCCAACCCTCTGGACAGCCCCCCCACCCCTCCTAAACACCACCCCCACCCCCTACCCCCTTGGACACCCCCCTGGACACCCCCCAACACCCACCCACACCCTTGGACAGCCCCCCACACCCACCCACCCCCTTGTAAACCCCCCTGGACACCCCCGACCCCTCTGGACAGCCCCCACCCCTCCTGGACACCACCCCCCACCCCCTACCCCCTTGGACACCCCCCTGGACATCCCCCAACCCTCTGGGCAGCCCCCCCACCCACCCGGACAACCCCAAATACCCTCTAGAGAGGCCGCCACCCACTTGGACAGCCCCCCACACCCATCCACCCCCTTGGACACCCCTCTGGACACCCCACCGACCCCTATGGATAGGCCGCCACCCCCTTGGACATCCCCCCACACCCACCCATCCCCTTGGACACCACCCTGGACACCCCCCGACCCCTCTGGATAGCCCCCGACCCATCTAGAAAGCACCCCCACCCCTCCTTGACCCAACCCCCCACCCCCGACCTGCTTGGACACCCCCCTGGACACCCCCAACCCTCTGGACACCCCCCCCCACCCCTCCTAAACACCACCCCCACCCCCTACCCCCTTGGACACCCCCTGGACACCCCCCAACACCCACCCACACCCTTGGACAGCCCTCACACCCACCCACCCCCTTGTAAACCCCCTGGACACCCCCCGACCCCTCTGGACAACCCCCACCCCTCCTGGACACCACCCCCCACCCCCTACCCCCTTGGACACACCCTAGACATCCCCTAACCCTCTGGACAGCCCCCCCCCCCCCCACCCACCCGGACAACCCCAAATACCATCTGAAGAGGCCGCCACCCACTTGGACATCCCCCCACACCCATCCAACCCCTTGGACACCCCCCTGGACACCCCACCGACCCCTCTGGACAGGCCGCCACCCCCTTGGACAGCCCCCACACCCACCCATCCCCTTTGACACCACCCTGGACACCCCCCGACCCCTCTGGACAGCCCCCGACACCTCTAGAAAGCACCCCCACCCCACCTGGACACAACCCCCCACCCCCGACCTGCTTGGACACCCCCAACCCTCTGGACAGCCCCCCCCCCCCACCCCTCCTAAACACCACCCCCACCCCCTACCCCCTTGGACACCCCCTGGACACCCCCCAACACCCACCCACACCCTTGGACAGCCCCCCACACCCACCCACCCCCTTGTAAACCCCCATGGACACCCCCCGACCCCTCTGGACAGCCCCCCACCCCTCCTGGACACCACCCCCACCCCCCACCCCCTTGGACACCCCCCTGGACACCCCCAACCCTCTTGATATCCCTCCCACCCCCCTGGAATCACTGAAAATTTACCATAACAAGAAGTTGGGCCATTCAAAGAATGTTTTTAGGTGTGGAGGAAGAACTGAGTTTCAATAGATAGAGAAGGAACTCGACATTAGGTTGTCTATTCCAGGTGTGGATTTGAAAGAGTTAATGTTTGTTCAGTGACCCAAGAGATTGAATCAGAAATTCATATGTTGTGCCATTTTCTCATGATGAGGATGAATAATTGGTGGGGTTTGACTTTTAAATGGAGAGCTTAGCAGACCATCATATTTTCTATAGATCAGTAAAGGATGTTAGCATCAAACATAAGGATTAAGGGATGCTTTCAGATCCAAATATGTATGTTGATGGATGCAATGGATATAGTAGAGGTTCTAGAAAGAATGGTGGTTTTATTTGTTTAGGATAAGTAGTAAAGAAAAAACTAGTTAATTTTTTACTTGCTGAAAAGTGGGTATCTAAAATTTTTAACATGCTGAGGGGAAATCTGGCGAGTCCTCCTCGTGAAACTTTGTTTGCAGGGGGTGAAAATGGTGATGTGATCCCAAATCCATGCACCTATTCCATGGTTGTGTGTGAATAAAGTAGTAACAACTGTAAAAGGGCAACCCATCCAAATGGACACGCCCCAACCCTCTCGGGGATTTATAGAAAACGATGAAAAATTAGTGAAATCATAAAATTAGTCAATATTGCAAGTCGAACTAATAGATCTAGGGATGATAAATAAGATTATGGTGCCAAAACGAGTTAAAAGGGTTCGCAATCGAAGAATCTTAGCTAGTTTCAACAAAAAAATCACAACACATATATATATACTATCCGCGAAAAAAACGAACGAGTGGGAGGATTACCTGAGTGCTGCGAGTTTAGATGATTGATCCAAGGAGATTAAATATGAGAAACGATGATCGCAAAACGAATCTAAACCAACGAAATGGACGAGCCGATTCGGGTTTACGCGCGAGAGAGACGAGTCGCGACTGTAAATGGTAAACTCGTGAATGACAATCCACAGGTCTGGGTAAATTTTTAAATGAGTTATCACGTCGGTTATTCAATAACCGAAGTTATAATTTTTTTAAAAACATTTATAATGTCGGTTATTCAATAACCGACGTAAAAACCTTCCTCCAATTATTTTTTTACGTCGGTTATTTTATAACCGACGTTATAAAGGGCTCAAAATCCGCGTTTTGTTACGTCGGTTATGGAATAACCGACGTCAAAAACATCTGCGGATTCTATTTTTACGTCGGTTATTTTATAACCGACGTAAAAAGGCCTTCAAAAACCGCGTTTCTTACGTCGGTTATTGAATAACCGACGTAACAAACACCCCCCGCTTCTGTTTTTTACGGCAGTTAATGTATAACCGACGTAAAAAACGAAGCCGGGCGATTAATAACGTCGGTTATAAAAATAACCGACGTTAAAGGTGTACCGAACACAGGTTTTTACGTCGGTTATTTAATAACTGACGTAAAAAACCTCGTTTTACATATTATGACGTCGGTTTTATATAACCGACGTAAAAAATGGTGACGTAAAAAACGTTTTCTGCACTAGTGATGGGATTCCCTCATGACCTAATTTGATGAAGGAACCTGCTAATATATCATTTCATTCCATCTCTAAACTATTTGGACTCTATAATGTCCCCTAGGATGCTTCATTGCATATTCCTCATTCACATAATGGTCGATCCATTATAAAACATGTACAACAAACATAAATAATACCCACACCATCTTTCATCAGTGCATATATCACGACATTATAATCTTATCAACTGCATCACCTTTTTTTCACAATGATCATAACATATTTAGGATTAAAGTTTAGTAGATACAATGGCATCAAACCCCATTCAATTGGTTATCCCTACTAGGGTAAGCCCCAACTACCACAATGATGGGTCACTTCCATGTGTAATCCTGAACCATATTCTCCATGGGACTCCACTATAGGTGTAAACTCCGAACCCCCAAGCTATGTGAATATTGATTCCCATAAAACTACGATCCAGAAGAAGACTCTCCATGTTTCAATACCATCACCCATAACCATCCATGTCTCCACATGGGCCTCCACATCCTAGTGAGATCATGACACATCTCTCCCCTATATCCATCACGGATTCTATATGAGTAATCCCCTCACTGTCCAAGAGAAATCATCCTATGATGGGACACTCTCCTTTATAAAATAGAGTCAACGTGCACCATATATGACTATGTTGTCTCTGATTCTCAATAAATTTAAATATGTAACAACCCTCATTCTGGTTCAATCCAAACACAATTAATAATAAATCAACTCCATAAATTTCATTTTATCCATATATAAACCGTCTCTCGTTCCACCTAGCTAGCCACCTTCTGGCATAATCACTCCACTCATCTAGCTTGTTCCTAAAAATAAGACCCAACCACATAATCACTACATATTTTATCACACAGGTAGCACTCATGTGTAAGAATAACACAATAATACACCATACAACCAAGAGAAAAACGATTTCAATGGGAAAACACTATGAATAATCCAATTTTAATTCATAAAAATCCATGATTTTTTATCCCTATCTCAAAAATAGCTCACTAATGATAAATATGTGTGGTTCATTCCCAACCAATAGTTAAAATATGTCACACCACCTAGGGGTGAAACACCATGATCCACCTCCAACCATCCAAATCAACCTCCATGGTGTGATGCTGTCCATTATGGTAAATTCCTAATAGATCATCCTCCATGGGGCATTCTTATCCATGACAGTTGTAATCCTTGTTTCAACCTCTTATCGGTGCACCTCACTGATCCACCTCTATCTATGTCTATATCATTCTCTGTTGTCTGATGTATCCAATTTCTACGAAACACCTTCTGGATACGCCTCTATATGGATTTATATTCCAACCTATGGTATTCCAAGTGTACCCTATTTGGGGTTCACCACCCCAATTCATGTCGAGCGTTGTCCAGATCAATATTCATGGTGTGGAATCTACCCTTTTATAGACGCACCCCCTAGATCCTCTTAAAACAGAGTTCTGATCCATACAATGGTAATACATTGTTCCCCATATGCGGGTTTAAACTCCATGATCCACCATTAGCGGTGTCTATATCCTCTTTCACGGGGTGACGTCTTGCCTTTACGGGACACACCTCTAGGATCACCCTCATTGGGGAAATCTGATCCCAAAAAATGATATACCCAGGTGCCCCCTCATAGAGGTGTAGCTCAATAATCCCCCTAAAAGGGTTTCCATATTGTCCTTTTTGTTGTGAAAGCCTCCCATAATGGTAAAGACCTCCTAGATAATCAATCACATGGAATTATTAAGAATCCACTATTAAAAATTCCATGTTCACCCCTCCAAAGGGTGAACTTCCCTAATCAACCCTACTTGTGTCTAGATCAGTCTTCATGGGGTGATATAATTTAATTATTTGACAGACCTCCCATATTTTCTCTCATAGGGAGTTATAATCTATCCCATGGTAAACATTCACGGTATTCCCTCATAGGGACATTCTGTGATAATCTTCTTCCATTGGGTGTTTTGATCATTCCATTTTATCTTCTAATGATGTTAAGCTCACGAAATATCGCACTAATTCCCCTTCATAAAAATAAGATGCCTCAGGATATACATGGAAGATATTTCTTTTTCATTAGATATCCTATGATCAAAATTGGATTCGTCTGGTTTTGCACCCGATATGCCTCCCATAGATCCCCTCTTGTGATGAATAATACATGCAGCCACACACCCACTCTTCGGTGATGCACAATTATGATCATCATTATCATAAAATCTAAATAAATTTTGTTACCCAATCAAGACCCCTTATAATGTCATGAAATAAGAAACAAAATTTTTTGGTGTTAAAGAATAGATGGCGTTGTGAATGTGTTTCACATAGACGACTCAAATCTATGAAGTTGTACTAGATTATGGGATGAGTTACATGGAAATTTCCATATGTGGATTAACTGAAATCACATCATACCATTTCTATCTAGTAGAAAAAACACCAATATTACTAGTGGAGGAGAATAGAAGTGGATTGAAGAAACATGGGGTAACAAGCATGTATCACCATGACTGTGTGCTCCAAGGATGTGAATCCATCTGAAAGAACATCCAATGGTATTTATGGTAAGTTGAAAATCATTTGTGATGGTCATACAAGGTTGATGTACGGATATTAACTTATTTGGAGGATGATGTATGATTATATGAATGTGGATTAGTATAAATATATTGGTGACTTATTTATAATGGTGAATGATATTTTTAGACCCATAAAAAGTCTTTGTTGAGAAGTTGTAAGACTTAATAATTTTTTATTGGTTATTTATAATTCACCTGAATATTTTATATGCCAATAATTCTTATTTAGATTATATATATCTATAAAATATATCTTTTGATGATCTATATAGTACACATGTTACTTATGAAATTATAATAGACATGTTTTGGAAATTTACAAAAATGGATGATCAAGAAATGAACATCAAATTTCTATTAAAATGTAACAAAGAAGATATATAAATTAATGAATAAACAGGGGAATCCGATGTAATGTATAAAGAAAATTATTTCAACACAATTGATTATCTCAATTCTATGAAATAAAATAAGGGAAAATGGAAAGGTAAAACTCTAAATTTTTTGAATTATGAAGTTAAAGGAATTTTTTATATATAATAATCCTTAGAATAAAGTTTAATAGTTTTAGTATAAGGAAGATGATGATAAATTTAATGAAAAAAATGTTTATGAAACATAAGAAATTATATTATTATGAGAAGTTGAAAAAATATTATCTAATAAGAAGAATGCATTATGATTCCTCGTCCTGTGATGAACATGATCATCAGCTCATCATTATAGATCTATTTAGAAATAAAATTGATTCATAGATTATTGAGTATTACTATGATAATATTTATTTAGTTGAATGGATTCTAAAAATGAATTCATAGAATGAACATAACCAAATACTCAAGTCAACAATGAATGAATGAAATTTAAAAAATATGTTAAATACCTAACTTCTGATAATGATTAAATTAAATAAAAATAGAAACGTTATTATGATAATTCATCTAGATATGATAATATCAACAATCCAGAATCTATAATTGTGGAATGATGTAAAAAATAACAAGTCAAACATCATTGTAAATGAAAAAATCTTAGATGTTATAAATATTATGTTGGCTATGAAATAATAATAATTTTTGGAAACACAATAAATGGATCTTACATCACAAAAAGATTTATTAATGACGATAGAAATATTCACCAAGGTAGTAAATTTTAATGGTGATACATCTAACGAATGTGAATATAATTGATCAAAAAATAATATTACTGAGAAAATAGATTTCATGTTGAAAGATAATAATTCATTGAGAATTTATCCTCATGGGAAATTTCATATATTATTAGTGGTGAAATGTAAAATAAAATGTTCTAATATGTTTTATTCATAGCCTGAATGATCATGAATCTGTTGTCACTACAGGAGTTGTGAAATTTTCATACACCTATCTCATTCTTGTTGGAATAACATGTATCTATAGTGTTTAATGCATGAATAATGTGGGATATTTGATAACCAATAAAGAACTATGTTTCCTAAAAATGATGGAACAACAAATAAAAACTCATTATATGAGGAATTACGAGTATGTTATGATTTTTGGGGAAAAAACATACTGAGTTCAAAAAAAATATTTCATAGTTTTGTGGGAAAAAATGTTTTCCTCTATATAAATTTGGATGATGCAGGAAAATTAGCTGAAGAATTTATAATTTATATTATTTTTCAAATATGTGAGTAATGTTGATAAAAATATATCATTATATTTGGATTTGAAATTTCATAAATGATGATATTTATATGTGAAAGGAGGTAATGTTACTAATAGTTATTTAACTATCCTTAAAAAATAAGTGGAAGAAACTAATTTTTTATAACAATATCACTTTAATTTTTATAAAAATTCAAAATGATGTTGAATTCCATATCAGTAGAAACTCTATATGGAAAGAATATTTTTTCAAAATCTAAGATGGATTAACTGAAAGAATACAATACATCCAGTAAAAAAATAAATGAAGTGGGTGAAAAAAGGCAATAATGAGATAATAATCTGAGATAGAATGTTACATCTATGAAACTATTATTTTCCACCTTAATCAAAAAATATTTTTATTTTTAATAACTTTTGTGGAATTGATGGATTAAAGTAAATAATATAAGTTTTTTGTCTATTATTATTCATTTAAAAGAATGTAATGATGTTATCAAAAATTATTTATGAATATGTTGTTTTTTAACATTATATTTTTTATATTTTTTATGGTATAGTCATAGGTAACTCCTATAAAAAAACGTTTTGATGATTTCTCTACAAATAATAATTTTGAATTAGATTTGAAAAAGGTGTTACGTGAATTTTGACCAATGGATAATAAAGATATCATTTTTTAATCACACATGTTTTCTACTCGATGTTCACCAACATATAAATGGATATTTTTATTTAATGGAACATCATTAAAATACTCATGTGACACATATTTTCTATTAAAAAATATTTTTGCAATTTTGAGATTAAATATTTTTATGCTTATAATGAATATCATTTATCAAAGATTGGGAAAAATTTAATGATTTCCACTTAGAAATTTCTTTACAATAAGGGTATGTGAAATGCGATCAAGGAGAGATAGGGGAGGGATAATAGATAAGGGGAAAATAATATAATTTATTGAGAAAATAATTTGATGAAGAAAAGTGATTTTTTAATGGTTGAATTGGGAATTGAATAAAAAACACATAAGTGTAGAATGATAAGATCCATCTCTATTTTTGAGAAGTTTTGTGACAATTGAGGATTATAAAAGATACATGGTTGAAATTGAGAAATGTAATTATATGGATCATTGGACACACCATCACAACTAGTGGATAAGATTCACAAATCTTATGGCTTAAATAAGGTTGTAAATATGTTTTTTTGAAGGAAAAGGAACATCAGACTCACCATGAGTATAAAAAGGATACACTAATCATAATGAAAATGTTAATTGGTGTCTTTATAGATCTAATATAAACCGGATGTTGATTTCCTTTTTTTTATTTACAAAAGTCGTAAGTACTCTAAGAAACATGTGGTTAAAGCCTTATCATGAAATGGGGGCGAGTTGGTGCTTCAAACATTTTGATGATTGGTTTAAAAGAAAGTTGTTTATGGAATATAGGGACATTATAATAAATTCTATTGGTGGTCATAAGATGATATATCAATCCTACAATTTTTTAACAATCATGAAGAAATAATTAATAAAAAAGATGTTATAAAAGAGTGGATAATACAATGTGATATATAATTTATATAGATAAAGTATATAAGAACTGTCAGTGTGAATATAATAGAAGGATGAATGATTGATCATGTGTATGTAATGAAGTTAATAGAGACATCATTCTGTTGGATGATATATTCCAAAAATCCATATTATGGCAATCAATGAAACTTCCATCAGAGTGAGTTTTATCAAAAAAAATGTTCCATTAGATGAGGGAATTTCAACTATAAAATTGTGTTTTTAATCAGTTGAAGAAGTTAAAGCAGATAGAGAGTCACATTAGACTAACCATTGGATGGATTCAAATGAATAAAAGATTATATATTTGTTAATCAGACTGACATTTCCAAAAAGGATTTCCATAATGTGTTTTTAGATGATGTCTCCAGAAAAAACTTTTCTTTGTATAATTTGAAATGTTCATGAATATTTTTCATTGGAATATATTGATATATCCTACTTGTGTTTTAAGTGGAGACAATCTAATTTTTATCATAAATGAAGAAGAATAGTGACATTTGTAACTGTACATACTTCACATCTATTGAAAATGATATTTTGTGGGAGGTGCATACACAAAATGATAGTTGGGAAGTATAACCAACTATATAAAGAATGTTTCTACTTGTTTTGGAGAATTTTTCATTTCCTGTTACTTTTTACTCAGGAAATAAGTTTATAAAATAATCCATGTTTTTGGAAATATCCAACATGGAATGGAGTAGGCCTTTGTATAGATCCTTGTAAATTTTTTATGTATCATTCACTTCATATTTTTTCATATGAAATTTGAGTTTGTAGGATATATTTATTAGATAATAACTATAAACAAATAGAGTATAAAAATATATTTGTAATGGAGTAATGAAATTTTTTTATAAAATAAAAATGAAATAATGATTTACCTTCCATATCCCATTAATTGGACTCAGATTAATATGGAACAATAATTGGTGTTAGAGGGTAAGTTCCTCTAAATTATTCATCTATGGGAATATTAAATTTAAATTCTTTGTAAAATAATGGTATTATAGTTTTTAATGTTAAAAAATATTATATATGTAATGTTAGAATGCTTACATATTTTATAGCTCATGGTTATGATTTTTTGGAAACTTGTACAAATAGATTTCCACCTTTATTGAGAATTATCCTCTTACTTCTAATAAAAGAATCATTCTTAATTATGATGGATTAGATAATAATTATTTACTCTTATAACTAACTAAAATTTAGTTTGATAGAGTTATTGGATTTGGAACTTCCCATGGTATCTTCAATAATAAAAAATGATTTATGAAATAAATAAAAATGTGAAGAATGAAAAGCTTAATCTTTGGATGAAAATGATTAAAGATCTAAAATTAGATGACTATTAAATATATTATACATTTCATAATAAGTTAAATTATATATTTATCACCATAATATGTCTTGGATATATGTGGGAATATCCATTTGTAATTTAAAAGTTCTTGATAATTTTTCTAGATAATTTGTTTCCAAATTTTAATCTTTGGATAAAAGATATCATGAAAGACTATAATTGGATGATCAACATATTACTCTTGTTAATTATGAAATTGTAAGATATATGGTTATTAAATTTTATAAAATTGGTTTTTAATAATGGACCTTTAAATAATTTCTAAAATGGAAAATTTATAATGATTTTAAAGAATAGTAATATAATTAGGATTAATAGGAAGAACATGAGGATTTCAAATCAATTTTTTCCCACCTAAATAATAAATAAAATTACGATGAATATAAAAGTAAAACTATAAAATGATGTAATTGTGAAGGGGAAGGAAATTTTTTAGATAATTATTCTCGGAAGAAAGATAAATAGTATCAGTTTAAGGATGATTCCATTAGATTGCAGAATAATGTAGAAGAAAAATTATAAAATAATTATTTATGAAGAGAAAAAGAAATATTATCTAGGAAGAATAATGATTTATAATTACTAATCTACTGATGAACACTATAATCAATCAAATTTATTCCTACTATTAGATATATATATGTTATTCATCAGTTCATGATTATTATTAATATCAAATGAGGAGAAAAGAATGTATTCCAAAATGGAATTTAGATAATTAACAAGAAAAAAATACAGAAATCAATAATGAGAAATTGAATGTACAAAAATGTGGTAATGATATATATTTTGATAATGGTGGGAAATAATGAAAACTAAATAGTTATGAGGAATGGTCTGCAAATAATGGGAATCACACAAATCTATAATCTAAAATAGTTAAAAACAAGTAAAGAGAAAAAGTGTAAGATAAATGAATTTGAAAGTATCATAGAATTTATTAATAGTTTTTGGTATATAAAAAATATTAGTTTTTATAAAAATGATAAATTTTCATTTCATTACAATGTTTGAAATGAGATATATGAAAAACATACCAATGATGTTAATTCTAAGAGTGATACTTTAATGAATTTATAAAATAAGGGTTTACAAATACATTTTTTGATGAAATCCTATTTCACCAAGAATGCAAGGATTTAATTAATAATGTATCATCCTAAGAAAGGTGGTCCCAGATTTGTGAGTAAAAAATGACAAACATTTTCTATTCTATTCTACTCTCAATCTTATAGATCATGATATAGAATTAACTTTTGGTGCTGTTAAATTTTAGAGAAAAATAATATTCATTATGGAACAAAATGTCTCTACCAGTAAAATGGATTGAATGGATGAGGATATTTGATGTTAAAATAAGATAACATTTTTCAAAAAAAATCTGTGGAATCTATAATTAAAATCATAAGATTATAACATATGAGTGTGTGAATAATTTGTAAGAAAATAAACATGTTTAGTCCAAAAAGTAGAATTCATAGTTATTTGGACAGAACATGTTTGAATGAATATAATGATATAATAAAAATTAAAATAATTTATAGAAAATGGATATAAATTCATTTCTAAACATTCTGAGGTAATGTGATAAAATGATATCAATATATTGTTATTTAAGAATTCATAAAATTAATATAAATATAAGGAAGAATGAAATGTAAATAAAAGTTTTTTAACTATCTGGGGAGCACAAGAGAAAAGAAAAAAATAATTTTAATAATATATATATATATAAATGCTTTTTAACAATAATTCTAAGGTGACATACAAATCATAATATTCCAAAAAAGCGAAAAAATTAGTTATAAAATTTTAGTAGGATTACCTGAATAATAAAAATACATCCAATGAAAAAAACAAAGAAGAAGAAGAAAAAAACATTGAGAGAGAACTCTCAGTCCAAATATTAATTTTAGGAAAACTATGAGGTTCTATTTATTCTTAAGACCATTAAATATTATGAAACATACAAGGAATTCAATGACATTTTATATGGATGTTTATATTTATGAGTCTATTACTTTTCATAAAAAAGAAATTGATTATTTTTCCAGTTTTATGAATGTTTCATTTATTCACCTCAACTTTCTAAAATTTTTGTTGTGATTGGTGTAGGTTAATCTTATATGTAACTATTCCATTAATGACTTCCCCAGAAATGAGAATGTTGAAATAGAAATAATTTTTTTTTAAAAAAAGTATAGTAATGGACAATATTGACATCCTCAATTATTTACAATTTCATTCTACATAGAGATCTCCCATGTAGAATTATAGTTTCTTATTTAATGGATATAAATTATTAAAATCATGCGATGTTTATGTTATCTAATTAAAATGTATCTCACAATTTTGGGATTAATAGTCCCAACCATATGAAATAATTTCATTTATCAAAAAGGGGGGAAAATCCACGATGGGCCCATTGAATTTTATTGTTAATAAGTGGAGAGAAATAAAATATATGGGAGATAAGGGAGAGATAATAGAGTGGGGGTGGGAAATTAATCGGTAGGAGAAAAAGTGATAAAAATAATTTTTATTTTTTTGAAATTGTTTAAGTGGGTTTTCAAAACAAATTAAATGGGGGAGATTAGTAGTCCGTAGTTATGTTTTCGTTGTATTATTTTTAAAAATTTCAAATATATAATACTTGTTTAAATATGATAATAGGTAAATATATAGAACATCAGACTCAAAATAGTAATTAGTTGATCATTCCCACAAAGAATTAGATGTAAAGAATATTAGAAAGATGTGTTCTAAAATAAAATGCTCAAGAGATTCACCTTGAGTTAGAAAAGAAATTACCTATTTTAATGAGGATGTTAATTATATTATGTATGTACTAATGTAAAACAGATGATGATGTGTAGTTTTATTTGTCAAAAACTCATAATCCTTATGAGAAACATTTCATTATATCATTATACCATAATGCGTTGAGGGGGTGCTACTAATAATACGGAGGATTGGTTTGATATAAGGATTTTTCTAGAAGATTTGGAAGTATTAATACATTACACTAATATCCATAAAATGATGAAGATTACCTAAAACATAATAAAATTTTATTGGAAGTATTTATTATAGGATGAGGTTTTTCTGGAATAGGGGATGACACAATGTGATGTATTGTATCTTCTGATCATCTATATGAGAATCATTTGAGTGGAAATAACATAAGGCATAAATATTGATCTTGCAGAAGTAAAGAAGACACAACTGCCACTGGTCCATTAGAAATTTCATTCAACAGATCCATCAAAATGGATTATGAAATAGATCATTCATATGAATTATTGATATCATCATGACATTGGATACAATTTTTTATTAGAGTTATAATGTTTGGGAACATTTAAATATTATTTTATTTGAGATATGAAATATAACATGCCAAGGTTTGTTATCATAAAATTTTTTCACTATAAAAAAACAAATTTAATACTATTTTTGTTAATAGTTGAAGGCTCATCAATCTAGAAGAAAAAACATTCGTCCGAGAGAAGAAAAGACTAATCCCGTAGGCATTTTCTAACACCAATAAAGTCATCATTTTCCAGGATCATCTGTATGATGAAGGAAAAATGAAAAATATATATATTGAATAAATTTATGATATAAATAGTTCATTAAAAAAATATCTGTGATAATACATTTAGAGTTTTTATAAGTCATTAGAATGAGCCAGCAATTTTTTTTCATATATTTTAATTATAATGAGAAATCAAATTGATGATTCTGAATGTATAATAAAATTGAAGAAATGCTTGTCGACTTGAAAAAGTATAAAATTATGAAAATATTTGAAATGTTCTAAGAAGTATTATAAAGAGTTCAAAGGTTCAAAATTTTAGACTTTAATAAATGAGAAATTCAATATTTAGGAATTTCTTTATGTAGAAAGTGAAATTGGTTTTCTATAATACCCCAAGCTTCCACAGTATGCTTCTCTTTGAATAATACAATATCATGTGTTGTACGCATATTTGAGTTATAACACACCGAGAATAATGAAACTAGCCACTATGAATAGTAATACACACTTTTTATATTTTTTTAAATTTCATTTTTCAAATTTGATATCATTTTTGGATTCTGAATATCAAAATTAGCTTAGAGCGATTTTTTGGTACTTTTATGAAGACTATCAATTTTTTATTAATTGGGAAAAACATTGAGTTATTATTTAAAAGATAAATTTAATTTAAATATTTAGTTATGTTATTTAAATATATTTTTGGTAAAAATAGAAACATAATACCTATATATGTTCAATTTAATTCATTGGGGTCATTTTATTAGAATGTTATATATAAAAAATAATATTGAACGTTTTACCGTGTTTTTATCCACCTTCTAAGTGCATTTCTAAATTATCATAAAAAACAATTTAACAACAATTGTTTATTGAATATCAAAAATCTGAAAGACCTAGTTAACATCATTATGTAAAATGTGGTTTGATATGATGAAAATAATTTTTTTGAATAGTAACTTTTGAATTTTATTTACCACGATTAAATGTAAATAGGGTAATTAATGGTAAAAAATTTATATAATAATTACATTAACGCATGTACTATTTCGATTGGATAAGTTTACTTCCACCAAAATCAATCATAGGAATAAAATATGATCCTTTTGGTCAACTCATATTAGATTAGTAAATTTATTATCGTTTCTTTAAAGAAGAGTTAAAAGTGCTAAATTCAATGTTTAACAAATAAACCATTTTTTATATAGGGTTATTCAAAAGATAAATTCGACTAATGATACTCATTATAAGGATAATAATATTTCCCACCTAATTATATATTATTTATAATTTTTATACATTAAATATATATATTTAGTTTTCATACAATAATGATGTAGTAATTAACTTGTTAATAACAGAATAAAATAATTAATATAATAAAAACACAAATAAATGTAAATTGAAACTTCATATGAATTAAAATAATTTTCAATGTTAATATGGAATGATAGGGTTTATTGAATAAACATTTCACTAATTTATAATGTTGTTATTAATTTCACAAAAAAATACCCAGTATTGTCAAAATTGACATAAATGTTTTTTTAAACATAAATAATAATATAAATTGATATAATATTCTTAAAAATATAGGGATCAGAAAAAATAAATTATAAAAGTATACATATAACAATAATAAACAACTTTTTCTTCTCCTAAATTTTTATAGTTTGTTTATTAACCATTTATTATAATAATACATGAATACATGGTAAAAGTTAAACTAATTAGCTAAGAGTTAAATCTACAACATAAAGATAATATGGTGACCTATACATATTTAAAATAGATTAGATTAGAGTTTTTCGACTCATACCAACATTTTACTTGAAGTAAATCTTTGTGGATACATTGTGAACATAATATGATTGTATAATAAAATAAATTTCAAGCCTTTCCTAAAGTGAACATCACCTATCATATAAAAGGGTATATCCACTTATCTCAAAATCACAACTCCAATTCAATTTGGATCAACAAAACCCTACTCAAATATCCTTCCAACAACACTCACATCGAACTAGATTCCTTACTTTAAATAGAAAGCCATCCTACAAAGACCATTTGATCCACTAAAAATGAAGAACCAGAAGTAGAGGTAATAATTTCACCACCTCTTTCAAAGTTCATTCTTTTTCCACATCATAATGCTTTATTGTTTCCATATAAAATTAATAACTCCAGTATCTTATAAATATTGTGATTTTATTATAAATTTGGTACTACCTTATTCAATATTATATCCATCCTATGAATGACAAGTCACCTTATATGGGTATTTACGGCTAACAGTCTCTACGTAGTGGTGTAGTTTGTTATTCAAACACATAAGTATTGGATGGGTAATATAATTTGTATAACTAATGTAAATAATAAACATAACATGTTAATGATTATGTATATATGATATATCATCCAATTATATATAATTTCACTAGAAATAGAATTATATTGTCAGTCGTACATATATATAGATTACCGTCACCTCGAACGCGATAAAATTAATTCCCCATAACAACCATTAAATAATATTTTTCATTATATGATTAAAAATAATGATTAAGATCATATTATTATTCTAGAAATGAATCAAATAAATCCAATCTAAAATATACATGGCTTACTTAACCAAGCATATAATTGAAAACTAATCAGTTAACAACCGAATAAATGATACTACTGAAATATTAAAAACACATCAATATTAGATGATCATATATGATACCGTATTTTTTAATGTGTTTCCTGTATAATTTAATAAAAATGGACTATATTTTATACATGAGGTTAGAATACCCTCGATTAAGGAAAATTACCAGTTAATGGTTAATTCTACATTCTCTTCATTATCTGACTTTGTTTATACATGAGTATCTTATGGGACCTCATTATCATCTATAACAATGTTTCATAAAAATGTATTTCAAAACATTTTAATATATTTTATATAATGTGTTATAGTCATTTATACCCTTGTTGGACTTTTTATAAAAATTTTATAACGGAATCTTTTCATCGTTTTCCAAACATGGTATTTTATGACCTTTTCAAAAAAAAATTATAGAATGATTGTTTCATTAACGTATACAATGGGTGTGGATATTTTTTGCCATTATAACATCTTCTAAGTATTCCTTACAACCGTATAAGAATATTTTCAAAATAAATGTTTTCTTTTATAAATATTTAACATTTAAATGATTTAAAAATAATGAGATATTACTATTAATGTGTTTTTTATTTCATCTATGTCAACATCCATTTCTGGATTTTAAAAATTATAGAATTTGATTTGTTATGATACTATCATTCATATTTTTTTGAAGGTTTTCTAATATGTTAGACTGTGGATATTTTATTTCAATACCATTCATGGTTTATGGTTAACATATTAACATTTTATAGGATAGTTTTAATACAAATGTTTTTGTTTGGATCAAATCATTTCATATGAGAAATTCGTTGGACTTATTAGTGACAAGTAAATCCCACTATAGCTCCTTGATGCATCAGTAGGTATTATAAGACAATCTTGTGTCTCTGCACAAGAATCTGAAAAAATATTATTTGTACTGCTGGAATGAGGCCTTGACTATGTGTTTATGATCTCTAGAATTTTGAAATCAATCATTTTGAAACTGGATAATGATATTAAATGTGATTATTATACTAGTAATATATCTATGTGAATAAGTAAATATAATTATCTAATTTATCATTTCCATATTATTCTGAAGATTATGTATAAAAGGATTCTGTTTTAGTCTTATACATTGCCTTAAATATTTATGCTTATATATGAAGGTATTCTCTATATTTTTATCCTTACTGAAAACATGAACTAACCACTTTCTATGTTTTATTTTTCTCAAGATGAGAAGAATTATATTATGACAGACCTTCAAGGATTATCTAAGTGAGATGAATGTGTTAAAAAGAGACACAATGTTGTACATTTTCACTAATTTATGTAATTTAAAACTTATGTTTGTATCTAGTGTAGATAAGGCTACAAAAAAGATCGGCCATTCAGGATTTGACCCCTTGTGATCATGATAATGTAATGAAGTAATACAACGACTATGGGTAACTTGGGTCATGGAGCTACATTTTGTATAGAGGATGTTTAGTAAAAACCAAGGAAACTAGATTTAGAATCACCTTGTTTAGAGAACATTACCCTAATATAGAATTTGAGTATTAGTATATAAGAAAATTCTAGAATATTATTAATATAGATATTTTTTGGGATTTAAAAGCAATACATCCTTGTCAGGAAATGTGAATGTAGAGGTGGCTTTGGTACAAATGTACCTAAGATTGAAAACAATGACAAGGAGATTCGGTCTTGTCCTGGGGTGTCATGGTACATGAAAAATGTCCTTGATGCACTCTTGGTTACAACAATCCTTGGGAATATTCTTAGGATAATTAATATTTTCATTACAAACCATTATGAATGATTTATGATAATATAAATCCTCAATGAAATAATTTTTTAGATTATAGATTATATCCACAAACTGATCAATTTATGTTAAGTGTTTTCAAGTTTGGAATTATGTATTGCAATTCATAAAATAATTTACTGTAGGGAATTGTTTATAAATGGTTCCAAGTATAAGGAATGGAAACTATATCAACACAAGTAATCCATCTAGGGGTTTCCCTCTAATTAAGAGAATTAGATTGGAGCTGGTGATGCAACTGGTGGTGATCATCTTATCGCCTTACATGGTCCAATACTCTGGTTAGGAATAATAACCATACTCGTATGGATCACCCTGATCCACAATGTGGAGGATCAATGGTAGGACAATTCATGAGGCAAAAACCACACATATTCAATAGAACTAAAAGTATATTTGTAGCTGAGCAATGGATACATTTCTTAGAAAAAATATTCTATGCATTGTGGAGCAGTAAAAGTGAAAAAAAATTCATGGCATTTTATCATCTCATGAAAAACGTAGATCAATGGTGGTCATTAATTCAAAACACTAATGTGGATGAATAAGTATCATATATGATATAGAGGGAGTTTAAAAAACTTTTCTTAGATAAATAATTTTCTTTTTGACCATCGAGCAGATATAGAATGAAAATTTCCAATTATGAGGTAAAAGGAGGATGTCAATGTCACAATGTACGATGATTAATTTACAAGGATGTCAAGGTATGTGACATATTATATACATTACCAAAGGATTAATATTGATATATTCTTTCATTTTATAAAACCATTTCTCTTTTGAGAATTAGTCTCACAATCATTCTCATAATATGTTATTTTCTCATGTGCTTCTAAGATAGGAAAATAATTCTATATGTCTTTCACATTTAATGCAATGAATGTTAAAAATTTATCTATTGAACACTTTGAAAATATAAATAAGGTACATAAGGGAAAAGTTTAATTTTCCTCCAACAGTAAATGTTGGAAGAAACACCATAGTATATACAATGATGGAATGTGAGTCTTTTACATGTGTGCTAAAAAAGACCACCAAGATCGTGATTTCATGGGAATGAAACATGTAGTCAATGTTGAATGTTAAAATTGTAAATAACTAAAAAATTATGAAAATTAATTCCCTATGATCCAATGAAACATACCTCAGAGAAGTTGAATGGATAAAGGACAAGCTTATACGATCACTACAACTGAGTTTGAAGCTCGGAATGATGTGGTCACAGGTAATTTACTGGATTCGTCATGTTTAGCTAATGGGTTATATGATTTTTGATGATCGAATTGTTTCATATATTCCTAGTTTTCTAAGAAAATTAGATATTTCCAATTTATTTAATATAGATGTTGTCAATAAAAACTCTTATGGGATATATCATTGCAAGAATGTTTTGAGAATCATTACCCATTAGAGAATATAAATGTTCATTATATATGGATTGAATTCTCATACCCATGATTGAATTTTATATATTCCTCATTATGGATTGTCTTTTGGAATATGATGCAAAAATTTAATGTAATAAAAAGGTGGTTACAATTTTCATTGAGGATATAGTGTAGCCTATCTTTAGATAAAAAAATTCACCCCCTGATTCTTATCTAGATCCACCCTAGTAGACTTACTAAATTCAATTATTGGGGAGAAATATAATTAAATAACTATGGATGAGAAAATAATGTTCAAATATAGGACTAACTATTATGAAATAATATTTTGTTGTGTTTCAGAGGATTTAATGGGACATCCTCCAAAATGAGAAATTGAGTTTTCTATTGATTCACTTACAGGTTTAAGGCCCATATAAATGACCCTTATAGAATGGCCACTATGAAATTAGTGTAATGAATGAAAAAACTAGTGAAATTGAGTAATAAAGTATTTAATCTCCCTAGTGTTTCTCCATGGGGAGACCATATACATTTTGTTTAGAGGAATGATGGATCAATGAGGTTGTGCATTTAAAACAGGGAGATCAATGCTTTAAAAACAAAGAACATGTATCCCCTACCTCGCATTTATGATTTAATTTTCCAAATTGATGGAGCTAAATATTTTTCAATGAACGACATTCAATCTCAATATCTTCAGTTGTGTGAAGAGGGATGACATTCTGAAAATTTTATTTCGAACTACGTACGACCATTACTAGTTTACAGTAATGCCTTTTGGACGGACTAATGCACACACTTTTTTCATGGATATAATGAATATTGTTTTCAAGGAATATATTGTTGAACTTTTAGTCGAATTTTATGTTGAAAAAATTTTAAAATAAAAAATCTATGAAGATCATTATATTCACTTGTTCACTATTCGAAAAACCCTCAAAAGAAATTAATTATATTAAAATTTTATCAATTGTAAATTCTGGATTTTGGAAATTTTGTTACATGGACATATTTTCTCTAGGGATAGAATCTCTCTCGATCATTAAAAGACCAAGGAAATCCAGGAATGGTCAGCACCGACAAGTATAACTAATGAATGCATTTTTATAGGTTTATCAGGTTATTATCGACATTTTGTCCAGAATTTTTCCTTATTGGCTAACCCATTAACCAAGCTAACACATAAAGGGGTTAAATTTGTTTGAATAAAATAGTGTGAATTATGTTTTGAAGAATTATAAGTAATTTTATTCAATCCTCCAATATTGACTCTACTATTGGGGAATGATTCGTTTTTTTATTTACAAGGATTCTTCAATGAATGGATTGGTTGAGTCTTTAGGTAGAATGATAGAGTTATTACCTATGAATCATGATAGATAAAAATTGATTAACAAAACAATCCCAATCATTATATTGAGTTAGAAGCTATAATATTTTCATTGATGATATGTAGACACTGTCTCTATGGTGAATTATTTTTGATATATACCAATCATAAGAGGTTGATGTATATTTTCTCACAAAAAGAACTAAATATGTGGAAAAGACGATGGTCTGAATTACTCAATGATTATTATTAGACTATAAAATACCCCACAAGGATGGAAAATAAAGTGGAAGATTATTTGAGAAGAAAATATCATGGATTTTTGAACAAGATGAGAGTTGAAATGGATCATATGTTCATGGATCTAGTAAACATGGATATGGTGATAAACATTGAAGTTGAAACGTCAATACTTTTTTAAATCATTATTGAACCATCTTTACTAGATATAATAAAATGTTCTAAGACAGTTTACTCAGAGTTTAAAAAGAAAATTAATGCTATGAATGAAGAGATATTGATTAACTTGATATATGAAGATGGAATTTTGAAATTCAGAATGAGACTTTGTGTTCTAGATACACCTGATCTAAATAAGAAATTGTTGGACGATGCTCATAACACTAATTTTTCTAGACACCCTGGTAGAACTATGATATATAGAGGTTGAAGAAACATTTTTTGGTGGACAACATGAAGAGGGAGATGATGATTACGTGTCAAGATGTATGGTTTTTCAAGAGGTTATGGATAGAAGACAACATCCTAGAAGAGTCATGCAACATCTTCCCTTATATGATTTTAAATGTGATGATATTATGCGGGTCCTTGTCTTGGGGCTATCAATGACTCCATGAAGGAATGATTAAATATTTGTATGTATTGATCATCTTACCAAGTCAGAAAATTATCCTTCTATATGAGAATGTTTACCACTTGAATTATTAGAAATATTATATATTAATGAATATGTAAGACTTCATGGATTACCTGAATCGATTTTTTCTGTTTGTGATCCCTATATTACATTACGATTCTAGAAAATTTTTTAGAAGGCATATGATACTGATATTCATTTGAGAACTGCATACCAACCTCAAACCGATGAACAATTTGAACGAAATATTCAAACATTAATAGATATGGGGATATCCTATTCACATGACATTCATGGTATGTGGGATCAGTATTTACATATGATAAAATTTTTCCTATAACAATAGTTTCCACTAAAGTATTTAGAGTGCACCATATGAAGCTTTATATGGAAAGTGATGTCACACACCAACTTTTTGCGATGATTTTGGGGAATGAAAACTCATTATCCCAAAACATGTTGAGGATACAATGGAAAAGGTGAAGATAAAATGAACCCACATCAAAGAATCTAAAAGTAGGAAAAAGAGTTATGTTGATACGGAATGAAGGATTTGGAATTTCATGTAGGGGTATTGTTTTCTTGACGGTATCTCCATAGAAGGGTGTAATATGATTCGATTAGAAGGAAAAATTATGTCATAGTACATCAGACCCTTCAAAATACTAAAACAAATTGTAGTTGTAGCTTGACTTTGGGGAATGCCTCCAAGTCATTCGAATGTTAATAATGTGTTCTTCAGGTCACTGTTGAGAAACTACATGCATGAACAAACACATTTACTCACCTATGAATAAATAGAACTCGAACCTGACCTATCTTATTTTGAATATCCAATCATAATTATTGCTAACAGTGAACTTGGGTTGAGAAACCTGATGACTCGTTTGGTGAAAGGTCTGTGGAGAAACCATATGATGGAATATGCATCGGGCGAACCTAAGGAACTTCTGATTAAGAACCATCCATGTCATTTTGTGTTGTAATATTATATAAATTTGAAGGAAAATATTATTTGAATGGGGGAGAAGGTAACACCCCAAGGTTCCACTGTACGCATCTCTTTGAATAATGCAATAGCTTTCATTGTACCCAACATTGACTTCTAACACATGATGACTAATCTTACAAGCCATTCTGAATAGTAAAACCCAGTTTTCTAAATTTTTAACATTTTATTTTTCGTATTGGAATTTATTTTTGGATATGGGATATCAAAATTATATTTGGGTGAATTTTTCGTATATTTCTGAAAACATTCAATTTTTTATGAATACTGAAAAACACTACATTATTGTTTAAATCTAACATTTTATTTAAATAATTAGTTAGTTATTTAAATTTATTTAAGGTTAAAATAGATATATAATAACTATATATCCTCAATGTAATTAATTAGAGTAATTTTATAATGATATTTGATATATAATGTTTTATAAAACATTTTACCATCTTTTATCCACTTTTAGGCACATTTTAAAATTTTCTTAAAACACAATTATAATGCTTATATAAATTAAATTTTAAAAATATGAGAGACATTATTGACATATTTATGTAAAATTTTGTTTAAAAATATTATATTATTATTTGGTGAATATTTTTTTGGACATTTATCAACAGCAGTTAAAAATAAATAGTGTAATTTAAGGTAAAAATACATATTATTATTATCCTAAAAAATGTACTAAGACTATTTTATAAGTTTATTTTGACCAAAATAATCCTTATGCATAAAATACGATCCTTTATGTTCCCTTGTATTAGATTAAGATATTTATTATTTATTCATTTTATGAAGAGTTAAAAGTTTTAAATTCAATGTTTTATAGGTAAAACATTTTTAATGTAGGGTAAAACATAAGATAAATTAGACTATTAATCTTAATTTGAAATCTAAAAATGTTTAATACATAATGATATTTAATTTTTAATTTTTAGATGTTAAATAATTAAATTTATTAGTGACACAACAATGTGTCCGGGATAGCATATTAAAGAAAGATTAAAATAATTTATATTATAAATATCCAAATAAATGTAAATTGAGACTTTAAAATAATTTCAGTAATTTTATAGTTTAATGAGACATGTTAGGGTTGATTAAATAATTTTTTTTGAAGTGATAAAAAAGTTATGACTTTCACAAAAAAATACCAATTAGTGTCAATATTGACAGAAATGAGTTTTTAAAACAAATACTATATTATTATTTGAAATAATATTCCTAACATTATAAGGTTCGGCCAAAATAAATAGATAAGTTTTGATATATGAATAATGAACCAATTTGAGTTTTCCTGTAATTTTATAGTATTTTTCTTAACCATTTATTATAATAATAAATGAATACATGGTAAAAGTTAAACTATTTAACTAAGAGATAAATCTAAAAGATAAGGCATATATGGTAACCCAAACTTATCTAAAACCTATTGCTTGAGTTTTTTCTGACACAGAACCACATTATTCTCGAACTAAATCCATTTGGATCCATTACAAACAAAATATGATTCTATAATAGATCAGTATTTCAATATGTTCCTAATGTGACCCTCACCTCTCCTCTAGAAGGGCACTTACCCTTCACTCAAAATCACACATCCAAAGCCATTTGGCTTGTCCAATGTAACACCCCAGGTAAATAAAGAATATAAAATTTTTATAGTTATCCCTATTTTTGAATAAAATGTTAATATTAATATAAAGGGAACGCTATGCTCTATGTCTTAACCAATAAGCAACAACGAGTTCCTTTGAAATCTTACGTTGCACTCTAATAAAAAAATAATATTATTTTAAATGGTAGTTAACGCCTAGCCATTGTAATGGCGGGAATGAATAGAACTAACTAATAAATGATTATATATTTTTGTCAAATATTTTTACTTTATACAATAAATGTTAGAGGATTAAAAATGCGAATGAATCCAATTTTAAGCGTAAGCATTCTAATATTCTTTAAAAGGTCGATTAACCTCCTTTTGATGGAAAACCTCTTTTAAATCCACTTTTTGAAAATTTTATGTGTTATATTTGACAAAATAAAATTCTTCTTTAGAATCGGGACATCAAAATTTACTTTGTGTAAATTTTTGGTATTTTTCCGATAAAGTTCTTTTTTTAATAAATAGTGAAAAATGTTGTATTTTAATTCAAAAACACTTTTTAATATAATTTATTTATATGGTTATATTATCTTTTGAATTGGTTTTAAAGTAAAATTAGAATATATTTTTACCATTTAATCCAATAGTGGTTGTTGGAATTAATTTCACTTTGAAATTGGACTTAAACTAGTGTCAATCTTTTAATAGATATTGTTTTCTTAATAACACGCTATTTGCTCTGACAATGGGAATTAATTATTAAAATAATTAATGAAACTAATATGTTTTGAATTTTGTAAAATAGACATCATTTTTGAATTCTGAATTACAAATATAGCTTAGGGTTATGTTTTGGTAATTTTCTGAAAACCATAAATTTTTGATGAATAGTGAAACTACTAAGTGGTACTTAAAAAAACTGTTTTTTTATTAAAAGAAATTTTACCACCTTTGTGTTTTTAATTTCAAAAATCCGACATACATGGTTGACATTATGAAGTAAACTGTGGTTCAATGGGATTAAAATAATTTTTTTGATGAATAGTAACATTTCAGTTTATTAATCACGATTAGAGGTAATTATTGCAATTTAAGGAAAAAATGATATTATAATAAAATGAAAATTCCTAAACACATGTCCTACCCTCATTGGATGTTTCATGGCTGCCCAATACAATCCATGGGTCAACTTGGGGACCCCATGGAGCCACTTTTTTTGGGAAATGACATAAATAACATTTTATTTAATGTTAAATTAAAAATGACACAAACATGAGATGTTTTACTAAAACAATTTTTAAATGGGGTTATACATTCCATATTTTTTACTATAAATAGTAATTGGTAATATAAAAAGATTTCATACATCATAGTATTATTTTATAATTTATAGACATTAAATAAATTAAATTATTTATGACATCATGATGATGCAGCAATGACCCCATTATTTAACGATTTAAATAAAATGGAATGATAATGTAAAATCTAAGACCTACACATTAAAAAACCTATTGTATGGGTGGATTCAAAAACCATATCACCTTATCCTAGAAACACATCAATGTGGGACCATTACAATCCAAAACGCATTCTAAAATAAAGTAATATTTCCTTACTTTCCAAGAGTGCCCCTCCTCTCCTCTTCTAAAAGGCCCCTACCTCTACCTCCCTACCAACACATCAAAAGCCTTAGGCTTGGCAAAACCCTGCCCATTTTGTCTCTCCACATCCTTATATAACTCTTTTAAGCCTCACTTTGGGCAGAAGTCTTCCCAAGGTTGCCTTTGAGCTCAAAACAATGGGAGTTACCCGATTTTTAGGTAATGTCTTCACTTGAGTCCTTTTGTTTTATTTTGCTTCTCCAACCCCCTAAACTCTTGTTATTCATTTATTTTGTAACCAATACAGTATATTCAATATACTAGGATGTTTTTTTTAGATGAATTCGAGCTACACTTACACACACCTTCGTCTAATGGTTAAAGAACATACTATTTCTGTGGTTGGCAATTTTCTGCCTCACGAAACGATGATTGTTCGATATTATTTTAACACCATTAAAGGTGTCCATTATGATGTCACTGTATTTTATATATGATATATATGGTATTTAGGTTTTCTATATGCTTCTATATTTTATATTTAAAACATACCTCTTTTCTTTTCATGTTGTGTAAATGCGATAATTTCATATGAGGAAGTGCCGACTACTGCCCCCTCAATTGATGTGACTCGTACATACAATACATGGAATGCATAAATAATGAAATTAATGAACATATGTGACCTATATAACATATATATTATACTTGAATTATAATATATATATATATATATATCAATTATTTTTAATTCCATTAATATGACAAAAAAATGAAAGTAGCGTTCATGCGTACTTACGACCTACTGTCTCCATGAACGGTGCTTTTTGTTTTTTATCTCAATATGATATGGAATAGTATAAAATTAATATATACTGGATATATATGATATTTTAATCATTAATACTATACTTAAATTATTTACTTATAACTACATGGGGAATCATTTTTCAAACAAGTTCATTTTTGACTCATGTACCAAACATCGGCAAAAACGTCTGATATGAACTATCATTATTAAACAATTATTATTAAATTATAATATGTGAAAGGAACTGAATAATAATTTTTAAAGGAGGTCTTTAGGCAATTATAAATTGACCAATGTTTATTATTCAGGAATATAAAGAAACTAACAAGACAAGTCGGAATTGAGGTAAAGGAACCTACCCCTCTCTTTCTTTTTAAGTACCCTCTTTTATGTCATTATTTTTTAGCTCATATTTCTTATGATTGGGATGTTATTTTTTATTACTATTAATATAAAGTTTATGTTCATAGTATGAGAGACCCTATTTTGTCTCATCAATCCATTTTGGATGTTTTGAGTGGCGCCGTTAGGCTGCCGAATTTTGGTAAGAGATCCAACCCCTCTCTTTTTAAGTACTCTCCATTATATAACTTCTTTTAAGCTCCTATTTGTTATGTTGGGGGATGTTATTTTATATTCCTCATTCTATATATTTTATTTTAATAAGATAAGAGACCCTATTTGATCTCATCAATCCATTTTTTGATGTTCTATGTGGCGCCGTTAGGCTGGCGAATCTTCGTAAGGGATCCTACCTCTCTCATTCTTTTTATGTACTCTCTTTTATGTCATTTATTTTAAGCTCATATTTCATATGTTGGGGAGGTTATTTTAAATTCATCATTCTGTACTTTTTATGTTCATATCATGAGATAACATATTTTATCTTAACAATCCATTTTTTGGAAGTTTTAAGTGGCGCCGTTAGGCTGCCGAGTTTTCGTAAGGTATTTTTCATCTCACTTTTATTCTTGTGACATTTATGCTACTTTTTCCACTATTTCCTTTGAGTGTTGTATCTACTGCCCATAATTATACTCTTTTTTTAGTACAAATTCATTTATGGGTATTTAAATCTTCATTGTATGACCCTTCTTCCCCGGGGTGTATGTTTCGAAAGCTACCCAATTCGGTAAGGGGACCTTTCACCCTCCTCTTTTTAAAAGACTTATTTTGTTATATCTTTTATTTCACATACTATTATGTTGGGATATGTTCGTATTTATCCTTATTTATGTCAATTTTATGTCCAAGTGATGAGATACCATTTTCTCTCTCATCAACACATTTGCTGAATTTTAAAGTGACGTCGTTAGGCTACCGGATTTCTGTAAGGGAATTTCTTAACCCACTTTCAATTCTTTGGGTTAAACCTCTAATTCATGATTTTATTTGGCCAAGATTATGTGTGGAATCTCTATGTTTAAATTTCCACAAACCCTTTTGTGGATATACTATTTCTACACCTAATCATCTCATTGATAAATTCTTACAAACTTGTATGGGAAATCATAACTCAATCTCATTTCATTGAGTTAAATATCTATGTCAGTGGTTTTGTTTTTCCAAGATTATGTGTGAATGACCTCTGATTGTTTCACACTTATTATCCACTTATATTGGGTGTATTTATATTTTTCACACATAATTATGTGATAGGTTTATCTTTAATTTAAGGATACCATCTTTATAATGGATTTCATCTCAATTTACATTTCCATTGAGACTTCATTGTTGTTATGAACCAATTCACTCTTATATGGTGTGTATACTGTCCTTTGGCATATTATATCCTGAATACCTTTATTCTCATGATATTATAATGTTCAGATTAAATGTTATTCCACAATTATTTGTATTCAAGAGTCTCTTATTTTGTTAAAAACTCTCCAGCAAAAATATCTTTTTAGATGTATTAAAGATTCATTATTCTAAATCATTATATTTAATGTCCAGGTTTTCAAAATGGTTTTAAGTATTACTTTATATGGACACTAATGTATTAAAATTTCTATTCCATTAAAAGCTTCAAAGTGGTATGGGACACTTTGATTCAAAAATCTCTTTTAATTGGTTTTTGAAAATGGATTGAATAAATCAATATCTTGGAATTACTTATTGTGGTTGCAAATGAAATGTTGTTATTGAAATGTTTATATTTTCAATATTTTATGTGTAATGATGGTACTTGGACATTTGACGGGTGGTTATGTGATGGACCATATAACAGGTGGTTCCGTGAATACCAGGACGGGTGGTTACGTTATAGCCTCCAATGCATTGGGTATGGAAGTCGGCCGTATGGCTATTCCATTAAGTAAGTATGGAAGTTGTCTGAATGGATATTCCATTAAGTGATATGTGTGGAAGTCGACCGTATGGTTATTCCACTTATGTATTTTTATGTCCCAAGTTACCTTTACATGTTATGTGATCTTTATATGGGTTTTAGGGTAATCTTTTGGTTACAGAAGGGTAAGTAATGAACTTTTATTCAGTAAAGAGTTTTTACTAATTCGAAAAGGTGAAAAGTATTACTTTGAAAAAGTATACATGGTTTACTTGTTTTTTTGAAAAACTAACAGTTTTCATTCTTTTTGTATCCCTTACTAGGCTTTTTATGCTCATCCCATGTTTTTTAAATGTTTTTCACAGGACTTAACGTGGAATAGGGTCAAGGATGGGATAAAGGGAAAGTCATGCTATCTAAAACATGGAACTAGACATGTTTCTTTTTAAGAGTATTTATTTTATGGAAACTTAGTAGAAGTTTCTACTTTGTAATCTTTTGAAATGTAATAGTTATGTCCTAATTCTCTAAAAATCTAAACCTGAAAAGATACTCAATGTGAATTATTCATTTAATTCAATATTAAGTAAGGTTTAAGTCCGAGGCCTTATAGTTAGTATCAGAGGTCGGTTAAGATAACTTTAGAGGTTAGGGTATTCTCTAAGCATAAGTGACAGTACCATAATGGATATTATTTCAGTAAGAGTGCTAGTTTTAGATAAGTTGAATGAGTAAGTATATATTAGTGGTTATATTCCTCATTAGTACATGATGGTTTTGTTGAGATACTCACAATGTACTTTTTGGTTTTAGTAAATGGATGGATCTAACATGCAGAAAAGTGACAATAGGTTTAAAGGAAACTATGGTGGTTCTCTGATTAAGAGACTGGATGAAATGGGGTTTTCAATAAGGAAACTCGTGGTTGTTCTAAACCAACTATCAAGGAGTCATGATCAACTACGTGTACCTTGGTATGTTCTGTAATGCATCATGTACGAGATGACCAATCGATGTGGAAGTTCAGGTAATAATTATAAAGGTAACCATTAGGGTTTATATGATCCTTACATTTTAGGTAATGATGGGTTGTTATATATTATGATGGAAAAAGAAAGGCATGAGATAAACTAGAGGTTAAAATATTTTATGATTATTTTTAAAGATTTTATCTCATTTTGGGGAATGTTTTAAGAGTTATATAGTTTTGGAAAAAGGACAACATGTAGACCGTGTGACAACCCTTCGCGTCAGACAAAGCTTCAGGAATTGAACCCACAACCAAAGTGCAACTGGTATTTATCGCCTACCACTGGACTATGTGAAGTCCCTGGTTAGTTTAACTGATTCATTTTAGTTAGATGATTTTATGAATTAATAGTGAGTTTATTTTGGGTTATCTATGTAAATTTATTAACCTATCATGGATGATATGTGATTAGGTTAATCACTTTTCAATACGAGACTTTAAGAGCAACTGATGTTGTTTGGAGATAAATGTTACGATTTAACTTGGAAGACTATGTGACTAAATCCTTCAAATATTTGGGTTTCAATCATAGTTTGGTTTACATTGAAGAATTTTATGGACAAATTGTTTATCGAATGGTCCTTGTTGAATTTTTGGTTTTGTTGGACAAATTTTGGAGATTAAGAATAGATTTTCTTTTTATAAAGGGTTATCCTTTTCTAGATTATATGATCTTGTACTAACCTTTTTGGATTTGGTTTTGGTTAAAGTATAAATACATGGGATGTATATAGTTCTCTTTGTGGATTAGGTGATTCTAAAGAAGATGATTATAGTACACTTAATGCGAACATGTCTTCCTAAAAACTCGACTTTTGGAGAAAATATGAGTTTGATTAAAGAATCTAATAAAAGTTGAAAGTCAACATGATAAGTGATTATGTTTCCTTATGAATAAATTCCTCAATAAAAAGGAACTTAAAAAAAAATTTGTCTATTAACGTTTCCTACTGGGGAATTGAATACAGTTTAACCCATCACAAGTTTGTGATTTTATTATGGTTAACTTTCTACTAGACATGTTTTCTATCCCTCTCAATCAGAACATGACCCTATGTTTTCTCCTCCATGTCCATGTTTTACTACATGGAATCCTAGTATGGGTTAACTCGGGTGACCTTTGTAATTATCTTTCTTTCTTTTAAAGTGATTGTTTTACCGACTCTTGTTCTGAAGTGGGACTTTCAAGGATTTTTTCGAGCCCAATTTTAAAATTGCGATGACACAATTCCGAAAATGGGGGGAAGAATATAACAACCCAGGTAAATAAATAATATGACATTTTTATATTTATCTCTATTTGTGAATAAAATGTTAATATTAATATAAAGGGAACGCTATGCTCGATGACTTATCCAATACGGAACAACAAGTTTCTTTGAAATCTTACGTTGCACTCTAATAATAAAATAATATTATTTTAAATGGTAGTTAACGCCTAGCCGTAGTAATGGCGGGAATGAATAGAACTGACTACAAAATGATTATAAATGTTTGTCAAATATTTTTTCTTTTTACAATAAATGTTAGAGGATTAAAAATGCGAATGAATCCAATTTTAAGCGTAAACATTCTAATATTCTTTAAAAGGTCGATTAAACGCTTTTTGATGGCAACCCTATTTTAAATCAAATTTTTGACAATTTTATGTGTTATATTTGACAAAATAAAATTATTCTTTAGAATCAGGACATCAAAATTTACTTTGTGTAAATTTTTGGTATTTATCCGATAAAGTTCCCTTTTTAATGAATATTGAAAAATGTTGTATTTTAATTCAAAAACACTTTTTAATATAATTTATTTATATGATTAGATAATCTTTTGAATTTGTTTTAAAGTATAATTATAATATATTTTTACCATTTAATCCAATAGTGGTCGTTGGAATTAATTTAAATTTGAAATTGGACTTAAACTAGTTTCAATCTTTTAATAGATATTGTTTCATAAAAACACGCTATTTGCTCTCACAGTGGGAATTAATAATTAAATTAATTAATGCAACTAATATGTTTTTAATTTTGTAAAATAGAAATCATTTTTGAACTCGGAATATAAAATATAGCTTAGGGTGATGTTTTGGTATTTTTCTGAAAAACTTCAATTTTTGATTAATAGTGAAAGTACTAAGTGGTACATAAAAAACTATTTTTTTTCATTTAAATGAAAATTTTACCACCTTTGTGTTTTTAATTTCAAAAATCAGACATACATGGTTGTCATTAAGATTTAAATTTTGGTTCAATGGGATTAAAATAATTTTTTTGGTGAATAGTAACTTTTAAGTTTATTAATCGCGATTAGAGGTAATTAGTGAAATTTAAGGAACAAATGGTATTATAATAAAATTAAAATACATAGACACATGTCCTTCCATCATTGTATGTGTCATGGACGACCATTAAAATCCATGGGTCAACTTGGGGACCCCATGGAGCCACTTTGGTTGGGAAATGACATAAATAACTTTTTATTTAATATTAAAGTAAAAATGACACAAACATGAGATGTTTTACTAAAACAATTTTTACATGGGGTTATACAAGTCATATTTTTTACTATAAAAAGTAATTCCAAAGATAAAAAGATTTCCTACATCACAGTATTTTTTTATAATTTTTAGACATTAAATAAATTAAATAATTTATGACATCATGGTGATGCAGTGATGACCTCCTTGTTTAACGATTTAAATAAAATGGAAAGATAATGTAAAATATAAGACCTAAACATGTCCAAAACCTATTGGATGGGTGGATTTAGAACCCTTATCACCTTAACCTCGAAACACATCAATGTGGGACCATTAAAATCTGAAACTCATTCTAATATAAAGTAACATTTCATTACTTGACAAGAGTGACCCTCCTCTCCTCTTATAAAAGGCCCCCACCTCTACCTCCCTACCCACACATCCAAATCTTTTGGCTCAGCCAACCCATGCCCATTTTGTCTCTATACATCCCTATCTAACTCCTTTAAGCCTCACTATGGGCAGAAGTCTTCCCAAGGAAGCCTTTGAGCTCAAACTAAAGGGAGTTACCCGATTTTAAGGTAATGTCTTCACTTGAGTCCTTTTGTTTTATTTTGCTTCTCCAACCCCATAAACTCTTTTTATTAATTTATTTTGTAACACCTAAATTATATTCAATATACTAGGATGTTGTTATAAGAAGGATTCTAGCTACACTTACACACACCTTCGTCTAATGGTTAAAGAACATACTGTTTCTGTGGTTGGTGATTTTCTGCCTCACGAAACGATGATTGTTCAATATTCTTTTAACACAATTAAAGGTGGAAATTATGATGTCAATGTATTTAATATATGAAATATATGGTATTTATGTTTAATATATGCTTCTGTATTTTATATTTAAGACATAACTTTATTCTTTTCATGTTGTGTTAATGCGATAATTTCATATGAGGCAGTGCAGACTACCGCCCCCTCAAGTGATGTGACTCGTACATGCAATACTGGAATGTATAAAGAATGAAATTAATGAACAAATGTGACCTATATATACTTTATATTATAATGTAATTATAATATATATATATATATATATCATTTATTTTTAATTCTGTTAATATGACACAAAAAAATGAAAGTAGCGTTCATGCGTACGTACGGCCTACCATCTCAATGAACGGTGCTTTTCATTTTTTTATTTCCAAATGATATGGAATAGTATAAAATGAAAATGTACTGGATATACATGATATTTTATTAATTAATACTATTCTGGAAATTATTTACTTATAACTACATGGGAAATCATTTTTCAAACAAGTTCATTTTTTGACTCATGTACCAAACATCGACAAAAACGTCTGATATGAACTAACATTATTAAACAATTATTATAACATTATAATATGTGATATGAACTGAATAATAATATTTAAAGGAGGTACTTAGGAAATTATAAATTTACTAAAGTTTATTATTCAGGAATATAACGAAATGAACAAGATAAGTCGGACTTGAGGTAAGGGAACCTACCCCTCTCTTTCTTTTTAAGTACCCTCTTTTATGTCTTTATTTTTAAGCTCATATTTCTTATGATTGGGATGTTATTTTATATTACTATTATTATAATGTTTATGTTCATAGGATTATATACCCTATATTCTCTCAGCAATCCATTTTGGATGTTTTGAGTGGCACCGTTAGGCTGCCGAATTTTCATAAGAGATCCAACCCCTCTCTTTTTAAGTACTCTCCATATATCACTTATTTTAAGCTCTTATTTTTTATGTTGGGTGATGTTCTTTTTTATTCCTCTTTCTGTACATTTTATTTTATTAAGAATAGAGACCCTATTTTATCTCATCAATCCATTTTTGGATGTTCTAAGTGGCGCCGTTAGGCTCCCGAGTTTCCGTAAGGGATCCTACCTCCCTCATTCTTTTTATGCACTCTCTTTTATGTCATTTATTTTAAGCTCATATTTCATATGTTTGGGGATGTTATTTTATATTCCTCATTCTGTAATTTTTATGTTCATATCATGAGATACCCTATTTTATCTCAATAATCCATTTTTTGGATGTTTTAAGTGGCGCCGTTAGGCTGCCGAGGTTTCGTAAGGGATTTTTCATCTCACTTTTATCCATGTGACATTTATGCTACATTTTCCACTATTTCATTTGAGTGGTGTATGTACTTCCCATAATTATACTCTTTTTGTAGTATTATTTCATTTATGGGTATTTAAATATTCATTGTATGACCCTTCTTCCCTGGGGTGTACGTTTCGAAAGTTACCCAACTCGGTAAGGGGACCTTTCACCCTCCTCTTTTTAAAAGACTTCTTTTGTTATGTCTTTTATTTCACATAATATTATGTTGGGATATGTTCTTATATATCCTTTTAATTTAAATTTTATTTCCAAGTGATGAGATACCATTTTCTCTCTCATCAACTCATTTGATGAAATTTAAAGTGACGCTGTTAGGCTACCAGCTGTCTGTAAGGGAATTTCTTAACCCACCTTCAATTCATTGGGTTAATCCTCTACTTATTGATTTTATATGGCCAAGATTATGTGTGGAATATCTATGTTGAAATTTCCACAAACCTTTGTGTGGATATACTATTTCTACATCTAATCATCTCATTGATAAATTCTTACAAACTTGGTTTGGAAATCCTAACTCAATCTCATTTCATTGAGTTAAATATCTATGTCACTGGTTTTGTTTTTCCAAGATTATGTGTGAATGAACTCTGATTGTTTCACACTTAATATCCACTTATAATGGGTGTATTTATATTTCTCACACATAATTATGTGATAGATTTATCCTTAATTTAAGGATACCATCTTTATAATGGATTTCATCTCGATTTACATTTCCATTGAGACTTCATTGTTGTTATGCACCAATTAACTCTTATATGGTGTGTATACTGTCCTTTGGAATATTATATCATGAATCCCTTTATTCTCATGATATTATAAAGTTCGGATTAAATGTTATTCCACAATTATTTGTATTCAAGAGTCTCTTATTTTGTTAAAAACTCTCTAGAAAAAATATCATTTTAAATGTTTTAAAGATTCATTATTCTAAATCTTTATCATTACTGTCCATATATTCAAAATGGTTTTTTGTATATATTTATATGGACACTAATGTTTTAAAATTGTAATTCCATTAAAAGATTCAAAGTGGTATGGGACAAATTGATTAAAAAATCACTTTTAATTGGTTTTTGAAAATGGATTGATTAATTCAATATCTTGGAATTACTTATTGTGATTTCAAATGAAATATTGTTATTGAAATGTTTATAATTTCAATATTTTATGTGTAATGATGGTACTTGGAAATTTTACGGCTAGTTACGTGATGAACCATATGACGAGTGGTGTCGTGAATACCAGGGTGGGTGGTTACGTTATAACCTCCAATGTATTGGGTATGGAAGTTAGTCGTATGGCTATTCCGTTAAGTAAGTATGGAAGTTGGCCGAATGGATATTACATTAAGTGATATGTGTGGAAGTAGACCGTATGGATATTCCACTTAAGTATGTTTATGTACCAAGTTACCTTTACATGTTATGTGATCTTTATATGGGTTTTATGGTAATATTTTGGTTACAGAAGGGTAAGTAATTAACTTTTATTCAGTGAAGAGTTTTTACTATTTAGAAAAGGTGAAAAGTATTACTTTGATAAAGTATACATGGTTTACTTGTGGTTTTGAAAAACTAACAGTTTTAATTCTTTGTGTATCCCTTACTGAGCTTTTTATGCTCATCCCAATCTTTTTAAATGTTTTTCACAGGACTTAATGTGGAATATGGTCAAGGATGGGATCAAGGGAATGTCATGCTACCTAAAACATGCAACTAGACATGTTTCTTTTTAAGAGTTTTTATTTTATGGAAACTTAGTATAATATTATACTTTTTAATCTTTTGAGATGTAATAGTTATGTCCTAATTCTCTAAAACTCTAAACCTGAAATGATTCTTAATGTGAATTATTCATTTCATTCAATATTAAGTAAGGTTTAAGGTCGGGGCCTTATAGCAAACCACTACTAAAAAATCCTCCCAACTACCCTCACTTCGTCCTAGAGGTATTACATTGATCAGAAAGCCATCCTATGGAGCCCAATTGATCAACTCAAAAGGAAACACCCGAAGAAGATGTAATAATTGCACCACCACTTTCAAAGATCATATATTATTCAAATTCCTCATTCCTTTTAGTTTCCATACCAAAATGAAAACCACATAACCTTATATATATTGTGATGTTATTATAAATATAGTACAACAATATTCTTTATTATATCCATCCTATGAATAAAAAGTCCCAATACGTGTGTACGTATGACTTACCATCTCCACGTCATGGTGTAGTTTTTTTATTCAAACACTTCATTATATAGATGAGTTTAACTAATTTAAATAATATATATGGCCTATTAATTATTCTGTATATATAATATACCAACAAATTACATTTCATTTCACCATAAATATAATGATATTGTAGATCATGTGTGTGTACGGATTACCATATCCACGAACAAGATGAAATTCCTTCCCTGTCAAAATCATTCAAGAAAATTTTCATTAAATGATAAATAATAATGTTTTATAAATTAATATAAATCTGGATATAAATAAATTAAATCTTATCCATAATAAACATGTCTCACATAACCAATCATATAAAAAAATGAATGAGTTAATAACAGAAATAATGATACTACTGAAATATTTTCAACAAATAAATATTATAAGATCATATATGATATCATATTTTATATGTGGTTCATGTATAATTTAATAATTATTATTTAACAATTATACATGAGCGTAACATTACCTTGATCATGTAAATGTACATGTTAAGGGTTAATTTTCCAATATCTTTGTTATCCGAGGTTTTTTATACTTTAGTATCTACTGGTACATTTTTATCATCCACATATGTGTTTCATAGAAACTTATTTAAAATTATTTTTACTATTTCCTAGACTATGTTTTCAATTCATTTATACAATTTTTTTACTTTTTATCAAATTTTTATAAAGGAATATTTCAGTCATTTTCCAAAAAAGGTCTTTTAATTCCATTAATAAAAAATTAATGAAAGAATGTTTTTATCGTATACAGCGGGTGCAGCTACATTCCACCATTAAAAAATAATCGAATATTTCCTTACAAGATAATAATTTTATTTTTGAAATAAATATTTTCATTTTTAATTATGTAACATTAAAGTGATATCACAATAAAGAGTAATTTCTCCCATAAAGTTTTGGTTTCATCTATGGCAATATCCGTTGATGGAATTTACACCTGTTCGAAGGTGATTAATTATGATACAATCTTATATAATTTATTTATTGTTTTTTTATGTGTTTGAATATGTATGGGTTATTTTTATAGCATTCATGGATTATGGTTAAAGTATTAACATTATATATGCTAGTTTTAATTGGAATTTTTAGGTTTTGTTCCCACCTTTTCATATGAGGAACGCATTGGACTTAGTTAGTGACGGGTGGAGCCCTCTATAGATCCCTGATGTATCATTAGGTCTAATGAGACATATAAGTGTCTTGGAATAATACCTTGACAAACTATTATTTGCAGTATTGGCACGAGGCCTTGACTATGTGGTTATGATTTCTGACATTATGCATTCCATAATTATGAAATTTTCTATTGATATTACATGTTATTATTCGACTAGTAGAATATATATGTGAATAAGAAAATGGTTTTATTTGATTTATCTTTGACATGTTATGTTGATGATTATTTTGAAAAGGCTCGTGCTTTTGTCTAATTCATTTTCTAGAATTTTTATGATTTTAATGAATGTATCTCCAATATTGATATCTTTAATGAGAACATGAGCTCACCCCTTTCTATGTTTTATTTTCCTCAGGATGTGAAAAGTATAATATTAATGACCTGTATGGATAGTATAAAGGAGATGAATGTGTAAAAACCGGACACACATTTGTTGTTTTTCACTTCATAATTGAATAAAAAATTGTTCTTGGTACTAAGAACTTACAAGGCTAATAAACTAATCTATCTTTCAGGATTTGATCTCTTGATATCATGACAATGTTATGAAATAATATACTGAATCTAGGTATCTAGATTTGAGGCATTACATTTTCAATCATTTATCATATTGGGGTTCCAATAGAAGGATTTCATATATAATTTGTAAATGCGGAGATAAATTTGAATTTTAAATGTCTACTGAGATCTTTGGCATTTTTTTAGGTTATGAGTTTCCATCCAAAGATTGTTTTGGATGATGCCAAGGAAGTTCCATTGGAATGATTTAAATATAGTGAGGCTCATTCCAATCAAAGAAGTATGTTCAATCATATGAAGGCTCATGAGATAAATTCCATTGGAATGATCACACGAGAGCGACACCAATCGACGAATGGATTATAATACCAAGAGCAATCAGAAAGAGGAATTGAATGCTTCAAATTGGGTTTCAACTCAGCTGATGAATGATGAACATAAGTAGAGGGAAACAGGAGTAAACATTGGATAGAGACAACTATACATAGGTTATCCGACTAGGATAGTTAGACTTTGTCTATAAAATTGTTTTTTGGATAGTGATTCTAGAATATGTCCGAAGACAATAAAACTCCTTACTGAATATTTAATTTTAATAATATTTTATGATGGTAATGATTGATTTAGAATAAATTTATAGTAAGTGAAACCATTATGAAGATTATCGGAAAATAATATTAAATGTTAATATTTTAACTATAGATATATACCTATTTCTGAAAATGATTTTTATGGGATGTGGAGGCTGAAAAGAATAATTAGGGGTATAAAAATCTATAACCATAATTGTTTTTACATGGATAGTATAATTTTCTATTTTTGTATCTTTGTATCCCAAAAACATGTTCATGAAAGAATCTATTTTAGTAGGACTATCCAAAATTTCCATGAATTGTTATTTTTACCAATCCATGTAAATATCGATCGCTTTCTTATATATATATTTGTTCCATTTGAAATGTTTGTTTATGCATTATATTTTAGTGGATTGTAACTCTAACAAGTTCAGGTGGATAATAAATTTTTTTAAGGTGTAATAAAATATTTTTAAACAATAAAAAGTAACCCCTAATTCAACACCTAGTTTTTTTATCATATTTTTGAAATAAACAAAAATCTACACCTCTATAAAATGGGTTAGGAAATCCTCATTCACTGGCATAAAGTACTACCTCCTCAAAAACTGATTTCATTCATTTTACATCACTTTCACACTCAAATAGATTTATTGATCTATTTATTAATTATATATTACAATCATGATATTATTTTTATTATATAATAATTATATCCCATGTTCCATACTATATTAAATTCCATGGTAATTCAATAAAAAAATTCTTTTGTGTCACAGACTACAACCTCACAAGATGAAAATTATTCTACAGTCATAATATATTGTAAAACATTATTTATCTCAATCCATAGTGAAAATAGAAACATATTTTAACAGTACCTACATTTTACCATCTCCATGAACGGTGTATTCTAATTTTCACCTATAAATCTTATAGATTTATCACAAAAATACTCAATATTTATTATGTTTATATGATTTTTAAAATATATTAGATTTTGTAACTATGATCAATTTAATAGGTCAAAAGAAAAAAAATCAATACATTTACAAGAAATGTTTTATTTCCTAAAAGATGTATTTAGAATTGAATTGTTAAGAAAAGAGTAATAATAGGTTGTAGGTAAATAATATATTGTATAATATATATAATTAGGGTTCAATAATATATTTCTTATAGAAACACTATTATATATATATATTATAGAAGATTTTCAAATCTCTAAATAGAATGTTGAAAATTTATAAAATATTTTTTCATCTCAAATTTATTTTCTATGAGACATAATCAATATTCAACCCATATTAATTTTACATGGTGTATATATTACCCATGAATGTTTTTATGATTAGAATTAGAAAAATTTTGAGGATAACATATCAACTGGATTATATTTCATTCATTGGGGTTTTTGTCAAATGTTATAAAATTTGTAGTAGTTTTTTGTTATAATATCAGAGTCTTATTGAAATTGTTTATGATCAATTCTCCAATGATGATATATTATGATATAAATCCCATGAATTCCAATTAATTTTCTTCTCATATGCGTTTTCATGATATTTTCTTGTATTATAACCATTTTTCTATTTCATCATACATAAAAAATTGATAAAATATTTTCTTTTAAATCTAACATTATTTCTATCTTCATTAAAAAATAAATTTTCTTCTAATAATATATATATATATATTATCAGAAATTTATTAATAATATCCTATGATTTTAAAATTAATTTTATGGTCATTTTTGAAATGTATTTTTTAATAGTGTTTGTTTTCATTTTTTTTTTCAAATTTGAAAATTAATTTTGATAAAGAATTCTTTAAATGACTTTTTTAATATTTATTTATTTGTTTTGAAGGATATTTGTAATTAATTTTATTTTTGAAAAGTTTTACTATTTTTTATATTTAAAAATATACTTTCATATAAAACATAATTTCCCTAAGAAATGTGCCAAGATACATTTAAAAATTATTCTCCATTTAATATGAGACCCTTTGAGGCTACTTATGATTTATTGGGGATATAAACCCATGATATAATTATTTTTCTTTCCGTTAATGATATATTTTTATGATGATGTGATTTTAATGAAATATATTTCAATTGTGTTGTTTTTACAATGACATGACTCTTATAAATCACATTCTATTTCTTGTTTTATGATCTGAGGAAGTGATGAAATGATTATAAAAACTATTTTTTTCTATTGGTTTTGATATGATGATTTTTTATAAAACCCACATCATGTCAGAATTTATGATATAATATCTTTTTTATGAAATTCTATCACACATAAATATTATTTTATTTATTTTATTTGTTGAACATAAATCAAAATCCAATTAATTGGGTAATAATGGAAAACTCTTGAGTAAATATGTTATGTATGAACCTAATTACATGTTTAAAATTTTATATGTAAACCAGATTACAAATTCCCAATATTAAGTGTGAACCTTATTGAATGTTCACAATGTTATGTGTTATCCTAATTAACTTTTCATAATATATTTCATGGAAAAAATTAAATTTCCAAAATGTTCTAAACAAAACAGATTTCATTTTGATAATGTTATGTTTGAACATGTCTTTAATTTCCATAATGTCATTTATAGACCTGGTTTCTTTTCTGTAAGTTTATGTTATGGCATGATGTCATGTCCTTAAATTAATTAGAACATGTGTCACTATTTATACTTGTTCATAATGATATATTTTTCATTATATGCCAAAAATATACAGCATATTCTATTTTAAGATCACTTGGATCATGTTCATTGATTTCCTTATGAGTTATGTCTTGTGATATGACAAACATTATGTCATTACATTAGATTATGTTATTTGATGTTAAGGGAATGGTTCAAAAATTTTAAGAACATGTTTCTGTATCATTATGTTAATGATAGGATTACATATCTCCATTATTCACCCTTAATGTGAATATGTGATTGTACATTATTATGTTATTTTCCTAGGTTATGGGGAAATTATTTACCTAGGGTATGTTTTTGAATAATAATATGGTGGAAGATCATTATGGGATATGTTCGTGATAATTTAAAAAATTAGGATTTCTAGTACCTATTCTACTAATATAGAAAAATATTATGATCATCGTGCACAAGATTGTTAAATGTGTTAAATATTATTCTAAAAATATGCAATATCTATTTACGACATGACAAGGTTGCTTTATAAATGGTTATTTTTGATGATTTTTGGGGAAAACCTCAATATTTTCAATCCCGATAACCATGACATGTTGAATGATAGAATTTGTTTTTCAATAATGTTTAATCTGATGAGAGTTTCAATGAATTAAAAAATAGTCGTATCATTACACCAATCCACATGCTTCCAAAAAGTTGGTAACATTTTATTGAATATTAGAATTCTTCAAAAAGGATTATAGTTTTTTACTATTATATAATGATCATGTGATTGAATATTACTCATTTAAGTTGAATGTTCATAAGAATGACAATCTAAGGAATGATCTGGAGTTTTTTGAAGTGAATATTATGTTGAAAATTTGATTTCATTATATTTATGGTGTGATCTATGGGAAATGAATGCTTGAACAAATCATCATCTATATATTCACATAAAATGAGATTAATATTCTCCTATGAGGACATATACAACATATCATGGACAATGACTAATCAATGTACTTCCATAAAAAAATATATAATGTGGTAGATTAAATATATACAAAGGATCCAAAAACATTATCAATGAAAAGAATTGGGAAGGATCCAATCGTACAATGGTGTCAAGAGGGGATGAAAATACACTAAATCCCAATAATTATATATGAAATTACTCAGTGATACTCAAACCTGAGAAATTTATAACACCCCTTATGGAAAAAAAATATTGATCTGCATGTTGTGGGATGGGAAATATCAAATAATATTATAATTTGAAATGATGTACAAGGGAATTATAAATTAATTAGAAACATCATTACATTATCAAATTGTTTCTCAAACATAACTTATATTTATTTTTGAATATACAAAAATCTTTTATATACAAATAATAAAGAATATAGAAGCTATAAGAATAGGGAAATCTACATAGTTCAAAATTAATGAGAAATAGTTTTATGATTATTTTAACGATAATGTAAACAATAAAATATTTTGATATGTAATGATATGTGTAAAGGATCACATAACACAATGATATCTATCCGCCCATTGATCACAAAATGTATCGGTATCAATGATACCATTATTGGTTAGAAAATATAAAGATGGGAATTACATATTATAACCCAATGTCTCTTTAATTTCAATACATGAAGGATGAAATGAATAATTTGGATGAGATAATGAAACACTTAACCATATATATAAGTAAATGTGAAAACATCAACATGGACATTGTCATTGGTGTTGTAAAGACATCAAGTGGAAATAAAGAAATATTTTCTATAGTGGATCATTATATAATGAGTTCTCACTTCATTAAAATTTAATAGTTCTTATCACTAGATCACATTATAAGGATATTCATCAGAGAAGTGGTGTTTAACATGGAACACCTTGGTGTATTATACTTTAATGGGATTTGAAATTTCAATTTATGTTATATAAAATTGTACTATATTCAATAATATATAATTTGAGATTTAGTATCGATTTTACCTCCTAAATTATGGCCAGTATGAGTTAATTCTATAGACACATGATGATATATGGAGATAATGGAAAATGAAATTAAATGGAGGATGATATCATAATTTTCCTCTAATAAATATTTCATACAACAATATCACTAACTCAATAATTCAAATGTCTCATATTAATACATTTATGTGAATATATAAAGAACAATTTTGACCTTGGATGATGTTGGGGAATGCAAGTTACTAATACACTGAATTGTTATGGAAATGGTATACAAGTTTACGAATATTTAGCAGCACAATAGAGATTCTCAACATCGAAAAAAGAATTATGTTAAAAGACATACACAAGATATATTGTTTGAGAATAGATTTAAAATGTTCCTCTTCACACCTCTATATATGTGAATCATGATATTTTGGTGTACGGACAAGTTACATCATAGGTACATCATCCCCCTTATGATTCTCATGTAAATCAAAGCAATGACCAATAAACTCCTACTCTCACAGACCCCATCTCTAGGACATGAATGATTCTACATATCCATCTTAAAGAAGTACATAAAAAATATATAAGATGAAATGATTTTTTAGGTGTAACATCTAGATACTGAATCTACATATGGGGATGATCTAGTAATGATATTATACCATATAAATAATTATCTAAAAATCAAAAAAAAAACTTACTTGTTAAAAGTGTTATGGTGGACCCATAAGTATAATGAAGCAACCTAGAAACTGGAGGAAGCCTAGAAGTAAAACTAACCATTAATATTTTTAAATTAGTATGTAAAACAAATTAGGGACACATTAGTTGACTAAGGATGATTTTCCTAACCCTTAATATTATCGATGGAATTTCCCTTCTAGATATATAAATGTAACAAATTTAGTGTAGCACATGAACAACAAGATAAAACAATGAACACAATGTAATTTAATTTTGGGAACTAAATTTATAGAATAAAAATTCCAATATGAATTGAATGTATTCCAGTGTTACATAACATAGAAATAAATCAATTGATAATAAAAGAAATTTGATTTTCTTAATAACCAAGACTATTTACATTAATAGAAAAAATTTAGAATCGATCCATTACGTTCTTACTGAAATATTAATTTTTTTGAAATGAAATATAAATATAAATATATATAACATTGAGGGTTAATATATTTCAATGATGAATAAATGAAATATGGGGTATTTATAACAATTATTGTTCCCTTATAATTATTAAAATATGATCCTTGGAATTGTTATATGATCCGTGTAATAGTATCATAACCCATGGAATAATATTATGGATTCAAATAAAAGTATGAAAACTAATAAAATTCTATATTTAAGTATAGAAGTGTAAAAAATATTTAGTAATGTAATAAAATTGAAAATTTTTAATTTATAACATCGTACGTGTAAATAAACTTGTTAATAAGATGGATTAATAATTTTTATTTTTAAAAAACATATTTATTTTTATTAAAAATTTATAATAAATATAATTATTTTAATAAATCATCATTTATGTAAAATGAGTTTGTGAGCGATTGTCCTTCCTAGTGGCCTCATTGTTTTAAGGAAAAATTTAAGGATAACATGACATCTCAGTGAGTCAGACGACATTTCACTCATCACTAATGGCTCTAATTGTAATCTGGATGTTAATAAAATAATATATTGTAGCACACAGTTAGAAGCATGTCAGGAAATGACACACAAAAATGTCCTATAAATAATGTACACTTGATAATCCATGTATTGGTACCTGGTAAGAAGTACAGGTGTAGCATCATGATTCTTACTTCAATATGGAAATAGAAACCAGATTTTTTATATCAAAAGGACACATGGTAAATGTAAAATTCTCTGTAACTCTAATACATTTCATTCACTCCTTAATGTTTTTTCTTTGATCTCTTTCCTACCCTATCATGGATAAGTTTTATTTGGGTGCATTCCCCATATAAATTTCTCAAGGGTTGGTATGGAGTCACATCTTACAAATATAACCTTGATATCTTCAGTATGACTTCTTCGATAGAGATATTGGAATCATTCCCTAACACCCACAATGATATACTTTAATTATTTTCCTTTCCTAGGTACTATTCTTTGAATATTCTTGACTAACACTTCATTGGTGACGATACTATACATGGTGTATTAATATAGATAATTTACTTTTTATAATCCATGTTATTTTGTGTGATCCAAATCCTTTTATCATAACTATTTGTTCATTCAATGTGTAATTCCAATGGTGAGACTCAATGTGCATTACCTCTCAAACCTACCACCAAGGTAATATCAGACTCATTATGTGTGTTCTCCTGCTGGATTTATTTCTGAAACCATTAAGCAAGAATCCTCGGCTGACATTACAGTTGTGACACACATTTATAATGTGTGTATTTTTTTGGATTATTTATGTTTATTAATTTTGTATGTAATGTATAAATATACATATTTAGAGGTGATTGTATTATTTTCTGTATGATTTGTTTTTTCAGTTTGTTCAATAGAGTATTGGTAGTGTCAACCCTACAAGGGATATGCCTACACATGTCATGTCTTGTACAGATGATTGACTTTTTAAAATAGTACATAAAGGGATAAGACCATACATATCATTTTGATACCAGACTGTAGAAGGTTTCTTCCAATGGTATCTTGATTATTTTCGTTATCTATATATTTATATTGGACTTGTTCCCATGATTTTTAGGGGGGATTGTATTAGGCTATGATCACTTTACCTTACTTCATGTAGTTATTCATTGGAGGGATTTTGATGTATGAATACCAAGATTCTCAGTTATTTTTATATCCAAGAACATTGTGTAATTTGAGATGTGTGTCTATGTGTGTATAGGTACTTTTGAAAAGGCCCAAAATGTTAGTAATATTCCTACTCAGCAGAAGTTTCTATCCCATGTCCAATTTGATGTGGTCATAGGGAGTTAAGGAATGTGAACCATTGGGGAAGTTCATGACATAGCGGTATCATAGGTTTATTTTATACCATAAGACAATATTCTATTAGTATAGTTTTTGGAAATAGTGTTTAATGTTTTGAGTTCATCATTCATGAAAGGGACTGTAGTGCTAGTGCAATGGAATGTATATCCATGCATAGCTAATATGATTCCATTCTTTTGGAAACAGTACTTGGGAGCACTAGTTGAAGGGAAAAAATGTTACATGTGACATATATGAATGGTTTGAGGATTCCATTTAATTATAGTGTATTATCTCTCGATAATCTCAGTGATTGTGGTACATCATGGTCACATTAAGGATGCCTCTAAAATATATGATATCTAGGACTCCACAATATGATAATGTTTATGATATCCTTGGTAATGAGATATTGATATTGTGGTGTGTTATGTTGATTTTACCCTTATATGGTGTACTAGTATACCACAACCTATTGAAAATAATATTGTACATTCATTACTCATAGATGATTAATGTAGGCTCAGATCACTACATGGGTTTACTTGATATGGATCCCTACAAATCATTGGTGTGCCCAAACCAAAGGTGAATTTAGACTATCTTTATTTAGTGACATGATATTTCCATCTACTCAAGACACCAAAAGATCAAATTGTGGTTCTAGAATCTATAATTCTGTAACACCCCAAGCTTCTATGGTACGCTTCTCTTTGAATAATGTGATAGCGTGTGTTGTACGCAACACTGAGTTCAAACACACCATAACCAATCAAACTAGCCGTTATGAATAGTAATACCTACTTTTTGAAATTATATATATTTTATATTTCAAAATGGACTTCATTTTTGGATTCTAAACATATAATTTAGCCTAAGGTGAAATTTAGGTACATTTCGGATAACTTTCATATTTTGATGAATAGTGAAAATTACTAAATTTTAATTAAAAACACCATTTTTAATCAAAATAATTAATAGTGATAAATTATGAATTTTAGTGGTTTTAAAGAATATTTAGAATATATTTTTACCATTTAATATAATTTTGGTCATTGGAAATAATTTTACAATTAAACCGAACATAAACAAGTGTCAATCTTTTGATAGTTATTATCTCTTAAAAACACGCTTTTTGTTTTGACAGCGAAAATTAATTTTAAATTAATTTCTGCCAATTCTGTGTTTTGAATTTAGAAAAATGGATTCCATATTTGGAATCAGGATGTTCAAATTGTGTAAATAAGTAACTTTTATTTTTAGAAATTTTAAATAATTACTGCGGTAAATATTTTATTTACAATGGTTAAGGGTAAACCCGGTAAATAAGGGTTACAAAATAACATTATAATAATACTAAATTACCCTAAAACGTGTCCTAGCCTTATTGGTTGATACATGTTCGACCATAGTCATCTTTGGGTCGATTATGGGACCCCATGGTGCCACTTGTAGGTGATAAGGACACTTTATTTTAATTAAGTTAAAATGAATACAAAAATGACACAAACATATATCTTTTAGTAAAACATTTGTTACATAGGGTTATATATGTTGGATTTTAGATTATAAATATTCATTAGAAAGATAAAAAGATTTCCTACATAATGATATTTTATTTATAATTTTTAGACATTAAATAATTTAATTTAGTTATGACACAATGATGATGTAGTAATTATTATAATAGTGAAAAATTAAACTAATTGATATTATAAATACCGAAATAAATATAATATGAAACTTTAAATAAATTAAACTAATTTTATAGGATAATATGATATATTAGGATTGATTTAATGGACTTTGTTCGAAGTAATCAATCTTTTATGAGTTTCACAAAAATCAACTATTGAATAGTGTCAAAATTGACATAAAAGAGTTCTTAAAACAAATATTATATTATTAATTGATATTAAATTCCTAAAAATCTAAGGTTCGGCCAAGAGACTTATATCATGATATTTTAATCATTAATGGACCATTTGAGAGTCTCTTAGATGTATATAGTACGTTTATTAACCATATTATATAAAAATTCAAAGAGACATTGTAAAAGTGAAAGTAATTAACTTAGAGTTATTACTTAAAGATAAGATAATATAAGTACCCAAACCTGTCTAAATTCTATTGGTTGAGTTTTTTTTCGACCCATACCCACCTTAACATTTAAATAATCAACTTCGGAGCCATTAGAAACCGAATATGAATTTATTATAAATTAATATTTCTAGATTTTCCAAAGGTGCCCCTCACCTCTCTTATAAAAGTGCACTCCTCCTTATCATTTATTCACACCTTAAAAGCCTTTTGGTTCGGCCAAACTCTGACCAAATACTCTCCCAACTTCCCTCACTACAACCTAGGGGACTTAGTTTGATCAGAAAGCCAACCTAAGAATCCCTTTTGATCAAATCAAAAGGAAGAACCCGAAGAAGAGGTAATGATTTCACCACCCTTTTCCAAGTTCATTTCTTCTTCCACTTCTTCTTGCTTTGTTGTAACCATTCTAAAATAATAACTCCAGTATCATTTATATACGGTGATGTTATTATAAATATGGTACAACCATATTCATTATTCTATCCACCCTTTGAATAACATGTCACCATACATGCGTACGTACGGCTTACCGTCTCCACGTCGTGGGATAATTGTTATTCAATATAATATTATTTGGATGGGTATAATAATGATGTGTAACTCATATAAATAATAAATATAACATGTTAATGATTCTATATATATGATATACCATCCATTTATATATTATTTTAATATCAAAATAATGATATTGTCGCTCGTGCGTACGTACGGACTACCGTCTCTACGAATGCGATGAGATTCATTCTCCATCATATCCATTCAAGTATAATTATCATTTGATGATTTAAAAATGATGTTTAAAGAATTGATATCATTCTGGATATGAATAATATACAATCTATCCTTTATAAACATGTCTTACGTAACAAAACATATAAAAGAAAACAAGTAAGTTAACACCCGAAACAACGATAATACTAAGATATTATTATCAAATCAATATTAACAGATCATATATGATATCATAATAATGTATATGATTCTTGTATAATTTAATAACAATTATTTCACCATTACACAGGTGGTTAACCTACCCCAACCAAGGAAATGTACAAGGTAAGGGTTATTTCACAATCTCTTCATTATCCGAGGTTGTTTATACGTAATAATCTACTGGGATCTCTTTATCATCCACATCCATGTTTCTTCAAAATGTATTTCAAAACATATTTATTATTTAAAAGAATATGGGTTAAAGTCATTTATACCCTTGTTTGACTTTTTATAAGAGGCTTATAAAGGAATCTTTCTGTCGTTTTCAAAACAAGGCCCTTTTTAACATTTTCGACAGAATTATGGTAAGAATGTTTTTTTTAACTTATACGGCGAGTGCGGCTATTTTCCGCCGTTATAAAATCTTCAAAGCTTCCCTTACAAGCTTATAAAAATATTTTCAACGAAAAGGTTTTATTTTATATGGATCTTAAATGATTTCAAAATAAAAGGAGATATTTATTTAAAAAAATTTTAATTTCATCTATGTCAACATCCTTTGATGGATTTTAAGATTATTTGAAGTTGATTAATTATGATACAAAACATCTATATATTATTGAAGGTTTTGTGATATGTTTGACTGTGGATGTGCTATTTTTATACCATTCATAGTTTATGGTGAAATTATTGACATTTCGTATGCTAGTTTTAATACGAATGTTTATGTTATGTTTAAACCTTTCCATATGGGAATGCATTGGACTTAATATGTGACGGGTGGAGCCCGCTATAGCTCCTCGATGCATCGGTAGGTCTCATGAGACAAACTAGTGTCTTGGCACAAGGCCTTGGGAAAATCTTATTTGTAGTCTTGGCACGAGGCATTGACTATGTGGTTATGATAGTCTGGCATTATGCATTTCAACATTATGAAAGTGGTTATTGATTTTTTCATGTGATTATTCGATTAGTAGAATATCCATGTGAATAAGTAAATGGAATTATTTCATTTTATTTATGCCTTACCATGTTGAATGTTCAAGTTTGAAAGGCTTTTGTTTTAGTTATACATTGCCTTAAATGTTTATTCTTATTTATGAAAGTTTCTGCTATATTGTTATCCGTACTGGGCATTTGAGCTCACCCCTTTTCTATGTTTTATTTTTCCTAGGAAGTGAAGAAGTAAATTATGAATGACCTGCAGGGATATTATGTGGGGATATGAGTGTGGATTATGGAGACAATATGTTGTTGTAGTAGTTTTTCATTTTATTATGTAATGTAAGACTTATGAATATATCTTGTGTTTCCAAGGCTACTATACCAATCGGTCTTTCGAGATTTGATCTTTCTTGTGATCATGCCAATGTAATGTAATAATGCACCGACTCTGGGTAACTAGGGTCGGGGCGTTACTGTTGGTATCAGAGGAAGTTTAGTACAAACCTTGGAAGCTAGATTTAGATAAACTCTGATTAGAGCACGTAGACCAAAGATAATATTTGAGGATTAGTATAGAAGAACTTCCTAGAATTTTGGTATTGTTGAGATTTTGTGAGTTTTCCGAGCAATACATCCCTGTCTGGATACGAGCAGGTAGAGGCGGCTTTGGCACAGATGTACCTAGGGGTAAAACCCAAAAACACCACTTTGAGCTAGACTCAAATGGTAACTGGTGCACGACAATGGGTCTTGCTGCACTCTTGGTTACGACAATCCCGGGGGATATTCTTAGGACAACTCTCATTTTCGTTACAAATCATTATGAAGGGTTTATGAGTTTATAATTCCTCAAAGAAAACATTTTTATGATTATGGATTATATCCATAAATAGTTCAATTTATGTTAAGTGTTTTATAAGTATGGGATTATGTATTTTGATTCATAAACTGATCTAGTTTATGCCATTGTTTAGAAATGGCGCCTAGTGGAAGAAATGGAAACCGTATCAATGCACGCACTCCATGTAGGGATTTCCCTCCTGCTCATGATAATTATAGTGGGGCTGGTGATGCAACTGGTGCCGATCAGCTAATCACCATACTGGGACAACTTACTCAGGTTATGAATAATAACCTTACCCGTATGGAGCACCCTGATCCGCAGCGTGGAGGATCAATGTTAGATCGATTCATGAGGCAAAAACCACCAACTTTCAATGGGAGTACAAATCCCTTAGTAGCCGATCAATGGATAAATTCCCTAGAGAAAATATTTCCGGCTTTGGGTAGCAGTGAAAGGGAAAAAGTTATCATGGAAGTTTACCGCCTCACTAGAGATGCTGATGAATGGTGGTCATTGATTCAAAACATGAAGGAAGATGATGAAGTATCAAATATGGAATGGAGGGAGGTCAAAGATCTGTTTTTAGAAAAATACTTCCCTCGCGACCATCGAGAAGATATGGAAAGGAAATTTCTAAGTCTGAGACAGAAGGAGGATGAGAATGTCAAAAAAGTATGAGGATAACATTAAAAGGTTAGCAAGGTACGTTGGTGATTATATACATAACCAAAGAAGTATGATTGATCGTTTCTTTGATGGGTTAAAACCATTTCTCCGTCGAGCATTAGTCTCACAATCCTTTTCATCGTACGATGATATTGTCTCATGTGCTATCAAGACCGAAAAGGAATTATCTATGTCTTATGACTTTAAAGCAAAGAAAGAGAAGAAGAGACCTGCTGATCAATCTGGGAATGGAAATAAGGGGAAGAAGGGAACGGTTGAATATCCATCCTGTGGTAAATGCGGGAAGAAACACCCTGGTACTTGCTTGAAGGGAATGGGAGTCCGTTACAAGTGTTGTGAAAAGGGCCACCAAGCTCGTGATTGCAAGGGGAAGATGGAAGCTACAAACGTTCAGTGATACAATTGCAGGGAGATGGGGAATTATGCAAATGAATGTCCTAAGCATCAGTAGAACTTACCTCCGAAAAGGCCAAGGGATCAAGGCCAGGCTTATGCTATCACTACTGATGAGGTAGAAGCTCCGAAAGACGTGGTGGCAGGTAATTTAATGGTTTCCTCAAGTTTAGAAAATGCATTATTTGACTATGGATCGTCGCATTGTTTCATATCTTCCCAGTTTGCTAATAAAATTAGATATTTCCAATTTGATTTAATAAGGGAGTTGTCAGTTAAAACTCCTAAGGGAAGTATCATTGCAACAAATTTTTGTGAATCAGTCCCCATTAGAGCACATAAATTTTCTTTATCTGCTGATCTCATCGTTATACCTATGATTGAGTTTGATATAATCCTCGGTATGGACTGGCTTTCGGAATATGATGTGAATATTTATTGTATGAAGAAAGAGGTTACGATTCATGATGATAATGATAAGGAACACCTTATTTTTAGAGCAGAATTGTCACCACCTAATTCTTATTTAGATCCACCCCCAGTAGCTCAACTTAATAAAATTATTGGGGAGGAAGAGAATGAAATAATTGTCGGTGAGGAAAGGAATGTTCAAATAGAGGATGTACCTGTTGTGAAAGAATTTGTAGATGTATTTCCGGAAGATTTACCTGGACATCCTCCAGAACGAGAAGTTGAGTTTTCCATTTATTTAATTCATGGATCAAGGCCTATATCGAAGACCCCTTATAGAATGGCCACTGTAGAATTAGTTGAACTAAAGAAACAACTAGATAAATTGAGTAATAAGGGATTTATTCGCCCTAGTGTTTCTCCATGGGGATCCCCTGATCTTTTTGTTAAAAAGAAAGATGGTTCTATGAGGTTATGTATCGACTACAGGGAGATCAATGCTATAACAATTAAGAACAAGTATCCCCAACCACGCATTGATGATTTATTTGACCAACTGCATGGATCTCAATACTTTTCAAAGATTTACCTTCGATCTGGATACCGTCAGTTGTGTGTAAATAAGGAACACATTCCGAAGACAGCATTTCAAACCAGGTATGGGCATTACGAGTTTACTGTAATGCCTTTTTGATTGACTAATGCACCCTCTGTATTCATGGATCTGATGAATAGTGTTTTCAAGGAGTATCTCGATGAATTTGTGGTGGTATTTATTGATGATATCTTGGTATACTCCAAAACCTACGAAGATCATGAAAATCACTTGTGCATTATCTTGAAGATTCTGAGGAGGCATGAATTATATGGAAAGTTTAGCAAGTGTGAATTCTGGCTTCAGGAGATTTCTTTTCTAGGCCATATTGTCTCTAAAGATGGAATCTATGTTGATCCTTCTAAGACCAAGGCAATCCAAGAATGGACAGCACCTACGAGTATAACTGAGGTTCGCAGTTTTATTGGTTTGGCAGGTTATTATCGACGTATCGTCCAGAATTTTGCCCGATTGGCTAACCCATTAACGAAGCTCACACGTAAAGGGGTTAAATTTGATTGGAAAAAAGAGTGTGAAGAATGTTTCGAAGAAATGAAGAGAAGATTAGTCAATGCTCCTATATTGACTCTACCATCGGGGAATGATGGGTTCGTTATTTATAGTGATGCATCAAAGAAAGGACTTGGTTGTGTCCTTATGCAGAATGATAGAGTTATTGCCTATGCATCACGACAGTTGAAAATTCATGAACAAAACTATCATACTCATGATCTCGAGTTAGCAGTTGTGATCTTTGCTTTGATGATATGGAGGCACTACCTCTATGGTGAAAAATGTGAGATTTATACTGATCACAAGAGTTTGAAGTATATTTTCTCACAAAAAGAACTCAACATGAGGAAAAGGAGATGGCTTGAATTACTCAAGGATTATGATTCTACGATACACTACCACCCGGGGAAGGCAAACAAGGTGGCAGATGCTTTGAGTAGAAAAGACCATGGAGTTTTGAACAATATGAGAATTGAAAGGGATCCAATTTTCATGGATCTAGTGAAGATGGACATGGGAATAACCAGGGAAGGTGAAACATCAGTGCTTTTTCAAATGGTTGCCAAACCATCTTTACTAGAAAGGATTAAGAGTTCTCATACCGATGATGAAGAATTCCAAAAGAAGATTATAGCTGTGAATGATGGGAGATTGAGAGACTTTGTGTATGAAGATGGAATTTTGAAATTCGGGAAGAGACTTTGTGTTCCCAATATACCTAATCTAAAAAGGGAATAGCTGGATGATGCTCATAGTTCCAATTTCTCTATACACCCTGGGAGCACCAAAATGTATAGAGATTTGAAGGAGCATTTTTGGTGGGACAAAATGAAGAGGGAGATTGCTGATTTTGTGTCAAGATGTATGGTTTGTCAACAGGTGAATGCTGGAAGGCAACAGCCTGGAGGAGTCATGCAACCTCTTTCCATACCGGAGTGGAAATGGGACAATATTACAATGGACTTTGTCATGGGGATACCAAAGACTCCTAGAAGGAACGATGCAATATGGGTTATTGTTGATCTTCTTACCAAGTCAGCACATTTTCTTGCTATAAGAGAAGATCTACCCCTGGAACGTCTAGCAAGACTATATATTAATGAAGTTGTGAGACTTCATGGAGTACCCCTATCAATTGTTTCTGATCGTGATCCCCATTTTACATCAAGATTTTGGAAATGTCTTCAGAAATCCCTGGATACTGAACTTCATTTGAGCACTACTTACCACCCTCAGACAGATGGACAATCAGAACAGACTATTCAAACCTTAGAAGACATGTTGAGATCTTTCTCACATGACTTTCAGGGTATGTGGGATCAACATTTACAACTGGTAGAAATTTCCTATAACAATAGCTTCCATTCGAGTATTCAGATGGCACCATATGAAGCATTATACGGAAAGAGATGTCTTACACCAACCTGTTGGGATGACATTGGTGAAAGAAAACTTGTAGGCCCAAAATTGGTGGAGGAAACGGTGGAAAAGGTGAAGGTAATCCAAAATCACATCAAAGCAGCTCAAAGTAGGCAGAAGAGCAATGCCGATAATCGAAGGAAAGATTTGGAATTTCAAGTCGGTGATCATGTTTTCCTGAAGGTATCTCCATGGAAGGGAGTCATACGTTTTGGTAAGAAAGGTAAATTGAGTCCGAGGTACATCGGAACTTTCGAAATTCTAGAACGAATTGGGGCTGTAGCTTACCGATTGGCAATGCCGCCAAGTCTCTCCAAAGTTCACGATGTGTTCCACGTATCTCTGTTGAGAAAATTCATGCCTGACCCAACGCATGTACTCACATATGAGGAATAGAATTGGAACCCAATCTGTCTTATTGTGAAGAGCCTGTCAGGATTCATGATACAAGAGAACAAGTACTATGAAACCGGACGACGTGTTTGGTAAAAGTTTTGTGGAGAAACAATAAGATGGAAGAGGCAACGTGGGAACCCGAGGAACTTATGATGAAGAATCACCCGAGTCTTTTCATGTGATAAGTATTCTAGAAATTTCGTGGACGAAATTATTTGAAGGAGGGGAGAATGTAACACACCAAGCTTCTATGGTACGCTTCTCTTTGAATAATGTGATAGCGTGTGTTGTACACAACACTGAGTTCTAACACACCATAACCAATCAAACTAGCTGTTATGAATAGTAATACCTACTTTTTGAAATTATATATATTTTATATTTCAAAATGGACTTCATTTTTGGATTCTAAATATCGAATTTAGCCTAAGGTGAAATTTAGGTACATTTCGGATAACGTTCATATTTTGATGAATAGTGAAAATTATTAAATTTTAATTAAAAAAATCCTTTTTAATCAAAATAATTAATAGTGATAAATTATGAATTTGAGAGGTTTTAAAGTATATTTAGAATATATTTTTACCATTTAATATAATTTTGGTCATTGGACATCATTTTACAATTAAACCGAGCATAAACAAGTGGCAATTTTTGATAGTTTTTATCTCTTAAAAACACGCTTTTTGTTTTGACAGCAGGAATTAATTTTAAATTAATTTCTGCCACTTCTGTGTTTTGAATTTAGAAAAATGGATTCCATATTTGAAATCAGGATGTTCAAATTGTGTAAATAAGTAACTTTTATTTTTAGACAATTTGAATAATTACTGCAGTAAATATTTTATTTACCATGGTTAAGGGTAAATCCGGTAAATAAGGGTTAAAAAATAATATTATAATAATACTAAATTACCCTAAAACGTGTCCTAGCCTTATTGGTTGATACATGTTCGACCATAGGCATCTTTCGGTCGATTTTGGGACCCCATGGTGCCACATTTAGGTGATAAGGACACTTTATTTTAATTAAGTTAAAATGAATACAAAAATGACACAAACATATATAGTTTAGTAAAACAACTGTTACATAGGGTTATATATGTTTAATTTTAGATTATAAATATTCATTAGAAAGATAATAAGATTTCCTACATAATTATATTTTATTTATAATTTTTAGACATTAAATGATTAAATTTATTTATGACACAATGATGATGTAGTAATTATTATAATAGTGAAAAATTAAACCAATTGATATTATAAATACCCAAATAAATATAATATGAAACTTTTAATAAATTAAACTAATTTTATAGGATAATATTATATATTAGTATTGATTTAATTGACTTTGTTCGAAGTAATAAATCTGTTATGAGTTTCACAAAAATCAACTATTGAATATTGTCAAAATTGACATAAAAGAGTTCTTAAAACAAATATTATATTATTAATTGATATTAAATTCCTAAAAATATAAGATTCGGCCAAAAGACTTATATCATGATAGTTAAATCATTATTGGACCACTTGAGAGTCTCTTGGATGTATATAGTAAGTTTATTAACCATATTATATAAAAATACAAAGAGACATTGTAAAAGTGAAACTAATTAACTTAGAGTTAATACTTAAAGATAAGGTTAATATAAGTACCCAAACATGTCTATATTCTATTGGTTGAGTTGTTTTAGACCCCTCCCCACCTTAAAAGTTATATAATCAACTTTTTAGCCATTAGAAACCGAATATGAATTTATTATAAATTAATATTTCTAGATTTTCCAAAGGTGCCCCTCACCTCTCTTATAAAAGGGCACTCCTCCTTCTCATTTCTTCACACCTTCAAAGCCTTTTGGTTCGGCCAAACTCTGCCCAAATACTCTCCCAACTTCCCTAACTACAACCTAGGGGCCTTAGTTTGATCAGAAAGCCAACCTAAGGAGCCATTTTGATCAAATCAAAAGGAAGAACCCGAAGAAGAGGTAATGATTTCACCACCCTTTTCCAAGTTCATTTCTTCTTCCACTTCTTCTTCCTTTGTTGTTACCATTCTAAAATAATAACTCCAGTATCATTTATATACTGTTATGTTATTATAAATATGGTACAACCATATTCATTATTCTATCCACCCATTGAATAACATGTCACCATACGTGCGTACGTACGGCTTACCGTCTCACGTCGTGGGGTAATTGTTATTCAATATAATATTATTTGGATGGGAATAATAATGATGTGTAACTCATATAAATAATAAATATAACATGTTAATGATTCTGTATATATGATATACCATCCATTTATATATTATTTTAATATTAAAAGAATGATATTGTCGCTCGTGCGTACGTACGGACTACCGTCTCCACGAATGCGATGAGATTCATTCTCCATCGTATCCATTGAAGTATAATTATCATTTGATGATTTAAAAATGATGTTTAAATACTTTATATCATTATGGATATGAATAATATACAACCTAGCCTTTATAAACATGTCTTACGTTACAAAACATATAAAAGAAAACAAGTAAGTTAACACCCGAAACAACGATAATACTAAGATATTATTATCAAATCAATATTAAAAGATCATATATGATATCATAATAATGTATATGATTCTTGTATAATTTAATAACAATTATTTCACCATTATACAGGAGTTTAACCTACCCCAACCAAGGAAAAGTGCAAGGTAAGTGTTATTTCAGAATCTCTTCATTATCCGAGGTTGTTTATACGTAATAATCTACTGGGATCTCTTTATCATCCACATCCATGTTTCTTCAAAATGTATTTCAAAACATATTTATTATTTACAAGAATATGGGTTAAAGTCATTTATACCCTTGTTTGAATTTTTATAAGAGGTTTATAAAGGAATCTTTCCGTCGTTTTCAAAACAAGGTCCTTTTTAACCTTTTCGACAGAATTAAGGTAAGAATGTTTTTTTTAACTTATACGGCGGGTGCGGCTATTTTCCGCCGTTATAAAATCTTCAAAGCTTCCCTTACAAGCTTATAAGAATATTTTCAAAGAAAATGCTTTATTTTATATGGATCTTAAATGATTTCAAAATAAAAGGAGATATTTCTTTAAAAAGAATTTTGATTTCATCTATGTCAACATCCTTTGATGGATTTTAAGATTATTTGAAGTTGATTTATTATGATACAAAACTTCTATATTGTATTGAAGTTTTTGTGATATGTTTGACTGTGGATGTGCTATTTTTATACCATTCATAGTTTATGGTGAATGTATTGAAATTTCGTATGCTAGTTTTATTACGAATGTTTATGTTATGTTTAAACCTTTTCATATGGGAATGCATTGGACTTAATATGTGATGGGTGGAGCCCGCTATAGCTCCTAGATGCATCGGTAGGTCTCATGAGAAAAACTATTGCCTTGGCACAAGGCCTTGGAAAAATCTTATTTGTAGTCTTGGCACGAGGCCATGACTATGTGGTTATGATAGTCTGGCATTATGCATTCCAACATTATGAAAGTGGTTATTGATTTTTGCATGTGATTATTCGATTTGTAGAATATCCATGTGAATAAGTAAATGGCATTATTTCATTTTATTTATGCCTTACCATGTTGAAAGTTCAAGTTTGAAAGGCTTTTGTTTTTGTTATACATTTCCTTAAATGTTTATTCTTATTTATGAAAGTTTCCCCTATATTGTTATCCTTACTAGGCATTTGAGCTCACCCCTTTTCTATGTTTTATTTTTCCCAGGATGTGAAGAAGTAAATTATGAATGACCTGCAGGGATATTATGTGTGGATATGAGTGTGGATTATGGAGACAATATGTTGTTGTAGTAGTTTTTCATTTTTTGATGTAATGTAAGACTTATGAATATATCTAGTGTTTCCAAGGCTACTAAACCAATCGGTCTTTCGAGATTTGATCTTTCTTGTGATCATGCCAATGTAATGTAATAATGCACCGACTCTGGGTAACGAGGGTCGGGGCGTTACAAATTCTCCATGACTCAATGAAATGATTGTGGGGATTAGTTAACCAATCTAATGATTAGGAAAATCTAACATGGTCATATTTGGATAATCTTTTCAAAACAAAATTCTCTCTACCTATGGTAAAGGTTAAAAGTATCGAAGACATTTGAAACTGTAGTAGAGAATAATGATATTATTTGACTATTCATCGAGGTTTATGAACAACTCATGATACACAAAGGATATTATTTATGATCTATTATTCTCTTATTACTCCATCGAGTGTGTATTTTTGAGTGACGTTCATGAATATTGTTTTCATATATGAATTCCTACCTTTTCTATGGTGATACAGAGAGGTATGTGGTTTGATATCATCATGGATGGGAAGACATAACTAGTGGTTTTTAGTAATGGGAAATTTATAATTGATACCTCTGTAGTAGATAGTTGAAATTAGTATTAAGGATCTGGGTGTGCAAGATATTTCAGAATTAGTCCCAGAACATATGGTATTTAGTTATGGGATTTCATTTTTATTCCCATTAGAACTGAGAGAGGAAATATTAATCATGGGATGGAATGGTACATCATGATCGAGATTATCTTACCCATTGTATAACTTACATGGAGAATGTGGATTGGCCGCTGAGGCATAGATAGAAATGGGAGTAGCTAGTCCTGCAAGATGAAATGCATGAAAGAGGAGTTGAGTGTGTAGTTGTACATGTTAGATTCTTTGATATATTACTAACACCACCCCAAGGGGTCCACACTATGCTTAAGGAATAAGAAGACATGGGAGGGGACTATTAAAAGTATTTTAGGATTACGACCAAGTAGCTATTATAATGAAATAAGGTATGATCAATGTCTTTTTTTACAATAGCTACATTACGTATAGACATAACTCATACTCATTACTTTAATTACACATATCTAGTTTATGGATTAGATATTATAATTGAGATATCGGCTAAACTATTGTTCTTGGAGACTCTTACAAGAGATGTCTATGAGAACACGACCATGTTCCAATTGTGTAACCAATCTCTTAGAGATGAAATTTTTTGTTGGGATATCATTTTATCATCGAAATAACCATACAATGAAATTCTAGTTTTAGAATGGTTATGTAATGTTCATGCACTGATGGAATATTTTAGGTGTAGGATGTGGTGTTTCTGAAGTGATGGGATAAGGTTATCCATGATCAGTGAAAATGAAACCCATGTTTTAATGGATATAATCATGCATAGAAGTGTTCATCCAATTTCTTGTTAGTTGGATATATTATCCGTTGGTAAAGAGGATGCTGTGAGTTTTCAGTTCCCTATAGTGTTGGTGGAGTAGAATGATTTATTCTCAATGTAACTTTCATGTTTACCTCCCTACTAAGAGATAGAATTATGAAATGATCTACACCCATGGATGATATTGATGTCTTCATCAGCATATCAGATGGATCCCATAGAGAATCATGAGTTGAGGGTGAATTTGGATTTATTTTATAAGAATGGAATTGATAAACCATGTGTTTCACCCTACTAATCCATAGTTTTTTTCTCCATGATGCTGAACTAGAGAATGGGGTACGTGAAGACTTGTGGTGCTTGAAACTGGTGAATATGAAGAACATGTACCCACTACAGACAATAAATGTAATTTTTATTAGTTTGGAAGGGATTAATGGTTGTCAAATTTTGACCTCATGGTAGACTATCACTAGTTATGAGTAAGAGATAGGGATATATCGAAGATGACATTTAGATGTTGATACAATCACAATTAGTTCTCGGTCACGCCATTTGTAATAATAAATTCTCTAGTTGTGTTCATGGGACTAATGAAATGGATAATTCATCCTTTATTTGAATGGTGTGTGGTAGTCTTCAGTGATTATATACATGTGTACATAGTCTCTATGGAGGGCATGCGTCACACAAGATGTTGGCTCTGGACTGACTCTAAGAAAACAATCATCACATGACACTCTCCAAATGTCAGTTTTATATTTAGGAGGTTCTCTTACAGGGAATTTTTATCTCATAGGATTTTACGTTAGTGTACCTGACGATGGTAAATGCAGTGGTAGCATAAGAGCCACAAAATAGTGTGATGGAAGATCATTGATTTTTTAGGTTGGTAGGATATTACATGGATTCAAACATAATTATTCTCGGATACTAGATCACAAGAAATCATTGACCCAAATAGGTATCCATTGATGTGGTTAGAGAAGTGTCAACATGATTTCAGTATTTGGATAAGAGGTTGAAGTGACATCCCATCTAGAGATTTCCGGAGAAGGTTATCAAGTAACCAATGTTTTGTGTTTCATCAAGAAATTATAATGGTTGTTTTATGATGTAGAGGCATGTTGTGATTTCTTTTGTCTCATTTCAATTGATTCAAAATGATATTAATAATGATACCCATGAAATTTAGTTAGTAGTTGTAGTAATTACACTAAATATTTGTAACCAGTACCTAATGAGAGAGAAATTTTTTATCTATTCGGACCACAAGTGTCTCATGTATAGATTCTCTCAAAATTATCATAACCTATTACATAGGTGATAACTATATTTCATCCAGGATTATGACACAAGGCATTTCTATAATCTTTGTAACTGTAACATGGTAGTAGATAATCTCATCAAGAGATCTTTTTCACAATTTCTAATCATGGTGTCATAGTAGTTTCACTCATTTTAGGTATCCATTTTGAATGGATATCGTGTATATTACCACCATTAAATAGTATTTACCCGAAATCTATTATGGTGATATTGGGAGGTAGAGCACTGGGATACTAAATGTGAGAACCTATAAACTCATAAATCCATTGTACATTTTGCGGATTTATTTTTTGTAGGTAGGGAGGAAACATTTATTTTGAATGAACTAATGATAGTAACATTGATGGTTGGAGAGGAGGTGACATGAACAATTGATAAATCATGTTTTTTGGTACATCCATATGTAGAAATTATATTCCACGACTGATGAAATTAGTTTTTGTACAAAGATATGAGGAAGGAAGAATCAAGTTTTATCTATGGATAAATCCCATTTTAGTAGGAAAAGAATGAGAATTGTGTTTCAAAAGTTTTATATCAACACCTTGACACACTATAGTGGATGTGTTTGGGATATCAATGGACATCATGATGATATTATCACATATTTACATGGGATATGATTCCATCCTGGTGACCATATACTAACTGACCAAGTCATCACACTTACAAATAATTGAATAGTTTATTTCAGTATAGAGCTTCGAATACCTCTACATGCATGATATATTCTGACTCGATGGATTTCCAAGTTGATTTTATATTATCATGATGCTTTATTACTATCTTGGTATTTTAGGGGATTATAGTATTTATTTGGAAAAATATTTAACTTTAGAAAACCATTTCACCACAAAAATAACGGTCATACAAATTAGTCCAATCAGGTAATGGGGAACATATTATGGCCCAATAGTGGTAATTATTCTAATGTTGGAATTATGACAAACCATAGGTGGAGTTTACATGAAATAGAAGCTATATTTCAACCATAAGTATGGAAATAATTGGTATTTTTATGGGTGACCCCCCAAGTTAACAATATTGTTGGAGTGACCGATTCGATTCATCATTTATGGGCCCATAATTGATGATCGAAACAACGAATGATGAATGAAATACCTAGGAATGTATAAAGACTATACTCATCCTTTATAATTCTTATGTGGAAAGATGATAGAGGCCATCAATGTTTGTGGAGGGAGACCATCTATTCCTATGGGTTTCATCTATAGAAATATTTAGGATATTTCACATTAGAGGAAATCTATATCTATGATTCATTGTCTCATTCAAAATATTTCAAAAAGTGGGAAATGTTTCTTACCACATAGTAAAACCTCTGTAGTTAGGCTGGGTGCCCAATGTCTTATACATGTCTTAGCTGAGGAGGTACATTCATGTCCCATCAATCGTTATTGACTCGGGTGAGCTGAACATTGATGATGCAGCTACATTTACTGAGTACTCAGTCGAGATCGAGGATCAACAATAGTGGATACTTTTTTATGGTAAATTCTTATAGCGTCAGATTGATGGAATCATGAGATTTTTTAGAAGAAAACAAGGGTGCAAGATGATAATATTCAGTATAAGTACATACATATCTCTTTGTACCCCATAATGTAAATTTTTGGATCATAAATCACCAAGGTGGAGAATAGTTAATGACATGAATTTTCCATTTTTTGATATTGTATGTATTATTTTTAAGACATGGAGCTGAGATAGAGATTGATTTTGAGGCTTGGAGTACCCTGAATCAATTATGAAAAATTATTATATATCTAAAATAATGAGAGATTCTTTCCATAAAAAGTGAAATAACATCAAACTAATAGTCCAATTTAGAAATATGAAGGCACAATTTAGTCTAGAATGACTCATTTTCATTATTTGTGAAATAAAAGCTGTCATTTTAGGGAATTTTTTCAAAATTAATCACAAAAATTAATTAAATAAAAAAATTACATGAACTAATTTAATTTTATTTTTTTGTAAAAGTGACTAAAGTGTATTTAAAAATTATACTATGTAATAATACAATTGTGTTACGGAATAACATTGGAGTCATTGGAGATTTTTTAGTAGATATTATTGGAGGATCTCTCGTAGATGATAATAAACTAGAATGTAGACAAGATATCAGTGGGAAAATGGATTTGGAATCTCTACAATAACAATAAAGCATCATAATTCTCCCCCATGGATCGATCCATCTCGAAGTAGGACAGTTGTTGTTTTTGGATTCATTTCATGTTCTTTGCTCCTATGATGACTGCTAATCAATCAACCAAAATAATGATATGTCGTTCAGTCTTCTAATGGGATGATTAAATTTATGGGGTTATTTTGGGAGTTTCAATTTATTATTATTATTTCATCAATTTTAATTATAAATGTGATAGGTCAATTATAACACAATCATTGTTTGAGGTTTGTTTTTCATGTTTGAGGCTGCACATTTCTCCGGTATTTGTTCATTAATTTTGGGTGTTCTTCGATGACCCTAGGATAAATATCCATCAATAAACCAGAAATTGTGCCACATTTATTGGTTAAATGATCTAATATTGTAGATATGGGATCGACATGACACACTAGTGATGCGATTATGGAATTAGTGGGGGATCAAACAGTTTCGGATGCATGATTTCATGTTCATTAGTAGGTAGTGATGATAGATCAATGTCGCCATTTTATGAATGAAACAATGAGAATGAATCATAATAATGGCCATGGGGAGGATCATCCATTGTAGATACTCAATTTCTATAATTGTTTAATAAAAAATATAAGGCAACATTATAGCGGGCATGTGTGGAAGGAAGAACTAGGTTTTCAAGAAGTAACCAAATCTAAACATTGTGTAATCCTGTATTACATTGAATGTGAGTACCTATTTATCACAGAAACGGTTCCATGAGGATGTTGACCACCACATCAAATGTGGTCCAATCATAAGTTGGGTAACCCCTCTTCGCTGGATCAGTTGGAATCGTGGATTGTACATGGACACGGGATGATGTACACAGGTATGTGCACACTGTATACTCCCAAAAATATATGGAATTGATAATGTAATTTGGAGAAGACAAGTTCTAGAACACATCCATAAGTACAAGGGATGTAGAAAAATGTGTAATTAAACATGGATTTAGACACGAACCATTTTAAATGGTTAGGATGTAGAATCGAATGGGCATAGTTTGTAACACTACTACATGACATGTAAACCTTAAAGGTTGGATTGGAGCCCTTGTAGTCTATATATTGGAAATATTAAATTATGGTGATTCCCCCATATAAATTCCCAAATGTTTGGTATGATATCTCCTCCAACACTTAGGAAATTCTTCCTTTATAGAATAATTATTCGATAGAGTTGTAAGAATAATTTTGTAAGGCCTACGGTGAAATCATATATTCATCTTGTATCCCTAGGCAGTGTTCATAGTATATTCATGATCAACACTACACGATTTCTGATCCTATACATGGGTGGAAAATCTAGATTGGGTTAATGGTATACCCCATGGACTTGGGTGTGATCCTAATATTTTTATCGTATCTCATCATATTTTTAGGGTGTATATTTTTTTACGAGAGTCAATGTGAATCACCTCTCATTGATATGTCATCAATGATATTTTACTCAGGGTCCGGGTTATCTAAAATGAGGTCATTTTGGATCCATGTAGATAGAACCATGGATGATATTATGATTGTGACTTAACATTATCCTTCATTTATTTGATGTGTTTATCTAAAAACGTATGTATATAAATTGTAAACATATGCATATATAGATCTAACTATATTGTTTTTGAATACATTTTGGTTTTGTGTGTCTTAATGGGTATTGTTGTACACATCCATACACGATGTATTCCTGAACGTATCATGAATTATGTAGATGATTTCCATTTTCACTAAGTCCACAATGAACTAGGAACAAATTGTGAATAAGGACATCATAGAGATTTTGGTGTGTTTGTACGGTATATTGAAATAAGTAATTATATATTTATTAATATATGATATGTTTTCAAAATCATTGTGATGGGATTGAATTTGGCCATGTTTACCATCTGTTAAATTCTTTCATAATACAGTTTTGTGATTTATATGTATGCATTCATGGTTTTTTCATTGTTTTTAAATTTTATAATTGTATAGTGATGGAGATGCGGACATGTGTACATGTACGTAGGATTAGGCCAGTATTTTTGTCAATAATCACCATCCCCTGGCCTATTAGAGGTGGGATTAGGATTCCTTAAAATGGGAACCATTAGGATGAGTTAGGATAACATCCTCAACTAATTAATGATTTTCAATACATTATAAACCAATGCTTAATCCAAAATAAACACATCCATCAAAATCATCAAACACCATTCTTCATATGGATTTGTCCAGTTTAATAGTTCTCGCATTACTGGTGTCTTCCTAATAAGAGAATATGAAATGAAATTTCCTCTTCTCAAATTATAATATCTTGAGATAGTCAATCAAATTCATGTACCTCAAATTGTGATCCCACTATGATCGATGTTACATGGGATCTTGTAGTCAATGTAGAAGAAAAATATATCATAGAATTGTATTTCATCCCATACATCTAGGTGTATACCATGTCCTCCAACTCTTATTATTGTATTGGGTAGTCACTATAATGGGGTCAAACAAAATATGACTCATAGGATACAAATATATATATCAATATAAAAAAACTCTTCCCAACACTTGTGGAATCAAAATAAACAACATATCAATTCCTAGTATCTATAAGGGATAAAATCGGTAGTATCATCAATGAGATATTCAAATCATGGGACAACTCTCCACATAGATCATACCACTTAAAATTCGTTCCATTTTTTGTTTGACCAATCATCTAGCTAACTGACATTTCATTGATATATCTTTTCAGTATACATCAAGACCAATGATTCTTCTGTTAACACATTAAATTATGTGACCTATACAGGACAACACATCCATAAACATCAATTCATCTATTGAAATTTCCTCCTCAAAATTTAAATTCATAAGGAACCCCCATCTCCAATATCAGTACTCGATACTTCTATAGTTGGGTACAATGTTGAGGTTCCCAATGTATACATTGTACAATCACAAGTTCCATAACATGCATAACAAAATTCCTTTGAAATATGAGGTTATAATATATGAATTCAATATTGTATGAATCATGATATGGGAGGAATAAATTAATTATGACATACATGAAAATAATTTTATACGTTTTAATCCAAGAATGGTATTCAAGATACATATACTATTAATACCAAATCATAATCATTATAAATGGAATATCCCCTTCCCTAATTCATAGTTTACAGTATCGTAAACAAAGATCAATCTTGGAAAACCATGGGTACCCCCATAACTAATCACGATAATCATTAATCCAAGGTATAGGGTATATATTAGTAACTATTACGTGATCCAATATATTATAGTAAAAAAAGATCCATATAATATATTTTTATTTCATTGAAAAAAACATTGGTCCCCTTTGGAGAAGCGAGTAGCCGTATAATGTCTTTCACATCTATGTCCACTTATTGTAGCTTCAACAGTACAAACTCACCTGAAACCACATTATAATAAGAAAATTTTATTATTTGTTCCCTAGGAATAATCTTATTCATGAATGAAATTTAACTTTTTTGAGGTGGACAAAAAAATCAACTAGAAAGACAACGTGATAACTACCCATCACTAGATTGACTATGGATGTGGATACTACATATTATGTTGCCAAAAAAATCCCATAATATCATGAATGGTATATCCATTTAATATATATTATTATACCATACTATATAATCCAATATCTCAGTCACTACTAAACATACACCTCTATATTTTTGGTGTTTTGAAAGATGCACATCTCTGGTAACTATTTATATGATAACAATAATTGGTCTAACATTCTATTATAAATATTTTATCTGCGATATTCATCTCTATGAACATAAATTAAAACATATATTCATGCCAAATAATAACTCCATTATATTAAATATACTATATTATATGATCCATTGTTTTCTCTAATGGTGCGTCTATATATAATTACTCAGAAGACAACAAAATATGTAAATTAATTCTAGCAATAACATTAGAAAATATGGGGGAATTGTAATATTATATACTAAAAAATGTAATATACAGAATAGAGGTAATCAAGAACACATCTCTATTTACACTAAAATATCAATCAAAACCATATCGGTCGCATAACCCCTACATCTTTTTGGAGCATTATCATGCATATTTGGTATTTGAGTAACATTAGTCAACAATATTTTTGGTGTTTGAGTTTTATATAATAGATTCATTACTATAAAATAACATATACTCTTAAAATATAGATGTTACATGATTGAACAAAATTAGAAAATATTTCACATATTTCAACATTTGTTAGATTAAATAGGTGACTGCAAAAACACTGTATTAAAATTTCCTTTACCACTAGGTTGTAGTATGTTAGAAAACATCCTTCTGTAGAGGGAGTATATTATTCCCAATCGGACTCCAATAACTCCCTTAATACTATATATATGTATCCATATTATTATCATTACTATTATAGTAACTTTTTATAGTACTATTAAATCTAGTTGTAAGTGAACTATATGTAAGAAAAAACAAATAATTGTATCCTTCTATAGCCAGTTCAAAAAATATAGGGCCTTGGGATGATCATCATCATACATATACATGTCATATACCCCCAAAATGACATATAATCCTTATAAAATTCCATTATTGAACCTAATATCCATATTCACCACATTCCCAACTAGAAGGGAATTAACTCATAGAAACAACAAGAAGTAAGCGGTGTATATAGAATCTGAAATCATCCCTTATCAAAGCACTATAAACACTTTAGGTGGGTCAATATTTAGTGTGTTGGGAAAAAACATCTTGAAGAAGGTATATTTTAATAAAACCAATGTAAATAACCAAACGTCTCATACATATATGTAACGACTTGATAGATGAATTTTAATTATATAATATAATCATCCACACCCAGATTGGTTTGGTTAAGTTCCTATACAATCATGGGAACATAAAATACAAGTCTATAAGTGAGAAATGTATTCTCCAACTATGTTTATCATTACTAACACCATTCATAGACATTTCGTACATAACATATTAAATCATAACCTTGGGAAAACATATGGGTGAGCTTAGAATCTTATTCAGGGTAAATAAGAGAGATAATAATATATCATGAGCATAAGGTTATTAAATCATGAGAATCACATTTGGACTCTATAAATTGAATATCATAAATGATAGAAATTATTGACGAAATAAATATTGATTGTTAAAAAGATATGAATCATAACGGAGAAAATAACATGTACTATAAGAACAAAACATTATCATAAGGAATAGTTTTTTTGCATAAACATTATCATTGAAATTCGTTTATTTAGTAGTTAATGGCTCAATTATTATACTATCATAGTGTAATTTGTTGATTCCCTAGTTCATTAATGTATTAATACATCACATAAAATATTATTATAATGTAGTTTGTACCTTAATTAATTGGGATCACTCCCTATTTCAATGTTTTTTTAACTCAGCAGACATTTATCTTTTCCAAATGAATTCTATGGAGATGTAGTTCCTACACATCCTACTAATCACATTCAAATCATCATTTGTTATAAGATAATCACCATTTATGATTATAACATAACTAAAATCATGTAATGAAAATAATTCACATGTGTTCCATATGAGCATAAAACATTCATAATATACAAACCCATTAAAAGAAATTAATTTCAAAATAATTTGATCATTTCATCAATCAAAATACAAGGAAAATAAAATAGATATCAAAATAATTTAATCAATGTATAACCATGGATGAGAAATTTATTTCATAAACATCATTTCATAAAAATCATAAACTATATAGAGTAATAATTTGAACAGTATCCTAAGATTATATTTTTAGTAAATCATATTTTACATCAGTGGAAGACCTTATATGTGGATAATGATATAGAAATATTATTTGGGACATTTATTTATGAAAATATTTTTTTTAAAAAAAAAATAGTAAAAAAACTAACATTCAAAAGCATTTTCAACAAAAAATTTATTCTTATAAGGGAATCAGTAAAAACAATTTAATAATTTATTGAGAAAATTATGATTTTCGTTTTGGAAAATAGTTTTTTGAAATTAAAAACTCATAAATATTTGGAATTAATTTTATTTCAAAACAATAGTTGAATATTATATTATTAGAACTAAAATTATGTTTTTTTCATAATTCAAGAAAATATCAGTCATGTCATACATATGAAAATAATATTGCATTCAATTTTTTTAAAAAAAATAAAAAATTGAAATGGCATTTTTAATTGAAATAAAATTTCATTTTAAAAAACATTTAAACATTGAAAATTTGGTAAAAATTCAAATAATTAATCTTTATGATAAACTTTTTTTTGATTTTTTTAAATATGGATATTAATGAAATGGTGGTTTTTTGACCGACGAGAGAAATATGGTTATTGTATATTAAAAACAATAATTTTTTATGCAGAATACATAAAGAGAGGTAAATGAAGGGAACCAATGTATTCTAATAACATATTAAATTGACATGTAATATCATGAATTTTTAAATAGATGTTTAAAAAGGACTCAACATTAGAGTTACAAACATAAACCATCTTGATAAATGATGGGATTTCCCCATAAAACCATTATCTCATTAGTATCATTGAATCATAAGCCCCAATAACAAATAAATAAAATTGAATTCTTAAATATCATGATAATAAATAAATTATTGACTTTAAATGTCAAATGGACAATATACTGACCTCATTATAGAATATAATATCATAACATGATACATATCCCCAAGATAAGAATTTTGAAACTAAAAGCCATTGTCATTTTTTATCTCTTGATAGATAAGACCCCATAAATAATAACATCATATTAATAATTAAATATTATTTAAACAGGGTTATTTCAAATATAAAATTTCAAACATTAATTATATACACCTCATAAAATAAACAAGTTGTGAATTTACCTAAATCTCCTAGAAATAAAATAGAGACCAGAGATCAATTTTTTAATTTCTCGACTTCATTTGTACTAATTCAAGAAACATGTATATTGAATTTAAGAATATTAAATAAATATTAAAATAAATTACATACATACCAGAATATATATATATATATTTATCCTATGATATATGATTATCATTTGACTTTTTATTTCCAATTTATTTAAAATCCCCTATTAAAATATTGTTTAAGATAATAACAATGTAATGCCCCGAACCTCATTACCCAGAGTCAGTTCCTTATTTTAATATATCGGTATTATTGCAAGAAATCATGCCCTAGAAGATTGATCAGTTTATTAGTCTTGAAAATAGATTACATACATGATGTTTACATTACATCATAAAATAGAATACTATAACAAAATTGTTTCCATATACAACACTGAGATCCCATAGACAATCCCTACAGGTCAGTAATAATATACGTCCTCGCATTCTGGGATAAATAAAACACAGAAATGGGTGGGCTAAGATTCTTTGTAATGATTAAAATATAGAGGAAAATTTTATAAATAAGAATAAACATTTAAAGCAATGTATAAGACTAAAAAATTCCTTTTAAAATTGATCTTCACCATAATATGGAAAAGATAGAATCTAATAATTACATTTACTTTTTCACATGGATATTCTACTAGTCGAATAATCACATAAAATATCAATAAGAACTTTCATAATGATGGAATTCATTATGCCCGCCTTTCATAACCACGTAGTCAAGGCCTTATGCCCATACTACAAATAATATTTTGCGAAGGCCCTGTGCCATGACACTAGTTTTCCATATTATATCTACCTATGCATCGAGGAGCTATAGTGGGATCCACCTGTCACTTTCTAGGTCCAATGCATTCCTCATATGAAAAGGTTTAAACATAACATAAACATTCATATTAAAACTATCATATAAATATTCAATACTTTATCCATAAATCATGAATGGTATAAAAATAACACATCCACATTCAAATATATCACTAAACCTTCAATACAATATGGAAGTTTTGTACCATAATAAATCAAAATATAAAAAGATTAAAATTCATCAATGGATGTTGATATATATGAAAATGATTTGTAAAACTCTTAGAGAGAAATATCTATTTTCAATAAAAAAATTATAACGTCACACAATTTAAAATTGATGAATTTTAAAGACATTTTTTAGTCAATGTGTCACATTCCACATTGATACTTTTGAATGGAATTAAATTTTTTAAAAAATTCATCTCCATATAAATAAATCCTTAAAAACCATTTTAAAAACATAGAAATTAATGATAATGATTTAGAAGAATAAATATTTAAAAAATTTAATATTATGTTTTAGTAAAAATTACCTTAAAAATATCCCCTTTGGAAACTCTTTTATGAAACATGGACATCGATAATAAAAATTTCCCAAAAAATACTTATGTAAAAACAACTTCAGATAATAAAGAGATTGTGAAATTAACCCTTACCTCCTTGTAATCAATTGAGTCGTATGAACAATAGTTAATAGACACCAAATGAATCAAAAAATATAATGAATATAAAAATAATATTGATAATATATATCAAATGGAAGTACACAATACACCATAAGAAATAAATAAGAAGAGAAAAATGGAAATTTCATGGAATTAATAGTGAGATATGAAACCCCATACATTGTACATTACTTTAGTCGAGGGTACATTTATCCTCTTGTATAAAGACTATATAATTTTATTAAATTATTACAGAACCATATAAATATTTATGACATCATATATGATTCATTTATGACCATATACTTCCATGTTAAATTATCATTTCGGGTAATAATAGCTGTCTTTATCGTACGTGTTTTAAATTGTTTTTTTATTGTATCACTTAGACCATGATTTAAATACATCGAAAATATAATAAATAATATATATTTAGAATATAAATATTTATATTATAAATATATGTGAAATGGAAAATATCATTTATGGAAACGGTAGATCGTACATACCCATAAATGCTATTTCCGTTTTCATATTGTATTGAATGAAACTCTATGAATAAGATATATGTAAGTATATCTGTAAATACCCTTAAATTTCAAGGAAATTTTTTTCTTAATTTTCTTTGGAATTTTACAAGAGTGCAGTTTCTGACGGCACCTGATTCCGAGGCCCGGTGTGCCCGGAATCATTTTCCAAAGTTTGGCTCGGGTACGTTCAGTGAACGGACGAGCGGGTTTTTCTAACTTTTGAACCGGTGCCCGGAATCGAATTCTGAGGGCACCGATGAAATCGAAGCGCCGGTATTTGCTTAAAAACGCATCTTCCGGAGTTGCGTATGCTCGGGTGTGGTTTTTAATTTTCGGGCTTAAAGTTAAGAAATAAAATAATTTCACGACCGCTTTATTTTATTTCACTTAAGCCACTTGGAAGCCACTTGAAGCCACTTAAAGGCGGCTTGAGCTGAGTTGAACTGGATAGGATGCTATCCAGAAATATCCTACCCCCTTGGTAGGATATTTGTGAGGTGGGGCCCGCACACGCCCCGCCGTTTCTTTCCGCTAAGAAACGCACCTGTGAAAACCCGTCTTAATGAAAGTCAACTGACGCGTTTTCTAAATTCTTAACAGACCATTTAATTGGGCTGTTTCTTTCGTAAATTAAATGGGCTGTTTCTTTCGTGAATTAAATGGCCTGTTTCTTTCGTTGAATTAATTCAACGAATTAATTCAATCGTTTCTTAACATGTTTCGTGTGTTGGCATATTAATAAAATAAGACCAACCCAAATCATTGGAGAAGGTTTGGGAGGATTCTTGTTCTTCTTCTCCATCGCGAAGAACACGAATAACGCAAAGAACGCGAAGAACGCCGAACCCGGAAATCGACGACGCTTCCGTCCGTGACGTTCTACCACGCTCTGATCTCCGATCACCGACCGTTTGAGGTGAGTGATTTCGGATTTCCTCTCAAAAGTTCTTTTTTTTGGTTTTTAACGAAACACAGATTTAAATATTCATAATTTAAATCTGTTGTTCTTGGTTCGTTGAGCTCGCCGACTCAACGCCGGATTACGCGACGACGTGACGCCTCCCCGCGACGACGCGACGATCCATCTCTTCCGCGATGATCTTTTCCACGAAGAATGCCCGCGCGCGACGATCGACGAGGTAGGGATTCTTTTTTATAATTTTGGAATACCCCCTTTTTGTTATTCCCGTGACCATTCTTTAAAAATTAATGAGCCGTTTTTGTGAACAATTTTTAACCTTATTAAAAATTGTTGTTCCTGTGTGGAATAAATTTCTCCCGGTTGTTTATCTCTAACGCGGAGGGTGCGGGCCAAACGAACACGGCCCGACGACCCTCCGTCGTTCTTCGTTTTGTGCGGATTTGACGGACGACGACAGAACGTGCCGCAGCAGATGTTTGACGATCCCGCAGTAAAGAACGGATCCCGGGAGGAGCAACGGCACAGAAGAAAAAAAAACGGGCCACCGGAGCGACGCCGGCGGCCGGAGGCGGCCGACGGACCGGCGGCCGCGCGGGTCCGGTTCGTCCAGGCGGGACGCGGCTCAGCCGCGTCCGCGGTTCGCCAGCGCGGCCCACGCGGGCGGCGACTTCCTCAGGTCGCGGGTCAATGCCTGCGGCGCTCGGCCGCGCGGCCGAGCCGAGCCAGGCCGGTCCGACTGGCCGGGCCGCGCCCTGGCCGGGCCGGACCGGTCCCACCGGGTCGGGCCGACCCGGTTCGGGCCGACCCGGGGGGGGGGGGTCGGGCCGGGTCGGCCCGGGCCCGTACCCCCCATCTTCGGACGTTTTCGTTCAAACGCCCGTAACTTGAGCTTCGTGCCTCCAAACGACCCGCCGTCAGTGGAAACGCGATCCTTGGATCGAGACGGACGTTTCGGTAAATCGCACTCAAGGTGTCGGAATACTTTTAGTTCGGCCGGGGTGGTTCGTACACGAGACCAACCGGGCCCTCGGAGCGGAAACGGTCATATCTTGAGCTACGGACGTCTGATTGACGTGCCGTCAGCTTTGTTGAATTCCTCTAAGTGAGACAGATCTTTTGGCATACTCTTCCCGAGGTTTGGACGCAGGTGGAGTGCCGTCGGGTTGGTTTTTCCTTAAAAACCAAACGGGCCCCTGGGACGAAAATGCCAATAACTCTCAGACCGGGCGTCCGATTGACGCGTCGTCTGCGATGTTGAGTTCCTGTTGACGATACGGAACTTTTGGATACATCAACTTCGGGCTTTTTGTCAGTTGATGTATCAGCCTCTCGGCTCGTGGAGCGGACCCTCCCGAACGAGCTTGCTGTGTGCGGGAACCCTAGGCTGGCTGCGACTGCTACTTCGACAGCGACGGCCGTGCAGAGATCTTCAGTGGACTGCGGCGACGACTCTGCAGAGATCCTCCGTGGACTCCGACGACGACCGTGTAGAGATCCTCAGTGGACTGCGGCGACGACTGTGCAGAGATCCTTAGCGGACTGCGACGACTACTGCACTCAGCGATCCTACGTGGATCAGTGCTACAGGTCCTCCGTGGGCCCGGTCCTGTGTAGGCCCGATCCTGTGTGGGTCCGATCCTGCGTGGGTCAGCGCTCAGCAGTTCTGTGTGAGCCAGCGCCTACAGGTCCTGCGTGGGCCCGGTCCTGTGTGGGCCCGATCCTGTGTGGGTCTGATCCTGTGTGGGTCACTGCAAGGTTAGTACCTATCGATCCTTCGTGGGTCCGACGACTTAGATGGTTCAGTGATCATCTTTATCGTCATCCGAAGAAGTATACCTGTGTGAGCTGAATCTTGTGTTTCTCTCCTTTGTGGATTGTGTTGACCGATCCTGTGTGGATTTACTGTTTACTCTCCTTTGTGGATTGTGTTGTTCTATCCTGTGTGGGTATGCGTTTGGCTTTCCTGTGTGGACTGGGTTGTGCTAGGGCTCGGACGTTGGAGCCGAACGGGGAATTGCAGACTTAGGTATATGTATGGTCATATGCCTAAGCCGTGTCAGATGTTACTTCGTGATTGCATCTCTTCTTCGTGATTTATCCTTTGTGGATTTCGGGAGACCTTCGGGGGTCTCGGGGTCCCTACTGAGTAGCTTATACTCACCCCTGCACAGGTTATGCCCGCACTTTGTGGTGTTGGTTGCAGACGATGGACAACGCTGATCGTGGAGGAGGCGTGCGGAGCAGGACAGTACCTGGAGGTGGACCACTGGGTGGGACGTACTCGGAGCGGTTAGGTGGACCCGAGGAGTAGTGGAGGCTATCTGTACCCACCCTTCAGGTGGGACATCTAGAGGACGGCTCGACGCTGCAGTTTTCCCTTTTCAGTTGCTGTTTTTCCTTTCAATTGTACTTTACAGTTGGGATTGTATTTCCGGCACCTTTTACTTTCAGCACAGCTTGTACAGTTTTTACTTAGTGTTTACTTTTTTGCTTGCTTACTCTGTGGTGCTTGTTTACTTTTCAAAGGCAATGCCTTCCCTTTTTGTTTGGATTTACGCCTTGGTGGTAGTTGCCATCCCCTGGCCTATGGAAGGTGGGCTTGGGGTAGTCACGGCACGGGCCTCGAGGACAGGTCGTGACAAATTGGTATCATAGGTGGTCGGTTCTACCGCAGACTCTGATCTTTCTTCTCTGTGAAGCAATAGTGTTTAGCGTATTGAGTGTGGTTATCAGTCCAGGGAGTCCAGTGTTGGTGCGGCGGCCGACGTATCCATACACCAGGACCCTGACTCTGATTACCGACTTAATGCACGAAAACATTGATTGTATGTGTGTTTCAAGTTTTCTTTGTGATTACTTGTGTCAGCTCACCAGGTATACTGTTCTGACCATGGCATACTTGTTTCCTTTTCAGGATGGCACGACGACAGCAGCCATCTAGGGTTCCTAGAGTAGTGCGCGACGACAGCCCGCCGAGCGACGAGGCCTCGGTACAGGGCCCGTTGACAGCAGAGGCACCGGCGGTACCTTTACCCACGGAGCCCCCGCTGCTTCCAGCACTGGCAGCTGACGATGCACGATGCCTCGGAGCTCTGCACGAGTTCCAGCGCCAGCGACCACCCAGGTTCCGTGGGGAGTCGGACCCCCAGGCAGCCGAGGACTGGCTGGAGGCAGTCGTCCAAGTTTTCAGGCTAGTGAGGACACTAGCAGACCTCATGGTGATCCTCGCGGCGAGCCTACTACACGCAGCAACCGGACGCTAGTGGAGCCTGATGCTCCAGGTACACGATGAGGCCACCCTCATCTGGACGGACTTCGAGAGCCTCTTCCGCTCAGAGTTCGTCCCGGCCACCCTCCGTGCGGTGCGCATCCAGGAGCTTCTTCAGCTGCGGCAGGGCAGCTTGACCGTCGCACAGTACGCGGCGAGGTTCATCGACCTATCTCGCTACTCGACAGACATAGTACGGGACCCCTTCTTCTGGGCCCGGACCTTCGAGCAGGGATTGAGACACGAGATCAGGGCATCACTGATCTCCCTCAGCATCCCGACCCAGGCTGGAGTATTGGAGCGAGCCCTCCTGATCGAGAGCTTCCTGGCTGAGTCCACAGCGAGACCCACCGCAGGGAGGCAGATAGCGGAGTCTTCAGCAGCTGGTAGTCGGCGGATGACTCAGGGTTCCAGGCGGACTAGACCTTCCAGCAGGCGACCTCGGAACACTGGCTCAGCAGTGCAGGGCACCCGGCCCGGAGCCAGCCTTCCGAGAGGCAGACAGTGCTACGAGTGCGGCGGGCAGGGCCACATGGCTCGTGACTGCCCGACCCGTCGTACCGAGGGGCAGCAGACGGTGGAGGGACCACCCAGGAAGAGGCAGAGGGTCGACCGTGGCGGTCCGCAAGGAGGAGGCGGACGAGGCAGAGGAGCTGGCCGAGCAGCAGGTGGTGGGAGACGCTTTGAGGCTCTGCCACCACCACCACTAGGAGGCCCGCCCCGACCACAGGGAGCTGGTGGGCAGAGACAGGCTCAGTTCCAGGCAGCGGAGGCACACGACCACGGCGTGCCAGAGATGATTCAAGGTACGATTTGTGTCTATTCTACCTTTTCTGCAGTTCTGATAGACACAGGAGCGAGTCACTCTTTCATAGCCACTGCCCTTGTTCGGAGCTCGGAGATTCCGACAGAGCCGTTGGCTCGATCCTTATGCCTAGATACTCTTACGGGAGCAGACTCGACGATTACGCACTGGTGCCGGCAGTGTGAGCTTACTCTAGGAGGCGAGAGCTTCGGCTGGGATCTTCTTGTAGCAGCGTCAAGGCCTTACGACGTCATCTTGGGCATGGATTGGTTATCTACTGTCCATGATCAGATTGACTGCATTAGGCGCAAGGTGCGATGTGTGCGCCCCGACGGGAGAAGGTTCAACTTCACTGGTGAGAAGGGAGCCTTAGCAGCACAGGATGTACTCATGCAGAGGAGAGGTCAGCCCATCACTCATCAGTTGGCTAGCCTCATTCTGGGAGCAGTTGACGTGCGGAGTCCCAGTTTCCCTGCAGTGGTGGATCAGTACGCGGACGTCTTTCCCGACGACGTTCCAGGACTACCTCCTCGCAGAGAGGTAGACTTTTATATTGCCCTGTACCCCGGGACAACCCCGATATCCACTCCAGCATATCGGATGGCCCCCGCTGAGCTTCGAGAGCTGCGGGTACAGTTGGAGGACTTGCAGGGAAAGGGGTTCATCCGACCCAGTGTTTCGCCCTGGGCTTCCCCGATTTTGTTCGCCAAGAAGGCGGACGGGAGCTTGCGACTGTGTGTCGATTATCGTTGCCTGAATCAGGTGACAGTGAGGAACAAGTATCCGCTACCCAGGATTGATGACCTCTTCGACCAGCACAAGGGAGCACGGTGGTTCTCGAAGATAGACCTCAGGTCAGGCTATCATCAGCTTAGAGTTCGAGACGAGGATGTGCAGAAGACGGCCTTCAGGTGTCGGTATGGCCACTATGAGTTCTTGGTTATGCCTTTCGGCGTGACCAACACTCCAGCAGTGTTCATGAGCCTCATGAACAGGATCTTCCACCCATACCTCGATCGATTTGTCGTGGTCTTCATCGACGACATTTTGGTGTACTCGACGATGGAGGAGGAGCACGCCTACCACCTGCGTGTTGTACTAGACACACTCCCAGAGCACCAACTTTATGGAAAGCTCTCGAAGTGTCAGTTCTGGTTACGTGAGGTCCACTTCTTGGGGCACGTCATTTCTGAGGCGGGAGTCGCAGTGGATCCCGCGATGATCGAGGCAGTGCTAGCTTGGGAGCCACCCAAGAGCATGACAGAGGTGCGGAGTTTCTTGGGCTTAGCCGGATACTATTGGAGATTTGTGCCGGACTTCTCTAGAGTTGCGGCCCCACTCTCAGCTTTGATGAAGAAGGGGAAACCCTTCGTGTGGTCAGACAGATGTCAGCGGAGCATCCAGGAGCTGAGGCAGAGGTTGACCAGCGCACCTATCTTGAGGCTGCCTGAGGAGGGAGTTGGTTATGTAGTCTACTACGATGCATCAGGGACTGGACTCGGGTGTGTCCTGATGCAGGAGCGGGCCGTGATTGCCTACGGATCACGTCAGTTGAGGCCTCATGAGCAGAACTACGCTACCCATGACTTAGAGTTGGCAGCAGTGGTCATTGCCCTGAAGACATGGCGACACTATCTAATGGGCGAGCGCTTCACAGTCTTTTTTGACCACCAGTGTCTCAGGTACATCTTCTCTCAGAAGGACCTGAACCTGAGACATCAGCGATGGCTCGAGTTCCTCCAGGACTATGACTTTGAGATAGTCTATACTCCTGGGAAGGGGAACGTGGTGGCTGATGCCCTCAGCAGGAGGACGGGCATCCAGCTACTTGAGGAGGAGACAGAGTAGCTAGCCGCTTTGCAGATATACTTCGTGGATAGAGACGGAGCAGCCTTCCTTCAGTCTCTCACAGTCTCTCCTCCACTTCTTCAGCGGGTCAGAGAGGCACAGCATGGGGACGTTGACTGTGAGACACGGCGTGAACATATATCCTCGGGACAGGCACCTGATGGATTCTACCTTGGAGTAGAGCACGATGTCCTTTTCAGAGGACGTACCTTGGTACCAGTCGCCTTACGAGAGGAGGTGCTGAGAGAGTTTCACACTTCTCCTTTGGCGGTACATCCTGGAGTGGCGAAGATGTACCAGGATCTCAGACGACAGCACTGGTGGCCGGGCATGAAGAAGGATGTGGCAGAGTTCGTTTCACGGTGCCTCACCTGCCAGAAGGTGAAGGCAGAGCATCAGGTACCAGCAGGTTTGGTACATCCCTTGGAGGTCCCGGAGTGGAAGTGGGATGCGATATCTATGGACTTCGTGACTGGACTTCCACGCACTTCAAGAGGTCACGATTCCATTTGGGTTATTGTTGACCGACTCACAAAGTCGGCACACTTCTTGCCCATCTGAGAGCAGGGCTCATTAGAGAACTTGGGGCGTCTCTATGTTCAGGAGATTGTACTACTTCACGGTGTGCCATCGACTATAGTCTCCGATCGGTACGCTCGTTTTACTTCCCGGCTTTGGAAGGGGTTGCAGGAGGCGTTCGGGACGCGACTATGTCTGAGCACCGCCTTTCACCCTCAGACGGATGGTCAGACAGAGAGGACCATCAGACTCTCGAGGACATACTCCGCGCATGTGTCCTTGACTTTGGTCGCAGCTGGGAGGACCACCTACCCTTGGTAGAGTTTGCGTACAACAACAGCTACCACTCCACCATCGGGATGGCACCCTATGAGGCGTTGTACGACAGGCCTTGCAGATCTCCTTTGTGCTAGACAGACCCAGGGGAGTCAGCACTTGTGGGACCAGAGATGGTCCGGGCCACGACAGAGAAGGTCCAGGTCATCCAGGAGCGGATGAGGATAGCACAGAGCCGGCAGAAGTCATATGCTGACAGGAGGCGGAGACCACTAGAGTTCGAGGATGGCGACCACTTCTTTTTGCGGGTCTCACCTCGACGTGGTTTGAGGAGATTTGGCCGAGGCGGCAAGTTTTCTCCACGCTTCATCGGACCCTTCCAGGTCCTCAGCAGGGTTGGCGAGGTGGCTTATCGTCTGGCTCTGCCACCTCAGTTGCACCGGGTGCACGGCGTCTTCCACGTATCCCAGCTGAGGAGATACGCGCACGACCCGACACACATCATTGACGATGGGGAGCTAGACGTGGATGATGGAGCGACTTTTGCGTAGGTCCCAGTGGAGATAGAGGATCGACAGGAGCGGGTCCTACGTGGGCGATCGATTCCTCTTGTATGCATCAGATGGCAGCACGGGAACCTCCAGGAGAGCACTTGGGAGCGGGAGGCTCAGATGCGTGCTCAGTACCCACATTTGTTCCCCTAGTTTTTTATGTATCTTTACGGGGACGTAAAGTCCTGAGGTGGGAGTAATGTAAAGACCCGTAAATTTCAAGGAAATTCTTTTCTTAATTTTCTTTGTAATTTTACAAGAGCGCAGTTTCTGACGGCACCCAATTCCGAGGCCCGGTGTGCCCGGAATCATTTTCCGATGTTTGGCTCGGGTACGTTCAGTGAACGGACGAGCAGGTTTTTCTAACTTTTGAACCGGTGCCCGGAATCGAATTCTGAGGGCACCGATGAAATCGCAGCGCCGATATTCTTTTAGAAACGCATCTTCCGGAGTTGCGTTTGATCGGGTGTGGTTTTTAATTTTCGGGCTTAAAGTTAAGAAATAAAATAATTTCGCGACAACTTTATTTTATTTCACTTAAGCCACTTGGAAGCCACTTGAAGCCACTTAAAGGCGGCTTGAGCTGAGTTGAACTGGATAGGATTCTATCCAGAAATATCCTACCCCCTTGGTAGGATATTTGTGAGGTGGGGCCCGCACGAGCCCCGCCGTTTATTTCCGCTAAGAAACGCACCCGTGAAAACCCCTCTTAATGAAAGTCAACCGACGCATTTTCTAAATTCTTAACAGACCATTTAATTGGGCTGTATCTTTCATGAATTAAATGGGCTGTTTCTTTCGTGAATTAAATGGCCTGTTTCTTTCGTTGAATTAATTCAACGAATTAATTAAATCGTTTCTTAACCTGTTTCGTGTGTTGGCATATTAATAAAATAAGACCAACCCAAATCTTTGGAGAAGGTTTGAGAGGATTCTTGTTCTTCTTCTCCCTCGCGAAGAACACGAAGAACACGAAGAACGCGAAGAATGCCGAACCCGGAAATCGACGACGCTTCCGTCCGTGACGTTCTTCCACGCTTCGATCTCCGATCACCGACCGTTTGAGGTGAGTGATTTCGGATATCCTCTCAAAAGTTCTTTTCTTTTGTTTTTTAACGAAACACAGATTTAAATCTGTTGTTCTTGGTTCGTTGAGCTCGCCGACTCAACGCCGGATTCCGCGATGACGCGACGCCTCCCCGCGACGACGCGACGATCCCTCTCTTCCGCGACGATCTTTTCCGCGAAGAACGCCCGCGCCCGACAATCGACGAGGTAGGGATTCTTTTTTATAATTTTGGAATACCCCCTTTTTGTTATTCCCGTGAGAATTCTTTAAAAAATAAAGAACCGTTTTTGTGAATAATTTTTAACCTTATTAAAAATTGTTGTTCCTGTGTGGAATAAATTTTTCCCGGTTGTTTATCTCTAACGCGGAGGGTGCGGGCCAAACGAACACGGCCCGACGACACGCCGCCGTTCATCGTTTTGTGCGGATTTGACGGACGATGACGGAACGTGACGCAGCAGACGTTTGACGATCCCGCAGTAAAGAACGGATCCTGGGAGGAGCAACGGCACAGACGGGAAAGCAAACGGGCCACCGGAGCGACGCCGGCGGCCCGCGGAAGATGCCGGCGGCAGGAGGCGGCGGCGCCCCGGCGCGCCGCCGGACGAGCCCGCCATGGCTGAAGTCGCGGCGGCGGCGGCCGACGGACCCGTGGCCGCGCGGGTCCGGTTCGTCCAGGCGGGACGCGGCTCAGCCTCTTCCGCGGTTCGCCAGCGGGGCCCACGCGGGCCGCGACTTCCTCAGGGCGCGGGTCAACGCCCGCGGCGCTCGGCCGCGCGGCCGAGCCAAGCCAGGCCGGTCCGACCAGCCGGGCCGCGCCCGGGCCGGGGCGGGCCGGTCCAACCGGGTCGGACCCGGTTCCGGCTGACCCAGGGGGGGTCGGCCCGGGTCGGCCCGGGCCCGTGCCCCCCATCTTCGGACGTTTTCGTTCAAACGCTCGTAACTTGAGATTCGTGCCTCCAAACGACCCGCTGTCAGTGGCAACGCTATCCTTAGATCGAGACGGAATTTTCGGTATATCGCACTCAAGGTTTTGGAATACTTTGAGTTCGGCCGGGTTGGTTCGTACACGAGACCAACCGGGCCCTCAGAGCGGAAACACTCATATCTTGAGCTACGGACGTCCGATTGACGTGCCGTCAGCTTTGTTGAATTTCTCTAAATGAGACGGATCTTTTGGCATACTCCGCCCGAGGTTTGGACGCAGGTGGAGTGCGGTTGGGTTGGTTTTGCCTTAAAAACCAACCGGGCCCCTGGGACGAAAATGCCAATAACTCTCAGACTGGGCGTCCGATTGACGCGCCGTCTGCGACGTTGAGTTCCTGTTGACGATACGGAACTTTTGGATACATCAACTTCGGACTTTGTGTCAGTTGATGTATCAGCCTCTCGGCTCGTGGAGCGGACCCTCCCGAACGAGCTTGTTGTGTGCGGGAACCCTAGGCTGGCTGCGACTACTACTTCGACAGCGACGACCGTGCAGAGATCCTCAGTGGACTGCGGCGACGACTGTGCAGAGATCCTCCGTGGACTCCGACGATGACCGTGCAGAGATCCTCAGTGGACTGCAGTGACGACTATGCAGAGATCCTCAGCGGACTGCGACGACTACTGCACTCAGCGATCCTATGTGGATCAGTGCTACAGGTCCTGCGTGGGCCTGGTCCTGTGTGGGCCCGATCCTGTGTGGGTCCGATCCTGCGTGGGTCAGCGCTCAGCGGTTCTGTGTGAGCCAGCGCCTACAGGTCCTGCGTGGTCCCAGTCCTGTGTGGGCCCGATCCTGTGTGGGTCCGATCCTGTGTGGGTCACTGCAAGGTTAGTACCTATCAATCCTTCGTGGGTCCGACGACTTAGATGGTTCAGTGATCATCTTTATCGTCATCCGAAGAAGTATATCTGTGTGAGCTGAATCTTATGTTTCTCTCCTTTGTGGATTGTGTTGAGCTATCCTGTGTGGATTTACTGTTTACTCTCCTTTGTGGATTGTGTTGTTCTATCCTGCGTGGGTATGCGTTTGGATTTCCTGTGTGGACTGGGTTGTGCTAGGGCTCGGACGTTGGAGCCGAACGGGGAATTGCAGACTTAGGTATATGTATGGGCATATGCCTAAGTCGTGTCAGATGTTACTTCGTGATTGCATCTCTTCTTCGTGATTTATCCTTTGTGGATTTCGGGAGACCTTCGGGGGTCTCGGGGTCCCTACTGAGTAGCTTATACTCACCCCTGCACAGGCTATGCCCGCACTTCATGGTGTTGGTTGCAGACGACGGACAACGCTGATCGTGGAGGAGGCGTGCGGAGCAGGACAGTACCTGGAGGTGGACCACTGGGCGGGACGTACTCGGAGCGGTTAGGTGGACTCGAGGAGTAGTGGAGGATATCTGTACCCACCCTTCAGGTGGGACTTCCAGAGGACGGCTCGACGCTGCAGTATTCCCTTTTCAGTTGTTGTTTTTCCTTTCAGTTGTACTTTATAGTTGGGATTGTATTTCCGGCCCCTTTTACTTTCAGCACAGCTTGTACAGTTTTTACTTAGTGTTTACATTTCTGCTTGCTTACTCTGTGGTGCTTGTTTACTTTTCAAAGGCAATGCCTTCCCTTTTTGTTTGGATTTACGCCTTGGTGCTAGTCGCCAGCCCCTGGCCTATGGAAGGCGGGCTTGGGGTAGTCACGGCACGGGCCCCGAGGATGGGTCGTGACAATATGTATATATATTTATATCCCCAGTAAAATTATTATGTCATATATTACATACTTATTAATTATATATATATATTAAAATCATCGTTGAGTGGTGAACGTGGAAATGAATCTCATCACATCGTGGAGACGATAATCCTTATGTACGCACGAGTGACAATATCATTATATTGATGGAGAAATCATATGTAATTGGATGTTATATCATGTATAAAGAATAATTAACATGTTATACTTACTATTTACATTTTTTTATTCATTATTATACCCATCCAACTAATGAAGTGTTTGAATAACAAACTACACCACAACGTGGAGACGGTAATCCATACGTACGCACATATGGTGACTTTTTCATTAATAGGATCGATAGAATAATGAATATGTTTGTAGAATTTTTATAATAATATAATAGTATATTTTATATAATGGAGTAATTATTTTATAATTGAAACAACAAAGGAAGAGGAAGTGTAAGATGAAAATAACATGAAAGTGTTGATGAAATATTTACCTCTTCTTCGGGTTCTTCCTTTTGATTTGATAAAAAACGCTCTTTAAGCTAGATTTATAAAAAAGGAAGGCATCTAGAATTATGGGAGGAATTTTGGAATGATATTTGGGCAGGGGTTGGCCGAGCCAATAGTCTTTTGAGGTGTGAGATTTAGAGAAGGGGAAGTGCCCTTTTATAAGAGAGGTGAGTGTAACTTTAGGAAAATATTGAAATATTATTTTATAATAAAATAAATTTCGGTTTATAATGGCTCAAAAATTATTTATTTAGCTTCTATGGTGGGTATGGGTCGAAAAAACCCTCAACCAATAGTTTTTGGACAGGTTTATGTCAACACATTAACCGTAACATTTAGATTTATCTCTTAGTTAAATAATTTGACATTTACCATGTATCTTTATATTTTTTTATTATATGGTTAATAAAATTACTATAAAATGAAAATTAAACCCCAATTGGTTCATTAATTTTATATATATTATTATATTCTTTTGGCCGATACTTATATTTTTAGGACAATTAAATGAATTAATAAAATTATATTTTTCTAAAAACTATTTTATATCAATTTTGACACTCTTTGGTAATTTTTTATTTCTAAATTCATAGCAACACTATTTATTCAAACAAATTAATCTAACCAACCCTAAAAAGTCATATTAACCTATAATATTAGTGAATGCATCAAATTTCTCAACTTACACTTATTTGGATATTTATAATATCAATTATTTTAATATTTCATTAATACGGTAATTACTACATCATCATTGTGTCATAAATAAATTATATTATATAATTTCTACAAATTATAAATAAGATAAACAGATGTGTAATTTTTTTTTATCTTTATAATTGATATTTATAGTCTAATTATTCTTATTTATAACTCTATATTAAAAAATGTTTTAGTTATTAAACTTTGATTTTAACTCTGTTAACTCTTCTATAAATAAAATAATAATAAATGTCATCATCTAATCCATGGGGACCTAAAATATTATATTTTATTCCTAATTTTGTTTTTGGTTGAAGTATACTTATCCAAAAGAATTATAACATGTGTTAGGGTAATAATAATATCCCATTAACCCTTAATTACACTATTTACATTAAACTATGGAAAATAATAGTTAAAAAGTTTCTATTCACCAAAAAATATTTTCGTCCAATTGAACATCATTTTACATATTGATATCCACCGTGTCTCTCAGATTTTTGAAATTAAACTCACAGAAGTAGTAAAATTATGTTTTATATGAATTTGAAAATGCTCCTAGGAGGTGGGAAAAAGACGGTTAAAAGTTTAATACAATTTTTATATATCTAAAATTATTTTAAACTAACCCCAATGAATTTTATTGAAAATATATAGGTATTATGTATATATATCGACCCAGAATAAAATAAAATAATATAAATAATTATTTAATTAAAAATTCGATTTTAACCATTAACTTAGTGTTTTTCACTATTCATAAAAAATTTAATGTTTTTAGAAAAATACAATAATTTCAACCTCAAAAATTTTGATATTCTGAATTAAAAAATTAAGTATATATTACCAAATTCAAAACATAGAGGTTGTATTTATTAATTTTAAAATAATTCTTTTTGTCAAAACCTAAATGCGTGTTTTTAAAAATAATAACTATCAAAAGATTGATACTTTTTATGATCAATTTCAAAGTTAAATTATTTCCATTGAATAAAATTGGATTAAATAGTAAAAATATAATCTATTTATACTTCTAAACAATTAAAATATATAATTTAACATTACACATTATTTTGATTAAAAAAGTTATTTTTAGTTAAAATATATTACTTTTCACTATTCACCCAAATATGAAAGTTTTCAGAAAAACACCATCAATTTATTGATACTAAATTCTGATGTCCCAATTCTAAAGAAGATGTTTATTTTTTCAAATTGAATATATAAATGATTGAAATATTGGATTTAAAAACGGTTCTCCATTAAAAGGCTGTGAAATTGCATTTTTTTTAAATAATTCTTTTATCTGAAAAAAATGAATTTGTTTTCTCATTATGCCTATGAAACTCATAATATGGATTCTAAAATTAAAAGGATTATATATTATTCAACATTTATTTAATACAATTCATAACCTTTTTTGAACGGCTTGTTTGGTAAGTTGTGGTGCGCTTGAACTCGGTGTTGGGTGTAGTAAAAATTATTGAATTACATTGAAGAAACAACATACTATGAAATATTGAGGTTTTTCATTCATACCACCTTCAATAATTTGGTTCCACTAAATTTGAAATATTTCTTCAAAAATATTGTTTGAAAATATAAAATACCCTTGTGGGAAAACCCACATCAGAAACTGGGTTAATAAAATGTATTCTTCATAAGTGGAAAAGGGGAATGAAAAATTCACCATCAATGTATGACCTCGATTAAGAGAAAATTTTTGGAAATTAGAGACACATAATTGTATGGAAAATGTAAATTTTCATAGGGAGTGATTAGGGTCATCAGTCACAAACAATTGCATAAATGAGGACCTCAATGCCATATATCTATAGTGATTTAAAAAATCATTGGTTCAACTAAACATATGGTATTAGGATAAAACATTTTTAGTTTTAAGATACCTTACCAAAAGTTTAAGAATTAAGTTATTCATATAATAATAGAGGACAATAGTATACACTTGGAATGTAATGTTCCATTCATAGCTAATTTCTACCACAAACTCATCTTTCACTCCAAAAGATAATGGAACTTAAAAAAATATTATATATATTTAATTCTTATATGGTTAAAAAATGAATTTATAATTCACCTATCGAACCCTTTAAAAATAAACTATATTATACAAACCAGGGACTTCACGTAGTCAAGTGATAAGTGATATATCCCAATTACACTATGGTTGTGGGTTTGATTCCCGCATATTTGTCTGACGCTATGGGTTGTCACATGGTCTATGTGTTGTAATTTTTAAAAAAATCCATAAATAACCATAACAATTGTATCCAAAATCAAACATAATCAATTACAACCATTATAATTATCCAAAATAATTCTATCCAAACTCACAGTGAAAAATTCATAAGGATGTTAAACACAATGAAGATCATTTTTCCACATAAAAACATGTGAACACCTTCATCATGTATTTTTCTAAGACATGGTAACACCCTGAATTACCATAAAACCATATTGATTACATTAATACTCCCTTTTACTTTATATAATTCTAGTTATATTCTTTATATCCAAAAATTATTGAATATTCCAACAATGATGAAATACACACACTTTTAATCAGTTACAAGGATGTCAAGAATATCCAATTTAATTTATCCAAATGATCCATATCTTATTCCAAAACTACTACCTAATTATTCATACTATATTAAGGATTAAAGTTCTTTCAACCGTGTATTTTACAAAAAAAATTAACTTGATATTGGTTCACCTTTCTTGGTTCCACACAATCTAATGTCCTTTATGAAATAGTACTACAATACAATCCTTATATGATGTATAATTTTTATAACATGTAAATCATTAATACAACAATCAAAGGACACAATCCTTTAATAACAACTTCAGAAGTCTGATAATTCCTCCTCATCTTTGGTATTATCATAACTTTATTATTATCCAACAGTAGCATTTGGGGTATACTCTGATGATTTGGACATTTATTTTCAGTGTCCCAACTTCTTACAGATGAAGCATTGTACATTTGAAACATTTTTCTTACCCTTGTAATCACATGCTTGGTGTCCTTTTTCTCCACACATATAACAAACTCCCATTCCATTCAAGAATTTACTACGGTGATTCTTTTTATAGTTATCAGATATGGGAAAATCCTTATTTTCCCTCTTCCCTTTATCCATATTTCTCTCTTCCATCATTTTCTTCTATTGATTCCCTTCAAAGACATTGGGCTCATATAATTATTTACTTATCTTATTAAAACATGATATTATTTCTCTATTTGTTGAGAATACATGGGAGAAAATTTCCCTTTTAAATATTGGCTTAACAACATGAAAAATATGGTTTTTTTACTCTATGGATCAAACGTATTGTCAGAGATCACATTCATTCTACTGGGTGCCATTTCTATACAACATCATACAGTAAGTCAGATTATGAATTGTAATGATTAATTCCAAACTTGTAAAATACCTAATGTAAATTGAACAGTTTATGGATATAATCCATAATCATAAAAAAATTGAGGTACATACTCTTAAATACTTTAAAATGGTTTATAATGGAAATAAGAATTATCCTAATTATATCCCCTGGGAGTGTCATAACAAAGAGTGCAGTAAGTCCTACTATCATGCACCAGTTCCAGTTCTAGTCTAGCTCAAAGCGGTGTTTTCGGGTTTTACCACTAGGTACATCTATTCAGAGCCGCCTCTACCTACTTGTATCCATAAAAGTATGCATTTCCTTGAAAAATCCCAAAATATCTACAATACCAAAATTCTAGGAAGATATTCTATACTAATTCTCAAAGGTTGTCTTATGGAAATGTTATATAATCAGAGTTTATCTAAATCTAGTTTACAACATTATTTATAAACATCCTCTGATACCAACTGTAACAAACCGACCCCAGTTTCTTAGAGTCAATGAATTATTTTAATACATTGGAATGATTTCAGGGAATTAATTCTTGAAAATCTGATCAGTTTAGCAGTCATGGAAAATATATTAAATACATGAAGTTATCATTAAATCATAAAATGGAAATCTAAAACACCATTGTTTCCTTAGACAACAATGAGATCAAATAGAATATCCCTTCTGGTCAGTCATAATATACTTCTTCACATCCTGGGAAAAATAAAACATAAAAATGGGTGATCTTAGATGCTCATTTAGGATAACAATATAGAGGAAACATTTATAAATAAGTATAATCATTTAAGGCAATTTATAAGAATAAAACAAAAGCCTTTTAATATTGAGCATCAGTATGATATGGAAAAGAAAAAAATCAAATATAGCCATTTACATATTCACATGGATATTCTTATAGTCAAATAATCACAAGCGATATCAATAGCCACTATATAATGATGGAATAAATAATGCAATATTTTCATAACCACATAGTCAAGACCCTGTTCCAAGACTACAAATATGATTTTTTCAAGGCCTTGTTCCAAGACACTAGTTTGTCTCATGAGTCTTACCGATGTATATATGAGCTATAGAGGGCTCCACCCATCAGTTACTAAGTCCAATGCATTCCTCATATGAAAATGTTTAAACATAGTATAAACATTCATATTAAAACTAGCATAGGAAATTTCAATACATTATCCATAAACCATGAATGGTATAAAAAAATATATCCACAATAAAACATATCACAAAAACCTTCAAGAAAATATTTACGTTTTGTACCATAATAAATCAACATCAAATAATTTTAAAATTCATCAAAGGATGTTGATATAGATGAAAATGATTTGTAAAACTCTTAGAGAGAAATGTATCTTTTCTATAAAAACATTTAAATGTCACAGAATTTATAAATAATGTAATTTAAAGAAATTTTCTAATAAAAGTGTCACATTCCTCATTGAATCTTTTTAAAAGAATTAAATTTTCAAAAACATTCATGTCCATATAAATAAACATTTAAAAACTATTTTAAAAACATGGACATTAATGAGAATGATTTAAAAGAACAAATATTTAAAAAATTAAATATACTGTTTTAGTAAAAATTCCCTTAAAAATAATCCCATTGGAAACACTTTTATAAATCATGGACATTGATAATAAATATTCCTCAGTAGATACTTACTTAAAAATAACCTCGGTTAATAAAGTGAATGTGAAATTAACCCTTACCTCATTGTAATCAATCAATTTGTATGAAAAAAATCAATAACCACCAAATTAATTATAGAATATCCTGAATATAAATGAAATCATGACTATATATATCAAATGTTAGTACACAATACACCACCGACAATAAATAAGTGGTGAAAAAATGGAAATCTCACGGAATTAAAAGTGAGATAAGAAACCCCTTACTTTCTACTTTCCTTTAGTCGGGGGTACGTTTAAGCTCTTGTATAAAGACCAAAGTATGTTATTAAATTATTCTAGAACCATATCAATATATATGATATCATACATGATTCATTTATGTATTTATATTGCCCAATTAATAATAATTTCCATTTTAAATTAACATTTCGGGTAATAATTGTTTTTTATCTTACATGTTTTATCTTTTTGGTTCTTGATTGTATCACTTAAATTGTGATTTAAATACTTATAGATTACAAAACGTCCTATATATTTAGAATATAAATATGTATAATATAAATATATATGAAATTGAAGACACAATATTTGGAGACGGTAGACCGTAAGTATGCATAAATGTTGTTTCCATTTACATATCGTATTGAACGGAACTAAGTGAATAAGATATATATAAGTAAATAGTTATATATATATTAATATCTCAATTAGAATTATTATGTCATATATTATATAGGTATTAAGGATATATATATATTATAATCATTGTTGAATGGTGAATGTGGAAATAAATCTTATCGCATCATGGAGACGATAATCCGTACGTACACACGAGCGACAATATCATTATATTGATAGCTACATCATATGTAATTGGATGGTATATCATATATAAATAATAAGTAACATATTATATTTATTATTTAAATCTATTATAGTAATTATTATACCCATCCAAATAATGAAGTTTTTGAATAGAAAACAATACCACGACGTGGAGACGGTAATCCATACGTACGCACGTGTTGGTCGGAGTGGATACTCAAGAGGGGGGTGAATTGAGTTCCAATTAAAATTTCTGGTAAAATATTGTCTACTTAAAATCCCCCTATTTATAAAATAAGTTAAAATGTAGTGAATTTATTCATATTATAAATGTTTACTTAGATTATCAAATATTTATTAGGTCTCAGTTAATTTAACCACAAGATCAAACTATCTTTTGAAACTAATCTACTGATTTACAATAAGTTTAAGCACATGGTAATTTAACTATCAAAGTAGCTTTAAATTAGTTTTGTATTTCAAATAAATAGCATCAGAATAAATAAGATATATGTAGTAAACTTATAACATAAATTAAAGATGTACAATAGATATAACAAGAGGTTCAATCTCAGGCTGAGACTTAGTCCTCTCAAATTTATATAAATTTGATTCACACCCTAGATCGGGGTTAACAACAGTTTACAAAACTATCCAGGACACACAGGGACCTCTACAACTATTCTAGGTGGGAAACAAAGAAAAGACCAGGCCACACAAGGACCTCTTCCACAGTTGACGTGGGTAAAGAAGAGTTAAGAGTTTTTGAGTGAGGAATTGATATCCTCCAGTTCAGTACAGGAGACAGTGTGTGTATAAGAATTACAGAGTACACCCCACTGCTCAAAAGATAACAAATAAATCATGTAGAGAAGATATATGAGTGTATATAAATCTCTAGTGATTATCAATGCATCTCTAGACTCGTTGTATTATGCATGAATGATTCTGAGTCCTTATCCGGTTTTTCTGTTGAAGAACAGAGTGTCATAGTTAAGAATGTGTTCTTCAGTAGTGAGAATGATATCTTGATTTGTCGTGTGTTCTTCAGAGGTGTTGGATTGCATTCATGAGAGTTCTTTGAAAGACTTGCAATCTCCTTCTTGTTCAGGATTTTTCTTATTGTTCAGCACAGTGATCTTGGGTGTATTTAAGTTCTTCTTGTTGTATATCGACACTTGCACACCTCACTTCTATTCTATATTGTGTACTACATCATTATCTTCCTTATATTCCATGAGTTATGGTAGTAGAATGATTCTTTTTTCATATGTACGAGATATGGTTTCCTGACATGCCATCAACTATCATTAAATAACATTAATTTCATTAAAAACATCAAATATGATCATTAGCATTATTTAAATAATATAGGCAAAAAGTTAAGAAACAGAGTCACAATGATTATGTAAATGGTGTCCTCTTCACGGTATGGGGTTCATGGTATGATCTTCATGGTATGTGCTTCACGGTATGACTATGTCACGGTGTCTAGATCATGGTGTCGAGGTCACAGTGACTGGGTCAGGGTGAGTCCTTCACGGTGTCTGGGTCATGGTGAGTCCTTCACGGTGTCTGGGTCACGGTGAGTCCTTCATGGTGAGTCAATACATAGACAAATATCTGTATTTGGACATAGACGATAATATGAATAATATGGATTAAGTTTAATCATTAGAGAGTAAAAGAGATTGAATCATAAATATAAAGGAGAGATAATATATGTGAGATTTATGAACATGCATAAGACATGTAAATACTTAAGAGAGTAATTAACATCCATAAAATTAGTCGTCATTAAAACATAATGTCTAGTTATTATTGATATTGAAGAGGATTAGCAAGATGTGCAATGAATATTGAGATTAATTAACAGTAATAGGATTTGTGATTATTAAAATATGATTAACACATGAGGAGTATAATAATCTCCCCCTTTTTGATGATCCCAAATTTGATATATTCAGAATATAAATGAATTGTAACATAAAATAATCTATAATATTAGAATAGAAAAATTCATTATAGCATTGACACTTGTAGTTTTCCTCCCCCTTTTATACTTGTATTTTTTATCCCCCTTTTGGGATTATCAAGAATTAGAGAAAATGAAACGAAACAATTTAGTCTTCATTAAAAAAAACGAGTTAATAATAGATCATAGAAGAGAAATAAAAACAGAAATGACATCCCATCAAAAAGAAAAACAGTCCTCGGAATATTTAGGGATCCACCTTGACTTTTCCTTTATTAGCAGCAGGAGCTGGTGCCGATATAGAAGAAGGCATAGATGTAGTATACAAAGAGGGTAAGGGCAGACCTTCAAAAATAGATGGAGCCAAAGTGGGAGTAGAAGAAGATCTAGGTTGTGGTTGGTCAAGAATGACTGTCTGGATCTGAGAAAGAGCTTGGCTGACTGTCATGGCAGTTGAGGCCATCGTAGGTAGACCAGGTCTAAGGGGTGCAGCAGCTGGAGAAACTATAGCAGTACTCCTTACATGAAGATATGACTTCAAAATATTGATGAAATCAGTAATAATTTCACCACCATATTGCATATCATTTTCAAAATCATCCTTATTCTCCAAAAATTTGACCAACAATCTGGTGAACTCTGTAAGTTTCTGATATTGAGCTTTAAATGCTTGATTAACCATAGAGATTATCAAAATTTAAACAAGATATCTAAAGTGATCTATCATATCACTTTTAGAGAAAATGCGGGAGAGATAAAAATCTATTTTATTGGAGATCTCATGTTGAGCATCATTGGCAATCTTAGAATGAATCCTAACCAAGTACAATGCTCTATCACTGTTCATAACCACTTATGAAAAAGAAGATATATCCAAGCCACTGAAGGCACTCTGAAATTCATCCTTAATTATGGATCTCAGTATTGAATCATCTAAAGAAGGTGTGGAGGTCTGACCAGAAACAGGTGTAGCCTTGACAACTTCATTTAGAACATTGAGCTGTTTCAGAACTTTTTGCAGGCATTTAGTGTATTCATTTGTATGCTTATTCAGATTTTCGACATGCTCCCTCATTTGTTCCAGTATCTTGGTGTGTCATTTCCAATCATCACATAAAAAGAAAGTTGGTATGGATGAACTTGAGACACAATCTCCCTAGCAAGGAGGGAATTAGAAGACTCAGGAGAAGCAACAACAGGTGTAGGGGCAGAAATAGGAACAGACACTGATCTCAAAGAAAACTCATTCTGAAAACTTGCTACAATACTTTTCAGATTTGCATCATCAGCACTTAGCAGCTTATTCTCTACTCTGACTTCTTGAATTTCTTGGATCATCCTTGGTTTAATATGCAAGATAATATTTTCTAAGAGAATTGATGCATCTTATTGACTTAACAGAGTCACTGGACGAGGTTGAGTGGATACAATTTTCTCAACTCCAGCTAACAATGTCTCTCAAAAAACATTCAGATCATCTTTGGTGACAAAGGAGTTATGCTCGGGTAAGAGTGCAGGTAAAGGTAGGGGTTCAATTTTAGGTTGAGGTTCAGAGTCATATTCAGACTCAGAATCTGATTCAGATTGAGGTTGGGGCTCTGGTTCTGGTTCTGGATGAGCTATAGACTTCATTTGAAACAGATATGAAAGATCCATTCCAGTTATAGTCACTTGCTATGACTCATTAATGTCATAAAATCTTTGGAATCCGTACCAATTGTATGTAGAGTATGACACAGAAGGTTGAGAATCTTCAACAGATCTAAATTCTATAATCTCAAGGTTTTGAGGTTCTTCCCCCTCAAATTGTGATTCCCTTTCAGGTTCTTGAGGCTCAGGATCATGGACAAGATCCCCAGGATCATCTCTAATCTATTTAGCTAACTGTTTCCTTGCCAGATGAAAGGCTATTTACATCCTCTCTTAATCAGAGGGAATAATCTCAAGAGCCGATTGTTCCACTGGTTGAGCTTCCAGACTTTCTTCCTTCTCAACAGAAAGATCCTCTTCAACAGGATTTGCCTCTAAGGTTTCTTGCTGTTCTGAATTAGGAAAAAACCAATTTCTTTGCAGCATTAGGATGAGCCTATGGATTTACATCTGCACTAGAATCAGGAGATTCATCTTCTCTCAAACTAACAACAACATCCTCTCCTTGAGGTATTTCAACAGGGACAACAATAATTTATTTTTCAACAAGAGCTGATTCCATTTGAGGTCCTCCAACTTCTTCTCTTAGAGATACTTCCACTGTTACTTCCTTTTCTTCTTCTTCTTCTTCTGAATACTCAGCCACTTCATCTAGTTCCAAACCAGGATCAGATCGATTTTTAGGCCTTCTTGGATAGTCAACTTGATTAAACTTTTTATACACTTGATCATTATCCTCAACCCACTGCTTCTTCCAAGGGTTCCAGCTAATCTTCATCCTTCTGATTATATGCATGGATAGGCGGTAATCAAGTTCCTATAACATTTCTTCATTTGGTCCAACCATCCCTTTTGAAACAACCATAGCTGAAATCATCCTTGAGTAAAACAGGGAGGTGGATTTGGAAGTGACATTGATCAGCTCACAGATATAGTTAATAACATACTAGCATTGGTCGATCTTATGGCCATTAATTAACAAGTGAATAAAGAACACATCCTAATACTTCATTACAACAAAATATACTTTTCTCGGGCTAATCAAATTTTGAACAATCTTGAACAGAAGTCTAGTATCCCCATTTAATTCTGCATCTATGGCTCTTCTCATGGTTCCATTTCCAGTCAGGATCTCCAAAAAATTATCCAGGTCAAAGTTGTCGGTTGTTGGAGGAGGGTCTCTCTAGTAATCATCACAAAATCCTTCATGTGGAATACATTGGCATGCAACCCAAAACCTCGAAGAGAAAGAGCACTTATGACCATTTATCCAGCCTATCACCATAAATCTTTCTCCAAACTCAAAAGAAAACATCACCTACTGATATAACTGAGATACCAATCTCGGGTAAATCGGTATATTCTATCCAGTAAACCATTCAAGCCATACTTTTTCTCTTAAAACTTTCGTAACTAAAGATCTGCTATACAACAATCACTCTGGACAAACCTCCTTTTCAAGTACAACTGTACGTCTTACCAGTTTTGGGTTTAGAGGTCCTTTGGGAGCTATCCTCAGTATCCTCTTCTGTTTCTTAGAGCGGCGCTTTTCAGACGTATGTGAGGATGGACGCTTCATCCTTGGCATTCACTGAAGGTTCAGGCAAGAGGGAAGTGAAGGTTCAGGAGAGAGTTTAGGTAAGGAATCGAATGAAACCCTTATGTTTTATCATTTGGTAATTTCAAACGTCATAAACACAAAAATGCGGGAAATAAAATAACGGTGAAATAAAAATTACCGCCATACGGGTTAAAATAAGAATATATATAATCATCACGGTGACACCATGGGTAGGCATTACGGTGTGATGAAAACTAGTCATCACGGTGAGAAAATTTATAGTCATCACGGTGAGACAGTGAGCATTCCATATAGTCACGGTGAGACAGTGAGTTGACATACCGTGAGCATAAAACAGTAACTTAGAAATAGTGAGTATGAAACCATAAAGTAATGTATAGTAACGTATTAAACATTAAGATTAGTAAGATATTTATTTATGATTAATCATACCAAGATCATGTATGATTTAGTCTAATCATTCATAATTTAATGGTTTAGTGAATATATCAGTAAGTTGATATTCAGTACCAATGAATTCCAAAATGATATCACCTTTTTGATAATGATCCCTCAAAAAGTGATGTCTTACATCAATATGTTTTTTCCTAGAATTAGAAACATGATTCGTAGAAATGTTAATTGCACTTGGGTTTTAACAATTTATTGGGACATGTCTGAATTGATATCCATAGTCTAGTAATGTGTGTTTCATGCACAAAATTTGTGCACAAAAAATGCCAGTATCTATGTATCCAGCTTCTACAGTAGATAATGCAACCGAATTTTGTTTTTACTACAACATGATACTAGTGAAATTCTTAAAAGGTGACATGTTCTAGAGGTTATATTTCTATCTAAATTACATCTAGCAAAATCAGCATCATAATAACTAACTAATTCAAATGATTGTCCTTTAGGATAGAACAGTCCTAAATTAAGAGTATGCATGAGGTATTTGAAAATTCTCTTTACAGCATTTATATGTGACTTAGTTAGGTTTGCTTGAAAATGATCACAGATACGCACACTAAACATATTATCAAGACGACTAGCATTCAGGTAGAGTATAATTCCAATCATTCCTCTATAAGTGGCTTGGTCAACATATTTACCATCTTTATCAAGATCCATCTTACATGTGGTACTCATGGGAGTGTAACTACCTTTTGTGCTATCCAATCCAAAAGGTTTTAAAAGATCACTAGTATATTTAATTTGAGTTAAAATAATTCCATCATCATTTTGAAAGATTTGAAATCCATGAAAGAATTTAAGTTCACCCATTGAACTCATTTCAAATTCATTTTTCATCATTTTAGAAAAATCAGTAAATAATGTAGTTTTTGAAGATCCAAAAATAATATCATCTACATAAATTTGTACAACTAAAAAGTCTTTAGAAGTTCGTTTTATAAACAGAGTAGGATCAGATATTCCTTTTGTAAAACCTTTGTAAATAAAAAAGTACTTAATCTATCATACCATTCTCTTGGAGCATGCTTTAAACCATATAAAGATTTTGATAATTTTTAAATATGATTTAGAAAATGAGGGTTTTAAAATCCAGGTGGTTGTTCGACAAAAACATCCTCAGCAATATATCCATTCAAGAATGCACTCTTGATATGCATTTGATATAGTTTAAAATTTAGATGTGCATCATAAGCAAGTAAAATCCTGATGGCTTCTAATCTGGATACTGGAGAAAAAGTCTCCTCATAGTCAATACCTTTTTCTTGAATATAGCCTTGTGAAACTATCCTAGATTTATTTCTAAATATGTTTCTAGGTTCATCTACTTTATTTATAGACACCCATTTTGTGCCTATTGTGACAGTGTTCTTTGGTCTTTCAACAAGATTCCTAACTTTATTTCATTCAAATTGATTGAGTTCTTCATGAATAGCTATTACCCAAAATTCATCATTAATATAATCATCAATGTTTTTAGGTTCATGGTGTGATAAGAAGGCTTGATGTTCAACCTGATTTCTAAGATAAGCTCTAGTCTGTGTCCCTCTATCATGATTTCCTACAACAATATCTAAAGGATGATTCATTAGAATTCTAGTTGATCTAGTAAAGGTAGGACTATAAATTTCAGGTTCTTCTCTAGGTTTGGGTTCATTTGGGGAAGATTTTGGAATAAGTCTAGAACTGGTCGACTTTATAGCAGGTTCATTGATTTTATCATTAAGGTCCATAATAGATAAATCTTCTTCATGATTTTCAAGAGAGTTTTTAGGCTCATGTGGATCAGTTTCATCAAACGTGATGTGAATAGATTCTTCCACACACTTGGTTCATTTGTTGAAAACTCTATAATCCCTACTGGATAAAGAATATCCTATAAATATTCCTTCATCACTATTAGAAGCAAACTTATCAATATTATCTTTTGTATTAAGAATAATAACATTGTAGCCAAACACTCTAAAGTTAGTAAATTTAGGTTTTCTATTGTTTTACAACTCATATGGGGTCTTTTAAGAACATTTCTAATCAAGAATCTATTGATAATATAACAAGATGTATTCATAGCTTCACCCCAAAAGTCAATAGGCAGGTCATATTCATTAAGCATAGTCCTAGAAATTTCTTGCAGGGTTCTATTTCTTCTTTCTACTACACCATTATTCTGAGGTGTCCTAGGAGCAGAGAAATTGTGACTATAGCCATTGTGTGAGCAATAGGATTCAAATTCCGGATTTTTAAACTCACGACCATGATCACTTCTTAGGGTTTTAATCTTATGTCCACTATGATTTTCTATAGATTTGGAGTATTTAACAAAGTAAGAACAAGCTTCACTTTTGTGAGCTAAGATGTATACCCAAGTATATCTAAAAAAGTCATCTACTATAACATTGACATAGTGCTTCCCATTTAATTTAGAAACTCTTGATGGTCCAAAAAAATACATGTGAAACAACTCGAGATATTGAGAAGCTGAAAATTCTTTCTTTGATTTAAAAGAAACCTTATGTTGCATTCCCTTTTGATAGGGATTACAAACTTTGTCATTTGGAAATTCAGGTTTAGGTAGGTCTCAAACTAAGTTCTTCCTAGTTACTTTTCTAAGATAGTGTATATTGTAGTGTCCTAATCTTCGATGCGATAACCATGACTCTTTATGAAAAGCATTTAAACAGGTAAGATTTTTCATAGCTAAGGAATTTAAATCAATATCATAAACATTTTCATTTCTTAAAGCATAAAAGACTAAAACATTTTTAGAATTAAAAACATTACAAGATTCATTTTCAAATATGAAATTAAAACCATCATCACACAATTCAGAAATACATAACAGATTATATTTAAGTCCATCAACAAATAAAACATTGGAAATTAAAAATGAATTAGTGTTACCAATATGACCTAGGCCGATGATCTTTCCTTTAGAATTATCACCAATGGTGACATGAACTCTATCAAACATTATTAATCTTTTGAAACATGAGTAATCCCTAGACATATGTCTTGAACATCCACTATCCAGATACAATGTCTTCTTGTGGGAACTCTTCAAGCAGGTTTCATACAAAACAGATTTAAATAGAAAATGATTTTGTTACCCATATCTTCTTGGGTCTAGATAGGTTAGTAATCAAAGCTTTCGGTACCCAAATTTTCCTTATGGGTCTCATATAATATACAAAATCAAACAAAAGTGAAATATAAACTATATATGATTTATAACTATGTGAATAACTAGTTGAAGCATATGAATGTCCAGAGCTAGACTAACAGTATTATGTACATATTTAGGAATAAATCTATTCTTAGTATGCAGTCGATGTCCAGGTTTGTAGCCTATTCCAGTAGTGAATTTTGGTGCAACTTGCTTTCCTAGAATTTGAGTTAGTGTATCGTTTCTATTTTTGAATTTCTCTAAGTCCGTTCTATGTTTCTCATTAGAAATTTTCAGTTCAGTGTTCTCCTTTAATAGTTGAGCATTTTTTCCCTTTTCAATAGTATGTTCGGTTTTAACAGTAGAAGTGAGAACATGTTGTTTCTTTAATGATTTGTATTTATCCTTAAGTTCATTTCATGTCTCTTCCAGTAAATAAAAATATTCAAATAATTCGTCACTAGTCATGTTATCTGAATCAGAATCTGATTCTGCAACATTTCCATAATAATATGAATTTAAAATAGGAGTATCTGAGGTTACCACAGATGTGTTTGTCATGAAACACATGTTGGAACGATTATTTTCAGAATCAGACATTTTAGATTCACTTGTGCTGTCTTTAGAAGCACTCTAGGTAGCCTTCATAGCCTTTTGTACTTACTATCCTTGTAATCATATTTCTTCTTGAATTTTAGGTTTGGTCAATCTCCTTTAATGTGTCCTTTCTTTTTTCACTCATAGAAAACAACGTCATCAATTTTATATGACTTTTTCATATCCTTAATCCAATGTCCTTTATTGTCATACTTTCCTTTGTAATTTGATTTTCTGAAAAATTTCTTCATCCTATAAAACTTCTTAAATTTTCTGGCTATCTGAACCATTTCAGCATCACTATCAGAGTCTGAATTATCATTATTTGAAATGTCAGTAGTTATTTGAGCTTTATATTTGTCTTTGGTCCTTGAAGCAGTAGTCTTGAAATCCACTGATTTCCTCTTAGGTTCAACATCTTCCTCTTTATTCACCTTGAGTTCTTCATCATACATCATAAGCTTACAAATTAGTTCATTGAGAAGTATAGCAGCGATGTCACATGACTCTCTGATTGAGATAGAGGTGCCTCTCCATCGGTATGGTAAACATCTCAAGATTCTCGTAATTTATTCCTTTGCTGGAACAGCCTCAACAAGTGAATTAATTGTACTGACTATCTCATTAAACCTGAGATACATATCAGAAATAGGTTCATCCATCTTCATTTTAAAATTATCATATTTAATAGTATAAGTATTTAATCTCATTTATTTAACATTGGTTGTTCCTCTATGAGAAAAACCCAAAGTATCCCAAATTTTAAAATCATTTTTTCCGGAAGAAATTCTATTAAACTATTTATCTCCTAAAGCACAGTACAATGAATTCAAAGCTGTACAATTATTATTGTAAGCTGTCTTTGTAGGTTTATTCCAAGTGAATCTAACAGTAGTGGGAATTTTATATTCGGATTCTATGGTAGTCCAAATATAAAAACCCATGCTTTCTAAATCAATTTTCATTTTACGTTTCCAATTAGCATAGTTTGTACCATTGAAGAAAGGTGGTCTGTTAGTAGCATCACCTTCTAGTCTATTATACATAACTATATTTTAGAATGATAATTTAATGAGATAAAAAATTAGAAATAACAGAAATTTTAAGAACGTTAAAATACAACTAAAATCATAGTTGAAAAACAGAGTACTTCATAAAATATTTTACTCCTCTGATACAAAATATTTGTCGGAGTGGATACTCAAGAGGGGAGTAAATTGAGTTCAAATTAAAATTTTTGTTAAAATATTGTCTATTTAAAATCCCCCGATTTATAAAATAAGTTAAACTGTAGTGAATTTATAAAGATTGTAAATGTTCACTTAGTTTCTCAATGATCTATTAGGTCTCAGTTCATTTATCCATAAGATCCAACTAACTTTTGAAACTAATCTACTGATTTACAATAAGTGTAAACACTTGGTAATTTAACTAACAAATTAGATTTAAAATAGTTTTTTATTTCAAAGTAATAGAAGAGGAATAAATAAGATATATGTAGTATACTTTGAACATAAATTAAAGATGCACAGCAGATATAACAAGAGGTTCAGTCTGAAGCCGAGACTTAGTCCTCTCAAATTTATATAAATTTGATCCACACCCTGGATCGGGGTTAACAATAGTTTACAAAACTGTGCAGGCCATCTAGGGACCTATACCACTATTCTACATGGGAAGAAAATAAAATACCAGGCAACACAAGTACCTCTTCCACATTTGACATGGGTAAACAGGAGTTAAGAGTTTTGGAGTGAGGATTTGATATCCTCCAGCTCAGTATAGGAGATAGTGTGTGTAAAAGAAATACAAAGTACACCACACTCCTCGAATGTTAATAAATAAATAACATGGAGAATATAGACGAGAGTTTAGAAAGCTCTAGTTATTATCAATGTAGCTTTAGACTCGTTGGATTTAGCAGGAATGCTTCTGAGTCCTTCTCTGGTTTTTCTGTTGAAAAACTGAGTGTCGTAGTTAAGCTTGTGTTCTTCAGAAGTGAGAATTTTTTCTGGATTTTTCATGTGTTCTTCAGATGTGTTCGATTGAATTCATGAGAGTTCATTGAAATAATTTCAATCTTATTCTTGTTCAGGATTGTTCTTCTTGTTCAGCACAGTGCTCTCGGGTGTATGTAATTTCTTCTTGTTGTATATTCGCACTTGCACGGCCCACTTCTGTTCTATATCATGTACTGCATCTTAATATTCCTTATATTCCACAAGTTCTGGCGGTAGGAATGATTCCATTTTCATAGGTACGAGATATGGTTTCTTTACATGCCAAAAACTATCATTAAATAACATTAATTGCATTAACGACATAAAATATGACCGTTAGCATTATTTAAATAATATAGACAAAAAGTTAAGAAATGGTGTCACAGTGATTATTTAAATGGTGTCATCTTCACGGTATGAGCTTCAAGGTATGATTATGTCACGATGTCTAGCTCACGGTGTCGAGGTCACGGTGTCTGGGTCACAGTGTGTCCTTCACGGTGTCTGGTTCACGGTGAGTCCTTCACAGTGTCTCGGTCATGGTGAGTTCTTCACGGTGTCTGGGTCACTGTGATTCCTTCACGGTGAGTCCATACTTAGGCAAATATCTGTATTTGGACCTAAACTGTAATATGCAGAATATGGATTATGATTAATCATTAGAGAGTAAAAGATAATGAATCATAAATATAATGGTGAGATAATATATGTGAGATTTGTGAACATGCATAAGACTTGTAAATAATAAAGAGAGCAATTAACATCCATAAGATTTGTTATCATTAAAACATGATGTGTAGTTATTATTGAGATTGAAGATCATTGCAAGATTTGAAATGAATATTGAGATTAATTAACTATAATAGGATTTTTTATCATTAAAACATGATTAACACATGAGGAGTCCAACAACACGTATGGTGACTTAGTTATTTATAAGATGGATAGAATAATGAATATGGTTATACCATTTTTATAATTAAATCATATTATATAGTCGATAATAGAGTTATTATTTAATATTTTAAACAACAAAGAAAGAGGAAGTGTAAGAAGAAAAGAGCTTAAAGAGGAGATGAAATATTTACCTCTTCTTCGGGATCATCCTATTAATTTGATAAAAATATATCATTAGGTTAGCATTATTATCAAAAGAAGGCTTCTAAGACGAAGGGATGAATGTTTGGAGGATTTTTGGGCAGGGTTTGCCCACTCCAAAAGGCTTTGGTTGTGTGAAATTAAGAGAAGGGGATGTTCCCTTTTATAAGAGAGGTGATGGTCAATTTAGTAAAAGCTTGTAATATTATTTTATAATAAAATCATTTTCTATTTATAATCGCTCAAAAATTATTTATTTAGAGGCTAATATGGGGATTATTCTGAAACCCTTCAACCAATTGGGTTTAGATAGGTTTAGGTCACCATATTAACCATAACATTTAGATTTAACTCATAGTTAAATAATATTACATTTACCTTGCCTCTTTGAATTTTTATATTATATTGGTAATAAACATACAATAAAAGGCCAATCAATCACTAATTGGGTTTTAATGTCATATATATTATTGTATATGTCTTTTGTCTGATACTTATATTTTTTAACTATTATATCATTTAATAATATAATATTTTATTTAAAATCTATTTTATGTCAATTTTGACACTATTTGGTAATTTGTTATTGATAAATTCATAACAACATTATTAATTTGATAAAAATTAATATAACCATCCCTAAAAATCTATATTAACCATTAATATTAATTTAATTCTTAAAAAGTCTCAAATTACATTTATTTGGATATTTATAATATCTATATTTTATTCATTTTTAATACAGTAATTACTTCATCATCATTCAATCAAAAATAAATTTAGTTATTTAATTTTTAAAAAAATTATAAATAAAATACAACTATATATGGAATTTTTATCTTTCTAATGAATATTTATAGTATAATTTATCTTATGTATAACCCTATATTAAAAAATGTTTTAGTTATTAAACTTTGATTTTGACTCTTTTAACTATTCATTAAATAAAAATAACAATAAATTTCATATTCTAATCAAGTGGACCTAAATGATCATATTTGATTTCTAATGTTCATTTTTGTTGAATTATAAATAGACAATATAATTATGACATGTGTTAGGGTAATAATAATTTCAATTTTTCCCTTAATTACCCTATTTACTTTTAATCGTGGAAAATAAAAGTAAAACATTACTATTCACCAAAAAAATATTTTCATCGTAATGAACAAAATTTTATTTACTGATATCAACCATGTCTCTCATATTTTTGAAATTCAACTCACATAAGCTGTAAAATTATGTTTTATGTGAATTTGTGAATGCTCTTATGAGGTGGGTAAAAGATGGTAAAAAGTTTAATAAAATATTTATATATCTAAAATTATTATAATATAACTCCAATGAATTATATTGAAATTATATAGGTATTATGTATCGATTTTTTCCTAAAATAAATTTAAATAAAATAAAATATTATTTAATTAAAAAGTCAGTTTTAACCAATAACTCTCTGTTTTTCACTATTCATCAAAAATTGAATGTTTTCAGATAAATACCAAAATTTAATCCTAATATAATTTTTATATTATGAATTCATAAATTATGTCTCTTTTACTATATTCAAAAAATATAAGATTCATTTATTAATATAAAATTAATTTCCATTTTCAAAACCAAAAAGGGTGTTTTAAAGAATTAATAACTAACAAAAGATTGATACTTGTTTATGTTCAATTTAAAAGTGAATTTATTTTCAATGAATGAAATTGGAGTAAATGATAAAAATATAATATATTTATACATCCAAACCATTAAAATTTATAATTAAACACTACAAATTATTTTGATTAAATAAGTTATTTTCAGTTAAATTAAAGTATTTTTCACTATTCACCCAAATATCAAAGTTATCAGAAAAACCAACAAAATTTTATTGAAAGTAAATTCTTATGTCCCTATTATAAATAAGATGTTTAGTTCGTCAAATTTAATATATAGAAGTTTCAAATATTTTATTTAAAAATGGTTCACTATTAAAAGGCAATAAAAATGCATTTAAAAAAAAATACTTCTTTTATCTGAAATAATGGATTTAATTTTACATTATGTCTAAGAATCTCATAATATGGATTCTAAAATTATATGTATTATATTGTGTTAAAAATATAGATAGTAATATTCATATTGATCATGGTTCTATAATATCCAAAAATTTTAAAATTTGTTTTATATCATATATATTCATTGTATATGAATTTATATTATTCCCTAAATTTTGAGATAGAAAATGAAATACACCGTTCATTGATATATTAGGTTATACATACTCATAAACATTTTTTCCATTTTCTTAGTTTAATGAAATAAATACATGTCAGTAATATATTATTATTACATAATACATATTATTTCATATATATATATATATAACATTTTAAAATTAATCATATCATTATTTCATTAAATATAATGTGCACAAGAAGAATAAATCTTATTGATTTTTGGGTCAGTTGTCCACCATGCACATTACTGACATTATCATATTCCCATGAAGTTATATATTATATTAAAATTAAAAATTTATATATAAATTACCAATATCATATATTTACATAATCTATCCATATTACAATCAATATAAAATTGAAATGAAAACATATCACATATGTTCATGAGTTCATAGTTCGATGTACACAAGAGCGACATAATTGTATACCAAATGGTTTGGATGATTGAATATTGATGTAATATTATAATTAGAAAGGTATAATAATTTCATTAATATCTTATATAATAATTAAATACACTATTATATCTAACATTGAGATTTGTTGATGGAAAAAAAATTCATTGGTCAATGTGGTGGTAGTCTTCCATACGGCTACATACTGATTTCATATATCATATAGTTGAATTTGAGATGCATATAGGTTATTCCAAAAAAATAATAGCATATTAGAAGATAGGATATATTTTTAATGTTTTATTATTATTGGAAATGATTTTGGGAATTTACAGGGGGAATTAAATAATAATGAAATAGTTAAAAACATTACATCTTCTTTTTAAAACATATTTATATTTAATATAAAACCATCATATATGGAATATAATATCTAAATGAGGCCTCTAGGATGTGGGTAAAATTTATAAAAGTTATTTAGGTTCAAACTTACTGGAAAAGGTTTTTTGGATGTGTAAATAAGAGATAATAGTTTATGGTCATTAAAAATGAGTTTAGTTGCGTCATTTTAATTTATGTTATGAAAACATTATTCTGGAATATTTCCAATTAAAAAAGGATCCAAAATTGTTAATTTTATAGATTTAGATCTGATAAGGTCATATTATGTCCATCTAACATGTGATGAACTTGATTATAAGATATTTTATCAGTTATCCTTTTATTTTTACCCATAGTAACCCCATTTCCCCATAATTACTGTAATTAATTTTTACCCATTTTCCATTATTAATAATGAAAAATTATGATGAACATATTAGAAAATACAAATTATTTTTATTAAAATAATGGACACCAATTTTTTAAATTTTCTTCCATTCGGAACCATCCTGGTTCAATCCTAAACCGGTCACAAGAGCTGGCCCCCCAAAAAAATCCATAGAGGTGTTGTCGATCTTCCTAGGCTTAAAATTATTGTATAGATTTAATGATAATAAAATTAGGAATTATTTCTCCCATAATAGATAATTATGATGAAATATATATAAAACACATCATAAATAGGGAAATATTATAATCAATGAATTAAATAAATGAATAAATTGGTCCAAATACAAATAGAGTAGACAATGACATAAGGAGAAAATAAAATAGATAAGAACAATTACAGAAACAGATATGAACTCCATGTAAACAAGGGGTGACGTCCATCAATAATTCCACACCACTAAAAAAATTAATGAAACTGATCCCCAAAAAATTATCTTTTTTATAGATATTAAGTGGCACAAATACGGTCTGAGCATAAAATAGATCCATAGGTAAACAACAATATATACATTTATATATTTTCTCAAAATATTTAAATATTGATTGTTTGAAATTTATTTCATCAATCTAATGTTATTATTATTTAATGAAACTAACAACTATTTTATTTTTAAAAACAATTTTGAAAAACAAATTCCATGTAAGAATCATAACCCAAAAGATGTACAAAACAAAATGGAGAAATGAACTAATAATATGAACAATGTTAAATAATCTAAATAAATATATTAAGAAAACAATAAAATAGTAATCATTCAAACACTAATAAAAAATGTAACAATCATTTTTAATAAATAAAAAAACTATATAAAGATATATACTCATAGAAATTCCATAAACATCCTAACAAGTAGTACAAGGAAAAACCTAATTCGGACCCACCTATTAGAATATGGTGCACATACATAGTCATACACTTAATTGGATACCCTAAAATATCCCCAAAATGGAAATTCCATTAAGATTATCCCCTAACTAGGGGGTTTTAATCCGAATAATTTGGATGAAAAAGAAACAATTACTCAAACACCAAAATGATATATATTAATCCAATGATTATCGTAAAGTGGGGAATGAGGAGGTCATTGCATTCATAGTGTAACTCATAGTTTCTAACATGCCTACCCATCCCAATCCTCGACAAAAACTATTCAATGGCCCTATGCTAGAAATGAAAACCATATTGGTGCCCATATCATAGAAAACCCTTAAATTTTACAACTGGTCACACTAATCAAATGAATTTAAAACCAATTTCAAAAACATCAAAAAATACCGTTGTGGGATTAACCATTTAATATCCAAACCATTAATAATAATAAAACATTTCTTCTTAAAACAATTTTAAAAAAATATCAATACCAAATTTATGATTGGATGATTAAAAGTTGTAGGTTTATTCCTTTTTATTAAAAAATTACATCTCAATGTGAAAAATGTACCATTATTCGGAAAAATGTAATGTCCTAAACTGGATTCCACTGAAACAGTGCCCCAATATTGTGGGTTACATCATTTCAAGTGAGAATTACCATACACAAAGGCATTCGCCTAGCTACGAGGCCCTAGGAAATGATAGTGGAGAGATAATTATTGTATACCAAATTAAGAATTCAACGTAAATAACTATGTATCAGACAATTATGAATTTAAATTCATTGTGGAATACATAAATAAATTAAATAAAACATACTATGAAAATAATATAATGTTGTAAAATGATGAATAACTATGCCATACAATACAACAATGGTCACCCACTAGGATAATCATACCAATACAAAATATCAAAACAAAACAAAATTTACATGGATCAATTAGTAACACTTAGATAATCAATATAAATATTATCTAGACACTATTGAGCTACAATAGCCCAATCAGAATAATCACATGATTATATTTTCTAAATAATGAAATTCTGGGCCCCAACTCAATCCACCACGCAACTCCAACTCAACCTAATAAGTAGACATAAAGTATAAATTTACTCTGAGGTTTATGTGATATGGTGAGAAATAATATCTTTATTTCATCTTGACATTCAACCTATAAATGTGTTGCTATAAATGTATGAAATAAGAAACTATCGAACTTGGCTTTGAAGCAACTAAAATAATTGTTAAACCAAATCTGAAACCAATGTCAAACACAAGGTCCATATTCCCAATCCCCTATGAAAATTCCATAAGGGATAACCATATCTACATATGTATATTAGTTTACTCACATACCAATACATATATACATAAAAATGTATATACATTACAATGTGAAAAATAATAACAAGAAAACTAATATAAAAGATAATCCTAGAGTCTATAAGCCTGACCACATAGATATACTATGAATGAGAATTGAGATGGATTTCATTAACTCAAGTTATATAACAATAATTCAATATCTTGGTATGTTATCCGAATTAACTTGTACCTACATCTACCAACACCCAAAATGTATCCTAGAAATCTACTTCACCATATGTGTATACACTTTATACAATTTGGATCACCCATACCAACTTATAATAACTGACATGTATAATGTTAACTTATTGACAATAATATAAATAATGTTTTCATGGAGTACATATGACTATCCTCTTATATGTAAAGGAGTTATTATTCATGATATCCATGACTATTAATCCATTCTAATATTTGAGCCCTAGGGATTGGTCAATATGTGGTCACACCATACAATAGTCAGATAAACCCTAAGGGTCTTACACTTTGGTGATCTGTAAATAGAGATTTCATTAGTGAGAACCATTAACCATCCCTCAAGTCTCGTAACTAATTTGGGAGAGAATAATCATCCTGATCACAGGCCGAGGATATCGTAATCATCCCCAGCTCTTGGGAGATTCTAATTTACCATGAGTCTTGGATGATATAATAATATAATGAGAACTGCCTAGTGTGATTCCATGAAACACCCATCATTTATTGTAACTGATTATAGAGGGAGTAATCAACACTATAATAAGAAGAATAGAAAGTAATCATCACCACCACTCATGAGATTTCCGTCTACCAGGATTATTGGGTCCGCATACACAAAAAACATAATCACATTCTCAATAGTGGGATACTAGAAATCACATCTAGGCAACCCATTAAAAATAAATATAACTATATATAGATATATAAATATGATCTATAGTTTTGTCCAATGTTTTAAATTTATATATAATAGTAAATATAAGAAATAAAATGGATTAGAATCTAGTTCCTCGATAATGACATCTAGGAATCCGAAAAAAAGTAATGATGCTACACATTATGATAAAAAATCATCAACTAGGAGGATCATCTAGTAAACATCGAAGCATCAATAATAAACAATTAAAACATAATCATATAGTGTGGGTGTCCCAAATTCTCAACCCAAAATGACATCCAAATCTCCATGGACATATCATTTTTGTGTGGGCTCTACGGTGACACTCCGGACCATCTCTACCAATTCTAGACATGCTATCTCAGGGTTAATCAAACAATGGGAAACCACTCAATCCCTCCAGACAAAATATATAGATTCTTGTTAAATGGATTGCTCAATGTTTAAACAAAAGATAATTCATCCTACAGAAAATCATCAGAGTATCACAATGGTAGATGCATCCTACAAGGGACAGCTAATGTCAGTATGTATACAAAGGAATCCCTAATTGGATCCATACTAATAGTAATATGATAGTGGAATGATATAATGGAATTAAATGTACTATAGTAGACTCCCATTAATAGCTTTTAAATAATTTAATCTCTCACGTGATCATTGGATAAAACTCTCTTCCTAGAATCATATGATAGAAGGGAACTTCTCACAAGGGGGGAATCCTAAAATGAATAATTCATGAGAGATACATAAAAAATCCACTCATATTAACGTCTCAAAATAGTTCGGTAAAAAATCCCAAACGATCATCCATATTTAGATCTATCCTTTTGTTTTGGAATGAATTCATTTATTAGGGGAGGATTCTCTCCTTTTAGATAAATGACGCAAAACTACAATTATGAATCTTTATAAGACTCCAATGGTTTAAATAGAATAATTTATGTTGAAAACTACCCTGGATGGAATAATATTAGGTCCAATTATCACTCCTAGGAATGATGACATAAAACCCCTCAAATGGTTAAAAATGGGAAGTTGATGTTATTCCAGCCTCTGTACCCATCATGAACTACCAATGAACAAAATGGGTGAGTACTTTTGTTGGCCTAGGTGAGTAAATGCCCCAGTATTATGACATGTAATAAGGGTACATGTCATGTAAACAACATATGGGAACTTCCCATGTCCTTTAACCAATCCATCCATTTACGTGTCCAGATCGTGTACTTACACAGATCGTTCTATCCTACACATGGTCTAGTATTGTACTCCATACAACCATGTACACCTAAACGAGTTCATCTATATGGTTACTCAACAACATATCTAATTACCAATACACAAATTGTACACCGCTGTATATTATATCTACAATATAAACATCATATTCCACAAAAGGGATGAACACACTACTTGTCACCGTGGACAACATGTTGTGTAAATCATTGAAGCAATTCACTATTTGATGCTACATAGTTGAAGCATGAAGAACCAAAACATATAGGACCTCAAGATGGATCCTCCCTATCATCTTATACAACTCTATTTACCCAACTCACATTCCTATATCATTCTCATATCATCGAATCCCTTGGAAGGGAATAAACAATGTGAATAAGGAAGAAAAGAGGTAAGAAAAGAGATGAAATAAAATAAGAATACAAAAATAAATGAAAAAGGGTACATGCCGACTTTAGTGCATGAATTAAGATTATACCTATCATAGGATAAACTCTCTTATTAGAACTCACTCGAAAAGTTGTTCCCTAATATTTTATGATTTTTCCAAAGTTATGTATGGAAAAAAACATTGAGAAAATTTTAATATTTTATTTTATAATATTATATATTATTCATTCTAATGAAATTCAAATTGAATGGATTTCAACCAAACTCTTGTGCTATGGTAAGAAACCCACTTTTGGAAAAAAATTAGAGGTTATAATTTGTGTCCTAGATTATATTCATGGTGGAAAGACTATTTTACCCTTTTTTAAGTATGTTAAAACAAAAAATCAAATTTCAACTCAAAATTTGCAGTCCATGAAAACATTGGTCCATACAGACAACCCATCATAAACCTTCTCATCCCCGATAATCCTACTAAAAATACAAGAATCTGTGCCCCCAACTACATAAAATTCACATCCAAATTATTTGCAAAATTCAATAACCAGTAACATAAATCCAACAACTATCTCCTACCAGGAATATGATTACCTTTTATCTATCTGGCACTCACAACCATTGGAATACAAATATAATCACATCAATACACTAATTACACTAGATATTGGTTATCACTTATATTCAACTAAAAAACGAGGGACACCACACTCATATGACCAAAGGATCATTCCTCACCATATGATTTACCATACATAACTTCTTGAGTGAAAAAAAAACTAGTTCAATTCCCAAATCGATAAGAATATTTACAATGTAAAATTAGCTCAATGTAGGGTTTATTCTCTCTCCGTATACTAATGATGATCCATGATAGAGCATTATCATAAAAAACAATAGTTTAGTTTGATTCCACCAAAAGGATTGTACATCTCTCTGCAAGCCATGCTCACAAAAACATGCCTCACATACCATTATGCACAACATCGAGGCTACCATGTATAAAAATGGTATGAAGAATTGGTAATTGATTCACACTTAACCACTCACCCATTTATATTAAAATGATTCCATGCACATATAGTGTGTAATTCTATCACATGAATCATACAATAGTGTGTATACTATTACAAGGATATTTTTTCCATGATACACATCATGTATGTCACAATAATTTAGAATCTCAATTGGAAATCCTCTTCATAATCAAGAACCTCATCTATTATATGATTTAATCATGAAAGTATTTAACTATAATCAACATAGTTATGAATGTCTACCTTTTAACCAACTACATTTGAAATAATAGAATCATCACTATATTGGGAAAGCACCATAATAGTACTTCCCTCTGAATCCAGTATTGATATCAATGTAACCTATGTTCTTTTTCTGCAGTTTATGGAATCAACATTTCTATAACAAAAAACATGATAAAATAATGTTCAATGATAACAAATTGAGTATAAATTTACTATATATTGTTTAATATTCATTCAGAAAACATGGTGGATTTTCTCACATAGGAACCCTAGAATGAGTCAATGGTTTAAATATATGGTTATGAGTAAAAATAAGGGCTTTAAAGACTCACAACTACCCTTACAGAACAAGTCTTACCACAGGGTCTGAAGGTCCATCTACCTAGACCAAAATATCATTCCTCTTGAAAGAATTTAATGATCACAATGAACAATGAGGGTTAAAACTGATAACATGTACTATAAGGGACTAATCCTCACTGATAATTCATAGAATGAACTGAAAACTATATATTATTAAACAAACATAGAAGACAGGTAGAATTGACACTCATCGGGCACCCGTGTGCAGAAATACGACTGAGAGGTACATATGCACTAAAAGTATGGGTGAACATCGTCATCATACTCAGTGAACTGACTACATAACCCAAGTATGGAAAAAGAATACCCATCAAAGGGGTATATCATAAAGACATCATTTCTCATATTGACATTCTCGGGTAAATTCACCTCTTCTGCATGAGGACATAATTCGTATGATTCATATCAAAATCCCTCAATTTAGATTCACATAACCTACTCTTAGAATGATATATATATATATGTTCATTTAGGAACACCAAACATTCCTCAATTATCCGTTGAAGTCTCACAACTACTGGACTATATGATCCGAATCCTATATGCCTAACATGATGCATGAGACACCACATCCCATTTTCTTGTCAGGAGTAAAAATCCATCCATGAAGTCTTTCTAATGGAAAGGATCTTTTGACGCACTATATATCATAACTTCCACCCATCATGTTTTTCAACAAAGATGATAATCATATAAAACTATAATATCACTGATCAGAAAAATGATTACACACCGTAGAAACTAAGAATTTTTACTAGAACAAGTGTTCTCAATGAACCTTTCTGATATCCATCACATGTTCCAATACATCCCTAATACTCATGTTTACTGTATCCTAAATAGTAATGTTCATGAAAATAACTTCTCAAATACAACAATGTAACATCCCAATATGGATTCCACTGAAATGGTTCCACGATATTTAGTTTTACTAGCCCTTAAGAAGGCCTCCCCATATGCTAGAGGCCACCAACTAGAATATCGGTCCTAGGAGGTGATATTGGGTAGAATATACCCTCATACCAAAGAAAGAAAATATGGGATATTACAATCTATCATACAAAACACAAATTATACCTTGTATTGAATTTGTAGATCAAAAAATATAACATCATATAAAAAAGGAACAACTTTAAAATCAAAAATAGGTATGTCATACAATAAAAAACTAGTCCCCCACTAGGCCATCCATACATATACAAAGTTAAAAAATAAAATAAAAGAAAATTTCCATAGATATACTAATAAATAATATTCATACCACATACATGGTATCTAGAAATAATCGAATAACACTTTCCAGATTAGAAGTCAAATTGAGCATCTCCACTCGATCACTAAACTGTAGGCCCTAACCCTATCAACCATGAAACTCATGCCCAACCTGAAAAGAAGATTTAATGTCTGCCCATACACAAAGGTTCATGTGATGGGGTGTAAAATATTATTAATATCCCACCATAATAAAAAAACCTATAAATGTGATTCAATAACTATATGCAAATGTAAACTACCTATCCTTTCTAAGGCATGACAAAATGAATGGTGAAAGAAAACACAAACACACATTCGAACCCTGGGTTTGTAATCATGGTCCACTAGAAACCAAAACTAGGGACATCAGTAACCATATATTTATACATGAATATTCCCAGAAATATACATATATACATAAATATTAATATTCATTACTATGTCAAATAAAATAACATGAAACCCAATCTATAATCGATCCTTAGTGAAATAGACCGATAAAATTTTACATCTCGGGCAAGGGAAATGAACTGGATGTTGTGACACTCAAGCTATGTATCATTATGTCAGTATCTGGGACTATAATCCCAATCAACATGTACCTTCATCATCCAATGTTGGTAATGACATTGGGAAACCTGCGTTACTAAATGGGGAAACTTAGCCAACACTTAGGTTCACTCACAAATTCCTCCAATCACTAACAAGGATACCATAAACCAATATTAAATCCGATAAATAATTATTGTAGGCAGTAAATATGGACATACTCATAAAGGAAATTGAGTTAGTCAACATTCTTAAAAATTTTATAAGTCCATTAAAATATATGAGCCTAAGGTGGTGGTAGATAAGTTTTGATAACATTATAAACATAGATAAACCCATATGGTTATACCATTAGAAGATTTGTAAAGATATAAATCATCGGTGAAATGACACACAATACCCCTAATGTCACATAACTAAACCGGTTGAGAATAATCATCCCTATCATATGCCAAAGAAATTGAGTTTCCATAATAATTTAAAGAGAAATCACTAGTGTGATTCCATGAAAACCCCTTTAGTGTAATAACTAAATAGAGAGAGTTAAATCATCTTGATCATATGTTAAGGATATCGTAATCATCCCCACCACTTAAGAGATCATTATATTGGACAAATGTTGGGATTTTTTTCTATAAAACATAATCATAGGATCAATATCAGGACACTAAGAATCCCCTATAAACATCCCAACCAAAATTTATATCACTATATATATATATATACATCGTGGTTTAACAACCCAATATTTGGTAGTACCTCTTGGTATACTCTTAAATATAATAAATAACATGGCTGAAAAACAGGATCCTAGGAAATCACATCTAGGAAACCCAAATGAAATAAAGATTCCTTGTTCCAAGCTTAACAACCACTTACCAGGACTAACATCTTGTAACCATTGTTGTAGAACAATAAAATTATGAAACATATACAATGAGTGAAGGTGGATTTAATTCCCAAACCATCACTACAACCACAAATCCATAGGCCTACCATTTCCACACATGTTCTATTCTGATACACAATACTATCATTACCCAAACCTGCCTTATTATCTCATGGTTGTCCAAACAATGGGAATATAATGGGTCCTTCAATTCAAAAATTCAAGACACATCCTACATTGGATCCAAAATGTTTAAAAACAATTTAATGAATCCTACATGGAATCCTTGGATCAAATCAATGGTTGGGGGATCCAACTAGGGTCTCCTCAAGACAACAAGTATTCAATGGAATCCCATAGGGGGTCAATGGTAATTAAAATATTATAGAGTAATACTAAGAAGGATAATATAGATATTAAACAGTTTAGGGACACTACACTTGGCTTCATAAATATACATGTAATCAAAGGAATCCCTTGTGGAATCCTCTAAATCAATTGGTCTCACTACCTCATATGGATCAAGGGAACATATCACAAGTTGTATGCCCTCAAAATTAATAGAATTTGTAGATAGATCATAGATCATCTGAAATTATGGTCTCAAAATATGTTGGTATGAATACATAATCGACCATTCATGTTCAAATATCTTCCTCAGGAGATGATTGAATTCAATTACTGGATGAAGAACCTCTCCATTTAGGTAGATTCCCCAAAACACCCAATAGGAGTCCTAAAAATGCTCCAATGGTTTAACCATTGTGATCTACAAGGTAAAATTCCAATGATGTACTACTCTAGGTTTCAATTATGATTATGAATCATAAAGACACAAAAACCCATAGTGATTAAATGTGACATTATAAGGAATGACACTCCTCGTACATGGTGTGGACTCTAGAAAAACCAAATTTGTGTTTACTTATTCCATCACAGGCCTTAAAATTCCCTAGGTATATGGAATTTAAGGAGGGTATATGGTGTGTACCGATAATTGAGTACATGGCTCTGACCCTCAACCTGTCTGGCCATTTACTTTTCCAGGCCATATACGTATACATGTAGTTCTTCTCTATACGTTGTATGGCCATGTACTCCCCACAACCTTGTACCCCAACATGTGATAGCTATACCATGTACTCTCCTACACATCCAAGTACCAGTACCTATCATGTACATCCCTATATTGTGTGTGTACCCCTTAAAATTCATCTTTCTTGAATGTGTTGAACACATGATTTTTTACCAAAGACAACACATCATGTAACCAAGATTTCCTGAAAAAAACCACAAGATCACCTAAATAACCCATTTTCACCATCAAAGAAACATATTCTTCCACAATGTTCCACAATAAAGTATAATAGGGATTCAAATTTTATAAATGTTAAATATACAATGATGTATTTATAAAGAATAAATAAGTATTCTATTGGGAGGAAACCACCGAACATCACTAGAATTGACAGTTCATGGATGTCACACGACGAACATGAACATCGTGAGTTTATGATAGCCCCTCCCTGCATTACTATCCCCATATCTTACTCCCTCTGCTTATCCTCATTGTGTAGTACAGTGAATGAGCCCATGTAGGGGTGTAAGTGAGAAGGAGAAGGAAGAAAATATGGAAAAGATTAATAAAATAATGAAAAGAATAAAATATATAGGGGTTTAGGACAAACATAATTGTAACACCCCAAGCTTCTACGGTACGCTTCTCTTTGAATAATGTGATAGCGTGTGTTGTACGCAACACTGAGTTCTAACACACCATAACCAATCAAACTATCCGTTATGAATAGTAATACCTAATTTTTGAAATTATATATATTTTATATTTCAAAATGGACATCATTTTTGGATTCTAAATATCTAATTTAGCCTAAGATGAAATTTAGGTATATTTCGGATAACTTTCATATTTTGATGAATAGTGAAAATTTCTAAATTTTAATTAAAAACAACCTTTTTAATCAAAATAATTAATAGTGATAAATTATGAATTTGAGTGGTTTTAAAGTATATTTAGAATATATTTTTACCATTTAATATAATTTTGGTCATTGGACATAATTTTACAATTAAACCGAACATAAACAAGTGTCAATCTTTTGATAGTTATTATCTCTTAAAAACACGCTTTTTGTTTTGACAGCGGGAATTAATTTTAAATTAATTTCTGCCACTTCTGTGTTTTGAATTTAGAAAAATGGATTCCATATTTGGAATCATGATGTTAAAATTGTGTAAATAAGTAACTTTTATTTTTAGACATTTTGAATAATTACTGAGGTAAATATTTTATTTACCATGGTTAAAGGTAAATCCGGTAAATAAGGGTTAAAATAATATTATAATAATAATAATTAACCTAAAACGTGTTATAGCCTTATTGGTTGATACATGTTCGACCATAGGCATCTTTGGGTCGATTTTGGGACCCTATGGTGCCACTTGTAGGTGATAAGGACACTTTATTTTAATTAAGTTAAAATGAATACAAAAATGACACAAACATATATCTTTTAGTAAAACAATTGTTACATAGGGTTATATACGTTTGATTTTAGATTATAAATATTCATTAGAAATATAAAAAGAGTTACTACATAATGATGTTTTATTTATAATTTTTAGACATTAAATGTTTTAATTTATTTATGACACAATGATGATGTAGTAATTATTATAATAGTGAAAAATTAAACTAATTGATTTTATAAATACCCAAATAAATATAATATGAAACTTTTAATAAATTAAACTAATTTTATAAGATAATATGATATATTAGGATTGATTAAATCGACTTTTTTCGAAGTAATCAATCTGTTATGAGTTTCAAAAAAATCAACTATTGAATAGTGTCAAAATTGACATAAAAGAGTTCTTAAAACAAATATTATATTATTAATTGATATTAATTTCCTAAAAATCTAAGGTTCAGCCAAGAGACTTATATCATGATATTTTAATCATTAATGGACCACTTGAGAGTCACTTGGATGAATATATTAAGTTTATTAACCATATTATATAAAAATACAAAGAGACATTGTAAAAGTGAAACTAATTAACTTAGATTTAATACATAAAGATAAGGTTAATATAAGTACCCAAACCTGTCTAAATTCTATTGGTTGAGTTTCTTTCGACCCATCCCTACCTTAACATTTAAATAATTAACTTTTTAGCCATTATAAACCGAATATGATTTTATTATAAATCAATATTTCTAGATTTTACAAAGGTGCCCCTCACCTCTCTTATAAAAGGGCACTCCTCCTTCTCATTTCTTCACACCTTAAAAGACTTTTGGTTCGGCCAAAATCTGCCCAAATACTCTCCCAACTTCCCTCACTACAACCTAGGGGCATTAGTTTGATCAGAAAGCCAACCTAAGGAGCCCTTTTGATCAAATCAAAAGGAAGAACCCGAAGAAGAGGTAATGATTTCACCACCCTTTTCCAAGTTCATTTCTTCTTCCACTTCTTCTTCCTTTGTTGTTACCATTATAAAATAATAACTCCAGTATCATTTATATACTGTGATGTTATTATAAATATGGTACAACCATATTCATTATTCTGTCCACCCTTTGAATAACATGTCACCATACGTGCGTACGTACGGCTTACCGTCTCCACGTCGTGGTGTAATTGTTATTCAATATAATATTATTTGGATGGGTATAATAATGATTTGTAACTCATATAAATAATAAATATAACATGTTAATGATTCTGTATATATGATATACCATCCATTTATATATTATTTTAATATCAAAAGAATGATATTGTCGCTCGTGCGTATGTACGGACTACCGTCTCCACGAATGCGATGAGATTCATTCTCCATCGTATCCATTCAAGTATAATTATCATTTGATGATTTAAAAATGATGTTTAAAGACTTGATATCATTCTGGATATGAATAATATACAACCTATCCTTTATAAACATGTCTTACGTAACAAAACATATAAAAGAAAACAAGTAAGTTAACACCCGAAACAACGATAATACTAAGATATTATTATCAAATCAATATTAAAAGATCATATATGATATCATAATAATGTATATGATTCTTGTATAATTTAATAAAAATTATTTCACCATGATACAGGAGGTTAACCTACCCCAACCAAGGAAAAGTACAAGGTAAGGGTTATTTCACAATCTCTTCATTATCTGAGGTTGTTTATACGTAATAATATACTAGGATATCTTTATCATCCACATCCATTTTTATTCAAAATGTATTTCAAAACATATTTATTATTTACAAGAATATAGGTTAAAGTCATTTATACCCTTATTTGACTTTTTATAAGTGGTTTATAAAGGAATCTTTCCGTCGTTTTCAAAACAAGGTCCTTTTTAACATTTTCGACAGAATTAAGGTAAGAATGTTTTTTTAACTTATACGGAGGGTGCGGCTATTTTCCGCCGTTATAAAATCTTCAAAGCTTCCCTTACAAGCTTATAAGAATATTTTCAAAGAAAATGTTTTATTTTATATGGATCTTAAATGATTTCAAAATAAAAGGAGATATTTCTTTAAAAAGACTTTTGATTTCATCTATGTCAACATCCTTTGATGGATTTTAAGATTATTTGAAGTTGATTTATTATGATAAAAAACTTCTATATTGTATTGAATTTTTTGTGATATGTTTGACTGTGGATGTGCTATTTTTATACCATTCATAGTTTATGGTGAAAGTATTGACATTTCGTATGCTAGTTTTAATACGAATGTTTATGTTATGTTTAAACCTTTTCATATGGGAATGCATTGGACTTAATATGTGACGGGTGGAGCCTGCTATAGCTCCTCGATGCATCGGTAGATCTCATGAGACAAACTAGTGTCTTGGCACAAGGCCTTGGAAAAATCTTATTTGTAGTCTTGGCACGAGGCCTTGACTATGTGGTTATGATAGTCTGGAATTATGCATTCCAACATTATGAAAGTGGTTATTGATTTTTTCATGTGATTATTTGATTAGTAAAATATCTATGTGAATAAGTAGATGGCATTATTTCATTTTATTTATGCCTTACCATGTTGAAAGTTCAAGTTTGAAAGGATTTTGTTTTAGTTATACATTGCCTTAAATGTTTATTCTTATTTATGAAAGTTTCCGCTATATTGTTATCCTTACTGGGCATTTGAGCTCACCCCTTTTCTATGTTTTATTTTTCCCAGGAAGTGAAGAAGTAAATTATGAATGACCTGCAGGGATATTATGTGGGGATATGAGTGTGGATTATGGAGACAATATGTTGTTGTAGTAGTTTTTCATTTTATGATGTAATGTAATACTTATGAATATATCAATTGTTTCCAAGGCTACTAAACCAATCGGTCTTTCGAGATTTGATCTTTCATGTTCATGCCAATGTAATGTAATAATGCACTGACTCTGGGTAACTAGGGTCGGGGCGTTACAGTTGGTATCAGAGGAAGTTTAGTACAAACCTTGGAAGCTAGATTTAGATAAACTCTGATTAGAGCACGTAGACCTAAGATGAACATTGAGGATTAGTATAGAAGAACTTCCTAGAATATTGGTATTGTAGAGATTTTGTGAGTTTTCTGAGCAATACATCCCTGTCTGGATATGAGCAGGTAGAGGCGGCTCTGGCACAGATGTACCTAGGGGTAAAACCCGAAAACACCGCTTTGATCTAGACTCGAACTGGAACTGGTGCACGACAACGGGCCTTGCTGCACTCTTGGTTACGACACTCCCGGGGGATATGCTTAGGATAACTCTCATTTTCTTTACAAATCATTATGAAGGGTTTATGAGTATATAATTCCTCAAAGAATTTTTTTTTATGATTACGGATTATATCCATAAATAGTTCAATTTATGTTAAGTGTTTTATAAGTATGAGATTATGTATTTTGATTCATAAACTAATCTAGTTTATGCCATTGTTTAGAAATGGCGCCTAGTGGAAGAAATGGAAACCGTATCAATGCACGCACTCCATGTAGGGATTTCCCTCCTGCTCATGATAATTATAGTGGGGCTGGTGATGCAACTGGTGCCGATCAGCTAATCACCATACTGGGACAACTTACTCAGGTTATGAATAATAACCTTACCCGTATGGAGCACCCAGATCCGCAGCATGGAGGATCAAGGTTAGATCGATTAATGAGGCAACAACCACCAACTTTCAATAGGAGTACAAATCCCTTAGTAGCCGAGCAATGGATAAATTCCCTAGAGAAAATATTTCAGGCTTTGGGGAGCAGTGAAAGGCAAAAAGTTATCATGGAAGGTTACCGCCTCACTGGAGATGCTGATCAATGGTGGTCATTGATTCAAAACATGAAGGAAGATGATGAAGTATCAAATATGGAATGGAGGGAGTTCAAAGATCTGTTTTTAGAAAAATACATCCCTCGCGACCATCGAGTAGATATGGAAAGGCAATTTCTAAGTCTGAGATAGAAGGAGGATGAGAATGTCGCAAAGTATGAGGCTAACATTACAAGGTTAGCAAGGTACGCTGGTGATTATATACGTAACCAATGAAGTAAGATTTATCGTTTCTTTTATGGGTTAAAACCATTTCTCCATCGAGCATTAGTCTCATAATCCTTTTCATCGTACGAAGACATTGTCTCATGTGCTATCAAGACTGAAAATGAATTCTCTAAGTCTTATGACTTTAAAGCAAAGCAAGAGAAGAAGAGACCTGCTGATCAATCTGGGAATGGAAATAAGGGGAAGAAGGGAAAGGTTGAATATCCATCATGTGGTTAATGCGGGAAGAAACACCCTGGTACTTGCTTGAAGTGAATGGGAGTCGGTTACAAGTGTGGTGAAAAAGGCCACCAAGCTCGTGATTGCATGGGGAAGAAGGAAGCTACCAACGTTCAGTGCTACAATTGCAGGGAGATGGGGCATTATGCAAATGAATATCCTAAGCGTCAGGAGAACTTACCTCAGAAAAGGCCAAGGGATCAAGGCCAGGCATATGCTATCACTACTGCTGAGGTAGAAGCTCCGAAAGACGTGGTGGCAGGTAATTTAATGGTTTCCTCATGTTTAGGAAATGCATTATTTGACTCTGGATCGTCGCATTATTTCATATCTTCCCAGTTTTCTAAGAAAATTAGATATTTCCAATTTGATTTAACAAGGGAGTTGTCAGTTAAAACTCCTAATGGAAGTATCATTGCAACAAAGTTTTGTGAATCAGTCCCCATTAGAGCACATAAATTTTCTTTATCTGCTGATCTCATCGTCATACCTATTATTGAGTTTGATATAATCCTCGGTATGGACTGGATTTCGGACTATGATGCGAAGATTTATTGTAAGAAGAAAGAGGTTACGATTCTTGATGATAATGATAAGAAACGCCTTATTTTTAGAGCAGAATCGTCACCACCTAATTATTATTTAGATCCACCCCCAATAGCTCAACTTAATCCAATTATTGGGGAGGAAGAGAATGAAATAATTGTCGGTGAGGAAAGGAATGTTCAAATAGAGGATGTACCTGTTGTGAAATAATTTGTAGATGTATTTCCGGAAGATTTACCTGGACATCCTCCAGAACGAGAAGTTGAGTTTTCCATTGATTTAATTCATGGATCAAGGCCTATATCGAAGACCCCTTATAGAATGGCCACAGTAGAATTAGTTGAACTAAATAAAAAACTAGAGGAATTGATTAATAAGGGATTTATTCTCCCTAGTGTTTCTCCATGGGGAGCCCCTGTTCTTTTTGTTAAAAAGAAAGATGGTTCTATGAGGTTATGTATTGACTACAGGGAGATCAATGCTATAACAATTAAGAACAAGTATCCCCTACCACGCATTGATGATTTATTTGACCAACTGCATGGAGCTCAATACTTTTCAAAGATTGACCTTCGATCTGGATACCATCAGTTGTGTGTAAAGAAGGAAGACATTCCGAAGACAACATTTCGAACCAGGTACGGGCATTACAAGTTTACTGTAATGCCTTTTGGATTGACTAATGCACCCTCTGTATTCATGGATATGATGAATAGAGTTTTCAAGGAGTATCTCGATGAATTTGTGGTGGTATTTATTGATGATATCTTGGTATACTCCAAAACCTACGAAGATCATGAAAATCACTTGCGCATTATCTTGAAGACTCTGAGGAGGCGTGAATTATATGGAAAGTTTAGCAAGTGTGAATTCTGGCTTCAGGAGATTTCTTTTCTTGTCCATATTGTCTCTAAAGATGGAATCTCTGTTGATCCTTCTAAGACCAAGGCAATCCAAGAATGGGCAGCACCTATGAGTATAACTGAGGTACGCAGTTTTATTGGTTTGGCAGGTTATTATCGACGTTTCGTCCAGAATTTTGCCCGATTGGCTAACCCATTAACGAAGCTCACACGTAAAGGGGTTAAATTTTTTTGGACAAAATAGTTTGAAGAATGTTTCGAAGAACTGAAGAGAAGATTAGTCAATGATCCTATATTGACTCTACCATCGGGGAATGATGGGTTCGTTATTTATAGTGATGCATCAAAGAAAGGACTTGGTTGTGTCCTTATACAGAATGATAGAGTTATTGCCTATGCATCACGAAAGTTGAAAATTCATGAACAAAACGATCCTACTCATGATCTCGAGTTAGCAGTTGTGATCTTTTCTTTGAAGATATGGAGGCACTACCTCTATGGTGAAAAATGTGAGATTTATACTGATCACAAGAGTTTGAAGTATATTTTTTCACAAAAAGAACTCAACATGAGGCAAAGGAGATGGCTTGAATTACTCAAGGATTATGATTGTACGATACACTACCAACCGGGGAAGGCAAACAAGGTGGCAGATGCTTTGAGTAGAAAAGACCATGGAGTTTTGAACAATATGAGAGTTGAAAGGGATCCAATTTTGATGGATCTAGTGAAGATGGACATGGGAATAACCAGGGAAGGTGAAAAATCAATACTTTTTCAAATGGTTGCCAAACCATCTTTACTAGAAAGGATTAAGAGTTCTCAGACCGATGATGAAGAATTCCAAAAGAAGATTAAAGCTGTGAATGATGAGAGATTGAGAGACTTTGTGTATGAAGATGGAATTTTGAAATTCGGGAAGAGGCTTTGTTTTCCCAATATACCTGATCTAAAAAGGGAATTGCTGGATGATTCTCATAGTTCCAATTTCTCTATACACCCTGGGAGCACCAAAATGTATAGAGATTTGAAGGAGCATTTTTGGTGGGACAACATGAAGAGGGAGATTGCTGATTTTGTGTCAATATGTATGGTTTGTCAACAAGTGAAAGCTGGAAGGAAACAACCTGGAGGAGTCATGCAACCTCTTTCCATACCGGAGTGGAAATGGGACAATATTACAATTGACTTTGTCCTGGGGCTACCAAACACTCCTAGAAGGCACGATGTAATATGGGTTATTGTTGATCTTCTTACCAAGTCATAACATTTTCTTGCTATAAGAGAAGATCTACCCCTGGAACGTCTAGCAAGACTATATATTAATGAAGGTGTGAGACTTCATGGAGTACCCCTATCAATTGTTTCTGTTCGTGATCCCCGTTTTACTTCAAGATTTTGGAAAAGTCTTCAGAAATCCCTGGATACTGAACTTCATTTGAGCACTGCTTACCACCCTCAGACAGATGGACAATCAGAATGGACTATTCAAACCTTAGAAGACATGTTGAGATCTTCCTCACTTGACTTTCAGGGTATGTGGGATCAATATTTACCACTGGTAGAATTTTCCTATAACAATATCTTCCATTCGAGTATTCAGATGGCACCATATGAAGCATTATACGGAAAGAGATGTCGTACACCAACCTGTTGGGATGACGTTGGTGAAAGAAAACTTGTAGGCCCAGAACTCGTGGAGGAAACGGTGGAAAAGGTGAAGGTAATCCAAAATCAAATCAAAGCAGCTCAAAGTAGGCAGAAGAGCTATGCCGATAATCGAAGGAAGGATTTGGAATTTCAAGTCCGTGATCATGTTTTCCTGAAGGTATCTCCATGGAAGGGTGTCATACATTTTGGTAAGAAAGGAAAATTGAGTCCCAGGTACATCGGACCTTTCGAAATTCTAGAACGAATTGGGTTGTAGATTACCGATTGGCAATGCCGCCAAGTCTCTCCAAAGTTCACGATGTGTTCCACATATCTCTGTTGAGAAAATACATGCCTGAACCAACGCATGTACTCACCTATGAGGAATTAGAACTGGAACCCGATCTGTCTTATTGTGAAGAGCCTGTCAGGATTCTGGATACAAGAGAACAAGTACTAAGAAACCGGACGACGCGTCTGGTAAAAGTTTTGTGGAGAAACCATAATATGGAAGAGGCAACGTGGGAACTCGAGGAACTTATGATGAAGAATCACCCGAGTCTTCTCATGTGATAAGTATTCTAGAAATTTCGAGGACGAAATTATTTGAAGGAGGGGAGGATGTAACACCCCAAGCTTCTACGGTACGCTTCTCTTTGAATAATGTGATAGCGTGTGTTGTACGCAACACTGAGTTCTAACACACCATAACCAATCAAACTAGCCATTATGAATAGTAATACCTACTTTTTGAAATTATATATATTTTATATTTCAAAATGGACTTCATTTTCAGATTCTAAATATCGAATTTAGCCTAAGTTGAAATTTAGGTACATTTCGGATAACTTTCATATTTTGATAAATAGTGAAAATTACTAAATTTTAATTAAAAACAACCTTTTTAATAAAAATAATTAATAGTGATAAATTATGAATTTGAGTGGTTTTAAATTATATTTAGAATATATTTTTACCATTTAATATAATTTTGGTCATTGGACATAATTTTACAATTAAACCGAACATAAACAAGTGTCAATCTTTTGATAGTTATTATCTCTTAAAAACACGCTTTTTGTTTTGACAGCGGGAATTAATTTTAAATTAATTTCTGCCACTTCTGTGTTTTGAATTTAGAAAAATGGATTCCATATTTGGAATCAGGATGTTCAAATTGTGTAAATAAGTAACTTTTATTTTTAGTCATTTTGAATAATTACTGCGGTAATATTTTATTTACCATGGTTAAGGGTAAATCCGGTAAATAAGGGTTAAAAAATAATATTATAATAATGCTAAATTACCCTAAAACGTGTCCTATACTTATTTGTTGATACGTGTTCGACCATAGGCATCTTTGGGTCGATTTTGGAACCCCATGGTGCCACGTGTAGGTGATAAGGACACTTTATTTTAATTAAGTTAAAATGAATACAAAAATGACACAAACATATATCTTTTAGTAAAACAACTGTTATATAGGGTTATATATGTTGGATTTTAGATTATAAATATTCATTAGAAAGATCAAAATATTTCCTACATAATGATATTTTATTTATAATTTTTAGACATTAAATGATTTAATTTATTTATGACACAATGATGATGTACTAATTATTATAATAGTGAAAAATTAAACTAATTGATGTTATAAATACCCAAATAAATATAATATGATACTTTTAATAAATTAAACTAATTTTATAGGATAATATGATATATTAGGATTTATTTAATTGACTTTTTTCGATGTAATCAATCTGTTATGAGTTTCACAAAAATCAACTATTGAATAGTGTCAAAATTGACATAAAAGAGTTCTTAAAACAAATATTATATTATTAATTGATATTAAATTCCTAAAAATTTAAGGATCGGCCAAGAGACTTATATCATGATAGGCTAATCATTAATGGACCACTTGAGAGTCGCTTGGATGTATATAGTAAGTTTATTTACCATATTATATAAAAATACAATGAGACATTGTAAAAGTGAAACTAATTAACTTAGAGTTAATACTTAAAGATATGGTTAATATAAGTACCCAAACCTGTCTAAATTCTATTGGTTGAGTTTTTTTCGACCCATCCCCACCTTAACATTTAAATAATCAACTTTTGAGCTATTAGAAACCGAATATGAATTTATTATAAATTAATATTTCTAGATTTTCCAAAGGTGCCCCTCACCTCTCTTATAAAAGGGAACTCCTCCTTCTCATTTATTCACACCTTCAAAGCCTTTTGGTTCGGCCAAACTCTGCCCAAATACTCTCCCACCTTCCCTCACTACAACCTTGGGGCCTTAGTTTGATCAGAAAGCCATCCTAATGATCCCTTTTGATCAAATCAAAAGGAAGAACCCGAAGAAGAGGTAATGATTTCACCACCCTTTTCCAAGTTCATTTCTTCTTCCACTTCTTCTTTGTTTGTTGTTACCATTATAAAATAATAACTCCAGTATAATTTATATACTGTGATGTTATTATAAATATGGTACAACCATATTCATTATTCTATCCACCCTTTGAATAACATGTCACCATACGTGCGTACGTACGGCTTACCGTCTCCATGTCGTGGGGTAATTGTTATTCCATATAATATTATTTGGATGGGTATAATAATGATGTGTAACTCATATAAATAATAAATATAACATGTTAATGATTCTTTATATATGATATACCATCCATTTATATATTATTTTAATATCCAAAGAATGATATTGTCGCTCGTTCGTACGTACGGACTACCGTCTCCACGAATGCGATGAGATTCATTCTCCATCGTATCCATTCAAGAATAATTATCATTTGATGATTTAAAAATGATGTTTAAAGACGTGATATCATTCTGGATATGAATAATATACATCCTATCCTTTATAAACATGTCTTAAGTAATAAAACATATAAAAGAAAACAAGTAAGTTAACACCCAAAACAACTATAATACTAAGATATTATTATCAAATCAATATTAAAAGATCATATATGAGATCATAATAATGTATATGATTCTTGTATAATTTAATAACAATTATTTCACCATTATACAGGAGGTTAACCTACCCCAACCAAGGAAAAGTACAAGGTAAGGGTTATTTCACTATCTCATCATTATCCGAGGTTGTTTATACGTAATAATCTACTGAGATCTCTTTATCATCCACATCCATGTTTCTTCAAAATGTATTTCAAAACATATTTATTATTTACAAGAATATGGGTTAAAGTCATTTATACCCTTGTTTGACTTTTTATAAGAGGTTTATAAAGGAATCTTTCTGTCGTTTTCAAAACAAGGTCCTTTTTAACCTTTTCGACAGAATTAAGGTAAGAATATTTTTTTAACTTATACGGCGGGTGCGGCTATTTTCCGCCGTTATAAAATCTTCAAAGCATCCCTTACAAGATTATAAGAATATTTTCAATGAAAATGTTTTATTTTATATGGATCTTAAATGATTTCAAAATAAAAGGAGATATTTCTTTAAAAAGAATTTTGATTTCATCTATGTCAACATCCTTTGATGGATTTTAAGATTATTTGAAGTTGATTTATTATGATACAAAACTTCTATACTGTATTGAAGGTTTTGTGATATGTTTGACTGTGGATGTGCTATTTTTATACCATTCATAGTTTATGGTGAAAGTATTGACATTTTGTATGCTAGTTTTAATACGGCTGTTTATGTTATGTTTAAACCTTTTCATATGGGAATGCATTGGACTTAATATGTGACGGGTGAAGCCCGCTATAGCTCCTCGATGCATCGGTAGGTCTCATGAGACAAACTAGTGTCTTGGAATAAGGCCTTGGAAAAATCTTATTTGTAGTCTTGACAGGACGCCTTGACTATGTGGTTATGATAGTTTGGCATTATGCATTCCAACATTATGAAAGTGGTTATTGATTTTTGCATGTGATTATTCGATTAGTAGAATATCCATGTGAATAAGTAAACGACATTATTTCATTTTATTTATGCCTTACCATGTTGAAAGTTCAAGTTTAAAAGGCTTTTGTTTTAGTTATACATTGCCTTAAATGTTTATTCTTATTTATGAATGTTTCTGCTATATTGTTATCCTTACTGGGCATTTGAGCTCACCCCTTTTCTATGCTTTATTTTTCCCAGGAAGTGAAGAAGTAAATTATGAATGACCTGCAGGGATATTATGTTGGGATATGAGTGTGGATTATGGAGACAATATGTTGTTGTAGTAGTTTTTCATTTTATGATGTAATGTAAGGCTTATGAATATATCTAGTGTTTCCAAGGCTACTAAACCAACCGGTCTTTCGAGATTTGATCTTTCTTGTGATCATGCCAATGTAATGTAATAATGCACCGACTCTGGGTAACTAGGGTCGGGGCGTTACACTAATGCTAGAATCAATATTATGTATCCCCTAGGAATAACAATCCATTTAAAATTCAATAGTAGTGATAATATCTTATCAGATTCAAAGTATTAAATTTCTTATTGAACAATCCATCAAGGCCAATTTAATATTTAATTTATGAAATATTAAATTTTAATTATTCCTCTAAAATTTTTATGGCTCGAATTTCTAATAAACTATTTTACTATGGTAAAATCACTATCACCATTCCAAAATAATTGTTTGGAAATGTTTAGGAGATCATCTTATATGGATGAAATACCATTTAACCACCTTTCAAGAATTTGGAATAATTTTGTTGATTCTTTTTACAAAATTCTAGTCCATAAATACACAGGTCCTTCAAAAACTCCTTTTAGAACCATATATGAGGTTATTTAAAAACCATGATTCCTTCTTGAGAACAATGGAAGTTTTTTTAAAATTATATTGGATGATAGTGTATAAGATGAGATTAAATTGAATGAGATTTTTTTTAAAAAATGGTGGGAGGATCAAGATTTACATTTTTATTAAATTAAAATTGTATTTTTGTGTGTTCAAATCCATATGTGCACACCATGCACACATGGATATGGTAACCAAAAATGAGTCATTTATGGAATCCCTAAAAATACAAAATGATCCAGATAATGAAAAAACATTCCCATGATAACCAATCACATGGATCCACACAATTCAATAAAATAATAAAAAGATACTAGAACAACAAAAAAGGCCCGTTTTCACAAGAATTCAAAACCACTAAAACAAACCCAAGGACAAATTCAATCTTAAAGTGCTCAATTTGAGGAGAAAAAAAGAAAACATTTATTATATTAAACACCATGTGTTGATATATATATAATATTAATTGAATAAATATGTGGAAAATCAATTTTTAGAATTTTGATAACATAAATACATAATAATAAATGAAGATAAACCTTTGAAGCAAGAGAATTGAATTTATAAATTAATTAAAAATACTCAAAATACAGATATGATATTTGAATAATAAAATTTAATGATACACCATCATCTACAGTGTGGAGATACAATGAATTATCGGAATAAAGAAGAACTAAAACCATGAGGCAATACAAAAACTCTAATATTCATGGTAATTAAATCCAACAAAATCCATCTATATTTTGGTTTTTTCCACGAGATGTACAATCGATGAAAAGTAATGAATGAAGAGATTGACGTGATTAAGAGAAAGAAAAAATGACCAAAAGAATGATAATATCTCCTAATAACCACTAATAATATTCAACGGTGGATGTAGAAGAAAGGGAGAGGGGATTGAGATCCCCCATGGTAATAAAAAGCTGTGAAAACCATGAGAAAAATGAAATACCGTAAAAATAATAGGGATATAATTAAATATTCACGATTTTAAGAATATGGTTATGTTCCATTGTTTCGAAACGTTATTTTCCAAACCATGTATTGTGAATGAATACACCACTGGATAGAATGGACATCCTCATGGTCGAGAAAGACAGTGTGAGAAACACTATGTCACCAGTAAAATTGGAATTATGAATTTTTTGGTCCTCTAGAATTCATGCTACACAATTTCTACTAATTGTGTGCAGGCCATACAGCTTATCTAAGAACCCAAAAGACCAAATGATTAATTATTTGGAACACATGGTTTGGAAACATGGTTGACCAAACTGTTTACACACCATGGAAAACCTGAGAGATGAAGGGGTACCTGCACAGACATGCCTCATTTTTTGAGAAACTATATTTCAACCCTAAATTTTGGAAATGTAAATATTTTGAAGTGTCAATCATGATTTCCACACATTTTCTAATAAAATTATTCAATCCATTCAATTTTTCCTATACACTACCATAAACCACACATTTATACTAATGTCTCACATGTATAGAGAGAAATCATCCATAGACCATGAAAGGTATACAATTAAAGAAAAAAATGAAATTAAAAATACCTTCTACCTCCACCAGCCACATTGTTCCTCCCTGAAATGTGCACACGAAAAATGACAAAACCAAAACCACTCAAAAACACAAAAACACAAAACATATCATCAATAACTCAACCTGAAAATCAAATAATTCATCATTAACTAATGAAATTAATTAATATAAATGAAAAAAATAAAAATGGTTCCATATATGACAATTATCATAACCAAACAACCTACTTATACCAGAAAGTCACCATGACAAATGAGGAATAAAACTAGAATAAGAAAGTTCATTTTTTCAAAAGAATATATCGTTATTAATGTGAAATTTTACACTTAAAAAAGAAATACCCAACAAACTCTATATAAAACCCCGTCTAGAAAAACCCACAAAAAATAAGGAAAGAGTCTCCACACCATGGAATCTTATTAGCATAATGACACAACCATCGAAAATACCATCACAAGCATAACCCAATGAAAAAATATCAAACAAATATGCTTCATCATTTTCACAAGAAAAAAAAACAAACACACACATATATATATATTTAAAAACCCAACATAAACCATTCCACAAGATTAATAAACGTTCAATGATACACATTCATAAGGAATAACTATAGAAATTACATGGAATACAAGCATAGAAAAATCCATAACTTAAAATAAATATTACAAATAATTTGGAAAGGAAAACAATGGGAATATGAAATGTCACCGCATAAACATCCAAATTTGGTGTTTGTCCTCGAAAGCCAACCACACAATGAAATTCATTACAAATTGAAGAACATCACAACATGGCCTATGGTAGGAGCTCATTTACCCTAAATCATCTTATGCTCTGCAATCATGATTTAACAGCCTTTAGTCTATACATTATCTTATTGAAACACAGTATGAATAAATATTCCTAATGTACCAAATGGACATGCCATTGAAAATCCATTATAATGTTATATAATGATATAAATAATTACCCAAATGGATCACAGTAGAAGTACATGGGAGAATGGTTTACCGAATTAGAATCATCAAGTTATAAGAAAGACTATTGAATAACGGGTTCCTTTTTATCGCACTTATGACTATATTGGAAACTATCATGAACATCAAGATAAACTAGTTTGAAGATATTTATAAACACCTGTTCGATAACCGTTTAATCTAGAGAAACCACATCCACTAGGATCATTAACCTATATTTCATGATATAGATATCTGACTTTAATCTATAAATCAATATCCCATACAGAGAGTGGAACATTGGTCTTATCTTTTGATATTGTCTCAATAGAAAAATTGATAACATCCTCAAAATGATCCACATATGACATAACAAACCGTTTACTAGGATGAAAAATTAGGAGCGATACATATTTAATCACCTTCAATTCATGAGGTATAAACCATCAAATAAACATTTTAATAAGATCATCCCATGAAATCCGAATTGGTAATGATTATGGTATTATAATCATCCTCTAATACAAATGGAAACAATCAAAGGAACCCACAACCTCTCCCACCATCACTTATTTTTGATTTCCCAAAGACCTCAAGACATAATAAAGATTATCAATCAAATCCCTATCCACTAATATAACTCGGACACCATATAAAATGGGAAAAAAACATAAAATAAAAACATGCCACCCGACAAGAAGACGAGACATGTCCAACTATTACAAGACAATTAACAGACTTTATTGAGAAATTATTGGGTTGCATAATCTAATAACATGATAGACACAAATCAAAATCAACATCATCCCAAAATTCATCCACAAATGGACATTCCAATTGAAAACAAAAATTTCATTAAACAAAAACCACAATGAATAAAAAATAATCCCTTTCAGAATTAAAAAATTTAATTCCAAATTCAAAATTGTTTTACTCGAAGTCCTCTTTCTAAAAAAACCAAATAACATTTTCAAATCCACCTCAAAATCCACATTCCACATTTAAAATAAAACAATGTAATTATGTTACATTAAAATTATGAATACCATATTTCCAAAAATAGTTTTCAATTAAAAATACTTATCTATGGACTGATATAAGACAAATCATCCCACAAACCAAAATTCTAGAAATAGAGAACTAGTGAGCATGTGTAACATGGCCACATAGATTAATAGATATGGAACTGAGAAAACACAATCCACTAAAAATATCTTATACCATTAGCATGGGTTCCCCATGGGTCACTACTCTATACAAGCTCATTATGTAGTGATGGTTCAAATTCCTTTTCATTCCCCAATAAAAATATTCAATAAAAACTAATATAAAAATCCCTAAACTCAATATATAAGACACAAATCATGAACAAAACTGAGTAACACAAGGCTTTAGATGAGTAATAGTTCCTTCTGATCATCCATTACCATCCTACCATGGTATAATGATCCTATATACTAAAAAAATGAAACCACAAAAAATGTGCTTCTCTGATTCTACATTATCATGAGCCAAACCGGGACAGTCACGAATCAACCATGTGAGTATAAACACAACAAAGAACAAGAAGTATTCCATATCCTATCAGGATAAAAACTAGATCTATGAATCAAAGATGACACAATTGGGAATGATATCTTCCAACGTAACGAATTATTAAGAAACAATTCACTTCATGCATCATAAATATAAGAATAAAATAATAACTAAAAAAATAATTCAATGGGTATATATAAAACATTATTGAATGAAGACATAAATCTAAATAAACAAAAAATAACTAAAAATTAAACTGAAATAAAATCCAAGTGACCTCTGGTCACCACCAACCATAGTCCCACTACATTGGAAAACCTAAATGAAATTCATCCTACAAAACATACTTCATCTACCAATTCCTAGTTGAATATGTAGTCTGTGATTGTAAAACATATTTTTAGGTTAAAACCAAAGAATTAGTACATTTTATTTTCCTGAAATTTTCTATAAATTATTGTTTGAAATAGATTTAACGAAAAAATATCATTTAAATAGTCATGAACCGTTTTTATTTTTATATGACTTTTTTAAACCAATATCCCATGTTGGAAGAAATACCCAACTATTTCACAAAATAAATAGGATATCAAAATAATGAATAATATGCATGGAATATCAACAAAATATTGTAATAGTTTATATTGTACAATCACAAGTAGTCTAACACTATGTTAAGAAGTAATAACCTTAATATAAAATAAAACAAAATCATACATATACGTAATAATGGGAATTTAATAAACATTAATTTATTTAAATATTGTAGACACATGGTCTGGAACCACCTACCAACATATGGTGTTCTTCCATTGTTAATAAGAAACATGTCCACTGTAAACTAGCCTCACAATTTCAAAATCCCACGTGGGAGATCATCTACATCCGGGCTTCTAATCAATTTATTCCATTAAATAAATCAATCATCAATCATTCTTCTATATGTCATACACTAATTCATTGATAATAGTATAATAAGGAATGAGGAGTTCAACACATGTTTGTATTAACTCACAACATCTACCACGAATGCATTTGGAAATACTCAATATAAACAATGTGAGGTTCCTATTATCAAAAAATGGCCATAATGTTCTAATATCAGACAAATCCATTAAAAATTTAAAATGGGGAAACACTTCATATGATTTTAAAACAAATTTACAAAACATAAAAAACACAAACCAAGTAATATACTTTAAAAAATATAAAACATTTCCAATGTAAATTCCATTCTTCTAAAAACTATTTCCAAAAACATGGTAAAAATACATTTATGCTTCAAATATAAAAAAATAAAATTTAAGGATTTGATACTATATTACACCACAAGGTAAAAAATTGTCCTTAACATGGAGAATACATTTTGAATCCGTATTTGTGGAATTTTTTAAACTTATATGTCATATAGTGAATACTTTGATGATTTTAAAAAATAGTATAGGGGATATAATTTAAAAAGGAATGAAATGGAATGATATTTTTTATGAAAAATTGGGAGTTCTTGAGTGAAATTTTCGTTAAATACCAGTTGTGTGTGTGTTACCATCAATATATTGACCTCTATCATATATTGATATCCCAAAACTAATGAATCATATATATAAAACAAAAAAATTACAAAGGATCCACTTTTAGAATCATAATTCACATTATAACTAATAATAAGGATGCACATTCATGCATAAAACCATAGAAAGATAAAAAACCCAAATAAAACACCCAAATTCATAATAATCCCAAATCATAAAAAACTAAAAAATGCCACGCCCATTCTAAATGAGATCATTTTCACATAAAAAGTATAAATAACAATATGTCAAAATCCCTTAATAAATATAATTATGTTATAAATTTATTAATACCATGAATACCAATTTCTGTTAGTTTTAAAAAATCAGTACTCTATAATAAATCTAATGAATACATCACCAGCTTGATTAAAAAATTTGTAAATTAATTATAAATGTTAAAGCACCAATAAGAATGTTTTGAAAAGTAAATCAATTGAAACTAACTAACATAGAGATGGGTTGATGATACAAACCACTTAAGAATGAATGGAATAATGTCCAGAGAAAAATAATGCACCCTATCATCCAAGGGAGAATAGTAATACATCAACCATATATCCCTAGTGGTCAAAATTGAGATATCCAATTAAGAAGTACCAGGATACCAAGAGTGCGACAAGAGCAGAGAAGAAAAATGACTAAAACTAAGAGAATATCTCAAAAGAAACAGGGATAGAATTCAATTCCTAAAGGATATGAATGGGATATGGGGATGGATTCCCCCATGTTGATCTAAACCATATAAATATATGAGGTACTTGAAATTGAGTAAATATATAAGAGGGTTATAATTGGGAACACAATATTTTAGGATCCATTTTAAGTCTCATAGAGTGGATACGTGGTCTACCAAATAGTTCTCCAAACGTATGAACACTTATAGAGGAAAGGGGAACACACATACGCTAGATAACTGATTTGGAAAACAATGTTCTAACTGAGAAAACTAACTCTGTCAAAACTTCAAAGCCTATCGCGCATTTTCGCAATGGATTGTACTAGTCATGCTCAAATCATGCAACACATCCAAGAGTCCACCACAAACTCTATTATTACTCCATTGGATCCAATGTTATGGTCAAAAGCATGATTAATCTATTTATTTAAAACCAATAAGTAAATAAAATCCAAAAATAACATCTTTCTCCACTAACCTCACTATTTAATAAAAAACCAGTGCACACATATAGAGCATCAGGACAAAAAAACACATGAACCCTATAATATAAAAAATTTCACAGCGGGATATCAAACCAAACCACAAAAAAAAGATCAAAAATCAAGAAATAAGTAAAAATTAAAAAATAAAAACCATTTCAGGATGTAAATATTAATATAATGGGAAAATTTTAATTTAAATTAAAACCATCATACATAATGAGAAAGCAACATTGCAAAGATTAAATATTCAAAAGTATATAATTAAATTTTATTTCAATTCATCAATAAATAGATTTAAATAAGATAAATTATATTAAAATATATATAAATGGACTACCGTTACTTTTAAAACAATATTGAAATAATTTTTCATATATTAAATTTGTTAATAATATTGAAAATTCATTAAAAATGATAATTTTTTGGTGTTGTATTGAATCAAATACGATATTAAAAATTTCTAAATTAATCACTCCATGATAATTTCATTATATTATTTGTAACGCCCCGACCCTAGTTACCCAGAGTCGGTGCATTATTACATTACATTGGCATGATCACAAGAAAGATCAAATCTCAAAAGATCGATTGGTTTAGTAGCCTTGGAAACACTAGATATATTAATAAGTCTTACATTACATCATAAAATGAAAAACTACTACAACAACATATTGTCTCCATAATCCACACTCATATCCCCACATAATATCCCTGCAGGTCAATCATACTTTACTTCTTCACTTCCTGGGAAAAATAAAACATGGAAAAGGGGTGAGCTCAAATGCCCAGTAAGGATAACAATATAGTGGAAACTTTCATAAATAATAATAAACATTTAAGGCAATGTATAACTAAAACAAAAGCCTTTCAAACTTGAACATTCAACATGGTAAGGCATAAATAAAATGAAATAATTCCATTTACTTATTCACATGGATATTCTACTAATCGAATAATCACATGCAAAAATCAATAACCACTTTCATAATGTTGGAATGCATAATGCCGGACTATCATAACCACATAGTCAAGGCCTCGTGCCAAGACTACAAATAAGATTTTTCCAAGGCCTTGTGCCAAGACACTAGTTTGTCTAATGATACCTACCGATTCATCGAGGAGCTATAGCGGGCTCCTCCCGTCACATATTAAGTCCAATGCATTCCCATATGAAAAGGATTAAACATAACATAAACATTCGTATTAAAACTAGCATACGAAATGTCAATACTTTCACCATAAACTATGAATGGTATAAAAATAGCACATCCACAGTCAAACATATCACAAAACATCCAATACATTATAGAAGTTTTTTATCATAATAAATCAACTTCAAATAATCTTAAAATCCATCAAAGGATGTTGACATAGATGAAATCAAAATTCTTTTTAAAGAAATATCTCCTTTTATTTTGAAATCATTTAAGATCCATATAAAATAAAACAGTTTCTTTGAAAATATTCTTATAAGCTTGTAAGGGAAGCTTTGAAGATTTTATAACGGCGGAAAATAGCCGCACCCGCCGTATAAGTTTAAAAAAACATTCTTACTTTAATTCTGTCGAAAAGGTTAAAAAGGACCTTGTTTTGAAAATGACGGAAACATTCCTTTATAAACCTCTTATAAAAAGTCAAACAAGGTTATAAATGACTTTAACCCATAATCTTGTAAATAATAAATATGTTTTGAAATACATTTTGAAGAAACAAGGATGTGGATGATAAAGAGATCCCAGTAGATTATTACGTATAAACAACCTCGGATAATGAAGAGATTATGAAATAACCCTTACCTTGTACTTTTCCTTGGTTGGGGTAGGTTAACCTCCTGTATAATGGTGAAATAATTGTTATTAAATTATACAAGAATCATATACATTATTATGATATCATATATGATCTTTAATTATTGTTTTGATAATAATATCTTAGTATTATTGTTGTTTCGGGTGTTAACTTACTTGTTTTCATTTATATGTTTTGTTACGTAAGACATGTTTATAAAGGATAGGTTGTATATTATTCATATCCAGAATGATATCAAGTCATTAAACATCATTTTTAAATCATCAAATGATAATTATACTTGAATGGATATGATGGAGAATGAATCTTATCGCATTCGTGGAGACGGTAGTCCGTACGTACGCACGAGCGACAATATCATTCTTTTGATATTAAAATAATATATAAATGGATGGTATATCATATATACAGAATCATTAACATGTTATATTTATTATTTACATGAGTTACACATCATTATTATACCCATCCAAATAATATTATTTTGAATAACAATTACCCCACGACGTGGAGACGCTAAGTCGTACGTACTCACGTATGGTGACATTTTATTCAAAGGGTGGATAGAATAATGAATATGGTTGTACCATATTTATAATAACATCACAGTATATAAATGATACTGGAGTTATTATTTTAGAATGGTAACAACAAAGGAAGAAGAAGTGGAAGAAGAAATGAACATGGAAAAGCGTGGTGAAATCATTACCTCTTCTTCGGGTTCTTCCTTTTGATTTGATCAAAAGGGATCCATAGGATGGCTTTCTGATCAAACTAAGGCCCCTAGGTTGTAGTGAGGGAAGTTGGGAGAGTATTTTGTCAGAGTTTGGCCGAACCAAAAGGCTTTGAAGGTGTGAAGAAATGAGAAGGAGGTGTGCCCTTTTATAAGAGAGGTGAGAAGAACCTTTGGAAAATCTAGAAATATTAATTTATAATAAATACGTAATCGGTTTCCAATGGCTCCAAGGTTTACTATTCAAAGGTTAAGGTGGGTATGTGTCTAAAACAACTAATCCAGTAGAATTTAGACAGGTTTGGGTACTTATATTAACCTTATCTTTAAGTATTAACTCTATGTTAATTAGTTTCACTTTTACAATGTCTCTTTGTATTTTTATATAATATGGTTAATAAACTTACTACATACATCCAAGAGACCCCCAAGTTGTCCCTTAATGATGAAACTATCATGATATAAGTCTCTTGGCCAAAACTTAGATTTTTAGGAATTTAAAATCAATTAATAATATAATATTAGTATTAAGAACTCTTTTATGTCAATTTTGACACTATTCAATAGTTGATTTTTGTGAAACTCATAACAGATTGATTACTTCGAAATAAGTCAATTAAATCAATCCTAATATATCATATTATCCTAGAAATTTAGTTTAATTCATTAAAAGTTTCATATTATATTTATTTGGGTATTTATAATATCAATTATTTTAATTTTTCACTATTATAGTAATTACTGTATCATCATTGTGTCATAAATAAAATAAATTATTTAATGTCTAAAAATTATAAATAAAATATCATTATGTATGAAATCGTTTTATATTTCTGATGAATATTTATAATCTAAAATCCAACATATATAACCCTATGTAACAATTGTTTTTCTAAAAGATATATGCTTGTGTCATTTTTGTATTCATTTTAACTTAATTAAAATAATGTGTCATTATCACTTACAAGTGGATCCATGGGGTCCCAAAATCGACCCAAAGATTCCCATGGTCAACAATGTATCAACCAATATGGTTAAGACACGTTTTAGGGTAATTTAGTATTATTATAATATTATTTTTTAACCCTTATTTATCAGATTTACCCTTGACCATGGTAAATAAAATATTTACCGCAGTAATTATTCAAAATGTCTAAAAATAAAAGTTACCTATTTACACAATTTGAGCATCCTGATTCCTAATATGGAATACATTTTCCTAAATTCAAAACACAGAAGTGGCAGAATTTAATTTAAAATTAATTCCCGCTGTCAAAACAAAAAGTGTGTTTTTAAGAGATAATAACTATCAAAAGATTGACACTTGTTTATGTTCGGTTTAATTGTAAAATTATTTCCAATGACCAACATTATATTAAATGGTAAAAATATATTCTAAATATACTTTAAAACTACTAAAATTCAAAATTTGTCACTATTAATTATTTTGATTAAAAAGTTGTTTTTAAGTAAAATTTAGTAATTTTCACTATTCATCAAAATATGCAAGTTATCCGAAAAGTACCAAAATTTTACCTTATGATAAATTCGATATTCCGAATCCAAAAATGAAGTCCATTTTAAAATATAAAATATATATAATTTCTAAAATTATGTATTACTATTCATAACGTCTAGTTTAATTGGTTATGGTGTGTTAGACCTCGGTTTTGCGTACAACACACGCTATCACATTAATCAAAGAGAAGCGTACCGTAGAAGCTTGGGGTGTTACATTCTCCTCTCCTTCAAATAATTTTGTCCTCGAAATTTCTAGAATACTTATCACGTGAAAAGACTCGGGTGATTCTTCATCATAAGTTCCTCGGGTTCCCACGTTGCCTCTTCCATCTTATGGTTTCTCCACAAAACTTTTACCAGACGTGTCGTCCGGTTTCTTAGTACTTGTTCTCTTGTTGCAAGAATCCTGACAGGCTCTTCACAATAAGACAGATCGGGTTCCAGTTCTAATTCCTCATAGGTGAGTACATGCGTTGGGTCAGGCATGTATTTTCTCAACAGAGATACGTGGAACACATCGTGAACTTTGGAGAGACTTGGCGGCATTGCCAATCGGTAAGCTACAGCCCCAATTCGTTCTAGAATTTCGAAAGGTCTGATGTACCTGGGACTCAATTTACCATTCTTACCAAAACGTATGACTCCCTTCCATGGAGATACCTTCAGGAAAACATGATCACCGACTTGAAATTCCAAATCCTTCCTTCGATTATCGGCATAGCTCTTCTGCCTACTTTGAGCTTCTTTGATGTGATTTTGGATTACCTTCACCTTTTCCACCATTTCCTCCACCAGTTCTGGGCCTACAAGTTTTCTTTCATCAACGTCATCCCAACAAGTTGGTGTACGACATCTCTTTCCGTATAATTCTTCATATGGTGCCATCTGAATACTCGAATGGAAGCTATTGTTATAGGAAAATTCTACCAGTGGTAATTATTGATCCCACATACCCTGAAAGTCAAGTGAGCAAGATCTCAACATGTCTTCTAAGGTTTGAATTGTCCGTTCTGATTGTCCATCTGTCTGAGGGTGGTAATCAGTTCTCAAATGAAGTTAAGTATCCACGGATTTCTGAAGACTTTTCTAAAATCTTGAAGTAAAACGGGGATCACGATCCGAAACAATTGATAGGGGTACTCCATGAAGTCTCACAACTTCATTAATATATAGTCTTGCTAGACTTTCCAGGGGTAGATCTTCCCTTATAGCAAGAAAATGTGCTGACTTGGTATGACGATCAACAATAACCCATATTTCATCGTTCCTTCTAGGAGTCATTGGTAGCCCCATGACAAAGTCCATTGTAATATTTTCCCACTTCCACTCCGGTATGGAAAGAGGTTGCATGACTCCTCCAGGCTGTTGCCTTCTAGATTTCACTTGTTGACAAACAATACATCTTGACACAAAATCAGCAATCTCCCTCTTCATGTTGTCCCACCAAAAATGATCCTTCAAATCTCTATACATTTTGGTGCTCCCAGGGTGTATAGAGAAATTGGAACTATGAGAATCATCCAGCAATTCCCTTTTTAGATCAGGTATATTGGGAACACAAAGTCTCTTCCCGAATTTCAAAATTCCATCTTCATACACAAAGTCTCTCAATCTCCCATCATTCACAGCTTTAATCTTCTTTTGGAATTATTCATCATCGGTCTGAGAACTCTTAATCCTTTCGATAAAGATGGTTTTGCAACCATTTGAAAAAGCATTGATGTTTCACCTTCCCTGGTTATTCCCATGTCCATCTTCACTAGATCCATGAAAATTGGATCCCTTTCAATTCTCATTTTGTTCAAAACTCCATGGTATCTTCTAATCAAAGCATATTCCACCTTGTTTGCCTTCCCCGGGTGGTAGTGTATCGTACAATCATAATCCTTGAGTAATTTAAGCCATCTCCTTTGCCTCATGTCGAGTTCTTTTTGTGAGAAAATATACTTCAAACTCTTGTGATCAGTATAAATCTCACATTTTTCACCATAGAGGTAGTGCCTCCATATCATCAAAGCAAATATCACAGCTGCTAACTTGAGATCAGGAGTAGGATAGTTTTGTTCATGAATTTTCAACTGTCGTGATGCATAGGCAATAACTCTATCATTCTGCATAAGGACAAAACCAAGTCCTTTCTTTGATGCATCATTATAAATAACGAACCCATCATTCCCCGATGGTAGAGTCAATATAGGAGCATTGAATAATCTTCTCTTCAGTTCTTCGGAACATTCTTCAACCTTTTTTGTCCAAACAAATTTAACCCCTTTACCTGTGAGCTTCGTTAATGGGTTAGCCAATCGGGCAAAATTCTGGACGAAACGTCGATAATAACCTGCCAAACCAATAAAACTGCGTACCTCAATTATACTCGTAGGTGCTGCCCATTCTTGGATTGCCTTGGTCTTAGAAGGATCAACAGAGATTCCATCTTTAGAGACAATATGGCCAAGAAAAGAAATCTCCTGAAGCTAGAATTCACACTTTCTAAACTTTCCATATAATTCATGCCTCCTCAGAGTCTTCAAGATAATGCGCAAGTGATTTTCATGATCTTCATAGGTTTTGTAGTATACCATGATATCATCAATAAATACCACCACAAATTCATCGAGATACTCCTTGAAAACTCTATTCATCAGATCCATGAATACAGATGGTGCATTAGTCAATCCAAAAGGCATTATTGTAAACTCATAATGCCCGTACCTGGTTCGAAATGCTGTCTTCGGAATGTCTTCCTTCTTTACACACAACTGATGGTATCCAGATCGAAGGTCAATCTTTGAAAAGTATTGATCTCCATGCAGTTGGTCAAATAGATCATCAATGCGTGGTAGGGGATACTTGTTCTTAATTGTTATAGCATTGATCTCCCTATAGTCGATACATAACCTCATAGAACAATCTTTTTTTTAACAAAAAGAACAGGGGCTCCCAATGGAGAAACACTAGGGATAATAAATCCCTTATTACTCAATTCCTCTAGTTGTTTCTTTAGTTCAACTAATTCTACAGTTGCCATTCTATATGGGGTCTTCGATATAGGCCTTGATCCATGAATTAAATCAATGGAAAACTCAACTTCTTGTTCTGGAGGATGTCCCGGTAAATCTTCCGGAAATACATCTACAAATTCTTTCACAACAGGTACATCCTCTATTTGAACATTCCTTTCCTCACCGACAGTTATTTCATTATCTTCCTCCCCAATAATTGAATTAAGTTGAGCTACTAGGGGTGGATCTAAATAAGAATTAGGTGGTGACGATTCTTCTCTAAAAATAATGTGTTCCTTATCATTATCATCAAGAATCGTAACCTCTTTCTTCTTACAATAAATCTTCGCATCATAGTCCGAAAGCCAGTCCATACCGAGGATTATATCAAACTCAATCATAGGTATGATGATGAGATCAGCAGATAATGAAAATTTATGTGCTCTAATGGGTGTTGATTCACAAAACTTTGTTGCAATGATACTTCCCTTAGGAGTTTTAACTGACAACTACCTTATTTAATCAAATTGTAAATATCTAATTTTCATAGCAAACTGGGAAGATATGAAACATTGCGACGATCCAGAGTCAAATAATGCATTTTCTAAACTTGAGGAAACCATTAAATTACCTGCCACCACGTCTTTCGGAACTTCTACCTCAGCAGTAGTGATTGCATAAGACTCGCCTTGATCCCTTGGCCTTTTTTGAGGCATGTTCTCCTGACGCTTAAGACATTCATTTGCATAATGCCCCATCTCCCTGCAATTGTAGCACTGAACGATGGTAGCTTCCTTCTTCCCCTTGCAATCACGAGCTTGGTGGCCTTTTTCACCACACTTCTAACAGACTCCCATTCCCTTCAAGCAAGTACCAGGGTGTTTCTTCCCGCATTTACCACAAGATGAATATTCAACCTTTACCTTCTTCCCCTTATTTCCATTCCCAGATTGATCAGCAGGTCTCTTCTTCTCTTTCTTTGCTTTAAAGTCATAAGACTTAGAGAATTCCTTTTGGGTCTTGATAGCACATGAGACAATGTCTTCGTACGATGAAAAGGATTGTGAGACTAATGCTCGACGGAGAAATGGTTTTGACCCATCAAAGAAACGATCAATATTACTTCTTTGGTTATGTATATCATCACTAGCGTACCTTGCTAACCTTGTAATGTTAGCCTCATACTTTGCGACATTCTCATCCTCGTTCTGTCTCAGACTTAGAAATTGCCTTTCCATATCTGCTCGATGGTCGTGAGGGAAGTATTTTTCTAAAAACAGATCTCTGAACTCCCTCCATTCCACATTTGATACTTCATCATCTTCCTTCATGTTTTGAATCAATGACCACCATTGATCAGCATCCCCAGTGAGGCCGTAAACTGCCATGATAACTTTTTCCCTTTCACTGCTCCCCAAAGCCTGAAATATTTTCTCTAGGGAATTTATCCATTGCTCGGCTACTAAGGGATTTGTACTCCCATTGAACGTTGGTGGTTGTTGCCTCATGAATCGATCTAACATTGATCCTCCACGCTGCAGATCAGGGTGCTCCATACAGGTAAGGTTATTATTCATAACCTGAGTAAGTTGTCCCAGTATGGTGATTAGCTGATCGGCACCAGTTGCATCATCAGCCCCACTATAATTATCATGAGCAGGAGGGCAATCCCTACATGGAGTGCGTGCATTGATACGGTTTCCATTTCTTCCACTAGGCGCCATTTCTAAACAATGGCATAAACTAGATCAGTTTATGAATCAAAATACATAATCCCATACTTATAAAACACTTAACATAAATTGAACTATTTATGGATATAATCCATAATCATAAAAATGTTTTCTTTGAGGAATTATATACTCATAAACCATTCATAATGATTTGTAAAGAAAATGAGAGTTATCCTAAGCATATCCCCCGGGAGTGTCGTAACCAAGAGTGCAGCAAGGCCCGTTGTCGTGCACCAGTTCCCGTTCGAGTCTAGCTCAAAGCGGTGTTTTCGGGTTTTACCCCTAGGTACATATGTGCCAGAGCTGCCTCTACCTGCTCATATCCAGACAGGGATGTATTGCTCGGAAAACTCACAAAATCTCTACAATACCAAAATTCTAGGAAGTTCTTCTATACTAATCTTCAAAGTTCATCTTAAGTCTACGTGCTCTAATCAGATTTTATCTAAATCTAGCTTCCAAGGTTTGTACTAAACTTCCTATGATACCAACTGTAACGCCTGACCCTAGTTACCCAGAGTCGGTGCATTATTACATTACATTGGCATGATCACAAGAAAGATCAAATCTCGAAAGACCGATTGGTTTAGTAGCCTTGGAAACAATAGATATATTCATAAGTCTTACATTACATCATAAAATGAAAAACTACTACAACAACATATTGTCTCCATAATCCACACTCATATCCCCACATAATATCCCTACAGGTCATTCATAATTTACTTCTTCACTCCCTAGGAAAAATAAAACATAGAAAAGGGGTGAGCTCAAATGCCCAGTAAGGATAACAATATAGCGGAAATTTTCATAAATAAGAAAAAACATTTAAGGCAATGTATAACTAAAACAAAAGCCTTTCAAACATGAACTTTCATCATGGTAAGGCATAAATAAAATGAAATAATGCCATTTACTTATTCTCATGGATATTCTACTAATCGAATAATCACATGCAAAAATCAATAACCACTTTCATAATGTTGGAATTCATAATGTAAGACTATCATAACCACATAGTCAAGGCCTTGTGCCAAGACTACAAATAAAATTTTTCCAAGGCCTTATGCCAAGACACTAGTTTTTCTCATGAGACCTACTGATGCATCAAGGAGCTATAGAGGGCTCCACCTGTCACATATTAAGTCCAATGCATTCCCATATGAAAATGTTTAAACATAACATAAACATTCGTATTAAAACTAGAATACGAAATGTCAATACTTTCACCATAAACTATGAATGATATAAAAATAGCACATCCACAGTCAAACATATCACAAATCCTTCAATACAATATAGAAGTTTTGTATCATAATAAATCAACTTCAAATAATCTTAAAATCCATCAATGGATGTTGACATAGATGAAATCAATTTTTTTTAAAGAAATATCTCCTTTTTTTTTTAAATCATTTAAGATCCATATAAAATAAAACATTTTCTTTGAAAATATTCTTATAAGCATGTAAGGGAAGCTTTGAAGATTTTATAACGGCGGAAAATAGCCGCACCCGCCGTATAAGTTAAAAAAACATTCTTACCTTAATTCTGTCGAAAAGGTTAAAAAGGACCTTGTTTTGAAAACGACGGAAAGATTCCTTTATAAACCTCTTATAAAAAGTCAAACAAGGGTATAAATGACTTTAACCCATATTCTTGTAAATAATAAATATGTTTTGAAATACATTTTGAAGAAACATGGATGTGGATGATGAAGAGATCCCAGTATATTATTACGTATAAACAACCTCGGATAGTGAAGAGATTGTGAAATAACCCTTACCTTGTACTTTTACTTGGTTGGGGTAGGTTAACCTCCTGTATAATGGTGAAATAATTGTTATTAAATTATACAAGAATCATATACATTATTATGATATCTTATATGATCTTTTAATATTGATTTGATAATAATATCTCAGTATTATCGTTGTTTCGGTTGTTAACTTACTTTTTTTATTTTATATGTTTTGTTTACGTAAGACATGTTTATAAAGGATAGGTTGTATATTATTCATATCCAGAATGATATCAAGTATTTAAAAATCATTTTTAAATCATCAAATGATAATTAGACTTGAATGGATACGATGGAGAATGAATCTCATCGCATTCGTGGAGACGATAGTCCGTACGTACGCACGAGCGACAATATCATTCTTTTGATATTAAAATAATATATAAATGGATGGTATATCATATATAAAGAATCATTAACATGTTATATTTATTATTTATATGAGTTACACATCATTATTATACCCATCCAAATAATATTATATTGAATAACAATTACCCCACGACGTGGAGACGGTAAGCCGTACGTACGCACGTATGGTGACATGTTATTCAAAGGGTGGATAGAATAATGAATATGGTTGTACCATATTTATAATAACATAACAGTATATAAATTATACTGGAGTTATTATTTTAGAATGGTAACAACAAAGGAAGAAGAAGTGGAAGAATAAATGAACTTGGAAAAGGGTGGTGAAATCATTACCTCTTCTTCGGGTTCTTCCTTTTGATTTGATCAAACGGGCTCCTTAGGTTGGCTTTATGATCAAACTAAGGCCCCTAGGTTGTAGTGAGGGAAGTTGGGAGAGTATTTGGGAAGAGTTTGGCCGAACCAAAAGGCTTTGAAGGTGTGAAGAAATGAGAAGGAGGAGTGACCTTTTATAAGAGAGGTGAGGGGCACCTTTGGAAAATCTAGAAATATTAATTTATAATAAATTCATAATCGGTTTCCAATGGCTCAAAAGTTGACTATTAAAAGGTTAAGGTGGTTATGGGTAGAAAAAAACTCATCCAATAGAATTTAGACAGGTTTGGGTATTTATATTAACTTTATCTTTAAGTATTAACTCTAAGTTAATTAGTTTCACTTTTACAATGTCTCTTTGTATTTTTATATAATATGGTTAATAAACTTACTACATACATCCAAGAGACCCCCAAGTGGTCACTTAATGATGAAACTATCATGATATAAGTCTCTTGGCCGAACCTTATATTTTTAGGAATTTACAATCAATTAATAATATAATATTTGTTTTAAGGACTCTTTTATGTCAATTTTGACACTATTCAATAGTTGATTTTTGTGAAACTCATAACAGATTGATTAATTCTACAAAAGTCAATTAAATCAATCCTAATATATCATATTATCCTAGAAAATTAGTTTAATTGATTTAAAGTTTCATATTATATTTATTTGGGTATTTATAATATCAATTGTTTTTAATTTTTCACTATTATAGTAATTACTGCATCATCATTGTGTCATAAATAAAATAAATTATTTAATGTCTAAAAATTATAAATAAAATATAATTATGTAGGAAATATTTTTATATTTCTAATGAATATTTATAATATAAAATCTAACATATATAATCCTATGTAACAATTGTTTTTCTAAAAGATATATGCTTGTGTCATTTTTGTATTCATTTTAACTTAATTAAAATAAAGTGTCATTATCACTTACAAGTGGATCCATGGGGTCCCAAAATCGACCCAAAGATGACCATGGTCGACCATGTATCAACCAAAAGGGTAAGACACGTTTTAGGGTAATTTAGTATTATTATAATATTATTTTTTTAACCCTTATTTACCGGATTTACCCTTGACCATGGTAAATAAAATATTTACCGCAGTAATTATTCAAAATGTCTAAAAATAAAAGTTACCTATTTACACATTTTGAACATCCTGATTCCGAATATGGAATCCATTTTCCTAAATTCAAAACACATAAGTGGCAGAAATTAATTTAAAATTAATTCCCGCTGTCAAAACAAAAAGTGTGTTTTTAAGAGATAATAACTATCAAAAGATTGACACTTGTTTATATTCGGTTTAATTGTAAAATTATGTCCAATGACCAACATTATATTAAATGGTAAAAATATATTCTAAATATACTTTAAAAATAATAAAATTCATAATTTATCACTATTAATTATTTTGATTAAAAAGTTGTTTTTAATTAAAATTTAGTAATTTTCACTATTCATCAAAATATAAAAGTTATCCAAAAAGTACCAAAATTTCACCTTAATATAAATTCGATATTCCGAATCCAAAAATGAAGTCCATTTTAAAATATAAAATATATATAATTTCCAAAAGTATGTTATACTATTCATAACGACTAGTTTAATTGGTTATGGTGTGTTAGAACTCGGTGTTGCGCACAACACACGCTATCACATTAATCAAAGAGAAGCGTACCGTAAGAAGCTTGGGATGTTACATTATTTAAAAATATTTTAATTTGTTAAAATATATTTTCTAAAATTGTAATAATAATGTTTTTAAAATATATTTACATAGATGACAATACCACATTAAAAAAATAATAAATTTAAGAATAAAATTAGATTTATTCATATCTTATTCCTAGATTACAAAAATGTTTCATGATCATGGTTTGGAGTAATATATAATATATAAATTTCTGAAAATAACTCACTAAAATAGATTTCATCACTTTATTATGGTAAAATATTTTTTATGCATAAATATATTACCATTAATGGATTTCCTTTTCATTCAATAAGATTTTAATATAATTTAGCATTTGTTGGTCATAAAAGTTCATTATTTATACATGTGTATAACATATATATTTCAAATTATTTAATCATATTCGTACACTTTATTCCAATGTAATAGTAAAGACTATCATATCTATAATAATATATTAATGATATATCAGTTTTCATTTAAAATCAGTGTTTTGTGTAATTCATGGTAAACTCCGTGTTTCATGTAACAAAAAATATCCAAAATTTTATATTCATTTGATTAAATGTTATAATAATAGAATGCTAAATTTGATCCCCCATAAAAATAATTTCTCCCTCAAAATTATTCACTTTTGAGCCAATAAATAATGATACATATTCCTTATCACATTCATGGTTTCTTATGTAACTTCCTGATGTGGTGGTTCACTAAAAAATATATGACCATGTGATTATTCATATTTCATATAACTCTCTATCAATGTTCTATATTATACACCCGTTATTTCTTCTAGTAATGAACATACATCAGAAGTCCGACTTCCTACTTCATTACATTTGAATGATCACCTATGTACCTAATAAGAGGAGGTACATAGAACACATCATGTACATTGGAGTTGTCAGGTGGAAACATGAATGGATAGGATACCATCTTGAAATAATCAAGAATAAAAAATGGATTGTTATAATATAGCCTTTTATTTCAAAAATATCACCAAGAGAAATTCATAATTATTTTTTCATTGGTAAATTTATTCTTTAAATCATATTCCATTAAATGAAGTTGTATTTTTTATTCCTAAATCACTAATGGATAACAAGACCCATTATAAAATGATAATTTTTTCATTCAATCTCATGTTATTATCCTATCAAAAGTATTTGAACAAGTTATACAATATTAATAAATAGTCATATAGTGATGTTATATAATTATCTCTAAAACCTAATATAATTTTCTATATAACCCATTCCATAAATGCTTAACATCATGACCCTTCATATATTTAATATTTAAAATAATGTTATATAATTTTTTAAATCTACTTAAAATTAATCCCTCAAATATTATTATGTATCTCTTAATAATTCGATGAAAAATATGTAAATAAAATAGTCATATATTCTCATGAATCATTATAAAAACTAAAATTACCAAAAATAATCATTGAAAACATACATACATCTTTATCCCCGGAATAAAACAATATATTGTAGAATAAATTCCAAAGAGACAATAATGTTATAAACTCCATCAATAATAACATAAACTTTGTTTCTAGTAATTGTTAATTATCTCCATGTTCATAAATACTATTCTATTATTTTATTAAAATATTTTTTCTCTTTATCGTTTTCTAAATATCAAGAATGTTATTATGTTTAGCCTACCTTAATTAATTTTTTATAAAATTTCACACTTCCAAATAATCAATTATCTAGGTCTTTGTTATTTTTTAATATTTCCAAGAATATCCTTAACGATATACATATACACAACAGTATTTATATATTTCATAATTCATCAATTACAATTCATAAATACATAGAAAATTCTACATAATTCATAAAAAATTTACTAGGATTCATAATCTTATTTTTTAATACCTATTTTCATTCCTATATAATTTGAAATCTCTTCATCATCAACAACCAAGCCATTACATTTGACATATTACTAATGAAAATCATGACATTACCCCTTATTATAACAGTTTTTTATAATTCCCATTAATTATATGTTAATATCATTCATCCGTTGATGATACCATATAGAACACATTATTTTCATCCATTTAATTATTTAAACTTTTTATTTTTCCTTTTGAAAATTCATACAATGTTTCCCTGTTTTCTATATATATGATATATTCTTATTCCTAAATGGTATTCCCATGAGTGTTTCTTCTAGAATCCTTATCATAAAGAGAACCAAATCATCATTCCACCTAATCCACCACCACCAAAACACTCAATAAACTATATACATCAACTCATTGGGGAGTCTAAGAGTTGGTTAATGTGAAATGTGTTAATAATAAATCATGACAATTGATAATGCATAATAAAATTTTCTATCACCATAGTCATAATCCCTATTTTTTTCATCAACATAATTTCAATTACATTCAATATTGATTTATTTCATTATATTTATAACCATTGACTAAAAAAATGCATAGTGTAAGAAATAAAACTCATAGTGGGGAACCACAAAATCATGAGAAATAATTGATAGTATTTGTACATCATGAAACCTTCTTTTTGATCTATATGATCATTTTAATACACTATGGAATTGATGGTTATTATTCCAAATATTTATTTTGGTCCAAAAATAGTTAGTGAATTTCAAAAGTATATCACATGGCATTGTTAAAATAAATTTTAAGCATGCCCCATTATCATTCATTGGGTGATGATCAATTCATTCTCAATTTTCCCTTTTTCAGAGTTATTAAAACTATTTACCCCAATGATAGTACCAAATCCACTTCTAATATCTAAATAGTAATGTTATTGCTTGGGGACCAATCTCTCAAACCATTACCAAAATTGTATGACATTTTCACACACATTATATCATCCTTAATATTAGAAATAAACATATACATGGAAATATCTTTGGAAATTACTATAGGGATCTCACTATATTATTTTCACCTTTTTTATAAAGGAAAATTATACCATTTATATGATATAAACTATAAAAGCCTAAAAATATCATCAATAACTATTATATCTTAAGAGAATACCATTCATTACATAACAAAATGATCTACACCAAAAAAAAATTAATTTTTTGTTCCATTTGAAACATGGACATGTAAACAACTGTTAAATAAATGAGCTAAAACATATCCCACAATGTTATTCAAAACTCCCACCGTTCATATACATATCATAAATAATATCATCAATAATAACCTAGGAAATGAAAACATATAAAATGGTGATCTATGATTCTTAATAATGGTAAACCAAGGGTATATCAATGTATCACGAGTTTAATGGTGTGAGAAAATGGGAATACATTAATAAATAATACCCTTAATATCATTGTTGATAAAATTGACTAATGGAATAAATCTCGGTAGTTTTTGAGACATCAATACGAAGTGAATAAATGATTAAAAACCATGAAAACTAATTTGTGTCATAAGACATATATTTGTTTCATAAAAATATGATTATAAATTCATTTCCTTAGTTTTGTTAGAATGTATTCTATGAATCTCATAGTTTAAGGGGGCAACTCCCCATCGCATCTTTGTAGTCAAGGATCACATCCTAAAATATCATAAAAAATCCTTTATTAATGTTTGTTTACTCTGCATTCCTAAAATATTTATATCATGATAGGTCAATAATTACATAGACTATTGGAGGAAGATATCGGTGCCACACAACTTTTTTATAACATTACCAACTTAATTATTAACAAGAAAACCACCATACATTGTTATAATGTAACCACCATAAAATTATTAAAATCATAAATATATGTTCCAAAACATCCTATAATAGTGTGGGTATCATAACCATTAAAAAGAAACTGTTTTCATAGACATTTCATCATAACAGAACCTCTTGTAATGAAATTTTGTTCCTAATTACATCATCACTTCATGAAAACATAATATCGTTGAAAAAGAAGCATGTTTTATTAAAATTTTATAGTCGTATAACTCATGGAATTGAAATGGATTTCAAAAAAATAATTTCATAATAAATATATAACATCCCTTAAAATAATATGAATGATATAATTCGATTATAACTTTACCGAAGCAGAAGTAATATCAATGGATATCTTCATATATGGAAATTGATTATAATATATCACATGGTTTATTTTTCTGATGAAAATTTCCTTTAGAATTTGATAAAACACATTATTATAGATAATAAAATTTCAAAATTCATTACTTTAAATATAACCACAGAAACATATAATGGAAACCTATAATAGAGACATTAAAATCATTTAAAAAATTAATTGAGGAAGATATCCATTCCTTGTTGAGAACATGTATTCTTTAATATGAAAATTCATAAATCATTTTTTAAATAATATTATTTCAAATTTAACTTTGACACTTATAATGGAAGGTTTAAATATATTTTTTCATTATGATGATAGAAAATAATGTTCATATAATACATGTTAATACAAATAATCCATTCACATTTTTTGTAGAACATAAAAAAAATTGTTTTATTAAAAATTATATAAAGACTACATATAATCACATTGTAAATTTTAATTATTGTTAAAATATTATTTATTAAATTATTTATATAATGTTAAATTATTTTTCATATTTTTTATAAAAGCTGGATATGGATGAAAAATGGGTTTTTAACTGAAGGGAGAAATAAAGTATAATTAATTTAATAAAATTAATTTTGAATCATTATTAGAAAAATAGTGGGATATGAATGGTAAATTTAAATTCTGAAGCATAACTATAGGATAATAAAATTCATGAATATTTAGAGAGTTTGAAACAAAGGATTCAGCATCAGACGAAAAACACATATGTTGTCCTAACAATCAATGAGATTGTATAGTAAAACCATAATGAATATGGTAACATTGAATAATAATATCAATGAGATAATGAAATTAAATTAATCTTAAGATTTCATGATTAAAATTTATACCTAATATTACATGTTAATGGGCCCATATATACTCTTCAGACATGATGATAATTGTATATCATGACAAAAATCACTAGGAAAACTACTTGAGACAATAACTAATTACATAATAATTATTATTTTGAATCCTAAAAACTAATATACAATAATAAATAAATAAATAACGTTATCATTACAATATATAGATTCATGATATAATATGTCAATGGGTATGTATATACACTATATAAATGAAATGTTTTTCACATTATCATTTGTCTCCCCAAAATAAAACATAGAGGATAAATCCCATTCCATATGTTTTATATTTTTTTTGTACTTATTAAATCATACTATATAAAAAATATAATATTTTTCTAAATCTAGTATAGAACCTCATTTAGATATATGAAACCATATATTAAAACATATGTCCTTATCTTAACCATTTATTGTCAATTTCATTTCAAAACCACAGTAATGTTAATAACCAATTTGTTTATCATATATTTTATGTTTTTTTATTTTAGTCCACTTCCAGTAATAATGGTTCCATAATATTCCTAATTTCAATAATTATATAAATATACAAATATATTTATTATATAAATATTTATATTAATATATTAAATATATATATAGCTAAATAAAAACACAATTAATAGAGATGATAGGTCGTATGTACGCATGAATGATGTTTTCATTTTCTAGATTAGTTTTATAAAAGATACGTCAATAATATATTAATATTAAAAAATAATTTTTATGTCATATATTTACCTCGTATTGGTATATAAACCAATACTAATTACTTTAAATTCAATGCTTATTTTCTGAATGAATAACATCACTTCCCAGTGTAGTAATCCATTTTACACAAGAGAATCCTTATCATATTCACATGGAATAGAAATTAGGGATTTATATATGATATAAAAATTAATTAAGTGAAACTATTTTACCAAAATAATATATATTTAATTAATTTATACATATTTCCATCCAATAAAAATTTATTTTAAAACACATCACATCAGTTTGTGAGGCATAGTAGTTTACCATACATAAGAGTGATGATGCTATTTTACAACATGATTTTAGGTATGAAGTTATAAAAAGTATTATAATTTTATAGGTATAGTACAATAATAAATATCATATAATAAATTAGATTCATAATTATACCATGTGGTGGGTAGTGGTGATGGATAATGAATATCATTGGTTAGTTACGAGGGTGTACACCATACTAATGAATGGTGATTCCATGTAAAATTTGATTGAATTTGTTTTGTATATATTTTATTTCAATAAAATTATAGAATTAATTTATATATTATATATTATTTTTATTAGTGTATATTATATTTAAATCATTTTTAGTAGTTATTATTTGAATTAAAACAAAATCTAATAATTAAACACATTACCTCTTATTCAAAATATATCATTATGTTTGGCCAATGTCTTCCTAGATTGGGTTTATGATCTCAACAAGGAATATATGTTTTAGGGTTGGAATTAAAAAATGGATAATTTTATGGATTTTTTCAACAAAAGGGTTTTTAAATTATCTTTTGGAAACAGAATGTGGTGTCCTCTTATATGTGAGGTGAGTAACACACTAGTAATTATGGAAATGAAAAATGCGTAACGAAATTTCTCATCATGAGAAATGATATAGAATGGAAAATAAAAGAACAATATAATTAATATGTATTAAATTCTACCATAAAATAGTTGTTTTACAAGTTCATAAGTTATATTCTTTTTATCATTTCAATTTAACCCCACTTAAACCCATTTTCAACATAATCGTTGCGTTTAATTTTTTCTCCTTTGACTATTCATAATTGTAATTTTTTTTTGAAATTATTATTAAATGTAAATAATTATAATTCAAAAAATTTAATTCAAATTCCCATAAGGGTATATTTTTTTTTTAAATTTATACTTGTGGACAAAATGAGAATGTAGTTTTACAAGGGGAAAATGATCAAATGTTATTAAAAAAATTATATCACATTTCTATATGAAATTAAATAAAATAACCAAAACCGGATTAATAGATATATAATTTAACAACATTGACATTTAAATCCATTATTATTTAAATTATATATACTTATATACTTTAATATAAATAAATTATAAATAACACCAAGTATTTTAACAATTAATAGATCAATTTACTAGTTCATAAAATTTTTAAAATATCACATTACGAAAATATTAACATGATTATATTAAAAACTTATTTTATAAATTTAAAGAAATATACCAATTGTTGAAAAGGAAAATTTTATAAAAATCACCCAAAAATTGACAAATATTCTTTTTAAAAATACAATATTTTAATCATATATTTTGTTTTAATCTTATTTATTGTCTATAAAAAACAAAATAAATGTTATAAAAATTATTAATTACATAATATTTATATTTAATTAAATTATTTCAACAAAATTTATTATCTAAATTTACTAAGTTGAAATGTGTTTATGTGCATAAATATATTAGTTCAAATAAATATATTTTTCAAATGTTTTTTATTTTAATTTTAAATTAATATTTAACCGATGAATTTGTTTTATATATATTTTTAGACTAAATAGTATAAAATATTATTAATCGTATTCATAAATTCTATTCCAAAGGCTTGGTGAAAAATATTATATTAAATTATAATATTTTAATAGTATGTCACATTTTGTTTAATATCAGTTTTTCATGAAATGTATGATAAACAATTATTAGTGTCTAATGAAAAATATAAAAAATATTAAACATATTTGAATAAAAAGTCAAAAGAACTTGTGTTGTTGTATCCAATTTTATAGTCTCAATCATTCCACCATGACCCATGATTCACCAATCACTCATATAGAATCCAAAAACTAAAAAGGATTCCACCTTCAGTTTCAAATCCTATAGTGTCTCCACAAAGTAGATTATACACTTGATGATGTCTATCTAGCCTGTTAAACATTTAGTACCCCTTGTCACCTATTATATAAGATGATACTGGATAAGAATGTCTAGAGAATAATCAACTGTAGTTATACGTTCCACTCTTACATGAGAAGGGGAAATATATAATACTCTGATATGTGGTAGGCTATCATCTTAAACCAACAAAGCATTCTTGTGAGCGTAGTATGGTGTGTATTGTCACATAGCATGAGTTGAAATATGTGATTAGTACATACAAGAACAATTATAAAAATAATGAGGAGATTTTTATCACAATTTTAAAAAAAATTGATGGATAATAAAAAATTTCATACAAGAAAATATATTGAAGTATTAGGGATACATAATAGATTTATATCTGATGAACAATATTAAAATATACCCACAAAGAAGATAAAACCTCATACTTCTACCCATGGATCATGAAAAATCATAAATAAAATACTATGTCATGACCATGTTTTCATATAACATAATACAATGCTCATTCTCTAATAAATAATTACAGACAAGTCATGAAAAAAAATTTTAATCATATACTATACAGAACACATCATGTATATATATGAGAAGAGATCATACATGCCTACTCATCACACATGGAAAAATCCAAATCCAATAAAATATTACAAAATTTTTATCAATGGTATATTATTGGTTCATTAGAAATTTTAAAAAAATAAAATTACAACCCCCAAACTATGATCCACACAACCTATATAATTTTTAACATAACAAAAATGAATAGAATAGAATCCTTGTCCAATTGATCTTTTTAATGAACCAATGTAAATCAATGAATCTTATTATAATTCCCAAATTATCTCAGGTATTAAACCCCACATTAATGAGTTTAGAGACTATATGAAAGGGAGTAAAGTAATTTTGTGTGGAAATTCCTTCCCTAATCATATCCATAAATGAAAAACATTGACGAAAATATATTCCCTCCAAAGAACAAAGTGTAAGATCAAATAAGTAAATACCGTAATTGATTTTAACTAATGTCATAAAGAAAAATCAAATCTCTAATTTGAGAATTAAACATATAATTATAAATGTAATAAATAACTAAATGTATGGTATCATCTATCTTGATTACATCTATGTATAACATCAATATCATAACTCCTTGCTCCAAAATAACATGTCTCATGACCCTTGTACATACTTTGATCTTTATTCAAGGTGTATTAATGTGAACAACGATTACTACGAAGGGTATTCATAAAAAACTATTACGACACCATATATTTATCTGTGACATAATAAAACACGTATAATGATTTTTATGTCATTATGAGGATGAAAATTCACACACAGGCATACAAAATATCTTTGACTGAAAGATAATGCACTCACCAGCATTCCATGAACCACGATCATACCGAATTATGTACAATGCTAGATGAATATCACATTTGATCAATCATATTATGTAGAAAATCACTGGTAACCAAATACATCTTTAATGAAAATACATGTTCTATAATTAATGAATAAATCAATTCCCTCATTTAAGGGAATGTCTTAGCCATGAATCCTTGTTGAATACTTCCCTATGATGTTACACCCATAGGAACACCCAAACAGTGGAATATCTATAATACAAAAGGTTATTAAACATTAGTGGATAACATAAGAATATATAGACACTAATCTAATAGAGATATGAAATTCACATGTGTGATTCAATGTGAAGGAATTAACCATCTTATAGAAACCAATCACCATATATTCATGTAATAATTTCCCCCCCCCTCAATGTAGCTGAGTTATTAAATAGGGGCCACCTCAGAACATTAAAATTAAATTAGATATTCCATTTACTATTATAAAAACATACATTGATGAACATTTCAATGATCAATATATCCCAATAATTAATTTCTTAGGATAAAAAATATTACACATGTAACTAGAAACATAAAAAGTAATAAAAAACCCAAAACCATATATTGGTATCCCATCCTACTATACACACACAAGAAGTTATTATAATTAATCGTTCTCTGCACTAGTAAAATAAAAAAAACCTATATTCCATACAAAACGTGAAAATGTCCAAATATAGTAAATAATTTCTACCCTTAGAACATTTTTATATTTTAATAATATCACCTTGATTCATGTTGCATGTCAATGGTCCCTATTTTAACTACCAGTATGTCACCCAAGAGCTGTAGGAGTAATTTGTAATTGGAAAACCACACTAAGACGTTGGACTAGATTGAAAATACCCATGGAGAACTACTACCATCATGGATCTAGGGAAAAAAATAAAATAAAAGTATAATCTTCTAGATCTAGTGGTCAAAATTCAGAAAACAAATTTTTATGATGGTAGTTGGATCACCCAAAATAAATTAGTGGATCAATACTGTTTCAGTATAGAAACACGTAAGTAAATTAAGGATAATTATATAAGTGATATAATTTTTTAATCTTATAGAACATACTCCATTCATGATGAAAATTAAATAGTCTCCACATGAACATTGGGAATTGATGACATGCTAAAATCTATGTCTTATTAGATTAAAATTGATGATGTCTCATTCACATCATGACGAAAATTTTCATCCATAAATAAATTTATATTTTCTCTATAAAAACTCAAGGATTCTTCAAATAATTCATTAATATCATCAATATATATTCACGGAATGAACTGAATAATGTAGCATGTTCCCAGTAGCTATGTCACTTCGTTATCCAAACAACTCTAGCATACCTCAAATAATTTAATTACAAACATAATTATATTGAAAAGAATTAAATGAGTTCTACCTTAAAATTGATGATGTTACACTATTAAATCAGTTTTTATCAATCATTTATAATTTTCTTGTCACCAAAACATTTTATCATCCCATTCACATATTCAATACCTCATAACATAGTTATGCGAGGATGAGAAAAGACCTTTAGGTTGTTCGACACATGTTCATATATTCACATAGGTATGTACTGATAAGCTATAAAATATTATTCCTTAAAATTACCATCATGTTGACTATAAGATAGTAAGATGTATTCTAATTAAGTGGAATAGCTCATACTCACATTTTTAAGGCCTCTATTCACAATATATAATTTTAAATTTTATAAAAAAATACTTATATCTAGTCCTCAATGTTTCATTCAACCATGTAAAAAGATAATGTCAAAAATAATGAATCATAAAATAACTACTTTTTAAAAAATTAACACTTCCATTTCATTATCATTAGATAAAGGAATCTCAATTTCTTCAATTTAAAATCAAAAGAAACTAATAATTTAGTACCCTTATATTCCCATTTATTTAAATTTTATAATATCTTATAATTAAAACTCACAACAAAACATTTCATCATGTACCCCATTAATCTAAATGTATTAATTCTTTATTAAAATAATAAAATTTTAATATTAATTTAAAATGGAAATAATTTCTATTCTAATAATGATTACAAATATTCATAATTATTTATTTAAAATATTCATCAAAATTATTGGATTTTTATCTATAAGAATCATCATCTACTTCATCTTATTATGTAACTATGATATAAAAAATCATCGAAAAAAGTTAAAAAAAATATCACTAAATTTAATAACTATAGATCGAGAATTAATTATACTGATTCAATGATAATAATCATTTTAAACTCATTGACATCAATATATACCTTTATTAATCAAATATATTCTGTTGTCACACATTTACTAGATCACAGGTTTATACCATCAACATCGAATGATTGAAATTCAATGGTCATATCCGTTTTAAATATAATATATTATCTTTCTCTAAAATTGTTCTAAAAAACACAAGGAATTATGAACAGGGTTGATTTCAAGACAAGTAATTATAGTTTAACACATTTTAAATTCAGTAAATATATTAATAAAAATTAGAAATTTTTTTTTTCATTTTTTAATAACCCCAATTGTATTTGGATCCCATAAAATTGTTTTTAGTAGTTCATGTATTTTTTGGTGAATACAATGAGCATTTATAAAACCTTTTAGTTATAGTTAACCAAGTTATATATATAATGTTATAATTTATGATTCAAAAAAACATGTTCAAATATAGATTCAACATTAAATGTATTAAAATAAACATTGTAGAAAGAAATTCTAGGGAATGGAATAGACTCGACAATAAAAAATTAACCTATGTGACCTTTAATCGAAATATTATACTATACAAAAAACATATAACTATGTGATTTTAATTACCCATTTTTTTGAAATATAGATTTTTTGGATAAATTAATTATAAATTCATGAAAAAATAAAAAATTTAAACTTTTTTTCATTCTATAATTTTGAAACTGATATTGTGGACTTGATAAAGGAAACATTTTTTAAATAACCAATATAAATAAATAGATATTTATTATTTTAAATATTCATTAATATATATATATATAAAGATATAGTATAGATTAATTTTTTCTTATAATTTTTCTAATATTCATGGGGGATTTTACAATAACGCATATTAGTAGTTTATGTGAGAAAGAAAATATATGTTTTATTAATAAATTTTCAATAAATGATATTTTTATAATAAAAATTTATTTTTTTAGTAAATTAATATTTAAGTCATGTTTTTCATGTATTTATTGAAAATATATAGAAGTACATTTTTAAGAATTCAATTAATTAAAAGTATCAATAATTTAAATTATTGTATAAATATATCAGAATTTTAATAATTTAATTTATTTAATCAAGAGTTCATGATGATATTAAATAAATATTGTGTGCGATTGAAAAATTTTAATGATGATTTATTTTCATATTTTAATGAATTTAATTATCATTAAAATTCATTATTATAAGTATTTATATCCATGTCAAAATTTTTTACATAATATGTATGTTTATAGATAATCAGAAGAACATTGGGATATTCTATACAATGATGTTATGATATTATGAAGAATATAGGATATCATTTTCTTGTAGTTATAATATCATTACAAATATAATGGATTACGAATCTACATTTGAGCGGAAAAATGTGTTATAGATTAGAAATTCACAATCATATAGTAACAATGTGATATTATAGGCACATCTATGAATCTAATTTGACTAATCACAACATGTTCATAGGTACCCACAACAACGTAATGATTCCTGAAAATATATATTATCACTATCTATTCATTATTTGATTATGTGTGGGAAGGATTTATTGAATTTATAACAACATTTTTACTCTATAAATTACAATAGGTATAAATAAAAAACATAAGCATTTTACATTTCATATATAATAATTTTTATTTATAATTCATAAATATAGAGTGGATTAAAAACTTAATCTTCCATTAATGTGTATTTTTTTCAAATATTTCTAGAATAATACATTCCTAATTTTTACCACAATAATGATCAATAATTAATCTCAAAATAATAAATTTCAAAAACAGCCTCATTGATTGTGGTGAAAAAAACTCATAAATAGATTAATCATTATTAAAAAACTATTTATTTGAAGAATTATCTTCAGGTTTTTAGTTAAATATCATTAATTTTATTGCTTAATTCATATGTATTCTCCATCATACACAATATTTCAATGGTTGTTTTAAATATAATAACATTTATGTACAACTTTTATATATGGGTATCAGAATAAATAAATATAATTCCATTATTTGTTATTATTGAAACATTTTAATGGATTGTGGGAGTTTAATTCCCAATAAATGTAAATCCAATAGTAATAGTATCAAAAATATGAACACCAATAAGTAAATGATAATATATTATGATGTTCTGCTAATTACGAGACTTCATGAAACGAATAGTAGGCATACCTATAGTATCAATAAATATTTAACATAATGATATATATATATATATATATATATATATAAGTATTTATTTTAAACAAAGAAATTGGGGATAGTTTTGATTAAAATACCATTCAAAAGAATTTGAAAATGAACAAAAAATTATATTTATACATGTTTGATGAAAGGTTATGTTACTTGATGAGAATTTTAAATACATTAAAGTTATCAGGATTATAAAATTTAATATAATTTAATAATATTAAATTATGGATAATCGTGACTAAATTATTGTTATATAGGATAAGGATTTATAGAATGATCAATCAATGATTCTTGAAGAAAAAATTTATTTAATAAAATTAATTAAGAATAAGTTAACTCTCATTATGTGAAATTTGAATCATTATATAATGATAATAAATGATTCACTACATGTATAAGAAATAATGACTTGGGAATCATTGGAGATATATAAAATATATGTAAAATTAAAACTAAGTTAAAATGAATTCTAAAATAACAATAAATATTATAAAATAGATTACACTAATACCATTTTATTAAACACCATTTATACCGAAATGTACGTAAAAAAAATTATATATAAAACAATCTATATTTAATATGAGAATTTAGCTAATAATAAAACATTTCCTCCCCAAAATCTGAAATAAAATTTATAATTTTTTAATAATACAATAGAAAATGATATTTTTGAATAAAAAATAGAAGAAGGAAATAAATTTATAATGGAAACTATTTGTGATATAGAGTTTATAAAATAATTTTTATAATTGAGTGTATAATATATATCTTATTATAAGTGACATAAATGGTTAATTGAAGGTAGTACAACCCCTATTGATTTGAAACACTTTTATGACGAATATATCTATGAAAAATGAGAGAAATTAGGATTGGGTACCCAAAAATACTTAAATACATCAAATTAAAACATAGAAGTGACCTTAAAATGGTTACAAATCTAATGAAAACATGGCCATTCTTCCAAAATAATTATATAATGGTTTTTATTTTAATACTAAATACTGAATAATTTGGGGAAAAAAATAAAAGTTTTTAACTATCTCTTAAATTATAAATTACAATAACATATGAATATTGGAATATGATTCTTTTTCTTCGATGAATTGATATAAAAATATATTTAAGAACATTTAATGATATGATGGTTGATCATTGATGTTATGAAATGATTTCAATTATAAAATCAAACTAAAAAATTCCAGTATAAAGGCTTAGAAATTAAATCTATTGATGTGTAATATTATTATGCATAGTAATATAATTCATTAAATGTTATAAAATTGTAAAATTATGGAATTAATGTAATTTTTATGGAAAATATAAATTTTAAAAACCTATTAAGATAAAAATATTTCAGTAATGGATTTTGAACTACGAAAAATATAATTCAACACGGAAACATATATAATTCAAATAATTTTGGTTACAAGTATCAGTAAAAAACAAGAATATAATGGTTAATCAAATTGGATGCTACTGTAAAGGAAAAGATTCAGAATAAGACTGTGTAAAATAATTTCTCTAATTGAAGACAGGGTTATATAGAGAGAGATAAATAAAATATATTTTTGAAAATTTTTTATATGTAAATTAGTTTGGGTATATTATATAATAATAAATATTCTATAGAGAGGTTGTTAATGTTGTGTAATTATATTATTTTTGGAACAATGAGGCATCAGTACAACAATGTTGATATTAATTTCATTACATTCAATTAGGATTTCACATGTATTACTAATTTGGTTTTTTTCTAGTAAAATATCAAATTAAATTTAAAAAAAACTATAAATTAAATATGATTTTTAAGAAATATTTGTCTCTTTATTTGAAATCCTAGATAAAATGTAAAAAATATGTTTCTAATGATTTTTCAGCTTATGTGACTAATATTTTCATAGAATCATGTTTATTTTACACCTTATAAAAAATGATCGAATCAATTTTATAATATTAACATTTTTCTTTATTGTGGTTTTGATTTAATGTATTGACCATAAATTCAATAATTCTGAATTGCACTAGTAAAATATGTTTTTAGTTATGTTTTATAAATAAAATTTATAATTCAGAAGATTAGAACCATACATGAATACATGTGAAATTTGGTACAATTGAATAAAATAACTAGAATTTGTTAGAATAAATTGAAGACTATATATGATAAAAATATATAATGAGAGTCAATGTAATTTTAATGAAAAAATTTAAAAATGGTATTTTATGGATAATTTTCCAATAATAAAATTTTACAGATTACAGAGTTAAAACCTATCAATTTTTTCACAATTATGATGTTTACATTACTGAATTACATTCAATAATAATTTATCAATATGATCACGGCGATGATAATTCAAAAACTTATTTGGAAATTCATAAAATTTTGGTGAATAATAAATTAGAGATAAATAAAAACTAGGGATGTCAAAATAGAATTTACCATTTATGAAGAAATTATTTCTAAAACATAATAACAAAATAGTCATTTTTTTAAAAAATTATGATTGAAAACATCCTTAAATAATTACAAAAACTATTATAAATAAAATTTGAAATTACTTCTTAATAAATATAACCGTTATATTGAATTTTAGACTAAAATATTTTGACAAAACTATGAAATAGATGTTAGTCTCGATGAATAATTAGTTAGAGTAACTAAAAAATGACATTGGATATAATTTGAAATAGAAATAGTATCATTTAATTTTTCTTTATTATGTTTTCAAAATAAAAACAATAAAAAGGTGATGATTTTATAAATTTAATAAAATTTGTTTTCTATGGGTATTATGGAGATGAAGTCATTAGTTTTGAAGAATATATTCTATTATTTTCAGGACATAGGGTATTAAAATTTTAATTCATTTTCATTCCAAAAATAATAAATAATATATCAAATGGTAGTCAATTTTGTTTTATTGAATGGTAATATAAAATTATAGTTATTATACTGAAAATGAATTGATCCATAAAAGATAGAAATTCATTAAATCTTATTCATTTAACAGAAGACTATAAGTATTAAAATTTTCCCCAATATCAAAATACTTATGATTTGAATATCTAATTGAAGTAGTTAATTTCAATAATGGAAAATATAATAACAATCTCTATTTCAGTGATATATGTATATGTCATACTTTTGTATTCTCCATACTGAAGAAATATTTTTTCTTCATGGAAAAAAATAATTATGAAATTTTTTAAAAATTGTGTGTTTTTACATTTTTAAATATGAATAAAAAGTTAAATTGAATAGTTTTTGGAGATTATATAATTTTATAGAAAAATAAATTTGTCATTCTATCATAGGAGAAATGATGTAGGGAGTTACAATATAATATTGGAATGGAACATTAAGAATATGTTTCTAATCCTATCATAGTTTTTATAATGTTTAATAAACATGATAAATTACATTGTGAGTCAAAAGGAGTGAAAAAATTCAACTCTATGCATACTGCATCTCAATTCATCTAAACCTAACTTTGATTTTATTGTAACTTTAAGTTTTAAATATAAATTTTATCTTGAGGAATCTCATATTAATACTACTAAATAACATCAGACATATGTTAATATAATTTTTAATTATAGTTTGTTTAACAATATTAATTTGATTATTGATTTACAATGATTTAATATTATATATGTGTAAGGGAAAATTTATAAATTTAATCAAATATTTGTAGGAAGATTCATTATGATATTAAGAAATATGGATTGGAATAAAAATATGAAAAATTTTATATGAAAAAATAACATAAAAGATGAGCATGTGGTTTCCACAAATTGACACGCATTGTTGATGTTGATGAAATAAAATCTAAATATCTACTGAAGTAATTGAATAACCAATTAATAATTATGATTTCATTACCAATGTACAAAAATTTATAAAATATTAGGATGAAAAACCTAGAGTCAATTTATATTTATTTCATGTTTTTATTATTCTTAGAATACTACTTGTATCATTTGTTAAACCAAGTGAAACCTCTGAATCCTACATCAAATTTGTCATCTCTTAGCAACTAGTTTTGATGTTATAAATTAATAACTTTTCAAGAATCACAATCTCAAGATCATAAAATAGTTATATAGGTTAAAATTTAAGAAAAAAAAAATTAAAAATAAGAAATACATGATAAATCAATTTAAATTTAATGTAAAATTTAGCAATTTCCTAAAACAGAACAAAAATTAATGACAATTGAAATTGACGAAAAAACTATGAAATCATAATAATTAATTTTTTTAGATAACTCATATACCTACGTATTATAGGAAACAACACCTATATAAAAATCCTATTCTGTAAATAGTAGTCCATATGATTATTACACTAATAAAATCTATAAATATGTTTTGAAATCCTATTTATAAATTTTGTGGTGAGAATATCCACAAAATCTGTAGTTTATTCCCATAGTATAAATAATAATTTAATATCATTCATGCATAATAATTAATGTAGTAACATTAAAATATGTACTCAAATGATGACTATAATATAAAATTCTTAGAAACTATGAATTAAATATAATAATGAACTAACATTTCCAGAAACACTCAAAATAATAATAATTCATTTCAATTATGATAGAACAACCATCTCTATTATAAAACAATGTTATTAATATTATTTACTCACATTCTCACCATAATCATATCTCATGAAATTAATATGTTTTTATATTATAAAAAAAATTAAAAAAATATTATGGGAGCCCACAAATTATATCCACCCAGTTAGTACCCACATCCATTATCTATAACACATTTCACCCATTCATTATGATAACTTCCCTATATCCATATTAAAATATTATTCTTCCATTTGATACTTATCTCCACCATATTGTTTTCGTAATCAAAAATACTTACTTATTTATGTAACTCCCTCATTTATGTGATTTTCATTTTTGGATTATTTAATTAATATTGATGTAATTCAAATAATCACCATGGTTATTTAATGTCATGATATCATCTTGGAAAAATAATTCTACAACTATAATTTCGTTTGTATAATATTTAATGACACAAATATTGTCTTGATTTAATATAGATAATGTGTTTCTTGATGTTAGCTGGAAGAAGACCACACTCGCTACCCATTGTTTATTTCTAGTTATCCAGTTATGGGGTGGTCGAAAAAATATAATTAATAACTACAAAAGGATTACTACTTTAAGACCATTGGGTAGCTAGTTTACACAATAGATGTGTATCAATTAAGCCTAGATGGTACATTCTAGCTATTGTCTTATAAAATATATCCAATAATGGTCTTATATTCCCCCAATGTTACTGGATGCCAAATAACCACAATGTGGAGGCTATAATATACATTTTAGTTTCATGAAGTATCTAACGAAGTAAACATCATATGGTCAAAAATTCCATTATAATATCACATTCCATTTTAAATTTCCATAGTTATTACAAAATCTTCTCAAACCATTATATAGCATATAAAAAGAACACTAACACCATTGCACCATTAAGACACTCTAAGAAAATGTTAGATCATACCTTGAAAATAATTTCCCTCAAGATTAAATCATAGGTGAAGTTATATAATTTCAATTTCCACTCAATGCACTTATACATAATATATAAAATAAAATATCAATACCTTTCTCACATTCACTTTTTTCTCCATTCTATGTCAATCTATAAAAGATATTTTTTAGAGACATGTAATGGGTTATTCTATAAATCCACTCCCTTTAAAAAACATTCAATAAACAAGGGTACATACTTAACAAAAATATTTAGGAATTTTGAAACAAATAATAATGTTTAAGAGCACACTCAAAAGCTAAAATTCTGAGGAATTGGGTCTTGGTCACCATTGACACTGATGGATTTATACCAGTTTCCACTTGTGTAACGGGTTGAATACATAGGGACACATATCATGATTTAACTAAACACCTTATAATATTTTTTCTCACAAATTTTCTAATCCCAAATGGATTGTTAAAAATTATCTTTCATACGTGCATAGTTTAAATTCAATCAATCCAATTATTAAAATACAATTATGTTCTCTCCAAAAACATTAATAAATTTTTTCCACTATAATGTTGTCATATTATTTTTGTATTATTCAAAATTTTGTTTAATTTGTTACTTAATATTTTATTTGATTAAATAAAAATTCCTCCCTAATATTTTCATAATACATGACCATTAATATTTATCAAATGGGGGAATTTTATATTTTACATAATACTTTTTTTAATGTTTTTAATTTTAAATTTTATATCCCAAATCATTAATTGATTTCAATGTTATGTTTTTTCATTATATCATGTAATTATATTAAGAAGGGTTATTTTTCAACAGGAACCCATTATTCTAAATGATTTTTTGGATGAAAAAATTATATAGTATTATTTCTTTTCTATATGGAAATAGTAATACATGATAATAAGAAAACTAATCAACTTAAAAAATAATAGACTCATAAAGTTATTAAATATTAGTAATTGTGTAACAAATATATGGATATTTTAAATTTTTTTATTTATAGAAATGATATTAATAATTCATCCATTTGAATAACTACTTATTACATTTCAAAATGGATAGATGTAACACATGATGGAATAAATAAAAATGAAACTAGAACATATATATATATATCAAGACGATCACGAAGGATTTATTATGTCTATTGATGAATATATTAAAGTAATTTCAATTATATTTACTAGTATAAGAAATATCATAATGTCCCTTAGTAATTATTATTATTTAAAAAAACATGTATTAAAAATCAAATCGGTGTTACCAAGATTTTGGGATCATAATGAAACGATAGTCTGTGAATCTTATTATGTGGATAACTAGTTGTTGAGTAAATACATGTCTCTATAATGATATAAAAATAATTACTTTTTTCCAAGTAGAATAAGAGGAAAATGAAGATAATGAAGTTAATAAACCATTTCCCTTGATTTTACAAAGGATGAACAATTTATAGGTGAGATTTTAGAATATTCAATGTTTTTCCTAGAACATGAAAAATTGATCATGGTGGATAACATTAAAAAGGAATGAAAAAATAAATTTTAGTAGGTGAAACTATATATTATATTTTATGAATGTAAATAATAAATTTCATATAAATCTTGGGTTTCATATCAATAATTGATATATCATTGAAAATAAGAAACGTAAATAATGCATTTAAGTGTACACATATAGTTTAAGTGGCGATTTCATGGATTCCACATCATCATTAACATCATGTGACTATATCACAATTTGTCATAAAAATATTTTAAAGATCATTTAATGAATAAGATGAATTTGTAATTTTTTTTCTTCTCCCCATTCTTGTTCTCATTCATATTATACTTTTTCTTCATTTTCATTCTGCAGCTGTCATATAAAATACGGATACATAAAATATCCACGAGGTAAAAAAAAAAATCATTATAATTGAAATGATTATTTATATATTGAACTAGAAAAGACTATAATTAATTAAGTTATAAGAAATTTAATCTTTAAAAAGAGAATGATATTTTCAATCAATAACAAGAAGTTATCATCATGAAAATAAATAATCAAAAAATTACTTAAAAATTTGAATACTCTATAAATTATCTAGAAAATATAATATTTTAATTCATCTACAGAGATGAAATTTTTTTTAAAAAAATTATTGTTAAAAACATGGAAATAATCAGTTCGTATTTGGTTACCCTTATACTATTATCCATTAAAAAACATTTTGGAATACTAAATTTTTTTAATATAATTCCCTTTAATTTTTAAAATTTTTTTGAAGAAAATATATCACTTAATATATATTTATTTTTTGAAAAAATATTGTATATAATTGTAAGAATTAACTCTATATTTCTTCATATATTTGTAAATGGAAAGCCTGAAAACAAATTCAGAATCCAAAATAATTATTGGGTAACATAAACATAACCATTTTTGTGTCTGTACAAAAAATATATATCCTTTAATCATGTAAAATATTTACTCTATGAAATACCCAAGAAGCATTGAGGAACATATAGTTTTTTTAATTCAAACTTAATTACAAATTTATAATAAAAGGATAAAAATATGATTTACTAATTATTTATCTATTTGGTGGTTTAAATTTAAAAATATATTTTAAAATTTTTTTTGGAAGAGAAATTAATTCAAATTGAAAACTATTATTCAAATCATCAAGGCTTTAAAATGATGATAAAATTACTTTTAAATATATTTCTAGACAAAAAATCAACCTTTCTTGTGTAGAATTTAATTATTCATGGATTTTATATATAGACCCCTGTTATTATAGGTCTTATTATCTCATAAATAGTAACCAACTCCAACTAGTATGATAACATATAAAATTGAATTCCAATAATTATGTGTTTTGTGATTACTTCAAACATGACATGCGACAAAAATACTCATTCAATTATAAATAAATAATTTTTTAGTTGAACAATTTGGATATAATCCATAATATATTATTTTATAATAAAATTGAATCTTTATATGTAAATAATTATAATCCCTTAATTTTTAATTACATTTAAATGTTTAGATAGTCTTATTTTTTTCTTCTATAATTGATAATTCTAAAGACATACTTTGAATTCCATGTATGCCTAAATTTGAAAAGGTTTTAATTAATTTTTTAGTTCCTATTGATCATGGAAGAGTATTTTATATTAATGAATTTATAATATTACTTGTCTGAATCTAACAATTATTCATTTTCTTATTCTAAATTCCCTCAATAAAATCAGATAATAAAGATTTGAAATGAAACAATTCACGAAACTAGATATTATAATTTTTTTTAAAAAAACTTCTTCTACATTATATTTTTATTGTGTCCATTAATATTTTATTTTATATCTTTAATCTAATTTCATTATTTATATTTATAATGATAAGTCCTTATAATGTTACGAATAATAAAAAATAAGGTAGTTTTTTATGATGTTGTCGGTTACATATGTTTGATTTTTATAAAAAAATAATTATTGTTCTGTTTTAATTCTAATTATGATGAAGTTATATGAATTGGGTACTCGAACATAGTTAATAATTACAATGTCTATAAAAAGTCTTAATATGGTGTTGTATGGACCAATGAACATATACAATGACTTCAATTGGATCATGCTATTTAAATTGTAACTCCCCAGAGTATGAATTCCATGTAAATATTAGATGAATATGGTAAAATTATTAATAACACAAAGGAATATCCACTATAAGATATATCAAATAATGAGGTATTCCATTGATGTAGAATCTATTACTTCATGTGTTATTGAAAATGAAAGTACTAGTATTACATTTGTAATTTTTGTTCATATTTTAATATTTACCCATTTTCTTATCATTAATATTAAATATTTTTTAAAAACAAAATCTATTTAATAATTCATTATTTTCCCTTCATTTTCTTATGATAAGTTATATAATTATACTAATTTTACTTATTCCCACTATAATGATCCTATTACATGGAGAATATGGAATTTATGATTTTTCAAATTAAAATATTATTTTTATCCTTTTATTTTTTTATTCTATTTTATCATCCTCTACCTATTTAATAATTATATAACATGATATTTTGTGGAAACTAAAAGTTTCCTTCAAAATTATTTTTTCTTAGGAAATTTTATAATCAAAATCTATTTTATTTAATCAAATATCACATCAATTATTATTTCAAAATCATTCTTGTTTATCTTACTCTTCTTATTTTTATCCTTTTCATAGTTTATATGATCATAAATTCATTCATTATAATTTTACAATTTTTTCTCACAGATTATAAAGAGAAAATAATGATAAATAATGTTATTCAACATCTATTTTGATTTTTTCTTTATGGTTAATTTATCATATTAATATTTTGGTCTATTATTATAAATAATGTATAGGTTGTTATAAATGTATTGAAAATGTATTTTTTATGATTATAAGCACTAGAATTTTTGTATAATGAATATATTTAATATGGATTCAGTTTTTTGTTTAATTAAAAGTTGTAGAATTCAAAGAATCAACATGTTTATTTAAACACATTCTTGAAGAATATAAATGTCTTTTATTTATGCCCCTAAATTCTTTAATATCTGTGTTTCTTATCAATGAATGTAATTTAAATGAATTGGATAATTGATTACATGATGTTAGAGAGTAATAGAGTGCATCAGCTACATAGTGATAAGGTGGAATCAAGAATGAGAAAAAAAAACTAATAGTGGAAAACCATTATAGTAGCATTAGCATTCTGGTAGGTCTAGACTATGTCAAACATATAATTCTAAAAGTCAAAAACTGATTGTTGGCCCCTAAGAACATGTAAGGGAATGTTATCTTATAATACTTAGGTAAATGAAGCCTACTTTCTGCCCAATGGAGGTCTCTGGGTAACTAGTAGTGTTAGGTAAGTGTTAATCAATGATGCATTTAATATGGTCAGAAAAGACGCTATGTAATCCCACTATTGGTTCATTTTACCTAACATGTCTAGAATTATCATCGGTCATTTGGAGATTATGATAGGTCTTATTGCATCATCGATTATTCACTATGAAATCTTGTAATACATTCATCAAAAGAAGTATTCTCAAGAATCAAATAGAGGTGAAGAAGTGGAGTTTTTTTATCTTAGTTTCCATCAATGTAATAAATCTATTAATGGATCACTAAATTTAAAAAATATCTTATTATTCCCTTAAATGACACATTTTCAAATATATATGTGAGATCAATGTAATAAATTTTCCTAAATTAGTCTGAAATAGTTCATAAAATTTTTTCACCAATATTTCTCACTTTGTAATTTTATTGGATTGGTAAAAAGATCATTGATGTCCTTCATGAGATAGCTTCAGTTTCACAATTATATGTTAGTTTTATTTTTCACCATTGGTACCATGATATTTATAAAATTTACCAATCCATTTGAGGGGTGTAGTCATAGGGGAACTCATTATTAATTAGTTTAACTCCTTATAATCATTTTTATCTCTAATTATATTTTGGAAAAAACATCATTAAACATAATCTATCATTAGTTCAAAATTTTTATTTGGCCATTAAATCAGGTATATATATATTATATTATATATGTAAACATTAATAAATATTTTTAATATTCACATATAATATTTCTTCGGTTTTAATTTCTAAATCATTTGATATTACATTAAATATTATATTTTAATTTTTATAGTTTAAAAGGTAAATCCCCCCCCCATTCCATATCCTATATAGAAATTGCACATTAATATTTTACACTAATAAAACATCTTTGACCACCAACAATCCTGATATTTTCGACGTTAGACCTTACAAAGCCTATGTTTTTGTTTTCATAAGGCACCAGAGTCAATGGTTTTTTAATAATAAAGGTGTATAAACCATCTTATAATTTTTTTAATGATTCTTTGGATCCTCTAATATTGGATGTTTACTCTATCTCCAAAAGAAAATTAAATCCTATAATGTCGTATATTTCTCACTAGTAATTCAATTCGGTAAAATATTAGTTACCATTCACTATATCTTCAGCTTGAAATTATTATGACATTATCCACATCATGCCATGCATACCTTATAATGTAGTTTTTTTGTGGTTAACCCAGATACATATATTTAATGGGATAGTTATCCATGTATCCTTACAGAGGAGTTATACATTTCATACGTCATCTAATTTGGTATAGTCACTCAACCCACTAAATGAATTATTGTATAGCATTCACAAAATATTTAACCTCTATTATGACTAAAAATGATAAAACATAAATAAAAAATAACTTCCTACCAACTATATCCAACCAACTAGTGGATAAGTTCCATTTCTGATGTTGGAGAACCATAATCTCTCATATATAAATAACCATATATAATAGAGAAATCAATATAATCAACAGTTATAATAAAATCATACATCACAACTACATTCCTATAATAAATGACTAAAAAAACTCGTGTTATAATAAATTTACTCGTGGTAATGTCATTTTATCAAACTAATATGAATCGGAACTCTCTTAGGATGATTACATACCACATACCCAAAAATAATGAAATATATTGATATGCTACAAATACTAGATCTGATACTATTCCATTTTATATTCCTTATAATCTTCCCAGAAATATAGTCCACTTATCGACAGTGGTTGTGATGAATCTACCCGGACCATGAACCATAAATTTTACAAGAGTACAAAAGATCTTGAGAATGGTGTGAGAAAAACATTGTTGGATATAACAAATAGTGTCCCTATAATTTATGGAATTAAAAAGGTCATGTATATTTTCATACAATGATGATAAAACTAAATATTAAATTACAATAATAATAATAATAATACCACACCCACTGTTGTTACACAATCACCCAATGTGATGAATAATATTCTATAGAAATAGTAGGAATGTCTCTTTCCAAATAAAAATAAAATCATAAAGCTATTGGGGTGGTATTTTCAATTACTATATTGTCTAATCAAAAGAAATCTCAACTATTGTGGGGTACACATAGATACGAGGAATGTTCACCCCAACTGATATTTTATATACCCTATGGTATCTCTATCCAAGCCCAAAGTAGTGTATTCCAAATATAAGGGTATTCTATACCTATAATAATCAATAAATGTCAAGGTATAATGTGGCTACCAGAATCTCAACGAAATTATATCTTAATCACTATTTCAGAAAAATAAAAAATGAAATAAGTGAACATATTCCATATTATCTCACACCATTTAAATCTCATCGATTATATGGAGATTTTTTATGTTTGGGAGATTCATTCATTGATAGATTAAATATTGAACATGCGGAAAGTGTCCTTAGTCTTGAATTATCTCATCTCTCATATGTCCTAATAAAAATATAGATTAGAAAATGAATAATAAATATAGGGTTTGTGGACCATTGTAATTTTATCTAAAATATTCCTTGATCTAGAGTACAACATGATAACGTGTATGTGATATGTTGTTTGTGTCTATATTTATCTAAACCCTCATGTTTATGGACCCCACAGATACACCCATTAAGGACTACAATAAAATGTGGTTAAATTAGAAATTTATGGTGGGACATGACATCCATAGACAAATAAAATGCATGTGTCATCAAACCATGAATAGATTAGAGAAAAATGGATAATTACCCTATTCATGGGAATAATAATTGATTGGAAAATCATCCCTAGTTTATATCCATACAGAAAAGTGGAAATCAAATCCACCATCTTTAAATTAATATATAAATTTATATAGAATAAAATAACATAAATACACGAAAATAATGACATATCTATCCTCAGTGGAAAAACTATATATGAAAAGCATAATTATGTTGGAATCATTTCAGAGTCAATTTATGTCTTCCTATGTTGTCCCTCACCTTCCTAACTGATAACCATTTCCAAATCGGGTGTTTAATCCTATCTGTCATAGTTTTCAAAATTAGCGAGGAAAACAATCCTATTAAATTTAATAATATGGATCAAGGGAAATATTATCATTTTGACTTAATTGGAGATTTGAGATGGAATATTCAATATTACATGATAGATCATAAAAAACTATGGGGGGGGGGTATAAAACTCAATTAACAATTTTTAGATAATTCAATATAAAAATTTTTAAATGTATTTTAAACATTTAATAAGTTTTAAAAATGTTTATAATATATTGAAATTAATTAGTATATGAAGACTTAAAATTTCACTGTAGAAGTAGTAGAGAAAATGAATTCTTCAATAATTATTTAAATATGTTAGAACAATTCAATCTAAGTTGTTGTTTTGTTTTTTATTTGAATGTATAATTTTATATCACTTGAGATGATCCTGTTAACCATAATTGTTTCATTAAATTCGATATTTTTTTAGATAACCAAATGGTCCATCTATGTTATATTAAATTTATGAAGAATATTTGTTGGTATGAATTTGTATCCTTGATAAATGTATTAGTCCAAATAAATTTTAATTTTATTCATCAGCAATTATAATCATTTTTAAAAACATCATATCAAAAATAAATTTAGAAAAATATGTACATTACCATATTTCATATAGATACAATATTTTTTCAATTAAATGATCATACTAAAAATAAAAAATGTTTTGTTTTTTATTCACAATGAAATTTATTTATCTTATTAGTATATAACAAAAATAATGTATTCTTCTTGAGTCTAGTGTAATTATTTTCATACATAGAAAATGTTTACAAATTAATGGATAAAAAATAATACATTATATATGGATATTTTAAAAGTATTCCCAATGAAATTGATAATTAATCATGAAAATAATAAATGTAATGAGGTATATTTAATTATCTAAAATAGTGAATGTTTTAATTTCTTAAAGGATATGCCATTCAAAATAATATTTGAATGTAAAAATATATATTAATTTTCTTTTCATATCATAGTAAGAATAAAATTAGGAATTTAATTTTTGTAACTAAAAATGATGTATGTTTTACTTTATAATATATGTTTATTTTCTTGTAAAATATAATAAAAACAGTTAAATTATATTAAGTAAAATATTTAATTGAATGTGGTTATCGAGATGATGATATTAAAAATAGAAAAAGTGTTATATAAATGTTTGATGTTAGAATATTTTAAATTATTGTTGTAACATTATGTAGTTTGGATACGTTTAATGAGTTGAACATTATGAATAAAATTACTATATTTCAAAATTACCCAAACATTCAATCATTGAATGTGGTACGTGCTAAAGTGTATAATGTGATATTTTTTTTACATTATCACATTTATTTATGATATGAGTTATATATAGATGTAAAAAAGTAACACTTACCCAATATAGTGTTGAAAATGACACTAATAAATAATGTTTTTATATATTATGTGATAAACATGTTCATATATTGTTTTTTTAATTTTTATTGAAATTATCATTTAGATTATAAATTTTATCATATAAATAGAACTATCCATTTTATCTTTCGATCAATACTAATGTATAAACATATATATATTTATTTATTTATTTGTTAAAGTTTAATGATAATTATCCTCTACAATTATTCCTTTGAGTAATCCCTAATAGAAGTTCACCATGGAGTAATAAAGCATATTATAAAATGTTAATGTTAGGATAAATAGTAATTTCAGATAACGATATAGAATATAACCATGATGGCTAAAATAATGGTCTTTTTTATGCATTGGATGACCAACTAACAATACCATGTATAGTTTCATAGATTATTTCACTTATATTCATAATTTTCATGGGTTATATTTTATCCCCATTACCAAAGGATGAAAGAGTATCATGAATAAAAAACATCATACAATGAAACCTATATTATAAAATTCATTTCAACAAAAAAATCTAGAGGTTTCAAGGTATCATGCTCCTCAATTCATCATTTGTTACTCTACAGTGATGGTATGTTTACCCTCATACAATGATAAATTAATATTTACCTTAAATTAAAAAAAATGGAAGGAGTGTAGACTCATAGTTAGAATAAATATGATGTAAAAATATAATCATAGATAGATAATATGATATCCATATCAAGGAATAATAATCAAATGTGATGTTTTCAATAACATGGTAATTTTATATATAGAGAATAAAGAGCGAGTGAGCTGACTTGATGAGATTTAAATACTATATGTCCCATGAAAAAATGATGTCTTTTTAAAAAGTATTATATGAGATTCCATGATTTTATATGATGTTAACAAGTGGAAATAACGAAAGAGTTATATATGTTTTATGGATTCTATTAAAAAACCCATTATAGCTTGAGTAACATAGATAATTTTATAGATTCCTTTTATTTACATAAATTTATAGATATGTAAATTCATATATGTTGTATAAATTATTAATCCATGTGGAGTAATATTGTTTTGGGTGAATTAATGGGTAATTAGTTTGACATTGAGATATACTCTAATAATGTATTACAGTTAAATTCATAATTTTTATGATATTAACAAGTTATTATATGTGATGTTAATCACATTAGATATAATAAAAAACCTTCCAAAATTCTACATAGAAGGTATCCAAAATTCCATGGATATTATCTTATAGGTTATCATATTAAATATTAAATAAATGTTAAATGAACAATGTATTTAAAACATGAGTGAAACTATGAAATTATTGGGATACAACATAAACAGAATATTTATATATTTTATATTATAATATATGATGATTAAAATTATTATAAAATGATACATATCCATAAAAATAGTATTGAAAATAAGTACATATCTTATTTGAGTTGTTTTATATAATTTAAAGGAAATTTTAAAAACATATACATGCATCCCATGAATATAATTATATTTCATTTAATCTATATTTATTATTTATTAATGTTTTACCTAAATAATATATACAGTCATAGAGTGCAACTGGTTGTGTTGTACATCATCGAGCATACAACACATTGTAGGTGGGTGACCACTCTCTCAAAAGGGGTATTATTTAATGGTGAATTTTATATGATAGAATAAATAAGTGATCAAATGTATATTATGAATTTGTTCACTAAGGAACAAATTCTTTTGATAAATCACATTTTTTAAAACACATAATGATTATAGAGAATCCTGGAGATTTATATATATACTAAATAGAAATATTGTAGAAATGTGGATGTGTGTAGTTCTTTGTCAATACCCTTTGATCCATAAGCTCTCATAATTCTTATCCTTGATATAAATAGACATTAACACATCATTTTATTATATGTAATAATTTTTCAAGCATAGAAACCATTCAATCAGTCAATTGATTCTTCAGTTATTGATATAATGAATATATGGGTGTATTCAAAGCTGTTATAATAGATGATTTATTAAAATTTATAATTTATAAATGTTTTGCATTGCCTATTTTATATGTATTTTAAATATGTTATTCATGGTGATCCTAGGTTGTATTTATACTCCCTTCCACTATTTGGGTTTAATAAAATGTCTCAAAGTCATCCTATTGATGTTGATTTCCATATATTCTATTATAAGATGGAGATATGTCTAACTCTTTTCTCATCATTTATCTTATATTTGAAATGTTATAGAACACATTTAGAGAAAATGAATCATCTAATTATGATTGATGAACCAAGGATAGTGTACATCTTGTGGAGGAATGATACATCTATGGAAACATAGTGATCCTTGTAATTTTTACTCCTTTAATGAATAAAATATATAAATTTTCACAGTAAATGTATATAGGAAATTTTATGTTCTTTATATAGATGATGATATTATAAGATTTATTTGGATTTAATGGGTTTGTTATACTTTTACTTTTCATTATATTATCTCCCAAATCTTAAATGTTATACAATATTATTTTTTAAAAACCTTATGTTTGGTTACATATACAACATATAACACTAAGCATTTCTATGAAATGAAATATTATAATTTTATTACTATGATAACAATGTTATTGGATTTTCATGTCTTCATATAGTTAAAAAAATTACTAAATTTATATACAGTTCGTAATAAATAAAAAATTTCAGATAAATTCATAAAAAATATAGTCTTAATTTTGATAAAGTCAATATATTCATCATAATATTTTATATTGAAAAAAATATTTCCATCTTGTAATGATTATTAATAATAATTTTCAACGTTTTTAATAATTACCTAATAGAAAATTATATTTTTTTAACAAAACATCAATTTTATTGTATTTTGAATGGTTGAGATTTATAGAAAATAGTATCTTTATTATTACAAGTGATGAAATAATTATTTTTATTGATAAAATTATTTTTTTTATGGATTTGAAAATGTTCAATATAAATAAAATTTAATGTTATATTATTTCTGTTATATTTCATGAATCAATATATGATCATTAAAATCAATTATATGAGTTGATTTTGTATTTAAAAATTTTATTCATAAAAGAAATTTTTCTAAAACAAACATTTCTGTTGTGTTCTTAATCTTCATAGTAAATTAATTTATTACACATAAATACATTTAATACTGAAAATTTACTTTCATATTTTGAATTAGCATGGTCAAATCTTTTAAAAATTTATCCTTTACATTTAGTCACTATGAATTTTAATACATTGAGATTGATGTTTGTAACAATTTTTGAACAATTTTAGGAGAAATGTAATAGAGAATGAATGAGTGACAGAGTAGGATGATGTATATCACATCCAAAATTCTGATTTTATTATATCTCATCTTTGGGATGGATTGTGAACGCACTGGTAGAGTAGTTAGTTTCAGAGTAGATCATTGGTAGGTCAAAAAAATCAGAGGAAATATGAGGTGGCACATTGAGCTAGTAGTCATATTTTCAATTTTCATCCAGAGCATATGGTATGTATATTTTTTAAATAATTAATATAAGTTTTAATTTAAATAGTTTATTTTATAATCATATAGGAAGTATCCCATCCTGATATTATGGATTTTTACATTTATATGGGGATATATAGTTATCTGGCGACTGGAGATTTTATAGGTTCTCGCCAACGTCAGATTGTGGTCAGTATAATTTCTTTTTGAGTACTAAATTTATATTCAAATAATTATTTAATTATTCTTATTATAAATTTCAATTCATGGAGTCATATGATGCCACAATGTATCAGAAACAATGTGATAATCAACCAATGATTGATGATCAGACTAGTTCCCATCAAATTGTTGAGGAATCCTGGATTTAGGTGATCCATTATGCCTTCATGAAACACTGAGATGTCGGTATCATCTCTAGATTGATGCTTAGGTGTTATTATGGAATCGCTGGGATGAATGCATATAGTATGATAGGATCTCGTAGAGAGTAATCATTATCTTCTCCAGAGTCTGAAGTGCTACTGCGAGGTCTATGTGAGTATATAAAGTGCATGTGTAGGGAGAAAGAAGAGTTGCATTAATGGAAGCACTTATAGGAGGAAGAGCTCTGATGACAACAGAATGAGCAATAAGAGAATCATGATGAGATGTGTCAACAGAAGAATCAGTAGGATCAGGACTAGATGGAGTACCTGTGACATACGACTCATTGTTTATCGATTGACATCCCTCTACCATCTCCCACAGGTCCTCCAACTCCTCTAGAGGACCCTCCCCATTAGTGATGTATTTATTTTTTATGATAAAACATTTGAATGTAATTTTTTGTATTGTTATATATTTAATGTTTTAATTAGTTCATTTTTTTATTTGTGTGAATATTAAATTTTTCTAATATTTATTTAAAATACTTATTAAATTTTAGATACTTATTATTTATTTTTTTATATTTTAGAAAATATTTTTCTTTTTATTTTGTTACAAATTTAAAAATTATTATTTTACTAATATTAATAAGGATTTTTTATTTTATTATATTATTATAATCTTGATTGTTTTATTTTACTTTACTAATATTAATAATATTATTTCACTTATATTTACATTAATTTTAATATTATTTTATACAATTTATTTTTTTATTTAAATAAATATTTTGTAATGGGCCCCATTAGAAAAAAATTATTTTAAAACAAAAAAAAATATTATTTAAGATGAGTAGATGGTACATTGGAAATAGTATTCGTGACTGGCCATCAAGATATTTATTTAAAAAAACATGAGGAATAAATTTGTGATCGTACTATAGCCTGTCAGAAATAGTTCATTTTTGCGATGGTTCATTGTAAATAATAAAATTTGCAAGGCCTTTTTTGTACTGGGTGATTTTTGATGGGTCCCCATCAAAAATAATCTGTTAAAAATAATGTTTTTTTGTAGTGTTCCTTTCCCCAGGTTAGGAAGAAATGATTAATATAGGGATTCACTGGTAATAGTACTATTTTTTGAGACACTGTGGGAGATTTTAAATATACTTCATAAAATAAAAAGATTGTACATGTAGTCAATAATTATAATAGGAATTTATTATTCTCTCATGGATAATAATCCTTAGAAATGAATATTAATTTTTTAAGATGTAATATCTACGTTTGAAATGTTAAGGTCACTATACCAAACATAAAATTGATCCACGAAAACATTACAAGTATGTACCCAATATATATCATTTTCACCTTGACATTTATATATAATCCTCAAAATTATAATATATCTTGATAAAAGGAAGCTATATAATTTCAAAGGGTTATTAAATCTCGTCGACTCTTTAATAAATCTCAAAATAATACAAGTTCCCAACATTCCACATTCATTGTTCTGTAACCACCTATAGAACCACAAAAAAAACTAATCCAATCAATTCCTCCCCATTATACCTAGCCCCTATGTCACCCCAATGGGTTTTACATCAGTCAATATTACATAGCTAATTCATCAATTTTTTTTAATAACAAAAATAACACAATGATTCCAAACCCTTAGATAGGATAGGGTGTTTCTTTCTATTATATAATTATCATTCAATTGATTGAATCATGAGGTTGTTTTCATTTAAATCATTAGCATTACTCAACCTAGATATAATCTAATTAAAATGATATGGTGTCCTATATATTTTATGAAACATGTAAGAACATCACTAGATATTATATGCTATATGTGACTTAGAAGGAAAATCACTCAACCATATTATCATAACAACATTCTAAGATGGTTTCATTATAAATAATTATTCACCCTAAATTTCACCACGTCATAATACTTTGAGTAATGTGAACATAATAAATAGTATCCACTATCTATAGTGTTCTCAAAATCCATCCATCCATATATCTCAAATTCTATACAAGGATGATGATGCATATCAATGAGCCAATCCAAAAATTCAATAGTCATGACGAATCCAAATAAAAAAATTAATAAACACAAATTTAATAAGATATTGGACTTTTTACTAAATAAAATTGTTGACTCAGAAATTATACCTATAATAGATCATGTAGATACTATAGATAATAAAAATTAATGACCATTTATGAAACAACACATCATTATCCTTCAGTAACCTATCACAAATCCTAAGAAGATGTATGCAAATTATTTTGGGGTCATAATCCATGTATAATATAAACCTTCACTTACCATTATATTGGTTATATCACCATATTGAATCATCCCATTCTCCAATATCATTTTATCTAATGGAATTTATCATACCATTCGAAATCATTAACACATGTATATGGAATGTCCCCTGTATCAAGCTTATAACACTATATAATTTCATATCAATATGAACTGCCAAGTATTCACATGTCAAGGTCACAATCCTCCCTCAGGTACCATAACTTCATCACTAATAATCAATGGAGAAATAATAAAAAAATTTCACCCATATGGGAAAATTTTATCTCACCATATGTCTTAAATTTAAACATCATCACTATGATCATCAATTGATTCTACAAAATTTATCATCTAATGATCAGGGATCAAAACAAATTATCCATCCATAATGATTTATTTATAAGAATATATGGAATCTTTTATTACATAACACGATCCACATCTTTTATTTATACCTTTCATATATTTTCTCATACAAGGAAAACTTTTTTAAGGTTTCAATCAACAATTTATACCCACAATTCAGTATTTGACTTAAAAAAATTTTATCCTTCCCATAGAGGAATCAATTATTCCACCCTAATAAAAAGGATACCATAATAACCAAATAGAATTAAAAAGGGTTAGAATAAAGAAATATATCTCAATATTCCATACTCACTCTATATCATAAGGGACTAACACTATTAAGGAATAACACTATACCAACCCAACTGATATTAAGAAATGTAATAAATACTTATATTTTTAATCTTATAAATTACAAATTTGTAATAAACCATTCCATATATATGCTTATAAAAGTATAATCTTATTTTAATTTATTATAAAATTATTAAAAAATTATAGTTTTTGATTATTTTATTAATACTAAACCTTATTATAATCAAGGTTCTAAACTAGTTTTTGGAATATTAATTTCATGTGATTCCAACATTCCAAAATTAGTTATCAATGAAAAACAAATATAATTTTAGTCTTTGAGAAAGACCACTAAATAAAAAATTTGAAGACATAATACTTAGTATAGTTGAAGAATATCAACTATATTAGTGAAAACAAAAAACAACCATCCCAACTCTAAGGTAAAATTTTGTTTTTCCTTAATTAGATGATGAATAAAAACATGACCTAAAGCCTAACCCGTCTTCCTAGTACCATATACCTCAATATAATATTATAGTATTCCATAGTCTATTAACAAATGATTAGGGTCAATGTAATAAAATAGATATTATACCCTTTCAGGTATATGTATTGATAAAATAAAATGAAATAAATATTATCATTTTTTAAAAAATATGTATAAAAAAGAGGTAACATCATATATTAATTTCAAAAATGAATAATTAACAACTCCTATGTTTCAAAAAAAATCATTAAAAGTAATCTCATGTGTATTTATATATATATATTAATATATGATCATATTAGTATATCACATAAGAAACAACGTAAAACTATGAAATTACTAGACATGAAAAAGATTATTTTTTTGAGTCCATGATCAGTCCCATATAATAGATCATTCAAATATCTATAGAATATTCATTGATTAAGGTGTCGTATTACCTACATCGAAGATGAACAATAATGTCCACTTTTGTGCAAGGAAACTGTGAATGGAAAGAGTAGAGCTCAATATTCTACCACGAATGGGGCCTCTAGCATGTAATGAATAAGACTGTTTATGTACACCATGAAATGACTGTGGTGAATCTTAATAAGAAATATAAATAATTAAAAGTATTTCACAACCATGGGTGACACACTGTCTCTTAATTTGATTAAAACCTACATCAGTCAATATATGGGTGGTTTTTATTATATCACCACAATTACTACATCTTATTTGAGGTGAATTAAAAATATTGTACGGTCTCAAATAATTGTTTCATGAAAACCATAGAATAATAAAATTACCAATATAAACCTGAATTATATATATATGATCTCATCTGTGTGAGATCATGGCCTAAGATAAATTCAATTTAATACCAATGGATTGATGGTTCTAGGCCATATAAATCTCATATAAATGGTATCTCAATCATAATAACCCATAAATAGATAAATAAAATAAGAATACATTTTGTATATAGTCTAACCAATATAAATCTAAAACATTGAATTTAAATAGTAGATGAATGTGAAAAGTGAACCATAATCTAGATTTTTATGACCAATGAGAATGTATACCACGTAAAACCAATATTTATTTCACCATTAATATTGATCTAAATCTAAATAAAAAATTATAAGTGGCACTAAATCATAATGTTCTTATCTCAAAAGAATTTCAATCTTGACTAAATCATCAAAATTATAATGGTAGTGAGGAAAAAGGAATATATATATCATAACCCATTGGCTTCTTAGCCCATTTCCTTCTCCCAGTGTGGTTTTCTATATCACATGGATAAATAAATTTTAGGGATGTGAATAAAATCCCTAGTAAAATATCATTCATGTGGTATCATGACTTTTGTAATTTTTCAAAACAAGATATAACATACTTATCCACATAAATTCAAACTAAAAGGGGATGCATGCAATGTTTCAACATTAGATAATATAATTCGGAATATCCCTCACCTAAAAGATATAAAAAAATATATTTTAATATCTTCCTATACCATAAATAAAATCACAATATGTTAAATCTAACAACATTCTAAAAAATTTATAATAAGAGCACACTTAGTTTTTCATCTCATCTAAGACACATTACGTATAACTTGGCTAGTCCTCACCCAACTAACTTATATCAATATTTATAATTAATTTATAACCTACTTTTTCACTACATAAAGTAAGATATATGATCACCCACCCATTACATCAGATATATAATCCCATAGGGATCACAATGATTCACTACTGATTAAATTTGTTCAATAATCACGCCTACATCAAATTATCCACGAATCTCTAAAACAAGGGTGGCCAAGGGAACCATTTTTAGGACCTATATATCATAGTATACATGGGTTTCACCCCGTATGTTACATTTTAATTCATATCAATAATATAATTTACACCACATATCTTTTTGTGGAAATTTTGTATATTTTTTTCAAAATGGGATATCCATTAAAAAACAAATTTCAAACTCTTTCTCCCAATTTGTTAAGAGATAGTCAATGTAATTTCCCACAATGACCATTATTATGGAAAAACATGTCTACTTTCAATGAGTGAATGGTAACCTAAAAAAAGTTCTAATCATTTTAAAATAACTCAGGGGATTCCACATTTTTTCTAGAGTATAAACACTAGTACACATTAATTCAGTTACATGGATATCAACAAACATGGAATCAATAATATCATTAAGATAATCCCACAGTACACTAGATTCAATTAACAAACATATTTGATTCAAATAAAAACAATGAAATTATGTTTTAGGTTAATCAGAAATTAGAGAAAAAAACCAACATCACACATCGTGAAAAAATTGAATAAACCTTAGTATTATGATAGAGATCAGTTAACTAAAAATATACCTAACCCATCATTAATATAATAACCACTATCTTATAAGATCATACAATCATGACCATTCTCCACTAACCATAATCCATCCTTAAAAGGTGCTAAATATATCATATATATAGATTAATTAATTATAGCTCAATCATAATTATTTTACATAGTAAATTTAAATTAATTTGAATAAAAAATACTAAGGAATTACACACTAGATATCATAGAAATAATAAAACATCATCAAATGGAGTGTGGTCCATAGCCAACACCCACCCAAAAAACCATTTCACAAATACCAAACACCCTAAATTTATTTTTCAATTAATTACATTAATATTTAATTAGAGAAACATGAAATATTAATGGATCTACAATAACATATAAAAAACCACATTTAACAATAATAAAAAATAATCTTAGGGTATCTTTTATCCAATCAACCATAAATCCCCATAATCCCAACTCAATTATTCCAAAACATTATTTTATTTGGTAACCTTAAAATAACTCCGATGTAGTTTAATTTGTAATGAAAGGATGTGATAAGTAATAGGGGATGAAAATATGTAAAAACACCAATAATCAATGAAATAGAAACCCCAAATATACCATAGTTAATGATGTATCAAGAAGGGGATTATGAGAGTCGGGGTTGGCTCCCCATTGTGGGTTTGATTCCCACAATAATAAAAACATGAGGAAATATAATGCTAGTAAACAACAATACATGTTTTTCATTAAAAAAATATTTGTGTGCACTTCTCTAGTTTGTGGCCCAAATTAGTGGTATTTAACCCAAAAAACAACCATTGAGTACCCAGTTCAACATAATATGATACATGTAATCCATATACAACCAACATCCAACATCAATTATCCACTGACACTCCAAAAAATGCATCAAACATCGTCCATCGGAGATTCCTCATCATAGGAAAATGATAAAACATTTAAAAAAAATTAATAATGATATATAAAATTATGGTTAAAAATATCTAAAACATTCTCCGGTTCCAATAATATCAAAATGAAGCTTATTTTTTATACCAAAAATATTGGTGGGTGGATTTATGAAAAACTAAACTGAATATTTTTTTCCTAATAAAACAACTATTTAGGGGTGGTTACATGTAAAATAGTACTCTTACCACTAAAATAATATTATAAATACAGAAAATAGTAACTCATATAATACATTACTCATTATAATTCTACTATAATAAAGCATGATCATATTAGTTTCACTACAATTTGTCAACTAGAAACTCTCACATGGTAAAGGTATTAATTTCAATAATTTGGATGGTACATTATACTAAGGAAGACACATATAAAAAGATTTTGATATACATTATTATTATATGATAAATATATATCACCAAATAAATGGTTTAATTGGATGTATAACTCTCATATTGAATCATCTATAAGTACAAAAGTCAGGAAACAATATGAATATATATTTACTATCAAAAGACAGTAAAATAATTTGGTTGACATGTTCACTATTAAATGAGGTCCCACCTATAAAAAAACAAAACTCAACGTATTCTACCCACATTAATTATATTACAATAGATATATAGAGATGAAGATTTAATTTTTAAAAAGACATCATAATAAGAAAATTTGAGCATAATATTCATGTCAAATCAAATAATTCATGATATCTAATATCTAATATTATAAAGTCATCCTATTAAAAATATATTGTTCAAGGAATATCCCCTAAATAAATATATTTTACTTACCATAGTAATAAAAGTAACAATTCATTAATCATTTATGTAAATCCGCTCGGTCATCTGAATTACTAAATGATTCCTTCTCAACTAGGTGAATTCAACAAATTCTTGGAGATGGGTCCCTACCAAACAGTAGAGACACAAGTATTTCTAATTCATAATGAATGATATTAAAGTCCTCCCACACTATTGGAAAAGGTTATTCAAGTATAATAATTATTTTCCATTACATATTTCAGAGGACTTATATTTGATAATCTTGATTTTCAATCGACTACGTGTGAGTCATTTGTTGAAAAAGCTTCATTCCAATTTGTAGATGAATTTTAAATGCATGGCCATTTTCTTGGTTCTTGGGTTGGTTATAATTTATCTTCAATAATTATCCTTTATTAACAAGTCAATACTAACATGGACTTATAATGTTTCGTGGAATGTTTTCTACTGGATTCTCAACAAATGCACATCCATGTTTTTTATGAATAATAACATGAATTGTCTTCACTATGAGATTCATATATCATTCAATATTTCGGGTTCTTATATTTCCCAATTCCCTTCTATGTATTTGATTCACAGTGATACTATAATATCTCTAAATTTTGTGTGATTTTAGGATCTACATTTTCACATCCATTTAACATTGATGTTGAATCCTTTTAGTAATTATTTAAAAAAAATTATGATTCTTATACACACATACTGATGAATCCAATCCTACCTAGAAAATAGATATTCCATGATATTATTATACCCATCAATGACTTATTCATTTTAATATAATGTGGGAATTGTTGAAGGAAAAATGTTTTTTCTGATTCATTGTTTTTTATGTCAATTTTTAATGATTTAATGGGTAAGGGTTAAAAAACATCCATAAGAGTTCTCATTCCATTTTAAGTAGCCCAAATATCTATGAAATTATTAACTAGTTGGGGGTAAATATTAAATTAAAATAATATGGAATCAGCAAAAATTATTAGATTTTTTTTAATTCAAACATAACAACAGATTATTGTGAGTGTGGTGTTCAAATAGATTAGGCGAAAAAAATATACAAGACAACCATAATTTTTATAGAAGTTCAATTCACTATATTTTAAGCAAGTTTAATCATCAACCACATAGAAAATTTTAATAGGGATTTTACCTACTTATGTAGAGAGAAGAAAAATACCAATATTGGTACAGACATAAAACATTTTTTATTACATGGGGTAGACATGGCCTTTATATTTTTTAGGTAAATATAAAATCATATGATTTTAAAGGATTATCCCAATCCTATCAATATTTTACTAGTGTAGAAATAACCTTGTGAACATGAATTTGGTAAGTGGACCATATTTAGAAATAACCATATTATAGAAGTATGACTACTTGGAGAATCATTGAATTCTATAAACATCATCAAAAGTAAAAAAAATTATCTATAATATTATAATGTTTCAAAGATGAACCGATGGTGCTGATCTATAGTCTTCATCTCTATAGAGAGTAATTGGTGAACAAGGATGAATTTGTAAAATAAAAAGTTTCTTATGAAACTACTATAATGAAATAATCTATATACAAAATAATGTTCCTTTCTATTACTATCACTCTATTATCCTTGACTTTTATAGGACAAATCCTAACAGCTATTATTATAAAAAGGAAATCATTGAATTTTTCTCCCTAAAGATGTTTCTAACAAATTCATTATATATACATATATAACAAATAGTTATAAATAAAATGGAAATATAAAAAGGTTTATGTTTTATTCACATTTTAGGAGATGTGTTGTTCTTCCAATTGAGTGATAATATCATGATTCCATGAAAATAGTATGCTTCATAGAAGAAACTATATATCATATATATATTTGATTTAAAGGATTCATTAGAATACAATATAGAGGAAAATAATAATGTAGTGTAATGGTAACTTATTACATTCAAATCATGTGTAATCATAAATGTAATATTTTATGAGGTTAAATTAAAATTAAAATACTTATGTAAGTGTAACAAAAACGATTTTTATGTGTAAGGAATAATAAATCAATTAACATAAGAGTTAAAAAACTATATACGGGTAACTAGAATATTATGATAAGGGTAAAAAGAAAAATAACAAATGTAACTGTAACTACTTCACTATGTAATGGAATATAGAACAATACAATGCCTATATAAGGTTGTTTTGTAGTCTAATAATGTTAATGTATATCACATGTATGGGTAAACAACACCTAGTGAGGATATGTATATACCTACCCATAAACATACAGAAACACAAATACATATAAATTGGTATTTATAATGAATAAAGGTAACTAATAATTAAGTAATGGGAGGGAAAATTTTATAAATCATATATATATGTAACAATAATTCTACATAAGGATATAATAGTATTATAAGAACTTGAGGGTAATAATTTAATTAATTAAGGGTAGTTAAATATCATTTGTACATACATAATGGAAACAAGTGATTATATAAGGGTATTGTGTGACTTCTAATATTTAAATTATGGTTAAGGGATGTATGTAAATCTTGTGTATGGGTTAAGGGAAACACACATATGGGTATATAATAAGAAATAAATAATATGAAATGTTATATAAGTAATTTTAAGAATCAATTATTTAATAGTATTAATATATTAAATGATACTAAAAATTAATGAACAAACAAAATAATAATTAAATTCGGAAATATTGTTATAAAAATAATATTCTATGAATAATTTTAATTTTAATGATATAATAAGTAATATTTTAATTGAAAAAAATTATTTCATTAATATGTCATTCTAATTATTATATAAAAAATGAAATGAAAAATAATAGAAAATAGAATAATTTTTTGAATTATTGAATAAAATTAATACATTAATCTAGATAAAATCATTACTGAATTTTCAGTAGTGGATTATGAGTTTATGAAAATAATAAAACTCAATTTTAAACACTACAATTTCTTAACACATATATTTTACCCTATTTTATTAATAATTAAATTAACATCTAATCTAAAAACATCGAAATATTCCCATATTTTGAAAGTTAACAAAAGAAAACAAAAAATTCATTTTTTAGAAAATTATTTCACTATGATAACATCTAAATAACCATTTTATATAGATATATGAGATTATTATTGAATAATTAATTAGGTATAAAAGAAAATAATTCTACAAATATAAAAAATAATTTAATACTCAAAATATTTTTAGATATTCTTATAGTGGAAAAACTATCAACAAGACATGAAAATTCATACATAAAATAAATACATAATTTATAAATTAATAGAGGATCAAAAATCAATAATCAAAACCCCCATTAGTAGAAAATAATTTATAGAAATTTACCCAAAAAACCTAATAACAAACTGACGGGATAATGTACTACAAGATTGAGTATAAATATAAAAAATTGACTATATTACACAATTTAATACTTTAGTGGAAAAATATCCTTAAATAGATTCAATTAAAAATAAACATAAAAAACATTTCTGTATAAAATAGAAATATTAATAATTTATAATATAAATTCCACCTTAATTGATGCATCTGATTCAAAAATATTCTTGAATTTTAAATATATTTTCTATATAAAATAGAATATTATAAATATCCTAATATGATAAAAATATATAATACTAATTTAATTAATCTATATAGTGAAAAAAAAATTAATACAAGACGACATTCCATATTTTATAATATACATTGAATATTCATGTTTCACGTAATAACAAAACATACATATGAATGTAAAACATATTAAGAACCATTGGATTTGAGTAAAATCCTTTGGGAACCCATGATGCAATTTTTCTCCCTCAAACCAATGAAATAAATTGATAAAATACTTATTTATCTCAAACCGTGTTACCATGATTCCAAAAATTATCTAAATGATATTGACCAAATGTTCAACAGATAATACAAGTAACCATTGAAACCTAAACATTTTTACTCATCACAAAATTAGTATTAAATGTCCTTGGAAACTATTTTTTTATAATTATTTTTCATTATTTAGATTATAAATTGAAAAATTCTTATAATAAATCTCATTATATTTCACAAAACATGATAGAGATGATTCTATATTAAAAAATATTTTTAGTATTTTCATTCATTATTTTTAAAATTTAAAATTAATCTAATTATTGTCCTTATATAATGAATCTTAATTTTCATTGTTTGTTTGTTTTTTGGTCCTTTTGCTTTCTTAATTTCTTCTAGATGATAGACATGTCAAATAAATATTATTTTAATCTCATTTCAGGATTTTTATCATTCCTAGAAATTTAATATTTATAACTTTAATTAGAAATTATTGATATCTCATTAAAATTTAATTTAATTTCTATATTATTTAATTTATAAAATGATAAATATTATTATTATCAATATTCATTTACATAGTTTTTTCGTTGTTGATATTCCTCAAATTAGTTTTTCATGAAACATTGTATATTTTAAAGAAGCCTATTCTAATTATTCATTATATTCTTTTAATTCCATAAAACCCAAATATTCATATTCTATTTCATCACCATAACATAAATTATATTTATATATTGTTAAAAATTATAACCTTGAATAAAAATAGATACCCTTAATAATTGTGATTAAATTATTTTGATACCTCATCAGGAGTACCCATCAGAGAATGATTTCCCATTTTCATTTTACTTCATGATTCCATAATAATTATGACAGACTCTTAGTACAAATATATCTACATGATAATGTTTATGAATTTCACACTTGTTTTTATTATCACTAACATAATTATCCTATTTTTATTAACATTATTTAGTATTGTTAGGATTCTAGTGTTCATAAAAAATAATCCTTGAATAATAATTAAGATAAATCACAATAAATTCTTCATATTATTATTTGATCATCCATCCCTTTAGGTTTGTTTCTTCTTCAAATAATCATACAAGAATTTTTCATAGTTATTTAAATCATTATATTTCTCCTTAGTATATTCCCATCCGCTTCAATTATAAGATTTAGAAGTAATATTTTTATGTGATTTATGTTATACATCCTTTTTCTATAAATAATCAGCAAACTTATTGTTTAATTACTACTCATATTGAATAAAATATATTATTAGATAATGTATAGTAAATTGAGTGAAATCATTACATTCATTGATTGAAACATTCGTTGAGATCGAATTTTTTTAATATTCATATATTATTTAAATAATCTATTAAATATTAATCTTACCCATGATTGAAAATATTTAATTCATTATCTTGGTAAAATAGTTGTACATCTAAATAATGTTCTCATGATCATATATTATGAATTCATGAAATTCTGCATAATATATTCCTAAAATGGTTTTTTTCTACTAATAAGTTCCATATGGAGATAATTCTAATTACCTCATAATAAAATTTTCATTTTCATGATGATATAATACTATACATTTTTCTACAAAAAACAATAAATTAAATGTAACATTTTTTTAAATCCATACTTATTCAGTATCATCATATCAATATTATATACTTGAATTTAATTTACGTATTTTAAAATTATTATTCTAAATAATTTGATTTTATTTTCAAATTAATGTAAAAAATATTTTTATATGATATTTCCCATATTTATTATCACTTCATTAAAATGTGGTGTTGTAAGAGGATGAAGCAATTCATTTCTCTATCATGAATTTTGAAATAAAATATTACATTACATTAAATTATAAGTATAACATTTTATTGTCATAATAAAAATAATATCTGAATCAAGAAAAAGAAAATAATATATCATTTTACAGAACCTCCATTAATACAATTTATTTAACAATATATTAATAGATTGATTGAGAATAAGAGGTATGTTGTTTCTTATGATACATTTTAGATTTAATCAAAACTATAAATGTATTATTAATTAAATATCATTGATATTTTATTATTATTTTGGTGTAATAATATAATTGAAACTAGGAAAAACAACATAATAATTACACATATATTTTTTAATATAGTTTAGTTGATCATATAAGATCCTATAAAACATATCCATATACTATAACACAACAATAGAATTTCTACCAACTAAAATAATGATTATGAACATGAATTTTATAGGTTCATAATTCATACATAGTCAATTAAACATTAATAAAAATATTTTTTCTATTTGTGGTCACATGTAACAAAACACTGATTTTATAGATAGAGCCCTACCTAATCCATCGTTAACAGTTGAAGATATATACTAGTAAACTGCCTTTTGAGACATATGAGAATAAATATATAACACCTTGTGAAATAGATAAAAAAATTATTATACCATTTAATTATATATAATTCTAAATATATAATAAATGAAAAAGATAATGTTATAAGGGGTCGAATAAGAAAATATTGTATATATTAGTGTCATTTGGCCCTTTAGAAATTGATACCTGGTCAAAAATATATTTGGAAAACTTGAAATGTCCCATCATTCCATGACAATTAATCTATTAAATTAGTAAATGAGATTATTATCCACTATTATATATATGATTACTTTTAATTTTATATTCTGAACCATAAGAACAATTATTCTTTAAAAGATATCTGACAAATATTCAATATGATGATGTTTTGAAAATATTCATTGCATATTAAAAATCAATTGTATGAAATAAAATGGAAATATGTTACCATTGAAGTAATATTCCATGTGGATGGAATGATGTGTGGTGTCGTTTGAGAGAGAAGATCGTATTTCCATGGAAATATTCCTATTCATAAATTTTAGTATATATCATATGTTCTACATGTAATAGTATATATAACATCTCAAGTATGTAACGAATAATAAATTTTCATATCTATGTCTCTTTGTGAATTAGATAGAGTTTTAGAGGCTTAAAATGAAAATAAATCCAATCTTAATCACAAAATACTATAATATTTTTAAAATATTGTTTACCTCCTTTTGAAGGAAATTTTATATATATATATATATATATTTTGTCAATTTTATAAGATCTATTTTTCAAAATAAACTTATTCTTTAGAATTGGGAAATTTATATTTACTTTGGATAAATTTTTTGTATTTTTTGACAATGATCATTTTTAATGAATAGTAAAAAATACTGCATTTTATAACAAAACTGTGTTTTCATCTAAATTAATTATATGGTTACATTATCTTTTTTATTGGTTTTAATTTTTAATTAGAATTTATTTTTACCATTTAATCGAATGGTGGTCATTAGATTTTATTTGACTTTGAAATTGGACATAAACATTCGTGAGTTATTTGATAAGTATTGTTTCTTAATGACACGCTATTTGTTTTGACAACAGGAATTATTGTTAAAATAATTACTACAATTTCTGTATTTATAATTTAGTAAAATGGACTCCATATTAGGAATCATAAGTTCCAAATTATGAAATTATGACCTTTTTTTGGACAATATGAATAGTAACGACGGTAATTATCTTTAATTATCTAGATTAATTAGTAATCAGGTAGTTAATGGAAAAAAAATAATAATATCACAATAATATAAAATGACCCCAACATGTGTACACATTGTATTTTTTGAGTTATGGCCGACCATGGGAAGTTTTTACCAAACTTGAGTGACCATGGAGTCACATGGGTGTAATAGTGACATTTGTGACATTATTTTTAATGGGAAGAGAAATATAACAAAGGTTTGTATATCAAAAGTAAAATAATTTTTTTTTAAAATAATTAATCTCGTAAACTATAAATAGTTTTTGGAAATATAAAAAGATTTAATAAATCATGGTAGTTTTTTAAAAAAATATATAAACTAAATAAATAAATTCATTTATGACACCATGATGATGTAGTGATTACCTCATTAATGAACGATTTAAATAAAATGAAAAGATAAGGTAAAATCAAAGTGTTACACTTATCAAAAACCTATTGTATTAGTAGATTTAGAACCCTTATCACCTTATACTCAAAATATATCATTCAGGAACCTTTAAGATCCTAAAATCATTTTATAATAAAGTAACATTTCAAGACATTTCAAAAGTGAACCTCCTCCCTCTTATAAATGGCCCCCACCTCTACCCCCTTACCCTCACCTCTAAAGCCCTTGGCTCATTCAAACTATACTAATATTATCGCTACACAGCCCTATATTACTTATAAAATCCTCACATTGGGCATAAGTCTTTCCAACAATGCCTTTTTCTCAAATCAAAAAGTGTTACCCGAATTAGAGGTAATGTCTTCCCTCATGTTCCTTCCCTTTATTTTCCATTTTCACTCACCAATATATTATTATTATTTCATCCCATAATAAAAAAAGTATCCTCAATACACTAGAATTTTTTTATGATAATGATTCTACCAACACTTACACACACCTCTGTCTAATGGTTAAAAATCATACTGTTTCTGTGGGTGGCGAATTACTGCCTCAAGAAACGATGATTGTTCAATATTTTTTTAACACATTTCATGGAGGAAATTATGATGTGACTCGTTTATGACAAATATGGAATTTATAAAGAATATAATTAATGAACATATTTTACCTATATAACACATATATTATACTAGATTTATAATATATATATGTCTCATTTATTTTTAATTCCTTTAATATGACAATGAAATTAAAGTGGCATTCATGCGTACATACGGCCTACCGTCTCCATGAATGGTGCATTTCATTTTATTATCTCCAAATGTTATGAAATAGTATAAAATGAAAATATACTAGATATATATGATATTTAAATCATTAATACCATTCTGGAGATGATGTACATATAACTACATGGGCAATTCTTTTCAAACAAGTTCATTTATGACTCATGTACCGAAAAACGCAAAAATGTATGATATGAACTCACATAATTAAATAATTATTATAACATGATAATATGTGATATTAATTTGAATAATAAACATTAAAGGAAGTCCTTAATATATTATAAATTGACCTATGATTATTATTTAGGAATTTAAATAGCGAACGAGAAAAAGTCAGACATGAGGTATGGGACTTCATCTCAATCTCCTTTCATTGAGGCATACATCAATTTATATACAACCATAATTAATTTTTATTATAATAAAACAATTTTACTTTTAATTTCATTTAAAAGATATATTTTTACCTGAAGTGTTTTACTAAACGAAAAAAATAATGTTTTTGTCTTCCATATGTGGCGACAATGACTTCTCCACCTCCCTGACCATTATTTGAGTATAGGCTTCCTCTACAAGCCAAAATGTTTTTAAATTAATATTAAATAAAATGTTTTAATTTTCTTTAATTTTGGTATAGAAAATTGTTTTGATAATGTTTTGATTATATAAATGTATTATATTGATATCTTTTTATTGAAATATGAAAATGTTATGTTTCCTTTATGAAAATTTTATGTGATACGATTATGTTATGGTTCATGCGAATTGTTTATGATGTATGGTGGTTCCATGATAAACTAAGGGCGGGTGATCCCGATATATCACTCCAAATCATTGGGTAACGTGATGGAGTTAAATTCTATGCTTTCTCCAAAGTGATTTTGGGAATATACTATGAGGGTATTCCAAACTTAACCATGAGGGTTACTCCGTACGTAAGACTGTTATGAATTCCTCAAGTTACCTTTAAGTCTTATGATTTATATGAGTTATTCAAAAATCTTATCATTTCATGAGGTATGTTAAAGTGCTTATGTTTTATTAGTAAAGTATGATTTCATTCATTATTATGTATACATGGACTAATGTTTCATTTCCTTATTTTTATATCCCTTTCTGATAAATTTATGCTCATCCCATGTTTTTTAAATTTTTTCACGGGTATAGGGAATAATACATGATGTGATGATAATGTCCAACAAGTGTCAAGAAGGAATCCATGTTTTATTTTAAATATTTTTCCTTTGATGGAAAAAAAAGAATATTGTCTTTGATGTAACCACCTTGTTTAAATGTGTAATGTAATGAATGATTTATGATCTAATTCTATAAAACCCTAAACCTGAAAAGATCCTCAATGTGTATTCTTGAAATAACTCAAGATTAAGTATTGTTTAAATTTGGGGCCTTATAGATGGTATCAGGGGTCAATTTAGATAACTTTAGAAATTAAAATTCTAATAAGTGATTATCCAATTTTTTTTTACGCATTATGGTCAAATTTAAATAATATCAAATATGAATATTATCATGTTGCTTCATCTAATAAATGCTTGTTCAGAATGTTTTTCCGTAGAGGGAACATGGAAGAAGTGCTATGAAGGCATAAAGAAGGAAGTGACCTTCCAAATCAGCATCCTGATATGGTCAAAATTGGAAATGAACAGTTCATTTCAGTAATGTCGCAGTTGACTGAAGCGATAAATGGTGGGGGTATCCATGCCCGAGATCAGCCAGATCAACCACAGAGCAACATTTTAGTGGTGGAACATTTCATTAGGCAACATCCCCCATCATTCAGAGGATCATCTGACCATGTGCTAGATGAACGTTGGATTAAAGCGTTAGAGAAGATTTTTGATGTCATGGGGTGTTCAGAAAATCAAAATGTTAGACTTGTTGTTTACCATTTGGAGGCTGAAGTGGATCTATGGTGGTCGATGGTTAAAAATATCAGGGACACTAATGAGATTGATGATCTTGACTGGAATGAATTCAATGGTATGTTTCTTGAGAAATAAATTCCTAAGGCTGTTTGATTTAGAATTGAAAAACAATTCTTGGAATTGAGGAAAGAAGACGACTAAGTGGCATCTTAGGAAGAAAAGTTCACTTGGTTGGAAAGTAATGCTCCATATTTTATCAGAGACCTTGATATTAAAATACTTCATTTTTACTTAGGATTAAAGCTAAAATATCGAAGGGAATTAGATTCTCATGTGTTCAAAAGTTATGAAAAGATTATTTGATGTGTTGAGAAGGTGGAAATGGAGTTTTTTATGAGCATGTGTTCTATGAAAACCAACATAAGAAGAGACCGATGTGGCAGGATCAAGGGAAGAATCCTTAAAAATTGCTTGATGGTATGAAAACGATGTTTCCAGTTTGTGATAAATGTGGTAAATAGTATACTGGGGAATGTCATTTGAATTCAGTAAAGTGCTTTTGACGTGAAAATTTGCTACATAAGGACAATGATTTCCTGGAAAAGATCAAGGTAATTGTAAGACAAAATTAGATTTATAGTTAGTGAAAAGTTTCAAGTGCAATGAGATAGTTCATTATGAAAATGATTGTCCGAAAAAGAGCTCGAATGATGGGAAGAAATCATACTACAAGCAGAAAGGTGTGGTGATATCCTTTGCACCTACATCATCAGATGTTGGGCCATAAAATAATGTGGTATCAGGTACTTTGTTTGTTTTATAAGATTATGCCAATGTGTTGTTTGATTCGTGGTCTATACATTCTTTCATCTTTGAAAAAGTTTCTAGTAAATTTGGAATTCCATCTCAAGAAATGACTCATGAACGTGTGGTAAAATCACATGGGAGAAACATTGAGGAAAAATGAATTTATAAGAATCTTCATATCCTTATATTTTGAAAGAATCTACTTGAAAAACTTATTTTTTTACCACTAGTAAAGTTTGATGTTATCTTGGGTGTGGATTGACTATCTTTTTACCATGATAAAATTGACTATAGAGCTCAAGAAGTTTTTTTCAGAAAGACTTTCAGTTTCTATATAGGAATGAATACTTACTATTGATAACATAACAAGAGGCTGAGAAAATTGTAAAAGATGGAAATGAATGTTACCTTGCACATATTGTTGAAAATAAAGGAACCGTTCAGATTAATGATGTGATAGTGGTAAATGAGTATCCAAATTTTTTCCTGGTGAGTTTCCTATATTAATACCAGACTGGGATGTTGAATTTACTGTTGAATTTGTTCTTGAAGCTAAATGGATTTCAAAACCCACTTATAAAGTTGCTCAAATTGAACTTTTATAGTTGAATGAGCCATTGTAAGATTTTTTAGAGAAAGGTATCATTCGACCTAGAACATCACCATGGGGGGATCCTGTCTTATTTGGTAAAAAGGAAGATGGTTTAATGAGACTTTTCATTGATTATAGTTCCTTGAATAACATCAATGTTATGATCAAATATCCTTTACTGAAAATCGATGATTTGTTTGATCAGCTCCAGGGAGCTCTGTATTTTCAAAGATTCACATGAGATCGGGGTACCATCAGTTGAATGTAAAGTAAGAAGATATTCCAAATACCATATTTCATACAAGATATTGACATTATGAATTTTTAGTAATTCCATTTGGGTTAACCAATACACCAACAGTATTCATGGGACATATGTATAGAATTTTCTATGAGTTCTTGGATAAGTTTTTGGTTGTTTTCATTGATGATATTTTGATTTTTTTCTACAAGTACAGAGGAGAATGAAAGTCATATAATGGATATTTTGGGAACATTAAAATAAAAAAACTTTATGGGAAATTCAGCAAATGTGGTTTTTGGTTGCAAAAAATTTCTTTCATTGGTCACATTATTTCTAAATATGGAATAATTGTTGATCATTCAAAAAAAATTTGTTTAATAATGGCCAAGACACAATAATATAACTGATATTCTTAGTTTTCTTGGTTTGGTAAAATATTATAGATGGTTTGTAAAAAAATATCCACGGTTGTCTTGCTGATTGACTAAGCTAACTCAAAATGGAGTTATTTTTATCTGGAAAAAACAATGTGATGATTTTTTTCAGGAAATGAAAAAAAGATTGGTGAATGCTCCAGTATTGGAACTACCTTCCAGGATTGGTGAGTTCGTTATCTACAGTGATGGTTAATTTAAAGGACTTGGTTGCGTACTAATGCATAATGATCCAGTAATTGCTTATGCTTCACATCAGTTGAAAACACATGAGATAAATTAACCTACACATGATTGGAAATTAGCTGATGTTGTTTTCAATTTAAAAATTTGGAGGCATCATTTATGTGTTTTAATGTCTGAAATATATACTGATCACAAATTTTTAATGTATATATTCACTCATAATGAATTGAACATGAGATAGAGGAGACGGATATAATCAATCAAGGATTATGACTTCACGATTCACTACCACCCAAGAAAAGAAAATAAAGTGGCAGACGCTTTGAGTCAAAAATGTAATGCTTCATTAACCATTTTATGATTGGAACGTGATCCTTTGATTGTGGATTTGATGAATTTTGGCATGGATGTTGTTGGGGAAGGAAATCTTATGGATTTGTTTCAGGTATTAGTGAAATCGTCTCTATTAGATAGAATTTGGCAAGCACTAAAAGAAGACAGTCAGTTATAGAAAAAGGTAGAGCTATTTCAGAAGGTTATGTTACCAGAATTCAACATTGATAATTATTGTGTTTTGATTTTTGGGAAGAGATTGTGTGTGCCTTTTGATTCACAGTTGAAGAGGGAGAGTTGTAATGTCAGGCTCATAGTTCTCCGGTTTCAGTTCATCCAGGATGTACTAAGATGTATAGAGATCTTCAATAGTATTACTAGTGGAATGGAATGAACAGAGACATTGCTGATTTTACTATGAAGTGTTTGAATTTTCAATAGGTTAAAGCAGAGAAACAATTACTGAAAGGGATGCTTCAGCCTTTACCAGTTCTAGAGTGGAAATGGGAGAATATATCCATGGACTTCATTGTGGGATTACCGAAGACACCTCGAGGTAAAAATGAAATTTGGGTTATTGTTGATATCTTGACTAAATTTTCTAATTTACATGGTATACATGATAATTTTTCCTGAGATAAACTTTCTCGATTGTATCTTAAAGATATATTCAGATTACATGGAGTTCCTCTCTCCATTATATCTAATCGTGACCCCAGGTTCACTTCTAACTTTTGTAAAAGCCATCAGAAGTCGTTGGGTACTAAATAAAATTTTACTACAGCTTTTCATGATCAATCATATGGGCAGTCAGAACGAACAATTCATACTTTGGAGGATATTATATGTGTTTATTAGATGTATTATTACGGATGTTGGGACCAATATCATTCATTGGTTGAGTTTTCTTGTAATAACAGTTTTCATTCTAATATACAGATGACACCATTTGAGGCATTATATGGGAAGCAGTGCTGAACTCCAGATTTTTGGGATTAAGTAGGTGAAGGATGTTGAGGGGACTATAATTGGTATTAGAGATGGCAGAAAAAGTTCAGCTGAGCTAGAAATACTTCAGAATAGCTCAGAGAAGGCAGAAAAGTTATGCGGACAAGAGGAGAAAGGATCTCTCTTTTGTGGTAGGTGATCATGTCTTCCTCAATGAATCAGCATGGAAAAGTGTGATGTGATTTGGTAATAAGGGAAAGCTGATTCCAAGGTTAATTGGACATAGGATATTCCGGTGACTGTTGGATCAGTTTCATACTAATTGGCTTTACCTCTAAGTTTATCTCAGGTACACAATGTATTTCATGTTTCAATGTTAATGACATACCTCCCAGATCCATCTCATGTTTTGTGTCCAAATGTAGTTCATCTAGAAGAGAATATATCTAATGAGGAAAAACGGGTCCATATTCTTAACCACAGGGGGAATGTGTTGTGGAATAATGTGAGTCATCAAGTAATGTTTCTATGGAAAAACCATATAGTCGAAGAGGCAATGTGGGAATCTGAAAATGTAATAAGGGATAAATACCCCCACTTATTCGCTAAGTAAATAAATTACAAGTATGCCATTTCCAAAATGGGTGAAGGATGTAACATATAAAGTATGTAAAGAATAATATATTTTCATATCTACGTCTATTTATGAATTAGATATTGTTTTAGGCACTTTAAATGAGATCAAATCAAATCCTAATCATATAATACTCTAATATTTTTAAAAGATTGTTTTACCGGCTTATGATGGAAACCCATTTTTAAATATAATAATTGAAAATATTATAAGTTTTATTTTTCAAAATATACTTATTTATTAAAATTGGTACATTGATATTTACATTGGATAATTTTTTTGTATTTTTCTGACAATGTTCATTTTTTAATGAATTGTGAAAAATAATGCATTTTACTTCAAAACTGCTTTTTCATCTAATTTAATTATACTATTCGATTGAATTATTAATTTTATTAAAAATTTTATTAGAATATATATTTACCATTTAATCCTATGGTGGTCATTAGAATTAATTTCTCTATGAAATTGGACATAAACCATTGACAATCTTTCGATAGATATTGTTTCTTAAAAACACGCTATTTGTTTTGACAACATGAATTACTTTTAAATTAATTACTAAAATTTATCTACTTGGAATTTGGTAAAATGAGTTCCATATTTGGAATCATAAGGTCCAAATTTTTTAATTAATACCTTTTTTCTTTTGGACATTATGAATAGTAATGACAGTAATTATCTTTAATTATCGTGATTAATTAGTAATTGGGTAGTTAAGGGTAATAAAATAATATCATAATAATATAAAATGACTCCCAAATGTGTCCAAATACTTTTGTTTGAGTCATTTCAGACAATGGTATGCACTTTACCGATCTTTAGGGCCCATGAAGTCACATGGGTGTAATAGTGACATTTATGACATTATTTTTAAAAAGAAGAGAAATATAACAAAGGTTTGTATATCCTAAGAAAATAAATTTTACTTTTGATTACATAAATGATATATTATAATATAAATAGTCATTTTTAATTTTACAAGATTTCCTACACAATGTAATTTTTTTTATAATATTAAGACCTTAAATAAATAAATTTATTTATGACACCATGATGATGTAGTGATTACCTCGTTAAAGAACAATTTAAATAAAATGAAAAGATAAGGTAAAATATAAGACATAAACTTGTCTAAAACCTATTGTATAGGTGGATTTATAACCCTTGTCACCTTATCCTAAACATATATCATTTTTTGACCTTTAAAATCTGAAAATCATTTTATAATAAAGTATTATTTCAAGACATTCCAAAAGTGACCCTCCTCCCCCGTATAAAAGGCCCCCACCTCTACCCCCTTACCCACACCACTCAATCCCTTGGCTCGGCCAAACTCTACTCATATTATCTCTCCAAATCCTTCTATTACTCCTAGAAGTCTCACTTTGGGAAGATGTCTATCCATGGAAGCCTTTGGCTCAAATTCAATAGAGTTACCCTATTTAGAGGTAATGTCATCTCTCGAGTTTCATCCTTTTATTTTCCTAAATAAGTCACCAAAATATATTTATTATTTGATCCCATAATAAAAAAATTATCCTCAATATACAAAGAAGTTTTTATGATAAGTATTATAGCTACACTTACACACACCTTCATCTAATGGTTAAAGAACATACTATTTTTGTGGGTGGCGAATTACTGCCTCATGGAACAATGATTGTTCAATTTTGTTTTAAATCATTTCATGGTGGACATTATGATGTAATTATATTTATATATTAGATATATTGTATTTATTTCATCTATATGGTTCTTAATTTTATTTTTAAATCACATCGTTATGCTTTTCATGTTGTGGAACTGTGATGATTTCATCTTAGGAAGTGTGGACTACCACAACCTCAAGTTATGTGACTCATTCATACCAAAAATGGAATTTATAAAGAATGTAATTAATGAACTTATTTTACCTATATAACATATATATTATACTGGAATTATAATATATATATTTTTCATTTGGTTATTATTCCTTTAACATGACAAAGAATTAAAAGTAGTGTTCATTCGTACGCACGACCTATCGTCTCCATGAACGGCGCATTTCATTTTTTTATCTAAAAAGGTTATGGAATAGTATAAAATGAATATACAATAGTTATATATGATATTTAAATCGTTAATACCATTCTTTAGATGATGTACTTATATCTACATGGGAAATTCATTTCAAACAAGTTCATTTTTGACTCTTGTACCGAACATCGACAAAACGTATGATATGAAATCACATAATTAACTAATAATTATAACATGATAATATGTGATATTAATTGAATAATAAACATTAAAGGAAGTCATTATGTAATTTTAAATTTACATAAGTTTATTATTCAGGAATATAAAGAACGAATGAGTACATGTCGGACTTGAGGTAAGGGACTTCGTCTCAATCTCCTTTCATTGAGGCATAATTCAATTTGTATATGAACATCATTTATTAGTATTATAATAAACCATTTTTACATTTAATTTAATTCAAAAGTAATCTTTTTATGATGAAGTGTTTTACTAAAGTACAAAAGGAATTTTTTTTTCTTACGCATGCGGCGACAACAACTTCTCGGTCATCATGACCATTATTTGAGTTTCGACTTCCTCTACAAGCCATAATGTATTTAAATGAAAAATAAATAATATGTTTTACTTTTCATATATTTTGGTATTGAAAATGGATTTGATAATGTTCTGATTATATCAATGTTTTGGTTTTATATCATTTTATTGAAATATTGAAATGTTATATTTCCTTTATGCATGGTTTATGTGATACGATTATGTTATGGTCCTTGGGAATTATTTATGAAATCGGGTGGTTTCGTGATAAAAAATGGGTGGGTGAGCCCGAGATAGATCTCCAATGAATTGGGTAACACAAAGGAGTTAAAATCTAAGGTTTCTATGAAGAGATTTAGGGAATATTCCTTGATTGTTTTTTCAAACGTAACCATGAGGGTTACTCCCTATGTAAAGATGTTAAGAATTTCTCAAGTTACCATTATGTCTTATTATTTCTATGAGTTATTAAAAATAATATGATGTCATGAGGTATGTTAAAGTGCATATTTTTTGTTAGTAAAGTATGATTTCAATGATTCTTATGTATACAGGTACTAATTTTTTATTTCCTCATTTTTATATCCCTTACTGAGATTTTTATTCTCATCCCATGTTTTTTAAACGTTTTTTCAGAGGTCAAGGGAAAAGTTCATGATGTGATAATATTGTTGAGGAAGTGTCAAGAAAGAATCCATGTTTTATTTTAAATATGTTTCTCTTGCTGGAAAAAATAATACTGTCTTTGATGTAACCAATTTGTTTAATGGTGGAATGTAATGCCTGATTTATGATCTAATTCTCTAAAACTATAAACCGGATAATATACTCAATGTGTATTCTTGAAATAGCTCAATATTAATTAATGTTTAATGATGGGGCCTTATAGTATCCTTGAAATTAAATATAAGGTTCACTCATAATGTATTATAAGGGTAACATAAATGTATTATATCATTTTTAAAAGTAGTTTTAATCTTTTATAAGGGTATTTTGTAATTCTCCAACCCTAGATTCCCAAAGCTGGTGTATTATTTTAATTCATTGTAATTATTAGAAGGAATAAATTCCCAAATTATTGATCAGTGTCACGGTCTTTGAAAATAAATTACATACATGATACATACATTACAATTCAGAATATAATACACTATGTAACTGATCTTTTAGAATTATATTATTATCATAGCATAACCCTGTATACCAATAATTAAAAAATTAATTAAATCCTGGGAAAATAATCCATAAGAAATGGTTGAACTAAAATTCTTAGTAATGTTAAACAATACAGTATATGATTCCATAAATAAGAATAAATTTTTATAGAATGTTATAAAACTGGATCACAATCCATTTAAACACAATTAGCAACATAATTTGGAATGAATAAATCAAATTGTATAATTAAGAAATTCACATGGATATTCTAATAGTTGATTAATCATAATTAATATCAAAATATATTCTCATAATTAAGGGATACATAATTTTGGTCATCTAAAATTAACCATAGAGGTTGTGTGCTAAAAATAAATTATTGTAAAAGGTTTGTTCCATGAATCTTTTACTATAAAAAAATTCATGCCAAAAATCTAATACTATCAAGGTATAATCCCTATAACATATTAATTTCAAGGATTTATGCCAAAAATCTATTACTTCCAATTCATTATGATGGAAATCAATTACTATCAAGGCTTTGTGATAAGAATCATATATATAGGTATTTCCTCAGCCAAAAACCATTCTAGTTTGTCTCATGTGACCTACTGATGCATCTTGAGGAAATTGAGGGTCTCAACCATCGGTTACTATGTCAAACACTTTCCTCATATGAAAATGTTGTAACCTAAGAAACACAATCATATATATTAAAAACTAGTATACAAAATATGAATTCATTAATAGTAAAAAATAATGGCAACTAAATAGCACATGCAAAATCAAACTGGTCCTAATTCATTAAATTAAATATAGTAAATGATATCATAAGATATAAAACTCACATAATCATAATATTTAACTAGGTATTTTCACATATATGAATATATACTATTACAATAATTAAAAATATCTTGAGACAAATACCCCTTTATTCAAATCATTTATTAATAAACCATGTACATATAAAAGAATAAATTTAAAAAGTTACATTGGAATAAAATTTTCCCATAATAATTTGAATAATTTGATAGAAATTAATATTTTAAAACATCTATATTTTTATTAATAAATTCTTTAATCGATTATGAAAATAAGAACATTAATGAGAAATATTTAGATGAATAAATAAAATCAACATTTAAAATTATCTTTTAGTTAAAGAGACCCTTACATAAAACCATAAAAATATTTATTTTGAAAACATTTTAGTGAAATTAAAATATATATAATTCTGAATATAATCCATTGTAAACATATAAATAAATATGTATGATTATATAAGGAATATTAAATTGAATAAAGGATTGATTCTTTAATAATTCAAATCATCCCTTACAATTTTGAATAATTAAATATTAATCAAAATATAATGATATTAATATTAAAATTAAATTTAGATAAATTTATTCATGATATAAAATATTATAGGTGTAGTACAAACACAAAAAATAAGAAACATGTGTTGAACATGGAATATATCTCACAAAAACTACATGTTTCAATGAATTTCATAACCAAGATCATATCATTAGAATGAGGATAAATCAATGAAATAATTATGTTTGAAAAATATAAATACACCCTTTATAATTGGATATTCAGTATAAAATAATAATAGGTCATTCACATATATTATTGGATGAACATAACCAATGACATAGATTTTTAACAAAATGAATGGAAAATGAGTTAATATTTCATCTAACATAGTGCAGATACAATCCGTATGTATATGAAACACATTTATAAGGGTTATAAAGATATTGATAGCTTCTAAAAATCATAATAAGATATATTATATCATATATGATTCATTTATTACCTTATATTACATGTTTATTGAAAATTCTATGATAAATAAATGCTTTAGTTAGTAACTACTTTGTTTATCATACATGCTTTGAGTTGTTATTCTTCATTATATTAAATAGATCATGATTTAAATACTTATAGAATGTATAAAATGATTTATATAACATCTATATTCAGAATGAAAATATATATAATATATTGATATGTGAAATGTACAATACAATTCATGGAGAGGGTATGTCGTACGTACGCATGAACGCTGTTTCTATTTTCATATCCTATTGAATAAATGAAAGTGAATGACATATTTAATTATATATTATTATTTTAGAATTATTATTTCATATATTTAATACATGTTGATTATATATATTTTTATATCCTTTCTTAAATGGGTATCATGGAGGATGAATCTCATCTCATAATGGAGATAGAAAGTCGTACATATGCACAAATGATTGTATCATTTACTTAATGGTTAAACGGTAGGAAAATGGATTGTATGTTAATTATAAAGACTAAATATCATGTAATATTTCTTATTTAAATCCATTATATTAATAATTATAATCATTGATATAAATTATTGGAGAAAACCATGTTATAGAATGACGTGGAGATAGAAAGCTGTATGTACGCACACATTATGATGTAGATATTTTTGGATGGGTAAACAGAGTAATATGGTGATCCCACAATTATTTTAAAAATTCACAATGTTTAGGATGTAATTTTTATTTCATTATTATAAAAAAATGATAGTAAGAATATGTAGAAGATGAAAATATCAATGAAGGAGTTGATAAAACAATTACCGATTTTTTATATCTCTTTTTGATTTTCACAAAAGAACTCCATATGCAAGATTTATACACATTATATGGACTATAAGGATGAATTTTTGAATTTTTGTAGAGGAAATGGGTATGGATTGGCCAAGCCAAGTTCTATAATATGTTTTAATTAATTAGAAGGAGAAAACCCCTTTTTTAAGAGAGCGGGGTGACATTAGGACGGTCTTAAAATATTCAAATAAAATAAATTAATTTTAAATTAAAAATAGATAAAAAATTCAATGATTATTGGGTAATATTAGTATGGATATATATCTATTAAACCAATAAAAATTAGTAATTTATATGTCATATAATTGACCTTTTCCTTTAGGATTAATCCTTTGTTAAAAAAATTAACTTTTATCGTGAAAACTTGTCATTCTACCCTGTAGGAATAATTTAGTTATAATGAAATTCCAAAATAACCCCAATAGGATCATTTATAAAATATTAAAATATTTCCATTTTGGTTTTAAAATATTAATATCTTTATGAATTTTATATCAATTAATAAAATAGTATTAATTTTTTAATCTCAATTTTGGTACTTTGGAATGTATTTAATACGTAATTTTGATAAAGTCCTAAATACCCGATTCCTTACAATAAAAAACATTAACTAATCCATATCATGCCAATGTAATAAAAAAATTTTGGAATCAAATATTTTAAATGATATTAATTTTTTTATTATTAACATTATCTAAATGATTTTATTTTAATAAATCAATTTCTACATCATCATTTTGTCAATATTTAAATTAATAATTTATTTTCTAAAATTATATATAAATTACATCATTGTATATAATTATTTCATATTTCTATATAATACTTACAGTTGACCATAAAACTTATATAATCTCAAATTATTAATGATATAATAATTGAAATTGGAATATAACATTTTTAACTCTTTATTAATAGAACAAATAAATGTCCTAACATAACAAATATGGTTTTAAAATAATAATATTTTCAAAATATGGTTGATTTGGTTTGAAAAACTCATATCCAATTAAATTGAGAATTTTTTAGTTAATTAAATATTATTATAATTTTATTTTTATATTATATTACCATAATTACCATTAGGTAAATAAAATTAAAAAAAATTATTCACAAAAATAAATATTCTATTTGGAAACATTTTTCTATATAGATTACAAACATGTATGTCAATTGTTTGAAATTCAATGCATAGAAGTGATAAAATTATATTTCTTGAAAATCTCACAAATGTGGATATAAGGTGTGTAAAAGAGACGTACAAATGTGAAATAAATTTTTATATATAACTCTGATATAAAAATGGTTCCAATGAACTATATTAGGTTTTCATAATTTTTATATATCTATTTTTACATGAAAATAAATTTATAATAATATAATTATTTAAATGGCCATTTTTGTTTTTTTAATGTAGTAATTTCACTATAAACACTTGATTTCGTACTCAATTTTAATTTTTCTTTAATAAATTTCTATGATCGTGCTTTCCTAAGCCCTTAACCCTTATATGGTATTAATTTCACTATTTTATAAAAATTGAATATTTTTAGAAAAATATAATAAATTCACACGAATCTAATTTTGATATTCTTAATTTAAAAATGATTTTTATTCTAACAAATTATAATTATTTTCTAGTATAATATTAATTTTATTAGTTTTTATATAGGAAATAATGAATATTTCCTTAAAAAATATTCTTTCCAAACATATAATTATTTTACTGTATCATTTATAATTTATTGTAAATTTGATTTATTTATGTCTAAACATTTTATATAAAATTATAAATTTATTTATTACTATTAATATTTCTATATTTAATGGATAATTAATAAAAATATCATTTAAATAATTATATTAATAATTATTTGTTTCACATTAACTCAATCTTGGGTATAATTCAATCCAAGATAGTGTTGCATTCGATACATGCTAGTGAATTTAATTAAAATAATAACATAATGTGAAATATTGGAGAGTTACATTCTCACCTCTTTAAGTATGTTTCATCATCACATTTTGAAATAGGTCCTCTAAAGTAAATGGTTGATAATAGAAAATACTTATATGGAAACCCCACATTGGAAATTTATCGTACACTTAATATGATTGAAAGAGAAATGTAAAGTTCACTAAAAGATAAGCATTTGAATATGAGACAATTAGTGGAAAATATATATAAATAATTCGAGGAAAAATTTATTTATTTTTATGGAATGATAGTTGTCATTAATCACAAAAAAGTGAAAAAAATATGTAAAATTTAGGGCATGAAATCCATAAATCTACAATGATTTAAAAAACCATTATTTAAACAATAATTAAGGTATTAATATACAAAATTCATTTAGATAATTCTTGATATATTTTCATGACTATTTTACTATTCAGATAAGAACTCAAGAATACATAATTGATTTTAATCGTGTCTTAATGTTATCCATTAGTTGTGTTTCGGTATATTATCAGTTCATTTTGTTCACTTAAATATGAATATTCATGAGGATTATTTAGATTTGAAGCACTTTTAATGAAATATGTTTTCCATTATTATTTCATTAATCAATTATATTTTTACTGAAACAAAACAAATTTAGAACATAATATCCAATAAATCATACATATACCTCAAATAATAATATCCAAGGTTCAAATTAGCCCAATCCTACCCTAATAATTGACCAAAATACAACCACAAAAATTCACTATCTAAAACTATATCTCAATTTCTAAAATAAATATTAACATAATATTCCCCAACAATGTAATTTAGATCTCATTTCCACATACCAAATATTTTATCATAAATAAATCATTAATAAAAACTATTATACTTAAAAATCAAAAAAGGAAGATGTATTGTAATACAATCATTATATTTCTCATGAATCCTATAACTATAAAACCATTTATGTGATAATTATTTAATAAAATTAAAAAATAATCTTAATCATTAAAATTCACTCTAAAAACATTGAATATGATTCAACATCTTATTCTCTAATACCTCCTTTATCTCATTTTCCTTTAAAGCCTCTTCATTATTAGTAGTATAACAAAAAATTATATAACTGTGATGATTATAACCACTGACCAAAACCAAAATCACAATCCTAGAAACACTAATAATAATGATACAGTCATGGAGAAGCATTTATCATATTTCTAATTTATTTAATCTTGTTCTCAATCCATATTTCCAAATTTTTAAACTAGATTATTCACTACCTAATATAAATAATGATATCCTATACATAAAAAAATCATCAAGGTATTTTATATGATTATGTTTTCTAATCATTGATTTCTAAATCTAATTTCTATATTTACTACAAAGCCTCATTTTATATCAACTGCAATTCCCCCGCCTAAAATTCTAGGACACCGTGCATTATTTTAATACAATAGAATGATTACTTTGAATAAAATCCCAAAACAAAGAGTACATTTGATGTCTTGGAAAATATATAACATATGTGAACCATACATTACCATTAAAAACATAATATCAAACATAAATATTTTTTTAGAAGGCCATTCTTGTTCAAGATTTACCCAATATATCAGTCATAATACTCTTTGTGGAATCCTAGGCAAATAAAACATACGAAACTGTGAACTCTTATGATAGGTAATATTAAAAAATACATTATATTATTTCATAAATAAGAATAGATTTTTATGGAAATGTTATATAACATAAAAAAATACATTTAAACCTAAACATATGAAAATACTGAAGGAATAAATAATATAAATCAATTGAATCATTTATATGGATATGGAACTATTCCATTAATCACATGTAATATCAAAAATTAATAACAAAAATAGGTAATTCATAATTCTAGACATGTAAATACCATCATGACTGCGTGACAAGAATATATTTCTATTAATGATACGTGCCAAGAATCTAACACTATCAAGGTTTAGTTCCACAAATATCATACAATCAAGGATTCTGTCCAACAACCTATTATTGTCAAGGCTTCGTTCTAAGAATATATTACTATGAAAGATTAGTCTCAAAAATTTATCACTCTAAAGGATTCACACCAATAATCATATAAATTGGTATGGACTAATACAAAATATATTCTAGTTTTGATATTGAATACTACTGATTCATCGGGAGGCTATATCAATAACCTTTGATAACTTACTATGTCCCATAAATTCCTTATATGAAAATGGTGGAAAAACCACATATTCATTCGTATTAAAAACATGTATACAGAATATGAATTATTTAACCATAAACCAAGAATGGTATTTATATAGATCTTCAAGAATCAAAATGATCATAAAACAGTCGATAAAATATGGTAAATTATATAATATGATATCAAAATCAACTAAACCAAATATTTAATAAAGGATGTTGACATAGATGAAATTATATTATTATATTAACTATAAATATCATGATAAAAATAATACATTTCCTTTGAAATCATTTATTCAAATGTAACGAGTGTGAAAATGAAGATATTTAAAAATTTCTTTTTGAATCAATCATTCCATGGACACTTTGGTTATATTTATAGGAAATAACATTTTAAAAAAATTCAGGTGCTATCCAAATAATCCCCTAAACTAATTTTGAAAACAGGTAAAGTAATGATAAATATTTAAAATAATAAATCTTTAAAAAATATAAAAAAAATATTTAGTTAAAGGGTCCCTAAAATAAAACATAAAAAATATCCCCTTTGGAAATATTTTAATGAAATTAAAAAGTCACAAAAATATTCTTTAAAATCATTTATTTATATAAATAAATATTTATGATAACATTAATAATATTAAAAAAGAGAAATCATTATATGATTAATCATTCAAAGTGTCCCATAACACAATGAACTATTAAACAACAATATTTGTATCTTCAAATGAATCTTATAATTCCATGAATTTAAATGTGTTCATGATATTAAATATATTAGGGGAATTATATACACCACACAAAATAAACTGGTGGTGAACATGGATTATTTCTCAAGAAAATTAAATTTGATAAGAAATTACCATTCAATGATCATATCAACAATGTGGGGATAAATAAATGACATAAAAATGAGTTCTTGATATAAATCCACCACCAAGAAGTGGATATCATGTATAAAATAATTATAGTTCTTTAATAAATTTTCTTGGAAGAACACATCCTATGATATTGATTTTTAACTCAATTAATGTATATTGAGTTTATATTTACCTTTCCTTAGACCCGATATTGTCCATACAAATCCTAAAATCCTTTGTATTGTTTTATTAATATTATTAACTTCAACTAGAATCATAATAAGATCTATGATATAATATATGATTCATTTATTACACTGTATTACACATTAATTACCATGTAAATATTTAAGTAACATTTTAGGTAATAAATGCAATGTTTATTGTACTTGTTTTTGATTTGTTATTCTCAATCCTATAACATATAAAATGATATACATACTTAGAGGAAGTAAACAATTATTTATATATCATGTATATAAATAATATATATATATATATAATAAAGTGATATATGAAATATAATACATCATTAATGCAGATGGTAAGCTGTACGTAGGCATGAATATTGTTTCCATTTTCTTAAAGTTTTGAATTGAACAATTTAAATGATATATATAAATATATATTATAAAAATAAAATTATTGTGTAATATATTTCATACATATTCATAATATATATTTTATACTCATTCATCAATGGATAATGTGGAGGATGAATCTCGTCACATTGTTGAGACGGTATGTCGTATTTAATAATGAGCAACAATATCCTTTCTTTAATGGTTAAATGGTACAAAAATGAATAGTATTTTAATTATAGTGATTAAAAATAATTTCATATTTATTATTTATATCTATAATATTAATTATTATAACCATTTAAATAATTATGTGATGAAAAAAACATACACCACGACGTAGAGACGACAATCCATATCTACTGATATATGGTGATATTGCTATATGTAGGAAGGGTAAATGGAGTAATATGGTTGTAACATTATTATAATAACATATTATCGGGTATATGATAATGGATTAATTAAATTATCTAGAATAATACATATTATGAAGATGAATTATATGAAAATATCATTCAATGAAATGATAAAATAATTACATATTTTTCGAGTATCTCTTTTTGATATGCCTCAAAGAACATCATAGGTTAGATTTATACCCAATGTATGGTCTCTATGATTATTATAGGGAACTTGGGAGAGTAAATGAGATGTTTTTGTATGTTATAAAGTTCTTTATAATTTATAACTAAAGATAAGGATATGTTCCCTTTTATAAAGGAGGGGATCTTCACTTCAAAAAACTATTAAAATATTAAACTAATATAAATTAATTTTCAATAAAATGGATCCAAAGTGATTTTATTATAGGATATGTTATTTATGGGTCAAATATTTTCAACTAATGAATTATTTACAGTTTTAGGTCATAAAAAATCATTATCTTTTCGCTTTGATCCATAGTTAAATAATTTTACGTTTACCATGAAAACTTTTTTTACACTATATGGTTAATATAATAACAATAAAATTCCAAAAAACCACACCTGAATCATTTATGAAATATTTAACAATATAATAGTTATTTTACCTATCCTTATAATTTTTTGAAATTAATTTCATTGAATAAAATTGTTTTTTATAAATAGCATTGATGATAATTTTCACATTATTTATTATATTATTTTTTCTGAAAGCCATAACGACATGATCAATTTGAAATAAAATCATTAACACATATCTACCATTTTACTTTAATCAATTTTTTTATGGAATCAAGTATTTTAAATTACATTTATTTTTTTATTATTAATATCATATAATTGATTTTTGTTTTTAGAAATCTATATTTATATCATCATTGGTTCATCGTTTAATATAATTATTTATTTCTTTAAATTATAAATAAATTAACATTATATATATATACATTTTATATTTATAAATAAAATTTATATTTCACCATAAAACATATATAAACACATATTCAAAATTATATAATTATTAAAATTATTATATGACATATTTTACACTTCTTTAAATAAAATATAGTATGTGTACTAATATAATAGAAGTGGATTCAATTGGATCATATTTTTGAACAAATATTTATTTGTGTTTAACAATACATACACAATGAAATTAGGTCATGTTTGAAGGTAATTATATATTATTGTAATTTTATTTTAACCTGTATTTACCCAAATTTCCTTAAACTATGGTAAGAAAATTCAGTAGTTACTATTCAGAAAAATAATATTTGGATTCTAAAATAACAATTACTTCTAAATTGATTACAAAGATGTATTTCATATTTTTTAAATTCAATTCCCCATAGAGGAAAAATTAAATTTAATGTTATTCCCACTAATGTTTCTAGAAGTAGATCAAAAGGGACAATCAAAACATCAATAATTATTTACATCTAAATCTATTATGAAAACTGTTACAATGACCTAAATTTGGTTAATATTTGAATAATTTATCCATTGTAACTTAAAAATAAATTCAAAATAAAATATTTCATTAAATTTAGAAGATGTTTTTTAATTAATCAATTTAACTATTCATAAAATTGAAACATTTCATAAAAATACTGTAAATTCATCCTAAGATAATTTTGATATTCTGAATTCAGAATAGATGTATATTTTACCAAACATAATTTCTATTAGTTTCTAAAAATAATTTTAGTACTATTCACAAAAGCGGATAAAATTTAGATACTTTAATAAATTGTATTCCCAATCATATAATTATTTTACTGAATTTTATAAATTTCATTATATATATGTTTTATTAATGTTGAAACATTATAAATAATAATTAATGTTTTTTTATATTTATTTATATTACTTTATTTAAGGGATAATTTATAAATATATCTTTTAACTAGTTATAATAATAAATTTTAGTTTCACATAATATGAAAGTTTCATGTATTGCATTCCAAAATTGTATAACATGAAATACAAGCTATTGAATTTCCTTAAAATGATAACATATTCGGAAATCACATTGTATTAAAAAAGATTCAACTTCAATACATAGATAAATGTAAAAACAACCTTTTGAGGTTATGTTCTAATTAAATTTTCATTTAAAAACGTTTTACAAAGTGTATGTAAGGGTAAATATAAAATTACATAATATAAAAATAACGAATAAAATACTTATGTAATGTTAAATATAACACCACATAATGGTAAAAAGAAGAACAAATGACTTAATTAAGTGTAGATTATAGTTTTTTAATTATAAAGTATATTTTTCATGAGGGTAATATGACATTTAATATGGGTATATAATTATTTATATAAGATTCATAAAGGTAATTACCACTTCTATGAGGGTATGAAAAAGATTACATAACATTCATAAAGGGAACATGAAATATGTGTATGGGTAATGGTTTATTATAAGTACACATATAATGGTAGTATGAGAAATACCTTAGGATAATAAAATATGAAATTTAATTACATTAATGTTAAAATATTTTATAAAATTGTAAATGATAACTTCTATAAAATAGTAATGTTTAAAAGAATGTTTTTATATATTATGTATGTTTAATGGGAAACTAATGTAAGGTTAAAAAACTAATATGCAAAAAATATGTAACGGTTGATAAAATGATTATCGAATTATTATTTTAGAAAAAATAATAAAAATGATTGACATACATGATGTAAAAAATTTATTGAAATATTAATTTAGTATAATAATTTAAAAAATCAACAATCTGATGATAATTACATAATAATGATAAAATTAAAAAAAAATTAATTGATAATGAAATTCATTGAAATTAATTTCTAATAAAAATATATAATTTAAAATGAAAAAAAGGAAATGGATATTAAATTTTGAATTCTTCATGTAATGTAGTACTTTAATTAAAGTATTAAAATAGATAAATATTCTATATAGGGGTTCAATTTATCAAAATAATAACAATAATGATACTAAAACAACATTATCTCAATACTGTTAATTTTTCCTCAAGATGTGGTGTCAAAATAAATAGTTTTGGATTAACAAAATAGAGACATTGCTAGATTTATTTATAATCATGTTACAGATCATTATTTCAGTTCGGTGGCCTTTGATGACTCATCTTCCCAAAATAACAATGCATTATAGGAATTTTTTACATCCCTAATGGTATTGATCCTAGGAAAAATTACCTATTACAAATGTTCTATATTGGTTTTTACTTCATGAGGGGGTATGATGCTAGTTCTTTTATTGATCCCATTTTTTCATTATTATTTAGGAGTGGGAAACACTGACAAATGATTATTCTTAAAATTATTTCTATGATGTGTTTCGAAGAAAATGTATTTCCTTATCATTTTGGGTTACAAATAGTAGACCACATCCCTTGGATACAATATTTTTAATTATAATGGTTATAATTTAGAATATATGTTTGTGTATTAGAGTATAGTCTTTTAAGGTGGCATTTAGAAGTACTACATTTCCTTCACAAAATATCGCATCAGACATACTAGTTATAATATAATATAATCCCCAATATTATATATCTTGTTATCCCAAAATTAGAAAGTGGGTAGACAAATCTACCATAATTCTGGGTGGGGGGGGGTTAAATGATGTATTGGGATTATGAAACATTTCAATAAGATACATGAGTTTCTTAAGGATGAATAACATTGTGTATTAGTGTATTACATGTAGATAATGAAACTTGTCTCAGGGATATACATGAGGTTGAGATAACATCCACAAATTTATATTAAAATTAGTAAGTTAATAATGATGATGATTACCTTATCAGAGGAATAACAAATGGGGAAAATGTAGGGACCCAAATATTGATGTACATAAACATTACATTACTTTTGTGGAATACTTATTACATAACAAAAGTATATTCCCATAGATCATATTAGTTTAGTGTCTTTGGAAACTCAGAACAGAATCTTCTAATCATGGTGAATGATCATTAATATCTCCCATAAAGACGATCCCCATTTTTTTCTTAACTAAAACCATTATATATATCCTTGTTGAAAAGAAAACATAAAAAGGGTGAGCTCAAATGCTCAGTAAGGGAAAACATAGGGAACATAGAACAACCCATAAACATTTGAACATAAAAACATGAACATAAAACCTCCAAATAATGTGTAATGAAATAAATATTGGCAGTACAAAAGGAATAAATCATAAAATAACATTAATCATGATAAAATGGAATGAGAATAAAACATCTAATTGTTGAACACCATTAAGCCCATTATATTATTTTCATATTATCCAAGGCATTGCTTCCAAGACCATCATAGTCGAAAAATTCCATTACTGAACCAGGATTACATGCCGTTCCAGCCTTGTATTACTAGACCAGATTTACATGTTGTTCCTACCATGTTTATCTCATTAGATATAAATAGTTACCTAATAAATTGGAGGGATATATAGGATCCACCCATCTCATAATGAAATCATTATTATGTGTGCCATAAAATAAACACAAATCATTCATCGTAACAAAAAGAATAAAATAAGATTCATAAATGACATCCCATCCTAACATAATCCATATAAAACAAATAAATATTATTTCATCATAAGAAAAATAAACCCATGTAAATAAAAGAGACATTATACTTTAAACATAATCATAATGAAAAATTCCATCATAGATAGGAACTAGTTTTGATAAAACACTTGAAATTAATTCGTGAGGAAAATATCTTTTCTTCCTCAAAATCATGTTCTTTTTACAAAATGACATGTAATTTTAAAATAAAATGTTTTTTTTGAAAATATTCAATAACTCATGTAGATTAATCTTTATGAAAATAATGTGTTATGAAACTATAAAAATCCATTCAATTCTTATAAGTTATAATAACATCATCCTCATACTTTTTCCGGAAAAGACAAAAGTACCCTGTATGGTAAACAAAAGAAAGATTCAATTAAACCATTAGGTAAACTTCAAAATAAGGTATCATTGAATTTAAACCTACATGTAAAAATTGTAAACTTTTTTTGAAAACATTTTGAGAAAACAAATGACCTTGATGATAAACGTAACCCCAGTAAATACTTAGGAATAAAAAATCTCAGATAAGAACAAGATAGGAATAATTATCTCTTACATTATGTACAATTTATTCCACATGTGTCTGAGAATCCTGTATAGTGGGTTGAACAATATTATTAACTTCTAACTGAACCATAATAATATTTATGGTATCATATATGATTTACTTACAACTTTATATTACCCATTCATTTGTCAATTCCATGTTAAATCATCTTTTTGGGTAAAATTGTTTCATTTATCATATGTGTTTTGACTTCTAATTTTTTATATGATTACATAGATCATTATTACAAACTTCTAGAAGATAAAACATGAATTATAAATAATATATATTCAGAATATATATATATTTATATAATATATTGATAAATGGAATGAAATACACCGTTAATGGGGATGGTTGGTCGTATGTACGCATGAACAATGTTTTTGTTTCCTTATTAAATTGAATAGATGTAAGTAAATAAAATATAAATAAATACAATATCATTATTATGTCATATATTTCATTATTATTAATTTTATATAATTTATAATCATTCTGGAATGGTTAACATGGATAATGAATCTGATGGAGTCGTAGAGACGATAATCCGACGTATGCAGAAGCATTGATACCATTCCCATTATTATTGAATGGAATTGGAGGGAAATATATAATATCTCATAATAAATATTATGTTGCAGTAATCATATATATTTATATCTTTTATTACTATACCCATACATGTAGGTTGGTTATGAAAAACAGATGACACCATGACATGGAGATGGTAGCTCGTACGTACGCACGATCGGTGATTTTTTTAACGATGGATATAAGGTGAAATAGAGTTGTTTAATATTTTTAATAAAATATCAGTTTATACTGAAGTTATTAATTTATAATGAAACAGCTAATTAAAATTAAGTAGAAGAATAAAAAAACATTAATGCATCGGTAGAAGAGATTACCTCTTCTTCGATGCGCCTCCTTTGAACATCATCTTAAAGGACAAGAGTTGGTTTTTTCAGAAGACCATAATCACCAAAATGTTACTGGGGAAGTTTTAGAAGAGTAATTGGTATGGTTTGGCTGAGCATTAAGGCTCAAAATGGTTTGATGAGGACAGGGATGAGGTGCCCTTTTATAAGAGAATAGAGGGGCACTTTTGGAAACCTCAAGAATATTAATTAATAATAATATCAAACCCCACAAAAAAACCTCCAAAAATTACTAAATTAGAATATGAGAAAATATAGGGTTGTAATCTCAAAAACCAATAATATTTATACATTTTTTTACTGTATTAAAAACCTTATCATTTTGATTTATTTTTATTTAATATATTTAATTTTATTTGTGATAATAATATTCTAATTTTTTAATTGTTATAAATACTAATTTATGTTATGTGAATTTTCCATAAGTAGATACATTATCACATTTTAGACCATATAAATTTCAATTTGTAATTTTTAAACATTTTTGTGATTTTTAATCAATTTAAAATATGTTATTTTTATAAAATATCATTAGGGTCAATTTTGACACTATTCTATTATTTGAATTTAAATTAAATTTACATAGAATATATATTAAAAAAAAATTTAATAGATTCCTAACTTGTCATATTACTCCAATATATTCATTGAGAAAATTAATTTGTTCATATAACATTTATTTTAATATTTTTATAACCATATATTTGATATTTCTCTTAATCAAATAATTACTACTCATTTTTGAATAAATATTTGATATACTTATTTTTTGCATAAAAATTAAAAATAAATTACAATGATGCATATAAATCTAATATATTCCATATTAACACTTTTACTCCAATTTATCTTCTAAAAACACAACATTTAAATTGTTATATTTATTAAATTATGAAGGGGACAACATTGATATCATTTAAAATAAAATAATATAAGTGTCATAATCGCTTTGATAAGGCTCCAAATGTTAAAAAATTAGAACATTGTATGATTATGGATTATAGGTACATGACCAATAAGTTTTTTTCGTGTTTTTGGTCTTCTTATGGTCACTATTTGATTTATAAAAATGATGTTATTGATTTATCACTAAATAAATAATTCTTGAATCATTAATCTATAAACTATTAATGTAATTATATATTTCTTAAAAATAACAAATAAATTAACATGTTGAAGAAAAAAAATTATATTTAAAATGAGTATTTATAAGAGAATTTATATTCTATAAAACCTTATATTAAAAATATATTAATTATTAATGTTTTAGTGAGACATATTTCAATTTCAATAAATAAAATTAATTAATGGTTTTAATCACATCCAAGTGGGTTCTAAAAGATACCATTTCTACCCAAGTATATTTTAGAAAGAAATATAATAATAAAATAATATTAATAAAATTGTTAAGATAATTTTATAATATTATTTTTACCCTTAATTACATGATTTACCTTTAACAGTAGTAAATAAAATTTATTGTAGTTACTATTCATAATTCCTAAAAATAAAAATTATCCTATTAAAATAATTTGTACCAACTTATTCAAAATATGGAATCCATTTTTACAAATTGAATACAAAAAAGTTGTAGAATTTAATTTAAAAATATTCCCACTATTGAAAAAAGGGGTTTTAATTGACAATACCTTGAAAAAGATTAAAATATTTTTACCTATAAATTCAATGTAAAATTAATTATAATGACATAAATAATATTAAATGGTAAAAATATATTGTATTTATAATTTAAAACCATTTACTATTATAATTTAACCCTATAAATTATCTCAATGAAAAAAGTTTTTTTAAGTAAAAGTTAGCGTCCTTTTACTATTCATCAAAATAAGAACGCTGTCAGAAAAATTTCCAAACATTATCCAATATATATTTTTATATACATATTCAGGTAATATGTTTATTTTTTAAAATTTAACTTATAAACTTTTCAAAATAATATTTAAAATGGGTGTGCCATCAAAAGGTGGAAAACTGCATTTTAAAAAAACATATTTTAGCCAAAAAATTTATTTTGTTCCTATACCATGTTCTATGATATTTTTAAGATGAATGATAATTTTACAAAATTTAAAATGTGGATAAAACTATTCTTAATGGCTAGTTAATAATAATATCATAATAATATAACATTGTTTAGTGAAACTATACATTGTGTACAACACAAGCTTTTGAGGAAGGTCCATCTTGCAGGAAACACAAGCCAAAAATAGTGTTTTTATATACTACAAGCTAATATGTTAATGATTATAGTGAATGCTAATATAGGTATAGCATAAAACAGAAGGAATCAATGAAATTAAAAAAAACATTTCATATAAAATCTCGGGGTGTTATATTCTACCCCCCTTAAAATGAATTTTTCCATCAAAATTCATCGGGGTTATAAATATTTTAATAATTGAATGTTTCTTCAATAGAAACCCACACTGTAAAAAGGAAATCTAAAACTTAATTTTAAAATTTAAAGTAAGCAACGTGATGGATACCCAAATTAACTCATCTCAATGTTTCCAAGTAAGAGAACGTAGGTCAAAAACATGGATATGGATGAGAAATCTGACCATCATGTTATGATAGTGAGTTGTAGAGAACATGTCAATGAAAACTCCAACAATCATAAAGACATAAATTTGTGATGATATAAGGTGCCATATGATTCATCGGATATGAGGGTACTAGGATAAATTTTTTGGATTTCAAGATAATTTTCATAAATTTGACAAAATTGAAATAGAAGAAATAATTACTTGATTTAGGTACAGTCTCACCATAAGATGTAAATTTAACAATTTCTACTTCATATCATAATGAAATAAAGAAGAATGTTTCATTCGTGAAGTGTCAATTGATCATGTGATTGAATGATGGGTTATTCAATCTATCTGAAACAATAGGTCAGAAAAAGTTATTAAATATAAATAAGTCCATATATGGTGATATTAATAGTATATGGCTCCAAAAATGGACTTATACATCATATATCATACCAAATAATAAAAAATAACTAATTTTGACTAATAATGGACTTCATTTAGGCCATTGGTAAGAGGTAATGGCATGTTGCACTTCGGTTGTCGGTTCGATTCCCACATCCTTGTATGACGCGATGGGTTTTCACCCTTCCTACAGGTTTTCATTTTTCTAAAACTATACTGTTAAAAAATTTCAAAAAAATTATCATAAAGTTCTAGACTTAAACAATACTATATCTTGTCTAAATTTATCCATTTCAATATTTAGGTTTATCCAAAATACATCTGTCCAACCTCGTAGTATAATGAAAAATATTACTACAGAAGTCATCTACCAAGTATGTGAATACCATCATTTATCCCCTATATATCACAAGACATATCTTGTTGGTCACATTAAAAACATGTCAATACCTAAATCGTGTATTCTTTTGAAACATGAATTACCATAGAACCTTAGTGAATACATGAATGCTGTCAAAAGATATTTATTTCCACATACCAAAATACCAAAATTTATATATACTCAATCCATTATGTCACTTTTTCCTTATATCACTCTTGAGCTCATTAATACTATCAAACATATTAATTTCTCCTTATCCCTTCATTATACGCATATCATCTTCATTCCAAAGATATTTTAATCAGTTTTCATGGTTACCGATACCATATAATTTATGAAATGCACAATAAACCAATACATAGATATTCCAATAATCCATAATACTATAAATGAGAGTCCACACCCCAATTTTGGAATCCTGTTACATAAAAACATAATCATTCCACCACTTCGTTGTCATATTCAACATCACCAATAGTGATCGCATGTGAATTCCCTTTTTCATTTTCATTTGGAGGTTGTTGATGTCGATCATCATTAACCCTTAGATTAGGCAATTGGTTAGAATAATGCCACCTTTCCTTGCACTTGTAGCATTGATGTGTTGGTGGTGCGTTCTCAGTATTCTTTTCTCTATTCACATCATTAGTGACCATTTTCCAATTACATGGCCACCCAGCTACTCAATGAAAATATTTTACACACTTAAATATTTTATGGAACCTTTAATATAATCTCCACCATGTGTATTTCCACACATTGAGCATAAAGAAACATTTGTCTTATTTTCACTATTGTATTGATTTTTTTTGTAGACAACCATCTTCTATTTCTAGTTAAAACCATGAGATGGATATGTAACACAAAATTCCAGTTCTAACTTGATAGAAAAATGAACAATTTATTCATATCGATTGATGTCTCTTACAACTAATTCCTTTTTAAGACTCGGTTTTAATCCACTGAAGAATCGATTTACATTACATTTAGGTTTGATGATAAATCCAGATGCATACCTTTCAGGCCTTGAAAAATTCATCTCATATATACCAACATATTCGTCATCATTTTTCATAATATAATGGAACTACTTTTCCATTTTTGTTCGATTTATATGAGGTATGTACTTATTGAAAATCAAGTTCATGAACTCGTCACATTCCATGGATTCAATTTCATCATGGGAACATGTATTATTAATTAAGGCCCACCACTAGTCTGATTCACCTTCTAAATGGTAAAAATCCAAAATAACTTTTTCATGTTCTGAACATCGAAGTATGGAAAATATCGTTTCAATGTTACTCATCCATTGTTCAGTAATAAGTGGATCAGAAGATCTATTTTTATAAGGTGGGCATTGCTTCATGATGGAGTCAATAGAATATTTTTCCCTTCTTTACTCATTTTGAAGTCCAGAATGATTCATAGATTGTGTAAGTATAACATTATGATTTTTCATGCCAACTCCCAAAAAATTGGTTTGTTTAGGAGGACAATCATTTCATTTTTCATTACATTGATCAACACGATTCCTTTAATTTCCATCCATGGTCTAAAACCCAAAAAATAGTGTGTGGGGAATAAATAACGATAAGAAAAGAATATAACAAAGGGGGAGTACCTTCAATATCTAAAATCTGAGGTTTAATTCTATGATAATTTCTATAATTATAGGTCTATAACCTATTATTATACTTAACCTTAGGGAGATCCATAGACATTCCATATAAATATCTCTAGGTATCTCACTAATGTTTTTGCATCCTAGTTTCCAATGGTAAACTAAACCATTGATCTGATACCAAATGTAGTGACCCAATGCTTGACGTACATATACATTACATTAAATTTTAAGAATAATTAATTCATAACAAAAAAAAGCTGAATGACCATATTAGTTTAGTGTCTTTGGAAACTCATACCTAAATCTTCTAATCATGGTGGAAGATTTTAAACATCTCCCATATAGATCATCCAAATTTTGTTTTCATACCAAAAACATTTCTTTATATGCTAGGTAAAATAAAACATAAAAATAGCGATCATAAATGAATTGTAAGGGAAACCATGGAGAACATAAAATATGCCATAAACATTTTAACGTAAAAACTTGAACATAAAACATCCAAATCATGAGTAATCACATAAATCATGGCAGTGCATAAGGCATAGATCATAAAAGAACATTAATCATGATACAATTGCATGGGAATAAAACATGTAATCATCAAAAACCACTAAGCACATGATATGATTTTCATAGTATCCAATAAATTGCTGTGAAGACCATCATAGTGGACAAAGTCCATTACTGAACTGGGTTTACTTGTCATTCCAGCCCTGTATTACTGAACCAAGATTACTTTTCATTCCAGCAATTTTTATCTCTTAAGATATAAATCATTACCCAATTAATTATATGGATATATAGGTCACACCCATATCATAAGGAAATAATTCTTACGTGTTCCACAAAATAAACCTAAATCATTCAATATAATCCAATGAATTACATGGGTTTTATAAACTTCATCCAATCATAACATAATCAATATAAAAAAAATTATATAATTTAATCATAAGAAAAATCAAACCATGTAAATAATAGATACATTATATTTGAAACATAATCATACTAAATAATGGCATCTTAGATGGAAAATCATTTTGATAAAACACATTAAAGGAATTTTTGTGGAAAATATCTTTCCTTATTCAAAATCATATTATTTTTAATAAATGCCATGTAATTTTAAAAGAAAAGGATTTTGTTGAATATAATAAATAAATATAGTTTATTAGCCTTTATGAATATATGGAATTATGAAACCTTAATAATTTTTTTATGCTGTATATTTTAAAAAAACATTATCCTCATACTTTTTCCTGAAAAGTAAAAAAGTACCTCCTATGGTAAACAAACAAAATATTACATCCATTCCATTTTGTACAAGTCAAAAAGGTGGAAATTATATTAAAAATGTATGGAATAGTAGTAAACATTTTATGGAAACATTTAGAGAAAACAAGGAAATGGATGATAAACATAACCCTATTAAATACTTACGAATAAACAATCTCGGATTAGAAAGAGATTGGAATAATAATCCCTTACATTATGTCCAATTTCTTTTGTATATTTCCGAGACTCCTATATAGTGGGTTTAGAGATATTATTAACTTATAAAATTACCATAATATTTTTTATGATATCATATATGATTGACTTACGACTTTATAATACCAGTTCATTTGTGAATTCCTTGTAAAAACATCTTTTTGGTAAAATCATTTCATTTATCATACGTGTTTTCAGTTTTATTTATTCATATGATTACATAGATCATGATTACTTAATTATATATTGTAAAACATGATTTAAATAAAAAATATATTCAGAATATATATATATAATAGAACAGTAAATGGAATGAAATACACTGTTCATGGAGACGATAGGTCGTACGTACTCATGAATGTTGTTTTTGTTTCCTTATTAAATTGAATGGAATTAAGTAAATAACATATAAAAAAATCAAGTATGATTATTATGTCATATATTTCGTGATTATTTATTATATATACTTGAAAATTATTCTGTAATGGTTAACATGGAGAATTAATGTCATCGTGTCGTGGAGACGGCAATCCGTACGTGCGCACAAGCGATGATATCATTCCTATAATTATTGAATAGAATTGGAGTGGATTATATAATATCTCAGAATCAGTAGAATGTTATAATTATCATATATAGTGTTTTCTTCCATTATTATAACCATCCAAGTAGGTTGTATATTAAAAACAGATTACACCACGGTGTGGAGATGGTATGTCGTACGTACGCACGCAAGGTGATTTCATTTTTTGTAGGATGGATATAAAGAGAAAAAAAGTTTATTAATATATATAATAACATATATGTATATTATTTATAATAATGTTATTAATTTATAATGAAACAAATAAAGATGTGTAAGTATAAGAATAAAGAAATTTGAAAGAATCAGTAGAATATATTACCTCTTCTTTGACGTACCTCCTTTGAACATCCTCTTATATTACTAGATTTGGTCTTTTGAGAAGGCATCAATCTCTAAAATGTTACTAAGGAAGTTTTAGAAGAGTAATGGGTATGGGATGGCCGATCATGAAGGCTCAAAATGGTGTCAGGAGGTGAGAGATGAGGTTCCCTTTTATAAGAGAAGAGAGGGGCACTTTTAGAAACATCAAAAATATTAATGAATAATAAAATCAAACCCATCTTAAAACCCTTAAAAAATCACTAAATTCAAAGATGAGATGATATAAGGTTGTAATTAATTCAACCAATACAATTTAGACATGTTTTATGTTTCTTTTATACATTATCATTTAGATTCACCCTTATTTAATATATTTAATTTTATTTGCGATAATAATATTCTAATTTTTAAATTGTTATAAATAGATTCATATGTTATGTGACATATCCATAATTATCTCCATTATAACATTTTTGACCTTATAATTTTTAATTTGTTTTAAAATGTTTTTGTGATTTTTAATCAATTTAATAATATGTTATTTTTATAAAATATCAATACTATCAATTTTAACACTATTTAATTATTTGAATTTAAATTAAATCCTCAATGAAGATATATTAGAACCAAAAAATTTAATATACTCCTAACTAGTCCTATTAATCTATAAAATTCATTTACCTCATTAATTTATTCATATAACATTTATTTTAATTTTTCTAAAACTATTTATTTGATATTTCTATTACTAAAATAATTACTTCATAAATTTTGTATAATTATTTAATATACATATTTATTGCATAAAAATTTAAAATATAATAGTATAATTCATATAAAACTAATTTCTTCCAAAATAATAATTTTACTTGAATTTATCATCTAAAAATAAAAACCGTTTAATTATTATATTTATTAATTTATGAATGTGACAACGTTGACATCATTTAACATAAAATAATATAAGTGTCATAATCGCTTATATAAGTCTCCAAATGTCCCAAAATTTGACCATTGGATGCATATGGTTTACATTATCACTACCTATAAGTTTTAGTGAGGTGGTTGGGTATTTAATGGTCACTATTAGTTTAGTAAAAACTGTATTATTGATTTTTCCCTAAATAAATAATTTATGGTTCATTAATGTATAAGCTATTAAGGTAATTATATTTTTCTTAAAAATCACAAATAAATTAACATGATGAATGAACACATTTTATCTTTCAAATGAGATTTTATAATCTAATTTATAAAATTTATATCCTTATATTAAAAATACTTTAATTATTAAAGTCTGAGTGAGACGGATTTCACATTTTTAAATAAAATAAATTAAAGGTCTTAATCACAACCAAGAGGGTGCCAAAAGATACCATTCAGACACAAAATATTTTATTTTGATATTTAATAATCCAATTATATTAATACATGTGTTAGGGTAATTTTGAATTATTATATTTATCGTTAATTACATGATTTACCATTAAAATTAGTAAATAAAATTTACCATAGTTATTATTCATAATATCGAAATATAAAAAGTATCCAATTAAAATAATTAGGACCAACTGATTCAAAATATGGAATCAATTTTTCTAAATTCAATACAAAAAAGTTTCATTATTTAATTTAATATTTTTCCTGCTATTGTGAAAATGGATTTTAAAAGTTAAAACATGGGAAAAGATTGATATCATATTACTTATGAATTAAATGTAAAATTAATGACAATGAAATAAATAATATTAAATGGTAAAAAATAATCTATTTTTAATTTAAAACCATTTATTATAATAATATAACCATATAAATTATCTCAATGAATAAAGTTATTTTTATGTTAAATTTACCCTGTTTTTATAATTTTTCAAAAGAAGAATGTTGTGAGAAAAATATCAAAACAGTATCCAATGTAAATTTTTATATTCTGATTGAAAATAAGCAGTTTATATTGTAAAATTGAACTTCTAAACATGTCAAAAATTAGATATAAAATGTGTGCACCATCAAAAGGTGGGAAAACCTTATTTTTTTAAAAATACTTATTTTATCCAAAAAATTTATTTTGTTCCCTAACAATGTTCTAAAATATGTGAAAGATGAAGGATAATGTTATAAAATTAAAAATGTGGTCAATACTATTCATAATTTATAGTTCATAACAATATTATAACAATATATCTTGGTTTAGTGAAGCTCATTATTTCGTACAACACAAGCTTGTGAGGAAGGTCGCTCTTGCATGCAACACATGCCAAGAATGGTGTTTGATTATAGTACATGATAATGTGGTGTTGCATATATAGAAATCTATTCTTGGTGTAGTGTATAACAGAATACATCAGTGAAATTAAAAACAATATTTCTCATAAAATATTAGGGTGTTACAGAAAATCCTATAAAAATAGGGGTATTAATTTCCATTAGAGAAGAAGGAATGATTTCAGGTTGATTGTTCTAAAATTTCCAAACAAATGATGACCTATTTAATGAAAAAATAGTTTAAGTGGATAATTATATGTTTAATTAGGTATACCATGAACATTTTGATAACATGTTGATTGTGTAAAAGGCCCTAGTAAGTCATGAACATATATATATTGATGTTTTGGGACCCCCTAAATCCATTTATATCATAAAAAATCCAAGCCATCATGTTCATACAAATGATATAGTGGGGGAATCAAATATTGAGCTCATTCAGAAGGATAACATTGTTTAGAAAATAGATCATGGAAATTGAAATATTTCATACACCTATCAATTTCTTGAAAAGAAAAAATTAAAATATGCTATGATTTTTATGCCACTCCAATGAAATTCAATAGAGCTTAGTGCATTCAATTTTATTTTCTATTGAAATACAACATTACGGTGAAAAAATTTCATCTCCCCTGAGATAGAATATAAAACCTCTCAAATGGTATGTATTTATAATAATGATATTTTCCATGTCATTGGCCCTAATAAATTATTTGTTTATTATTTTGATTTATATTATGAAACATAAGAAGTGTTGTTTTAGAGGAAAATAATAGTTTCCTTTCAAAATATGACATTGTAGAATCTACATGAAAAATATAGTATGACTGTGTTTTCCTCAAAATTTAACATTGAGATTAGATAAGATATTCACGGATCTATTGAAAAGGATGGATTTATTTGGTAATATCTATTTTTTATTAGTGTTATTGAATATTAAATAATTATAGCTTCATTATTTCTGTTAGATTTATTTTATTCAGGTAATATATATCTTGTGTGGTGGTTTTTTTAGGGAAGCCAATAAACCCATTGATGTTATTTTTATATAAAAAAGTCAAATTTTAATGATCGATTCCATCATGACCCAAAACATAATTAATAGTTTATCAATCACATCCCACAAGGAAAACCTATTTATGTTACCAAATATTGTTGTTTGATTGACCAATCAGATATCTATTAATTATGAAATAGGTTTTGGTTTTCATCAAAATCACCTCATTCATTTCAATCATTCTATTAATTATCGGACTACATATGCACAAAATTATCAAAAGCCTTCCATATTTGTAATTTCATTATATTAGTGTTAAAAAAATCTTATTAGATGAAAATTTTATGTTTTAACTCTAAATAAAATTCCTTTTGTGTGATTGTCAATTTATGTCCCCATTAGTCCTAACACCAGGCATCATTAAAATATCTACAACATCCCTTATGCAAACCAAAACACCCTCGAAATTAGAAATATTAAAATCTATTTGAATAATAATGATATTTTTAAAATTAAATTTTTTAAATATGCAATATGTGGAAAATATTAATTCTATAATTACATATATTAGATTGTTTTATATGGTCAACTGGATGAATATTCATTGGGATAATATTAACTATCATATTTTCTTTAAAAAAAAATTTCAATGTCATGATTGAAATTCCACTAAGTGATCATTAATCTGAAATAACATAAAGAAATTTTAAAAAAAATTAATTTAAAAATAAAAATAAAAATAATATAGTTTTATTAACTAACAAAGATATTTTCAAAATTTTAGAAAATAGTACATCATGAAATTTGATTTTCATTTTAATTTTTATGAATTTTTTCATTTCAAACAAGATTTTTTCGCTTTATTGTTTATTTTTTTATACAATCATGTAAAATATATAGATTTATATATGAAAATTATTTTATTATGAATATATATTTTCCAATCACCCCCACAAAACACTCAAAATACATATTTTCAATAAATAGAATTATCTAATAAAATATATGATAATAAGATAATTTGATGTAAATTTACTTTTTCATCATCCATAACTCTTTGTAGTAAATTCTATGTAATACATGTTCATCCAGCACCCTCCAAACCCATCTAAGACATAATTATGACTTCCATATCCAATCTAGAACCCCACTAATACTTCCACAAAATGGAATACATTTATAAATGGAATTTTAAAAATTTTATAATATTTTGGATATGATTTGTATAATTTAACCCTAGAGGGATGAGATTCAAATGAATTGACACGTGACCATTTCATGAAAAAGGGTGAAATTAATTGATGAAAGATCAAGAGTAACAATTTATTAAAAGTTTTCTCTATTTTTTTAATCGTTTCATGATATATATTACAATATTTTAAAGAAAATGTTAAACACAATTTGTCAATGTTTTTTTCCTATTGTCCTATATATGAATTACAAGTATTTCAAATAATATTTATTTATTTTTTATTAGATATATTTATTTATTATCAAAATATAATAATAAAAGTCACTTATGGAACACTTTAATATGGTGAAGCCATCAAAATACTTATAAAACTCCCCTATCGGATTCCGTTTCACTTTTCTGGCATTCTTGTAATAACATATTATTAGTAATAATTCATAAATATATATAAATAACCAACTATACAACTCATCAAAATCAATATTCATTAACATAATCAATAAATAATATTGTATGGTAAAAAAATATAATAAGTCTGTAAAGAAATTCAATACATATTCCGAAAAATAATAATTAATACTAATAATATTAATAATTAACAACATTATTAAAAATTTATAAAAAAAATAGTATATAATAATAATATTAATATGATAAATATGATAAATATTAAATTAGATATTATAATTAAATTAATATATAATAAATAAAAATTAGAAATTAATAATATAATTTCATACAGTTATAGAATTTTCTATATATTTTCCAATTAATAATATATTTATTATTTAATGAATAATAATATAAATAATGATATGATTAATAGTATAAATAATAATTAATCTCATAATTAAAAACATAATTAACAATTAATGGTTTATTTATAATTATGAATAATAAAATTTTTAGTAAATAATATTATTAATATAATTAATATGACACGAAATATATAATAAAAATTAATATTTAATAATTAAAAATATAATTATTACATAATAATCTGAAGTATTTTTATAATAATTAATTATAGAAATAATTATTTAAAATATAAATTAAAGTATTATTTATAATAATTTTAAGTAAAAAAATGTTTATTAATTATTATATTATCCTATTCTTTTATTATTTATTTAATTTAGAAAATTATTTAATTAATGGTACAATTATATTATTATTTATTGTTATTAATTATTAATTATATCTTTTTTTGTTAAGAAATATTTTTATTGATTAAATATATAAATAATTGATGTGGAAGTCACAGGTCTCTAAGCTCTCCCATGGTGGATGAGAATGTTCATAGGGTTTTTAATGAAATTATGCATCTTCCACATAGATAAATAGTGTAGGGACATTGATTTTCAACAGGTGAGGAAATATATTTTATATATATTTGTTATATTACATGGACATAATTGGATTCTTCATCTACCAAAGATACGCCCTTATATTGCAATGAAAAATAGGGTAAATATTTTTTTTAACAAAGAGGAGTATTTTCACATTGGTAAGTATGCATGAATTATATGGTTTTGGTCCATCTCTAATCCACTGGAATTGAGAGTGAAATTCACTCCACCCCAATTAATGATATTCAATATATTTTTGGATTTTTTGAAGAAACTTAATTTCAATTCTCCTTGTGTTGTTTTTTGGGAATTTATTGTAAGAAATTCTTATGAATACATCATAACAGGGCTTCAGATTGAAGGGTAATTTGACAAAGATATGTAATAATAGAGAAGAAGGGAAGGATCTAGTGGTTACAAAATATATTGATTCCTTAGATATGTAGAACTCAGTTGATGGAGTTCTTATAAGACTAGAATTGTGGATAGGGACCTACTTCTAGTTAGGGAGTAGTCTCTTCTATCTCATGTAATGATATGCTCTGGTGGATGGAACCCTATAGAATCTTCTATGTAATTGGTAGATCATGTAGAGAAGGTACCAGATTCACATTATATTCATCAATAACATGATCTGATATTTATATTAGCATAATATCTAAAATATATTACTCATGTATACAATGAAAAGGTCGAAATATTTAAGAACCACTTCTAGATATCATCATGATTGTGGCCTAGAGGATGATAGATAATTCAACTCAATAAATGGTCAATCAGACTTCAATCATGAATTTCACGCTCCGACTAATCAACATTAATGTGTAGAAAATTAATTTTTCAATTCAGTGGTACACAAGGTTAATTTTAAAAAATATTTTTATGGTAGTAAATTATAGCTTTCTGTGATTGAAAACATCATAATGACATGCTAAGAATTTGGGTACATTGGTATTCCCCTTAATATCTCATGTATCTTCTATGAAGTCAATAAGATATAGAATCCCTCCTAATAGAATTTAATTAATATTTTATATACATTTCATCAGGAGGGATTCAACATTGATACATAATGTTCTTATGATATATCCATAGCATGAACTCTCAAAATATATTCCTAAACTCTATTTGAATGTGTCTTTTAATACAAGATTATAAATATTTAGTAAAGTAATGAATCATGTCACTTGGAACAATCAAAAAGGGGTGGAAATATCTGGGACTTCCACCATTCCATGGTAATATAAACCTTATGCTGAATCTCCATTGGACTGTTCATTAAATCTAATGATTGAAATCTATAATCGAATATGTAAACAATTTTTCATATTTTTGATGAATTGTATTGAAATGATGATATGTCAGTCACACTATGAAATCACACATCCATTCATCAATACCTTACTATGGAACATGTGTTTTCATTCACACTCTTTGGATTTATAGACATCCATAAGGATGTTGATATCATATATAGTAAAAATGATGATTATATTAACTCCCATTTTATTCATACCCCAATGAAGAAGGATTGAGGAAATGGGATTCCTTTCTTGGTGACCTCCCGATGTATTTAATGATTCATGATGATGATTTTGAGATTGATTTATAAAGAAAAAGGAATCATGATGAACCATGAAAACATTTATAGATTTGGAGAATAGGTTAACATCCAAGATGTTTAAGATCTTGTTTTTTGTCAAATTTATTTGGGGGGGGGTTGAAAAAATAATAACCATGATGAGATGTATTAGATTAATAAAATATTTTTATGTGGTTCATTTATTTCTATTGAGGTAGGGGTTTCTTTATATTACCCCTTAAAACATTTAATTTTTTATTTATAATAAATGGGATCTAACTATAGCCTTCATTATAAAAATATAAAAATTAAATACATTATAAATTGTTAAATTTTAATTATTTCAATTTCAAATTAATATAATTATATAGATGTATTATGAATAATTTTTTATCATGATAATTATTTATTATGTATATTAATATATTAATTTTTGTATATTTGTAATATTATTTACAATTTATGTTAAAGAAGAATTTTTTATTAGTTTTATTCATTATTATATGTTTTTATTTTATGCATTATTGGTTTTATCATATATTTTTTGTAATGGTGTAAAATTGTGATAGAATAAAATACGGAAAATTTGTAAGGCATTTTAAAGTTCCTTCCCCTATAAATAATACTCATGGTTGCAGTTTTTAATAAAATGATGAAATTAATAAAATGATATGTAATATGAATATAATAGAAGTAATTAAATTAAATACAAATATATATATATATAACAACAAAAAATACAAATTTTTTTTTTTTGATAAAATTTTAAAAAAATTATGCAAGTAAAAAATAAAAATAAAAAATTTTTAAAGCATAAAATGCACTGATTCTCTTTATCATGCATCAAATATTTTAACCTTATTTTCTCAAAAATCATTAATATTAATTTATTTGATTCACATCCATCAGTGATTCTAAAAAACATGTCCCATAATATAAGAAAGAAATAAATAGTCATTAATAATAGTTTACCCCATCCATGTCCCGTGAAACCACGTCTAGTCACACCAAATTATTCTATATGCCTATCCTACCCAAATAAATCACCTTATATCACACTAATTCACCATCAATATATAAATTTAAATAACTCCTTCATTAAACAGAAATGAAAATTCAATCATTATTTTCTAGTTAATCTTCTTCAAATCCTTCAATTGATTAATGATCTATTGTAGGACCCTCATCTCCTTTCTATCATTAATATATGTTTTTAACCTTTACCATTATCACATTAGGTTATTTTATCATCGATGACAGTCTCATACATCATGGTTTATAATTAAATAATCTATAATATGGGGTTTTAATGATTGAATTGGCTTTAGTGGTTATTTTTAGTGTTTTTAATTAGGTTTTAGAAATACAATAACTTTAAAAAGAATATTTGGTGTTGATTTTTTTAATATATGATACAAGATTCATGAAAAATTTCCATGAAATATCTTTTAATAAGGAATAATTAAAGAGGATAATGTTTCTTATGTTGTTGTAATGGAAGCATGTACCCTATTAATAGTTTTTATAAAACATGGAAACAAGATGTGTGAATAGTGATTTGGAATACTACTGAAAAAAATTATAAAAAGGTTACCCCCTTTGATTTTCATCATTCTTACCCACTAAATTTGATTTGAAAATTTATTGTACTGTTTTCTACATATCTAAAAAAAATTGTCCCCTGTAGGTGGAAAAAATATATCTAATTTTTTTTATTTTCCAATTGAATGATATATATTTTTTAAATGATTTATGTATTTAAATTTAATGATTTTTTAATGTATGATATAATTTATAAGTTATATATATATTATTTATCATATATTGTTGTATTTTTATATATTTAAATGTAATGTTAGTATAATCAAATTTGTGTCGAATAACGGTCTATATAGCCTAGGGTCTACATGCTATGTAATAGGAATATCTCTTTTCAATGGGGAATTTAGATGAAAAAATAGTATATTATTCATGTCGTATTTTATAATTATTTTTTACTAGGTTATATAATTTTGAATGATTTAATTTTATATATTTTTATAAAACCAACTATTCATTCCTCTAAATGATAATGTTAGGGGTTGTGTATTAATGATAAAATGATTTTTCTCCAATCATATAGAACTAATCACATACATATGGGTAATATTCATATAAAAGTAGATTATGAGTGATAAATTAATGTTCAAAGATATATTTTGTATACCATGGCTATATAATGATTGACACATACTAAAATCTAATAAAATTGATGAACTATGGGATCCTAATATGTTTTTCTTTTTTATGAATTAATGATAAAAAATCCATATATGTCATCTTCAATGTAATGATACACCACATTTTTTTAACACCTTTAATTTTTGATTAATCCCAATGACTATTCTCATCATATTATCATTGCATCATAAGATTAATTTACAGAATCCCACTAGTTGTGATATGAATGTGTTCTAAAATATAAGTGTACCAATAATGAAAAATAGTGTTTATTTTAGTAGTAAATTAAATAAATAAATGACAAATAAATGTGATTAAAACGATTAATTAAATTTCACACTAAATTTTAAAACATGAACATGGAATCATATCGAGCACACTATGTGTCAGAATAACTTATTGTAGATTTCTACACATAAAAATGTCATATGGAACATCAGGTGAATCAACACGGATTATTATAATGAATTTCATCATTCTTCATTGATCATAGAATATTCTCTTCATTTATGAGTAATTCTTTGGGATTCCTAAAAAAATTTATAGGTCAATGAGGATCTACACTACTAATAGAAAAATTCCATTGAGGGAAAAATATCTATTGATTTATAGAAATCTCTCTTTTTTTGTTCAAAAACTATATATAATCATATAATTTTATATAATAATGTATTTATAAATCCAGGATTGTGATGATAATTTCCCATAATCCTTTATGAAATTCCATTGTCTTTTTTAAATCCCATACTAAAAATTATATAAATAATAGTTTTAGTCACCTGATATGTTCATATCTTCTATTTTAACAAATATAATTATGTAAAAAAATAATAAATTTTATTTATATAATATTATATTTATAATTTCCACCCATACAATTATATTTGTTTGTCTATCCTAAACGATATTTACTAACCATTGAATAGTGACTATTAATTTAGTAAATAAACATTACAATATTATTTATTGATAAATATATTAAATAATATATTAACCAAATATTTGAAATAAATATTTATTACTATTTAACACACATACTTATTCTTTTGAATGAAATTTTATTATATCTTGAGGATCAACAATCCCCAAATTATTAATAAACCACAATGCGTGAATAATATTTATATATGATTTTACATTCATATAGAATTTGAATAAAATTTCATATGCAGATAGTGTGTGACCCTCTTGGACTCTTTATAATCTAAATTAGAAATAAATACTTAATGTCCAAATATAGAATCAAACAACTAATATTGCACTAAAAATAGAGCTTATTTTTTTAATGACATACAACATCATATATAAAATCACTATGTAATATAATCACTTTAAATTTATATATGTAATCAATCAGTTCAAATGCTGAAGGGGACAAAATTTGATCTCTATAACTATTTTTTGGAATCTAGATTATTAAACGTAATTTATGAACATATATTACCATGGAATAAATCATATAGTTCAATTCTCTTCAAATATCATATGGTATAAACATCCATTAAAAATATTATAGGGAAATATTATCATGAATTATTTATTAATCCAATGATTGTTGTGACACACTAAACATATAGAAATTAACCATGAACAAATGTCATTATGATATTATTCAATTTCTCAAAGTATATAACTCATTTAATGTTATAATTATATATATAATTCATAAAGATTATTATTGAGATTCATAGATATGAACAACCAATGACTGATATAAATGTCTATTTTTTACTATTGGTTCATGTTTTCATAATCTTATAAAATAATAATTACTGAAGAGGTATACTATAATAATTTCTCTTAATTTCCCTTGATTATACACTCTATAATTACTATATCCATTTTCCACCAAATGATACCATCTAACAATAGAGAATATTTTAATGAATTCATTCATTACACTTATTACATCTTATTGTATTTTGAAACTACTATGAATTTGTTTTTCAGAAATTAACCATAAGGATTTATAAAATATTATGTCATAGTGATAATATATCATGATGTAAATTTTTTAATAATTAAAAAACAATTATACTAGTTATCATAATGGGTATATAATTAAGTTCTAGGGAACAAACTACAACCGACTATAACTTACACTAAATTAATATACTAACAACCTTTAGTTTTCTAGGAATAACAAGATATTCATGATTTTAATAATATAAATATTTAGTCAATGGTCCCTATTTTTCTTCATATATGGAAACACTATTTAAAAAAATCACTACTCTAAATAAAATCCATCTATTAGAGACACATCTTGAATATGGGGTCCATCATTTTATGTGATCGTTTCTCCTCTTCAATAAACACCATTGTTGTAGGAGATCAATTTAATATAATAGAATATTTACTACTAGGTTATTCATAAACATTTTAGAAACTTTTTTCTATCAAAATAACTTCTTTGTTTGTTTCATAAGATATAATATACATCAAATCCACATTAGAATCTACTACATCTAGTTTCATTTAAACAACCATATTTATAACATCTCCATTGAGATTTAAGTCATATACACATTATTAATTCTTTTAATTTAGATCAATTTTAAGGTAAGAATATATTAAACGTTGGATTGTTATCTCTTCGTCTCCTTCATACACAAAAAACATATATTTTTTTCACTGTCGATACAAAATGATAATTTTTAATGATGACAAATTATGATCACATAGCAAAACATCATATATATATATCATCATCATGGAATATTAAATATTAAGAGTATTATAGAACATGGAAAATATTATTGATGTTATAGAAATATTTATGAGATATTACTTATTTATTTTCTTTCATGTTGTGTCTGAGGAAAAATTTTATTAGATAAATATATACCATAAGAAACTATAACAAATCCCCCTAAGAATTATTCTATAATTATTCACATTAATCTATAACAATGTAATGTTCTTTGACATAATAAAATAAGACTTTTATATCCATAATGAAGGATTTAGATCCCTAGATTCAACGTTGATTCACCTATGTATTTATTGAAAAAACACATCTCTAACTATCCCTTAAATAACCATAAAAATTTAATGCCATTTCCAGTATGTAATATCACATTATCATATGTTACATGGTTAATAATGAAACTATAATATTATTAATTTAGAAACATAATTCACATTCATAATTAATGGAACTAAATTTTATTATAAAATCAAATGAAAAAAATCATGATCAATATTCTTTAATCAATCCATAAATGGACCTCCACAACGTTCAAATAATTTTGGAATTTCATTAAGTCAAAAAACCATCATGTTGTGTTATAGGTCATCATAAGAAATGTTTCCATTAAGAAAGGTGATTTTAATTTTATGGGTTCAAATTGTTGTTAAATTAATTAATAAAGAGTTTTTAAACATTAATTACATTATTAAATGTATGTAGTTTTATTATTAATTCAGTTTATATTGATTTTAGTCTATCAGATATGTAGACAAGAACATGTGGTGGCTTATTTGGGTCACCAATGCTAATCTTTATTATTCTCTATTTCTTTTTAATTAACTTTTATAGTTATTTTAACTTAAGTCTATTATAAATATTGATTTTTAAATAATCAATTATTATTTTTAATGTTATTTTATTTAGTTACAATTAATTTTTAAATTTTTTTTTTCAGGGTTACTGTCTGATATTTATTTTATACTAGCGGTGACCTACTTCACTGTTAATATATGTTATCTGTAACCTTTAATTATTTGACTAATGGTGACTCCTAACTGATGGTTCTCCTTGCTATTGGTAACCTATTTAATTTTATAGGTGACCTCTCTTTTATTCTATAAATAGCCTTATATTTTAGCCTACTGGTGTATTTTTATTTTAAGTATCAATGACTTTTTATTTTATTTAACCGGTGACTTTGAGACCTTCACATCTACCAGTACACTCAATATCACCAATATCTTTTCTCCCTGGTAGCTCATTCCTCACCGCTAGCTTCTTACTACCTCATTTCTCTTATCAACCTCACAAATATATCTACGTCACCATTGCCCACTTTTTCTCACTATTATACTTTATACCCTTGCACCTAACTAATAGGATTCCTCTTCTTTCACCCATTATCCCCTTCAACCATTCTATTGTTCAACCGGTAAACTCAATCTAATTTTTCTCAATCAAGAAACCTAGAATTTAACCATTTCATATCCAGATCTCATCAAAACAAGACATAACACAGTTCTGTTAATCAATTCAAATCCGTCACAGCTCTAGGGTTCTATTGCCACTTGATCTCGAATAGAGCTAGTAGGGATGAGCGGCAACCACTCGCCACTACCAGAGCCGAGTTTCCGCCAAGGGTTCACAACTTCAATCACCACTTGAGTTGATCTTAGAGGTTCTAGATTTATCACACAATCTAGAGGAAGATGAACAGAATCCTTTCAGTGTTGAAAATCTGAAGGAGTGCCACCACATGGCTTGGTTGCAGCGCCGGAAAAAAAACCTCCCACATCCTTATGCCGAATTGGGGGGGGAGTGGAATAGATGATAAAAAATTAAAAAAAGACGCAAATTATAAAATAAAAATAAATAATAATATCAACATTCACCTTAGAAAAAAACTAATCATATTGATATAATAGAATTTATAAAAGTTATAAATTTAAACAATTATAATATTAACTAATAGATAAATCATAAATTAATATACAAAACTAAATTAATAATAAATTTTAATAATAAATTAATTTACTATTAATAGTATAAATATTTAATTAATAATAATTATAAATAAACTATAAAATATACTTATTAATTTAATGAAATATGTAAAACTTAACTATAAATTCTATTTACTAAATCGATATTTTATTAATTCGCTATAAATTTCATAATAAATTTTCCTATTTAATGATTAATGTATGGCTAATCATGAAGAGATCGTAATGTATTTTTATAAAATAATTTGAATTCCTCTTTTTTTGTTGTCTATTTCTTGTTTTATACATTTTATATAGAGCTCTTATTCCAAATATATATTTTGGTGCCTTTTAATTTCATTTTTTGGAGATTTGGACAATTATCGCACTGTTAGTTCATATAGAAAATTGTTCCATGTATCATATTCTCCCATATTGTAGACTCACAGACCTGATTTTTCATATTCATCAAAATTGTATATTTTGACTATAAAATTTTCTACAAATATCATTTTTTGTTCTTTAATATAAAATAATAAAATATAATATCCATTTCATTTAATCGTATAAAATAAAAAATATAAATTTATCATCTTCCTATTATATAAATAACAAGAATTATTCAGTCTAAATTATTTAGTTCTCTAAAACTAGTGTTACATTACATTTTTATTATTACATGATCTATAAAATTAAATTTATGGTTAATATTAAATTTATGTAAAAATATTTAAATTATATGTATATATATATGAGAGATACATCTTATTCAACTATTTTTAAGGTATTTTTTATGTATGAATGTCCATAGGGAATGTCATTTATTAATTTACTGAATTGTGTATGTTAAATCCAAAAAATCAAACCACAACATGAATATTTTATTTGAAATGAGGTACAACTATTCTTTTAAATTTATACAACTACATAGATTCTATGGTTTAAATACCATATGTGGATTTTCTAATGTATTATTGTGAATGGATAAAGGATATCATAAAATATGGAAATATTTATTGCTTTATATAATATATTACATTTCAATTTATTGCTAGTTTTTTATGGATATTATTTATAATTTTTTTCTTATATATTTAATTATAAGTTATTTATAATCCATTTGAACTTGTTTTAAATAATTTTATATCAAAGTAAAATGGATTCTCATAGGTTCATGTTTTTATAGAAATTTATTCTGAAAATTTGGGTCATGATATATCTAAAATTATAGGGACAAAAATATGAAGAGAGGGTCTAAAATATTATAAGAGAGTTTATTTGGAATATTAATTCATATTATTAAAATAAAATTAATATTTTCTAATGTGTTCCTCTCTATAGTGGTTATTGTTTTACAGAATATCAATTTGGACTTTAATGGGTATTGTTTTTCATTAATAAAGGTTATACACCTAGAATTTCTTTTTGAAAATAAACATGAATTTTTTTTATTATTCCTGCAGTATTCATTAATTTAGAATACGAAATATTCAATAGTCATCATATTTTAAGGTTATTTTTAACAAAGATACCTTATATATATGGTTAACATAACGAGTGAATTTTAAAGAGATTGATAATTTTCATGAACTAATTAATGGATTAATTTTTGAGATATTTTTAGGGTTTTTCTATAAACAAAAACCTTACTGAGCACTTTGATGATATTGAGGGAGAACTTATAAGAAAATTAGATGATTCATCTTTGATAAACCTATTGAATTATGATCTGGAAAATATGTACAGTGTACTGCCTACACTAGAAAGTAACATTGTTACTTTAAATTTTGAACATGATATTGAAAATATTTCATCATTTAATACTACTTACAAGAAATATGTTGATGTTCATGGACCATCCATGCCTAAGAGTCTTCATTCTAGTGTAGAACCACCTGATCTTGAACTGTATCCAATACCTATCCATCTTAAATATTCATTTCTGGGTGTGAACTCCACATTGCATGTGATCATTTCTGCTGAAATAAATGAAAAACAAGAAAAACAATTCATGAATGTGTTGAAAAAGGTTAAATCTTCCATAGGATGAACACTAGCGAATATCCAGGGTATTAGTACCTCATTTTATATGAATATAATTCCTATGGAACCTGATCATAATCTTATGGTATAATTTTAAAGAAGATTAAATTCTGACATTAAATAAGTTGTGAGGGAGGAAGTGATCAAACTGCTGGAGACTGTAATGATTTATCCCATTTTAGATAGTGATTGGGTCATCCCTATCTAGGTTGTTCCCAAGAAGGGAGGATTCACTATAGTTAAAAAAATGAAGAAGTCTAAGTTAGGAAAGCCACAAAATGGAGAGTTTCTATTGATTATATGAAGCTTAATGGAGCCACTAGGAAGGACCATTTTAAAATGCCCTTTTTGGACTAAATGCTTGGGAGGATTGATGGAAATGAATTCTTCTATTTTCTTGATGGGTATTATGGTTACAACCATATACCAATTGCTATAGTGTTTTAGGAAAAGACCACTTCCACATGCACCTTTAGAACATTTTCCTACTGGCGGATGCCCTTTGGGTTTTGTGGATCTCTAGCCACCTTTGAAAGGTGTATGATGGATGTCGTTTCTAATTTGATTGAGATAATTTTTGAGATTTACATGGTTGACATTTCCATTGTGCTTAGTACATATGATACTTGTCTTGGATATCACAAATTTTTCTTGGAGAGATGCATTTAAACCAACCTTGGTATTAATTGGGATAAATTTTAGTTCATGGTTATAGAAGGTATTGTGCTTGGTCATAAAGTGTCTAAGAGCGGCCTAGATGTTGATTCTTCAAAGATTGATGTTATTCAAAAACATCCACCTCCTGTAAATGACAAAGGTGTTATAATTTCTCTAGGGAATGTCGGTTTCTACCGGAGATTCATAATATATTTTTCTAAAATAACTATTCACCTGAGTTCATTGCTGGTCAAGGATACACCTTTCAATTTTGAGTAAAACTGCTTAAAATAATTTAATCTACTTAATGAGAAACTCACTACGTGACCTATCATCACTACACCTAACTGGAAACTACATTCTGATCAGATGTGTGATTCTAATGACTTGGTTTTAGGTTCTTTCCTTGGCATAGAAAATATAGGAAGTTACATGTGTTGTATTGTGCTAGTAGACGGCTAGATGATGCCCAACATAATTATACCACCCCTGAAATAGATTTATAAGCTGTTTTGTTTGCTCTAAAAAAGTTTGGACAGTATTTTTTAGGTTCTAAAGTCATCATTTTCATTGATCAATTGGTTATAATATACTTGGTGTCTAAGAAGGAAACTAAACACATGCTGATTAGATGGATTTTGTTCCTTCAAGAATTCGATTTAATGATTAGGGATAAGCAGAGAGCTGAAAATTTAGTTGCTGACTACCATTCTAGGATTCCAATTACCCAATATGAATATCCTTGGGATATTAACTCTTCCTTTCTTGATAAAAAGTTGCTTACTGTTTCAATCAGTCAATCTGCATGGTTTCTATATTTTTCCAACTTTCTGGCAACAAGTGTTTTTCCAAAAAATATGTCCAACAAACAAATAAAGAAATTAATTTCTGAACTTAAAAATAATCTTTGGGATGATCCCCTACTGATTATGAGGTGTGATTATGGTATTTTTATAAGGTGTGTGCCTTAGGATGATATGATGGTTGTCTTAGAATGTTTCCATTATTCACCTTGGGGAGGTCACCATGGGGTTTAGAGAAAGAATCAAAATTTAATGGCATGGACCTCTACAGTCCACTACTTTGGGAAAATGTGGTGTTGGAGGTGTTCCGGGAGGTCAAGGTGACATATCCCCAACACATTGCCAAATTTCCAGTTCTGTGAACAGTGTTTCCAATTTTATGAACAGTATCGGTAGGTGAACAGTGTTTCTATCGGTAAGGTTCAGTGAACAGTGTATCAATCGGTGAGGTTCTATCGGTGGACTTCTATTGGTAGACATGAACAGTGTTTTTATCGGTAGGGTTCTATCGGTGGACTTCTATCGGTAGACTTGAATAGTGTTTCTATCGGCGAGGATCTATCGGTGGACTTCTATAGGTATACTTAAACAGTGTTTCTATCGGTGAGGTTCTATCAGTGGACTTCTATCGGTATACTGGAACAGTGTTTCTATCGGTGAGGTTCTATCGGTGACCATCTATCGGTAGACTTGTACAGTGTTTCCAGAATCCTAAGAGCTACCGATTCCATCCTTTGGCAAATTTTATGTTTGAACAGTGTTTCCAGAATCCTAAGAGCTACCGATTCCTTCCTTTGCCAAATTTCATGAATGAACAGTGTTTCTAGACTTCATAAGAGCTACTGATTCCATACTTTGCCAAATTTTACGAATGATCAGTGTTTCCAGACTTCATAAGAGCTACTGATTCCATAATTTGCCGAATTTCACGAATGAGCAGTGTTTCCAGACATCATAAGAGCTACCGATTCCATACTTTGCCTTATTTCACGAATGAATAGTGTTTCCAGACTTCATAAGAGCTACTGATTCCATACTTTGCCAAATTTTTCAGTATGTGAACAGTGTTTCCAGCTTCGCAAATTTGACGTTTTCTTTGATGTAAAATACTTTTAAAACATTAATTTAAGGACGTTAAGGCCGATTCAAAGGCCATAAATCCTATATTAATTATTCCTAAGGCCGGGATGTTTTTTTACATGGTCAAACCGCGTGGGTTAGTGCGATCGGTTTTTAATGGAGAATAAACCAGATCTTAAACCGTCGCCTCATTAAATATTCAAAAAGGAACGAGATATCATTCATCGTTGTTCTTCCTCATTGTTCATGACTAAGAGACACTAGAACCTTTCAATCATCCCCGTAGGAGTTTCACAATCAAATCCTAATCCTCTGATTGGTTCCGCTCTATTTTGGATGCAACCGAACTGTGTCGGTCAATTTTTTCCAATAAGGTATGTTTTATCGTTGTTCCTTTGGGGATCATCTTCTCTTGTTTCTCCCTTATTTTTTATACCATGTAAATTCCATGATTCTAATGGGTTTTCTTGGGGTTGGTTGGTACTGTCGTACCGTGGCATCCTCCGGTGGATGCAGTTGTCGTGAGAAGAAGAGGATTGTGACCCGTTGTGTGGATAAAGGACGTCAAGAACTCTCCGAGGTAGGGGATTCAAGGCTTCTCTAATTGTATATGTGCAATCGTATAATTAGCATGATTTATCCCTTTAGATCACAATGAAATTGACCTAATTAAATACTTGAACCGGATAAAAATAATTGGTTGATCGCATGTTGTTGCTTTATACCGTGATAACAGTTTGCCTCAGGTTTTCATAGATATAGTGATATCTATGTTTTCTTTGATTTGTTGTTTGTTCATGATAGAAATTGATAATGAACGTAAAGCCGGAATTAATTGTTAATTAATTGTCTAATATAAAGAGGCATGTAAATTAATCTGGTTATTTCCATTGTTGTAGTTGTTCTAATTTGAGGATAATCAAATTAGGGAAGGAAGCATGGTTATTTAATTGTGATAGCTTGATGATTAGGTATCCGTGATTGGAACCTACGAATAACAAATCTTCCAATTCAATATGGACTAAAGAACATATTATGTGGGAATTTCTAAAGGGGTTCTGAGTTACCCTCTTGTTTGCTAAAGGGTCAAGAGCCTATGGTTGTGATTGTTGTTTTTCTGCTGCTTGTGCTGTGATATGAGCCTGGATGGCTGTTGTGATATATGGAGGCGTGGAGGCCTTGTGGTTATGGTAGTGGATGACGCCTAGAGTGGCGATATGCATCCGTTATGCATGTGGGTGTCGGGGAGGACACCAGGGGTGATGGAATGGGATGGATGCGGTTGCTGGATGCTTGTGGTTTTCTTTGAATGTTAATCTTCTTTGCTTTTCCCCACTGCTCAAGGCAGCTGGTCTCGCTACCCTTCTTCTGAAGGAGGCGAAGACGCGCGGGGTATGCCACGTGCATTCCGTGTTTAGCCTCTCTAGGGAAAATGGGTCTGTTCTCTTTCTATAGGCGGCAAAGACTCGACGGGTAGTATATCTACTCACCGTGTTGAGCCTCCTTTGTGTTTAGTAGCATAGGATGCTTTTCTAGAATGCCTAGGAATGCGGGAAAGTAACTCTATAATGAATGTTTGATTAAATGGTGAAAATCCATGAGGATGGAGATACGGGAATTGAAAGGTGATGTGAATCTTAAAAGGAGCAGTTGTTTTTGAATGTGATGCCAATTCAGTTTAATGTGGAATTGTTCATTCTTAGTTAATGTTTAAAGAATTAAAATAACGTACAGTGGAACGGAAAAAATGAGAATGGAGTAATCTAATAAAGCTCTTCAAATTTTTGTGTGCTTATAGGATACCTAGTCTTTGAAGTAGCAGCCTGGAGTCTGAGAGACATTAGCTACAGTTGTATCTAAGACTAGGTAATGCCCATAGTGTGGATGTGAGTTACATATATACACTGTAATTTTTGTGTTTCTAAACGCTAATCCACCCTGTCGGTAAGGGAAACTGACACCCCGGGGATTCTGAGCCCTGGGGGGGGGGGGGGTGTTTTCCCCAACATTATGATGTGAGGTTGAATGGATGACTACCCCCTTTGGCCCCGCTCTCTTCTCTTGGAAGATACTTGTGCCATGAGGCACAGCGGTTAGTTACCCCATATATGTGTGTAGAGGGCTGTAATGTCTTGTGGTTATTCACACACATATATTCTAGATATAGTATCCTATGGACTACTATAGGTGTAATGTGTATAGGCTATGATGCCTTAAGGATCATTACTCGGAGTATGGGCTGTAATTGCTTGAGGTATTATACCCGGCGTATGATACACGTTATGCAGGCTGTGGTGGCTCCTGGAAACTACCTAGTTACTTTTGGTTGTGAGGAAGGTGTGGTGTTTCGCCCAGGTGTCTGCGGGCAAGCCTATGTGGTGCACAAGGTGCAGATTGTGGAGCTTAGCCCAGGTGTCTGCGGGCAAGCCTTTGGAGAGAGATGCACAGGACGTATGTCGTTGGGGCAAAGCGGCAAACCAGCAGGGAAGTAGTAGTGGGGTACCCTTGATATTCATTACTATATACTATATTCTTGTATGTGTTACTTGGTGAGAGTAGCCATGGTGAGGTTGAGAACATAGTATACCTGTTTAGGTGATGAGTTAGTTTCACTTGTTGTTCACTGGGCTTTAGCATGCTTTCTTTACTTTTGCATGAGAGGCTTGGGGAAGATCCTACTGAGTATACTGTTATGCTCACCCTATGTACATATAAACTGTTTTTCAGGTCACATGGAGCAGGTTTGAGATCAATCTGGTTACTACTAGCTTGCGGTTGGAGGATGAGCTGTTCGGGCTTGTGGTCGCTGTCGTTTTACTTTCTTTTGGGTACTTTTAGTTTTCCCTTTCAGTTGTAGTACTTTTGCATGACATTTCATATAAGTAATTGGGTTTTTTTGTATTTTTGTTCTGAGTTGGAGTTGATTGGAGTCTATTCTATCTCTCTCTTCTGCATGTGTTCTCTTAGAGGGTAATGCCTCCCATTTGTATGTTTATTATACCCTCGGTGCTAGTCGCCAACCCGGGGCCTACTGGAGGCGGGACTCGGGGGTCATTATCTCCCTTCTCGCATTTCCAGCCCAGGAGGGGTACACTTTGTGGGGAGGGGGTCGTGACCGAAAATCTCATACAATCTGGTTTGTAGTGGCCTTCTATTTTTATAAATTCTAGGATATTTTTTGCTTGCTGTGATTGGTGAGAGAGGCTAGGTATTATGGGTTGGAAGCAGAAGTTTCCTCAAAAAGGAATTCAGAAAGTTGAAATTTTTGATGTCCGGGGTTTAGATTTTATGGGACCATATCCATCATCTCATGGGAATGAGTATATTCTTTATTAATACTGACTATGTTTCTAAATGGGTCAAGGCAGTGGAACTGCCCAACAATCAATCCATTTTTGTAATACAATTTTTGAAAAAGAAAATCATTACATGATTTGGATTCCCAAGAGAATTTATAATTGTTAATGGAACACACTTTAAGAACAACATGTTTAACGATTTTTTGGATAAATATGGTTGTGTTCATAAAACTGGTACTCCTTATCATCCACAGTCAAGTGGAAATGTTGAAATTTCAAACAGAGAACTAAAATAAATTCGTGTGAAAATTGTGTCACACTATAGGAAAGACTGGTCTCTTAAACATGATGATGTTTTATGGGCATATTGAACATATTTTTATACACCAATAGGTATGTCGCTATATAGTCTGTTGTTTGGTAAATGTTGTCATTAACCTACGGAGTTGTAACATAAGTCATATTGGGCATTTAAGGCTCTAAACATTGATTTTAAGAGTGACGGGGAAAGGAGATTACTTGAGCTGAGTGAACATAATGAGATTAGGATAGGAAGATATGATAATTCAAGAATTTATAAAGAATATACTATAATTTTTCACGATTCAATCATTCAAAACATGGAAAGAAAACCTAGACAAAAGGTCCTTATTTTTAATTCTAGACTCAAACAATTTCCTAGAAAGCTAAAATCCAAGTGGTCTAAACATTTTATAGTTGTGAGGGTTTTGAAGAATGGAGTTGTTGAAATTGTAGGCGAAGAGAATAAAACCATTTATGTTAATGGGCATAGACTACAACATTATTTTGAGGGACAACCAAAGGGATTGGCTTCCTTCACTATGCTTAAAAACAATTCTTGAAGAATTTATGGCTGGTGAAATTAAGCATAGCACTGAAAGGGAGGAAAACCATAGTTCATTTGGTATTAATGTTGTTTCTTTTTAACCTTGAATAAAGTGATGCTTCAGAGCTCTATTTTTGCGAATGACTTGTTACTGCTTGTTCTTTTTTTCTGAGTAACATTTATTATTTCAAGTTTCTTCTGCTTGTGTCAATAGAGGAGTGGAGTTACCATGATCATTTTTCGACAAGAACATAGTCAGGGAAGTACATTAACTTTCTGCATTTATTTCTGCTCCTGTTTTTGATAATTAAATTCTTTTGTTTGTAGTGCAACTGAACGGAACATTCTGCTTACTATTGAAAATTTTGCTACATATTTTCTGAAAATCTGCTGCATATTTTTCATATAAAAAATCATTTTCTGCATGTTATTAAGTTTAATTAAAAAAATTGCATTTACTTCACTTCTGGAAACTGAATTTCATTGTTTTAAAATCATTTCACTGCTTGAAACTATGTGTGGGGGATTACAAGCTCCTGGTCTATTTAATCTGATTAATGTTGGTTGTTTTATCTTGATCTATTTCTTCTCTATTGAATATCTAACTGAATAAATTCATCTAAACTTTATTTCACCCCAATTAATTGTGAACCAATAAGTTGCAAGCCCTGTATGAACTTTAATTGAAAATTTTTGTCACTATAAATCAATGTTAATGCATATACGGGGTGAGGAACCTGTTGATTATTTATTCCTCGAGGGAAAATTTTTTTTACATCATTGAGACCCTTTACACATGTTATAAATTTGCTAAATTGAAAATATATTTTGATCATTAATTATTTAATTGGACTTCTCTATATTTAGAAGTCAACATTGGAGACAATTTTTGGTTTTAAATTTGGGGGAGGGTGTAAGTTCATTACGGTGATAAACTATTATTAATTGAAAGCTCATCAACTACCACATCAATTCAAACTTTTGGTAAAAAATGGATAAATTGTTTTAAAATTCATGTATATTTATAGGCTTTACATTATACTCAATTTTTTCTTGCCTTAGGAAATGTTTTATTTTGGTTCTTAAGAACTACTTAGAGCCTGAAATTGTTGAGGTTGCATGATTTATGAGTGTTCATACATAGAAATTTTATTGAAATTTGGTTTATCCCCTACACTTAATTGTGATATTGGTTACATGTTTGTGGAGTTATGATCATACCATTGTAATTGGATGTTTGATATTGATTGTATGTGCCTCATTTATTTTTTTTAATTTATAAATGTTATTTCCGTTTTGAGAAAATGGTAACTACTTTTTATATAAATCTTTTGAAACTAGATTAATTTTGGAATCTGGGATCCCAAGGTGAGTCTCTGAGACCCTAGTTGCTGGGTGTGTTTCTGTTAACTTTATGCACTCTGTTCATCTTGAATAAGTGCTTATGCACATTACCTAGCACAATGATACATAGCCTGGGAAAAATAAAATAAAGTGTCTAGGGTCAAAAAATGAGCTCATTAAGGTGAGATGAATGATGAACGCAAGATGAGGAAGTAGTCAATGGGTTTATATGGGAATAATTAAGGTTATATCAATGAGGAAATTTAATAATATTTATTTATTTTTGGGCCTTAAGATTCTATTAAAGTATAATGTTCCTTGGTTAAGGTCTTAATTCCATTGATATGTTACTTCATTTCACTCTTGAAATTAGAACCTAAGATTGGATTGAAATGAGTCACTAAGTTGTATAATGTATGAGGCATGACATCTTCATTGCTTGGTTACTCATATCTTTCTTAAATACCCTTGAGTATGTGTTATAGTAAAGATTCATATGAGTAATTCATTTTCTCAAAGGCTGGTTTATGTTTTTTCCTCCGTTTTTGAGTGCCGGACATGTTATATTTTGAGAAAAATAATTAATACCATACTGTTGTTTTTGAAATATAATTAAGAATGAGATTGTTTGAGGAAAAACAATGCTTAAGTGTCGGGGAATTTGATGTGGCTCTATTTTTTCATACTTTTTCCACATCATTTTACTTAAATTTTAATGATTTAATTAATTATTTAATAAAATTATATTAAATAATTGTAATTTTTTATTTTTATAGTTAGATTTTTTAATTACTAATTCTTTTAATTAATTATGCATTTTTTCTCTTTTAATTAAAAATTTTAATCTTACTTTACTATTCTACTTCAATTATATTCTTATTTAGTTTGGTTAATTTGAATCTGCTTGACTTTTTACTAAGATAATATCGATTTTAATCAATTATTTAATCAATGTAATTTTAGTTAATCATGTTGTTCTTTATTTTAATAATTTATCTCTTAACCTAGTTTCATTAAAATATTTTAACTTTATTAATTAATATGTTTATTTATCTTGCTAATTATTGAAGTAAATAATTATTGTTCTTAATTAAATATAATAGTTCGATTTGAATATAATTTGGTCAAATAGTTGTTAAATTAATTAATTATGAGTTTTTAAACATTAATTACATTATTTAATGTATGAATTTTGATAAATAATTCAGTTTATATTGATTTTAGTCTATAGGTGAGGTAGACAAGAACTTGTGGTGACTTATTTCGGTCACCGATTCTAATCTTTATTATTCGTTGTAACTTTTTAATTAACTTGAATAGTTATATTAACTTAAGTCTTTTATAAATTTAGTTTGAAGAATATTATGTTATTAATTTGAATGATATTTTATTTAGTTAACTTTAAATTTTAATTTTATGTTTTTTTCATGGTTACTGTTAGTTATTTATTTTATTCTAGCGGTGACCTGACTCACTGTTAATTAAAGCTATCAGAAACCTTTAATTATTTGACTAATGGTTACTCTTGACCGATAGTTCTCCACGCTATCGGTAGCTTATTTAATTTTATATGTGACATCTGTTTCATTATATCAGTAGCCTTATATTTTATCCTACCATTGACTTTTTATTTTAAGTATCAATGACTTTGTATTTTATTTAATCGATGACATTGAGACCTTCACAGCAACTAGAACCCTCAACATCACTGATATCTTTTCTCACTGGTAGCTCATTCCCCACCGCTAGCTTCTTCCTTCCTCATTTATCTTCTCTACCTCATAATTTCTCCCTTCATCTCACTATTATACTTTATTCCCTTGCACCTCACTGATATCCTTCCTCTTCTTTCACCCACTATCCTTTTCATCCATTCCATTGTTCAACCTACACACTCAATCTCATTTCCTCCCAATATAGAAGCCTAGAATTTAACAATTAAATATCTAGATCTCATCAAAATAATACATAACACAGTTCTGTTTTTCAATTCAAATCCCTCACAGCTCTAGTGTTCTTCTGCCACTTGATCTCGAATAGAGCTAGAAGGGACGAACCGTTACCGCTCGCCACTACCAGAGCTGAGTTTCTGCCAAGGGTTCACAAATTGAATTACCTCTTGAGTTGATCTTAGAGGTACTACAGTTGTCACACAATCTAGAGGAAGAAGCACAGAATAATTTCAGTGTTGCAAATCTGAAGGACTGCCAACACATGGCTTGGATGCAGCGCCGAAAAAAATCCTCCCCTATCCTTGTGCCGAATTGGGGGGGGGGGGAGTAGAATAAATGATAAATAAAATAAAAAAACAAATTATAAAATAAAAATAAATCATAAAGTAAACATTAACATTAGAAAAAAACTAATAAAATTGAGGAGTTAAGTGAGTTTCATATATCACCCTTAGCCATACATCATGGTTTGGAAAAGTTATACGATGACATTTACTGTTAGTTATTGTGACGATTTATAGAGAGGATTGTTAGAAATATTTATATTCATTAATTACGTATCTATATTTAAAAGAATATAATCAGGTTATGGAAGGTTTTATGAAGCCTATGGATGTGTCTTTGTTGAAATAGGATATTCTATATTTGTATTTTGTGATATGATTACCATGTTAATCATGATATCATAATGATATCTGGTTTTTATTAACAAACAGACTATGTGAAATCAGTTTTTCTTCATCAAGGACCTGAGTATGGTGGAAATTATAGAATGTCATTATATTCAATTAATCTATATAAATAACACAAAAAAATTAATTATTACCTTTGATTATGACTCTCATTTATAATCATGATTACGGGTATATTTTTATGAGGATTTTAAAAAGTAAATTTAGATGTTCATACATTTTCAACAATAAATTTATTGTTATACTGAGGAAACCTTTCTTTTTCTTGAGGATATGTAGAGGGATTGTATTTTTTTATTTCATATATAATTTGGGGAAAAAATTTAATTATGATGAGTTTCCATATAACAGCAATTATAACACAATATATTTCATTCAACTATTTGAGTCCCTCTGTGGAAATCATTGTGGGTCACCATTGTGACTTCTTGAGTTGGGTGTGACAACAATAATTGAAATATGGTTGGTAAAGGAAAAACAAAAAATAATAATACATTGAAAAAATATATGAAGACCTCACACAAATATTTTAAGTCTTATGAAAATGTTTAAAGGATTCAATTATAGTTGCAAGTGGGGGTCATGTGTTCTTTGCAGTCTCACCTTAGATTTTCATATGAAATTTTACGGAGGTTGGAAGATATCATTGAGGGAAAAAAATCCATTCCAAATTAAGAATTGGTTAACAGGGTTTTAATTTTCTTGGATTTACCCCTATATCAGGATCGTGTTATTAATATCTTCCATGTTTCATGAATGAGTATAATATTTTATGATCAAACATAAATTTATAAACTAAGGGGAACTGAATATTTAGGGAATATGTTCCATTGTAGATTATTAGTTGAAGTAAAAGTTCATCAAGAGGGGATCTACAAAGGTTGAGTTCTTCGATAGGCACATCTAATTTAGTATCATCAGAAAATCAATGATAAATCATGGGAGTTAAATATCCATTTCTGGTCTCAGATCCATCATGTTTACGTGTAGGTTATGATTTTATAGGACACTTCTCTAATGGTGGAAAAATGTAGAAACCATGTATTTTGGGTTCAAACACGTTATTTTTTTATTAATTACAAGTATATTTATAATGGTAATGAAATAATTATTAAGGGACCTTTAAAAATCAGTGATGTGCGTTTAATTTTATTAAACTTATTATTATACTCACATCTGTGTTCAAAAATATATTTTTATTGGGGACAAAGTGGTTGAAATTGAGAACACTGTTGTGTCTCGAATTCATGATTTACCTTAGGTGCAATATAATATAAAATTTGACAATACCTACAGTCAATGGGTTTTCACAAGGTTATAATATATGAAATGAATTAAGTAAATTAATTACTATTTTTAATTTAAATATTTCTTATGATGGAATTTATTCAAATACTTTCCTCTATATAATAACACATTGTAAAATCCTTTCCATTTTCTACCTCTTTTTATAGATCATTAAAAGAAGATATGGGGGATATATAATTTTTATAGTCAATAAATTCGATGATTCATCCAAACATTCTCTGATGTCATTCAACACATAAATATAAAAAATATATAGTTGTAACACATAAATCATTGATCCATTTTTTTATGTAGTTAATTATATCATAATATTTAACATTATTTTGATATTGATGAAATTATGGAATAGTCTTGATTAATTTATTTCAGAATTAATGATTACCAATCCAGTAATTTATTATTTTTCTTTTTATATTTTTCTTTTATATTAATTGTTCATTTAATGATTAATTCAATAAAATTATTTATTCATGTCGTTATTTTATCTCAATTAATGATGTAAAATATTAACAAGAACACCAATTTTTCATCACTTTGGGTTTTTTATCATTCCATGTTCTACATGCCTTCATTGTCAATATTAGATTAGAATTTGGTTCAACAATATTATAGTAATACATTTCATTATAATGGGTGTCATAATATATAACCTTGGTGGGACACAAATGTGGAAAATGGTGTACTTGATTATGACCACAGTGGACTTGAAACATCCATTGAACCAATTATATTCTATATAAATCAGTTCAAATAAACTATGTTGAATGATAGAACATGTACATGTGGTTTTAGTGGAGCGAAATTTTATGTACCCATATCAAATGCAATATACTTCCACTTTGCATTGGATCCTTCAATCAAATAAAATTTTCCTCACACTTTTTACTCACATGATAGGTTACTTCTCACCCTTTATGAATGTAATCCCTTTGGGGACTGAAATTTTATCTTGGTAATAATGGATCCCAGATCCATTACTCATGTACTAAAATTGATTCTGGTATATCACCCACATATATGTTGTTGGGTTAATTTGTCATCAAATATTTTATTGCCTCTATTCATAGTGCTCATATAGGACATCGATCCTCTACTAGAGTTGTTATTTCACCCATATACATAGTAAATGAATCCTATAACATCATACGAGGGAGTCACAATAATAATATTGATACCTGAGGATCATCATACATGTATTCTTGTTTCTTTAACGGTTATGAATTCAACTTTGTACTTGTAAAATCCTGACACCAATAGACTGTACATGTTGTCTTTCATTATTACATTAGCATAATAAATAAGGAAAGTTCATCATAAATTACTATATAGTTTAATAACATTTAAAAACTATATAGAAACAAATTTTTATCATTACAACATGAAAAAATACAATATAAAATCTGCATTGTAAACATGTCTGTTCTCCTAGATTAGCAATGCATGTCTGTCATACAATAGATCTTGGAATTATAGGGAATAATAAAGCATAAGAAGGGGCTGGACATAGATTCTTAGTAAGTATTAGTAATATATAATAATCTATCAAATATAAAATTAATATATAAGAAAATATGAATAACTAAAAAAATTTCCCTTAATATATATCTTTATGCACATTATGGAAGAAATAAAATCTAATCAAATAAGTCGATATAAATAATAAAATGATAATAAATATTATCCATGATATTCTACTAGTAAAAATAATCATGGGATATAAATAACTATTTTTATTTTCAGAGCATGGGTTAATGTGATATCATGAACATACCATCAAATTATCAGTCAAGATACCTTAGATAATGAGGTACAAAATTCATTAATACAAAAACTAGTTTTCTCACGTTACCTATTTATTCATCAATGCACTAGAACATGACCCCGCCGACACTTACTAAGTCCAATAAATTTCCCATTTGAAGGGGGTGAACCATAATAAACATTTAAATTAATATTTAAACATGTATCTGATAGGAAAATAATTCCTTAAACAGTATACTTAATTATAAACTATCCACTGTAATCTGGTGAATAGTATTATGATTGTACACCCCCTTTCAAATTAATCATAATATATTCAATAAAATTTGGTAGATGGTATCATAATAGATAAATATGAATTATGAGTATGATTAAATAGATGTTTTTGAAATAGGTGAAAATACTCTAATAAAATCCTTGCGATATCATTGAGAGATATAAAATTTCATATTATGGAATGAAGAGTTCATGTGGATAAACATTGTTATTTTTCAAAAAAAACTCCATTCTAAACAAGTATATCCCCAAAATGAAAAAAGTGAATAATATTTGTGGAATATTAAAATAATATTCATACAGATATTTTGAAAAAAAAAAGTGAAAACATTTATAAATATTGTTTAATAATATTTAAAAATTTCCCACATTAGTGCAGTATAATGGAAAATATAGATGAGGATTTATAGAAGAAATTGTTTTAATTGATTGAAGAAATATGTAAATTAATAATTAATATTTTTAATGATAATACAATATATATTAAAAAATATTGGAATATAAAAATAGATACTTGTGTTTACATGAAAATGGGTATGAAATTTGGAAGTTCCCATTAATGAGGATTACATATCGAGAGAAATAAAAATAAAACATAAAAAATATGTCTTTCATACAGAATAAAGATGAATTAAAAAGCTATAAATGATAGAAACATACTCACAAAATTTATTAGGAGTTCATAAGATGATTTATGAATTATATTGTGTTAAATAGAGAGAATTTGGTACCCTAATGAAAAAAATAGTGATTCATGGAGAATCTATTATCATATTTCGCGAAGTGTTCTTCACAATCCCATGATATCATTGATAAAGATTTTAGATTCATTTATAATCATAATACGATAAAATTAAAAATTTATTATACTTTTTTGTAATTTTTTATGTTTATTTATGCCTTTTTTAATTAGTAATTTTATTTAATTTCTCTAGAAAAGAGTGTTTATTTCCTTGGGTTTTATGATTAGTTCACTTGTATACATGATTGATAGATCATTTAATATATGAATAGTTTTACCTAATTGAAAATATATTTTATTAATGATATTCTAAAAAATTAAACGTTCCTAAATATAATTTATTGAATTTGAGGATTTTTTGTTATATAAAATGGAAATGATAATCTTTTATAGGATTTTGGAATTTTTTAAATCATTGAAAACAAATGTTGTATTATTAATTAATATATAGTATATATACTTGTTAAAAAACACTAATTATGTCTTAATATACATTTAAAAATATACTATAACCATTATGATGGTATTATGAACTTCCTTGAAGGAAGTAATATAAAATGACATGCCATCATCTACGATGGTAGTAAATCGACAAATCATGGATAATTATTTAATTTTATAGAATAAAAGGTAGAGGGGAATAGGTTTCATGATAAATCATTCATTAACAAAATTACATTATAATATATATAATAATATTTAGTTACAGTATTGCATATATAATGGTATTTGAGGGGAGTATATAAAATGTAAAGAAATTGAAATTTAATTAAAATAAAATGATTGTGGTTTGTACCTCTTGAACATAAAATCCTTGAAAACAAATTTAAGACAACTGTCTTTTAAAAAAATTAGTCTAAAGGATCATTGAATTTATTATACACTTGGGAGAGGATTTTTCCATAACATAAATAATGTTTATGGATTTGATGGTGAAGATTAGTGAGATAATGGTGGGTATTTTTAATGAATAAAAGAGTCTTTTATATAATTATATTCATTATTTTTTTATTTTGGCTCATCAATATCAACAGTGACGATTCCCATTATTAATTAATTTACACATGGAATGATATTTTGAGATTATTGGCCGAAATCATACATACAAGATTCATCTCTCATTAATTATAGTATTTGTTAAATACAATATCTCATTATTTAAAAGAAACTAAACTAATTTAGTAGTATCCGAAACATAAATCCAAACAATTTATCAATGTGTTGAATTAAAAAACGAACTCTGTTTTATGCGAATAATATAATAAATATGTTATATTTACTTATTAATTAAAATATTCATTTCTTTGAAAAATAAAAAATTATAATTATAATTGATTTTATGAAACATAGAATAATTAATTGTGGTCCCATAATATTATTTTTTTATCCTAGGATAGAAAAATAATTATTGATGAATCCATTTTATGAAAATAAAATTTCACTTTTAGTTATTATATTATTTTTAAAATTATAAACAAACATTAATGTTTCACTAAAATATCATTACATGGTTTATTATTTTTAAAATATTAATTTACCTATTCCTTGATAAGAATATATAATATATTCATTAATAATATAGATAAATTTAATTTATACTATAATAGGTTAGGTTGGAAATCTATTGGTCCTTTTACTATTCCATGTGATTATATTACTATTCCAATTTCATGTTATTATTCTAACAATAGAGCTATCTTAATGTCAAGAAATTCCTCATATTTAATTATTTAGTCATCTATAATGTGTATATTGTGTTATCTATGTAATTTTATATGATTATTACTCTATGAAATAATTATAACAGGTGAAACACCATTGATAACATTTTGGGTCATTCAATTCTCCCCTACTTCAATAAATTTTATCCACGCAATTTAAACTTGATCTTTAAAAATAAATTTTTTACACATTAATATTTCATTGTGGGAAACCCACATCGTATATCTGGTTAATAATACATGACCTTATATAGAGTAATATTAAAATGGGATGGTCACAATAAAAAAATGGTACCTATGTGAGATCATTAATAGGAAATGAAAACATGGGAATGGAAAAATAAAATAAGTATCATATTCTGAAGGTGAGTGATAAATAATATTGTCATTATAATTTATACCATCACAAAAAATTAAAATTTTGATCGATTAAATTACCATTTATTTCTACAAAATAAAATTAAATTAATTGTGATTTTATTCGAAAATAACATCCAATATTTGAGGGTTTCATTTAATATCAATAGAATCATTTTGTTAATATGAACATACATGATTTCTTTCCATGTGATAGTCTCATTCGTTGTATCTACTTAATTTTATCTCCACATAATTTATTATATTTAATGATGAATATTCAATAATTTTTATTGGAAGAACATTTATGAATAATACGATCCAGATTTCATTCCTTTACAATATAAATAATTTTATAAAAAAATATATAACATGTTATCCTATAAGATAAATCATATGTTAATATAAATTAAAAATTTTATACTTCTATGAAATAAATATTTAACCTCATAGATTATAAAAAATGATTGTATCAATTCAATGACCAAAGATACAGATAAAAGGTCACTTATCATCCGTTTTTTACTTTGACAACATATGGTTTATCTACATGTCATATACCAAAAATATTAATACCTATATCGAAAGTAACCTTAATTAAAACATTAATACTTCCAAGAGTAAAATTATCAGGTTTTCAAATATATTCCTTAAATAAAAATATCTAGAATTTGCAACATAACATAAACAATTAGTTTACTAACACCCTTTATGGTTATGAATACAATACCATGAACGTCTATTTTTTATTAGATCAACAACAATAAAATAATTAGAGTCATATTTCCCACGTAATTTTTTTATAAAATTTTATCTTTCTACAGAATCACTTATCTTGATAACATGTACTATTCATTACAGGATTCTAATTCATTAAAGGAGATGTATTGTATTATAATTGTTATATATCTAAATATTTATATAAATTTATTAACATAACATAATTAATTAATCCAGAAAACATAAATACATTATTTATTACACATTGACTGTTTTAACTACATAATCATTATCTTGATTCCTTTTCATATTTTACGAAATATTACGTTGACACAAGGGATATTCATTTATGTTGTTTCCCGTATCATTACAGTTAAAGAATTTTACATATTAATATTTCTCTATTACCTTGAAATAACAGTATTAGTGGTCATTATTTCTATACATTATTAGAAAACTCACATTCCCTTCTAGCATATATCGAGGTGTTTCTTCACATAATAATCACGTGTAAAAAATAATCCTTTATCATCATCTCATTATCCATTTTTTGATCATCCATCATCTTATTATCTTGATTACCTTCATAACTAAAATACATGGGAAGCAATTCCATTGTCTTGATAGCAAAAGATACTATATAATCACATGATTACAATGTTTGGGAGAAAATATCCATTTTATTTATTTTTTATGACCACCAATAAATATGTAAATATTTCTTTTGGGCATGTTTATAGTTTAAAAAATTCCATCTTAACCATGAAATGATGGATTCTTACATAGAATATTTTTTATCCTCTTTTTACCTCTAACAGAATATTTGTCTCTCCACACCCAGTCACTATTCTCTTGGGAAAAAAATTTCCATGAAAAATTACATAAAATCATTCCATTAAATTTTTTCAATAACATCATTATCCTAAGTGTTTTGAATAATTGACCACCATTTATATGAATCTTCTATTAAATGATAAACTATCAGGAAAACCTTATCTAATTTCATTACTACCCAAATCCATCAATATATTCTGTAGGTAACTTCTCCATTACTCATTTACAAATGGTTTTGTAGACCCATTGAATAATTTAATTCGTTGTCTGATGAAGCATTAATACAATGTTACACAATGTTGCTGATGAAGATGCTTTGTATGGGAATGTATAATGGAAATAACTAGAGTCATTTCTACCAGTATATATATAATATGGTCCCTGGTATTTATAGCTCCAGCTCCAACATCCTTATCTTTCATAGAAGGGGAATCCATTCATGGAATATGATTATTGATATAGTTTTAATTATTTCCACTATAGCCATTTCTAAAAATGGAATACACTATATTTTATAAAACAAATTAATAAAATTTATAATCTACAGAATAACATTGTGAAATTTTAGAATTTTTCTAGATCTATTCAATAAATCATATTGTTGGTTACATTGGTAATGATCTAAATGGTTGTTATTAGGTAACATTTCCCTAATCTATGTCTTGAAAAATCTAGTTTCCCATGTTTCTAATAAACTTCCTCTAATTCCAACTATAAAAACCCCATACCCAATATGCCATATCTAATTCCATACATAATTACATTGGTATAATAATCAAGTATATCACACCCAAAAAAACATAATAGCTTATTAGATTTAGAATTATAGATAAAACTCTAGGTATTCCATTACATCTTGAAATGACATAAAACATAGAAAATCGTTTTTAAACATCCATATTCTCCTATATTATTAGTGCATAAAATTATTAATATACATCTTTCTATCCATGAAAAAAATAAAACATGAGAATATGGTGAGCTCAGATGCTTAGTAAGGGTAAGAAATATAGAAAATGTTATCATAGATAAACCTAAAAAACAAAGAATTGTGAATAACTAGAAACAAATTCCATTAAAACAAAAAATTAATCATAATATTTCAGGAATAAAAGATGATCAAATAACACCATATAAATAATCAAATGTGAATAATAGTTAACAATGAATATTCTACCAGTCCAATAAAAACATGGGATATCAATAACTAATTTCATTAAGTGGAAATTAATAATGTGGGTCATCGTAAATATACTATCAAGTCATTGTCAAAGACACCATGCATAGTTTGGTAAGACATATTCCAATGCTCGTACTAGTTTTTCTCATTATACCTACTTATGCATCAAGGGTATACATAGGCCCCCGACGAACAATTTCTATTTCCAATGAATTTATTATATCAATGGGGTGTAATAAATTATCATAATCATTTATATTGAATCTAGAATAAGAAATATAAAAAACATCCTCAATAAGTAATCACAAAAAAAATCTATCAAGATACATATGGTATGTGGTGTTATGATATACTTCCCCAGTCAAAAAACTAAAAATAATTCAATATAATATGGTAAATTAAATAAAAGATTCATCTGATTATAAAATACCATTCAACAATATTTTTTTAAATTGATTAACAATCTTTAATAAAATCATTCAAAGTTCTTTGATAGATATTCTCTTTATACATTTGAATGAATAGTTTTTTGGGAAACAATTTCTATTTGTCCTGAAATTAAGAATCAAAACATGTATTTCCCAGGGAAAAAGCGAATGAAATTATACATCAATAATATTAAAATAATATTCATAGAGTAATTCAGATATTGCAGTGAAATCAAGTATGAAGAGTGTTTAATAAACATTATGTATGATCCAATTTAGTTTATTATAATTGATAATATAAATGATTCATCAAAGTGGAAAATGGAATAATAGAATTCATAAAAATAATAATGAAATAAACTAATTTTTCATGATTTTAATATATATGTTAGAAAAATATTAGTGGCTTAAAACCTATTTTGGAGTGTACATGAATATGGGATGAAATTGGGAAGTTCCCGTTAATCATGCTTGCTTATTGGGAGGAATTTAAATTGGGCACATATAAACCATATATTTCCCCTCAATGAAATACTAATTAATAAAGATACATATGGTTGGTAAATATTAAAAAATATAATATGAGTTATTTGGAATAATGATGAATTACAATGGGGTAAATAGAGAGAAAGTGTAAGCTAATGGGAAAATGGAGGTTTGGGAGAATCCCTTAACTCATGTCTGAAAGTGTTCTGCACATGCACTTAATGTCCGGGATAAATAATTAATATTAAATAATTATTTAATTTGGACCATATTAAACTATTAATTTACTTATTATAATTTTTTTATGTCCATTCATATAATTACTGATGAGTTATAGGATTCGATTTTTCCATTCTTAAGTGTTCATTTCCATGGTTTTCATGATTTGTTCCTTAGTGTACATGAATGAAGGATCATGAAAAATTAGAGTAGTTATATAGTATATAAATTAAATTATATTAATAAAATGACCCAAAATGATATTGTCCTATATTTCATTGTTTTTATATATGAGGATAATTCATTAGATAAAATGTTAAAGCTAAGCGACTAGATTATATTAGATTTTTTTCGACCATCAAGCACCGATTTGGTTTTGTTCTATCATTATGGATGATTCATAAGACTAAATACAATAAATAGATAAGGAGATTTTGGGATTACGGTCATACATGATCGATACATTATCCATGCCTTAATAATTAATGTATTTTTAAAATATCGTAAATTACTGTATACCACTATTCACCAAAAATAAAACTATTTTAAGAAAAAATCCAAAACTATTACCCCATAAATTTTTTGATGTATTGAATTATAAAAGTAACTCAATTTTATTAAATATAATTTTCTTGATTTGATAAATTAAATTATATATTAAAAGATATATTTATTAAAAAATTACCATATTTTAAATTATTACTTATTTTTTGAGACATGGAATAATTAATTATTATATATGAAAATAAAATTATAACAATACTAATTAATTATAATAATTTATGAATTTATTTTTTAAATAATAATTTTATTTTAAAACATTATATTATTTATAAAATTGAAAATAAATATTAATGATTCACAAAAATATAATTACTTAATTTATCAATTTATATAAATATTTTACTTATTCTAGGATATAAATATATTATATTATCAATCATAAATCTCTTAAATTTTTATTACACAATAATAATAGAGGATACTATATTATTATATAGATTACTATCCTTAATGGTCATATTTATATTCAAATGGTTGGTTTTCTATTTCATCAGTATAGGGTCTTTAATTTCTAGAAATGCCTATTGTTTCATTCATTGTTCATTCATAAATTTTATATTATGTTCCCTAGGTGATTTTATGTCACTTATTCTATATGAGATAATTAACTTAATAGAAATTCAATTGATAAATATTTCTGGTCATTACAGTACTATTAGACTTGTGTCATTCTTCGAAAATATCATTTTGTTCTCCATTTTCTCATATGGGTATGTGTTTTAGCTTAATTAATAATTAATTCTAAAAAAATTTATTTTATGGTGTTTTACTTGTTATATGTATACTAAATATTATATGGTATCATCCCACATGTGACTTTTCTTGTGATGATAGTGTGCCATAAAATATAGATCTCGGTGGACCAAGTGTTGGTAGTGCATTTCAGCATATATCATTGATGGTATTGGGACTCAGTGTGTGCTAGTGCTGCCGGATGAGACTATTTTTTCTCTTCTCTTTAAATTATACATTTATATTTTCAATTGTATCTATATTGTTCCCTCATTTATTTTTCAATATTTTTAAAACATTATTGGACACTAGAGTTGTCATCCATGCATTTATTATTCTATATTTTCATTTTCAATTATATTTTTTTGTATAGAGAATATGTGTCTGTGTATAAGCTCATTTTGTTATGTCCTCCAATATGTTTGATCTTAAAATATAGTTCTTGTCACTGATGAGTAAAATTTCAATAGTGGGATTTGGTTGTTGATTCTAGCATGCGGTCATCCATGGTGGGGTCCCTAAATTTTTGTATTTGACATTTTCTTCCTCATAAACTATAATAATCTCACCCCATACACCTATAACACTCGAATAATGATTGCATAATGTTTTATAAAATTCAGATCCCTTTTGTGACCAGTCACAAAATTTAGGATTTGAAAAAAAAAATTGAATAATAAAAGGATATAATGATTAAATAAAAACATTAATCATTAGTAAAAACCACATTACGATATAAAAATAACCATAAAATGTTTTCTAATTTTTTTGAAGCTGAATTTAACATTTTATCAATAATGTGTGAATTTACGACAATAACTTTAGAAATTGAAATTATGGAATTATAAAACATAAAAACCATAAAAAATATAAAAACATTTCAACAATTAAATTACAAATATCATATTTACAACTATAATACTTATAATATATTAATGGTCACAACATCTAACATGTGATCATCTAGAAAAAACACTCTTCCAAAATGTCCAATGAAAAAATTCATTTGATGATCATTAATACAGATACAAATTCAAAATATTGAAGCTAACATATATTAATGTAATAATGAAATGAATGACAAGAAGCCATATTTTTATAATAAAATAATATATCTCTAATGTCACCTCAAAAAATAGTTTAATAAAAATGGAAATTAAGACACATATATCAATTTACCAAACCCTCATCCTGAATTTTCAATGTTTATATATTTCCTTATCTTGTTCAATTACTAATTAAAACCAATAACAGATCATTCATCATCTACAAAACATATTTGTTATAGTGTTATACCATATTATTACAGCATGATCCAATGTAATTTGATAATTAAATGACTTTTCATTTAACATTGTCATTGAAAACATATTCCATAAAATATTCACCTCATCCATTTAGTTAAACAATATCATTATTATACATGATTATAAATTAAACTATTCTCTATATCATTTTCTTTACAACAATAATCTTTTACATAGAAAATTCATATTATAATAACCTAGGATAACTACTCTATTTATAAATAGAAATTAACACTGATTGAAATTATACATGTTATGAATAATGTTTCAGAATCATATTCCATTCTATAAAATTCAAAACATAAGACTCACATCCAATATTGAGAATTGAAATGATTAAACTTAAAAAATACCTATAAACATTATCCATCTTCAATGTAGTTAGATAACTCTTACATTCCAATGATTATACAAGGTCGGAATGTAGAATGTTTCAATTTAATATCATGAAATATTATAAAATAAATCATAAAAATATAATTTACTATTTTATCACATATAAATTAATTTTTCATGTCAAAATAATTCTTCCCATTCTTACCATACATGCTAATAATTTGATATTTCACCTAAATATGACTAACATTCCATATAGACATTTGTAAATCCACACCATTATTAACATCGGTCTTGGTAAAACCTCATAATATTTTATTATTCACCCAATACTTGAAAGATATGAGAAAACCATTAATTATTAAGTAAAACTACCAAATCTATTAAAAATAATAATATTGTCATAAGATTGTTTTTTATTCACAATATTAACCATTCTAATCCTTTTCCAATAAAAAAACATTGGAATCAACTAAATTCAATAACATATTAATTTCATCCAAAAAACACATTATTTTTCCATTAATTTTAATATTATTTTTTCACCCAGAAGAACTAAAAAATAAATTTACATTCTATAAAAAACGTCTTCAGATCATTGGAATTAACAGAAATGAATAAGATATTCTATGTTACATTGAATATATTCATGTAATTTATTAATCCATCTAGATGTGAAAACATCATTATTTATAAAAAGGAATCATGTAAACATGTGCCCCAATTTTATATGATTTTTATACTTTTCTCTATCTCAATCACTCATAACATCATCATGATTGATTTAACATGATTTTTATAAAATTGATGGGAATTTTCTCTCTTAGAATGTAAGATTATATTTATAAGAGACATTCATAAAGGTTATGTAACATTTTCTAATTTTTCATCATAATATTGATCTATGACTCCTACTAAAATTTTCAAGAGCACATAATAAATTGTCACCACATCACTATATGTGGAATTATAATTTAAAATAACACCTCCATAGATAAAAAAACATATGTAAATCACTAATTTTATAACATATAAAGTTATATCAATACGTTTTAATATAACTTGATATATCCATGATATATTATTCAATCAAATAAATGAATAGATTATATATTCATTTGACAACACAACACACTTCGGAACATTTAATGTGGTAGAAAAATATCACCATTACAAAAAATGGTAGGGTTGGAAGACATTTAATGATTTCATATATACCAATCATAGACACAAAAGTAGTCATGTAAAATAAGTAACCCATCTATTCTCATGATTATAATTGATAATAGTTAAATAATTTCTTAAAAATGATCATTGTATAGTTCCTTACATCCAACTATTAGATAAAATCATCATAAAACAACTACCATATCTGACATCGCTTTACCCATTCAAATATCCTACCATCAAAAACTATTATTTGCAATATCCACCACCAAAATTAAAAATATTTTGGTATCGTAATTGGAATTAACGAATGGTAATTAAATTAGGGATCATCAATCAAAACAACATTGTCACCAAAATAATGAAATTGATGATTGAAATAATTGATTCAAAAAAGTTTTAATAATAACAAATCCACTATTAAAAATAATGATCTGAAAATTGTATTATAAAAGGGAATAATTATAAATTATTATAAAATGAGGTCATATGTACCACTATTATTATTCCTCAAAATAGGACATAATATATCACTAGTATGTGATTTCATAAACTCTATAGATCTTAATATATAGTATAATAAAATATTAAGAGTTAATAAATAATATAAAAAATTTAAATTGATGTTATCATTAAGAAAACTAACATTTTTAGAAGAAACTACAAATATTGATAATCATTTTTCACCATAAAGAGATATTTTAAAAGATATCTTCTATACTTCCCAAATTGTTATCCCAAATCTATTCATTAATAAAAAGTAACTTTTTAATGTAATCATATCCAAACCATTATATGATTCATATACTAACATAACTATAGCCTAAAATTAATGATATATATTGTTTAGTGACTATCACAAAATTATAGTCCTTTATTAGAAATATATTGGTTTCTATAGTCGATAAAAAAAATTTCCCTATCAATCTAAACTCCAATATATCAAAAAATGTTATCATATTATTTTAAAAAAATTCCACATAATCACATAATTAAGAATCTAGAAATCATACCAAATTGTAATATAATTCTATTGTAACACTATATAATAACAAAATTCAATTAAAAATTCCACTATGGAACGAAAGAGATATATATGTGAACCAAAAATTCTATATCAATTAATTCAAGTGTTAAAAAATATAAAAATGTGTATAATCACAAATAACGGGGGAATTATATGTTAATTGATACGTGAATGATATTATAATATAAGGATAAATACTAAACCATTAAAATAATAAATTATTAATTAATTGGTATCATAATATATGTAAAATGTGCTAATGTGAGACAATATAATAAAATTAATTTCGATTGATTACTATGATAATGAATCAATTAAATACTAGTAATGTTCATAATAAGACCAATAGGTATACCTTTTTTGTCAACAAAACAACCACTAGACACTAGTCATCATCAATAATTAATGATCCTTAATCTAAGGTCTCCTAAAGAATCCATTAACATATTCTTGTAAACCATGATATAAATTATGGATATAGTATAAAATTATATATTTTTTCATTATCCCATAAGGACAAGAAACATTGTCAATATCTTGTATATATTGAAATTAAATTAATAAAATAATTATAACTTGTCATGTTTTCATTGACCAATACTATATATGTAAATCTAGATAAAAGATTGGTTAGGTAACTATCATATCCATTATTCCATAAAATAATATGAAACATAATTTTATTGAATAATAGATTCATACTGATCAAATATGAAATTCCATCGAGTAATAACAATAATTCATATATATTATATCACAAATAAATATAATTTAAAAGTTACCTAATTATCTATCTCACAACAAATAGTTTCCACATATAAAACATATAATATAAACTCACAAATGATATTCTATAACCAGAAAACATCCATCTCTATATTTACAATCAAACCACAATAAAAAAATTTCAAATCCATATTCAATATATTACAATTGGTGGTGTGAGATAAGACATTCTAGTTTGGTAATCTAGTATATCCATATAAATATATAAATATTGTTCCACACATGAGAAAAATATTCTCCATTTGTGGTTTAATAGAAAATGGTACGCTTATATCTATAATAAAATCATAATTGAATTAAAAAATAACTCCCCAAAAAATATAAAAATAGTTGATTCTCTAAAATAATTCATTATAATACCATATTCATTTATTTATATCTACACACAATTTAAATAAAACAATGGATTTCATACTAGTAAACATGACACAAACATTCATTTATTAATACACGTATAGTTAGGTCATGATATAAAATACAAGTTATAGTACCCACATCATTATCATAATGTCATTTTTTGTAGTTTTACTCCCTTTTTCAATCCAATTTATCAAATTATGTCATTAAATGATATGATAAACTATAGTCATTCAAAATAAAATTTTTTATATCAGTATTTATATTTGAACTGTTGGATGTATAACTAATATTCTTAGAACCAAACACTAATTATTCCATGAACTAAATGTGTAGAATAAGGGTGGTAGAGGGAAAACATATATCATATAATATGTTGTACCATCATAATACAACATCCAAGAACTATGATTCATTAATATCATATAAAAATGAAATCATGTATCATTAATATTAGATTATTAACCAAAACATTATATAATTATCATGTAATATCCATGAGATTTTTTTAGTTTTAATTGAATAATTTTAAAATTATCCTCTCTATTTTCCATGTATGAAAACTTAATTATCCCAATTCAGAAGATATAGATGGTTGGGAAAAAATTTATTTTAAGGTTCAATGTCACTCATATGTTCATACATTCATTCTCTTTCTTATTATAATGTGGAATAATTAACCAATTTTTTTCATATTAAATATATTCATTATCATATATTTCAGGAAAATATCATCACACACCATGAGGTAGATACTAAAAATTATGATACTAAATAACATTTTTATTGTTTGAAACCTTTAATTAATAATGATTTATATTTTCAAATTGATTGATAAAATAATATAAATAATATATAATAAAATAAATCTAAGTAACATTCAAGTCTTAATATCTCTATCTATATGAATTAGTCGCTATACAATAATAGGTAACCTTACTACCAACTACATCACACACGTACACACCACTCACTGCCATCCTCAACCATCAATTAGTCTGTACATCTATGAAATGACCCTTTGAACAATTACGAATGTAATCCACACACCATTTTATATCATACCTACTAATTCACACAACGATATTCATACAAAAAAACTATAAAAAGGTATATCTCACTCAATCATTAAATAAAAATGAATACCTTATCAATATTATCATGCTTACCCTTCATTCAAAGATTTAAATTGTTAGAGGCCTATTATAGAACAATAATTTCATTATCACTAATTCCATATGTATTCTTCCACTAAAATAATCATTGTTGGTGATTTTTTCTTCAATTATAGTATATTCCATAAATTATTAATATAATAAAGATATTGTAAGGTTAAGTGAATGGTCAAAATATTTACATTAGATAATGAATGCATGTTAATAATTGTGTTCATTAAATTATTTAATTCTAAATAACTATATTATAATTTGAAAGACAAAAAATATAAATTATCATTAAAAAAACTAAAAAAACATATATAATGTCAGAGAAGGATTTGTTCCAAATTAGGTGACCACTATCTCATCCTTTAATCCAATGGAATAAATAATCTCAGTAATCTATAAAAATCAATGTTTAATGAAGTTGAAACTATGATTTTTAGAAAAAAAATGTTTTAAGGACTACTCTATATGAGTCACAAGTATAATAAAATAATTTTTTCAATGATTGAGAATTATAGAATACCATAAATAGTATTATCCTACAAAATACAAAATTTGAGAGATGGTTTTTGATAGATTTAAAAAATTATATTGTACATACGTAAATTAATGTAATTAAATGTAAGGATATTTATTGTTCATTGAATTTAATCAAAATTATACATTTCTGAAACACTATATTCCAGGCTAAATGTTGTAGTCATAATTTTTTTTATCATCAAATATTATATGTAACCATTTTATCCAAAAACTATAAATGTGAATTTATCATCTTTTAATATTTCTTTATTAATAAAATTCATTTTCATTCACAACCCTTCCAATTAATTCAAGTATTAATTTATAGGTGAAAACAACATTCATATATATAATTAAGCATCATAAAATCATTCATAAACCATTTATTAGTAAAAAATAACATATTAACACTTATTTGTGAAATTAATTTACTTACCATAGAAATATACCATGACTAATAAAAACAAATTCAAACCCCTATAAATTATATAAAACATCACATTATCATGTGTAAAAATTCGATGGATTATGTTATTATTGATAATATTCATAAATTTTTATAGATTAAAAATTATTTTATAAAAATTGTATCGAAATATATATCTAATGTGTCTTTTTATGAAAATAATGTTCACCCCCACTCTTTCCCGATTTTTGATAATTCCAACTGCATTAATATTGATATTTAATTAACGTAGTTGTTTTTTTAAAAAATATAATTGAAATTGGGTGAACTTATTTTCTATTATTGATCTTAATATGCTTTAATTTAAAATTAATATATTTATATATAATTTTGGATGATTTGATTTACTGATTCCAGGGATAAATAATATTTTCAATAATTAATTTAAATTATTTCATATTCCATATATTTTCTTACATTTAAGGGATTTAAATTTTTTATTCTTTTTTAATATATTAATTCCGAGTAAACAAGTATTCTCTTTGAAACATATCTATATATGGGACTAATTAATTAATCTAAACACAAATCCATAGGAGAAGGTTAGCAATCCACTGTTATTATAGAGAGTGGTGATTGCAATACTCAAATAGTTCATTGTAATTTTTTCAATATAAAAAATGTGTTTTTAAACGTTTTAACTCTAAGTTTGATATATTTTTATTCATCAGATGTGATTTTTAATCAATATCGAATTTTTTTTTGTTTTAACCTTTTCTATAGTAATTATTAAAAATATTTCAATGTAATTTATCACTTCTTATAATGAAACTCGAATGGTGTGAAAAAGAAGAAATCATGGTAGACCATGTCATATAAATTAAGTGACTGTTACGACCCATCCTTGGGGATCGTGTCGTAACTACCCCAATCCCTCCTCCCATAGGCCAGGGGATGGTGACTAAAACCAAAGTCATCAATCCCGATAAAAAGGGAAGGAATTGCATTTATATAAGAAAACAAAGACCCAGAGTACACAAGATGAAGTAAACACCAAGTAAACTGAGTACAAAAGTAAGTACTGGATAGTAATTAGGCCAGTATACAAACCCAACTGAAAGTACAGTACAACTGAAAATAAAGTACATTAGCAGTAATGTAAATCAGCAATAACAAAGTCGTCCTTCGGCTATCCCACGTGAAGGGTGGGTACAGATAGTCTTGTAGGCTCCTCGGGTCAGTACGTCCACTCCGTGCACGTCCTGCCTGATAGTCCACCTCCAGGTGTCGTCTTGCTCCACACGCCTCAACGACGATCAACGATGTACGTTGTTTGTAACTAAATCAACATAGTGTGGTCATAGCCCGTGCAGGAGTGAGTATACGATACTCAGTAGGGACCCCTAGACCCCCGAAGGCCTCCCAGAATCCACACAGGATAATCCACAATGGAATGATACAAAAATGGAGTATCAACCAAAACTACATAGGTATATTACCATACAGATACATAAGTCATCAATTCCAGCTCGGCTCCAACACACAAGGCCAAGTACAACCCAGTCCACTCCGGAAAGCATATCCCAATCCACATAGGAAAACACAACCCAATCCCCATAGGAAAGCACAACCCAATCCACCCAGGAAAGCACAACCCAATCCACACAGGAAAGCAAGACATTCATATCGAAGATAATGATTGAAAGTCAAGACTCAGCTCACACAGGTATACTACTCACGAAGAGGGGTGGAGATGATAATTGTAGCCTCCGAATCATCTCCCCTGCCGAACCCACATAGGATCCTAGTACAGAAGTCGTCGCTGCCCGACCCACGTAGGATCCGAGTATAGTAACCATAGCTACTGAACCCATGTAGGATCCAAGTACAGTCATCATCACTACCGAACCCACGGAGGATCCAAGTACAGTCGTCCTCGCTGCCGAACCCACGTAGGATCCATGTATTGTCGTCATCGTCGTCGCAATCGCAGCCGGCTCTAGGGTTCCTGCACACATCACACTTGATTCTAGGAGGGTCTGTTGCACGATCCAAGGGGTCGATATATCAACTGTCATGAATTCCATATTTGATGTATCACATAGTTCCATCTCTTCAATAAGAACTCAACGCGATAGACAACGCATCAATCAGACTTTTGGTCTGAGAGTTACTGGCTTTTCAGTCCTAGGGACCCGGTTGGTTTTTAATTAAAGACTATCTGACCATACTCCAGCTGCGTCCAAACCTCATGAAGAGTAAGCCAAAAGAACCACATCACTAAGATAAATTCTTCATAATTGACGGCACATCGTTCGAACGTCCGTTCATTATGTTATAAGCGTTCTCTCTCCAAGGGCCTGGTTGGTTTTCAGTTCCAACCAACCCGTCCATACTCAAAAATTACCAAAATCGTGAGTGTAATATACCAAAATGACCATCTCGATCCCATGATCCCAAAAAACAGACGGTACATCGATCAGAGGTAGGTAGACCATGATATGGTCATTTGAACAAATCCGTCTGAGAATAGGGGGTTCGGGCCCAGTCCGACCCGGGTAGATACCCCATGGGTCGTCCCGAACCTGGTCGACCCGACCAGGATCCAGGTCCAGCCAATTTGGGCACAGCCCAGCCCAACTGGCATGGCATGGCCCGGCTGGCGCGGTTCGGCCCGACACTGGTGTTCCAGCTAGGCGCGGGTGGCACAGCCCGGCGCGGGGGACCGGCATGGCAAGGGTGGCCCGGCCCAGTGCTGGTGGCCCAGCCACGGCTCAGCTCTTGGCCGAGTGGGGTACCAAGGGGGTGCTACACCCAGCATTTCAGAAATATCCGGTTGTAATGGCTGGCCTTTTTTGTAACCGGGGGACCCCCGAGGGTCCCACTTTCATGTGGCGCCGTCTTCCGACTCTACCGGCCGCCCGTTTGAAGAACTGACACGGGCTTTGTCTGTGGCCCACTTGAATCTCTAGCACAGCGTGCCGTTGTCACGCCCCTCCGTCGTGGCCCACTCCTGGCCACAGCCTCTTTCGGACTCCCCGGCGTGGCACGACGGCGCGTCGCACCGTCGCCACGACTAGCTTCGGCCGCGACCCTTTTCGTTTCTACGAGGTGCAACAGAATCATGCCACATTCAACGCAATGTTCAATGAGGATAAAAAAATAAAACTGGACGAGGATCAGCCGTGTTTGTGCATTCTGATCTCCTCTCGTTATGTTGATAACAATCTTCTAAATTAATTAACGAAGAAAGTTACATTAATCATGAATGTACATAACTGCTACCTCAACAAACGATGGCGTTACGGTTGATGGCGTCACATAGGGAGGCTTTAAAGACGTCGACGGAGAGTGTTCAAGGAGAAAGCAGTGTCTCCTCTCTTAATCATGGACAGAAAAAGCGTGATGTCGTTGGAAATTTATAACATCGTTGTTTCCTTCCTTGATGCGGAGGAGGAAAATAAGAAGAAATCGGTCTCGCCAAGTCGATGTTCTTCGTCGGAGTCTTGGCGTTCATCAACGAAGGAGATGAAGTTCTTCATGTCACTAGAGCTCTCTCCCCGTCTCTCTAAACACAACAAGACTAGCCCCAAATAAAATAATTCTCATATTATTTTATTAATTCATGCCATTCATTTAAATTTCAAAATTCAAACACATAACTCTCTTAATTTATTATGTGAGTTGTCATGATTTAATGTGGGGAGAGGAGAAGTAACCCACTTAATGGGGGAGTCTGAGTAGGTTTAAGGAATGTGAAGGGGTGGGGCTCGTGCGGGCGCCCACCTCAAAAATATACTAACATGGGTAGTTAGGGGCTTGTGGGTCTCACCCCAACTACCCCATGTAGGATATAACCATTATATAATGAAAATAAAATTGTACCACAATTTTATTTACATCACATTTAATCCACTATTTTTAACAACTCCTCCCGAGAAAACGCACCTTCGGAAAAGGTCATCATAAACAATTACCGGCGCTACGGTTTCATCTGTTCCCCTAGATTTCAATTCCGAGCACCAATTCAAATGATAGAAAAACTCGCTTGTTCATTCAATGAACTTACCCGATATAAAATTCGGAAATTGATACGGTCACACTGGGCCTCAGAATCTAGTTTCTTCAGAAATTGTGCACTCGTAAAATCCCAGAGAGTTTAAGATAAAATCTTCCTCAAAATTTACGGGTCTTTACGTTACTCCCACCTCTGGGATTTACATCCCCATAAATATATATCACAAACTAGGGTAGAAAATGAGGGTATTGAGCATGCATATGAACCTCCCATTCACATGTTCCCTCCTGGAGGTTCCTATGCTGCAACCTGATGCGCACTAGAGAAATCGACCATCCACGTAGGACCCACTCCTGTCAATCCCTGATCTCCACTGCGACCTCTGCAAAAGTCTCCACATCATCGATGCCCAACATTCCATGATTGATGATATGCATCAGGTCATTCACGTATCTCCTCATCTGAGATATGTGGAAGACCTCGTGCACCCGGTGCAACTGAGGTTGAAGATTCAGGTGATAAAGAACCTTTCCTATCCTACTGAGAACCTGGAATAGTCCGATAAAGCACGGAGACAACATTCTACACCTGCCAAATCTCTGTAATCCACATCGAGCTAATACCCGTTAGAAAACGTGGTCTCCATCCACAAACTCTAGTAGTCTCTGCCTCCTATCTGCATAGGACATCTGTCATCTCTGGGCATTCCTCTTCCACTCCTAGATGATCTAAACATTCTCCGTCATGGCATGGATCATCTATGGTCCTACAAGTGCTGACACCCTAGGGTCTGTACAATATAGAGGTGACCTGCAAGGTTGGTCGTACAATGCCTTAAATGGTGCCATCTAGATTGTGGAGGGTAGTTGATGTTGTACGAAAACTCCACCAAGGTTAAGAGATCCTCTCAGCTGCAACCAAAGTCAAGGACACATGCTCGAAGAATATCCTCGAGAGTCTGAATGGTCCTCTCCGTCTGACCATCTGTCTGTGGGTGAAAGGAGGTACTGAGGTGTAGCTGCATCCCAAACGGCTCCTAAAGCCCCATCGAAATCTAGGACATAAAGAGACCATCTTGATCGGAGATGATAGATGATGTAACACCATAAAGCTGTATGAACTCCTCAACTTAGAGGCATCCCATACTCTCCACTAAGCCCTGCTCTCTTATGGGTAAGAAGTGGGCCGACTAGGTGAGTTGGTCTACAATCACCCAGAAGGAGTCGTGTCCTCTATATGTATGTGGAAGCCCTTATGAAATCCATAGATATCATGTCCCACTTCCACTACGGGACCTCTAAGGGTTGTACCAAGCATGCTGGTACCCGGTTCTATGCCTTCACCTACTGGCAGGTGAGGCATCCTGAAATGAACTCTACCACAACCTTTTTATACCCGGCCACCATTGTTGTCGTCTATGATCCTGGTATATCTCCGCCACTCTTGGATGTACCGCTAATGGGGAAGTGTGAAACTATCTCATCAACGCCTCCGATAATTCCACTGGTACCATGGTGCATCCTCTGAAAAGGACGATGTGATCTCCTCCTACAGAGAATCCATCAGGTGCATGTTCTAAGGATATCTGTTCATGTCACGTCTCATAGTCAACATCCCCACACTGTGCCTCTCTAACCTGCTGAAGTAGTAGAGGAGTGACTATGAGCGACTGTAGAAAGGATACCCCATCTCTATCCACTTAGGATATCAGCAAAGTGGCTAACTTCTCTATCACCTCTCCAAGTAGCCGGATGCTCATCCTCCTACTGAGATGATTAGCTAATACATTTCCATTTCCTGGAGTATAGACTATCTCAATGTCATAGTCTTGGAGGAACTCGAGAAATCGCCCCTGTCTTAGGTTCAGGTCCTTCTCCCATAAGATGTACCTAAGACTCTGGTGGTCAGAATAGACTGTAAAGTGCTCTCCAATCAGATAGTGCCACCACATATTCAGGGTGAAGGCCACTGCTACAAACTACAGGTCTTGGGTAGCGTCTTTATACATGTTTTGAATGAACTATATTGATCCATATGTGATCATTGCCTTCTCCTGCATCATGACACAGCTGATTCTGGTCCCTGATGCATCGCAGTAAACTACGTACCCTACGTCCTTCTCCGGTAACCTAAATATGGATACACTAGTCAATATCTGTCTCAGCTCCTGGAAGCTCTGCTGACATCTATCTGATCACACGAAGGGTTTCCCCTTCTTTGTCAAACATAAGAGTGGTTATGTAACTTTTTTGATGTCTAGAACAAATCTATGATAGTACCCAGCCAATCCTAGTAAACTCTGCACCTCTGTCACGCTACTGGGTGGCTCCCAAGCTAGCACTGCCTCGATCTTCGCAGGATCCACCTCAACTCCCGCCTCTGAGATGACGTGTCCCAAGAAGTGGACGTCTCGAATCAAGAATGGACACTTCGAGAACATACCATAAATTTTGTGCTCTTGGAGTGTGTCCAGTACGACCCGCATGTGGTAGGTGTGATCCTCCTTAGTAGTTGAGTAAGTCAATATGTTGTCGATGAAGACTATGGATAATCGATCGAGGTAAGGCTGGAATATCCTATTCAGGAGACTCCTGAGCACTACTGGAGTGTTGGTTATACCGAAAGGCATAACCAAGAACTCATAGTGGCCATACCGACACCTGAAGGCCATCTTCTGCACATCCTCATCTCGAACTCTAAGCTGTTGATAGCCTGACCGGAGGTCTATCTTCGAGAACCATCATGCTCCCTTGAGCTGATCGAAGAGTTCATCAATCCTCGGAAGTGGATACATGTTCTTCATGGTCACCTAGATCAGTCGACGATAGTCGACACACAGTCGAATGCTTCTGTCCACCTTCTTGGCGAACAAAATGGGGGAAGCCCAGGGTGAAACACTAGGTCGGATGAATCGCTTGCCCTAAAAGTCCTCCAGCTATACCCATAGCTCACGAAACTCAACTGTAGCCATCCTATATGATGGGGTAGATTTCGGTGTTGTCCCCTGGTACATGTCAATATAGAATTCTTCCTCTCTGTGAGGAGGTAGTCCTAAAACGTCATCAGGAAAAACATCTCCATACTGATCCACCACAACAGGAAAACATGGACTCTGCACATAAACTACTCTTAGGATGAGATTAGCCATATAATGAGTGATCAGCTTTCCTCTCCTCTATGTGAGTCCATCCTACGCTGCAAAGGCTCCCTTCTCACCGGTGAAGTGGAACCTACTCCCATCAGTGTGGACATATCGCACCTTGTTCCTAGTATAGTCGATATATGCATGGACGATAGATAACAAATCCATGCCCAAGATGACGATATAAGACCATGACCCCGCTACATAAAGATCCCAGCTGAAGATCTCGCCTCCAAGAGTAAGATCACACTACCAGAACTAGTGTGTAATAGTAGAGTCTGCTCTCGTATGAGTCTCTAGCCATAAAGATCGAGCCAACGACTCTGTCGGAATCTCCAAGCTCCGAACAAGGGCAGTGACAATGAAAGAATGACTCGCTGTTGTTTCTATTAGAACTGCAACAAGGGTGGAGTAGACACAGATAGTAACTCAAATCATCTCAGGTGCGCCGTGGTCATAGGCCTCCACTTCCTAAAGTAGAGCCTGCCTCTGTCTTCCCACTCTCTATGGTCAGGGTGGACATCCTGGTGGTGGTGGTGGCTGAGCCTCAAAGCGTCGTCCACCACTTACTGCTCGGCCAACTCCTCTGACTCGTCTGTCTGCTCCCTCCGGACCACCACGGTCGGTCCTCTCCCTCTTCCTAGGGGGTCCTCAAACTCTCTTTTGCTCCTCTTTATGGAGGGTCGGGCAGTCACGAGCCATGTGGCCCTGCGCGCCGCATGTATAGAACTGTCTGCCTCTTGAATCACTAGCTCTAATACATGTGCCCTGGACATCCAAACTAGTATCCTAAGGTCACCCACCTGATGGCCTGGTCCTCTTGGACCTCTACGACATCTGTCTACTGCCGGCTATAGAAGACTTCACAATGTCCTTCCCTATGGTAGGTCTCACTATTTGTGAAGGCTCATCTAGAAAGCTCTCCTCATGAAGGGCTTGCTCTAGTACTCCTGCCTGCATCATAATACTGAGGGAGATCATTGATGACCTGATCTCATGCCTCAGTCCTTGCTCAACGGTCTAGCCCTAGAAGAATGGGTCCCGTAACATTTCAGTGGAGTAGCGTGAGAGATCGGTAAATCTCACTTAGTACCGGGCTACTGACATGATACCCTTCCACAGCTGTAGCAACTCTTGAATGTGCACATCACTGTGGGTGGTGCAACGAACTCCAAGAAAAAAAGTGTCTCGAAGTCCGACCAAAGGAGAAATTTCCCATCGTGCACCTGGAGCATCAGGCTCCACGATCTACCTGTCGCTGTGTGCAGGAGACTTGCCGCAAGGATCACAATGAGCTCTGCTGGTCTCCCTACCAATCTGAAGACGCGAACGACAACCTCCAGCCAATCCCCAGCTGCCTAAGGGTCTATCTCCCCACGGAACCTGGGTGGTCTCTAATTCTAAAACTCATGAAGTGCACTCTGGCGACGTTCACTCTCAGCTGAAGGGGCTGCCAGCATCGGTGGCTCGGTTGGTAGAGGTATTGTCGGTGCCACTGCTGTAATGGGGACCTGCACCGAGGCCTCATCACTCGGTTGGCTTCCGTCTCTCACAAAACTCGGAACCCTAGCTGGCTTCCATCGGGGGTCTATCCGGAAAAGAAATAGGTTTTCCACGGTTAATACAGTATACCTGGTGAGCTGACACAAATTATTCAAAAATAAAACTTTTGAAACACACATTCAATCAATGTTTTCATGCACTGAGTAAAAAATCAGAAGTTAAGGTCCCATTGTGTGGATATGTCGGCCACCACACCAACACTAGACTCTCTAGACTGATATCCACACTCAATATGCTAAACACTATTGCTTCAAACATGAGAAATTATCAGAGTCCTGAGTTCTGCGGTAGAACTGAATCCTCTGATACCAATTTTTCATTACTCGTCCTCGGGGCCCATGTCGTGACTACCCCAACCCCGCCTACCACAGGCCAGGGGCTGGTGACTAGCACCAAAGGCGTAAATCCTGATAAAAAATGGATGGAATTTCCATTATATAAGAAAAAAACACCACAGAATACACAAACTGAAGTAATCACTAAGTAAACTGAGAACAAAAGTATGTGCAGGAAAGTAAATGGGACAGTATACAAACCCAACTGAAAGAACAATACAACTGAAAAGAAAGTACATCCGCAGTAAAGTAAATCATCAACCACCGAGTCATCCACCGACATTTCACTTTAAGGGTGGGTACATATAGTCTTGTAGGATCCTCAGGTCTGTATGTCTGCTCCGGGTACGTCCCACTTGGTAGTACACCTCCGGATACCATCTCACTCCACAAACCTCAACCACGATTAGTACTATTCATCGTCTACAACAAAAACAATGTAGTGCGGGCATAGCCCGTGTAGGGGTGCATATACAATACTTGGTAGAGACCACGAGACCCCCGAAGGCCTCTGAGAATCTAGAAAGGATAATCCACAATGGAAAGATACAAACACGGGGTATCAACCAACACTACTAAGGTATATTCCCATAAATATACCTAACTCATCAATTCCATATTGTCTCCAACACACGATTCCAAGTTCAACCTAGTCCACACAGGAAAGCATAACCCAATCCACATAGGAAAACACAACCCAATCCACACAAGAAAGCACAACCCAATCCACACAGGATAGAACAACCCAATCCACGCAGAATATCATGACAATAATATCGATGATAATTATTTAAAGTCAAGGCTCATCTCACACATGTATACTACACAAGAAGAGGAGTGGATATTATAGATGTAGCCTCTGAATCATATCCCCTGCCGAGCCCACGTAGGATCCAAGTACAGAGTCGTCTCTGCCCAACCCACGTAGGATCCAAGTACAGTAACCATCGCTGCCAAACCCACGTAGGATCCAAGTACAGTCTTCACCACTGCCAAAACCATGGAGGATCAAAGTACATTCGTCCTTGCTGGCGACCACATGTAGGATTTAATTACAGTCGTCATCGTTGTCATAGTAGCAACCAGCTCTAGGGTTCCCGCACACAGCACGATCGATTCCAGGAGGGTCCGCTACACGAACAAAGGGGTCGATACATCAACTATCATGATGTACAGAGTTGATTTATCACAAAGTTCCTTCTCATAATTAGGAACTCAACGCGACAGACGGTGCGTCAATCAGACGTCCGTTCTGAGAGTAATTGGCTATTCCATCGCAGGGGCGCTTTAGGTTTTTAAACTAGAACCAATCTGACCGCACTCCATCTGTGTCCAAACCTCAATAGGATTAGGCCAAAAGAACAATCTCACTAATATTAATTCAATGTAACTGATGACATGTCGTTCAGACATTCAGTCGTTCTGTTATAATCGTTTCACCTCCAAGGGCCCGGTTGGTTTCTGGTTCAAAACAACTCGTCCATACCTCAACGTTAACTAAATCATGAGTATAATATACCAAAACTACTATATTGATAAAAGGATCCCAACGCAACTGACAGTGCCTCGATCGGTGGTTTGTAGCCCAAGATATGGTCATTTCAACGAATCCGTCCGAAAATAGGGGGTTCAGGCCAAGTCTGACCCGACCCGATTCCCCCTGGGTCGGCCCAAACCTGGTTGACCCGATCCGGGTCAGGTTCCGACCAATTTGGGAGCGGCCTGGTCCGTCCCAGCACTGGCATCCCGGGTCGGCGCGGGTGGCCCTTCCCGGAGCAGGTGGCCCGACCCGGCGCTGGTGGCCCGGCCGCAGCTCGGCTCACCACTGAGCGGGGTGCGAAGGGGATTCTGCCCCTACATTGCAGAAATGGCCAGCCGTAATGGCCAGCATTTTTTGTAACAACAGGACCCCCACCGGTACTGCTTTCATATGGTGCTGGCTTTCATCTCTCCCAGCCGCCCCTTTGAAGAACTGTTGCGACCTTTCGTCACGGCTCCTGTCCGACCGGCATGGCGCGACGGTGCAGGGCCCCTCCGCTGCGGCATGCTCCAGCCGTGTCCCCATTAAATCACTGTCGTGGTGTGACAGCGCTGCACCCCTCTACCGCGGCCCTCTCCGGGCCATGGAATCCTTCGACCTCACAGGCACAGCGCGATGGCACTGCGCACCTTCACCAAGGCCCGCTTCGGTTGCGGCCACTTTTCGTTTCCGCGTGGTTCAATGGCATTGCGCCGCCTTCACAGTAATGTTCAATGACAATCAACAAATAAAAGGGGAGTAGGATCAGCTTATTTTGTGATGTCTGATCTCCTCCTATTATGTTGATAACAATTGGCCAAATTAATTAACGAAGAACATTAAATTAATCAGGAACGTGAATAACCCCTCCCTCAACAAACGATGACGAACGATGGAGTTGTGGTTGATGGAGTCACGTAGTGAGGTTTTGATGACGTCGATGGAGAGTGTCCGAGGAGGAATTAATGTCTCCTCTTTATATCACGTAGAGAACAAGCATGACTTCATTGGAAAATTATTTCATAGGTGTTTCCTTCTTTGTCGGGGAGGAGGAAAAGGAAGAAGAAATCGGGGTCGTCGAGTCGATGTTATTCGTCAGATTCTTGGAGTTCATCAATGAATGATATGATGTTCTTCAAGTCACAAGATCTCTCTCCCCATTTTTCTCAACACAAAAAGACTAGCCACAAATAAAATAAGTCTCACCTTATTTTATTAATTCATTCCATGCATTTAAATTTTAAAATTCAAACACATAACTCTCTTAATTGATTAAGTGAGTTGTCATGATTTAATGTGGGGAGAAGAGAAGTCACCCACTTAATGGGGGAGTTATAGGAGGTTTAAGGAATGAGAAGGGGTGGGGATCATGTGGGCCCCCACAAAAACATATCCTAACATGGGTAGTTAGGGGATTGTGGGTCCCATCCCAACTACCCCATTTAGGATATAACCAATAGAGAAAGAAAATAAAATTGTACCATAATTTAATTTTCTTCACATTTATCCCTCTATTTTTTACAACTCCTCCTGAGAAAACGCACCTTCGGAAAAGTCATCTTAGGCAATTATCGGTCCTGCGGTTCCATCAGTGCCCTAATATTTCAATTCTGAGCACAGGTTCAAAATATAGAAAAACTCTATCATTCGTTCAATGAATGTACCCATGCTAAACTTCGAAAATTGATTTCGGGCACACCGGGCGTTAGAATCAGGTGCTGTCAGAAACTGTATACTCGTAAAATCTTAAAGTATTTAAGAAAATAATTTCCGTGAAATTTACAGGTCTATATAGTGACCATGAAATATTATATAATCTAATATTTAAAATAAATTATATCATCATTAATGTTTCAAAGTCAACCACATAAAACTATTAATGTGTACATTAGTGGTATTGTTTTTATATATAATAAAAATAAACCATCTCAGAATTATAGTTTGTTTGTTTTTATCGATAAAAAAAGTTTCTGATACTGTGTGATCCAAATATAGATATAATGACTTTTTCTACATTTTTTGATATTATGTCATCTAAAAATGATAGTTTGGGATTTTCATTTTTTGATCTAGAAAATATTCAATGTATTATTTTATTGGTAATAGATCAATTTACAAGTTGATTTATTATTTTTGTTTTTCAATTCAAAATAAATAGCAATTTCTTCACGGATATTATTTATAAAAACTGCCTAGTAATTATTGAGTGAATTTTTATGGTGTATTGCATATATATTTTCCAATATTTTGGAACGATTTTATATTTCTTTTCTAATAAATTTTAATAAAAAATTAGTTTTTATTTTGAGGAACTAGAATATTATAATATTAATATTTATTCATATTTTTAGATAAATTAAATATCAATCAATTTGAGTTTTGTGGAAGTAGTTTTGTTGGAATTCTAAAAAATAATTTCATGGAGTAAATTTGATATAATATATTAATTAGGTAGTGATTGAATAATATATTGGTCAAAAAAGGAAGAATGATTGTATTTTAAGGAACAATTTATATATGATGGAATATTGAAATTCTATAAAACAAAAGGCCCATGAGTAGTCTATGATTTATATACATTATACCAATGTAATATTTGACTATATAAAAATGTAGTTAATAACTTTCAAAATAGTTTCAGAGAAGATATATTTGTTGCTATTGTAAAATTTAGAATAATAAAAGGGTGGTCATTCTCTCAATTTAAATTTTGATTATAAATTTACAAGATCTTGAATCACTGTAAGTACTCACTCAATGGGTAAATAATAATAATAAACCATTTGTGTAATAATGTAACGATTTATGTTATAAATATTGGAATTGGATTTTATTAATCACATCAATTATTTAATCCTCATCCATAGGGGTCGACATTTAAAAAATCATATTTCACTATGTCTTTTTATGAGGGAATGTATAATAAAAGATTTAAATTGATTAAACCCCACCAAACCACTTTTTCGTTTTTTATAAATCCCGGTGAACCTGAATTTCATTTAGAAATAATTCACCTCATATAATTTAATGATAATGAAATATTCATATTTATTTCACTCCATAAAAAAATTAAAAATTAAATTGTAACAATTTTTATGTGAATTCCAATTATTGGTTCTTATTCATTATTTTTTCAAGCATGTCCATATATGGCCAAATTTTAAAATTTATTTTACCTCATAATAATGAAATATATATAATAACTCATTCACTTCAAAAACATTATTGATGACATAAAAATAATACACTTCAATTATTTAAATTAATATATTTAATTCAAATATTTCTTCATAGATCAGTATAATAACATAAAGAGAAGCTTATTGTCTCATGCATCATTACTAATAAATTTTATATTTGAGAATAATATTAGTCTAGAAAAATTATATTTTGAGGGTATTAAAAAAACTCGGATTATTTCATCAAAAATAATTCAGACATCAATTTTTAATGAATATACACCCTAGGTTAAATTCCACATTATATACACTATGGTGTACGGATAAATTTATTTTAGAACCTAATAATTTCTCTTTCACCATTGAAATTTCAAATTAATATCTCAAAATTTTTAAAACATTATGGATTGGAAATATGGGTTTCTATATTATACACCCCTTCAATATATTTCTTCAAAAAAACATGATCATATCATCAAATAAAAACTATAATGAGAAAAATATATTTAAACATACTTCATAGCTAAACACCAAAATTTAAAACATCATAACTAAAAAATATAATGTTTAAATTAACCTCAGTTTCTTCATATTTATTATAGATTATCATTATTATGTACATCCATATCACCCCTTCATCACTATTATATAAATAATAATATAATAAATAATCATGGTATGTTATTTTCTTTTTATAACATGATGTTCAAAGAAAGTATTAAAAATTATATAACTTATAATAAATATAATTCACTTCCATTGATTTAATTTAAATCATTAGGTATGCACTTTAAAAGTTGAAATGATATGATGAAATTATGAACACTCTAAATTTTAGTGGATGAAATGAATGAAGGGGAACTTCACTTACATTTTCATTTACAAAAAGAATCAAATCAAAATTAGAGACAAACTAATTTCATATTCAAATTTTCATCAATACCAGCATGTGATAACACATTGAAAACCATGGTCACTCATAATGATCACAATTTTTATACATATTAAATATCCAAAAGATATATGTCTACATTATCATACTTCACTTAATACTAGGTTCATATAACGTGCTATATAACTTTTTACAATATTTTCCTTCATAATAATCAATTATACAATTATAAATTTATTATAATTATAAATAAAAAATTTAGAAATATAACTATTTATAGGGTTTCAATAAAATATAAAATTGAAATTAGTATTATTAAAAAGTCCCATAATGAAAAAACATTAGTCCACTATCCAATACTAAAAATTATATAGGATATTGATATATCCACTATGGTATAACTTTTTTAATTATTTTCTTTTCCATTTGAGGAGTAAATCTAATACCAAAACATAATTATTACCAAAATAATATCACAATAATTTTTATATATGTGAAAGACATTAGTAATTTAATTCATATATAATACTATGTCGTTCGTGATGAAACACCACCACTTCTCTTAGATAATGTCCATATAAAATTTTCCATTAGTACTGATCAATGATCAATATGAAAATAGAGGGATTTATGAATTGTATAATTATAAATGAGTATTATCATTACTATTTAAAAAAAAATGTAATATTTTCATGAAATATAATGAAAAAATATTTCATTTCACTACATAATACCTAATAGTAATAATAAAAGAAAAATTATATGATACATAAGTCTTAGAAACATATGTTTATGACATCTTGATATATTTTTATTAATATATCTCTTTGGTATAGGAAACTAAAACAAAAATTTCAAAACATTATTTATCTACCTATATACAATGATGTGGTTAAAAACTATATTAATGAAAATATCATGGGACATCCTCTTGTATGAAATAATGAATAACTAATCATCTCTAATAAAACATGAAACATTTCACATCAGTCAAATAAGATTGATAATTTATATATATAATAAAATATCATCATTTCACAATCTCAAGAGATCAAAATGGATTTCAATCATCTCCTACAAATAAAATGATTTAATATTCAATTTATTTACAAATTAATTTCCATAAACCTATTTGTTGACCAAATGTAATAATTATTTTTCTTTATCATTAATTCAATTCTTTCCTTATTTGAAACCTCAAAATGATAATTTAGAATCAAATAACCAAAAACCTCATTACACATTCCCTAGTTTTATGTGATCTAAAATTCAATTCCATAAAGTATCTATGATCATATTAATTTTTGCAAATTAAAATATAGTTGTAATGAAATATAAATTAATCTATTTTAATTTATTTTAAAAAAATATATCCTACTGTCTAAATAATTCCTCAAAAAAATTCTTCCAAAAAATATTATTTGTTCTAGATTATGGATAGTAGAGATACATTAATTTGTGAAAAAAATTGTTCACCTAATATAATAACATATTTCTATTTCATAATTATGAATCTGATATCTGATGAGAAGGATCACAATTAGCATTAGATTGTATACCTTCCAATAAAAAACAAAAAATTGAATCACTATTCAAATTTTCCATTATGATTGGAATTAAAATATTATGTACTACTCGTATGATGAATTAATGATCCTTACAGGTAAAAGTTATTAATTCATTTGGCATTTTGGAAGATTTTAACATAAATACTCAATAATATTTAGAAAATAAAAATAATATTTATATCTCATAGGCATTATTAGGTGGATTATCATATTCCGGCTCATTAATAATATTTGGTTCAGTGGAGAAAAAAATTTGAATTTAAAAGACCAATAAAATATATATCAAATTTTCATAAATGATTATATTATATAGTTAAATATAGATTTTACACCAAAAGTAATTCCAAAACCATACCTATATTTCAAATATACTCATCCACTATATTTTTACATAAATAGAAGTCATAAATGAATAACAAATACTTTGATCAAGATAACATTGAAATGCATACTGAACGAGTCTCAAAAATATATTTGTTGCATTAGTCACCCAAAATGAAATCAATAAATATTATAACAGTGCATACCAATATAAATTTTCTATACTTTTAATAAAATAACCATTCACTGTAGTTTTATAATATATAATTAAAATGTCAGTATTTCAAAACCATCCATTTTTAGTATTTGATGAAATAAGTACTCAATCCCAAGTGAAATATATCATATCATTATTAATCTTTGTTTAATCCACTGTTAGTCAATACATATTCATAAAATATAGTCCTCTAACATATATAATAATACCGCTGGATCCAATAGTGAAAATATATCTAACAAAGACACTATAAAATAAAAAATCATGATTGATCTTCAACATTAAGATTACAAATGGTTTTATGTAACATGTTACCCTTAAAATAAAATATAATCCATTTTAGAACATTATTATGAACCAAATCTACAATATTGGTGAGAGATGTGTACCATTCATTAGGAAAAAATTAATAAATACTAGTTCCACTCTAGGTTACTCATTTAAAATGATATTAGGTGAACCCATAATAACACTCACCATATTTCATTTTATAAATAGTATAGAGATCCATCAAATGTTTCGATAAAGATATCATTCAAAAATAAATAATCCAAATCCCACTGTTACGATATAAATATTTAATTAACTATGATGTAACTACATAAAATTATATATATATATATATATAGTCAAACTAATCCCTATTAATAATAAATATATATAGAGATGTTTGATAAATGAATAAGTTCATTTAAATATTTTCCTATATGAAAATGAATTATGACTGACAAAAGCTAGTATTATCCATATATTTTTTCTAATTGCAAGATGATATCCTTATAGGGGTGAATTGGGTATTGTAATATTAATATTTTTCCTTATAATGATGTTTTTCTATAGGTAGTAGGACTAATCCTATATTTCTAAAACAACATGGAAGTGTTAAAATAAATTTTCACAAATGGTTTTTACTATGTTCTCCCTCACATATTTATATTCGTTGAGCATACAATGGTGGTGTGAAAATATAAAAAATTAACTCAATATAACTGCATGTAATAGGTTTAGAGAACACTCATTAACCAACGTGTTTTATAGACACTCATTAAGAAAAAAGATGACTATTGTCTCAGAATTGAGAGTATAATATTAATTATTGTATATAGTTTTTTTTCACATAAATCAAAAACCATAATAGTTTTACATTATTTCACATATAAATGTATATTAAATTATCTTCATGATTATATACAATCACTAATTACAATTAATTGTCTTTTTTAATGGTGTGAAATTAATTTATCATATGAAAATATTTATGAATCATGATTTATTATCAAATTGCAAATGTTTCATTGATGTTGTGGTTCTAACTATCAATAGAGCCTCTTTTCCCTACATTGTGAGATTTTATCAGTGAATATGATATCTCCAAGACATTAAAGGTTATTTTAATCATTATTTACACAATTACCTTTTATGATATATTCTAATATTCACAATAATATCTAATATAATATTATTATCTCATCAAACAACATCAATGCCAAACAAAATTTCAGTTATTCAATATATGTATACCTTAACCAGATTACGGGGTAATCCATTGTATTATGGTATAATGAAATATTTTTTTAATTCAATATAAAAATAATAAATAGTCATTATATGTTTCCAAAATTTCATAAAATGTTTTAATACATTTATATAACATAAAAATACAATGTGGAATAATTCTAAAAATCCTGGTGAAAATCCCATATTATGGAATTCAATGTTACTATAAACCACAACCCTTTAATAAATATATTTTCACTCCTATATTATGAAAACTATCCTTCATAAAATAATGATTTTTTGTTATATTATGAAGATATAACTATAATGACTTTCTCTATCAACATCCATAAATATTTCTTGTATATAGGTAAAATCATGGTGTAATTATTTGTTATTAAGGATTGAATATTATTTTCATTATTCATATAATTTTATCAGTAAAAATATTTGGAATCCATTATATACACATGGAAAAGTAATAAATATCCCTATATCCTTCACAGAGAAAATTATATTACAACACTATACATTTGATATTATTGTTTGATTTTTGATTCGCTAGCCAAAATTTATTCAAAATTATTATATCTAAATCTTACAACAAAACATGAATTCTTAATGATATTTTGGATCATATGATTGAGAAAATCTCTAAAATATCCCTATTAAAAATAATTCCTCTAGATTATTTTCATAATTTCAAATTGGTTGTTTATAAATAAACCTCTCTAAAAATAATACATTACCATCTACAATCACATTTGGTATGTATAACCTAGTCTGTAAGAATTATCAATGATGTTTTTAGAATAATTTGTAAGTAATTCACTCTAACCAATTAGTTTTTCTTGAAAATTATTATAAAGAATAGTTTAACTAAAATATTATCTAAGAACTGCATCACAAATGTTATTCTACTAAAAATCTTAATCGTCTAAAAATATCAATCATTATAAAATCAAATTACCCCAATAAAACATTTATGACCTAAATCAAAAGGACAGTCTACTAAAATGCATGATCTCCCAATTTTGGTAAATCCCTATTGAGAGAACCAACTAATTATCGCCTTCCCCCTTTATCTTCATAATGTATTAATTATTTTATACTATTCATTAGAATTTCATAAATACCCCCTTTCATAAAAAACCTAAATAAAACTATGTCAATGTTTTTAAATGAGTGAATAATGTTACCAATCACTACTAAATAGAAAATTTACATTTCAATAAATCACCAATATAGATAAATACCACTATGTGATATTTCTAGCATGTGATGATGCATTTTTGGAAACATGTTCCACAAAAATTTATATGGTAGTCAACGTCCTTCCCAAACCCTCATATAGATTGATATGTTTGATATTTATCACAAAAGTAATGATTTATAAATCATTAAATGAATAGTTACTTCATTGTGATAATTATAACATGATCTATAGATAAATGATAATCTAATATATCCATATATTATTCAACTATATCCCTACTAATGTGATTCATTATCTCAATGTTATTTATCTATGATTGATGAATTGAATTTTTCCATGATTTATAAAAATTAATTTATCCAATTTACTTATAATTGGATTTCATATATAAAAACTAATGGATTTATATATATTATCTCAACATTAAGTATTTGTGAAATTTTATCTAACAGTAATATGATCACCCTCAATATATATAAATGGTAAACAAATTCAATTTTTATCAACTAATAATGACAATGTTATTTAGGATATAATATTTCACATATTGTAGATCTTCTATCATCCACATAAAACTATCAATCACCACATCCATAAACATAGAAAATCATTTCTTATTCATTAATTTATAGAAAAAATTTACAAAAAACATTGATATATCATAGTATCATTTTCCCAATAAGTATCTGTACAGAGCTCTAATTATTTTTACATATTGGTTCTAGAAACATAGAAAATAAAATTTATTCTCATTATGTTTTTATGTGGTACAATATTCATTGATTTTAATATAATTCACTATATTTTACATGATTACATATACATCCTTTTACAAACAATCAAGTAGTAATATGTTTATTAAAATCATTTCGGGTCATTTAGAAAATATATTAGACATCTGAGCTTCTAGGTTTCTAGGAAATCAATGTTGGAGGTTCGAAGATAGATAAGATTCGTCAATATAATAATATCCTGGTATGAAAAAACATTTCAATCGATCCAAATCGACAATACCCCAATGTGTGTTACTGATCTTCATGGGCTGGAACAAGTTCTTGGATGTCAGGACATGTATCTGGGAACAATTTATACTGTAATAATAATAATCATACAAGTGAAGTGTTCTGAGATTCCAAAAAAACCCTCTATAGAGGATGTGAATCATTTTATATAAAATATAAAGGAAAAATACTGAAATACTGAAAAATTAATATTGAATAAATATGAATCCAATAGTTTATTACTTTATTAAATATAGTATAAAAAAATCTAACCAAAATAAAAATTAGAAATAAAATAGTAAAAAAATTATAATATATCACCCTATAATTAAATATGATCACTAAAAATTATAGTATAAAAAATTATATCGCACATTTAATAACCATATACAAAAACCTAATCAAATGAATAACATAATCATTATCAAATAAATGTAGAACTTGAAACCTGAAAGAGAAGCAATGAAATTGTGTACACACCCACTCACCAGAGAATACCCGGGGTTGAGATAAACATATTAATAATGATCATTACAAGTTATATATTGAATTTCCTTATCAATTTATTTCATAAGATTCTAGATTTAATATAAAGTATAAATCTGGATTCCACATATTATCATAATGCTAATGAAGATGCAATCAAAAAAATTTAATTTTAAAAAAATACAAATTATTTTTAAAAGAAAACATGGGTGTAACAAAAAATTGTTCAACCAATTTCAAACCAAGTAATTATGACGATTAAACCATTGTAAATGATCCCTTGTTCATTATTTATATCTCTTTCATGATTAAATTTATTAAAAAAATACATTCATATAACATCGTACTATTATTTTTATATTGAAATTATCCCAACCATTATAAAATTAAAGATGAATGTCAATTTTAATAATTAAAAATATAAAAAACAAACATATCACACACAGTTTTATCAATGAAACATTGGAAAATATACTCAACCATGTTTCTGTGCCACAGAGTCAAGAACTAGGGGATTCAATGAATGTTTAATTAATATTCTGTAAAACATCTTTAGAAGGACCATAATAACAAGGGAAACTACCATGATTCATGTAACAATATCTAAAATAGGAATATCATCCCTAGTCACATACAAAACAACATTTCTATCCAAGTATTCATACAAGAATACACAAAGACTATAACCATTGCATTAGTGTGGAGCTAATTTGGGAACACAATACATTTTTATACCTCTCATTATCTATGGGAGGTGACCCACTAGTAAGAGACCAATCCCTTCTAGTGGGTTTCACTTATGTACACCACAACACGGTCTATTATGACTCCCATGATATGTAAAATTGAGGTGATAAATCATAAAATCATACAAAACATGTTTAATTGATCTTAAATAAACAACATATCACCTCTAATTACCTTATATAAAACAATCTCATTTTATTAATACATATGAATCTCATAAATATAAAAAAAAAATAAAATATCTCCTAAAGATACACATTATATAGTTTTCATAATAATGATATAAGTCCTTATTTAGGGCCTCTCAAATTTTAGAATGAATATATTTCAAAGCATTAACCTATCATCCAAAAATATGTTTAAGGTAAAATGGCATTTCATAGAATTTAAAATATCAATTTATAAATTCTTGGATAAGAAATTTTTTAATCCACAAATACAATTTACTTTGAAACCCAATAGTTTTCAAAAAATCGATATTTTGAACCATTAAAAACACCAATGATACTCTATTGTCTCAAAACAATTATAAATATGTCTATGTTCCACATTTTTATATAAAAGACCATTAATACACCAAACATTCTCTTTATAAGAGTAATCTATTATCCTCTATAATTTCCAATAAGTTACAAAACATGTAAAATTTTTAATTTTTAATAGTAAAACATCAATTATATTATACTTTTTTGTTAAAAACCATAAACATAATAAATATAAAATTACTCAAAATATTTATGAGAATAAATATTTGAAAATTAATTAATTTAATATTATGAAATGAAAATATGTTCTTAACTATAATTTTTAATTTATTTTAGGATTACTTTTTGTGATTTTTTCAAAATAGCTATCTTCAATCTGTACTAGAAATGTCAAAAAAAATTGAAAATAGTAAATTTTATGACATTATAAAGAAATAATAAAAACAATGAATTTTATCAAACCTTATTTCCAACAATATTAATATTTAATAAATAATATAAGGAATATAATAATTTCTGTTTGAACATATAAATATATGACTAATGTTTTGGAATTCTTTATACAAATTGGTTATTATAAATACTATATTATGTTCATATCTCTTTATCATACACACACATGGTTAATTTAATGTAATTTAACACTAAAATAATAATAACTCTATTTTTAGTTTATACATTCCAATTAATTCCATTGGAATAAAAATTAATTTTTTTTTCGAAATTTATTTTCATGCTTAAAAAATCATTTTAAAACCATTTTCCATGTGTTTTTAACATTTATCATAAAATTATTTACCACCAAATTCACATAATGAATATTTTATAAGGTATTCCTTAATTTTAATTAGAATAATTAAAAATTTTAAATATTTTCATCTAAATTATTCATCATAATGAATTATAAAATAATTATAAATTTGGTACCATAATAAGAGTTCAGATATATTTAAAATGGGGTAGGTTAAACTAATAGATAAGTGTAAAATATATCACAAACATTTATAAAAATATTTTCAAATGATATTTAGGAAATAGATTTTATAATTCATTAATTCTTTTAAATTTGGTTCCAATTTCACAAAAATTGTAATCATTTTGTTCAAAAGTCTTATGTTATTCAATATGTGTTCCCCACTCATTTATAAATGGGAAAATATAATCATCCATTATTCAAAAACATTAATCACTCCATCATTGAAATTAAAAAACATATATTTTTTCCCATTAATCTTTTTTCTTATATTATTATTCTAAGACTATATTATGAAGGATTATGGAGTAATCCTATGGAAGTATATCATATAAGATGTAGTAGCCTTTACCAAACATTTTGAATTTATTTTTTTCTACATCCTCTAATACTATATTAATCATCCAAAAAATGACTAATGTATCATCATTATACTGAGATGTTATTATATTTACGAGAAAATAATGCTTCACCTACATTCTATCATATTGATAATAAACATATCCCATGTAAGTACATACAATCAAGACCTTCTATATAATGGTATTATTTATTTTTCATCTCCACATTTCATTGATGGTGAATAATATGAAACTAATGAATATATATGAAATATATGACATTGTTATTATTATATAAATATAATATTCAATCTCACTTTTTATTAATCCACCAATTAAAAATGATAATATCACTCACGTGATCTATAGACATCCACATCCACATTGTAATGGTATTAAATTTTAATGTAATCTAAAAATGAACGATTACAAAAAGGATTATAAAGATTATATATGTATATATAATAGTTATATCATGATTAATATTTTTTATATGATGCATCCATGATCACGAGGAATGGACCGTTACTACTGAATCGGAACAAGCCTAATAACATAGTTAATATAATAGATGAGGATTATAATGATATATTTATTATGAATGGGTAAAAATATGATATTATTTAATCATTAATTTAATTATAAGATTTAATATTATTCAATAGTATATTTTTAATAAAATAAAATTTATTATAAATGATTCAAAAAACTCTAATAATGAAAGTCAAACATGAGGTATGGGTTAATTCCATAATAAGTTCCTAATATGGGATTGTTCATGATTATATATTTACTTGGGGGGAATTAAATTATATTTCTATCATAATTCCCATATATTTTATTTCATAATTCTTATCACTGGAAATTATATGTTTTGATTTCATTTAAATATGTCTAAAAACATTAAATTCAAAATGAATGCTTCATGGAATATTGAAATTTTTGTTATATTTAGAATGGATAATTTATATTACATTTACATATTTTCTATGAAATCATTTAAATATTTATTTGACTATACTTCATAGATTTTTTTTTAATTTCATTTTTAAAAATGTTTTACAGTTTTTAAAATGATAATATGTAATCATCTTATCATCTTTACAATAAAAATAATTTAACCAATGGTCTGAATAAAATGTTATTATAATGCTTAAAACCTAGATTATTTTCTGATCAAAATGAAATTTCATTTTGTTGATGATTACATTAATTGTTTCAAATGTTTCTTCTAACTGAATTTTTTTTCCTAATATTCTTGAATTTTATTTATATTATGTAATTTAAAAATGACATATGTAATTATATCGATATTTATTCCAAACAACATTTAAAATAAATTGCATCTATTTTCAAAATCCATGGAGGAATAATATTTGATACTAGTATTATACTATAATGTTACCATTTCCATATTATTATAGTTTTATTATGACCCTTTTGTTAAATTTATTGACTTGGTAAAATATTAACATTTTATAAGTGATTTTTTTCTATGAAAGTATATGTTGATTACATAAATAATTTATATATATTTAATTCATATGATGAATGAATTGGTCATTATAAGTGATGGGAATGTCATGTCATATCCCAAAATTATTTATTACATGCCCTGAGAAAAATATTCTAGGGTACCAAACATACTTGTTACCAATTTATTTATGTTTTATATTAACAAGCACTTGGTACTAAGATTATGGTGTCTATAATTATACATTCATTCATTATAACACTTTTTTTTATAATCTTTATGATTATTTATGTTTCTATATCCTCCTGGGATTTAGTCTCCTTTTATGATATTACATATAAGTTATATTTTATTATTTTTATAACATCAATATTATTAATTCATTAATTATCCTGTGATATATTTTTTTGTATTAATTTTGTTAATGAAGTTCTATGATTACCTATTTTAAATCATTCTATTCCCTAGGTTTCCCATAAGTGATTTATGAATTATTTTAGTGATATAATAAAGGAAATGGTAATTTTCTCACTAAAATATTAAAATTAATTTCATACATTCTAATTTAATGTGATCATCTTGTATATATCCTTTATCCAAAAACATAAACAAAAATTTGGTAAGAATTTTATCCCTTGTATATAGTTACAATATATTAACATATCCAATATCTTTTCATTTCTAGATACATGGAGTTAACATTAGTATAAAATAAATTTTATTATAATCCATATATTCTCTATTAAAGGAAAAATTTAGTAGAGAACCTAACTCTTGATAGGTTATAATGAAAATTCTATAAAATAGATAATGTTCTAATGTTTTTATAAAGTTCAAATTATGTGGGTTTTTTATAAAATAAATTAATATTTGGATATAATCAATTGTATGTGGTTATAACATCGATTTACCTAGGTGTAACACCATTGAAATGGGTTTATTGGGTTTATATTGTTCACCACTATTGATTAATATGTAGGAATAAGACTCCACACATATCTACTAAATCAAATGGTTTATCATCTGGTAGATTCACATGTAATATAAATACTATTCTAAATGATTCAAATTTTTAGTATTATATATATATTCCCTTATATAAATTTCAATTCTTTCTCAAATTAGATATGAGTTAATTTTGTAATTTATTTTCTATATTACACACATTAAATTATTATACACTATGATATAAATTTCATAATGTTATGATTTAATTAAAATATTCTAGTTTTAACAGAATGAAGTTAATTTTCATTAATAATAAACCACCACAATATGAGACATAAATACATTAGTAGCTGATAAATGGATAATTTCCTTGGAAAATATATTTCACACTTTATGAAGCAATAAAAGAGAGAATATTATTGTTGATCATTATCGCCTAAAGTCGGACATTGATAAATAGTGTTCATTAATCTATATAACTAATTATTTTTTGGTAATATATTATATGGTGTAGAATAATTTCTCGATATATAATTCAGAATATAATTTCATAATGATCAATGAACTGGTATATTGAGGATATTTTATCATCTAATGAAATATGCATTTGAAATTTTTATTGAACATGAACCTGACATTATAGGTCTTGAAACTAATACTATTGAATATATATATAATTCATGCAGTAATATTGATCATTTGATTAATTGGATGAATCCTTGACATCAATACGAATATAGATCAGAAAAATAATCACTATATGAGGATATAGTATTGTGATCGACCAGGATAGAAAAATAATTCTTTATGTTTTATGTTTTTCCCAGAAAATAAGAAAAAAAGATGGTAATTTGGGGAACCGGAAAAGGGAATATGAGTTTTTCTCATGTATATATATAATTTCAAAATTATTCATTAATTTATGGGAAAAAAGTAATTTTTAACATCTATTTATTCTACTATATGACCATGATGTTGTTTTCCAATGAAATCCTCAATCGCCTTGGGGATATTCCTTATAAAATTCAAATATATAATAAAGATGACTTGGAAATCTATAAAATTGAGGTAAATGATGATAATTATATATTTGAAGGTGCATTGAGTTTCCCCAACATTGATAACATGTCTAATATATTTCATCTCAAATGATATCCTTTGATAACTTATCATATAATTATAGAAATTATAAAAAAATTAATGGTTACTGTAATATTGGGGGACTATTAAGACCATTAAGAATGACAAGTAATCATAGAAAATTATCACATATTATTTAGTGAATAATAAATATTGTTATATTAAAATAACATAACTAATATTTAAATAATTAAAGGAATTAATCATGATGTTTACAAAATATGGTTCTAGGGAACCAACTACCATAGGATGTACACTATAGAAGTGAATAAAAGACCACTACTATAGGAATATATCTTAAAGGATTACCAAATATTTTCCAAAACATTATAAGGATTCATGTAAAGGGTTATTCCATTAGGAATATTAATTTTAGGAAGTAGTCACCTGTAGAATAAATCAAAATATAGTGTATTTAATTTGTGTTGAGATGGATTTATCTCTCTTTTTTTTAATACAATTTTTTCAGAGGTGGCTCAACTATAACATTCTAAAAACCCTCTTTTATGACTCCATGGGGTTTTCAAATATTATTTACTCTTATTTACTTTGTAATATTCATTACAAAATGTTGGTTTGGTTAATCTTGGTGACCTAGAATCATGTTTCACCACTAATTAATTGTCTATTTCCTTTCAATATGTTTTATTATACACATGTGGTCCTAGTTTAGTACTCCTCTAACATTTCCAAAAATTATTTGGGTGTTCATAGGATACATACCTTTATTCACATGTGGATCTAAATTCTCTCCTTGGAGTATTCAATAGGATCCTGTATATTTATAAAAATATTGTCGACATATCCCCCACTATATAATTTTCTGACTAAGGTCATTTTTACATATGAGGGGTGGTTGTTTCTATTACTAAGGCCATATATTTTCTAGGTGATATGGTTATAGTTGTCATGGATAGAACCATCTAAATAAGGAATATCATCCTACTGTATTATATCAGGATCTTATCTATGTTGTTGATTTTTTTTGTAAATACATATAATATCCTTCATTAAGATAAATTTCAAATATGTTCTTTTATTCAATTCACAGGTGGAATATTTAGTCACTATAGTAATAGTTTTATCAATGGTTAGGATTTTATAGTGGTGGATACCACCACACCACATTGTGAATCACCACATGTTCTTTTCCCTTGTGTATCTATTTAGGTCATCGATTATCAATATCCTAAGATGTATGATGTTTCGGCCCTGTAAAATAATTTCCCTCATGATACCCCTCCATGAGATTCCTTCAAGGATAAATTTGGAATTCTTTTTTCTGTATTGATTTTCTGTTTAACTATACCATCAATGAGTGTAATAGATAAAAAATAAGTATCCAACCTTGAATAGTATTCATGTAGATGTCTTATAGTGTCATCTATTATATCCAAATGATCTCTTTTATAATATGTATTGTTATATGGATTCTATCTATAAATAATTGAGAATTGTTCCAAAATTAATTCATGTTAAACAATTCCATCGTATTTTCTATTATAGATCCAAAGAATAAGGTGGACAAAAAAACATGTTTGTGTGGAAGCATTTATTAATAAAATTAACTTGTGAATATACAAGAAATTAATACATTTTGGATTTATAAAAATAACCTTCTACATGTGATCATGAATTCTTCATCCCCATGAACATAATAGTTGATGTTAATTATTCTTCCCTCTTAGAGTAAATATTTTTCAATTATGTTAATTATAATATCAAATAAATATTTTATATATGTAGATAAATGTTATATTTATTCATTAGGGAAAAATTATGGTTCATTAGTGTTACATTAATTCAATTATAGACAATCAATTAAAACAATGTTCAATTTCTATTTTATGAATACCATGAAATATATCAAAATATTTATATCTGATAACAATATCCTTGAAATGGGATTAAAAATAGATCATTATGCATGGGGAAAAAATAAATAATGAAGAATGTGGGAATAATGTCATTTGTAGTGATTCCGAGCTAACGTTAATGGTACATATGAAAATAATTTTCCATTATAATAAAAAAAAAGTTCTATTTCAAATAAACATATTTTATTGATTACACTGGATAACACTATTGAGGGTCATTGATGCATTATTATCATCAAATAGTAATATCATAATGGAGACTTCTTGAAACTCATAAAATTTTCATGGGATAGTCGAACATGGAGAAACTAATGAGTGGATATCTATGATAAAATGATGTTGTTAAAATATTAGATTATTAAATAGTATTGTACGAGGTTGAACAATAAAAAAATATAAAACAAAATTATAAGAGATACCATCCAACATATTTTTAATTAATAAGAGATGTCGAGCGATTAAATATATATTATTTGACGAAATAAATTTAAAATAACAAAAAATAGTCCAATGTAGGACTAATAAAGGAAGTAAGAGAGTTCATAGTGATGATTCAAAAATAAGGTGATGAAAACACTTATTATATCCATTTCAATATCAAATAATCCATGTTTTTTTGTTAAAATATTGTTATAAATGGAATATTTCTCAATCATCATTGATGTTGACGTAATCATTCCTCTAACTATTTATATCTTTTCCATTCTAATTTTTTGATCATGAATTAAATGGAGCGTCATTATTCCATGGATAGTGGGGATCATGCATTCAATGATTACCCCATTATCCCTTAGAAAAAACTAGTGTCGTATTCTATAATCATTATAGTAAAAGGATGTTATCACAATAGTATTTATTTACATTAGCCTAAATAGCACAAAAACCCCTAATAGTTTTTAGGGAATATTCTATTTTATTACATTGTATGTTATGAAATGTGAAGTGTGCACTATAATCAAATAAAACAATAATGAATGACATCTTTCAAGTGTTATTTATTCCACTACTCCGATGTATATCCCATTGTTTTGACAATGATCTTTTTAAAAAATTATTATATAAGAATTTTTCATTCTCATAAAATTTTCGAATTAATTTTTAAATAGATTCTTCTAGTTTATATCATGGTTGATCTCTGATGAAAATCATTTATTTGTTTTGGAAGATAATATTCATGGCTACATAGGCCTGGAATAAGAGATAATGGGGGTGTTAATTAGAAAGTGGTTCGAACTAATATCATAGTGAAATCGGCATGGGAAAATCCTATGATACTATTTAATGGACTCAAATTTTAAATTCAATGAGTATAAATTTCATATAAATACGAATATGTGCCTTTCTATTAAAAAGATAATCCTATTCATAGTGTATGATGTCTATAATATAAATGAAATTTTGGCTTCATATACTATCTCGTGGGCTCCACCAAGGTGAACATTTTTCTACCAGCCTCAGTATAATATTAAAAGAAATACTATATTGCAACATCAAAAATGTTGTCTATAAGGGAGATTTTAGGTCCTTCATAGGATTTTATGGTTTGAAATTGATCATGCATCCAATTTTCCTATATTATAAAATATTATTTCTCAGTTCAATCTCCCTATATAATGTAAATTATCAGAATATAATTGATACATATATAAACTAGGGTTATAAATTTATCAGTATCATGAAGTGTAATGTTTTCATATATATGATTTTGTCATCTATGTGAACCATATCATTGGATTATTTATTATTATATCTCATGGTATTCTATAATGAATTACCTTAGGAATCCTATATTTATAATCATTTTTTGGATCCTTGTAATTGATTAACTTATTAGAAAATAAATGGGAATAATTATAACTAGAAAATCATATACCAATCCTAGGGAGGGAACATAAATTTTATCAACATTGTTATTTATTCCTTCTATATATATCTTATTTATTTTATTTGATTTTCTTAGTATAATATCATAAAAACAAAAATGATTAATTTTTCTTTATAGAATCTAATCATGAAGGATGAAGTCATTAGTAATGATTTATATGCCTCTATAATCCCTTTTACAAATTATGTACTTTGGTTAAAATTCTAAATGAATATAATAAATACATGAAAAAATTAATTGGTATTCATTTGAGGAAAAGATATATATGTGAGGTTCATTGTAGAAAAATTTGGGTGTGATAATATCACGACATAGGATTTTACTATTGTGAAGTCTTCTTTATAGAGGATCCTTTTAGAGAACTATCTGTGTATCCATGAGAACACAAGATTGATCATTGGGAATGTGAGTAATTACTTTTAGATAGAAAATTATCTTGTTTTACTACATTACCTAATAGGTTACCTACACTATAATATGTAATTTAATTAATCAAATGAGTTTCCTAGACTCCTTAATATAGTATTATTTGATGATCAGAAACAACATTGGTCATCTATCATCCTTGATTATAAGGATGATTACTATGACTTTACTTCTTTATAAACATTTCATTTTTAATATTGTTTGTTGTAACCCCAATTATATTTCTCAAACAATGTACACCTGTGGAAATGGAATATGTGGGATAATATCCCTCAAAAACACAACATTATTGTGTTGTTAATTAGACATGTATCTTTTCCTACTAATTATATGATCAAATTTAAGGGAATTTATCATGATTCCAAATTCTATTCATGTTAGACATCTTACATGGATTAAGTAGACTTTTTATTGATTAAAGGTTAATAGTATAAAAAAATGTAAGGACTTATATTTATAATTATGGTTCTTTTGATATATCAATTTATAATCGATAATCTCTTATAATATTAAATCTATGATGTGGAGGTCAATTTTCTTACCGGACATGTTCATATTGTGGTTGAAATATCTGAATGATGAATTAAATAAGAGTCATTTAAAAAGATTAGATATGTAAGTTATTTGGTTGATAATTAATGGCTAAACATAGAATTACTATATCTGATAGGAATGACTAAAAGAAAATATTTAAAATATTTCACTTATTATGCCATTTACTATTTCCAGATCTCTATAGAAATGCTGCTAGGAGCCAAATATTTTGTATCATATTGGTACTCGTTGTCTTGGGAAACATAGGGTGTAGTCATAATGATCAACAAAGATTGGTAATTTCCCATTGTATCTTCTGTGGGGGTGGAATCATTTTAGATAGTCTTGGTTTTTTATTTTTTTAATTTAATCAATATTATGGAGAACATAAAAATATAAAAGTGTAAGTATGTGTGATGGAATGTGTTTTTTCAATAAAAATATAATATCGAACATCCTAATGTGGAAAAAACATGAATTTTATTTCAAAAATATTGAATGGATTCCCTCATACTAACAAGTCAATAGAAAAATATATTATGAAATGTAGACATGTCAATGATCAATATGTGATGATATGACGTAAATGGAAAAGGGAAACAATGTAATGTATTTCATGACATCAAGAGGACATCCATTAACTAGGTATAAAATTTAGATTAAAGAGATTACCATCCCCTTTTTATAATATTATAATTCATTAATATTCCCTTGGGTCGTAATATGTTATATAAGGACTCGGCCTTAAACATTACATAATATTGAAATAAATGAATAATCCACATAGAGGATCTTTTTAGGTTTGGAGTTTTATAGAATTAGAACATAACTATTACATCTCAAAAGATTATAAAGTATACACTTCTACTAACTTTCAATAAATAAAAAAAATCTTAAAAAGAAACATGTCTAGTTCCATGTTTTAGATATCATGTCTTTCATTGATCCCATCCTTGACCCAATTCGTCTTTAATTCCTATGTAAAACATTTCAAAAACATGGGATGAGAATAAAAATCCCAGTAAAGGATACCCAATGAAGGAAAACTGTTAGTTTTTTAAAACAACAGGTAAACCAATAATTCTTTATCAAAGTAATAATTTTCACCTTTATGAAGAAGAAAATACTCTTCATTGAATAAAATATCATTACGTACCCTTTTTAACCAAAATATTACCATAATACCCATATAAAGATCACATAACATATAAAGGTAACTGAGGACATAAACATACATAAGTGGAATAACCATCCGGTCGACTTCCACACATATCACTTATTTGAATAGCCATACGACCGACTTCCATACCCCATGCATTAGAGGTTATAACGTAACCACCCATCCTATTATTCACGTCACCACCCATCATATGGTTTATAACGTAACCACCCATCAAATGTCCAAGTACCATTATAAACTCATAAGACATAAAAAAAATATAATGGAAAAAAACATTTCCACACTTTGATCACAATATATCACTTAAATATGTTGAAATAACAAATCCATTATAAAAACCATTTTCAAAACCAAAATACATAAAAGAGTATATGGTATTTATTTCATTTTAAAAACATTACGGCTTGTTGAGGAAGCCGAAGACCAAATAATACTCACAGTGGCGGAAAAGGTCGTTGTCACCGCGTACGTTAAAAGAAACATTCCTTTTTTTTTGTTTAGTAAAATGCTTCGTAGGAAAAGTTTACTTTTGTATAAAATTAAAATTCAAAGGGTATTATACACCATATAAAAGAAAGCCTTGTAATAGAACAAAATATTTCTCAATGAAAGGAGATTAAGATGATGTCCCTTATATAGATGATATCCTTGGATTAAGGATAAATCAATTACAAAATTATGAGTGACAAATGAATACACCAAATATAAGTGGATATTAAGTGTAAAAAAATCAGAGGTTATTCACACATATTCATAGAACGACATATTCAAGGAGTACAAGTTTATCCAATAGAATCAAAATTAGGTTAAGAAGTTCCCTTGCAAAAATTCGACAGCCTAACGACATCACTTCAAAATTCAAAAAATGAGTTGATGAGAGATAAAAAGGGTATCTCATCAAGTGTACATTAAATTTACAGAAAAAATTATATATAAGAATATATCCCAACATTATAAGATGTAATTTAAAGGACATAACAAAATAAGTCTTTTTAATGAAATGGATGGTGAAAGGGTCCCTTGCCGATTTGGGTAACTTTCCAAACTTACACCCCATTGAAGAAGGGTCATACAATGAATATATAAATTCCCATAAATGAAATTATATTACACAAGGTGTATAATAATGGGAATTACACACACCACTCAATGAAAATAGTGTAAAATTTTTCATAAATCTCACGGGAATAAAAGTGAGATGAAAAATCCCTTACAAAAACTCGGCAGCCTAACGGCGCCACTTAAAACATCCAAAAATGGATTGATGAGATCAAATAGGGTCTCTAATCATATTAAAATAAAATTTACAGATATAGGAATATAAAATAACATCCCCCAACATAACAAAAAGGATCTTAAAAATGTGATATAAAGGAGAGTACTTAAAAATAAAGAGAGAGGTTGGATCTCTAAGGAAAATTCGGTAGCCTAACAGTGCCACTCAAAACTCCCAAAATGGGTTGATGATTGAAAATAAGGTCTATAATCATATGTAAGTAAAAAGTACATTAAGAGTAATATAAATTAACATCCCAATCATAAGAAAGTTGAGCTTAAATGGAATTACATAAAATATTGTTCTTATAAATAAAGAGAGAGGTTGGATCCCTTAAGAAAATTCGGCAGTCTAACGGCGCCACTCAAAACATCCAAAATGGATTGATTAGAGAAAATAGGGTATCTCATCATATGAACATAAAATGTACAGTAATATTAATATAAAAGAACATACCAATCATAATAAGTATTATCTTAAATGAAATGACATAAAAGAGTGTACTATAAAAGAAAGTGAGAGGTTGGATCCCTATCGAAAATTTGGCTGCCTAACTGCGCCACTCAAAACATCAAAATGGATTGATTAGAGAAAATAGGTTCTATCATCATATGAAAATAAAAAGTATAGTATTATTAATATAAAATAACATCCCAATAATAAGAAATATGAGCATAAAAATAATGACATAAAAGAGTGTACTTAAAATGAAAGAGAGAGGTTGGATCCCTTACTAAAATTTGGCAGCCTAACGGCGCCACTAAAAACTTCCAATATGGATTGATGAGAGAAAATAGGGTCTCTCATCATATGAACATAAAATGTAGAGTAATATTCATATAAAAGAACATCCAAATCATATGAAATATGAGCTTAAAAGGAATGAGATAAAAGAGTGTACATAAAAAGAAAAAGATGGGTAGGATCCCTTACCTCAAGTCCGACTTGACTTGTTTGTTTCTTTATATTCCTAAATAATAAACATTGGACAAATTATAATTGCTTAATTAACTCCGTTAAATATTATTATTCAGTTCATATCACATATTAAAATGTTATAATAATGGGTTAATAATTTGAGTTCATATTAAACATTTTTGTCGATGTTCGGTACATGAGTCAAAATTGAGCTACTTAGAAAATAATTTTCCATGAAGTTATAGTTACGTCATCTCCATAATATTATAAATGATTTAAATATCATATATATCCATTATATATTCATTTTATACTATTCCATAACATTTGGAGATAAAAAATGAAAGGCTACGTTCATGGAGACGGTAGGTCTACGTACGCATGAACGCTACATTCATTTCTTTGTCATATTAATGGAATTAAAACTAAATGGGAGATATATATAAATTATAATTGCAGAATTATATTCATAATTTAGATGTAATATATTACATATATATCAAATATATATATGTACTTATAATAGTACATGACATTTAGAGATAAAAAATGAAATGTATCATTCATGGAGACGGTAAGCTGTACGTACGCATGAACTCTACTTTCATTTCTTTTTTTTATTAAATGGAATGAAATAATAATGATATAAACATATACTATAATTCCAGTAGTATACCATATTTAATACCATTAATTCCATCCTTTATACGTCCCACATATGGCATTAACAAATCAAATCACATGGAGGTGGCGGTAGTCCGCACTTTCTAAAATAATGTTATCACGTTTACCCATAATGGAAAAAATAAAGGTTTTAAATAAATGAGAAATATATAATATTAAGGAAAAAATAAAAATATTATATATAATATATAAATATAGTGTCATATTAATGGCCAACTAGGAAGGTGTTAAAAGAATATTGAACTATCCTCGTTTCGTGAGGCAGAAATTTTCCATCCACAGAAACCATATGTTCTTTATCCATTAGACAGAGGTGTGTAAAAATGTAGCTATAATACTTCTTATAACAACATCCTAGTATATTTAAGATACTGGTGATGTTACAAAAAAAATTTAAAAAAAATATTTTAGGGGGTTGGAGAATCAAAATAAATCAAAAGAATACAAGTGAAGACATTACCTTTAAATCGGGTTACTCCTCTTGGTTTGAACCAAATCGGTTTCTTGAAGAGAAATATGCCAAAGATGAGGATTAAATGATGAATAGAGGTATTTGGAGAGGTTAAGTGGTCAGGTGTTGGCCGAGCCAAAGTCTTGAGAGGTGTGGGTAAAGTGGTAGAGGTGGGGGCCTTTTATAAGAGGAGGGGAGGGGCACTCTTGGAATGTTATAAACCTTTACCTTATTATAAAATGATTTTCGGATTTTAAATGTCCCAAAATTATTAATTTATAGGATAAGGTGATAAGATTCCGAAATCCACCCATCCAATAGGTTTTTGGCAAGTTTAGGTCTTAGATTATACATTATCATTTCATTTTATTTAAATCATTAAATAATGAGGTAATCGCTGCATCATCATGGTGTCATAAATAATTTACTTTATTTAAAGTCTAAAAATTATAAAAAAAATATCATGATATAGGAAATCATTTTATTCTTATAATTAATATTTATAGTCAAAAATATAACTTTTATAACCACATGTAAAAATTGTTTTAGTAAAACAATACATGTTTGTGACATTTTAATTTTAACTTTAAATAAAAAGGTATTAATGTAATTTTCCTACCAAAGTGGCTCCATGGGGTCCCCACGCTGACCCATGGATTGTATTGGTTGTACATGACTCATCCAATTAGGGTAGGACATGTGTCATGGTCATTTCATATTATTAAAACATTATTTTTACCTTAAATTGCACTAATTACCTTTAATCGCGATTAAAACTTAAAAGTTACCATTCACCAATAAAATTATTTTAATCCCATTGATCCACATTTTACATCCTAATGACAACCATTTATGTCAGATTTTTTAAAATCAAATCACATAAGTGGTAAAGTTTCATTTAAATGAAAAATTAGTTTCATTAACTACCACTTAGTGGTTTCACTATCCATCAAAAATTAAAGCTTTTCAGAAAAATACCAAAAATTCACTCTAAGCTATATTTGATATTCTGAATTAAAAAATGATGTCTATTTTATAAAATTCAAAAAATATAAGTTTCATTATTTAATTTTATAATTAATTCCCGCTGTCAAAACAAATAGCTTTTTTTAAGAAAATATATCTATTAAAAGATTGACATAAGTTTAAGTCCAATTTCAAAGTCAAATTAAATCCAATGACCACTATTGGAATAAATGGAAAAAATATATTATAATGTCACTTTATGACCAATTAAAAAGATAACCTAATCATATAAATAAATTATATTAAAAAGTGGTTTTGAATTAAAATACAACATTTTTCACTATTCATTAAACAAATGAACTTTATCGGAAAAATACCAAAATTTTACACAAAGTAAATTTTGATGTCCCGATTCTAAAAAAGTATTTTATTTTGTCAAATATAACACATAAAATTATCAAAAAGTGGATTTAAAAGAGGTTCTTCATCAAAAGGTGGTTAATCGACCTTTTAATGAATATTAGAATGTTTGCGCTTAAAATTGGATTCATTCACATTTTTAATCCTATAACATTTATTGAAAAAAGTAAAAATATTTTACAAACATATATAATAATTTTTTTGTTAGTTACTTTCATTCCCATCATTACAATGGCTAGGTGTTAACTACCATTTAAAATAAAATTATTTTATTATTTGAGTGCAACCTAAGATTTCAAAGGAACTCATTGTTGCGTATTGGGTACGCCATCGAGCATAGCATTCCCTTTAAATTAATAATAAAATTTTATTCACAAATTGGGTTAAATATAAAAATGTCACATTCTTTATTTACCTGGGGTGTTACATGTTATGGATACTTAAACCATATCATAATGCTCCTTTATAATTATTTAACTTTATGGGGATGGGGTTGGTCAACAATCCATCCTCTACTGACCGTTATCTCATTCCGCTAGTGTTTTGGAATCCATCATCTTAATATATTATAAAAGTTAGCCTTTAATTATACAAAATGATGTATTTAATAAAAAACAATTATTTATTCGGACCATGAGTATAAAATTGTTCTATAAATAATACAATAAATATTGTATCTAAATATATGCTATGATTTTTAAAAAAACATTTCAATTGTAAATTAATTAATATAATAAATTGTAAATAAATTTAGGACACATTGAAATGCATAAACCATCTGTGATGACGGTCATGTCCTTTCAAGATCATCTCTAATATTACATTGATCGATGACCCACACCAAGGGTATTAATCACACGTATTGGAGGAATTAAACCCCATAATTCATTGAGAAATAACGGAAATAAACATATAAACTCCACATATAAACCAATAATTTAACAATTATATATCCAAAATAATATCTACAAGGAAATATACATAGTGAAATTAGCGACAACATAATTCCAACCTCTTAAAACAACAATTTAATAACCCTAACATAAAGAATCCCAATGTCCCTAAATTTATCCATGGAAAAATCCATGATCAATTGTCGGGTAATAACTTGACTGTACTCAATAATATCATAATTAAAAACAATTGAATGTATTTGTGAAATAAATTTGTGAAAATAGAGTTTTTGGATGTCAATTAAGTATAGAAAAACAAGTAATAAAGAATAGGTTTCCAAAAAAACTCATAATATATTTATAGGTATAACATATTAGGTTATCACAATCTCAAACATTTACTTATTTCCAAAAAATCTACTTCTTTTCCTATATCTCACTCCCCTCTGTAATATATATATTTAACATTGAAAATATAATAAAAAATTGCATTGATAATCTACCACCACTCATACATATATGTTCGTTGGCTATTGCCTCCCACAGTAGTAGTATTTATTTTGTGTAATCCCACACCAATTCATTAATATATGAGAATGAGTATTAATCATATCATTCCAAATAACTATGAAATTGTCACATATTCATCCCAAAACCACACCACTATAACTAAAACTATATCACCGACATCCCTGAACATATCCACATGAAACATATCATGAGCTATTTCTACCCATTTCAATATAAAACATAATCATGTTATTGATACAAAACAAAATATAAATTATTGAATCCACATTATGATATAATCAGAATAATGGATAAACAATATTTAATTACCAAGAATCATGTTTCTAAAATTGAAATAAAAATTAAAACATAATACAAAATTTCATGACCCATGAAATATCCATTACCACCATGTATATACTCAATTACATAATTGACACTTTTAATTACTTATTAATCAATAATTTATGAATATTTAAAAAATAAATTAAAAAACAATAAAAATCACTTAATTAAATCAACATATATATCATTCATAATTTAAAACTATAGCATCCCGCCTTTTTATAACATAAACTTTCATTACATTACACAAAACTGAGGATCATTAAGGTCTAGTTTCTTGGAAACCAGGAACATAATACATGAAAACAACATAAAAAATTCGTCTTAAACACTTGAATGGCTTCTCCTTAAGTTCATCCTAGGTTCATTATTGCATCTCATAACCTGGGGAAATACATCAAAAGAAAGGGTGAGCAGAAGGCACAGTAAGGGAAACAAGAGGAAAATTTTACATGTGAACTTGAGATACTTCAATAAGGACATGAAAAGAACTTTAAGGAATGAGAAAGAAATCATGAGGCATTTCATAATAAAAATAACATTTTCCATAACATGAAGATGTAGCTACATCATTAAACATAGACAATCATGAACATATCACCAAGGTCCATCCCCAAGGTGTCATATGAAAATTACCACGGTTATTCACCAAGGTATCGTGAAAATTGTAATCTCTAGTGGTTACATCATTACCCAATGCAATGGGGCGCTATCTGGGCGCACCCTTAAAATTGTAATCTCTAGTGGCTACATCATTACCCAAAGCAATGGGGCCCTATCAGGACGCACCCTTAAAATTTGTCTATGTTATTATGTGAGCCACATATATCATCATCAAACATTTCATAATTAACCCATATAGCATAAAATAAATGGGTTTCATTTCATAATCATAACGTTTTTAAAAACTGTTTTAAAGACATGGTCTTTAAGTCACTTTAAACCCACGAAAGGGAAAGTGGGTCTCATATATGTAAATCCCAGAATTTAAAATAGAACATTTTGATATATATGTGAATACCCTTGTAGAAATAATAGCTTTGAGTATTCACTTTATAACATAAAATAATTTTGAGAAAAGAGAGAGAGGCATTTTGAGACGAAAATTCTGCAGCATAACAGCTATGTTTCGGGGTTTTAGAAAACATTGAAAAGAGAGGGGACATGGGTAACCCACTCATAAATGATCCATAAAATAGTAAGGGGACAGAATAAGAAGGATATATGGACATGGTAATGAAATTTAAAGGACATACCATTTGAATGAAAAACATGGAAGGAAGACAAAAATTAGATTTCTCTTATGAAAATCCACAGCCTAACGACGTCACTTAAACTTCAATAAAAAAGAATTGAAAAGATCAAATAGGATATCTCATCATATGATCATAAGAGATCAGTATGATAGATATAGAGATCATACCCCAACATAATAATAAGGAATTTGAAAGACTTGACATGAAAATCGAACTTGAAAAATGAGAAGGGTGAAAGAATCCCTTAAAAATTCGGCAGCCTAACGGCGTCACTAAAACATTCATAAAACGAAATGATGAGAGTAAGAGGGGATCTCTCATAATATAAACATGAAAAAGGGCAGTAATAGGAATATAAAAGAACATCCTCTCACATAAGAACATGGAGCATAAAAGGAATGACATAAAAAGGATTACACGAAAAGAAAGAGAGAGGTCGGATCCCTTACCTTAAAACGTGACTCTTAAAACTCAAAGGATTGGACCTTGAGGGATTGGGGGCACCTTGGGAGGACTCCTTGGGAGGTAAGGAGACCAGAACTTCGTTTGGGGAGAGTTGGGAGTGAAAACTAAAGGAGGAAAGGGTGGGTATTTATAGGGAAAGTGAGGGGACAAGGCAATAATGGCCAAGGGACACCTCATTAGAGGTTTTGGCAAAACCATGGGCTTGCCCATGGTATTTTCCCATGGTATTGGCCACTTGGGACACCTCATACCTTATCTTACTATTCATAATTCGTCCATATTGAATATATACTTAATACATCATTTAATGATGTCATTAAACACCCATAACTTAAAAACTATATATTCACTATTCATCGAAAATTCAACTTTCTCAGAATAATCCCAAAATTTCACCTTAACCAAATATCAATGCTCCGATTTCAAAAATTAAATCCATTTTATAAAAATAATTTTCTAAATATTTTTAATTTAATTTTTAAATAAAAACACTATTCATTGAAAATTCATTTTTTCAGAAAAATCCCCAAAAATTACATTCACATAATATCGATGCTCTGAGTTCAAAAATAAAGTACTTTTTATAAAAATAATTTTCTAATTATTTTTAATTAAATTTTTAATTAAAAAACACTATTCACCCGAAAAAATCAAATACCTGACTAATAATTTATGAAACCATTATTTACCCATTTTATTGAATCACATTACTTAATCTAGGAGTCTAAATTATATAAAAACTTTCATTGAGTGAAATTACTATTCCATTTGGTCACATTACTAATCCTAAGCGTAAAATTACTATTCATAATTTATTATTCATCAAAAATTATGTTGATCTTATTAGACTCCAAATTCCTTACTGAACACTTTTGTAGAATACCATTTTTTGAAAATCATTACACATCATTAGTTATTTAGGGTTTTCATAAATATTTTTAAATATCCTTTTTTCCAAAATTCATCAATAAAATACATTCTAAAATTATCTGGACATTTGAAATTTCACAAACATCACTAAAGGAAGAAATCTCAATTCATTAATCGCAAAGGATCACACAAAGAATCTAGGGTATCGTCACATAGCCCCTTATAACACCGGCATATGACCTAATTGTAAGGTGTGCTATGGTGAGAGAATCTGAGGGCGGCTTAGATAACATTTCCCTAATAGTAATCTCTACTAACTTGAACTTCTCCCGTAGGCGTTTCCGTTCAAGCTTGACACGCCGGAGTTCGGCTTGGGCTTGGTCCAAAGTGAAGCCCATAGATTCTACCTCCCTCCCAAGCTCTGATAAGTGGGCTTCATAAGGTTCAAGTCTACTGGATGAAGCCATCGCCTCCTCTTTCAGCATTAACCATTAACATCTCTAATAAATAATTAAGAGTAAGTTAATATACTACTCAAAAAGATTGGGTCGTTACAAAAACTGTGATTATATAACCATTTAATGTTTTACATAATCACCTCTACTTATTAAATATAATATTACATTTTATAATTCCTAATAATAATATTAATATTTCAATCCATTTTCCAAGTACCTATTAATTTATTTTCAAAGGGATCATTTTATTTTAATTATAGATATATTTATATAAATTAATATACATATTAAATTATATAATTTTTTATATCATCATGTAGCTTCTGATGACTACGACTCACACATTTAAATTGGCCATCTTATACCAATGGTATATATAATATATACTAGATGAATTTAAAAAAACTAGTAAAAATAAGCTATTCAATTTCATGAAATAATCCCTCATAATAAATAATTATAAAGAATCCAACACCAAATCCAACACCTTAAAAACTATCTCCTACAACAATCCAACACATTCCCCTTAAATTTTAGAAACCCACCAAAACTATATTCTACCAATATCTAGAAACACCTTCTTATGATTAAACGCTAGAAAAACTCTTCTATAGGGACGAAGTACATTCACCATCCAACCCAAACCAAATAAATCACCCTAGTGAAGTGAAATACTAACAAAATTATAGTTAAACAAAAATATACACAGAACAACACTCACAATCTTCCCATAAAATTTTAACTGTAACTAGTTTTCCTTTTAAAAATAAATGGAATTATAAATAATTATATTCATATAAATAGCCCCAAAATTTTATCCCAATACTCTATCCATAGTAACCCTAATAATTATAGTGACATCACAACAAATGGACTATCAGAGGAATACTACCTTAATTATTTACCATGTCCCACGACATAAATTCCTTAATCACATCCTTATTTATATATCATATCACAATGTACATTCTATAAAATTAATTTACACATTATATTTAATAAATTAATTCAGATAAACACATCTTTACATCAAAAGTGTATATATATATAAACACATATATATCATAGTAATTATATTCACATAACATAATGAGGAATTTATCATATTTTATTATATTTTATTATCCAAACCATAATATTGATCATATAATATATTATATAAGTAAAAAATATCTATAATTTGACAACATAATATTGTTTTACTAATTTAAAAAATTGGACTAATGTTGAAGGTAGAGTTATAATAAATATGAAATAATTTAATATAATGTATTGAAACAAGATATTTAAGAAGGAATAATTCCATACCCCCATCCCTAGACAAAAACTCACAACATTAATCTTAGGAGAATAGTGTAATAGATGGGGAGATGTAATAAAATAACCTATTCCCAGGGTTCAAACCAATAAAACCAAGCATTAGATGTTTTTATATTATAAAGTACATAAAAAATTAGAAACTAACTTATTTAAATAAATAATCTCTAATGATCCCAATAGAATATTAACAAATTTTAATATCAGAATTCATTAATGGAATTTGACCAAGTTCTGAGTTAATAATAAATTGGAGACTTCTTAATGATTAATGTATCAAATCGTTAATTTAAGGGTCTTAAAAAATATGGAAAATGATAATTATAATAAATAGATGTGAAGGGGATAACAATCTATGTAAATTACTATATAATTAGGTATATTTTAGGATTTAATTACTTTTAAAAATTTATAATAATTTATATGATAGAAAAAATTCATTAATCCCATACCTCAATGAATATGAGAAATTATACATTGAACGAAAGTATTTCTACAAGGAAGGAATCAATTAGAATATTCCTCAATCCTATAACATTTGAATGAAAACAATCATAGATAGGATTTTAAGAACAATGAATATGTAATCCCATTAACATTATAGGAATCCTCATGAATTCATGTATCATGTTAGGAACAATGGTATCAATAAAAAATGTTGTGACACATTGAATATTTAATAGAAATATATATTTATAGATTAATACTATGGTTGAGATGGTCATGGTGAGACTGTATAAATTTCAGTGCACTTTTAGTGATCATGGTGTGATCCCCACCAGTAAATCCTCCTCTTCTTACCTAGGAAAGTCAATAATGTTTAATATTACTAATTATGGTCCAGAAATCATGAATTTAACCTCACCAAGACATTGAAATCTGTGTAAATTTTGGAATGAATCCCAGACAAACCATGGTCTAATAACTGTACCATAGTGTGAAAATATCCAAATATATTATAACAAGAAATCATATTTCTAGGACACAACATTTTTTAATGACTAAAACAATAATTCCATGAAAAGAAAAATCCCATAAATTAAACCCTCTTATAACTTAGTCTAATAAAAAAATACACTATTATCCAATTTAACTACCACCAACACCCCCCAAAACCCCAAAACCCCAAAACATGAAAAATATAAATAAATGGTATAATAAATTATATCTTATTACATTAGATATGAATCAATAGATTCTAATCCACATTAATAAAAATAACTACAATAATGGGATAACATAACCCAAGTAAAATATTTATAATCAATTTCATTCACATTAAATGCCCTTTAAAATGATAATAGACCCCATAAATCCAATAAAATCATAAAATAGTAAAATACAAAGTGTATTAGTAAAAGAGGTATACCTATAAATATGATTAATGTGCTAAAACACAATAATGATACATTAATGTCTGAACATGTCATTGATAATTGACTACTAAAAATATTGGATCATGTTGATCCTTTAAGAAATTTTTTTTGATGGTGATCCACAACATTACAATAAATTAAACCTCAATATTCATGAAGATATACTCAATAAAAAATACAAAATAGTACTCAAATTCACTCTTTAACTCTATAATTTCACCTAAATCTCCACATCCCTAGACCTATAGTCCCATAATATAGGTATTTTATCTCAAGCCCTGTAGAAATTATTGAAATCTATTTACCAAAAACTAATTTTAATTCATAGTCCTCTATATATAATATCTACTCAGTCCCTCACTACATCACTATACTCTATTTGAATAGCCATAATAGGGTGTAAATTATATTTCCTTGAGGAATGAAAAAATATTTTTCTCGACGTTCTTCACTGTATGTGAAATGAAGAAACCCACCAATTAAATCAATGAAATGATCCCCAATTGATGAAACAATATATACTCTACTAGGTATATTCATTTCCATACAAATTAATATTCACCTTATCTTATGAAATAAAACCCATTATCAATTTTTAATGAATTTTGACCAATGTCATCACATATGGATCAATATTTTTTATCTCCATTCTTTATTGAGACAATTTCAGGATTACAATGACATATAAAGAGACCTAGAATCAGTCTTCAGTCCTCCTAAACACAAATTCAATATTATCCAATTCTAATATTATCTTACCCTCATTGATTGATTTTTCACTAAGGAACGTTGGAAGTTAATTTTTTTATAACATTAAAAATTATTTTCCCACTTTTAATCAATTTTTCACATCTATAAATTTACCAACATATTCATAAAAATTTTATGGAATTTATATTTTTTATTATAAAAAAACTATTTTATAACCCACCATATGGACCATAAACACATTTTAGGTAACATAATATCATATTGGATAACACATTCACTATTCAAGCATGCCCATCATCTTAATATTTACATTTCACATCATCACCCCTATCACCAATCCACAAAAAAATCCCCATCACATCTTCCACATATTACCCACACCTCAGTACTATCCATATTTAGTGTATATTAATTGTAGAAATATGAACATAAATATTTTAATAATTCATTCCAATCAAGATTCACAATGATTAATAAAACAATTACTATTTTATATAAAGATATAAATTTAGGGGAAAAATATTTGAAAAGAAATCCAATATAGAATTTTCAAATCATTGGACATTATGCATTCAATAATTGAATAATGTATATAATATTGTTTCATTACATAAATCATGCATCATAATTACATATAAGTACAATTTTCAATAGTCTTAAATCACAGCATTTCATTAATCCTTATGTGTCATGTAATGATAATTCATAACTCTAAAGTTATCTTAATTTAAATGAACTCATAGTAAAAAATGAAAAAAAATTAACAAATTACTATATCATCATATTTTCATAACACATAAAGATAATTTCATATTAAGAAATATTTAAAATTAAATCTTGTATCTAGATATATTAATTAAAATAATTTAAAATTTATTAACAAATAATCATCAATGAAATTCATAATCAAGAAAATTTCTATATAATGTTATTCAATATATTTATGATATCTTAGATATGAAACTCCAGGAATGGAAGTATGTTACCATAACACTAAAATTTACAAATTTTAAAATATACATATTTTATAAAATTTTAATATAGATATATTAGTTATCATATATTAATCATGTAATTATAAAACTAAAAGGGAAAATAAATAATCACTTCATATCATGAGTAATTATGAAAGCATGTTTTAATCATTCATGAATTTATTTAATAAAAATTAATTCAATATAATTTCATATATTATATCTTGTCGGTATATTTTATCTAAAAAAATATAAATTATTTATCAAAATTATAACTAAAATTAATCCCCAATTGATAATACATCTACCCTTCTCAAGGTTTCAACATTGTAATTATAAAACTTCAATGAGAAATTTGATATAGAATATAATGGGTTTTGTATCATATCACATGAGCACTTAAATACAGTTTCCCTTCCAAACCAATGCAATCCTCACTTGTATATAACTTCAAACTCTATCCAATTTTATAAACAAAATCTGAACAAAAACTTTTTCATGATCATACCATAATAAAACCACTCTTTAATCAGTACTGGACAGTAAATGGAAATCGATGATGACAAACAATATGACACTATTTGAGGACTTACACTTAGGGTATTTTTTAATTGCATGGGATAAATTTCCCATATAATTCCTAGAAAATTAAATTTAATCCACTAATAAACACAATATTTATATAAATTTTCATTAAATTCTCATGAAATAATTATATCTATATGCAGATATACATAATATAATTAAGTAAAATAAATTATAATATACTAATAACACCAATCTAGCAACCTAGAATATAACATTTTCAATTTTCAACATTTTATCCTGCAAAAAACCTAATAATATTATAGAGGGGTGAGAAAATTAGAGTAGTTAATAGAAGCATATTTCAGGGTGAATAATCAATAATTTTAATAAAATTGGACCAAATATAGATTTTTTATGTAAACTAAGTTCAGGAAATTTTGAAATCCATAATAGTTTTTAGAATATATCTAATAACATTTGGACATTTATAAAATATATTCATTTCATAATATCCTCTATTAACTAGTACTTTATAGCCAAATCCTTTTAAAAAAAGTCATATCCCTTAATCATATAGTTATATATAATTAATATCATAAAAGTTCAACGTTGTCTTTAATAATCCACACAAACTATTATATATATGTTTGGTGTCAACTTTAACACAAACCAATAATGAGGTAATAAGAAAAAACCTCTCAAAATGATTAAAAAATATTATTTTACAAACATTATATCATTAAAAATTTCAATTAGGTCATCATATCATCAATGATAAACCCCACTAGTATATCAATTTAAATATCACCAACACACCATCATCCTCCAAAATGATGCATATATTGATCTATTAAAAACTTTTTCACATAAAACCAAATCATATAATCCAACCAACTCAACATATCAACTACATTTCATATATGTTATAGTATTTACATCCTTAAGTAAATATTTATTTTATATCTAGGAAATGTCTTAATAATATAAAAACACAAATCACTATATCATAGAAATTTTCAAACACCCTTTAATATTAATTACCATAATAAAAAATTAGGATTACATCATTTAATCATTTGATTATATATTACAAATTAATTTATATATCACATTTTTTAATTCTTATTAATTAATTTCATTGAAAATGTTCCATTTAATTAAATTATTATTTGTTACATTTATAACATAACCCAAATATTGGATTTCAATTTTATTTATTTAATTTAATATCTATTTATATTAAACAACTCATCATGTTACATAATTATAAATAATATTGTAAATAAATAAATACATTCCTTAATTATATATTCCTCTATTTACATAGTAATATCATTATGTTAAATAGTCAATAAACTTTATTATAATAAATTAAAATTCATTTCTTTAATTTATTCCATGAACTAAGATATTATAATGACTATGACTTATTCTTCAAGACATACCCTACAATATTGAAGACAAATATAATTTAGGCCTTCCCCTTCTCAATTATATAAACCTATATAACATACTAAATATCAAAAAAACATCCCTAAATATAATTTACATAAAAACATTCCATCTCCAAAACCTAAGCTTACATAAATATATCTTGATGATTCTACTACTCTTATTCATTATTTTTAGTATCTCAAACAACCTATCTTCTTACCATGTATAGCAGCACCATTGTTGAATAAACATTAAACAACCAAATTTAATGGACCTTTGAATTATAATAATTCAACAAAAACACAATAAATTACTATGATGGTTTGAATGATTTATAAGTCAATGACGACACCCATGTTTACTAATGAAAATAGACCCTACCATACTTAATTATTATAATCAGATATATAAACCCATTAAAAATATAATGTAATAAACTATTTATCTAATAATGAATTATCCCCCATACCAATAAATTTATCCCATAAATATATTCATAGAAATCCTAATAATAATAACACTCTATTGATAACTAAATTACCCAATGGAGACAAACAAAATTATTTACCATGATCAATAAAAATATTTACCTGATTAAATCCATGTTCATTATTCTCTTCTCAATGCAATTTTATAAAAATTATTTCAATTCTATATTTATATAGCATTACTAATTTAATAACACTTTCCAATAACACAAATCATTCATCTCATCACCATATTTATAAATAATCTATTTATATATACACATTTATCACATAAAAATTATTTTAAAATAGTATAATGAAAAATTTATACTCCAAAATTATATTTTCTCATTCATCCCGTAATAATTATTACGTTTCCTTTTAAAAAAATTGAATAATAACTGGAATAACATATAAGAATATTTATATGTAATGATGAAATTTAAAGAAAGAAAATATTGAAATATACTAAATTTTGAATAATTTAATCTAAACAATAGCAAGAAATAGATTAAAGAGGAAGATATACAATATCACCTTCCCAAAAAAACACAATGTTAATCCCAAAATAATGGGGTATTTATAGTAGATATGGAGTACAATAAAACCGATCGATGGACTAAATCAATGGTAATAAGATTGAGGTAGTATATCAATAATGAAACAGTTTGAGTAAATTGAAAATTCCATACATGACATCAACCACCTCCGCCAATCATGAGGGATGTGAATAAACAAACCATATTGGAATGAGTTTTAGCATGTGTGAAGGGGTATGTAATCAATTGTTTGAGTGGTTCAAGTAGCTTTGATATAAAAGGTTTAATGTGATTTTGTCATTCAAAGTGAATGTTGAAATTTCCAATCATTATATTTAATGGGGATTTAAATATATTTCAATTTAGATCAATATGGATAAAATATATTTTTTTAATGTATATTAAGAAAATGTAAAAGTTTATAGATAGTGGAAAATATAATAAATAAAACACCTCATGAAATTTGAGAAATTCCATGTTGAGAGAACGTAATTTGAGAACAAATTATTAAATGAAAAGCATACATGCACTATTAATTAAACCATAAAAACTATTAGAGACATAAAATATTGAATAATGAAATTGGAATCCATTTATTGCATATTTAATCCCTTATTTCTAATTTTTTTAAGGTTAAAATGCATTTTAATATGATGATAGGGGAAAACAAAAATTTATAATAAAAATAATAATTTGTATAATAATAACATGATAGATATAGTTTCAACATTTAAGAATTATTTTAATCATGATTCCACGGATCATGACATTATCTTCTTTTGGTCATACCTATAAATCAACTCCTTTTTATTATATATGAATGATTATTGTCATTTTGAGATGAATATAACCATATTTTCACATTATAATCCCCAAAATCTATTATATGAATTTGTACAAAACTGTGAAATAATCTGATTCCAGTAATATGATAACATATATGAACACTGAACCAAGAAATAAACCACTCATGATATAATATTTTGATTCATATTTTCATGGGGTTAGAAAATAACATATAAGGGTCCATGAAATGTGAATAATTATTTTACAATAACCAATTTTTTAATTAGGTTTTTTTGGATTTTATACATGAATTTGATATTGATACGATTGGGAATTATTAGTGAAGACAAAAACTAAAAAATCAATGATCTACGATCCACTAATATTTAATTTTTTGGATTCATGTATTTGTTATTAAAAATTCATTGGATTTTCATCTTATTTCATTCATCCTTCATCTCTATTTCTTCGATTAATGATTATTGGCCAAACTGAATATGGATAGTGGTTATTGTTCACTTGTTTGATTCTCTTTTATCAACATCCAATCTAAATGTATTCAACATTGGATTTCAATTAGAGGGTGTTTCATCTATTTCCTAGTAACACATACACATTAAACACAAATTAGGGGTTGCATGGATTGATTATATGGGTTTATAATAATGGTTAATATCACAAATTAATATCAAACAAAATGACAAAAATTCAACAGATGAATTGACACTGAAATATTATTTAACTGAATTGTGTGAAATGATGGGAAACATAGGCGATTCAATAATCCGACAAATAATGAAAGGAATCATACAACTAAAATTAAAATAAAGATGTGAAATACAATCTATAGGAGTAATGATATTGATTAATGGTTGAGTAAATTGATATGTTTGTGAAAATATATGACAATTCATGAAGTTGTCTATAAGGAAAATTACTAACTAAAAGTAATATAGTTCCAAAAAACACATGTACTATGTATATGTATTGTATATTATAGGGTCCTCGAGTACGTTAATGGTTACCTATTAATTCTACCTAGTCACACATAGTGTGACCCATATCCATTTAGGTTATAGTGTACATAGATTACAATCCAAAGGATTTGTGTCGCCCCACAACCCATGGGTTCTAAAATACAACCCATATACCCTTGGAGAGATAGGGTACACAATTATGAAGAACATTTCAATTACCCAAATGGATATAATATTTAGTGTGAACATTCAATGTTATTTTTTGGGATGTTAGGAAATTGAATAAAAAATGATAGAACATAGAAAAGTGGAAAATTTGGATGGTACACCACATACCCCAAGGATTTGTAATATAATTTTTCATTATTTGGGATAGACCAATAATAGGTATATTTTTTTCTATTTTAATTCCCATGGGTTGTTATTAACTAACTTATTGAGACTCATATCCTCATAGGGACATGTATTTCACAAATATGAGTTGGGACCATGATTATATACCTTCATAATCAAATAATGTCTTGTATTTACATAGTATACATAGGGTTGTGATAAAAAATAAGTAGAGTGAGTATGTTTCCTATTGTAGAGAAGAAAAATATAGGTAAGCACCAAACTATTTTCTACCTTTCCCATCAACATAGTGTAAGAATACTCTAGAATTAAATATGGGTACAAAATTGATATTTTATATTTTATTGATCAATGTTTCGGGACTGTGTTTTTTTAAACTGGTAGGTATTTTTAGAATATACTCTAGTGTATTTTTTTATATATGGACTTATCTGGATGTTTACATTTTTGTCGTTGTTTATGATTTAAAAATTACATAATATTTTGAACATTAATTATGTTTTTTTGTATTTCCAACTTATTATATATATTCTAAACCTGATATGGGCTCTACACACATATGTCTTGTATTGATTAGATACCACGCCATAAGATGGACATCTATGATGGGAAACTATGTGTGGTTCTCATTGGTTTTTTATAGTTTTTTTCAGGACATAGGGATAGGGATGGTTAGGTTGTTACAATATAAGTCATTTTTACTATTCCTGTAAGGACTTAACTTCTTGTTGTATATATGGATTTCAGTTTTATAAAACATATATTGTCTTTATTTTGACATTATTATTTTGGGAATTATATAGGTTTTTGTTTGAATTTATTTTTATAGTAATTAATTTCCCACTTTACTCTTGTAACATGGGAGATACATGTCTGTGTGTTTGGATTCAATGGTTTATTGGGATGAGCCACCCATATACTAGTTACGTCAACTGAGTTATTGTAAAAACATCGATTTTGTTAGTGGAAGTAATATGGTGTTGTTCCTGACATGTCATCGACTAGGGTGGGGCCCTGGAAAGTCATGATGTTATTGAATGATATCAGAGGTATTTTTATTATGTATATAAATTAGACTTTTTAGTCAATTGAGGTTTTGGTTTTTTTTATAGATGACATGGCCTATGTGTTTAGAGTTAATCTCTTTGGAAAAAAACCCTAGTTATAATGTGTTATTTGGAATACCCATTCACTGGGACTTTAAAAACCAACATTTTTTCTCGATAAACTGATATATTAGTTTCAAAACATTTCATATATATCACATTGGAATGGGGTATGGTTTATATTTATCTCTTGATTCGTATCCCTTGAAAATATATTTACTATGGTAAATATTGTATTTTTTTGATTTTTTCTATTTATTATAATATATAGGATAACATAAAAAGATCATGATGATGTTTAGGTGTGTGATGAGGAAACTTTTAAGGGGTGTTATTGGTGGTACTTCTATATGGAGGACAACAAATATGTTTTTCATTCAACAAGAACATGCCAAAAATACCATTGACAATGTAGGCTAACATGTTACACAATGAAAGATATAAAATCATGTTAGAATAGCGAGATATGTAATCATACAGTTCGAGTGTGATTTGTGTTTTCCAAAGGATGATAACTTTGTGGTTATGTGGGGATCCAATGTGTCATGTGGAATGGAACTGGATATATTATGTGATCTGAGTATTCCATCTCATATGAACCCCTATCAATATTATTGTAGTTATCATGAAAAATACACATCATGTTTCCACTAGGAGATAGAGAAGAATAAAAACAAAAACCCCATATGAGGATACCATCTTTATGATTGTGTTCTATCATCTCTTTTGGGATTATTAGGTCTTCAATAATTTGATATTAGTGAACATCTATGAACATCCACATATTTATCACTGAATCATATTATTGTTTTTTTATATAGTATGGTTTAATGACCACCTATGATATACTAATTGCATGTTTCATTATGCATACATCTTGGATTTGATGTTTGAGAATGGTATACATAGAGATATTCAAGATGTAGGTGTGTCCCTTTGCATACGAAACTATATGAGGGCGGGAGATCATGTCAAAACACTGTATATATTTAATTCCATTATATTTTATATAATTGGTGATTTTATGAGTCTATTGGGACAAAATAAATTAGTTTTTTATGGAATATTTCAGACATCAGAATCACAAATCACTAATCATACAAATATATATACTTAAACAAGATGGGTTTCAACAAATGGTATATGGTGATATTACATTCAGCTGAGGGACGGGTGATATTTTTTCTACGATATGTGACGTTAAATCACCTATTATTGTCTATCCCACTATTAAATAATATATAGGAAGACTATAGTTCCTCCACAATGTTAGTGGAAACGTCTAAAGAATAAGGATACTCTAGGTGGAGGCCATAATAGAAGAGCTGGGATATATATTGGAGGTGGTCGATCCTACGATTTTATACCATGACCACAATCTAAAGGAAGCCTTTTTTAGGATCATGGTACATATTATATTGGATGTAGGAAGTGTTTTTGATATTATAGGAATAAATGCAATGAATTATTATAGAAATGTTTGATAAAGAGAGAACCCAATTTAAGGATAAGATGATTTTCATACATATAAATTATTATGGTTCCTAAACTGATCCCTACATAAAAAGGGAGGTAGATTAATTTCACTTATTTAGGGAAAAATTTACTGGGTTATTTTAGTGCATCACACACACATAGAAACCCATTTTTAAATGAGCACATAAAGAATATAGTGTAAATATTTCACTAAAAAAAGTAACTCCTTGATGAAATATTGACCAATGGATCGAATCTTACAGTGCTATAGTATCTCAACCTCCCATGTCCACAAAAATATATTAATAATGTTAAATTGGATGATACTATACTAACATATTTTTTTCATCAATTAGCTAGGAAATTGTTTGGTTAGTTTTTTTTCATTTCCAAAATTTGGGATTGTGTCCATCAACCTTCCAACTATGAAGTATATTAATTATTCCCCAATAAATTCATAAACAATAATTATAGAGGTCATGAAATTTGGATTATGTACTGGTGTGCAGTATGAGATGCTAATAATTAACCCAACATCATCAAATTTTCAAGACACTATAGTGAATCAGTCACTCACATGGAGCTTGATTAGCAATACTAACCTAGTTAGATGACATTAAAATTGAATTCAAACATAACCTAGAAACATTATTCTGTTCACACTATAGTGCATGTTTTTTATTCAACGATTCTATATCATGATAATGATTTATTAAATACTTTTTTATTCCATACCATGATACAAAAGTAGTCTCACATTTTTAACTTCTCATTATTGGAGACCAATCCTAAAAAACAATTCATAAACATCACTATCATAATTGTTATTATCAAAAAATATTCTATATTATGGGTTCCATGAATCATATGTAATGTTTGAAACTCATCAGAAATAGTTCCACTAAAAAAATGATACTTTAATTGAATTTCCATCTTCATGTTTGGAAACACTTTTTTTAAGACATGAAATTCTATGAATATCATAATGAAATACATACATCTCACTCTTTCTCCAATACACCACCATGAAGTTCCTAAGGCAAACCATATCCTTATTAGAATATGTTATATAAATGTAATCTCTCAGTAGGGTGGCTATGTCCACCACCATCTAAATCTAATATATAATGCTTATTATAGTTCATATAAAGGAAATAAAATAACATGTGGAACTCTTTCTTCATTTTACATCTCCTATATGATTAATATCCATATAAACCATAAATGACTTTACATTTCCGAATCATAGAGACACATCCTTTCTTCCATTCAAGAATCAATGTATCCTCATTAAATATTCCAAATTTTGAAATAAATTTCTATGTGAATAGAAAATTGATTTACTTCCATTATATAGAATTTTATTTTATGAATTCTAGTGTACTCAACATGTGATATGATAGAGGTCCTAAATAAATGATCTCTCTTGATATTAATCAAAAAAATCATATCTTCTTATCGAAGATCAATCATTGTGAACTCCTCATCTATAATCCCTATTAGCTTATAAACCTTTTCAAAACATGGTCCTACAATGGTCATTTCATACAAAAACATATAAAGTATAATGTATCCATCCCTAAAAGACATTAAGTAGATGCATTGTTCCATGACCTAACATTTTTATGAATTTATTGTTAGGAATGAATCATTCTTTTTTATTCAACAACATTATTTCTTTATTTAACCCATATAATCTTTTTTATGTTTTAATATTGTGTCCTTATTTCCTATCTCAACATACTCCTCTAGCTACTATCTATAAATATCTTCTCCTAAGTATACATAATATAAAATTCATCATCACATGAAGATACTAAAGACCACCATGATAATGGTAAGATTATCAACATATAATAAAATTTTAGTAAATTTTATACATTTCTTATATTGAAATCCTTTTATCACCAGACATACCTTTTACCTCCCCTTAACAACATATTCTTCCTTAACATAGTACCAATATTTTTTCAATTATGATTTCATTTATTCTTCCATTGTTTCATCACCGATTTATTTTTACCAGATAATGATGAAATATCTCCCTTTATAGCCTACTACAACATAAATGAACCCTTCAGCATCACGCCCTTGTCAAAAAAATTCTAGATCTCCATAATTTACCATTTAAACATAATGTAATAAATATGAATACCATTTAATAATCCTTATAAACCATTTTAATATACTCAACAATATCTATGTGTTTTCATTCAATAGTTCAGGTGTCATGTGTTTTGGTAACCCCTAAAACTATACAATCTCTTAGTACAAAAGTATATTTATTCCATATATCAAAATCAACTGCATGATTTTCATTGTAAAAGACAACTTCATTAAAAATCATTTCCACCTTCTGATGACTATTCTGTACTTATCAACAAAAAATTTATAACCAGACTCCTCTACACCATTTTAAAATTATATCCATGATTTGGATTATAATAATGATTGTACATTTTGTTATAATTTATATATACAGAAGATAAGCCGAAAATATTAAAAAATATAAGATATCGAACACTTTACCAAATCATGTATCATCAAATAGACATTCAGGCATTGATATAACTAGACTCTTATTGATGAGGTATGATTCAATGTATACTGCTTATATCCATAAAATATTTGGAATCCCCATGTGTGGCCTCATTATATGAGAAAATTAATTCATCATCGTATTCATTCATTCAACTACCCCATTCTACTATGGTGTACTTTGAAGTGTCTTCCCCCACTAAACAATATTATTAGAAACGAATTCTAGGAACTCCAAGTTCAATTCTCACCTTTATTTTTCGTATCTATAAAAAATTTAACTTTTATCCCTTACCATGACCATATAAAATTTTATTTTCATAAAATTCCCCTTACCTTCAATATTGATTCATCAATAATAGGGAAATATTATTATTATCATCCAAGTGAATGTAATAGTATTATCTCCCAAACAACAATGTTCAATATAATTATATTCTTGGAAATTAGTGTAATAACACATTTTGTATTGTATTCTTTCATCTAAATTTTAATGGTAATAACTTAAAACAATAAACCTATAACTAGCATAATTCTTGGTGGCATTCCTTTGTATAAAATGCCTTTATCTCATTCTCAATCTGGTGTCTTATCATGTTGTGTCATAGTATTGAATTGAAAATTATATTTTATATTTTTTGAGTATACATATAATTAACTACAATATTTTATATGCTACCATTCATTAATAATTCATATATAACCATTTCTCCTTTTGTAATAATCACTTCACTATAAAAAAATGTGGTTCAAAAACATGAATCATCACGTTACCCAGTAAAAATAATATTTATTATAAATATAGGGATATACGTTACATTATATAGAACTATAAAACTCATGATGGTGTATTTAATCCATGAATTTTCAATATACACAATTATCAAGGGTGCATCATCAACAAGATGTTCCTTAAAATAATATCATGTAACATTATTATGCAGGAAACATTCTCTAAATTAGATGGAAGGATTCCTCTATGTCTAAAATTAAAGGCTCTATAGGGATTCCCATGAAAAAAAGTATCCCAAAAACTATTCGATGAGAATAGATGTTTTATATTTGTCTCACACATATTCTGTTATTATTTTTACTCCTATAAATTTCTTATCATCCCAATTATATTGTATGCATAACCAATATAATTTTCATTTTCTGAAATATATCGCCTTGATTTTTGATATACTTGGAATTTATCGTGGTGGTAATATTTGTCAGATATATTTTTGTTAAGAGTAGAATAGAAGAAACTACCAAATTAAAATCATTGAATATCAATATATAATATTATGTCTCAGACATCATTAAGATCATCCTTTTTTATTCCAGGAATAACTACTCATGGTCGGTAAACTAGCTTCTATATTGTCAAGTATGAAAGACTATAAAATCAAAGTAGATACCTCATCATCTAGTAGAGTTCCACCCGAGGAAGACTAATTTTTTATAGAGATAAACAAATTGAATGATCAGCAACAATATTACCTTTATTGTTCCTTAAATGGAATTATAATTACATCTGTAAAACTGTTTGCATTTTACAATACTTATTTTATATATTCACATGTTCCATAATCATATAATCTATTGAATTCTTTACACTCATGTTTAATTCTATCTTGTTTTGGGAAATTTATGCCATAAAAATACCAGAACCTTTCAGAATACTATCTCGCTTATTTTCTTCTCAATCATCTCAATCATATTTAGTATTTCTCCAAGTAGTTTAAAATGGATCATAATAAAAAAATGTAGTATTTGATATGAATTATCATGTAATATTAAGTATTTTTTTCAAATAAATAAATAATTAACATTCCTGATTTAATAGAAATTATTAAATTCATAAATTACAAAGACTATCTTCGGAACATAGACTCTAATACTTGTTTTTGAAAAATAATAATACAACATTAAATGTGTTGAACAAATTCAAGAAATATGAGTAAAATAAAAAAACAATAGTTTAGAACAAGAAGATATATAGTGAATAATATGTTTTGAAAAAAATCCATTCATCGATATAGATATTTAATAATTTCATAAATTCAAGACTATAATTATAGGTTTAATTATAGGAATCACACAAACACATACTCTGTCTTTAATGAGATGAAAAATACGACGGTAAAATTCTTCCACCAACATTGTATTAATTCCACTACTCTAATATAATTGGGGTTGAAATTCCATGGTGATATATTAAAACTACCTTTAAATCCCATATCTATAATAAAAATTTCAATATTCATACAACTACAGTTCTATTCTAGTATTAATAGTTAGCTCTTTTTTATTTTGATCATAATTCATATAGAGAATAAATGTTCGTAATGAGTATTTTCATGTCTAGTGAACTGATTAGGGGTGTTCCTCCCCCTAAAACCCCAATTCGTTTTATTGTATAGGTCAAAATGGGGAAGGTGTAGTCTATTGTGATGTCTATTCCCCAAAAAAGTTGTCCTAAATTTAGCAATGTATTAGGATACATTCTTCCAACATGATGTTATATGCAATTGGGTCATATTACCCACAATCTCCATGAATGATATAAGTTTTTATATAAGTATTTTCTACCATAGACATAGTTCTTATATTTATATGTGTGATTTATTACATTTTTTTATTGTCTATTGTATGATAAGTTGGGATATCATTGGAGCTAGTAGCCTGATGCTTTTTTTCATAGCCTTATACTTGTGGAATTCAATAGAATAACTCTCTTGACAAATGTTGGACTTTTACTTAGTGGATAAAGCATAATTTGGGACGTTTTCCATTGATAAAATGAGGCCTCATCATGTAATATTCTTACAGAATTGTTATCTACAATTCATGAAAGAATTGATTGTTTTCATAATAGAATGTGTTTGACAAGCATAAATCAGTTGAGGGGTTACATAAATCGTGGGATGAAATTCTTTTCTGTGTTAGATGGAATCATATTCAAGATATTATAATTGGTATCCATTTTGTTGTACTTACTATCTCTTAGTGAATAATTACCATTAAATAATTTTTCCCATGTTTTATGACAGGTGTACATGGATTTCATTACTAAATACATACCTAATGAACCTCATCATTAAGATTTTTAATTTTTTATCAACATAATTCTATGTATGACTTTAATATCATCACTAGAATATCATATTAATCTTTAATTTCATTGAGAAAAAGGGTGATGTTAATGGACCTTAAAAAGAATATCATTATCAAACAAAATGTGTCTCCTATGGAAACTATAATATCGTTATCTATGAAGGTGTCATAGAATTTATGGATATGACTGTGTAATATTCACCTAAATAAGGGAACCATTTATTGTAAATATCAACTAAAAAGCTTCAATAAAGACTCAAAGGATAAAAAAATTGTTTGATGGTTCTCAAATATAGACCTTAGTTCATGATTTCAACTAAAATTATTACAAAAAATGGATATATCAAAGAGGAAATTCAGATGTAACTATATCCATTATATGAAATTTGTTGAAGCACATTTTCCTGATAAAAAACATTGTGGTATTTATGGGTCTCATGAATCATATATATGATCCATTAATGGACTTATTAAATGTAGTTTTTATTAACAATATTCCCATCTTGTCATTATTTTAGGTCGAATCTATAATGAATTTATGATGCTCTTCGACTCTCATTATGATAATTGGATATATGGGAAACTCTTTCTGTTTATTTTTTATTTTATTGTGGTTAAATGTTTCAAATACATCATCTAAGAGGAGTGTTAGTCATTGACAAATGATGATTATGGTCGTGCTTCCTTGGAAACCACCCAATTACATGACAAAGGTGTGGATAATCCAATGAATGGATATATATTAATAGAATTAATACATAAATATTCCAGTGATTATACAAGATTTACATCCTTTTACAAACAATTTAATATATTTATTTTGGGAGATATTTTGTAGACGAACTTTGAGTAGTTTCATTGTCTTGTGATATACCCTCCATTTTTGGTATTCCCAAATTATGGGGTTTACTACATAGTTTAATTAAGTGCCTCTAGATCTAGGATTTAGTGAATTATTATTTAGAATTAGGAAATTATAGCATATAGGTCTATGTATTTGAGACTCTGAGAATTGAAATATAAAAACTATCTCCTTTAGTTCGTAGGTTTCTTTTTTTCTCTATTGATAAGGATACACTCCCTTCATGGAGTGTGGTTTTTAGGTTAATTTAACCATAATAATGTTAAAAACATCTTCATCTAGTGATATTTCAACCTAATATAGCGGTCAGGTTTGGAGATAATATATGGTTAGTACATTGTTGGTGACCTTACTCATATAAAGTGGAATTTAGTTGTTGATTCTCTTGGATGAATGCTTCATTCCATGTCGTGATGTGTGATATTAGAGTATTTGACATCATTCAAGTTATCTGTCATTGTTCAAGAGGGTTCACATTACCTACAATCTATGGCTATGACTCCTAGAATTCTCTATTACAAGAGGGGATCACAACATGAATATGTGGTCCTGTAAGATTACATATCATTTGGACTTTTCCAATATATATTCATCAAATATGGAAATATTATTTTTTCTTCCAAGGGTGGACATTGGTTCTAGATAGAAATCCAATTTCGGAGTTAATAGAGTTTCATATAAATAACATAGACGTACATTATGGTTATGTAATTATATATGATGATATTTATTTTTATTTATGGTGACCATCAATTGAGAGGAGTGTTGAAAGCATTTTCTCTTAATTTATTACCTACACATAGGTAAAAAATATCATGAGGTTATGGAAGATTTTAAGAACCCTTCTGACATGTCTTTATTGAAATTGGATATCCTATATATGGATTTTATGATAGGATTACCATGGTAAAAAATATATCATAATGATATTTGGGTTTTTATAAAAAAACTGACTATGTCAACTCACTTTATCCCTATAAGGAATTCTTTCTGTTGTAAATTCTCGTATGTCTATATATTCTAGGTATCTTCAGACATCACATAGTACCGTTACCGATTATCATTGATTGTGACTCATAATTTAATCTTGATTATGATGATGTTTTCATGGTGATTTTAAAAATTAATTTTATATGATCATAACTATCCATCCATAGATTGATGGTCAGATTGAGGAAACCATTCTGTTTCTATAGGATATGTCATGTGATTCTATTTTGGATATCATATAGATCTTGGATAAACTTTTTAATTTGGATTAGTTTCTATATGACAACAACTATAGCTCCATAATTTTCAATCAACAATTTGATTCCCTATACTGAAAACATTGTGGGTCACCTTTGTTCCTTCTTTAGTTGTGAGTGTCATCGCGTATTGAAATACTATAGGTATATGATAAAACAAAAAAGGTTAAAACATTGCACGAATAGATATATCATTGAATGGTGATCTGGGGAAGATATCATTTTTGATTATCGTTAATTAGATTATTGATCTCAAATGTCTAATATGTCCATAAAACCATCAATAGAAAAAAAAAATATAATTAAACCACCTAAACAATTAATCCATTTTTGAGGTATATAATTATCTCATATTATTTAACTTAATTTTGATATTGATGCGATAATTTAATTGTCCAAAAAAAATTCATAATTAATGATTACAAATCCTATAATATAAAATATGTATTTAGAGTTTTCTCATTGATATTTATTGATCACTGAATGATTAATTCAATAAAATTTATTGAATGAATCGTTATTTTATCTCAATTAATGGTGTAAAATCTAAACATAAACAAACATTGTTCATCACTTTAGTGTTTTATTTGTATTCATTCAACGTTATACATGTGTTCATTATCAATATCTGATTACAAGTTGGTTCAACTATCTTATAGAAACATATTTCATTATCTAGTCGAATGATAATTTTATATATTTATGTTTTGGTATTACCAAAATGGATTATTTAATGATGTATGATTGAAAAAAAGGATTATATTAGGAGAATAAATCAACAATAATTAATTTTCAGTTCAGTTTGTTAAAAAAATATACATGGTGATGATGCAATTATCTAGTGAATAATAGAAAAAATATGATTCATGACCAACATTTTATACAGGTAAAATAAAATAATGAGAGTTTTGGGAATTTTTTTATGTTATTAATAATAAGATAAATAAATTTCCATGATGGATCATGAATTATTCGATCTAGAAAATTATCAACTACCCAATGTGTAGCTCAGTGGAACACATGCAATGTGTCTCACTGATTTGGATGTTTGGGTTTATGGGGTAGTTAAATATCACTTAGTCATGAGTGTTAGTCACATAAATTTCAAACCATAGTCATTTGGGTCATGGTGTACCAATTGTATCTTCTAAATAACCCATGAGACCCCACATTCCATGTATGATGGGCCACATCTTATATACCAATGGTTTGAGAAAATCTAGAAAATAATGTACATGATGAGTTCCCTAGTGGGCATGAATCATGCATTGAACTCATTATTTTCTACATATTAAGGTTCAAATATACTATTTTGAATTACAGAACATTTCCATGTGGTCAGGGTGGGTTGAAATGTTTTTTACCCTGATGACATTCATTGTACATCCTCTTTTCATAGGATCCTTCAATCAAATGAACATTTCCCCACCTTTTTTACTCACATGAGAGGTTACTATCTCAACCATAAATAATGAAATACTCTTGGGGAGTGGTGTTTCATATATATTAGAATAGATCGTTGATCCACTAGTCATGTAATCAAATTGATCCTGGTATTTCACCAACATATATGGTGTCAGGTTCCATTGTGTTCAAGGATTGTATTTATCCTTTTCATAGTGTTTAAATGGGACATAAATCCTCCATTATAGATTCTATTTCACATGTATCCATGGTAAATGAATCTTATAACATCATATGATGGATTCATAATAATAATATAGATACTTTGGGATTAAAATATAAAGATGATTGTTTTGTTATGAATTTGACATTATACCTACAAATGACCTTGACACCAATATTCCATAGTTGATTCTTTAAATTATTACATTAGCATAATAAAGAAGAAAATTTAATCCTTAAGGAATTAATAGATTCAAATAATTGAAAAATTATAATGAAATATAAGTTTTGACATTATATCGTGATACAAAATGAAATCTAAAATCACCATGGGAATAATCTGTCACGACCCCTTCCTCACAAAGTGTACCCCTCCTACACTAAAAATGTGAGAAGGGAGATAATGACCACTGAGCCCCACCTCCAGTAGGCCCCGGGTTGGCGACTAGTACCAAGAGTATAGTAAACACACAAATGGGAGGCATTACCCTCAAATAGAACACATGTAGAAGAGAGAGATAAGATAAACACCATCCAACACCAACTTAGAACTGGCATATAAATGAAAATACAAGTGCACATTTGAAATGTTAAGAAAAATTAATACAACTAAAATGGGAAAAACTGAGAGTACCCAAAAAAGAATAAAACAACAGTAGCCACAAGCCTGAACAGCTCCTGCAATCCCAAGCTAGTAGGAAATAGCTTGATCCCCAACCTACTCCAAGTGACTTAAAAAACAGTTTAAACATACATTGTGTGAGTATAATAGTATACTCAGTTGGGTTCTCCCAGAAGACTCTCATGAAAATGTAAATAGAGGTTGCTAAATCATATTGAACAATAAGTGAAACTAACTCATCACCTAAACATGTATAAAATGTTCCCAACCTCACCATGGCTACTCTCACCAAGTAACACACACAAGAATATATCATATAGTAAAGAATATTATGGTTACCGTGCTACTAATTCTCCACTGATTTTCTACTTTTTTCCAATGTCATACGTCCTGAGAATCTCTCTACAAAAAGGCTTACCCGCAGACACCTGGGTGAAGCCCCACAATATGCACCTCGTGCAACAAAACCACCACGTACACACACCAAAGTAACCATGTAGTTTCTATGAGCCACCACAGCTCGCACAACATGTATCATACGTCGGGTATTATACCTCAATCCACCATATCCCATACACCAAGTAAGGATCCTTAAGCCATCACAACCAATACATGTTACACATAAAATAGTCCATAGAAAACTATATCTAGAATATATGTGTGTTAATAACAACAAGACATTACAGACCTCTACACACTTATTTGGAGAAAATGAACCAATTTTCCCACCATCCCAAGTAACTACAAAGAGAAGAGAGCAGGGCCAATGGGGTAGTCATCCATCCATTATCCCACTGGAATGTTTGGGAAAGAACCCTCCACGGCTCAGAATCCCCTGTGTGTCATTTTCCCTTAATGAATGGGTGGAGTACCGTATAGAAACACAAAAAGTATAGAATATACTATATCTCACAACCACGCTATTGTCATAACCTAGTCTTAGATTCTACTGCAGCTAAAATCTCTCTGACTCTGGGCTGCCACTTCTAAGACTAGGTATCTTATAAGCATAAAACCATTTCAAGTACTATATTAGATTACTTCATTCCCTTTTTATCAGTTACAATTTACGTTAATTAATTCATTAAGCATCATTTAACTATGAACCATTCCACATTAGACTTAATTAGCATCACAACGAAAGTCCACTATCCCTTTAAAATTACAACCTCATCATTATGTTTTAGTGAACTCCAACCCCAAGGGATAACACCATTTATTCAAATATTCATTACAAAATTACATTCCCATATTCCCAGGAATTCTAGAAAATCCTTCTATGCTACTAACACAAGGGAGCTCAACACAGTGAGTATATGTACTACCTGTCGAGTCTTTTCTGCCTATATCAAGATTGTAGACCCACCCACCCTGGAGAAGCTAAACATTAAAATCATGTTTCATACCCCACACATCTTCGCCTATTTCGAAATAAGGGTAAGAAAGACCAGCTACCTTGAGAAGTGGGGAAAAATTAAAGAATATAAACTACCGAAGAACCAGAAAGCATTAAACAATAACACTTATCACACTCCATCATCCTTGGTGTCCTCCCTGAAACCCACATGCATAAACTGATGCATCTCGCCACTTAGGCGTCATCCGCTACCACAACCAAAAGGCCTCCATGACCCCACAAATCACAAAACCCATCCAGGATCACGTCTCAAAACATGCAAAAGTAAAAACTAACATCACATCACTTGGGTTGTTTCCCCTTTTACAATTAATAGGTTAACTCAGAACCCTTCAAGAAATTTTCAAAAAATCAATTCTTTAATCCATCTTGAATTAACAAATTTATAATTCGTTGGTTACAAAATCAGGAAAACTAACCTGTAAGCTATCACAAATGATTAAACATGCTTACTACACCAATTTGATTAACATAAAATTACAAAAAGAACAATATTCGTTCACATGCATCATTATCTTTAGCCAAAAAAATATAAATTAATCTCAGTTTATGTTCAGTACTGATTTTCAGCAGGAAGAAGCATAGATATCAAACTATCTATCAAAACAAGAGGCAAAAAAATATGATCAATATCAATTTATTTACCCAGTTCAAATATTTATTATGTAAAATCCATTTTCATCAAGTGGGATAAAACATTCTAAAGATACAGTTGAACAAAAATGAAATAAACGTAACAAAACCCCTACCTGAATGGTTTTTGATGAAAACCACAATGGTTGATGAATTATCAAGAAACCCAGGTTGATTCTCCAAAAACACGCCTTATATCTCTTCTCATACCATGATCAAGACCAAATCTCATCATATTTGGTGTCGACACACATAGATATACCAATAACGGACATAAGTCTAAAAAATAGAGAGAAGAGGTGATGTAGATCTAACTGGATCTAAGAAACCGATCAAGAACGAAGAAGAATGATCACATGCCTCAAAAATATGGATTTACTTTTCCAGGAGAAGCCTTCATATCACCTCTATAATGAAAGGATAATCCTCTTTGACATTAGGAGAAGCAAAATCACGAGTTAGGGTCTCTTAGGAGGAAAAAACACCCACTTTGAGGAAAAAATGAAAGAGATCCACCTTTATAGGATCTCGTTTAAGTGGATTCATGGTTTGTTCGCACGATTTAACAAATGATGTGCTATCTTTGCATTCGCTACTGCTTTGTCCACCCCTCTCGTACTGTTTGGAGACACAATTAGACAAACCGTGCACCTCCCATGTGGATGTTATTTCCTCCAAGACCAATTATGCACGGTTTGGCCACACGGTTTAGAGAAACTGTGTGCCACCCATGCGAAAGCTATTTCCCTTTAGTTTTCCATAAAATCCCACCCAAATGAACCCCCAAGTATGTACCACAAACTTAAGGTAGTTATAAATATCAAATGTACCTGAAAACCTAATTTTACATTACAGATCACTATTTTATACCGTTGGAATTGATTACCGAAATAGAAATTTATGAAAAGTGTTTGGGATAAGTCACCTTAACATCTCGGAACACCTCTAACACCACATTTTCTAAATGTATTGGACTGGAGAGGTATGGGCCATTACATCAGATACCTCTAAAAAATTCTCATCCTCTAGAATCCAAAACTCATCTAAAGTGAAAAAAACAGTGTCTGAACAACCACCCATTGAGATACCTCTCAATAGATAGAAATCCAAAAAAGAAAACAAGGGATCAATCCCATAAACTAGAATGTTTCATAACCAAATAAGTTACATCGATACATGAAATGAGTTAAACATAAAAAAAACTATGTATACTGAACATGTATCTGTGAGTCACATTCCAAAGTACTCTCCTCCAAGCCACCATGTTGCCACAACACATGAACTAAAGGAATTGAACGCCCACGCAACACCTTATCCTTGCGATCTTGGATCTCCACAGGTTGCACCTCAAATGTTGCATTATCATCAACATCAATCTCTTATCAATTGATTATGTGAGAGTCATCATTAGCATAACGATGGAGCTGTGATACATGAAAAACATCATGTATCTAACTCATGTGTGGGGGAAGTGCTACATGATACGCCACAACTCTGACAAAAGCGAACACCTCGAAGAGACCAACCTACCGGGGATAAAGCATACCTCCAAGACCAAACCTTTTCTGCCCACGATGGGGAGTCAGCTTCCGAAACACATGATCCCCAAAATTAAACTCTAAGGGTATCCTTATTTGATCGTCATATGATTTCTGACGATCATGTGCTATGTTCATCCTCTCACGAATCAACTGAAACATCTTTTTAGTATTCTGCACTAGTTCTGGTCCGAGAATTTCTGGCCCTCCGACCCCAGTCCCGCATAATGGAGAGCAGAAAGGCCGGCCTTACTATGCTTCAAGCGACGCCATACTGATGATGGAGTGAAAACTATTATTGTAATAAAACACCACCATGGTAATTGCCTCATCTATGAGCCTCCAAAATAAATAATAGAAAAACTTAACATTTCTTCAATAGTAAGTATGGTTCTCTCTATATGACCATCCGTTTGAGGATGAAAAGCAGTGCTAAGGCATAGTTGAGAACCGAAATCATGATTGAGACCTCTCCACCATCTGGAGGTAAAATGAGGATCAAGATCAGAAATGATCGTCCTACGGACTACATGAAGTCTCACCACCTCCTCTAGATATAGCCTTGACCAAAAATCCCATGATCTTGACTCCTTGATTGCTATAAAGTGGGCTAATTTTATTAAACGATCCAATACCACCCAAATAGAATCATGTCCTCCTAGAGCTCGAGGTATACTAGTAAAAAGGTCCATTGATATGTCATCCCACATTTTCTGTGGAATCTCTAACGGCTGGGGAAGTGCACCAGGAACACGGTGTTCTGCCTTCACCTTCTGGAAGACTAAACATCGAGACACAAACTTCGCAACCACATGCTTTAGGCCAGGACACCAGAATTGACTCCTCAAGGCTCGGTACATCGTAGTCACACTATGATGTACCAAAAAATGTGTAATGTGGAACTCTTTGAGGACCGTATCATGCATCATCAAAGGAACACAAATCCATTCATGATACAACACTTTGTGTTTTTCATCCTCATACTAACCATCAGGTGCATCACCACAAACAACTCGGTCTCTCCAGTCCTCCACCTATAGATCTCCCAACTTGGACTCTTCCACATTCTACATCAGGTGTGATAGTACCATCATCTGAAAAAGACATCCTATACCCCCAACTACTCCCATATCAGGATGTAATACTGACAGTTCTTCCATTACACTCCAGGAATCACCGGATTCACGCACAGCATCACTATGTGAATTTTGGCACATTGCATCAGCTAAAACATTCCCTTTTCTAAGTGTATATGATATTTTAAAGTCGTATTAATATAATAACTCCATCAACCGACGTTGTCGTATGTTCACTTCATGTTGGGAGAAAACATTCCTCAAACTCTTTTGACAGGTGAAAACCACAAAGCGCTCACCAATGAGGTAATGTATCCAAAACATCAGAGCAAACACCATTGATTACTACTCAAGATAATGGGTGGAATCATTGCATTCATGGAGACATAACTATCGAGACCCATAATAAACAAATGACCTTTGCTACATGAGAACATATCCTAACCCCATATGTAATTAATTAATGAAAACATCAAACTGAACTCCCTCAGCCATAAGACAAACGAATGGAGCACTTACTAACTTCTCCTTTAAATACTCGAAGGCTGCCTGGTCCTGGTAAATGATGTAAGAAGAGTCTCAACTCATGAGAAATTATCTATGAACCTCTTGTAGAATCTCGCAAGACAAAGGAAACTTCACACCTCTGACACTGTCTTAGGTATACCCATGATAGAACTGCTTCTATCTTCGATGGATCCACAACTACTCTTTTTAGGGACACAATGTAAAGACTCGGAAATATAAAGGGAATTTTTTTTAATTTATTTAGAATTTTACAAGAATACAATTTCTGACGGAACCTGATTCTGAGGCCCGGTGTGCTCAGAATCATTTTCTGAAGTTTAGCTTGGGTACATTTAGTGAACAAACGAGTAGGTTTTCCTAAAATTCGAACTAACCCTCGGAATCAAAATCCGAGGACACCGATGGTATCATAGTGCCGGTAATTTCATAGAAACATCTTTTCCGGAGTTTCATTTTCTCGGGAGTGGTTTTTAAATTTTGAGTTAAGTAAATGAATAAAAAATAAAATGGTGCAACCAATTTCATTTATTTTAAAGTTGTTTAACTTAAGCTAAGTGGTTGAAGTGGAGCCCACTATATCCTACTCCACTAGGTATGATATTTTTGGGGTGGGGACCACACGAGCCCCACCTTTTCAATATCCTCGAAACCCCCCACCTTTAATTAGGTAACGCACCCACACCCCATTTAACTAAGAGTCAACTCATACGTTTAACTTAATGTTTAAATTCCTCATTAATTTGGGAGGTTAAAACTTCTCAATTAATTCAATTAATTGATCGATTCAAATTTTGAATTTCAAAACATTGGATTGTGTGTTAATAAAATAAGACAAGTCTTATTTTATTAAAGGGGTTCATTGTGCGAGCGGGTTGGGGAGAAATCACTCAAAGCCTAGAAGCACACATTCCTCAACGAAGAATGCGAAGAATGCGAAGAACGCCGACCTCCGATGAAGATCGACAAGAATTCCAGATCCTCGAATATCGACGATGTGATACCGATGTATCTTTTCTCCGCGACGCGACGATCCTCCTTCCGTGACACCTTCTTCCGTGACGTGAAATTCTTTGACGAACATTTGTTCAACTTTTTCTTAGAGGTAGGGCGATTATTTATTTTTGTTCCTGAATACTTTCTTCGATGTTTATCATTCTTTTTAATCCACCTGATATCACAATAACGGGAGGAGGTCGGACCGCACGAACATGGCCAACCCTCCTCTCCCCTTGATTGTAGATTTGTTTGCGGCACGATCAAGGAAGTGCGGTGCCGGTGCACCGCGAGGAAAATAATAATGATTGGGCGAAGAAGCGCGACGCCATCGCGCCTCGCCGTTGAAGTCAAATAAGTCATGGCACTGTCACGCCGCGCCAGAGAACCAGGAATAGACCGCGGCCGAAGCGGGGTGGCGGCGGAGGGACGTGGCGCCGTCGCGCCGCACTGGACGGACCAAGGTCATGGCGGCCGACTTCCGGCCGCCGGAGATGGAGAAAGAGGGCGGGACCATGGGGTCCCACGGTAGTTGGACGGACAGCTGGCTGGTCACCGAGAAATATGGGGGTCGTAACCCCCGGCTGGCAGACATGAGAGGTCCCCCTCATGGGGGCCACAGTTTCACACAGGGGGGAAGCCCCCACCCCCCACCCCTGACCATTCCGCTCGGCCTTTTCAGCCGAGTGCGCCAGGTTGGGCCGCCAGGCCGGGCCGAGCCGCGCCAACCGGGCCGGGCCACGCCCAAGCGGGCCAGACCTAGTTCAGGCCGACCCAGGAGGTATCGGGCATGGTCTGATCGGGACCAAACCCCCTATTCGCGGACCTCTTACGGTCTTTTGCCCATACCTTGGGCTACGAACCTCTGATCGACGCACAGTTAGCTGTGATGTGATTCTTGGATCGAGATGGTATTTTCAGTATATTACACTCATGGTTTTTGAGAACTTGAGTACAGCCGGGTTGGTTTGGATATGAAACCAACCGGGCACTCGGAGCGGAAAGACTTATATCGTGAGCTTCGGACGTCCGATTGATGTGCCGTCGACTTTGTTGGATTACTCATGATTAGACGGAACTTTTGGAATAATTTTCCTATGTTTTGGTTTCGTTTGGATAGTGGATGAGTTGGATTGTACCCGAAATCAAACCGGCCCCCTGGAACGGAAAAGCTGATAACTTTCAGACCAGACATCCATTTGACGAACCGTCAGTGGTGTTGTTGATCACATTGTGAAACGGTCCCTATGAGCATACCCTATGAGAGTTCGGGGTACAGATGAGATACAGCTGGGTTTCATCGCACACGAAACCAACCGGGCCCCTGGGATGGAAAGCCTAGTAACTCACAGACCAGACGTTCGATTGACGCTCCGTCTATTGCGTTGAGACCCCTATGACGAGTCGTTCCATTGAGATAATTATTCGTGGGACTTTGTGATACATGGTTTATTGACCAGTAGCTCATGGAGCGGACCCTCCCAGAGACGAGCGTGCGGAGTACGGAGACCGTGTAGCCGGATGAGACCCGAAAACTACTTGACCGACTCGACTTGGAGTGAGTCGACTAGCCTAGTGGACGGAGAACTACATTGTTTGGGTGCAGACCCATGGAAGATGGAGAACTACTAAGTTTGGGTGAAGAACTGTGGTACTCATTCGAAAAGTACCTCTGCATGCTATTAGGGGGTGAGCACTATTGTGTTTGGGTGGCAGACCCCGGCGGGAAGCACTACTATGTTTGGGTGGCTAACCTGCGGTACTCGACAGGAGTAGTACCTCAGTAGTCTTAGGTTAGTTAGTAGTACCTCAGAGTTGTGATAGAATAATTGTACACTCCAGAGACGGGGATCTTCAGTAGTTACGGTTTCGATAATGATAATCCGGGTTTGAGATGAGTCTATGACCTTTGTGTTTACCTCATGATTGAGATGGGTCACTTGATAACTTAGGTATATTTATGGCCATATACCTGGGTAGTGGTTATCCGTTGATTTCATAATCTTTGTGTTCACTCATGATTGAGATGGGTTACTTGATAACTTAGGTATATGTATGGGCATATACCTAAGTAGAGGTTATCTGTTTAGATCTTCTTTGTGGTTATCCTTGTTGGATTTAGAGAGACCTTGAGTGTCTCGGGGTCCCTACTGAGTATCTTTATACTCACCCCTCCACGAGCTATGCCCATACCTCGTTGTGTTGGTTGCAGACAATGGGCAGTGCTGACGGAGGCTGAGTGTTCAACGACTGGATGATACCCAGAGGTGGACCTCACGACAAGTCAGTATCTGGAGGTGGACTTCAGGGAGAGACGATACTCGGATGAGGTTGATGGGCAAGAGCGTTGTTGAGGCTATCTGTACCTACCCTTCAGGTAGAATCTATGGTGGACGATCCAGGAGCTGTGCTATCTGTACCTACCCTTCAGGTAGGATCTGAGGAGAATGACCCAGGAGCTGCTTCCATTCTTCCAGCTGTTTCCTCTTTCTGTTGTATTTTTGTTCAGTTGTAGCTGTACATTCAATTGGGTTTGTATTCTGGCCCATTTAATTTTCAGCACTTTCTTTTATACTTAGTGTATTACTTCCACTTGAACTCTGTGGTGTTTTGATTACTTTTATAAAGGAAATTCCTTCCTTGTTATCGGGAATTATGCCTTTTTTTCTAGTCACCAACCCCTGGCCTATGGAAGGTGGGCATGGGGATGTCACGGCATGGGCCCCGAGGACAGGTCATGACAAATTGGTATTAGAGGATTCAGTTCTACTGCAGAACTAATAACATTGATATTTTCTTTCTGTGAAGAGACAATGTTAAGAGTAATGAGTGTGGTTTTTAGTTCAGCTAGTCTAGTGTTGGTGCGGGCGGCCGATGTGTCCATACACCAGGACCCTGACAACTAATTTCCGAATTTGTTCATGAAAACACTGATTGCGTGTGTGTCTCCAGAGGTTTTAAAATTCATCTCAAACCATGTAATCTCACCATGTATAATCGTTTGACCATGTCACATTATTTCTTTCAGGATGCCTTTCCATGGGCGACCAGCTAGAGCCCAGAGGGATGTGCGTATTGACAGCCTGCCGAGTGATGAGGCTTTGGTATAGGGTCCACTTGCAGTAGATGAACCAGCGGAGGCACCATCGGTACTACCATACATTGGTCCACCGATGCCACCAGCCCCAGCAGTAGGCGATACACGCCGCTTGAGCGCGCTGCATGAGTTCCAGTGCCAGAGGCAACCTAGGTTCCTAGGAGAGATGGACCCATAGGCAGCAGAGGATTGGCTAGAGGTTGTGGTGAGGTTCTTCAGTCTATTGGGGATGCCAGAAGACTTCATGGTGATCTTTGCTGCCAGCCTCCTTCAGGGAGCAGCTGGGAGATGGTGGAGCCACTTCTTCTAGTTTTGCGATGGGATGACCTTCACATGGGGAGACATCGAGACCTTTTCTGGGTGGAGTTTGTACCAGTAGCTCCGCACCCCGAGTGTGTTCAGGGGATTCTACTTTTGCCTCATGTTTTCCCATTAGTATCTGAGTCATCTTTAGGCAGTAGAAAGATGATACAGAGGTCCAAGAGGACCAGAGCTAGCCGTACGAGGAGCAAGAAATGTTATGAATGCGGCAGGAAGGGTCACCTGGAACGTGACTGTCCGACCCCCCCACACAGTTGATCTACAGGTGTTGGAGGAGCCAACGAGGCTGAAGTAGTGGCAGGTGTTTGAGCAACAACTGAGCAGTATACAGGGTAGTAGAGCTCCGGGAGTAGGTGGACCTTAGCGGAACTAGTGGATTACTTTTTTTCTTGGTACTTCTAGTTCCATGTTGTTGTTGTATTTGTTTCATTGTACCATGAGATGGAGTAATAAAAAGACACTTATCATTGTGATGTTTTCCTTCCTGTCCTATTGTTTGGTTGATACTGAGAGGTCTCAGTTAAAACTATTGACTTGACCCTCACTTTAGAGATTTCTACGGGAAGAGACCCAGTGAACTCACACTGATGTCGACAGCGTGACTCGACCTATGGAGGCGAGGGTGACGGTTGGATCTCATAGTAGTAACGTTGAGGCCTTACGATGTCATCCATGGAAGGAATACATCATTAATGTCAGGATTGAATGTATTAGGCAATGGGCATGGTTCATCTGGGGGATGAGACCGAGTTTATCTTTTCGAGAAGGGAGAAATCTTAGCAGCCCTTATAGATCGTAGGCAAGGAAGTTGCAGATCATCTAGGAGCGGATGAAGACTGCACATTGCAGTAGAAAATAGGAAACTGGTTCCACTCTTAGATACTCGGTCATGTTAAATGTGTCAAAATAGAGGATAAATTAATGAGAGATGAGTCTGTGATGAAGCAGACATGGAGGCAGATCTAGGAGAGCAGCATGAGGTGGTGTATATTTTAACATGCTACAACCAACCACCTTAGTTGTCCCCACCAGGCTTAGGGAGCTGGAGAGCAGGGGAAGAGTTAAGCTGTATGTGGTCAAAGAGTGTGACCTAATGGCTCTAAAAAATGATTCAAGGGACAGTCTGTGTCCACTACTAGCTGCCATAGTAACAGACGTCGATATGAATCATTCTTTCCTTCCATGAATTTTTCCTAGACCTAGAGTATCCGGTAATCCATGGACTTGACCCTCACGTCTAGAGATATGTTGGAAGAATACTCGATAATCACACTTATGCAGACAGTGTGGTATAACCCTCGAGGCGAGAGATTCGGTTGGAATCTCTTGGTGGCAACATTGAGGCCTTACGATGTTGGTCTCGGTATGGATTGGATTCACAGTTCATTCTCATATTGACTGTATTAGGAAAAACTTTTCTGGTTTAACTACAATGTCGGGATGGGTTTTCTTTGGTCGGAGAAAAGGAAACCTCAGGTAGAATAGGATAAAATCATGCATAGGAGGGTGCAGCTGATCACTCTTGAGTCGTTCAACCTTACCCTCGTGGCAGCAGGAGTTTTGAGTTTCAAATCTAATCAGGAGGTGGAGGCCTCAAGTGTTCGGGGATGGTGATCATGTCATTAAACGAGTCTCACCTTGACGAGGTTTTTGGAGATGTGGTTGATGCATTAAGTTATCTCCAATGATCAACGGACCATTCTAGGTACTCAGCTGGGTAGGTGAGGTATATTATCGCTTGACCATTCCACCCCAGTTGCACCAGGTGCATTATGTCATCCACGTACCTCGGATGAGAAGGAACATGCATGATCCATCACACATCATCAACCTTAGGGAGTTGGACGTCAATGATAGGGTGCCATGCATGGGGGTTCCAGTAGAGGTTGAGGATCGATAGGAGTGGGTCCTATAAGGACGGTCGATTCCTCAGGTGCACTTTCATTGGTAGTACGGGAACCTCCAGGTGAGCACATGGGAGCGAAAGGCTCAGATGTCTGCTCAGTACCACTTTTGTATCCCTAGTTTGTGTTAAAAGCTTTACGAGGACATAAAGCCCTAAGGTGGGAGTAATGTAAAGACTCATAAATTTCAAGGAATTTTTTTTTCTTAATTTGTTTGGAGTTTTACAAAAATGCAGTTTTTGAAGGGACCTGATTCCAAGGCCCGGTGTGCCCCGAATCATATTCCGTAATTTAGCTCGGGTACGTTCAGTGAGCGAACGAGTGGGTTTTCTTAACTTTTAAACCGGTGATCAGAATCGAAATCTGAGGACACCGATGGAATCACAGCACCAGTAACTGCTTAGGAACACCTTTTCCGGAGTTTCATTTTCTCGGGTGTGGTTTTTAAATTTTTGGATAAGTAAATGAATAAAAAATAAAAAAGTGCAACCAATTATAGTTCATTTAATGTTGTTTAACCTATGATACCTTGTTTAAGTGGAACCCACTATATCCTACTCAAATAGGTAGGATATTTGTGGGGCATGGCCCACATGAGCCACACCTTTTCAAATTCCTTGAAATCCCCCACCTTTAATTAGGTAACTCACCCACACCCTCCTTTAATTGAGAGTCAACTCTTACGTTAAACATAATGTTTAAACCCCTCATTAATATGGGTGGTTAAAACTTCTCAATTAATTCAATTAATTGATTGATTCAAATTTTGAATTTCAAAATGTAGGCTTGTGTGTTAATAAAATAAGACAAGTGTTATTTTGTTAACGGGGTGCGTTGTGCGAGAGGAATGGGGAGAAATCACTCAAATACTGGAAGCACACCTTCCTAGAAGAAGAACGTGAAGTAAAAGAATAACCCCGACCTCTGACGAAGGACGACAAGAACAACAGATCCTCAGAGATCGGTGACGTGACACCGACGAATCTTTTCTCCGCGACGCGATGATCCTCCTTCTGCGACACCTTCTTCCACGACGTGCAATTCCACGATGAACCTTTGTTCAAATTTTTCTTCAAGGTAGGGGGATTATTTTTTTTTGTTCCTGAATACTCTCTTCGCTATTTATCTTCCTTTTTGAGCCGCCTGATATCACAATAATGGGAGGAGGTCGGACTGCACGAACACGGCCAACCCTCCTCCCCCCTTGATTGTTGATTTGTTTGCGGCATGAAAAAGGCAGTGCCGTGACAGTGCACCATGCGGAAAATAATAAATATTGGGCAAAGAAGCGTGGCGTCGTCACGCCGTGCCGGACGAACTAAGGCTGCGGCCTTTGGCCGTGGCGGAGCAGAGAGCGGTGGTCGGCATTCGGCCGCAGGCGCCAGAGCAAGAGGGCAAGACCGTGGGGTCCCGTGGCAGTAGCACGACCGGCCATCCGGGCCATCCGGTCACCGAGAATGCCAAGGGTCGTAACCCCTGGCTGGCCAACAGGAGCGGCGCCCCTCACGGGGGTCGCAGTTTCACACAAGGGGGCATTGCCCCCCCCCCACGACCCTTCCGCTCGGCCGTGTCGGCTGAGCAGCCTAGCCACGTCGGCCAGGATGTGCGTGCCAGGTGGGCCGCCCAGGCTGGGCCGCGCCGCGCCCAGTTCGGGCCGCACCACGCCCAGGCTGGGCCAAGCCGGGCCGACCCGGTTCGGGCCGACCCAGGGGGTATAGGGCCGGGTCGGACCGGACCCGAACCTCCTATTCGCGGACCTCTTACGGTTTTTTGCTCATACCATGGGCTACGTACCTCCGATTGATACACCGTCAGCTGTGATGCGATACTTAGAGAGAGACAGTCGTTTTGATATATTACACTCAAGGTTTCGGAGAACTTGAGTACGACCGGGTTGGTTCGGATACGAAACCAACCGGACCCTCAGAGCGGAAAGGATTATATCTTGAGCTTCGGACATCTGATTGACGTGCCATAAACTTTATTGGATTCCTCTTGATGAGAAAGAACTCTTGGCATACTTAGTTTAAGTTTTGGTTGTAGTTGGATAGTGGTCGGGTTGGATTGTACCTGAAATCCAACGGGGCCACTTGAACAGAAAAGTTGATAACATTCAGACCAGACGTCTGTTTGACGAACCGTCAGTGGCGTTGGTGATAACGTTGAGAAACGGTCCCTATGAGAATACCCTATGAGAGTTTGGGGTAAAATTGAGATATGGCCGGGTTGGTTCGCACATGAAACCAACCCGACCCCTAGGACAAAAAGATTAGTAACTCACAGTCTGGGCATCCGATTGACGCTCCATCTATTGCGTTGAGACCCCTATGAAGAGGTGGTCCTTTGAGATACATCTTTGTGTGACTTTGTGATACTTGATGTATCGACCAGTAGCTCGTGGAGCAGACCCTCCTAGAGACGAGCGTGCGGAGTACGAAGACCGTGTAGCCGGCAAAGACCTGAAGACTGCTTAACCGACTCAAATTTGAGTGAGTCGACTATACCTGTGGATGGAGCACTACTTTGTTTGGTTTTAGACCCATCGCAGATGGAGCACTACTTCGTTTGGGTGCAGACCCACGGTACACGTCCGGAAAGTACCTCTACAAGCTTTTAGGGGGTGAGCACTACAATGTTTGGGTGGAAGACCCCGACGGGATGCACTATTGTGTTTAGGTGGCTGACCTACGGTACTCGACAGGAGAAGTACTTCAGCAGTATTAGGTTAGTGAGCAGTACCTCGGAGTCGTGACAGAATCATTGTACGCTCCAGGGATGGGGCTCTTCAGCAGATACGGTTTTGATAATGAAAATCCCGGTTTGAGCTGAGTCTATAGCCTTTGTGTTTACCTTGTGATTGAGTTGGGTCACTTGAGAACATAGGTACATTTATGGGCATATAACTGGGTAGTGGTTATCCGTTGATTTCATAATCTTTGTGTTTCCACATGATTGAGATGGGTTACATAATAACTTAGGTATATGTATGGGCATATACCTAAGTAGAGGTTATTTGTTGATATCATATTTTTGGTTATCCTTGTTGGATTTAGAGAGACCTTGAGGGTATCGGGGTCCCTACTGAGTATCGTTATACTCACCCCTACATGGGCTATGCCCGCACCTCATTGTGTTGGTTACAGATTATGGGCAGTGCTGATAAAGGCTGAGTGATCGAAGACTGGACGATACTCGGATGTGGACCTCCCGACGAGTCAGTATAAGGAGGTGGACTTCGCGGCGAGACGACACTCGGAGGAGCTTGATGGGCAAGAGCATTGTGGAGGCTATCTGTACCTACCCTTTATGTAGGATCCATGGTGGAGGATCCAGGAGCTGTGCTATCTGTACCTACCCTTCAGGTAGAATCCCTGGTGTATGATCCAGGAGTTCCGCTATTTGTACCTACACTTCAAGTAAAATCCGAGGAGGACTACACAGGGGATGATTCCATTATTCCATCTTTTGTCCTATTTTTTATGTACTTATGTTCAGTTGTAGTTGTACATTCGATTGGGTTTGTATTCTGGACCATTTAATTTTCATCACTTCCTTTTGTACATAGTGTATTACTTCCGCTTGTACTCTGTGGTATTTTTTTACTTTTATAAAGGAAATTCCTTCCCAGTTATCGGGAATTATGCCTTTGGTGCTAGTGGCCAGCCCCTACCCTATGGAAGGAGGGCTTGGGGAAGTCACGGCACGGGCCCCAAGGACGGGTCGTGACTCACAACATTCCCCATGAAACAAACTTATTGGGCCTAAAACTCACACTTAGAAAACATCCCAAACAACTGATGTTGACGAATGTCTCATAAAACGGCATGTAGATTCTCTGCATGCTTCTCCTCAGATGTGGAGTACACAAGGATATCGTCAATAAAAATTACCACAATCTTGTCCAAGAACTCACTAAACACATCATTCATCAATCCCGCGAATACAGCTTTAGCATTCGTGACACCAAACGGCATTACCATGAACTCATAATGCCCATAACAAAAACAGAAAGAAGTCTTTGAGTTATCCTCATCCTTCACATGCATCTAATAATATCCTGACCACAAGTTGATCTTTGAGAACCAGCCTTCACCCTTCAGTCGACCAAATCAATCATCAATCTGTGGAAGAGGATAAAAATTATTTATTATCACTTTCTTTAAGCGGTGATAATCGATACATAACCGCAAACCGATGTCGACCTTCTTTAAGATCAAAACCTGTCCACCCCACTGTGACACACTTGGCCGAACAAAACCACACATTAATATACCATAAATCTATATATATAGCTCGAGTAACTCGGAAGGGGACATCCTATATGGATACATAGAGAAATAATATGCTCCTGGTTGTAGCATGATCCCAAACATGATCTCTAGTCGAGGGGGTAATTCTACAACCGCTTCTGGAAATACATCACTGTACTCCTCTACGACCCTAGGAAACGCCAACTAGAGTACCTCTGAAAAACTCAGCATCATCTCAGACACCATGGACGATAATGATGGATCAATGCTATGACCTATACAAGGACCTCTCTCACTAACAAACACCACATTATCTCCATCAGGACCAAATAAATCGACTTTCTTCTTGAACCAATCCACGATATCTCGCACTGAATATAACCAATCCATGCCAAGGATGAAATCATACGGTTGTATTCGTAAACATGGAAAATCTCCATAAGGCCGGTTTTTCCCCAACACTAGGTCACAGTCTCTATATACTTCAAACAAGTCACCTCGACCTCCAACTGGCATAGCCAATAGCAAGGGAACTATAAGACTATCTACCTCAAGTCCCCAAGCATGGACAAGAGTAGGTGATATGAAGGAGTGTGTCTCTCCTGAATCAATCAAGGCATATAGTAAGGTAGAAAAAAAATAAAAGGGTACCTCGAATCACATCTGGCTCACCTGGAGCAGGAAACACTAGAGCATGAAGCTGACCGTGACCTCCTCCATGATCTCTATGACCCTGATGACGACCACCACCATGGAAGCACTCCACTCTCTGTGGAAGGAGACTATCACGGGGCTGTCCTCTTCCTACACCATCATCCCTCCGGTGATTTAATGTTGGTGAAACCTGCTGCTGTTGCTGCTCCCTATACTGGAACTGCCTCAAAGGTGGAACCTGGAGCATAGTTCCTTGTCCACAATGACTGCTCTAAAAGGTTGGGCACTCCCTCTACTGATGAACATGACCACCACAATAAAATAAATTTCTGGATCCCTTGGCATAGGCCGGAGAGTTGCTGTATCTAAAGAAATGATATGTGAAGGGTTAGGGCCTACCCCCGGCTAAAAGATAACTCTTCTACCCTAAAAACCGAGAACCCCATACCACAGATCTACTTCGTGAGGAATCATGATGATTCCCCTCTCTTGATGATCCGGTCCTTGAAAAATTCCACTCAACCACCTATGCCCTCACCAACACCTCATGATATGTATTTAGAATAAATGGGGTGACATGACGCTAGATCTCTAGACACAAAGCCTCCTCAAAATGCCTTGCCCTGGGCTCCTCATCTGGTAACTGGTCCGAATAATATAGTAAAAGGTTATTGAAACGGATTCCAAATTCTCGAATAGTAGATTTCCCCAGTAGAAGAGTATGATGCTTCTGGCCATTAGACGCCTTCGTAGTCGAAGAAAGTAACTCAACTCTAAACTTGTCTCGAAACTCCTCCCATGATATCTATGACTTCTCACGATCCACGATGAATAATAAACACCACTTCCTTGATGCTCCACCTAGAATAATCACAACTAAGGACACCTAGTGCTCTTTCTAAGCATGGATAGAACTGAAGCCTATCTCAACCTCCTCTAACTAGTCTTTCGTGACTGCATCTGAAACAAAGCCCTCGTACTTCTGCAGGCTCTGGTGATGAAAATCTTAGAGTGTCTTCCTCCATGTTTCATTTTCGTCAACCTATATCCTGCAGTGACCTGTTGGAATATCCTACTAGACATTTTCTTGAGCAATCCTGACGAGGATGTCGACATGGAGCCATACCTTTACAAAAAAAACTATTAGAGCTCCTAAACCTGGAATATATAAGACTAAACATTAATTAATTAACTATTTTCTTTTATTCATTTTATGTTAACCTATCCAATGGTATACCAGTTCAAACACATGCACAAAGACGAATGATACATGATCCTTTCCTAGGACTCTACCCTGCAACTACTATCACCTTGTTTAGTAGTCATTGTAAAAATAAAGGTCCGTACATCCGATCATAGGGGGCCATAAAAATCCTATATCCTAGTCGGTGTCCAGTGTTTAAATAAATTTCTATACATGAATGGCATAATTTTCCTAACAACCCATGCGACCTAACCTCGACCTTACTCCAAAATCCATCATTTCCCTCAGTCAGACCTTTGATACCACTCTGTCATGACCCCATCCCCACAAAGTGTACGCCTCCTAGGCTAGAAATGTGAGATGGGAGATAATGACCCTCGAGTCCCGCCTCCAGTAGGCCCCAGGTTGGCGATAAGAACCGAGGGTATAGTAAACACACAAATGGGAGGCATTACCCTCTAAAAGAACACATACAGAAGAGAGAGATAAGATAGACAACAACCAACTCCAAATCAGAATAGGAATATAAAAGAAAACCCAAGTGCACATATGAAATTTCATGCAAAAGTACTACAAATAAAAGGGAAAACACTACAAGTACCAAAAAGAATAATAAAACGGTAGCAACCACAATCTCAAATAGATCCTGAAACCCCAAGCTAGTTGAAAGAATCTTGATCCCCAACCTTCTCAAAGTGACTTAAAGAATAGTTTATACATACATATGGTGAGTATAACAGTATACTAAGTATGATCCTCCCTGAAGCTTCTCGTGGAATGGTAAAGAGAGAATGCTAAAGCACAGTGAACAACATGTGAAACTAACTTGTCACATAAACAGGTATACAAAGTTCCCAACCTCACCATGGCTACTCTCACCATGTAACGCACACAAGAATATAACATATAGTAATGAATATCAAGTGTACCCCGCTACATCTTTCCAACTGGTTTTCCGTTATGTACCAACATTGCACGTCCTGAGCATCTCTATCAAAAAAGGATTTCCTCCAGACACATGAGTGAAGCACCACAATATGCACCTCATGCAACAACACCACCATGTACACACACCAAAGTGACCAGGTAGTTTCTAGGATCCACCACAGCTCACATAACATGTATCATACATCGGGTATTATAACTCAAGACATCACTTCCCATACACCATGTAAGGATCCTCAAGCCATCACATGCTCTACACATTACACCTATAATAGTCCATAGAAAACTATATCCGGAATATATGTTTGTGAATAACCTGAAGTCATTATATCCCTCTACAAACATATATGTGAAAAAATAACTGATATGCATTCCAGCACATGTAACAATCAAGAGAAGAGAGCGGGGCCAAAGGGGGTTTTCAGCCATCTATCCTCCAACTAGAATGTTGGGGAAAACACCACCGCAGGGATCAGAATCCCTAGGGTGTTAGTTTCCCGTACTGATAGTGTGGAGTAGCATATAAATACACAAAAGGCATGGTATATAATATATCTCATAACCACACTATGGGAATAACCTAGTCATATAATCAACTGTAGTTAACGTCTCTCGGACTCCGGGCTACCACTTCTAAGACTAGTTATCCTATAAGAATACAACAATTTATTTAACTTTATTAGATTACTTCATTCCCTTTTTATCAGTTAAACATTATGCTAATTAATTTTTTAAACATTATTTAACCATGAACCATTCCACATTAGAAATCATTAGCATCACACCCAAATTCCATTGTTTCTTTAAAATTACTAAATCATCATTATGTTCCAACAAACTCTAACACCATGGGATAACTCCATTTATTCAAATATTCGTTACCAAATTACATTTCCATATTCCCAGGAATTCTAGAAAAGCATTTTATGCTACTAACACAAGTGGGCTCAACATGGTGAGTATATGTTCTACATGTAGAGTCTTTCCCCCTATATCAAGAGTGTGAAACCATCCTCCCAAGAGAAGCTAAAAATGGAATGCACGTGGCATTCCTCACATATCTTCACCTCTTTCGGAAGAAGGGTAAGCAAGACCAGTTTCCTTGAGTAGTAGGGAAAAGTAAAGAAGATAAACAACCAAAGAACCAGAAAGCATCCCACAATAACATTGATATGGCTCCATCATCTCAGGTGTCCTCCATGATAACCACATGCATAAACTGATGCATCTCTCCACACTAGGAGTCTTATGATTCCACAACCAAAAGGCCTCCATGCCCCTACATATCACTACACCCATCCAGGATCACGTCTCAACACAAGCATCATGAAAAAAAAAATCACATCACTTGGGCTATTGTTCCTTTAACAATCAAGAGGGTAACTCAGAACCCTTCGAGGAATTATCAATCAATCAATTATTTAATCCATCTTGAATTAACAGATTTATAATTTTTTGGTTACAAAATCGGGAAACCTAAGAAGTAAGCTATCAAAAATGATTAAACATGCTTACTATGCCAATTTTATTAACATCAAATTACAACAAGAATAATATTTGTTCATTCCCCCTTTATATTTATCCAAAAAAATATCAATTAATTTTGGTTTAGGTTCTTCACTGATTTTCATCAGAAACCAGCATAGTTATCACACATTCTAACAAAACAAGAGTCAAAAAAATGATCAATATCAATTTATTTATCTGGTTCAAATATTTATTATTTCAATTCCATTTTCATCCAATGGGATAAAACATGCTAATGATACAGTTTCACATTAAAGATAGAGAAGCAATGAATCCACAACCTCAATGGATTTTGACAAAAACCAAAACGGTCGAAGAACGCTCAAGAAACCTTGGACGATTCCCCAAATACCCATATTAGATCTCTTCTACTATCATGATCAAGACCAAAGATAATCATATTTGGCATCGACACACATACATCTACCCATAACAGAAATAGTTCTAAGAAACTGAGAGAATTGGATAAGTAGATCCAAGGGGATCTATGAAACCGATCTTGAAAGAAGAAGAACGATCACATACCTCATGAATCTGGCTTTAATTTTCCAAGAGAATCCTTCATATTGCCTCTAGAACGAAGAGAGAAACCACCATGACCTTAGGAGAAGAAAAATACCATGTTAGGATCACATAGGAGGAAAAAAGAGCCACTTAAAGGCAAAAATGTGAGAGATCCACCTTTATAGGATTTCATTTATGTTGATGCACAGTTAGTTTGCACAGTTTAACAAACCATATGCTAACTGTGGGTTAGATACTGCCTTTTCCACCCGTATCACATGGTTTAGATGCACGGTTAGACAAACTGTGTGCCTCCCGTGCGGAAGCTACTACCTCAGAGACCAACTACGCACAGATTGGCCGAATGGTTTAGACAAATCGTGTGTTGCTCATGCAAAAGCTATTTCCCTTTATTTTTCCTTAAATATCCACACAAAATCACCCCCACGTCACTACATCAAACCAATGGTAGTTAGAAGCATCAAAATTACCTAAAAACAATATGGGATGTTACAGTTCACAATTGTATATCTTTGAAACTATTCACCGGAATTGAAATTTTGGAAAAGTGTTGGGGATAGGTAACCATGACCTCCCGAAACACCTCTAAAACCACATTTTTACAATGTAATGTACTTGAGAGGTCCGTGCGATTACAAAATAATTATTCTTCTAGATTATCAATGAATATCAATCAAACAATTCATCATTAAATCCGTAGTAAAAAATTAATAAATGGGTGAAAATAGATGTTTAGTATGGGTCGAAAATATTTCATAATTTATAAAAAAATAAAAATATACAATAAGAATGTTTGACTAACTAATGTAACATTACATTAAAAAAATTCAAGCATAATATGGAAGGAATAGAAATTAATCAAATAACTCTAAATAAACAATTCAATGATAATAATTCATTACCATGATATTATACTAGTCGAAAAATTTCATGGGATAGGAATAACTATTTTCATATTGAGATCATGAATAATTTAGTAAATGATAAAAATAACATCAAGGCATCAGTCAAGATAACATACATAATCATGTATGACATTTGTTAATACCAAGACAATTTTTCCTCACGAGACCTATATATACATCAAGGGATATAGTATGACTCATCCACAATTTAGTAACTCTAATTCATTATACATATGAATGGGGTGAAAGAGAATCTATATATATATATTAATATATAATTTATAATACGAAATGTAAAAAACATCCCCATCAGTAAACATAGTTATAAAAGATATATAGTAATATGGAAAATGGTATTAAGATAATAGATCCCTGGTCAAATTATTCATAAACTATTCAATAAATTTTTTTATATGGTAACATAAAATATCAATATAAACTAGGATTGTGATTCAATATAGTGTTTTGAAATAGGTGAAAATACACAACTAATCATTGAGATATCCTTTAGATAAAAGCCTTTTTTACTGTGGAAGGAAGAGTTATTTTCCAGGACCATTTTCTATTTTAATAAATATTTATTCTAAACATGTATAACCCAGAAATGAAAAGAGAATGAAATTATAATTTTAAGATATATAAAAAATATGAGTATTGAAATTTCGAAAATAAGTTGAAATCATTTAAAAATAATGTTTAAGAAAATTTATAAATTTTCCACTTTATTGTGGTATAATAGAAAATAATGATGGGGATATAATGAAAGAAAAGGTATAATTGTTTTCAAAAATAATTAAATGAAAAAAAATACTTTTTCCTGATATGAAGTGATATATTAAAAAAACAATAGCTTAAAATATATTCAAGAGTGTACAAAATGTGTATGATTTTTGGATGTTCTCATTAATTATGTTTTCTTATCATGAGGAACTAAAAAATTTAACCATATAAAACATTTATTAGATACCAATGAATGTAGTATTAAAAATTACAAAAAAATTTGGAACATATTGAAAAATTTTATTAAGAATACATAAGATGATTTAATAAATAAATAGGGGTAAATATAGTGATTGATTAACTCGAATAGAAAAATGGTGGTTCATGGAGAATATCTTACCCCATGTCTAAAATTGTTCGTCAATTTCACATAATATCAAGGATACATAATTTAGATTCATTAATAGTATTACTATTAAATTCCTCAAAATGATTTTTTAATGTTTATTTATTTATATTTAAATTTGTAATAAGATTCAATTTCTTCACTCGGGAGTGTTCATTTATTTTGTTTTCATGATTGGATCTTTTGTATACATGTATGATAGATCATGTAATATGGGAATAGATATCCATAATTGAAAATATTTTTTGTTAATGAACATATTAAAAATTAAACAGTTTCTATATAATTTTATTTATATGAGGATTATTCATTATATTAAACACTAAGGATAATCATTCAAATTATTTTGGGGGTTTTTTTATAATCACAAACATGTTTTTTTATTAATTAATATTATGTATATATGCTGGTTTCAAATCACTTAATTTGTTTTAATATATATTTTATAATCTATATTTACTATTATAATGGTATTATGACCTACCTTAAAGGTTATAATATAAAATGACATGGAATCATCCATGGTGGTAGTAATTCTACGCATCTTTTATGTAGTATTCATTTTAAATAATAAAAGGCATAGTAAATGGTGTTTCATGATAGATCATCCAATAATAGAATAAAATTCTAGTATATATCATATTTTTAAGTTACCTTATCACATTGATAAGGGGTGTTGATTTGAGGACAATATATGTAAATAAATAAAAATTAAAATAAAATAAAATGAAAGATGATTGTACCTATTAATCGTATTCTCCATGAAAAACTACATAAAAACTGGGTTTTTGACTTTTTTGAGGCTAAACGTTCGTTGAAGTAAGGATGGACTTTGGATGGAAATTTAGCCAAATATAAATAGGGTTTATGTATTCATAGGAGTAAGATGAATGGGGTGATGATATGTATTTATAGTGAAGAGAATGGAGTTTTTATTATAATTATATTTATTATTTTATTATATTCGCTCATGAATATTTATATTGATGATTCCCATTATTAATAAATTTAAATAGGAATGGATGTTTTTAGTTTATGTTCTTAAGTCCAACATTCAGTATCCATTACCAAAAAAATCATGTGTTTGTTAAATACGATATTTAACTATTCATAAAAATTAAACTATTTTATAAGTGACCCAAAAATTCACCAAAACCATTTATCAATGTGTTGAATTAGAAAATGAACTCCATTTTATGAAAATAATTTTTTAAATATGATAAATATTATTTTAATTTAAAATAATTATTTTTGATGAAAAATAACAAATTGAAAATTATATTTGGTTTTACAACACTTACAATAATTAATTGTGGTCTCATAAAATTATCCTATAATCCTAATAGAGAAAAATCCTGAATTTATGAATCTATTTTCTGGATATAAAATATCTCTATAATATATTTTATTAGTTATAAAATATTAAATAAACAATCATGTTCCCAGGAAATATTATTACTTGATTTATCATTTTAATGTATTTATTTACATATTCCATGTTATAAATATAATATATATCCTCTCATAAGATACAAAATTTTAATTTACACTTTCATAGGTTAGGTTGCTATTCTATTGGACTAATTACTATTCCAAGTGGTTATATCTCCACTCCAACGGTAATGTTACTATTATATTGATATTAGATTCTTATTTTCCTGAAATTCTTATTATTTCTTTAATTCATCATCTATAATGATTATATTGAGTTATATAGGTGATTTTATATGATTATTACAGTATGAAATAATTATAAGAGGTGAAATTCCATTGATAATTTTTTTGGGTTGTTTTATTCTCACCTCTTTCAATAAATTTTATCCTCACAATTTGAAATTATACTTCAAAATTCAATGTTTTACACATTTATATTCGGTTGTGGGAAACCAACATCCTAAATTGGGATAATAAGACTCCCTTTTATTTTTAGGCAAATGAAAATGTGAGAGTCACCACAAAAATAGGTTACCTATAAGAGATCATTAGTAATAAGTTAATACATATTCATAGAAAAATAATATTTGTATCATATTCTGATGGGGAGTGATAGGGAATATTATCATTAGAAATTCTACATCCAAAAAACTTTAAAAAATTTGATCGGTTAAATGGCCATTTATTTCTAAAAAATAAATGTAAATGAATAATTTATTCCATACAAAATCCATTTCAATGATTTGAGGATTTTTTTTATTAACCATAAAATCATTTAGTGAATATAAAAGAACATTATTTCCTTTCATGTAATAGTTTCATCCTTTTTTTGTGCATAATTTTATCTCCATATTATTTATTAAATTTGGAGATGGATATTCATGAAAAAAAATTTATTTCTCATGCACATTTATGAATCAAAATATCCACAAGTCATTCCTTTTCAATATATATGTTTAAATAAACCAAAAAGGATAGATCATGTTATTCAATAAGAAAAATTATATAATAATCTAAATGTATAATATCCTTCTTCCATTACATAAGTATTTAACTTTATGACTCATCCAAAAAAAGTGTGTATGAATTCACAAAAAAAATTATAGATCAAAGGTCACTTATCATTAGATTTTTAATATGAAAACATAATGTTTAACTTATTTTCATATTCCAAAAATATTTATACGTTGATCAATATTAACATTAATTATAACATGCACTCTTCCAGGAGTAAAATTATCATGTTGTTGAATGTATTCCTTAAATCGAAACAAAAAACAATTCCTAAATAACATAAACCATCAGTTTAATAAAACCCTTCATGGTATTGAATACCCTCCCACGAACATCTATTTGTTATTATGTCAAAATCAAGGAAATATTTAGTTTTATATTTCCCAAGCCATGTTTTTTATACAATATAATCATAAAAAATAATCCCTTATCTTGATAACATGTACTATTCATCACACGGTTCAAATTCATTAAAGAAGAAGAATATCACTAAAATCATTATATATCTCAAGATTCATATAACTAGAATAACATAATATAATACATGAATCAAAAAACATAAATACTTTATTTATTACACTAAGAAAATATTATAAAATAATCATTTCCTTTATCGCATTTCTTATTTTGAGAAATATTACCTTGACTCATGGGATGTTCATTTGTGTTGTACCATGTAACCTTTCAGTTAAATCATTTTAAATATGAATATTGCTATATTCCTGGAAATCATAGGACGTTTGGAAATTCTATCTATATTTTATAGAAAACACAAATTCCTTTCTATCATATATCAAGGTGTTTCTTCCTATAATTATCACAAGTGAAAAAATAATCCATTATCAACCTATAATTATCCATTTTTTGATCTCTCGTCATCTTTTTCTCTTATTTACCTTCCTAACTAGAAGACAGAGAGAACTATTTCTCTGTCTTGATTTCAAAAGATACTATATACTCACATGATGACAGTATTTGGGAGAATTTTTACCTTTGAATGATTGGTTTATGACCATAAATAAATTGATCTATATTAATATATGGATTATGTATATATTCCATGACATACCATTCTAACCATGAAAAGATGGCTTCATACTTTGCAATGTTTTTATCCCCATTCTACCTCAGAATCACGATTTGTCTCTACAAATCCACTAACTTTTTTCTCAGAAAATATTGTTACAAAAAATGTTCCTCAAAATTATTACATTCAGTATTTTTCATAACAATTTTCCCTTAATATTTTTAATTAATGACCACCATAGATAATAATATCATGGGAGATGATATAAAATCATGATAACATTATCCGTATCATTAAATCCCAATGAAGCCAATATCTTCTCTAGGGAAAAAATCCATTACTCAGATACAAATGGTTTTGTAGACCCATTGAATAATGGATGTTGTTGTCTCATAAAGACGTCTAATAGTGTTACACAACATTTTGGACTAAGATTCTTTTTTGAAAATTTTTGAAGAAATTAACTTGAGTGAATTCACCCAATATAGTTATATTTATTTCACATGTGGTTTCAACTCCACCTCCATCATCATCATCTTTCATAGTAGGGGAATCCAGGTATGGAATACTTGCGTTGATGTAATTTCCATTCATTCATCTATGCAGCATTTTTAAAAAATTCTATTAACCATATTTGTTCATAACATTATTAAATAAAATGTATAATATACTAAATCACTAGAGATAAATTGTAATTTAGATATATCTAATCTATGAATCATATGATTGGTTATATTAAGAATACTCCCAATGTATGTTATTGGGTTACATTTCATTAATATATATTTTGAAAAAAATATTTTCCAATATTTATACTAAACATCCTCTAATGCCAACTATAAAACCCAACCCCAATAACCCAGATCTGATTCTTTACCTTATTTCATTACCATAATAAATAATTATATGACACTTCAAAGGGTAAAATATTTTTTAGATTTGGAATTCCAGATACAATAATTTCTTATCCTTTATATATTAAAATGATATATAATATAGAATCCCGTTTTTAGAAAACATTATACTCCTAGATTATCACAACATGTAAATTATATTATACATATTCCCATCCTAGGAAAAAATAAAACATAATAAATGGGTGAGATTATATACTTAGTAAGGGTATTAAATACTACATAATTTATCAATGATAAATAAAAAACAAAATAATGTTTAATAACTAAAAACACAAGACATTAAAACAGAAAAATAATCATTAAATTTCAAGAATAAATGATGATCAAATTATTAAATATAAAAAAACAAAAGAGAATGAAACATTAAAATATATATATTACTAGTAGAATAATATCATGGGTTATAAATAACTAATTCCATTATGAGGGATTGAATAATTTTTCACAACACTAACATACTATCGAGGCTTTTCCCAAGACACCATTCATATTTGGGTAAGACAATTTCTAATGCCCATAATAGTTTTCCCCATTAGACCTACAAATGTTGAAAATGTCTATAGTGGGCCCCGAATAACAATTTCTATGACCAATTCATTTATTTTAAGAATTGTGTGAATCAAAATTATCATAAACATTTAGCTTGGAACAATAATATCAAATGTAAATAATTTCACCAATAATTAATAATAATCATAATTAATCCAAATTAATATTGTAAATTTTATTAATATAGTACATCCACCGTCAAAATATTCAATTAACACTAAATAAAATATTGTAATATAAATAATCGATCAAACTAAAATTAAAAATTATTCAGAAAAATTTGTTTAAATAGATGAAAAAACTCTAATAAAATCATTTAGAAATCCTTGATAAAAATTCTATTTTTAACATTAGAAGAATGATTTCTTTGGGAATTCCATTTTTATTTTTCATAAAATTCAGATTATAAATATGTATATCCTAGAAATGAAAAGGGAATGAAATTATACATTATTAATATTAAAATAATATTAATAAAAAAATTAGAAATTTATGTGAAAACATGTAAGATTACTGTTTATGAATCATTAGATATGAGAAACATTAGTGCATTTTATGGGATACTATAAATGAATCATCAATGTTGAAAAATTAATTATTTATTGCATAAAACTAGAAATCACGAAATATATTTTTTCATGGTTAAAATATATATTTTTGGAAAATATTGGTGGAATAAAACATATTGTGGACTATACAAGAAAATGGGATGAAAATGGGATGTTTCCTTTAATCGGGAATTTTTATCAGGAGGAATTAAAATAGGAACCTAATAAAACATGTATTTCCCAAAAAAACAAGAATTAAGAATAGTATATATATATATGGAACAAACTCACATAATAAAATTGGAGTGATTATGAATAATTGAGAATTACATTAGGGTAAATAGTGTGAAATTTTAAACTAGTGGGAAAATTGAGGGATGGGGATAACCCATTTACTCATGTACGAAAGATTTCTGTACATTCACATAATGACCTAGATATTTAAATTATATTGATTAATTATATAATTTAGACCCTTTAAAACTATTATTTTATTTATTTTAATTTTATTATGTTCATATATAAGATTTTTATAAGTTATCAAATTCTATTTTGTTGTTCTGAGGTGTTCATTTCCATGGTTTTCATTATTGATTCACTTATATACATGTAGGAATGATCATTTAACATGATAATAGTAAAATATAATTGATATATAATTGAAATTAAATGACAATAACTGAATGCAATAAAATTAAATGGTATTATATTTCATTTTTTATCATATATGTGGATGATTCGTTGGCTAAAATATAAATGATAAGAGACTAGATTATTTTAGAATTTTAAAGATCATCAAGAACCATTTTTTGTAAATTTTTTTTTTGTATAAAAATGTTCCAATGAAATAAATATGTTTTAATGTACATTTTAATAATTTTTACCAATATAATTTTTTTATTAACATCCATTAATGTGGTAAAAGAAAAAGATAATTCATCATCCACGATGGCGGTAAATTGAAACATAACATAAAATATTTAATTTTTTTAGAATAATTGAGAGAGGATAACATGTTTGATGATCAATATTCTATTTATAATTTTAATTATGTATATATAATATTATGGAGTTACTATGTCACTTCAATAAGTTCAGGATAAGAGAGGATAAAAATTAAATAAAATTGAAACGAAATTAAATGAAAATGAAAGCATATTTTACCTCTTAAACATATTCTCATTGACAACCTCATTAATAGAATTGGGTTCAGAATGTTTTTGGGACAATGGGATACTAGACATGACGAATGGACGTGGGAGAGTAATTGGGTAGGATGTTATCATTCATTAATGCTATGGTGGTACGAAGATAAGCGTTGCTGATGGGTGGTATTTATAGTGGAGGAGAGGGATGTTTTTTATTATTCCAGATTAATAATATCAATAGGGATTATTTCCATGACAAAATATAGAAAATAAAAAATGTGATTTTTGTATTTTTTCCTTACATCATCCATTACTCAATAATTTATGTATTTGATAAATATCATAAATTTCATTATGTCACTACTCACAAAAAAATAACCAATTTAGGAACTAATCCAATAAAAATTACACTAAATTATTTTGATGTCTTTAATCAAAAATGAACTCAATTTTATTAATTAATTTTCTTTATATGATTAATTAAAATTTAAAATTAAAATTAAATTTATTAGAAAACAACAAATTGTAACAATATTAATGATTTTACGACACATTAGATAAATAATTTTGGTCTTATATAATAATATTATAATAATATGACAACAAAATAATAATTTAAGAATATATTTTGGGACAATAAAAGTTATTTTAATATATAATATTATTTATAAAATTGTAAATTAATTTTTACAATTAAGAAAATATAATTAATTAATTAATCATTCTTAAAATACTTATTTACTTATTTCATGATATATATATTATATTATACCTAATCAGATACCTAAATTTTTATTACAATTTCATAGGTGAGGTCACTATTCTATTAGTTGAATTTCTATTTGTATTGGTCATATTACTATTCAAAAGGCTGAGATACTATTTTGTGGGTATGAGTTCTATAATTTCTAGAAATGTCGTTTATTTAATTCATTGTTAGTTTATAAAGTTTAAATTATTTTCATCTATGATTTTATGTCAACTATAATATATGAAACTATTTTATGAAGAAAAATTCCATTGATAATTTTTCTGGCTATTATAGTACTCTGAGACTTATTTCATTCTTAGAAAATATCATTTTTTATCCATATTTATCTGTAGCTGTGAGTTTTAGCTAAATATATCATTAATGATTTAATTGGGGATTTTTGGTGTCTAACTGGTAATTTACATTCGAAATTATATATGGGCTCAACTCACTTAGTCATTTCTTAAGCAGACAGTGGGCCATAATATTGAGATCTTGGAGGACCTAGTGTGGCTGTTGGATTATAGCCCATAGAATATACGGTATAATGATTAGGGGGTGTGCATGTGGTACCATGATGACACTATTTTTTCTTCTTTTTTTTCAATTATACATTCCTGCATTCAATTAAACATATATTGTTGTCGAATCTATTTTTCATTATTTTTAAATGATTTTTGGAAATTATAGAGTTCATCGTGAATTTATTATTCTAAATGATCATTTTTAATTTTTTATTGTATGTATTGAGATGTATGTATGTGTGTATATGTTCATTTTGGTATGTTCTATCAAATATTTTATCTTCCTACTTACTTCTACTCACAAACTTCTTACATGTCAAAGGTGGGATTAGGGTGTCAATTTTTGCACGATGTCATCCTAGGTAGGGTCCCGATTGTTTGGGACTTCACATTTTCGTCATCAAATACTATAATCTCATCACCCCATAAAGCTATAACACTAAAATAATGATAATTTAATGTCATATGAAATTCATATCTCTTGAATGAACATTTAAAAAATTTATAATTTGAAAATTAAAAATTGAGTAATTCAAAATAATCATGATTCCATAAAAACATTGATATCATGGTAAAACCCCTTTTATGAAATCAAAATAAATGTATTTTTTTGAAATTATTTGGAAGGCTAATTTACCCTTTTACCCCTAATGTTTGAATTTACTATAATACCTTTAGAAATTGTAAATATAGAAAAATAAAATATCAAGACCATTGAAAAACATAAAATCATTTCATCCATTAAATTCATGATATCATCTTTACAACCACAATACATATAATAAATTAACGCTTATTATATCTATCATGTGGTCTTATATAAAAAATAAACCACCATAAATACCCAAGTAAACATTTCAACTGATGATCCTTAATAAAATTAATCAGTCAAAATATTTTATACAAAAATTATTAAGGAAATAATAAAATGAATTACTATAATACAAAAATTTATAATTAAATATTTTATCTCAAATTTTACTTCAACGTAGAAATCACTAAAAATGGAAATAATGAAACATATACCAATATATTAAAACACCATCTTGAATTTTCATCATTTATCGAGTTTCTTATATTCTACAATTCATATGTGAAACCAAAAAATATATCATTCATCATCCACAAAACATATGGGATATAGTGTCGTACTATATTATTAAACCATGACTAAATAAAATTTGTGAACTAAATTTAATTTCATTCAATATTATCATATCAAACATCTTTCATAAAATCTTCACCTCATCTAATTAGTAAAACAACATCATTATTATACATGATTATTAATGGAATAGTTCATTGTATGATTATCCCTACCATAATAATAATTTTCATACAAAAAATCATAGTATTACTATATAGAATAACTCATACATTTATTATAAAATTTATCACAAACTGAAATTGCACATGATCATATTGATGTGTTAGAATAATATTCATTAATCTTTAAATCACACCATAAAACCCAAATCCATTATTGTAAATTGAAATGACTAAATGAAACAAAAAATAATAAATATAAATAGGCCTCAATGTAGTTAGATCTGTCTTACATACCAATGATTATACAAGGTACGATTTTAGATTGCGTCAATTTCATAAGATAAAATATAAAAAATCATAAAAAATAGGATTGAATAATTTATCACATCCACATTAATTATTCATGTCAATGTATTTCTTTATATTCTAATCACTCATGCATTTAATTTGATAATTCATATAAATAAGAATATATTTCTTCACTGAAATTTTTAAATCAATAACATTACCGACAACCCTCATCTTACAACTTCCAAATATTTGATTGTTCTAACAATTGATGTAAGATATTTGAAAACTAATTTCTTTAATATTGTATTTATCACAATTATTATTACTTTTTAACTACCTTTACCGAATATATTTTAAGGAAGTATACTATTTCACATTAGTTTTTTTACCCTCAAAATTCATCTTTCCAATCCTTTTCCTAGAAGCTAAATTTACCTTCTAATCATCGAAATTCAATTACATATAAATTTTATCATAAAAATACCTTTAATGTTCCATTAATTTTAATATTAATTATCCACTCCACAGAACTAGAAAATCAATTTACATTAAATCACAAACATCTTCAGATCATAGGAATGAACATAATAAAATTAGAGATTCTATGTAACATGGAAACTATTCATAGAATTTTTTAATCCCTTTTGATGAGACAAAATTATTCTTTATACAAAATAATCCATTAATCATATTCTCCAATTAAATATAAATTTTAAATTTTTTACTTTCTCAATAACTCATAATATCATCAATATTTATTGAACATGCCCAATAAAAAATAGATGTGAACTATCCATCATATAAGTTAAGTGTAATTTTATAGTAGACATTCATAGGGGTTAGGTTAGATTTTTTAATATCATTTCATAATAGTGATATATGAATCAATATATAATTTTTATGACCACAATATAAATGGTCACCCCATAACTACATGTGGAATGCTAATTCAAATAAGACCTCCATTGAAAAGAAATAAATATGAAAAATAAATTTCATAACACCTAAAATAAGATCAATAAGTTGTAATATAACATGATATAACCATAAAATTCATTTCACACTAATTTTTGACATGATTATATAATCATTTAATAACTCAAAACTCTATAGAACATTAATGTGCTATAAAAACATCACCACCCCTAAAACATGGTCAGGTGCGAAGATATTAAATGATTTCATATATATGAATCAATGAAACAATAGTAGTCATGTAAATCAGGAAACCCATCTATTCTCATAATTAAAATACATATTATTTAAATACTTGATGATTCAACTTCATATAAATCAAATCATTACATATTAAATATGATCATTTTATAATACCTTACATCTAACTATTAGATAAAATTTATAATAAACCACTACCATATCTCACTACCCATTACTCCCTCTAATTTCGTACCATACTAAATATTCTTTACAATTTCCACACTAAAAAATCAATGGATATTTTGATCATAGTAAGAATTAAGGAAATGTAAATCAATTAGGGATCTACAATTAAAAAAAATTATCACCCATATAATGAAATCGAAGATGGAAATCAAAGAGTCCAAAAATAGTAAATAATAAGATAACCAATATTATATGAATATATTTGAAACTGCTAGTCTAAGAGGGCCTAATTATCAATGAATATAAAATGAGGGCACATGTACCATGGGAATTAGTCCTAAAAATGGAATATAATATATCACAAGTATGGTATGTCATAAACTATATATTTATTAATACTAATTTGCGTATATTATGAAGAGATAATAATTATTAGCACAAATTTACAATGATGTTTTCATATATAAAAATAACATGACTCAAAGAACCTAGGAATATTTATAATAACTATTCACTATGAAGAGATATTTTAAAATATATCTTTTATATTTACAAAATAGTTATCGCAAAACTATTTATTTACCAAAAGTGATTCATTGATGTAATCATATCATAACCACTATATCATGCATATACTATCAAAACTATAGCCAATAATCAATTATCTATATTATTTAGTGATTTATCACATAATCATAGTCCTTTTGTAGAAATATATTGGTTTATATAGACCATATTAATTTAGTTATTATCAAACTATACACTAATATATCAAAAAATAATATCCGGGTAATTATTCCAAAAATCTATATCAACACAAAATAAAGGATCTTAACATAATCAGAAACTCATTAAAAAATTATATTATGCTTATATATCATCACCATATTCAATAAAAAATCCCACTAAGGAATGCAACAGAACTATTTTTGTACCATTAATCCTATATCTAATAGGACATATGTTATAAATTATCACAATGTGTAAAAATCACAAAAATTTGAGTAATTATATACTTATATAAACATGAATGAAAACATAATATAAGGATACCCAATAAAAAAATTAAATTATTCATCTATTGGTATCAGAAATTGTGTAAAATGTGTGGATGTCACACAATATAACCAAATTAATTACACTTGATAAATAAGGTAATGAATATTTAAAATACTAGTAATTTAATTAATCAAGACAAGTATTTTTTATTAGTGGTCCAAAAACAACCCATTAGACATTAATCAGCATCAATAAACAATGATCATTATGTTAATGTCACCTTAAGACTCCACCAAAATTTTCCTCTAAACTATTATATAAAAAAGAATTTATTATAACCACATACTTATTACATAATCCCCTATGGATATGTAACATAGTAAATATATTTTATATATTTAAATTAAAATAATAAAATAATATTGACTAGTCATGTTCTCACAAATTAATACTATATAAGATAATCTATCTTAAACCATCGTTAGTTTTACTATCATATCCTTAAATGACTACAAAAATATGAATTAAAATTTTCTTGAGTTTTCGATTCATATAAATCACATTTAAAATTCCATCAAGTAAAAAATAAAAATTCATGTATATTATATAAAACTGAATTAAAATTTAAAATGTCCTTATAATGTATACCACACAAAATTGTGTCATCATCTAAAAAAACTAAAATAATCTTAAAAATGGAATACTATTACCACACAACTTCCACATCTATGTCCAGAGACAAACTAAAAAAAAATCCATATCAAATCAATGTTCATTATATAAAAATTGTCATGGTGAGATAGGACATGAATGTTGAGTAATGTCTTATATCCATATAAAAATATGAATATTGATCTACACATGAGAAATAAAATCTCCATTTCTGGTATGATTGAAAATGGTACATTCATATCTATAATAAATTCATAATGGAATTAAAAACTAACTCACAAAAACACTATAAAAATAATTGTTCCTCTAAAATAATTCATTATCAAAACATATTTATTTTTTCATATCTTATCACTACTCAAATAATATACTGTATTTCATACATGTAAACCCAACAAAAAATTTCAATTGGTAATACACATAAATTTTTATTGTGACACAACAAATATGTTATAGTATCCACATCATTATCATAATGTCATTTTTTTGATGGTTTACCATATTTTTAAATCCATTTTATCAATTGGTGTTTTTAAATAGTATGTTAAAATATTTTCAAACAAAATAAACTAATTTAAATGGGGTTTTATGTTCAACAATTGTATGTATACCGAATATTATAAGAACCAAATACTAATTATACCTTGAACAATATGTATAGAATAATAGAGTTAAATAGAGGAAATATATTATATAATATTTTGTACTATCATAATACAACATCCAAGAACAATGTTTACCAGAAATCATATAATAATACAATCATGTATCTTTAATATATATATAGAGGGAGATTTATTTGGAAAATATTATTCACCCTCTTCAATTTCATGATTTATTATTGTTCTTACTACATTGATATTGATTTTTTTAAACAGGAAAAATATACATAAAATTATAGGAATTGAGTGAAATTATTTGATTTTATTAATCAAAATATGATTTAATAAAAAAATTATATATTTATATGTAATTTTTGTTGATTATATTAATTGATTAAGGGGAGAAAATAGACTCTGCATTAATTTACTCAATTTATATCAAAATATATATCCAAATGGTTTTATTGGGAAAATAATGTTCACCCTCAACTCTTTCCTGAGTTATGTTAGCACTTACTACATTAATAGTAATTTTTTATTAAAAGGAAATAATTTACAAAAAATATAGTAATTGAGTGAAATTATTTCATATTCTTAAAATAAATTTAGAGTAATTAAAAATTAAAATATTTATATATAATTTTTGTTAATTTGATTAATTGATTTTTGGGAGATAAAACCATTTTCAATAATTAATTTAAATTATTCCATATTCCATTTATTTTCTTGCCTTTAAGGGATATAAATTTTTTAATCATCATTTATATATTAATTCACAGTAAATTGGGTTTCTCATTAAAACATATCTATATATTCTACGACCTAATTAAACCAAAACCAATCATAATGGAAATTCAAAAAACCAACTGAATTTTGGAGATTGGTGATTTTAATACACATAGAGTTCATTGTGTTCTGTTCAATATCTGAAACGGGTTTTTTAATTTCATACCTCTATATATGATATATTTTTATTCAATGGATGTGATTTGTAATCAATATTGTGTTTTTTATTTATTTTAACCTTTTATGTTATAATTTGTAAATATAAATCAATGAAATTTGTCATTGTCTATAATGTAATTTTAATGATTTGAAAAAGAATGAATCATTGGAGTCCATGTCCTATAAATTTAGTGTCCATGAAATAATATAGTATTGACTATGTAAAATAAAAAATATTATCATGAAAGTCTCAAAGTCAACGACATAGAAATATTTATGTGTACACCAGTGGAATCTTTTTGAATATATATTATAAAAAATACAAGCACAGAATTTATGTTCGTGAGTTTTTTGAGATATAACAAATTTATTATATTGGGAAAACCATGTAAAGATATGATTTTTTTTATATTGTTTGAAAAAAATTTGTGTAAAAATGATAGTGTGTTGCTTTCATGCATGGATCTAGTGAATATTCTATGTATTATTTTATTTGTATATGATAAATTTAAAAGATGATTTATTATTATTATTTACTCTGCAAAATAAATAGATAAAATTTAGGCATATTACATGTAATAACAACACAATAATTATTGATGAAATTTTTAGGGGGAATTAAATATATATTTTCCATGGTTTTTGGTGGAATGCATATCTAATTCCGAATAATGTTTTGAAAAAAATTATTTTTACTTTTTGGGAGATTCTAATTTCTTATATTCATATTTACTAAAAATTTTGTGGATAAATTTAATATCAATCAATGTGAGTTTTGAGGAAGATATTTTCAATATAATTCTCACATATAATGTCATGGAATGAATTTCTGATAATGTATTAATTATGTAGTGATTGAATAATGTGGTCGTAGATTATAAAAGATTGTATGTATCTAAAGGAACAATTTAAATATAATGGAATATTGAAATTCTAACGAACTAAAAGCTCATGAGATTACTATAATTAAGATAAGTTATTCCAAAGGAAAATATGTATATATAAAATGCAAGTCAATAACTCTATAAAGAGTTTCAAATATGTTAAATTTTTTGAAGTTGTAATATATTGAATAATAATGGAGTGATCATTCTCTAAATTTAAATTATCATTATAAATTTATATTATCATGAATCAGAAAAACTAGTCACTCAATTGGTAAATAATAATACTAACCCATTAATGTAATAACACAATGATATATGTTATAAATTTGGGAATTGGATTTTATTAACCACATATGGGAGGTAATCATACTCTGTTGGTGTGAGAATGGGAAAAATTTATTTATCAAGGACATTATTTAATTTATCATTTGGTGATGAAAAATATTCGAACATTCCAGAATATTTTATATCTAATACAAAATTGATGCCTATTTATGAGGAACAAAATAATAAAATATTAACACAGATTTAATCAAACCCAACCCCTTCTTATTGTTGCATAAATCCATATGAACATTAATTTCATTTAAAAATATTACACCTTATACAATTCAATGACTAGTAAATATTCATATATATTTCACTCAAGAAAATTAAATTTTAAAATGTATCCTTTATTATATGAATTCCAATTAGTTGTTCATATTCATTATTTGGTTGAGCATATCCTTATATCGTCAAATATCCAAATTTATTTTAACACCTAAAAATTTGAATAAATATAACAACTAATTCTCCTCAAATACATCATCAGCGACATAAATGTTATGCCATTAAAATATTTTCATTCCAATATTCAATAAATTTTTTTATCATATATCACAGTAATAACATAAATGAAAGCTCAATTTCTCTGACATTATTAAAAAAAATTTCAAGTAGAGATTAATATTAATCTAATAAAATTATATTATGAATGTATTAAAAATATAAATATCAAATTATTTACACAAAAACAAATTCAGACCACAATTTTAAAAAAACATACACCGTAGATTAAATTCAACATTATATACTCCATTTAGTACTCATTATTTTATTCTAAAACCTAAAAAAATATTTTTTAACATTGAAATGTCAAATGAATATCTCAAATATTTACAACTGAATAGATTAGAAATATGGGTTTCTATATTATAAAACCCTTAAAAATATTTCATCAGAAAAACATTATCATATCATCAATAAAAAACTGTAATCATAAAAATATATTTAAACATAATTTATCTCATACCAACCAAATTTAAAAACATTATAATGAAAATATATAGTGTTTCAAATAACATTAGTTGTTTCACATTTATTTTAAACTCTCATTAATATGTACATTCAATTTTACCCCTCTTCATTATTATATACATACTAATGGAATACATAATCCATGTAAAAGATTTTATATTTTTTATCTTGATGTTAATAAAATTTTTAAAAGTTAGAGATATTGTAAAAATTGAGAGTCACATCCCTTGATTTCATATAAATAATTAGTGGTGTACTAAAAATGTTACTATACATTAATTAATTTATGAAGAATCTTAATTTTAGTGGATGCACTGAATTACAAGGAAATTCACTGAAATTTTTATTTACAAACAAAAATATTCAAATGAATATTAGGTACATCCTGATTACACTTAAAAAATTTCATCAATACTTTCATGAGGAAAGTCATAGAAAATCATAGTCAGACATAATGAGCACTAATGTTCTGTATCATCAATTTCAAAATGATATATGTCTATTTTGTCATAATAAACACGTTTCTAGGTTCTTTTCACGTGCATTAAAAATATTTACAATATACTGCTTAATAATTATCTATTTTCCAGTATTCAATATATTATAAATATAAATGAATATTTTAAACATATAACTACATATATTTATTCAATCTAATTTGTAATTTAAAAATAATTTAATTAAGATTATCCAATATGAAAAACATTTGGCCATTATTGAATAATGAAAATTATCAAGGATATTGACATATCAAATATTTTATGAATTATTTCTAATGTTTTTGATTCCATGTGATTATTAAATGTTATATAAAAACATAATTATTTCTAAATTAATATCATTTCAATTTTTATATTTTTCAAATAAATCATTTATTTCAATCATAAAAATTAGTCTATGGTTATTGATGAATCCTCACCACTTCTCTATATATTGACAATATAATATTATTTTCATGAGGGCAGCTCTATGATAAATATGAAATGAGAGGAAATTTTGAAATAATATTTTATAAAAAAAATTATTCATAATTATTTTTTGAAATATTTAATAATTAAATGAATTATTAGGAAAGAATATTTAATATCCATAACATAATAATAAATATTAATAATAAAATAATAGTTATATTATATTTAAACATTCACTACAAATGTTTAAGACATCTTGTTATATATTTCTTAATATATCTCTTCATTATAGGAAACTAAAATAACCTTTAAAAAAATAATTTATCTAATTATATACATTAATGTAGTTATACTTCATATTACTAAAATACCATGGAACAGACTCTTGTATATTATAATAAATATATAATCATCTCTAAAAAACATGAATATTTATCACTTTTTTATATTAGGATTGAGTATCTCTATAAATAATACAATCAATTCACATCTGTATCTTAATAAAACAAAATAAATTGGCTAAATCATTAATAAATAATAATTATTTAATATTCAATTGATTTAGAAAATAATTCACATCAACCTCTTTTAGGACCAAATGTAATTATTTTTTCATCATTTTCATTCATTTATTTTCTTAAAAAACCACAAAATGATGTTTGTATTCAATGCACTAGAAAACTCAGTACACATTCCATTTGTTTATGTGATATAAAATTCACATCCTTAATGTAGTTAAGACCATATTTTTATTGTAAATTAAAATAAATTTGTATTTGAATATACATTATTCTATTTTAATTTATATTAACAAATGATAACACACCAACAAAATAATGCCTCCAAAAAATAATGCCAAAAACTATTTTTTTTTATTGATCTTAGATAAGAAGTAAAATTAATTTATTCACAATATATAATAACATATTTATAGTGTCTTAGTATTAATATGAGAATTTATGAAATTAATTAAAATAAACATTAGATTTTATACCTTCGAATAAAAATCAATAATTTTATTCACTCTTAAAATGTTTCTTTGGGGTTTTAAAAAAGAATTCTTAGTACTCACACATTGAATAAATGAACCATCCTAGTAAAAGTTGCCAATGGATTTGGTTTTTTTGGAAATTATAACATAAAACATCAATAATATCCATCCAATAAAATTATTATTTATAACTTATATGCATTATTAGGTGTCTTAAAATATACCTGTATATTAATCATATATGGATAATTTGAGAAAACAGATTTAGAATTAAAAATACCAAGGAAATATTCATCATATTTTAATAAGTGATAATTTAACATCATTATATATAGATAGTACACAAGAAATATTTCCAAAACCATACATACATTCCCATTATACTCATCCCTTGTATATTATTAACAATATAGATCAACAATGAGTAACAAATAAATGGTCATGATTGTACAGACATGGATATCCCATGGAAATTTTATTTAATACATGTGATTTTTACGAGTCCATGAATGTTTAAGACACTTGATTCTGAGACCCGGTGTGCCCGGAATAAATTTTTTAACTTTTGTTCAGGAATTTTCAGTAAACGTATGAGTGGATTTTTAAAACTTTTTAACCCATTCTCGGAATTAAAATATGAGAGAAACGTTGAACTCACAACACCAGTATTCGCTTAAGAAGACATTCACTTCGACGGTAGTGAGTTGAGGATAAAATTTAGCTTTTGGGTTTTTGTGTAAAGTAATAAAATAAAGAAATATCACTTTATTTTATTTCTAACCACCACGTGGATGTTGGGTGGTTAAAACCTCCTCTTGGGAATTTTAGGTGGGACCACCACACCTTAACCTCCCATGGGAGGTTATGGTTGTGGGGTCCACCTGAGCATATCCTCCTGGGAGAGGTTATGACGTGGGGACCACATGAGGCATAACCCCCTATTAATGGAAGAGGGTAAAACCTCATAAACTTTCTATTAAATTTGGAAAAACCCCTTGAGCATCACCACCTTAATGTACCCAAATCCCCTTTAAATTTAATTAGATAAATCACTCAAGGATTTATTAGGGGAGATGATTTAATTAATTAATAATCTATTTTGAATGGTTATGCCAACTCCACCCCATTAATTAAATGAGTCAACTCATTTAATTAAATCACTCAATTTGAATTTACGCGAATGAACATAATAGATCATAATCTATTATTTGGATATGATTTCATTTTGGGTGGAGTGGAGAAAATGGAGGAACATGGGAGAAAAATTACAAGAAATCTCCCAACGAAAAATGATTCCAATGAAGAATGATCTTCCTCGACATCTTCCTCATAACCCCTTTCGACGCAGGACATCTTCGACTAATCTTCCCTCCTCATCGTCATCAACGAACCGATGTAGCCCTGGATTTGGAGAGCATGTCGAACATGATGAATGAATAACTCCTTCATTCCCTTTCTGTCACACCGTCAATAAATGATGACCGACAATCAAAAGGTAGGGGGTTTATTACTTGATTATATTATACCTTTTCTTATCTTCTTCATCGGATAGAAAGGGTTAGTTGTAGACATGTTAATGATCAATGACTTATCTTGTTGAGCAAATTGATACCTCCCTAAATGCGGAGGGTGCCAGAAAACCTAACATGGCCTGACATCCCCCATCGTTTTTTCCTTCTTGTGGTGTTCTACGACATGGCGACGTAACAACTAAAAGGTGACGGAATCGAAAACAATAAAGGCCATGTTACCCGCAGCCTCCTTGAACCGCGTCGCCAACACGACATCCTGCACCACCTCCGGCCGAACCTATGCCCATCCCTCGCCCCGCGCGACCTTACCGTGCACCCCATGGTTTACCCACGCCCTGCCCATGCGCCCTGCCGGCCTACCCGTGCCCTTCCCACACCCCGCCGGTCTTCCTACGTGCTGCTCGGCTCCCCGCGACCTGCCCGCGCCCTGCCTGCGCACCCCTCCGTCCATTCCTCACACTGCCCGTGCACCCTGACGTACTTCCCGCAACCCGCACGACCTTCCCACGCCCTGCTCGGTGCCCCATGCGGCATGCCACCACCCCGGCTCCTAGCCGAACTGGCCTAGCGGCGCCGGCCACCTGAGACGGCCCATGGCATCTTTCGCGGAGTCGATGGACGAATTGGCTCAGATTTATGGGACGGGATGCTCGATCCGAACCCTATGTGGTTCTTGCCGAACCGACCCCGTCCTCCGAACCAAGCCAATGATGCGGTGACCATAGGGCCAAACCGGCCATGCAGTCCGCTGGGCCACCGAACCCACCGGGCTGACCACAGCAACGGTCCGGGTCAAACCCAATAGGTCTGACCGGGATGACCCAGACCGGGTAAGCCCAGTCTGGGTGGGGCCGAGTTGGTCCCACCAGGTCGGTCCGGGCCCAGAACCATTACCAACCCTGTTACATTCGTTTGGCCATATCATTGGCATCAGATGTTTGTTTGATGATCCGTCAGTGGCACTGGTATTCTTTTAACGTGACGGTCCATTTGATAATACTCCACTAGAGTTTGGGGTATATGTGAGATTTGGTCCGTTTGCATCGTACCAAAATCCAACTGGGCCCCCGGGACTAAAAGGCTAATAACTCACAAACTAGGCGTCCAATCGACGTGCCTTCTGTTGTGTTGACACCCCTATTACGAGGCATACCTTTGTGATACAACTACATGAGATTTAGTGGGGTTTGATGTATCTACACTTGTAATGAGTAGATGGACCTCCTAGAATAAAGCGTGCTTTGTGGAATCCCTATGGTAGGCTATACTTTGATGACTGTTGTTGGATCATGTGTTGGTTTTACAGTTCTGACTTCTATTCCTGGTTAATGTGTTGGTCGTAAAGAATAGCTAGTCCTGGATCATGTGTTGTTCCGAAAATTCTGACGACTATTCCTGGATCATGTATTGGTCTGACAATTCTGACCTCTGTTCCTGGATCATGTGTTGGTCCGAAAAAATAGCTGGTCATGGATCATGTGTTGGTCCGACAGATCTGACGATTGTTCCTGGATCATGTGTTGGTCTGACAGTTATAAATTATGTTCTTGGATCATGTGTTGGTCTGACAGAATAGATGGTCCAAATCAACTGTTGGTTCGAAAACACTGACAACTATTCCTAGATCATGTATTGGTATGATAGTTTTGACTTTTGTTTCTGGATCATGTGTTGGTCCTACAGAATATCTGGTCCTAGATCATGTGTTGGTCCAACAACTCCAACTTATGTTCCTTAATCCAGTGTATGTCTGATAGTTTTATTTTTTGGTCCGGGATCCTGTGTGGTTCCGATAGCTTAGATAATTCGGTGGCTATATCTGATCATCTCTATCTCTCTACATAATATGTATACATGTGTGTGCTGGGTTAGTGACATCTGTGTTTTCATCATGATTGATATGGGTTACTTGATAACTTAGGTGTATGTATGGGCATATACCTAAGTAATATCTATCCGTTGACTTCTTACTATATAGTTTGACCTTGGTGGATTTTGAGAGACCTTGGTGGTATCGAGGTCCCTACTAAGGATCATTATACTCACCCCTAGAAGGGCTATTCCCACACCTCGTTGTGTTATATGCAGATGACGGACATCGCTGACAGAGGCTTAGACCACCAGGACTGGATGGTACTCAGAGGTGGACCTTACGACGAGTCGGTACATGGAAGATATTGACAAACCTGGATTAATGAGGAGGCTATCTGTAGATACCCTTTCTGTTGGATCCTTGGTGGATGTTACAGGATATGATTTTCACCATTCACATGTTTACCATTCTTCAGTTGTACTTGTTTTCAGTTACCTTGTACTTTATAATTGGGCTTATATTTTCATCCCCTTTACTTTTCAGCACTCCTTCTGTATACAGCTTTACTTTTTGTTTAACTTCCAGCTTAATCTGTTGTGTTTTGTCCTTGTTTATTAATGAAATTACTTCCCAGATTTAGTGATTTATGCATTTGGTGCTAGTCGCCCGCCCCTGGCCTATGGAAGGCGAACTTGGGGTAGTCACGACATGGGCCATGGGGGAAAAGTGGTTAAAAATTGGTATCAGAGGATTCCGTTCTACCGCAGAACATAGGACTCTGATATTTAATTTATCTGAAGTAATTGTGTTAACAGTACTGAGTGTGGTTATCAGTTCAGGGAGTCCAGTGTTGGTGTGATGACCAACGTATCCATACACCAGGACCCTGAATTCTAATTTCCGACTCAATGCATAAAAACACTGATTGTGTGTGTGTTTTCAACAGTTTTCTTTGTGATATCTTTATTCAGCTCACCAGGTATAACTTATTGACCATGTCCTACATATTCTTTATAAGGATGTCCTTTCATAGGCTGCCAGCTTGGATTTCTTAGAGTATACATGATGACGGCCCACCGAGTGATGATGCTCCGGTTCAAGGCCCTCTTATTATTTTCTCAGCTTCAGATGGTGTACCAGCAACACCACCACCCGTTGGGAAGAAGATGCCACTAACTGCACTGGTAGACAGTGCACACCTACTGAGTGTGTTTCATAAGATAAAATGGAAGAGGCCTCTGAGGTTTTTAGGTGAGACAAATTCTATGGAAGTAGAGGACTGGATGGAGGCGATTACTAGAGTTTTCCACCTAGTTGAGACACTAGTAGAGAAGATGGTGATCTTAGCTACTAGTCTATTTCATTGAGTGACCTTGAGGATGGGCTATATAGTAATGAGGCTTCGGTATGTGGACAGATGCCTGAGATGGTACCTTCAGGTAGTGTTCCATATGTATCACTTCCCATTGGTTAGTAGTTACGACCAGCAGTACATGTAGAAGAAAATTATAGGCTTAGTGCCTTACATGTGTTTAACAATTAGATAGCCCTCAGAATCCGACGCGATCCTGACTCACAGGCGACTGAGGACTATCTTGATGTGGTGGTTGAGAGATTTCTAGAGCTTATAGAGATTCAGCAGGACAACATGTCAGTAGTTGAGTATTCATCGAGGCAAATCGATCCTTCCTGGTACTCAATATATGTGATACGATCAGTGCGTTATAGAACTAACTTCTAAGATATATGTGTTTAAAGGACATCTGATCCATCATTATTTCTCTATGCATTAGTATATATGTTAAGGTGCTAGAGGGAACATTTGTGAATGAATGTTCTTTGGCTAAGGGGATATAACCAGTGAATGATAGCAGTGGGAAAGCAGGAAATTGGCACCATTCTCAGAGACCTGGGCATGTAAAATGTGTTACGGAATGATGAATCTAAAGGGTAGTAGATATGGAAACAAATCTAGGAGAGCAGCATGTGGTGGTGTAATTTCTGACATGTTACAACAACCCCCTTTTTGTGGACCCCTCCAGGCTCAGGGAGCTGGAGGACAGGAGAAGAGAGTTGTTGCATGTGTTCAAGGAATGCATCCCAAGGTCACTAGGAATGATTCGAGTTATGGTCTATGTCTACTAATTGTTGTCATATCAATATACATAGGTACTAATCATTCCTTTTTTTCAAGAATCTTGTACCAGACCTAGAGTATCCGGATAAACTGTAGGCTTGACCCTCCCATCTTGAGATACCTTTGGGAGGAGACTCGATAATCACAATTACGACAATGGTGTGATCTGACCATTGAGGTGAGAGATTCAGTTGGAACCTCATAGTGGAAGCAATGAGGCCTTACGACGTTAGTTTGCGTATGACTGGACATCCACATTTCACACTCAAATTGACAATATTAGGAGAAAAGGATTAGTTTTGACTTCAACATTGGAATGATTATTTCCCTGGTCGGCATAAAATAGAATCCCATTCATCATAGGATAAACTCATGCGTTGAAATTTTGAGTTTTCAGCAGTAGGGATAGTGTTCGGGGACATCCTTTCAAAAGATGTTTCTAGGTTTACCCACACAGGGGGAGTGACATATGCTTTGGATGGATACTACCATAGCTTCATTCCAGACTTCTCCAGAGTTTTAGCAACACTATTATCCTTGAAAAAGAAGGTTCAACCCTTCATGTGGTCGGAGAGATGCCAACAGAGCTTTCAAAAGCTGAGGCAGAGGCTGACTAATTCCCCCATCATGAGGCTTCCAGATGAAGGCATAAGGTACGTAGTCTACTGTGACCCATAAGGGACCATACTCAGGTGTGTTCTGATGTAGGAGTGGGCAGTGATGCCATATGGTTCTTGATAGCTGAGATAGAATGATAAGAACTATACTACCCATGACCTGAAATTAGCAGCAATGGTCTTCTCCATAAAGTTGTCGCGACACAATCTGATGGGTGAACGTTTCACCATGTACTCTGATCACAAGTGTCTTGGGTATATCTTCTGTTAGAAGGTATTAAACATGACACAACGACATTGAATTGAGTTCCTCCAAGACTATGTCTTCATGATTGTCTATAAACATGGAAAGGGGAAAGTAGTTGTGGATGCGCTCAGTAGGAGATCTGGTATATAGCTTCTTGAAGAGGTGATAGAGTAACATTCTTCATTACAGATATCCATTGTTGATATAGATGGAGCAGCCTTACTTCAGTCTCCTAGATTCACTCCTCCACTTCTTCGGCGATTCATAAAGGCACATCAAGGGGACACTGACTGCGAGACACGACGTGCTCAAATATCCACAGGGTAGGCACCTAATGGAATTTGTTGATGGTGGGGAGCATGTCATCCTCTTCAGAGGATGTACCTTGGTACCAGTGCCACCTAAAGAAGATGTGTTGAGTGATTTCCACAAATCCCCACTAATGGTACGTCTAGAAGTGGAAAATATGTTCAAGGACCTTAGAAGATAGTACAGGGGTCCATAAATGAAGAAAGTGGTAGCAGAGTTTGTCTCTTGATGCCTCACTTGTCAATAAGTTAAGGTGGAGCATCGGGTACCTGTAGTCTTGGTCTAGCCTTTAGAGGTCCCAGAGTGGATGTGGGATGAGATATCCATGGACATAGTGATGGGTCTTCCAAAAAAAATCTATTGGACATGACTCGATTTGGGTGATCATTGACTGACTCACCATGTTGGCCCACTTCCTACCGATCAGAGACCAGGGCCCATATGAGAGCATGGGACGCCTATATGTGTAGGATATGGTGAGACTACATAGATTACCATCTTATATTTTATTCGATCATGACTCACGGTTTACTTCCTTGCTATGGAAGGGGTTGTAGGAGGATTTTGGGATATAGCATCTCTTGAGAACTGCCATCCATCCTTGGACATATGGTCAGACTAAGCGGACCATTCAGAACCTCCAAGACATGCGATGTGATTGTGTCCTCGACTTCAGTCACAGCTAGGAGGATCAATTACCTTTTCTGGAGTTTTCCCACAACAGCATCTATAACTCCACCATTGGGATGACACATTTTGAATACTTGTATTGTCGACTTTGCAGATCACCACTGTGCTAGACAGACCCAGGGGAGTCAGCAATAGTGAGACTAGAGATGGTATGGGCTACCACAGAGAAGGTGCAGATCATCCAGAAGTGGATGAAGACTGCACAGAGTAGGCAGAAGTCATATACCGATAGGAGATGGATACCTATGGAGTTCGAGGATGGCGACTATGTCTTCCTACGGATCTCATCTCAGTGACGTCTACAGAGATTTGGTCGAGGTGGAAAGTTATCTCTAAGGTTCATCAGACTATTCCTGGTCCTCAGAAGATTTGGCGAGTTGGCATACTGCTAAGAATTTCCACCTCAGTTTCACATGTTTCACGACATCTTCCATGAATCTCAGCTAAGGAGATATGTGCATGAATCTTCTCACATCATTGACCATGGTGAGCTGGACATCGATGACGGGGCGACTTTCACGGAGGGTGCAGTGGAGGTTGAGGATCTATAGGAGCAGGTCCTACGGGGATGACCGATACCTCTAGTGCGCATTTGCTGGCAGAAAAACAACATCCATAAGAGAAAATGGGAGCGGGAGGCTCAAATGCATGCTCAATACCCCCATTTGTTCGCTTAGTTTGAGTTTTAGCTTACGAGGACATAAAGCCCAGAGGTGGGGAGAATGTAAAGACCCGTAATTCTTGTGATTTTTTTTAATACATGAGATTTTTACAAGTCCTTGAAAGCTTACGATGCTTGATTCCGAGGACTGGTATTCCTAGAATCAATTTTTGATGTTTTGTTAGGGTATTTTAGTAAACGTATGAGAGGGTTTTTATAACATTTTAACCAGTGCTTGAAATTAATATACGAGAGAAATGTTGAACTTGAAGTGCCGGTATTTTCTGCAGAAGACTTTCACTTCGATGATAGTGAGTCGATGATAAAAGTTAGTTTTTGGGTTTTCGTGTGAAGTAATAAAATATAGTATGCTCACATTATTTTATTGTTAACTGCCATGTGCAGGATGGGTGGATAAAACCTCTTATTCAGATTTGGAGGTGGGACCAACACACCTTAACCTACCTTGGGTTGTTACGGTGGTAGGGACCACCCGAGCATAACCTCTCATGAGAGGTTATGATGTGCAGACCACACGAGGCTTAACCCCTATTAATGGGGGATGTTAAAACCACTTCATCACTCCATTAAATGGGTTTAAAACCCTTGACTATTACCACCTTATTGAAGCCAACTCCCCTATAAATTTAATTAGTACCACCTTTCAAGAATTATTTAATGGAGATGTGTTAATTAATTAATTCTCTCTTTTGAATTGTTATGCCATCATGACCCCATTAATTTAATGAGTCAACTCATTTAATTAAATCAGACAATTTGAAATTACTCCAATGAAAAAAATAGATCATAATCTATTATTTGGCTAAGATTTAATTTTGGGTGGAGTGGAGAGAAAGGAGAAACTATGGAGAAATATTGGGTGAAGGCTCCCAATGAAGAACGCATCCAATGAAGAAAAATATTCCTCAACTTCTTCCTTGGAAACCCCCTTCGACGCCGGATGTCTTCAACCAATATTCCCTCCTCATCGTCGTCAATGAACCAATGCAGCCCGAGATTTGGAGAGTATTACAAACATGATGAACGACGAACACCTTCATTCCCTTTCTACAACACCGTCAACAAACGATGACCGACAATCAAAAAGTAGGGGTTTATTACATGAATATGTTATAACTTTTCTTATCATCTACATCATATAGAAAGGGATTTTTCTGGACTTGTTAAGGATCATCTACTTATCCAAATGAGCTAATTGATGCCTCCCTAAACATGGAGGGTGTGGGAAAAACTAACATTGCCCAACATCCTCTGTCAATTTTCTTTGTGTGGCATTATATGGCATGGCAATATAACAACAATGAGGTGAGAAAAATGAAAAAAAAAGATGTGCTTCTCGTGGCCTCTGTGAACAACGCCTCCCTCGTGGCATCCCTCACCACCTACGGCAAAGCCCGCACGCTGTCTGTGCCTAGCGCCACCTGCCCGCGTGCCCCTCTTCCTACCCGTGCCCTGCCAGTGCACTACCAGGCACACCACACCCTTCACACAAACTGCACTTGCCCTGCGGCCTATCCGCAACGTACCAGCATGCCCAGCCGGCCTATCCACATAATGGTGGTGAACCATGACGGCATGCTAGTGCCCCGTGCGGCATGCCCATGCCCTTCTCTGCACCACCCGCACCATGCACGTGCCCCAGCTCTCGGCCGAACTGGCTGAGCTACGCTGGTAACCCGAGCCGGTCCACGACGTCTTTCGCTGTGTCACTAGACAAACTAGCTCAGCTTTCCAGGCAAAGCATCCCGAGTCGCGCCTTACGTGGTGCTAGACAAACCGACCCCTACCTCTTAGCTGATCCACCTACGTGGAGACATTCGGACTGAACCGCTTGTGCAGTCCGTTGGGCCGGGACTAGCAGATCATGCCAATTCTAGCAGGTTGTCCCACATAATGGGCCAGGTCAGACCCAGTGGTTATGACCGGGTCGACCGATACTGGGTCGGCCCAGTCTGGTTTGGACCGAGTTGGTCTCACCGTGTCGGACCGGGCCCAGGGCCATTACCAACCCTATTAATATCTTTTGGCCATATCTTTGGCACTGGGCGTTCGTTTGACGAACCATCATCGGCGATAGTATTCTTGAAATGTTGTGGTCTGTTTGAGAATAACCAACTGGAGTTCAGGTTATATTAGACATACGGTCATGTTGGATCCTACACGAATCCAACCGGGCCCCTTGGACTAAAAGGCTAATAAATAACAGATCGGGCGTCCGATCAACGTGTCGTCTGTTGCATTGATACCCATATGAAGAGGAGGAAAATTACATGGGAATTCATGGAATTTGTTATATCGACCATTTTCATGAGGATAAAACCCTTCCGGAATCAAGCATGCATTGTGGAAACGAGGTGGATGGCTATACTTTGTCAATTGTTACAAGATCATGTGTTGTTATGACAGTTATGACTTCTATTCTTAGATAATTTGTCTTTCCAACAGAATAGCTAGTACTAGATCATCTGTTTTTCCAATAGCTCTGACGACTATTCTAGGATCCTGTGTTGGTCCGACTGTTCTGACTTTTGTTTCTCGATTATGTGTTGGTCCGACAGAATAGTTGTTCCTCGATCATGTGTTGGTCCGACAGCTCTGAAGAATGTTCTTGGATCATGTGTTGGTCCCATTGTTCTGACTTCTATTCTTGGATCATGTGTTGGTCTGACAGAATAGTTGTTCATGGATCATTGGTTTGTACGATAGCTCTGAAAATTGTTCATGGTTCATGTGTTGGTCTGACAAATTTGACTTCTATTCTTGGATCATGTGTTGGTCTGATAGAATAGCTGGTCTATATCATGTGATGGTCATATAGGTTCATTATCTATTCCTAGATATAGTGTGGGTCCGACAGTAATAACTGCTAGTCCTAGATCCTATGTGGGTCCGACGGCTTAGATGATTCAGTGGCGATATATGATCATCTCTATATCTCAACATAAGATGTATACCTGTGTGAGATGATTCAGTGACATTAGTGTTTTCCTCGTGATTGAGATGGGTTACATGATAACTTATTTCTATGTATAGGCATATACCGAAGTAATAGCTATCTGTTGATTTCATACTCCATTGTTTGTCTTGGTGGATTCTAAGACACCTTAGTGGTCTCGGGGTCCCTACTGAGTATCATTATACTCTCCCCTTCATGGGTTGTTCCCGAACCTCATTGTGTTGGATACATATGATGGAAAACGCTGACGGAGGCTGAGAGCACCAGGACAGGACAGTACTCGGAGGTGGACCTTATGTCGAGTAGGTACACGAAGGAGGACCTTGTGTCGAGTCAGTACACAGAGGAGACTGATGGATGTGGAGTGCTGATGGGGATATCTATAACTACCCTTCAGGTAAGATCCATGGTGGACATTCCATGAGCTTGTTTTCACCTTTTAGTTGTTTACCTTTCGTCAGTTGTACTTGTTTTCATTTTCTTGTACTTTACAGTTGGGCTAGTATTTCTGCCTCATTTACATTTCATCACTCCTTCTGTATAGAGATTTACATACTGTTTTCCTTCTAGGTTACTCTATTTTTTGTGTTTCTAGTTCATAAAGGAAATGCCTTCCCAGTTTTAGGTATTTACACATTTGGTGCTAGTCGTGATCCCATGGCATATGGATGGCGGGCTTGGGGTAGTCACGACACGGGCCCTGGGGAATGGGTCATGACAATGATACGGTTGAAATGCCTACAATGTGAGTCTCATAAATATCATTATTTTATTATTCACCCTAAAAGGAATCAATGAATATTATAAATGTGAATACAAATATAATAATTATATATAATTAATATAATTATCTTTCACTGTAGATTTGTAATATCATAATTATAATTAAATATTATAAAAGAATCCATTTTTTAGTAATTGATCATATAAATACTCAACACTTAGTTGATTATATCATATCTCCATTATTCATTGGTTAATTGAATGATAGTCAATAAATATTCACAAAATATAATTAATAAATATAGAAAATAAAAGAGCGGATCCCATAGTGAATTTTTTTTAATAAATATACTATCAGAGAAAAAATGAAGATCGATCATTTACATTAAAATTTAAAATAATTTTCATGAAAAGTTTCAATGGAGATATATTTCCAAAACAAATACTCTTGACAACCAATTATTATATAATATATAATTATCTATGAAAAAAATACATAAATTATCATATATATATATATATTATCTAATCCGTGTTAATAATAAATATATTTATTTACGTTTGTTGAATGTATCAATCCATTTTAATTTTTTCCTATATAAAAAATATATTAAAAATGATTTTTACTTTGTTCTCCCTCAGATAGTTATGTCTGAAGGTCATACACTAGATGTGTAAATATATAAAAAAAACTCACCAAATAGAACTGTTTTTACTAGGTTTACAGAATATTTAATATCTAACTGGTTTTTTATAAACTAATAAATAAAAATTAATACAATTGTCTCACAATTGAGTGTATCATTGTAAATATAGTATATTTTTTCTTATCACATAAATAAAAAACAGAAATGTTGTACCCTATATCATATATAAATGAACATTAAATTCATCATAATGATTATCCACATCCTCTTATTACTCGTCATTTTATTTTCATATTAATTGTGTGAAAATATTTAATTCTTTGAGATTATTTCCGACTCATTAGTTATTAATAGATTCTCTAATTTTCATTGATAACTTGGTTCTTACTATCAATTGAGCCTCTTTTCTACACATCTTGAGATTTTTTCAATGATTATGATATTTTCAAGACATTAAATTAAATCCTAAAAATTATTTAAACCATTACCCCCTATTAGATATTCTAAAACTCTCTATAAAGTCACAATACATATTTTTATCCCATCCAAAATCCTCTATGGTAATTGAAATTTTAGTTAATCAAAATCTATATATATTAACAACATTAAGTTGAGACCAATTGTAATATGGTGTAATGAAAAACATTTTTACATCCATATATAAATCATATATTTTCTATTATTCCTCAAACATTTCAACACATGTTTTAATACGTTAATATCACAAAAAAAATACACTATGGAATAATTTTAATCATCGTGGTGAAATAAAAAAATTATGGAATTAAATATTGTTTTAAACTAAAACCCTTTGATGAATACATTTTCACTCTTATATTATGAAAAATAACCATCAAAAAATCATGGGTTGTTATTATAATATGAACATATAACTAGAATGACTAGATATTTTGAGACCCAAAAATACATAAACCATATTAGGAAAATAAACGAGTAATTCATTCTTATAAATGATTGACTATTATTTTCAAAATCAAAAAATTTAATCCAAAAATGATATGGAATATCTTAGTTACCTATGAAACAATAATAAAACATTCTATATCATTCAAAAATACAATAATATTACAACAAAATACATATAAAATTGTATTCTAATTTTTTCTATCCTAGACAAAATTTCGTCAAATTTATCCTAACATCTTGTATCATCAAAACATGAATTTTTTATGATATTATTGAGAAATATATTTAAAACATTGTAAAAAAATCCATATTAAGAATAATATAGGGGGATTATTATTTTTAAAACCACACAGGTTGTTTTGTCAATAAAACCCATCTAAAATGAATAATCTACCATATACAAACACTTTTTGTGTATTGAACCAAGTCTATAAGAATAATAAATATATTTTACACAATAATATAAAATTAATTGACCCTAAAAAATGGCTCATAAAGATTATTATAAAAAATAGTTTAATTAAAATATTATCTATAAACTACATCACAAACCTTATGATCCAAACTAATTTTTTAATCCCATAATGTCAATATTTATAAAATATATTTCCCCTAATACAATTTTTATGACCAAAATCAAAATAAACTATACTATAATGTCTAATATCAAATTTATAAAAATCCATTTTGAGAGAATCATCTAATTATCTCCCCATCATATTGTCTTCCTGATATATTAATTATTTTATTGTTTTCATTAGAATTTTATAATTCTACCACATTATCTATGAACCTAAAGAAATATACTTAAGTGTTGTCAAAGTTATTAAAATAATGAAACCAATCAACACTAAATAGAAACTGTACCTTTAAATAAATCACACGAGTAAGGTAAAACCAATTTCTGAAATATTTAGCATTTGATAATGTATCATTGGAAATATATTACCCCAATAATAGTTGGGTAGCCATGGCCCTTTCCAAACCCTCATATAGATTGAGATGTCTGATAGATAATAGGAATGTATTGTTTTTTAAAACAGTACATGAATAGTTACTTCATTATGATATTTATAAGATGGTATTGAGTAAAATGATAATATAACATATCCATATTTTATTCAATGATCTCCTTGAAAATGTGATACATTATCTCAATGTTATTTATTCTTTATTTATGAATTGAGATTTTATATGATTTATAATACTGAATTTTTCTCATTTATATATAATAGGATATAATAGGTAACTCCCCAACCCCAAAATACCAAAGCGGGTGCATTATTTTAATACATTGGCATGATTACATTAAATTTTGTCTTGGAGGACCAATCAGTTTATCAGGTTTGGAAAATAGATTAAATACAAGTAATTTACATTACAATCTCTAACATATAATATGAAATAGATAATCCTTTGATAACTCCATTATTGCACTACATTGACACTTCATATCAATCATAATACGCATTGTAGATGAATGGAAAAATTAAACATACGAAAGGGGTGATCTATGATGCTTAGTAATGGTAAATAATTTAGTTAATGCTATAAAAATTTATGGAATGATGTATAATAAAAACCAAATCATTTTAAATCTAAACATTAACATTATATGGAAAAAAAGAATTCAAAATTACCATATAAAAATACACATGGATATTATACATATCTAATATTCAAATATAATAACAGATTTAATAATTATGTAATGAATAATGTATGATATAATAACAACTATGTCAAGGACTTTTGGTAGGTCCATTCACAAATAATTTGTGCAGGACTTATGCCAAGACAATAATATTTCTCATGAGATGTATCGATTCATCGAGGGGCTATAGTGGGAATTGCCAGTCACATACTAATTCCAAGTCATTCCTCATATGTAATGGGTGAAACATAACATAAACATTCATATGAAAACAATCATACGAAATTTCAATACTATAGTTTTAAATCAGAAATGTTTTAAAAAATAGCACATACATAGAAAAAAAATTGATGACTCATTCCATATGATATGGACGGTTGTATAATATATCATCCTCAATCATAAATAATATCCAGTAAAGGATATTGACATAGTTGAAAATGACCAGTAAAACTCCTAGAGGGAAATATCCCCTTTCATGAAATAATTTCAATGTCACATATTTTATAAAGGAATACATTTAAAAAATATTTTTGAATCAAAGTTCCCCATACCACATTGAAACATTTTAAATTAATTTACATTTTAAAACTATATTTCCTATATAAATAAATCCTTAAAATCATTTTAAAAATATGGGCATTAAATTAATAGATTTAGAAAAATAAATCTTTAAATAATTTAAAATGATGATCTCGTATAATAATCCATTCCATAAAATGATAAAATAATCCTTTTGAAAACTTTTTTATGAATCATGGTCCTAGATGATAAATATTTTCGAGTAAATACATACACATAAAAAATTTTGGATAATAATGTGATTGAATAATTAACCCTTACCTTGTAATTTCATTTGGTCAATGGTATGTTTAACATACAATATAATGATCATAGTAGGTTATTAAATTATTCCAAACCATATTCAAATTTATGTTATCATAAATGATTCATTTATGACTTTATACAACCCATTTTATAATTATTTCTATGTTAATGTAACACTTCGGGTCATAATTACATTCTTTATCTTAAGTGTTTTAACTTTTTATTCATGTTTGTATAACTTATATCATGATTTAATTACTTATAAAATATAAAAAATTATTTATATATCATATATATTCAAAATTAAAATATGTATAATTGATTGATATGTGATATGGAATACACTATTTATTGGGACGATATGATGTACATACGCCTAAACTATGTTTCTGTTTTCATATCATATTGATTATATGCATGTAAGTGAGATATATTTAAATACAAACACATATATATTTATTCATTTTATAATTATTATTTCATATATTACATACCTATTAAATAAATTTTTTATAACCATCGGTGAATGGTGAACGTGGAAACAAATCTCACGCGTCATGGAGATGGTATGCTGAACGTATGCAGGAGCGACAATATCATTTCTTTAATGATAAAATGGTATGGAATTGGATTTTATATTAATTATTCTGAAACCATATTATGTTATATTTTCTATTTACATCAATTATACTCATTATTATACCCATCTAAATAATGAAGTGTCGAATAAAAAACTACACCATGACGTGGGGGCTATGAGCCATACATACACACGTATGGCGACTTTATAATTCATAGGATTGATAGAATAAATAATATTGTTGTACAATATTTATAATAATGCATCAGTATGTATAGGTAGCTGTAGTTATTATTTTATTTTGGAAACATCAATGAAATAGGAATTGGATGAAAAAAATAACATTGAGAGAGGTGATAATATAATTACATCTTTTTCGGGTGGTTCTTTTTGATATGCACAAAATGATATCCTTAAGTTATAATTATGATCAATGTATGGCCCCTACGATGCAGTGAGGGTAATTGGGAGGAGATTTTGGAATTGTTTAGTAAAACAAAATTTCTTTGGGGGTGTGAATTTAAAAGAAGGGGATGATTCCTTTTATAAGAGAGGTTAGGGGATCATTAAGAAAAGCTTGAAAATTTATTTATTATAAAATTATTTTCGGTTTATAATTGCTCAAAATGGATTTATCTAGATGATAAGGTGGGGATGGTTCTAAATTCCCTAAACCAATAGGTTTTAGACATGTTTTCTTCACCATATTAACCTAATAATTAAGATCTAACTCTTAGTTATGTACTATAACTTTTATCGTGTCTTCTTGTATTTTTATAATACATGGTTAATATAGTTACTATAAAATGACAAGAGAACCAAATGATGTTTATTAATGAAATATCTAAGCATATTTAATTAATTTTACCAATTTTTAGATTATTATGAATATAATATTATTTAATATTATAGTATTTGTTTTAAAAACAAATTTATTTCAATTTTGACACAATTTAGTTTTTTTGTTAAATTCATGACAACATGATTACACCGTACAAAAAAACATTTAATCAAATATACATGCCATGTTCTCCTAGATAATTCATTTATTTCATCAAAAGTTTCAATTTTCTGTAATCATTATAATATACTTAATTGAAACATTCATTAACTAGGAAATTAACAAATAAACATTATGTCACAAATAAATATTATTATTTAATGTCTAAAAACTATAAATATAATACTATGATGTAGGAAATAAAATTTGATTTTTAATTTATATTTATAATATAATTTATCTTCTCTTACCAATATATTAAAAGTGGTTTTCTAATTTAAATTTGATTTTATCATTCTCAACTATTATTTCAATAAAATATAATAAATGAATTAATTTAACCCAAATTAGTAAAAAAGGATAATAGTTTTTTCAAAGGGTTTATTTTAGTATAAAAATGATTATCCAATAGAATTACGATATATTTTTGGGTAATTATATATTATTATAATTATATTTTTACCTTTAATTACCCTATTTAATTTTAACCGTGGAAAATAAAATTCAAAAGGATCTATTCACAAAAAATTATTTTCACCCAAATGTGTATTTATTTTTTTAGTATTATTACTACATGAATTTTTAAAATGATTTAATTGAAATCATGGAATTATACTGAATTATATTAAAATAAATGATATTGAAAACACATAAAAACATAATGAGAATAAATTTTATTTTTTATATTCCATGAACCAATATTTTTCCCTCTCGAGCCACAAGGACTCTAAGAAATCAATGTAGGGGGTTAGACGGTAACATCCTGGTATAACATAACATTTTAATCGATCCAAATCAATACTACCCCAAATGGCATTACTGATCACCATGAGTTGTAACGTAGTTCTTGGATGTCCAGAGATCTCATTGGGAATAGATTCTACTATAATAACAATAATCATACAACGAAAGTGTAGTGAAATTCCATAAAACCTTCTCATGAGGAAGAGAATCCTTGTATACCAAATAAAAATATAAAATACCATTATAAAATATAAAATAATAATGAATAAACACGAATCCAATAGTATATTACTTGGTTAAATATAGTAGAAATATATATAACCAAAAGAGATAATATAAATAAAATAGTACATAATGAAAAATATAACACCCTAAAAATAGGATCCCTAAATACTCTAGTACAATCACTAGTGACCCATTTTAAATCACCAAATCCAAAAAAAATCATACAAGAGACAACCCAATAATTGAGGAATAGAATTAGAACTGGAAACCTGAAAGAGAAATAAGAAATTGTTTACACACACGCACATTAGATCATAAACAGGGTTGAGATAAACATGTGAAAATAGATCTAATCAAGAAGTATATACATTTTATATAACTATTAGTTACATACCATTTTATATTGAACATAATTTAAAAACCACGTTTCCACATCTGTACTTAAACGTCACAAGTAGCAATTTAATTTTTTTAACAAACTAATTTATTTTATAAAACAATACATGCGTTGAAGTGTACCTTGTTCAAAATATTTAAAACCATATAAATATGTCATTTAAAAAATATAAAATGAGACGATGTTCATTATTCATCTATCTTTCATGAATCAATTTATAAAAAAATATTTTAATAAAACACAACACTGTTAATTTTAAATGGAAACATTTTGAAACATTTAAAAATTAATTTTGAATGTTAATTTCTATCATAAAATAAAGAAATACAAACATATCAAACACTCTGATATTAGATATACATAGAAAAATATACTCAACTAGATTTCAATTCCACACAATAAAGAACTTGGGGATTCAATGTATGTTTATTTTAGGATTCTGTAAAACATCCTTAGAAGGGCCTTAGTATAAACTGAAACTCTTTTTGATTCTTTTAACTATATCTATACTATAAAAATTATCTTAAGTCCCATACAGAACAACATGTATATCCTAGTAGTACATCGAAACTTGCCAAATCATATAACCATCGCATGAGCATGGAGCTACATTGGGAAGATAATAAAATTTAGGAGTACTTATATTCCATGCGAAGTGACCCAATAGTAAGATAAAAATACATTCTAGTTGTTTTAAATTACCTAGTAGAAAACATATTCCCTTAGGACTCCCATGACATATATAATAGAGTTGATAAATCAATCAATCATGCATAACATGTATAGTGAATTTTAAATAAACATCTTCTCACCTCTTAGTCCCTCAAAAGAAACAAACCCTTTTCATATTAAAACATTATAATCAGTTGGTTATAAATAAAATTAAAACAAACCCTAAGGAGACACGACCTATAGTGTCCATAATATTGATATAAGGCTCAGTTGAGGTCCTCATATAATTTAGAAATATTATTCTTTTAAAGCATCAATTGAGCTTGCAAAAATATTTTCAGGACACTTTATAATTTCAAAAAATTTAAAATATAAATTTAATAAATGCTTTGACATGAACTTTTTTATTCCACACATTGAATTTTTATTGAAACACAATATTTTTCCGCAAATTTAGTTTTAAACATCTTAAAACACCAGAGATACCCTATTGTCACAAAACAATTATGTATATGGCTAACTCATTTTTTTTATAAAATAGAACATTAATACACCCAACATCCTCTTTATAATTGTACACTACTATAATAATTATATTCTAAAATGTTTCTACACTATTAAAAGAGTCACACTGATATAGAAAAAAATCAATTGTCTTATTATTTTTTCTAAATATTCCCCAACATAATGCACCTAAAATTAATCAATTATATGATTAAAAAAATATCATAATTAATGATTTCAAATTAATGCAATTATATTATATTTTATATTATAATGTTAAATTTATTTTAGGATACATTTCTAATATTTTTCTAGAATAGTTCACTTCATGATGAAGTGGAAAAATTATATTTTTTTAAAAAAATTAACATTTATGACATTACAATGAAATAAGAATAACATTAAATTTTATCAAACAATATTCCCGATGATATAAATATTTAATAAGGAAATTAAATTATATAATAATATAATTTTGAACATATAAATCTATGATTTACATGTTGGAAATCTATGTTATTTTTTATTATAAAAAAATATATTATTCATATCTATTAATAATACATACACATGTTTAATATTAGTTAATATTATTTTCATGTAATATTATGACACTTTTTTTAACACATTCGAATAAATTACATTATAATCAACATTATTTGTTTCTTTTTGTAAAATTATTTTTGTTCTTAAAAGAATCATTTTCTAAATGGGTTTCTATAATTTTTCCACATTTATAATAATATTATTTTCCACCAAATTCAAATAATTTTTATTTTAAATTTGATTCTATTTTTTTAAACTCATTAATTAAAATTTTATAATATCTTCATCTTAATTTTTTATCACAATAAATTATGAAATCATTATTAATTTGATACCATGATTAGAGTTCAGATTAATTTATTATGGGTGAGGTTAAACAAATAGATACAAAAACAATATCTCCATCTTTTATAAATTATTTTATAATGATATTTAGGACCTGTATAATATAATGGTTTAATTTATTTCCATTTGGTTACAATTTCACAATAATGGACTTCATGTTGTTTAAAATGATTATGTAATTCAATGTGTGTCCCTCCCCTCAGTTGTAAAAGGGAAAATATTCTCATCCCTTATTCACAAATATTAATCTCAATATCTTGGTCAGTAAAAAGATAATATAATTTTTTCATAAATTTTTTTCTTCATATCTTCTCCCAAGACAATATTATGAATGAATATGGTGTTATCCTAAGTAGGTCTCTCATATAAGTGGTAATATTCATTAACAAATATTTCAAATTAATATCTTTTTAAACATCCACTAAAAATGTTAAAATAAAACAAAAAAATTAGTCATGTTTCATCATTATACAAAGATTTTATTCTATTTACATGAAAATAATTTGTAAACTCATTTTTATCATATGTAGAATAAAGACATCCATTATCCATACATACAATCAATCATCTCAATAATACCATGTTATTTGTTTTTTTCTCCATTTTACATTGATTGTGATAAATATAGAACTAATGAATATATATGAAATTTAATAGATTAATATTATTAAATAGATATAATATTTCATCTCCTTTATTACTCTTCCACCCATTAAAAATGATATTATCACTCGTGTGACCATGTAGACTTCCAGTTCAACAATGTAATGTGGTTAAATTTTAATGTAAGAAGATAATGAATGATTATAAATATTTATATAATGAATATACATATATATAATATTTATATCATGATGAAAAACTTTTATATTATTCATTCATGATCACAATTAATGGACCATAACTTCTTTACCAAAACATACCTAAAAACATAGTTAATAAATTAAATTATTATTATAATGATTGATTTCATATGAATGGGTAAAAAATTTTAATAATAAAAACTATAATGTTATTATAAGTTTGAATATGATTCTATAATATATTTATAATAATTTATTATTTATTATACAGGATGTTAACAACACTAATGAAGATTGTCAAACTTGAAGGATGGGTTCATTGCATAATCTCATCCATATTTGAATATTTTCATATTAATATATTATATGTGGGAATTATATGATACTTCTATTGTAAAACCCATATATTTTATTCCAAAATTGTGAAGTTTGAAAATTATATGTTTTCATTTCATTTTAATATCTATATATACATTGAATTCTTAAATAATATATCGAGGAATACTGAAATTTTTGTTATCTTTAGTCAGGAATATTTTTCTCCCATGTACATATTTATTAAGAAATAGTTTAAATAATAATTTAACTATACTCCAATGATTTTTTAAATTCAATTTTACACATGTTTTACTTCTATTAAATGTTTTACATCTAATATTTTTATCATCTTCTTTCTGATAATCTCTTAACCAATGGTGTCACCAAAATGTCTTTCTATTTTATAAAACTTTTTTGATTTTTCCCACCACCATGAAATCTCATTTTGTTTAATATTACATTAACTACTTACATGGTTATTCATAGAGAAATATATTTACATAATATTATTGATATTTATTTATTTTAGTTAGGTCATTTAAAAACAAAATATATATTTTTCTCAAGAAATAATACAAAGAACATTTAAAAAAAATTCATCTATGTTAATATCTATTGAAGAATAGTATTCATTACTAATATTATACAATAAAGATAAAATTCCAATATTAATCTATATGTATTATATATATATTATTTAATTTATTTACTTTATAAAATATTAACATTTTATAAGGTATTTCTTAGTATGAATGTCTATATTGAATATATATATAATTTTAAAATATTTAATTCATATGAGGTATGAATTAAGGTTATTATGTGATTGGACATTCTTTTTATATTGCAAAATCCATTATTATGTCCCATGAGACAAACGTTATAGGGTACTTGGCATACTTGTAACATATTTATGTATGTTTTCTTTGAACAAGAACTTATAAGATAGATTATGATGTCTAAATTTATACATTCTTCAAATAAAAAATAGTTTTTCTAATCTGTATTATTATTTATGGGGTTATCTATTCCATATATATAGTCCCCTTGTATCATATTACATATGATTTATATTTTATAATTTCTATAACATCAATTTTATCAATTCTTTATTAATCATATGATATATAATATTGTATTATTTTTGTTGTGTTATTCCGAGATTAACTTTTTTTTAATTTTTTCTTTTCCCCATCTTAAAAAGAAGGCATTTATGAAGAATTTTAGTGATATAAAAAGGTAATTTAAATGTTTTCACAAAAATATTAAAATTAATTATGTACTTTCCTATATAATATGAGAATCATGTACCTATCCATTATCTAATTACAATAAAACTATTCGTTATACTGTGGTGTTAACCCTTGTATCTAGTTCTAATATTGTAAACCACTATATCTATGTTATTAGATTCCTAGAGATAAATTTAGTATAGAATTTATTTTAGTAAAATCATTAGAGGCTCGATTAAGGGAATCATTAATCAATGAACATAACTTTATGATAGATTCAAAGGATAATTCTATATGTTAGATAATATCCTAATGTTTTTTAATGTATATATTATTTCGTTTTCCTAGAATATAAATCTATGGTTTTATACTATTATGTTTATGTGGACATAAAATAGATTTTCTTAGGTTTAAAAACATTGAAATGAGGGGATTTAGTTTCTATTGATCATCACTAGTGAGTGTTTATTGGTTATAAAACTCCACACCTATATTCTAACTCAAAAGGGTTGTGATTTGGTTGATTAACATGAACATTAAAAATAATTATAAATGATTTGAAATATTTTTATTATATAGATATATTGTCACATTAAATTTTCAATGTTTCAAAAATTTTCTTTGATTGAATTTTTTAATTTCTGTTCTATGCTAAAAAATAATTAGTATTTTACATCATGGTTTAAATTTCATAATGTTATGAGGTAATTAAAATCTTCCATTTTTTAACAAAGGTCCATGTTAATGGAGTAGAAGTTGTATCAATGTATATAATATGTGTTGGTATTTACCTAATGGTATAAACATTTAATCATTAGATGGAGTTGTAGTAGTTGCTGAATGTATTAATACAATTTTCCAGAAACTAACTTAGGGAATGGCTAATAACATTGTTGAATTAAAAATCCAACCAAAATAAAACATAATGAAATAATTAAGGTTTTATTTAGTCATCATAAACAACCATAAACATATAGAACAAGACATTAGTAGTTGAAAAATGGATCATTTCATTGGATAATTTATTTCACACACAATGAAGTATTGATAGAGAGAATATCATCATTTCACTTTTTCTTTTTATGTGGGATATTGATCGATGGTGTTCTTTAATCTGTCACACTAAGTATGTTGAGGAAATATATTGTATGATGTAGAATAATTTTTTTATATTTCATTCAAAAAATAATTCCATAATGATCAATGTGCTGGTATGTTGGTGAAATTTTATCATATAATGAAAAATGAATTATAAGCTGTCATTCAACATGAACCTAATGGTATATGTAACGTCCCGGATCTGGGAGCACTCAACAGGTGCCCAGACCTCGGTTGGTCACATGACCTCAAGAACATTTCCCCAATTGACATAGGCTGCTGACTAGCAGTAAGGGCCTAGGTCTGATAGTGGGAAAACTATGCCCTCATTTGTGAAACTGCAGCCCAAGAGAATCAAATATACAAACATTCAACAACAGCAGAAGAAACAAACCATACACATTTAAAATGGAAAACTACAGTAAAAGATATCCAATAGTTATATAGATATTGATGGAACATGCCTATATTTCTAAGAAAATATCTAGAATAGGTTACACAACAATACAGTACAATACAATACAACTCATGTGTAGGTACAATAGAACAAAACAGAAAAGCCAGTAGCATCGCGAGACTATGGCCAGTCCCATGCTCCCATAATCCTCAGCAACAATATAGTACCTATATAGGGACCCTTGCCCTTATCCATGCCTGCGAAAATGTAATCTGTTTGGGGCTGAAGTCATGACCCCAAACTAGTTGTGAGAAACGAATCCCAGTAGGCATCAAGAAAAGGCCCATGCCCAATTGTGTGAAAATATGAAACAATAGTGTGCAGTATTAAATGAAATAAACTAAACAGTACTCAAAAGTTTCTAACTACTAGTAATAATTCCATTTTATCATTCATTTAATCCTTCAATTAAAGATACCACCACAATGATTATTTTTAGTAAACAGTCAATGTCCTCAGACATTCCAACCATACCCTAAGGTAAAAAGAATCGAAACCCTCAGGTATCTACCCTTAAGAATATCAAATATTTCTCTCAGGCGTACGATGTGTCGCCCTCAGGCAAAGTGTCTACTGCCCACAAGCATCCTGAATATTTATCATAGGCTAAAATAACCACTGCCCTTAGGATAAATTGAACACGGCCCTCGGTCTAAAAAAACCTAGTCGATCCCAAAGAAAAAACATGAAATTTACATACAAATACTCTCATGGAAATTTTAATGAATAATATAAACCTAGAATACCCTTGGGTATCCTGGACAAATGGCTAAACAGAGGAACACACCCCCCTGGGTGGTCCTGGATCCAAGAAGCGATCCCAAACAACAGTTTATTATCACATTCAATTACCTATACAATTCTAGGTATTTAAAACAACCAAGGCCTTAGCCACACAACACCCCAATGTGGGTTCATAGCACAATGGTACACAAAAACGCACTATAGTTTGAATTTAAACACTATGCCACCTACCTCGATCTCCCCTGGTCTGTATACGCGAATGACGCTCCTTGAATTGCACAGGAACAACATAGATCTAAGGTAAAATAAATTCTATTCAAATGTAAATAACATCCCTTAGAATAGGGATTTCCAATAATGGTTCATTTAGAATAGAGGGCTTACCCGTGTTGTTCCAACGAGATCGTTGGAGGTGGAATCAGATTCTCAGTGCTCGATCAGGTGATCTCCAATGTTCCAGCTTTCCTCTCAAGCTATCCTCCGGATCTAATCCATCCATAAGAACAGGGGAGGCTACTGCACATTTTATGAGAAAAAAATAGACTACACTTCATGTACTATTGGGTACATGTCGTGTAGTTTTCATTTGTTAAACTATTCCTTCTGTGGCTTCACGCCAGTGGGGCACTGTTCATCTGCCGACATGAGTACATGTTGTGTAATTCCTGAGTACACGGTGTTTACTGTTGCTCACCTAGCCACCGCCTTACTATTTTCATGCCAACTGACTACACGACATGTAAATACCTACTACACAGCGTGTAGTCGGTTTTTTAAACCCATCATCATCGACCAGCCCACACACCCTGTTTATTCATTCCACATGGCCAAAGTACATGGATTGTGAAAACTTACACTGCATGTAGTCAAAAAATTAAGGATTTTCTCCAATTTTCCTTATTTTTTAAAAAAACAATTAAGGAAAAGAGAAAAGAAGAAATTTGTACCTCAAGAATAATAACATGGTTCTTAAAAACATCCCCCATTAAAAGAAATTTTTCCCCGAATTTCCCTTCCGATGTTGGGAAACATAACCCTAGAAAACTCTGGCCACTGAGCATGTATGTCGGTCTCCCGCTCTATGGTTTTGTCCTTCACTCGACCATACTAACATATCACATGTACGAGAGGAATTTACTGGCCTCAGAGAACCTTCACGCTTATATCCATGATACGAATCAGATTCTCCTCAAAGGACACATTTATCGTCAACTCAACCTCCTCTGGCTGAAATACGTGAGGCGGGTCTGAATGATAACGTCCTATCTGAGATAAATGGAAGATGTCGTGCTGGGTCTGGTACATCTGTGGTAATTGAAACCAAGAGGAAAACGGCCCTGACTATCTCCAGAATCTCAAACGTCCCCACATAACATGGTGAAAGTTTACCATGTCTCCTGATCTGCCTATTTCCCAACCTCGGTGAAACACGCAAGAAAACCTGATCTCCGACCGCAAACTCCAAGGGTCTTTTGTGGCAATCAACATAAGATTTGTAAAGAGACTGTACAGTAGCCATCCACTTCTAAATCAACTAGTCCTTCTCAGAAGTCTCCTTCATGAGACGTGTTCCAAGTAAAGTTTCATCTCCTACCTCTAACCAGCACAAAGGTGATCGGCATGCCCTACCATATAAAGCCTCATATGTTTCCATTTCAATAGTTTTCTGAAAACATTTATTATAGAAAAACATGAATATGGGTATATGCTTCTCCCAAGAGCCCCCAATGTATATGATGCATGAACAAAACATGTCCTCAAGCACCTGTATCGTACTCTCTGATTGGCCATCAGTTTGAGGGTGGTAAGCTGTGCTCAGAAGCACCTGTGTACCCATCGCCCTCTTAAAACTCTTCTATAAACGAGATGTAAAATTGGCATCCATATCTGAAACAATAGAACGAGGGACCACATTAAGATGTACGATCTATCAAATATAAAAATTCTCGAGCTCGTTAACAACGAAGGTCTTCTTGATTATCAGAATGTGAGATACCTTTGTGAGTCTTTCCACATCAACACACATGACATCATTACCTCGATGTGACATTGAAAACCCAGTAATGAAGTCCATCGTGACATCATCCCATTTCCACTCTGGGGTTGGTAACATCTGTAACAGTCTGGATGGTATCTGATTCTCAGACTTCACCTGCTGACTGGTGTAACATCTCATAAAAAAACTAGCTACCTCTCTCCTCATAACCAGCCACCAGTACTAACCACTCAAGTCGTAGTACATCTTGGTAACATGGGGATGAACTGCCCAAGACGAATCATGAAACTCCCGCATCAACTCCTCGCGTATATCCCATGGAACCCACAAAACTAGCTATCACTCTCCTCTACCAACTCGCATAGAACTAGGCCTTATGAATCATATTGATGTCACCTCCTCACTCTATCCAGGAGGGTAGAAGTCACAACTAAAGATGAAAGATAGTTTTTCCCCGGACTTTTGTGCACCTCCAAATGCATCTCCGGGAACGAAGACATAAGATGCCATTCACCACTGGCCTCATTAACTACATGTATCTGAGACTTCTTGATCAGTGCATCAGCAACCACATTACCTTTACCAGGTGTATATGCAAGATCAAAATCAAAGGACTGAAGGTATTCGACCCACCTTCGCTTCCTCGGATTCAAGTCACGCTGAGTAATGATATACTTGAGAATTTTTTGTTCGGTGAAAAACACAAAATTCGCTCCCAAGATATAGTGTCTCCAATAGTATAACACATGAAAAACTGCAGCCAACTAGAGGTCATGTGTCGGGTAATTCCTCTCATGTGTCCTCAACTGCTGAGACCCGTATGCAATAATTTGATCTCCCTACATCAACACAGCTCCCAACCCAATACCAGATGCATCATAGAAAATTGTATATTTTTTTCCTTTGTCTAGAAGTATCAGGACTGGTGATGATATAAACCTTCCTTTCATGTCCTGAAAGGCTAACTCACAAGACACCGACCAAATGAACTTCACACCCTTCTTAGTAAATCCTGTCAATGGCGCGACTAAGCAGAGAAGTCATGTATGAAGTGTCTGGAGTAACCAGACATCCCCAACACACACTGTATCTCAAACAAATTCTTAGGCTACTCCCAGGAAACTACTGATCTCACATTTTCTGGGTCTCTTGCAACTCCTTCCTATGAGATGATATGACCAAAGAAGTGAATCTGGTACATCCAAAATTGGCACTTTGAGATCGTATCATATAGCTGATTCTCTCTCAGTGTACTAAAAAAAATTCATGATGGGTAGCATGGTATTGTCGAGTGTGAGAGTACACCATGATTTTTTCCATGAATACTACCCCGAAATAATAAAAATAAGGATGGAACATCGATTCATCAAATCCATGAAAACTGATGGATCGTTCGTGAGTCCGAACGGCATGACCATGTACTTGTATTGACCATATTTTCTCTGAAACGCTATAAGCGGTATATCTGATGGTATAACACGTAACTGATGATATCTCAATATCAATTCAATATTCGAGAAAACTTTTGAACCTCAATGTTGATCATAAATATCATCAATCCTTGACAAAGGATATCGGTTCATAACTGTCATCTGATTCAACTTCCGATAATTCAGACATAGTCTGAGGGTACTGTCTACCTTATTCGAAAAAAGGACCGGCGAAACCCAAGGAAAAGTAATGGGTCAGATAAAACCCTTTGACTATAACTCCTCTAACTGTCTCTTGAGCTCCTTCAACTCAGGTGTAGCCATCTAATAAGGAGGAACAGATACCAGTGTCGCTCTTTGAACTAGTTCAATAGATAAATCCACCTCTCGCTCTGGAGGTAGACATGAAAAGTTGTTCGGCAAGACATCCTTGAAATGATAAAACACTGGAGGGAAATCATTTTGATAAGTCCCCTGGTCATCCAAATATAAACTCGCAATCTGGCCTGTGACTCCACCTCACCCATGATACTCTGGTCAGGCTCGACTCACATAAACATCCCACTCAACCTTGAATAGAAACACTCTACCATCTGGTAATGGGAAACACACCCTAAGATGATAGCAGTCTACAAAGTCTCAAAATGGAATCAACCAGTCCATCCCGATAATGACATAAAATCTTGTTATCTCCATGACATAGAGGTCCCAAAGAAAGTGCCACCCACCAACTTCTCGGGGTCACTCCCTGGACTGACGCACACTAGCTGTTCAAGTTCCCAACCGAGTGTCTAGGGATCATGCTCATGTTGGGTCTGTTGCAATACAAATGCCTTCCAAATGTTGTGGCCCTACGACACAACCTAGCTAACCTGGGATTTCCCACCCTACTGCATCTGAGATCCTGGTGTCTGGCTACCATGGCCAAGACCACCATCTCGGACTGTACTGTAGAGGCCAAAAGCTTGATGTACATGGACATTACATTACTTTTTCAGAATACTTAGTACATAAAAAAACACACACACAAGGACCGTAATATTTTAGTGTCTTTGGAAACTCATAACGTAATCTTCTAATCATGGTGAAAGATCTTCAAAATCTTCCATAAATATCTTCCCATTTTTTTATTACCTAAAACCTTTCTTTATATCCTGGGGAAAAGAAATCATAAAAGGGTGAGCTCAAATTCTCAGTAAGGATAAACAAAAGAAATATCAATCACATCATATTCATAATAACATAACATTTTGGAAAGCTTAACCTGAAAAAGAGATCATAATATCATAACATCGGATAAATCATAGTAGTGAAATGTATTCTCAATAATCATAACATAAAACATGAAACATTATGGTGTACACACATAATCATAGAGAATCATTTCTTATTAGTCAAGACTCATTGCCAAGACTATCTTTGTGGACAAAGTCCATTTCTGAACCGAGTTAATTCCTCGTTTCGGTCCTGTTTCACTAAACCAGTTTAACCTTCCGTTCTAGCCATGTCAATGTCATGATATATAAAATCTTTACCCAATGCATTTGAGGGAGATATAGGTCCCACCCATCTCATAATAATTCCATTCTTATTTGTGCCACAAAATCATAAATCATACATCATTACATAACCCATGTAATAAAAATGGGATTCTTAAACAACATTACATCATAAAACAATTCATATAAGATAAAGGATTTCATAAAAATAATTCCATCACTACATAATCAAATCAATGTAATAATAGGGATAGAAACATAACCCTATATTATCTTATATGGAATATAATTTTGATAAAACACTTGAACTCCATTCTTAAGGAAAATATCCTTTCTACTTCAAAAACATTTTCCTTTCTTTAACATGTCATACAATTTTATACAAAAAGATGTTGATTAAAAATAAACATGAAAACTTGTAAAGGAAGATTCTTGGAAATAATGTTTTAAAAAACCATTCTTGCCGTATAAGTTAAAAAACATTCTTCTCGTACTTTTGTCAGAAAAGTCAAAAAGTACCTCGTACGAAAAATGACAAAATATTCCTTTCATATCTTTTACTAAAAACTCACCGAAGGGTAAAATTGTATTCAAAAAATTGTTATTGGATGGAAACAATATTAAATATTGTGTAATCATGGATGTTGATGATAAAATACACCCCAGTAAATACCAAAGTATAAACAATCTCAGATAAAATGAGATTGTGATATTTTCCCTTACCTTAGGTTTGATTTGCTTCGTAAGTGTCTGAACCTCCTTTATAATGATTTAAATAATGTCATTGACTTATTCAAGAATCATACTCATTTTTATGATATCATAAATGGTTCACTTATGACTTTATATTAATCGTTCTTTTGTAAATTCCATGTTAAAGAGCATTTTGGGTAAAATTGTTTCATTTGTCGTCCATGTTTTGACCGGTAATTATTTATATGATTACATAGATCATGATTACTTAATTATATAATATAAAACAATATTTATATATAATATATATTCATAATATACATATATATAATAAATTAGTAAATTGAAATAAATACACAGTTCATGGTGACGGTAGGTCGTACGTACGCATGAACGCTGTTTTCGTTTCCTTATTGAGTTGAATGGAATTAAGTAGATGGAATACATATATATAAACATAAATCCAGTATCATTATTATGTCATATATTTCATTCTTACTTATTATATATACTTTATAATCATTCATTAATGGTTAACGTGGAGAATTAAACTTATCGCGCCGTGGAGACGGTATTCCGTACGTACGCACAGGCGGTGATTTTGTTTTCCGTAGGATTGATAGATGGTGAAATAGGGTTGTTTTATAATTATAATAACATATCCGTATATGAGTGATACTGATGTTATTACTTCATAATGAAACCACCTAAGAAGAAGAATTGGAAGAAGAAATAATGTTGAAAGAATCGGTAACGGACATTACCTCTTCTTTGAAGCACCTCTTTGAGTCCTCTTCTTAGGGAACTAAAAGTGTTCTTTGAAGAAAACCAGGACCTCTAGGATGTATCTAGGGGAGTGGAGAAGAAACTATGGCAGGGGTTTGACGAGCATGAATGCTCAATGTGGTGTAAGGAAGAGGGGGACGAGGTGCGCTTTAATAAGGGAGGATAGGGGCACCTATGGAATAACAAAAACTATTATTTTATTATAAAGACAAATTCGGTTTAAAATAGCTCCAAATTGATTTATTTCGAAGCTAAGGTGGGGATGGGTCTAAATCCTCTAATCCAATATAATTTAGACATATTTAGGTCATAATACTAAACTTATCTTTTAGTTTTAACTCTTAGTTAATTAGATTGACATTTACCATGTCACTTTGTAGTTTAATACTATATAGTTAATAAACATACCATATACATCCAAGAGACCCCCAAGTGGTCTGTTAATGATACACCTATCTTGATATAAGTATCTTGGCTGAACCATAGGTTTTTAAGAATAATATAACAAACAATAATATAATATTTGTTTTAAAAACTATTTTATGTCAATTTTGACACTATTCAATAGTTGATTTTTGTGAAACTCATAAGAGAATTATTACTTCAAACAAATTTTATTAATGCATTTCTAACATGTCCTGTTAACCTAGAAAATTAGTTTAATTCATTAAAAGTCTCAAATTATATTTATTTGGGTATTTATAATTTCAATTATGTTAATTTTTCACTATTATGGCAATTACTGCATCATCATTGTGTCATAAATAAATTAAATTATTTAATGTCTAAGAATTATAAAAAATATATAATTATATTGGAAATATTTTTAGATTTTTATTGAATATTTACAATCTAAAATCAAACATATATAACCCTACGTAATAATTGTTTTTTTAAAATATATATGTTTGTGTCATTTTTATATTCATTTTAACTTAATTAAAATAAAGTGTCCCTATCACTTACAAGTTTCACCATGGGGTCCCAAAATTGACCCAAAGATGACCATGGGCGAACATGTATCACAAAATAAGGTCATCAGACGTTTTAGGGTAATTTTGTTATTATTATAATATTATTTTTTAACCTTATTTACCGGATTTACCCTTTAAACATGGTAAATAAAATATTTACCGAAGTAATTATTCAAAATGTCTAAAAATAAAAGTTACTTATTTACACAATTTGAACATCCTGATTCCAAATATGGAATCAATTTTTCCATTTTCAAAACACAGGAGTGGTAGAAATTAATTTAAAATTAATTCACGTTGTCAAAACAAAAAGCGTGTTTTTAAGATATAATAACTATCAAAAGATTGATACTTGTTTATGTTCGGTTTAATTGGGAAATTTTGTCCAATGACCAAAATTGTATTAAATGGTAAAAATATATTCTAAATATAAATTAAAACCACTCAAATTCATTATTTATCACTATTAATTATTTTGATTAAAAAAGATGTTTTTAATTAAAATTTAGTAATTTTCAGTATTCATCAAAATATGAAAGTTATCCGAAAAGTACCAAAATTTCACCTTAGGCTAAATTCGATACACTGAATCCAAAAATGAATTCCATTTTGAGAGATAAAATTTCTTAAAATTTTAAAAGGTGGTTATTATTATTCATAACGGCTAGTTTTAATAATATTTTAATAGCATATTATTGTTTAGTGAAACTTGGTATTGTGTACTACACACATTATCGAGGAAGGTCATGATTGCGTGTAATGCAAGGCAAGTCAAGGATGCGTATTGTGAAAGCTCCTTTTGGTGTAGCATACAACACAAGACATTAATGAAATTAAAAATAATATTTTTCATAAAATCTCAGGAGGTTACATTCTACCCCCCTTAAAATGAATTTCTCCCTCGAAATTCGTCGGGGTTATAAATGGTTTACTATTCGAAATTTTATTTAATAGAAACCCACATTGTAAAAATTAATACCAAAACCAATCTTTAAAAACAAAACTATGAAACGTAATGGTTATCAAAATAAACTAATCACTAGGTTTCCACATAGGTGAAAATATGTATATGGAAGAGATATTTAACCATGATGTTCTGATGGAGAGTGGTAGAGAACATGGCTATGGAGAAGCCATCAATCACAAAGCTATAAATTTGTGATGATCTAAGGTACCATATGATTCATCAGATATAAGAGCACTAGGACAGCATTTTTGGTTTTTAATATCATTTACCTAAAGTTGATGAAATTGGAATTAGAAGAAATACTTTCGTGATTTTGTTATTTTCTCACCGTTGGTCATTCATTGGACAATTTCCACTTCATCTCATAATGAAATGACGTTGAATTTGTCATTCGTGATGTGTTAGCAGAATATGTGATTGAATGATGGGTCATTCCATCTGTCTCAAACAAAAGTTTAGAAAAGTTATCAAAAAATACATATGTCCATCTATAGTGAGATTAATCATATATAGTTCCTAAAATGGACTTATACTTCATATATAATACAGATTAATATTATAAAACTAGTTTCTACTAAACAGGGACTTCCTGTAGGCTAGTTGTAGGCGATAAAAGCCAGTCACACTTCGGTTGTGGGTTCGATTCCCACAGCATTGTCTGACGTGATGGGTTGTCGCCCATCCTACTGGTTGTCCTTTTTCTAAAACTACATTACTATAACATCCCATAAATAATATTGAAAAAATTTCTTTCCTTAAATAATACTAACTTATTTCCAATATAATCCATTCCAATCTCTAGGCTTATCCAAAATAATGCTGTCTAACCTCATATTATAGTGAAAACGATTACCAAAGAGTTCATACAACTAGCATGTTAATACCATTGTTGATCCCCATATATCATGAGATATGTCTTATTGGTCACATTCCAAACATTCAAAGGCCTTAATCATGTATTCTCTTGAAACAAAATGAACACCCATTGGACCTTATTGAAAACATTAATGCTGTTAATAGTTAACTCTTTCCACATACCAAAATCCTCAAAATTCTATATACTCAAACCTTGATATCACTTAGTCCTTATATCAATCATGAGCTCATGAATACTGTCAGACATTTCATTTTTCCCTTATCCCTTCAGTAGGCGCATATCATCTTTTTTCCAAAAATATCTCAATCACTTTCCATGGTTACTGGTACCATAAAATTATTGAAAACCACAATAGACCAATACATAAATATTGCAATATTCCACGATACTATATACAACATTATTTTGGAAACCCATTACATAAACACTTAATAATTCCACGACATCATTGTCATATTCAACATCGCCAATGGTGATCGCATGTGACATCCCTTTTTCCTTTTCCTTAAGTGGTTTCTCATGTCGATCCTCACTAACCCATGGATTAGGTCATTTGTTAGCATAATTCCCCATTTCCTTTCACTTCAAGCATTGAAGTGTAGTAGGTTCATTCTGTGTATCCCTTCCATTGTTTTCATCATTAGACATATTCATCCCATCATTGCGGCATTCAAATTCCCTATGACCTTCCTTTCCACATTTGAATTATTTACTTGTCCCTTTAAGAAAATCTCCACCATGCTTCTTTCCACACCTTGAACATAAAGAAAACATTCATCTTCTTTTCACCATTATTCTGAGATTCCTCCTTGAACTCCATCTTTCGTTACTTGTCAAAACTATGAGATGGATATGTAACACCAACTTCCATTTCTACCATGATAGCACAACACACAATTTCTTCATAGCTACTGAAGCCTATTATAGCTAATTTCCTTCAAAGACTTGGTTTTAATCCACTAAATAATCGATACACTTTACTTTTAGGTTGGATGATAAATTCAGATGCATACCTTGCACGCCTTGTAAAATTAGCTTCGTATATACCAACAGATTTATCATCATTTTTCTTTAGTTCAAGAAACTCCTTCCCCATCTTTGTTCGAAGAATATGAGGTAAGTACTTATTGAAAAATAAGTTCTTGAACTCGTCCCATTCCATGGACTCAATTTCATATATTGGCCTCGTATTCTTGATAAGATTCCACCATTGATTAGTATCAGCTTCCAAACGATACACTACGAAGATGACTTTATCATGTTCAGAACATTGAAGAACTGAAAATATCTTTTCAGTAGTACTGATCCATTGTTAAGAAACAATTGGATCAGAAGACCCACTGAAAGAAGGTGGACGTTGCCTCGTGAAGGAGTCAATAGAATATTGTTCCTTTCTCTTCTCATTTGGATGTCCAAAATGATTCATAGCTTGTGTAAGTATGGAAATAATATTTTCCACTCCATCTCCCATAACATTTGTTTGTTCAGAAGGACAATCATTGCATTGTCCATTACATTGATCAACACAGTTCCTTCGGGTTCCATCCATCATCTAAAACCCAAAAAGAACAGTGTGAGAGTCAAATATCATGCTAGGGAAACCACACAATAAAGGAGGAGTACCTTCAATATCTAACATCTTGGGTTACTGTAATTCTAGTACTATAACCAATACTTATACATAACCTTAGAAACATCCCTAGACATGCCTTATAAATATCTCTAGGGATCTCACTAAAGTTCTCGCATCCTAGTTTCCAAAGGTTGAATGAACCTTTCCTCTAATACCAACTATAGAGGCCCACAACTTGACATACATGGTCATTACATTACTTTTGTGTAATACTTAGTACATAACAAAAACACACACACAAGGACCATAATTTTTTAGTGTCTTTGGAAACTCGGAACGTAATCTTCTAATCATGGTGAATGATCTTCAACATATCCCATAAAGATCATCACCTTTTTTCATACATATAACCTTTCATTATATCCTGGGGAAAATAAAACATAAAATTTTGAGCTCAAATGCTCAGTATGGGTAAACAAAATAAATATCAATCACATCATATTCATAAGAACATAACATTTTGGAAATCATAACCTCCAAAAGGGATCATAATATCATAACATGGGATAGATCATAGTAGTGAAATTTAATCCCAATAATCATAACATAAAACATAAAACTTTGTTGCGTACACACATAATCATAGATAATCATTTATTATTAGTCAAGACTCGTTTCCAAGACTATCTTAGTGGACAAAGTCCATTTCTGAACCGAGTTCAATCCTTGTATTAGTCCTTTTTCACTGAACCGGTTCAACATGAAGTTCTAGCCATGTCTATCTCATGAGATATAAAATAATTACCCAATTCATTGGAGGGAGATATAGGTCCCACCCATATCATAATGTTACCATTCTTATGTGTGCCACAAAATCATAAGTAATACATCATTGCATAACCCATGTAATAAAAATGGGATTCTTAAACAACATGACATCATAAAACAATTCATATAAGATAAAGGATTTCATAAAAATAATTCCATCACAACATAATAAAATCAATGTAATAATAGGGATAGAAACAGAACCATATATTATCTTATATGGAAAATAATTTTAATAAAACACTTGAACTACATTCTTAAGGAAAATATCATTTCTACTTCAAAAAAATTTACTTTCTTTAAAAAGTCATAAAATTTTAAACTAAAAGATGTTGATTAAAAATAAAAATGAAAACTTGTAAAGTAAGCTTCAGGGAAATAATGTTTTAAAATCCATTTATGCCGTATAAGTTAAAAAAACATTCTTCTCGTACGTTTGACGAAAAAGTCAAAAAGTACCTTGTATGAAAAACGACAAAAGATTCCTTTCATATCTTTTACTAAAAACTCATCGAAGGGTAAAATTGGATTTAAACAATGGTAGGTGGATGTAATCAATATTCCATATTGAGTAATCATGGATGTGGATGATAAAATACACCCTAGTAAATATCAAAGTATAAACAATCTCAAATAAAATGAGATTGTGATATTTTCCCTTACCTTAGGTCCGATTTGCTTCGTAAGAGTACAAAACTCTTGTATAATGATTTACATAATTTCATTGACTTATTCCAGAATCATACTCATTGTTATGATATCATATATGGTTCAATTATGACACTATATTACCCGTTCTTTTGTAAATTCCATGTTAAAGAGCGTTTTGGGTAAAATTGTTTCATTTGTCGTCCGTGTTTTGAATTGTAATTATTCATATGATTACTTAGATCATGATTAATTAATTCCAGAATTTAAAACATGATTTATATATAATATATATTCAGAATATACATATATATAATAAATCAGTAAATGGAAAGAAATACACCGTTCATGGAGACGGTAGGCCGTACGTACGCATGAACATTGTTTTCGTTTCCTTATTGAGTGGAATGGAATTAAGTAGATGAAATACATATAAATACAAATAAATTACGTATCATTATTATGTCATATATTTCATGATTACTTATTATATATACTTTATAATTATTCATGAATGGTTAACGTGGAGAATGAATCTCATCACATTGTGGAGACGGTATTCCGTACGTACGCACGTGCGGTAATTTCATTTTCCGTAGGATGGATAGATGATGAAATAGGGATGTTTCATACATATAATAACATATCAGTATATTATTGATACTGATTTTATTACTTCATAATGAAACAGCCTAATAAGAAGAAGTGGAAGAAGAAATAAAGTTGAAAGAATCAGTAACGAGCATTACCTCTTCTTTGAAGCACATCTTTGAGTCCTCTTATTAGGGCACTAAAATTGATCTTTGAAGAAAACCAGGACCTCTAGGATGTTTCTAGGGAAGTTGATAAGATAATTTTTCAGGGGTTGGATTATCTTGAAGGCTCAACGTGGTTTGAGAAAGAGGGGGGGAGGTGCCCTTTTATAAGGGAGGAGAGGGGCACCTTTGGAATAACAAAAACTATTATTTTATTATAAAGACAATTCCAGTTATAAATAGCTCCAAATTGATTTATTTATATGATAAGGTGGGGATGGGTAGAAATCATCTCATCCAATAGAATTTAGATAAGTTTAGGTCATTATACTAACCTTATCATTTAGTTTTAACTCTTAGTTAATTAGATTGACATTTACCATGTCACTTTGTAGTTTTATATTATATAGTTAATAAACATACAATATACATTCAAGAGACCCCCAAGTGGTCCGTTAATGATACAAATATCTTGATATAATTATCTTGGCCGAACCATATATTTTTAGGAATAAAATAACAATCAATAATATAATATTTGTTTTAAAAACTATTTTATGTCAATTTTGACACGATTCAATATTTGATTTTTGTGAAACTCATAAGAGAATTATTTCATCAAACTAAGTTGATTAAATCATTACTAACATGTCTTATAAACCTATAAAATTAGTTTAATTCATTAAAAGTCTCAAATTATATTTATTTTGGTATTTATAATATCAATTATGTTAATTTATCAATATTATGGTAATTACTACATCATCATTGTGTCATAACTAAATTAAAATATTTAATGTCTAAAAATTATAAATAAAATATCATTATGTATGAAATCTTTTTAGATTTCTAGTGAATATTTAAAATCGAAAATCCAACGTATATAACCCTATGTAAAATTTGTTTTTCTAAAAGATATATGCTTGTGTCATTTTTGTATTCATTTTAACTTAATTAAAATAAAGTGTCCCTATCACTTACAAGTGGCACCATGGGGTCCCAAAGTTGTCCCAAATATGCACATGGTCGAACATGTATCAAAAAATAAGGTCATCACACGTTTTAGGGTAATTTTTTTTATTATTATAATATTATTTTTTAACCCTTATTTACCAGATTTACAGTTTAACCATGGTAAATAAAATATTTTCCGAAATAATTATTCAAATTGCCTAAAAATAAAAGTTACCTATTTACACAATTTGATCATCATGATTCCAAATATGGAATCCATTTTTACAAATTCAAAACACAGAAGTGGAGAAATTAATTTAAAATTAATTCCTGCTGTCAAAACAAAAAGTGTGTTTTTAAAATATATAATAACTATCAGAAGATTGATAATTGTTTATTTGCAGTTTAATTGGGAAATTATGTCCAATGACCAAAATTGTATTAAATGGTAAAATTATATTCTAAATATACTTTAAAACCACTCAAATTCTTAATTTATCACTGTTAATTATTTTGATTAAAAAAGTTGTTTTTAATTAAAATTTAGTAATTTTCATTATTCATCAAATTATGAAAGTTATCCGAAAAGTACCAAAATTTCACCTTAGGCTAAATTCGATACTCCAAATCCAAAAATGAAGTCCATTTTGAGAGATAAAATTTATAAAATTTTAAAAGGTGGTTATTACAATTCATAATGGCTAGTTTTAATAATATTTTAATAGCATATCGTTGTTTAGTGAAACTCGGTATTGCGTACTACACACGCTATCGAGGAAGTCCGCGATTGTGTATAATGCAAGTAAAGTCAACGATGAATGTTGTGCAAGCTAATTTTGGTGTAGCGTACAACACAAGACATTAATTAAATTAAAAAGAATATTTTTCATAAAATCTCGGGGTGTTACATTCTACCCCCCTTAAAATGAATTTCTCCCTCGAAATTCGTCGGGGTTATAAATGGTTTACTATTCAACAGTTTCTTTAATAGAAACCCACATCGTAAAAAGAAATACCAAAACCAATATTTAAAAACAAAATTATGAAATGTAATGATTACCCAAATAATCTAATCACTGGGTTTCCACATTGGTGAAAATAGGTATATGAAAGAGAATTATTACCATCATGTTCTGATGGAGAGTGGTAGAAAACATGGTTATGGAAAAGATAGTAATCAAAAATCCATATATTTGTGACGATCTGAGGTGCCATCTGACTCATCAGATATAAGAGCACTAGGACAACATTTTTGGTTTTCAATATCATTTCCCTAAAGTTGATGAAATTGGAATTAGAAGAGATAGTTTGATGATTTTGGTATAGTCTCACTGTTGGTCGTTATTTGGACAATTTCTACTTCATCTCTTAAAGAAATGATGTTGAATTTTTCAGTCGTGATGTGTTAGAAGATCATGTGATAGAATTATGGGTCATTCCATCTGTCTCAAACAAAAGGTTAGAAAAGTTATCAAAAAATACAGAAGTCCATCCATAGTGAGATTAATCATATATGGTTCCTAAAATGGACTTATACTTCATATATGATACTGATTAATATAATAAAATTAGTTTCCACTAAACAGGGACTTCATGTAGGCTAGTGGTAGGCGATAAAGGCCAGTCGCACTTCGGTTGTGGGTTCCATTACCACAGCCCTTTCCGACGTGATGGGATGTCGCCCATCCTGCAGGTTGTCTATTTTCAAAAACTACATTACTATAACATCCCATAAATAATATCAAAAAAACTTCTATCCTTAAACAATACTAACTTATGTCCAACATAATCCATTCTATTCTTTAGGCTTATCCAAAATAATGCTATCTAATCTCATATTATAGTGAAAATGATTACCAAAGAGTTCATACAACTAGCTTGTTAATACCATTGTTGATACCCATATATCATGAGATATGTCTTGTTGGTCACATTACAAACATTCAATGGCCTTAATCAGGTATTCTCTTGAAAAAAAATTGAATACCCATTGAACCTTATTGAAAACATGAATGTTGTTTAAAGTTAACTCTTTACACATACCAAAATCCTCAAAATTATATATACTCAAACCATGATATCATTTAGTCTTTATATCAATCAGGAGCTCATTAATACTGTCAAACATTTCATTTTTTCCTTATCCCTTCATTATGCACATATCATCTTTTTTCAAAAAATATCTCAATCACTTTCCTTGGTTACCAGTACTATAAAATTATTGAAAACCACAATAGACCAATACAAAAATATTCCAATATTCCACGATACTATATACAACATTATTTTGGAATCCCATTACATAAACACTTAATCATTCCACCACATCGTTGTCATATTCAACATATCCAATGGTGATCGCATGTGACTTCCCTTTTTCCTTTTCCTTAAGTGGTTTCTCATGTCTATACTCACTAACCCTTTGATTAGGGCATTTATTAGCATAATTCCCCATTTCCTTTCACTTGAATCATTGAAGTGTAGTAGATCATTCCGTGTATCCCTTACTTTGTTTGCATCATTAGATATCTTCATCCCATCATTTCGGAATTCAAATGCCCGATGAACTTCCTTTGCACATTTGAAACATTTACTTGTCCCTTTAAGACAATCTCTACCATGCTTCCTTCCATGCTTTGAGAATAAGGAAACATTCATCTTCTTTTCACCATTATTCTGAGATTTCTCCCTCAACTCCATCTTTCGTTTCTTGTCAAAACTATCAGATGGATAAGTAACACAAACTTCCATTTCTACCTTGATAGCACTATCACACCCCGACCTGACACTTATTATATTTTAATTTATTTTAGGTCTTTCATTGAGTTGCAGTTTGAATCGATTCTAATTTTAAGGGGTTTTTTTATCTTATACGGGTGTGTGCCTGTATGCGCGGCTATGTGTAGTGCCCTATCGTAATTGGACGCAGTTTTTTTATGTGTTATTATTTGTGTGTGCGATCTTGCACACGACCTCGTGCACGTTTCCAGGACCTACTTGAGTCTTTGCGTTTTGATGATAAATGAGTTTTTTTTGACTTGGTAGTGACTGGCGCATGCGCACGGAACGGGCAGAGCCGTATGGCTTCGTCAGATGTTCGTGTGACCCCCCGGTACACAGGTAATCAATTAATTAACGAGTTGAATAATACTTTAAACGCAAAATCAAAATATGAAAAATGATTAATTAATTTAAGAGTTGTATAATATTATTATTATTTTTATTGGGGAATATTCTTCTTATTATTTCAGATAATATTTTTATATGTTGGATAATATTAAATTTTTAAAATGGTCAAAAATTATCGTCATTTAAGTTTTAATGTTATTGCTATTATTAACTTTGTTATGATTTTAATTAGGTTGTAAGTATTTTTAAGTTAACGTTGTATGTTTTTTTAACACCATATATTGGCGCAAATATTACTTCTATTATTGTTAACATATTATTGTTATTTTATGTTAATTTTGTAGTTTATGTTAGTTTTAATTTATCTTTTTTTCATTTTTTTCATTTTTTTCTTCTAAATTCCTTATCTTTTTTCCCTCTTTTTTTCTGTTCACTCAATTATTCCCCTCTCTCTCCCGTGTCCGGTTATTTTTTCTCCCCCTGGTTCGCGGTTCCCCCCCACCTCCGAACCCTAGCAGCCTTGCGCCGCACCTTCCCTCCCCCTTCACACCTCCCTTGTCCAGCTGCCGCCAGCTCCGACCACCGGCGCGATGCCCCCACCTCGGACCGCCCTCCATCTCTCTTCCAGCCGAACCAAGCCGTGCATCCTAGAACCACCGCACGCCTCTCCTCCCAGCCGCACCTCCTCTCCCTCACGACGGACCAGCGCCTCCCCCTCCAGCTCAACTCGCGCCGCCCCTACTAGCAGCATCCAACCCTCCCTCACCGCACGTAAGCCTCCGCAGCCTCGGACCACAAGGACCCGAACCTCCTCTTCCACCTGGCCAGATTTTCTGGTGCTTCACACCTCCGGAAACTCTCTTCAAGCTTCGACCAGCTCTTTTCACCCTTGCTGAAGGTTCCTTTTTCTTTAGTTTGTTGTTTCTTCATTTGTTAGGTCATCAGGTTGTGGTTTGATGTTTCTTTGGTTAAATTTTGGTAAAATTGTATTGATGTTTTGACTCTAGAGTTCATTTGAGTTGTTTGCGGTGAATTTGGTGCACGATTGGGGTTTTCGAATCATGTTTTGAAGTTTTTCTACATTCGAGGTAGGTGGTTACCCATCCAATTATCATTTGATTAATTAATTTTGCGTGGTTAATTTTTTAGAGTGTTATTTAATTATTGTGTGTGGTAAGAATTCGATTTTTATTGATGTTCTTGGTTCGAATATAGTTTCAATTAAGGTTTAATAGGAATTCGATGTGTATCGTAGTGTGTTTTTTAATACGAATGTTTTGATTTTTTGAAAATATGTGCTGATCTTTTCATAGTGTTTTATAAACTTTGTTGTGGGTTTATTATGACGCGCTAGTGCTGCAAAGTCTGTTTTATCATGTTTTTGGTGTTGTGTCTTGGTGCGCTTGGTGTTAGAAAGGATGTGTGAGTGTGTTTTTGGTATAAACCTTTGATGTGATATTTCAAATGCTTTATAAATTGTTTAATTGTTTAATACCTTTATTAAATTATATGTATATTGAGTGGTCCCTTCCTCGGGGGTTCGAGTCATCGGTAGAAAGGACCTTTGTATATGCATATGCATGAAAATGTATATGCATGTCATTGAAGCGGTCTCAGGTTACCCTTGTCAAAAGCTGCGTGTCTTGAGGTAGGCCCCCTATGCCCTAATCTTTAATTAAAATTTCCATTTTTTCTTGGTGTTCTTTAAACGCGTATTCTGCTTTTATATGAAATGCACATGCTATATATATGTGTGTATATACATAAATGGTCATGGTTCTCTAAAAGTGGATTCCTTAATGATTTTAGTGTGTAATAAGTATTTCCAATGGTTTTTTTATTTAAACATGTTTTATAGCTTGCATTTAAATATACAGTACCTTGGTTTTTTAGTTGAACTTTCAAATGGTTTTGGAAACTTAAGTGTTGGGTGATTTTGTGTTAAAAAATGAAATGTGTTTATTGTAATTAATTAATCTTGTCTGGATCTTCGAGAATTGTTTTCGAAAGTGAAAAAAAACCCCTCTTAAGGCATGCCTCGTTGTTGTAGAAACATGATGTGTGTGTTAAGTGTGTGATTTGTGATATGTGCCTAATAAAGAGGCTTATGCGATGTTATGTGACATAAAAAGGGGGATGCAATTATGGAGGGAGAACAGTGGTGAGAGGTGAAATGTTCTTTGGATACGAAAGTGTTATGTTCTTTATATGTTTTTGATAAAACCTCACCACCCTTTGAAATAGAGCACATGGGAATCCCTAGGTACCTAGGCGGGCGACCAAGACTAATATGTTAGATGACACGACAAGGGTTCGTCCCGGGTTGTCTAGAAGGATTGACGCAACAACACTAACTAAACATATGAATTTCTGAGGGTCGTGGCCATCTAAGCCACGTTTTCTGAGGGTCGTGGCCTTCTAAGCCACGTTTCACCGAGGTACGAGGTCTCTAGGTTCCCACTTGTTCTAGATACCTATAGGGATTACTCATGGTGCTCATTTGAGACATGCTGCTAGAGATGTAACTTTTGTTTTAGTTGTTTCATACTTACTGTCTCATTGTGAAAAACCCCGTTTAAAACTAAACTGCTTTTCTTGCAATTTAGAAAGGTGAATGCACTCTTGGAATCAATTTTGAAAATATGGTGGAATAAAAAAAATTATTTTTATCCAAAATGTCAACTTGTAATTTGGATTTGAAAAGAATGAATAAAAAAAATTATTTTATTATGTCTTATTTTCAAACTATCATAATTGGATTTATTTTCAAAGGTAAGGGCATAGGGCATGGTTATTCCTTTGCTTTCCTACTGAGCATCTCGGTGCTCACGCCTACTTTAATTTTCAGTTTCAGGTTATAGGCTTGGATCCCTATTCCGGTGAAAGTGGTTATAAGTTTGGTGGTGACCCATGGGGTCACTTGGAGGTATGTCTAGTTTCCTATCTCTATTTTATTTTTCCGCTGTTAGTGTTTAATTGTTTTTTCTATTTATTTTTGTTTATATGTCTTTTTTTTCTGGGCTAAATCATTCCCAACTACATGTTTTGATGCCCGACACTAGTTTCCAGCCCGTGGGGATCGGGGATGCCATTCGGGTCTTACCGCGGACCGGGTCGTGCACCGGGTCGGATGTCGACCCGGTCTGGTTCGTGACAAAATGGTATCAGAGGGAGGTTGGTTCTTGTTATTTGGGATGATAGGTAGATTAGAGATAGAATTGTCGGTAAATGAGGGATAGGTTCAAGAAGACCGTCGCTAACTCTTACATGTTCCGATCCTCAAGTTACCAGGGGTAGTCCGAGATTTAAGTTTTGGCTTTGGTCATTGTAAATGGGGGATGAAAATAGGAGTAAACTGGTACTGCACACGGTTTCACAATGAGTAGCGACCCATGTGATTCCTGAGAGTACGGTTCGACACTGCTAGTGGTTGGTGCTTTCCTAGGGCATGGTCTGCAAAACCATGTAGCCGGGTTAGACATGACCACTAGTCCCCCGCCCAGGTGCTTTAATGTATGTGATATCTTGCTTCAATTTTGGGATTGGTGCGAAATTTTTTTCCTTTAAAAAGGGAGGTAGACTTTACTGCTCCTCTTATTTTATTTTGGCGTGCATTTGACATGATATTTGGGGTGCGTTTCTCTTGGAACTTGTTTTTGGAATTTGGCGTTGATTTATCCAATTTGAATTTCTAAAAAGATGTATTGGGTTGTTTGAAATTGGAGTGGGTTGTTTTATAAATGAAAATCATTTTGGAAATATGTCTTGAATTTTTGAAATGGTTTGGAATAAAAGGTATTTTCGGATATTGAGAATGTTTTGTTTTGAAAGTCGAGTATCCTTGTTTCTTTCTAGTGGTATTCCTATGGGTGCTCGCATGTGAGTGTGGACTTGATTAATGGAAAGTTGGTGAATCATGTGGAACGGTGCCTAAGTGGCATGGAAATGCATACATGGGAGGCACCATTGAATATCAGTGGTGGTTGATTGATTTCTAAGGTTTCATCTTATTTTCTAGAAAGTTAGCATTTTTCTTAAATGGGTTTTTGTGCACAAATGGTTTTGAAAATAGAAAAAAATGACATTGCATTTAGAATAAAGATGGATTTTCAAAATAGATTTTCGGCATGTTGTGCGGTTCTTGGTTTTTCAAGTGAGAGTTTTTTTTCTTTGAAAATGAATTGATGTTTTAAATTGGAATTATTGGATTTGTTTCTAGAATGTGGATGTTTGTGTTGTGATGTGTTTGGATTTTTGTAAGGTTGTTTCATGTTTCTTGTTTGGGATATTCCCCCTAGAAATGTTCCATGGGTTCCAGTAGGTCTCTCTTAGTTCTTGGCCTGGGCCAGACCCTCAGTGGAGTGGCAGTGTTGGGTTCTGCTCGGTGGTGTCGACTGTTCTAAGACGTCGATGTCAGTTGGATGTCGTTGAGTGATTTGGGAAAGTTGGAAGTGTCTCTGGATTTGGAGGAACTCCAAATGTTGTGCAGATGTAAGATTGTCTCGATTACATATGGTGGAGCGGGACTAAACTAGTGAATGGTGATCATCCCATTTTCGTTGAAAATGGGGATGTCGTGAGCGATCCTCAAGACTAGCCTCATTCCATGGTTGAATCTAAAGAAGTGAAGGCAAAGGAATGTGGTTGAACTCGTAGGTGTTTGACCAGTAAACAGAGGGTGAAGGAGGTATGTTGACCTTTATAATGAGTTAGTTTCTTGTTTTACAGAGGGTGTGTGTAACAATCAGTTTAAAGCTCGGAATAGTTGTTGGTCTCGTTTATACTATGTTAAATGAAGGTTCTCCGTTCGATGAAGAGTGTGAACCAAAGGGACATGTTCTTGGAGTACCCCTCTCTTCAGTTTGTGTCACGCGTTTGACAGACCGCTCTGTCCCCTATCTCTAGTGTGGTCAGTTAGACACTCTAAGTCGTTCGCTCTAATCCTCAGTGTGTATGTTAATAGAGTGGCCATGCGAGACATGAGGAGAAGTATACAGGCTGCTTTTCCAGCGGAGGATGTTCCAGTTAGAAGTGGTCAGCTTGGGACTGCAAGTCTGGAGATGCTTCATACATCAGTGCCCCAACCATAGGTCTCGGGGTGAAGCTTGCGCGCAGTCAAAACTCGTCGGAATTGGGACGGGCTTGGTCTGACATAAGTCTGCAATGTCGGGATGGGGACAACTTGAATTTCCCTACTTTGGTACCCTCTCTGAAGGCATCATTCTTGTCGTGAGGTTCATGGATCCCTTGTCTACATGTCATGGTCTTATTCTATGGGAGTTCCTCTTGGTCCTTAAAGAGGTTCGGAAAAACCCGTATTCTTGTAATGCTAGTGGGTGTGCTTTGTGAACCTTCTTGTGGTCGGAGATACTCAAGTATTGTGGAATCATTGTGCGCCTGTCTGGTTCATCTCCTGGTTAGGGTTTTCTGCTATCAAAGCTATCTCATGTGGTAGAGTGTTGTCCACTGTAGTAATAATCAGTGCGGGTCATCCTATGTTGGTGGGTTCGCAATGAAGGATTTAGTCGGTGTTGCTCAAAGTAAAATGGGAATTCCCACGCGGGTTTCATGGTGTTAGGATATTTTAAAATGGTGGGGAGACCCTGTGCGGGTCTCGTCAATGTCTTCTCTTGTTTTGTTTAAACATAGGGGGCTTTGAGGGTCAATCTAGGGTTAGAGTTGTCTGGGTTTGGGAGTCATTTTGATTTGGAGAACAAATGTTTGACAAGAACCCTAATATGGTGGGGAGACCACCATAGGACGTACTTGTGGAAGACTCTGTCTTGAAAGTGCACTTGGTGGGATGAAATCATACTTCCGCTCCCCCCGACCTCAACCATGCTAATTGGTTAGCTCGGATAATGTGTCGCTTGTAACAGCCCAAGATTTTATGAAAAATATTCTTTTTAATTTCACTAATGTCTTGTGTTGTACGCAACAAAAAAAGTAGCTTGCACAACACGCATCCTTGACTTGCCTTGCATTACACGCAATCGCAACCTTCCTCAATAGCGTGTGTAGTACGTAATACTGAGTTTCACGAAACAACGATATGCTATTAAAATATTATTAAAACTAGCTGTTATGAATATTAATAACCACTTTTTAAATTTTTTAAATTTTAGCTCTCAAAATGGAATTCATTTTTTGGATTCGGAGTATCGAATTTAGCCTAAGGTGAAATTTTTGTACTTTTCGGATAACTTTCATATTCTGATGAATAGTGAAAATTACTAAATTATAATTAAAAACAACTTTTTTAATCGAAATAATTAATAGTGATTAATCATTAATTTGAGTGGTTTTAAAGTATATTTAGAATATATTTTTACAATTTAATACAATGTTGGTCATTGGATGTAAATTCACATTTAAACCAGACATAATCAAGTGTCAATCTTTTGATAGATATTGTTTCATGAAAACACGCTATTTGTTTTAACAGCGGGATTTAATTATAAAATTAATTAATGCAATTTCTATGTTATGAATTTGGTAAAATAGACTTCATTTTTGAATTCGTAATATGAAATATAGATTAGGATGAAATCTTGGCATTTTTCTGAAAACTTTCAATTTTTGATAAATAGTGAAACCACTAAGTGGTAGGTTAAAAACTGAATTTTGCATAAAACATAATTTTACCGCTTCTGTGAATGGAATTTCGAAACTCCGAGAGACACGGTTAATATCAAGGACTAAAATGTGGTTCAATGAGATGAAAATAATTTTTGGTGAATAGTAACTTTTTACTTTTTTTTACCACGGTTAATAGTAAATAGGGTAACTAAGGGTAAATATGATATTACTATTACCCTAACACATGTCCTAATTCTATTGGATAAGTTTAATTCGACCAAAAACAACCTTATAAAAATAATATGACCATTTAGGTTCAATTGGATTAGATTATGACATTTAATATTATTTTATTTAATGAATAGTTAAATAGTTAAAATCAATGTTTAATAACTAAAACATTTTTAATATGGGGATATACATAAGATAAATTCGACTATAAATATTCATTAGAAAGATAAAAATATTTCCTACATAATGATATTTTATTTATAATTTTTAGACTTTAAATAAATAAATTTATTTATTTCACAATGATTATGCAGTAATTACCCTTTTAAGGAAATATTAACATAATTGATGTTATAAATGCTCAAATGAATGTAATTTGAGACTTTTAATGAATTCCACTAATTTTATAGGTTACTATGATATATTAGTGTTGATATAATCATCATTGTTTGAACATATAATTCTGTTATGACTTTTACAAAAATCATATATCAAATAGTGTCAAAATTGGCACAAAATAGTTTTTAAATATAATATAATATTATTAATTGTTATTTTATTCCTAAAAATCTAAGGTTCGGTCAAATGACTTATATACGGATATATATATCAACAATAAACAATTTGGGGTTCTTTTGGCATGTTATAGTAAGTGTATTAACCATATAGTGAAAAAAAACAAAATGAAACGGTAAAAGTTAAATTATTTAACTTAGAGTTAAATCTAATTGATAAGGTTAAAATAATTCCCTAAACTTGTCTAAATACTATTGGATGATATTATTTCACCCATCCCCACTTTAGATTCGAAATTAGATCATTTGTAACCATTATAAACCGATTTTGACTTTAATATAAAATAATATTTTGAGATATTCCTAAGGTGCCCCTCTCCTCCCTTATAAAAGGACACCTCCTCCCCCTCCTCCTCACACCAATTTGAGCACTCAAGCTCAGCCAAACCCTGCCCAAATCCATTCTACACTTCCCTAGTATCATCCTAGAGGTCCTGGGAATATTCAAAGACCATCCTTAGTTCTTTAAGTGGAGGCTAAGAAAAGGCGCGTCAAAAAGAGGTAATATCCATTACCTATCTTTTTCAATTTCGTTCTTCTTCAACTTCTTCTTCTTTAGTTGTTTCATGATAAAGTAATAACATCAGTATTTCTTATATTCTGATATGTTATTATAAATATGAAACAACTATAATTAACCTTCTATCCATCCTACGGAAAAAGGAAATCACCGCACGTGCGTACGTACGGAATACCGTCTCCACACCGTGGTGTAATCTATTTTCCACCACCACCTTAATTGGATGGGTATAAAGGTGTAATTAGTAACTATATATGATTATTATAAAGTGATATTGATACAGAAATAGTATACATACACTTAAACACAATTCCACGACCATGGGAACGATGTCATCGCTCGTGCGTACGTACGGACTACCCTCTCCACGACGCGATGAGATTCATTCTCAATGATTAACCATTCATGAATGATTATTAAGTATATATAATAAGTACTAATGAAATATATGACCTTATAATGATATTGGAATTATTTATATTTATATGTATGTAATCTACTTAATTCCATTCAATTCAATAAGGAAACGAAAACAGCGTTCATGCGTACGTACGGACTACCATCTCCATGAACGGTGTATTTCATTCCATTTACTGATTTATTATATATGTATATTATGAATATATATTATATATAAATCATGTTTTATATTCTGGAATTAAGTAATCATGATCTAAGTAATCATATGAATAATTACAAGTTAAAAACACGAACGACAAATGAGACGATTCTACCCAAAACGCTACTTTAACATGAATTTACAAAAGAACGGGTAATATAAAGTCATAAGTGGACCATATATGATATAATAACAATGAATATGATTCTTTAATAAGTCAATAACATGATTTAAATCATTATATAGGAGGTTCGGACACTTACAAAGCAAGTCGGACCTAAGGTAAGGGAAATATCACAATCTCATTTTTATCCGAGATTGTTAATTCGTAAGTATTTATTGGGGTGTATTTTATCATACAAATCCATGTTTCATCAATATGTAATATTATTTCCATCCACCTACAATTGTTTAAATCCAGTTTTACCCTTCGGTGAGTTTTTAGTAAAAGAAATGAAATGAATCTTTTGTCATTTTTCGTACGAGGTACTTTTTGACTTTTCCGAAAAAAGTACGAAGAATGTTTTTTTTAACTTGTACGGCATAAATGGATTTTTAAAACATTATTTCCAAGAAGCTTCCTTTACATGTTTTCAAGTTTATTTTTAATCAACTTATTTTATTTTATAATTGTATGACATGTTAAGAAAAGAAAAGTGTTTTTGAATAAGAAAGGATATTTTCCTCAAGAATGGAGTTCAAGTGTTTTATCAAAATTATTTTCCATATAAGATAATAAAGGGTTCTGTTTTTATCCCTATTATTACAGTGATTTGATTATGTTGTGAGGGAATTATTTTTATGAAGTCATTTACCTTATATGATTTGTTTTATGATGTCATGATGTTTCAAGAATCCCATTTTTGTTACATGTGTTATGCGATATTGTATGATTTATGATTATGTGGCACACGTAAGAAAGGATTCACTATAAGATGGGTGGAACCTATATCTCCTTCCAATTCATTGGGTAAAGATTTTATATCTCATGAGATAGACATGGCTGGAATGGTTGGTTATACCGGTTCAGTGAAACAGGACTGAAACGAGGGTTACTCGATTCAGAAAGGGACCTTGTCCACTAAGATAGTCATGGAAATGAGTCTTGACTAACAAAAAATGATTCTCTATGATTATGTGTGTATGCCACAAAGTTTCATGTTTTAAGTTATGATTATTGAGATTTCATTTCACTACTATGATTTATCCCATGTTATGAAATTATGCTCTCTTTTGCAGGTTAAGATTTCCAAAAGTTATGTTCTTATGAATATGATGTGATTGATTTTTCTTTTGTTTACCCTTACTGAGAATTTGAGCTCACCCTTTTATGTTTTCTTTTCCCCGGGATATAAATAAAGGTTTTAGGTAAAAAAAAAGGAAGATCTTCATGGGAGATGTTGAAGATCTTTCACCACGATTAGAAGATTTTATTCCGAGTTTCCAAAGACACTAAACTATTATGATCCTTGTGTGTGTGTTTTTGTTATGTACTAAGTATTCCGCGAAAGTAATGTAATGTTCATATACGTCAAGCTTCGGGTCTCTACAGTTGGTATCAGAGGAAAGGTTTATTCAACCTTTGGAAACTAGGATGCGAGAACTTTAGTGAGATCCCTATAGATATTTATAAGGTATGTCTAGGGATGTCCCTAAGGATAAGTATACGTATAGGATACAGTCCTAGAACTACGGTAACGATCATAGAATTTAACCTAAGATGTTATATATTGAGGATACTCCACCTTTATTATGTTGTTTTCCCTAGCATGATTTTTGCCTCTCACACTATTCTTTTTTTGGGTTTTAGAAAATGGCTGGAAACAAGATGAATCACGATAATGGAGGATATGATCGACAATGGAATGATATTCTTCATAATGAAATGGGATTTGGAAGTCCAAACATCATTATTATGTCGAATCAGAAATCTCATAATATGATCAATAAAGTAAAATTTGGTAAGTTTCCTGACTCGGCTAATAAGAGAAAGATGGAGTTTCATGATGATCATAGAGGAAAGAAAGTTCAATTTCCCATATGTAAATCATGTGGGAAGAGGGATCAAGGAGAATGTTTCAAAGGAACTGGAAGATGCTTTGGGTGTGGAAAAGAAGGACACAAAGCAAGTAAGTGCAAAGGAAAAGGTTCAGTTAACACCATGGACGAGGATAATGGTATTGCTACGACATCAACAATGGTTCAATGTTTTAAATGTGGAATGTACGGGCATTATGCAAACCAATGCCCTAAGGGAAAGTCTCATGAAGATAATCAGTATGGTCGTATGGGAAGTATTTATGTTGATGATGATGAAGATACTAGAAATGATATGTGAGATGAAAGAGTTGTTGAAGCTCGGTCAATTGTTTAACAATGTAGTGGAATGATTACATGTTTATCATGTGTAATGTTGTATAAGAAATCTCATGGTACTATGGAATAAAGAGACATCTAAGGATTGTTACACTGTTGTCTTTCCTTGAGTGATGAAAGTGTATGATTAATGGTACCACTATCCATGAAAGGTTATTTAGATATTTTTAGAATTTAGATGATATGCGCATAATGAAGGAATAATAAGATAATGAGGTGTTTGATTTTATTCATGAGCTCATGACTGATATAAGGAGAAGGTTATATCATGGTTTGAGTATAGAGAATTTTTGGATTTTGGTATGTGGAAAGAGTTAACTTTTAACTGCATTCATGTTTTCACTAAGGTTCAATGGGTATTCAAGAAAATACATTATTAAGGACTTTGAATGTTTGGAATGTGACCAACAAAACATATCATATGACATATGGGGATTGATGATGGTGTTAAATCTCTGGTAATCGTTTTCACTATGTTATGAGAGTGGACTGCAGTATTATGGATAAGCCTAAAGATTGGAATGGATTATGTTGGACATAATTTAGTATTGTTTAAGGATAGAAGTTTTCTAGATATTATTGATGGGATGTTATAGTAATTTAGTTTTAGAAAAAGGACAACCTGCAGGACGGGCGACTGTAACGCCCCGACCCTAATTATCTAGAGTCGGTGCATTATTACATAACATTGGCATGATCATGAGAAAGATCAAGTCTCGAAAGACCGATTAGTTTAGTAGCCTTGGAATAACTAGATACATCCATAAATTTTTACATTACATCATAAAAAAAAACATCTTGTCTTCATATCCCCTCATACTATCCCTGCAGTTCATTCATAAATTACTTCTTCATAATCCTGGGAAAAATAAAACATTGAAAGGGGTGAGCTCGGATGCTCAGTAAGGATAACATTATAGCAGAAGCTTTCATAAATAAGCATAAAAACTTAAGTCAATTTATAACTAAAACAAAAGCCTTTTAAAATTGAACTTCAACATAGTATGGCAAAAGTAAAATGAAATAATGCCATTTACTTACTCACATGGATATTCTACTAGTCGAATGATCACATGCAATATCAATAACCGCTTTCATAATGATGGAATGCATAATGCCAGACTATCATAACCACATAGCCAAGGCCTCGTGCCAAGACTACAAATAAGATTTTGCCAAGGCCTTGTGCCAAGACACTAGTTTGTCTCATGAGACCTACCGATGCATCGAGGAGCTATAGCGGGCTCCACCCGTCACTTATTAAGTCCAATGCATTCCTCATATGAATAGGTTTAAACATAAAATAAACATTCGTATTAAAACTAGCATACGAAATGTCAATACTTTAACCACAAACCATGAATGGTATAAAAATAGAACATCCACAGTCAAACATAACTCATTTGATACAATATGGAAGATTGTATTGTATCACATTAACCTCAATCATGAATAATGAAGGATGTTGACATAGATGAAAATAATCATCATAACTATTTGAGAGAAATATCCCCCTTTTCTTGAAAACTTTTAAAAGTCACACTATTTGTCAAGAAGACATTCAAAAATAGATTTTTGAATCAAAGTGTCCCATACCACTTTGAAACTTTTAAAAGGATTTTTAATTTTAAAACTTTAATGTCCATATAAATAAATCCTTAAAACCATTTTTAAAATATGGGCATTAATGAGCATGATTTAGAAGAATAATTTTTTAAAACATTTAAAAATGGTATTTTTAGTTAGAGTTTCTAACCAAAAGAGAGACACTTGAATACAAATAATTGAGGTAATCAAAACATTGTAATATCATGAGAATAAAGGAATTCATGATATACTATGTCAAAGTACATTATATACACCACATAAAAGTGATTTGGTGTATATCATCAAAGAAGTCTCAATGGAATGTAAATTGAGATGAAATCTCTCATAAAGGTTGTATCCTTTTGTTAAGGATAAATCAACGACATAATTATGTGTGACAAATATAAATACACTAAATATGATTGGATATTCAGTGTAAATCAATCAAAGTATATTCACACATATTCTTGTAAAAACAATACCAACGAATCGGATGTTTAACTCAATAAATGGAGAATGAGTTAAAATTACTCTTATCAAATTCATATCAATGACTTGAGAATTACCAATGGAGTGATTATGTGCATCAAACTTATATCCACAGGAAGGGGAGTGGAAATTATGACGTAATCAAATGAATAGTGATTCCACACATAATCTTGGGGTAATATAATCAATGAAATATGTGTAAAGACAAATGAGTGGAAATTGAAATCTCAAATTCCCTTATCGATTAGGTAACTTTCGAAACATACACCCATGAAAGAAGTATCATACCATGATGATGTAAATACCCATAAATTAAAGTATATTACACAATGAATACAATCATGGGCAGTACACATACACCACATCCAATAATTAAGTGGTGAACAATAGAATTCTCACGAAATTAAAAGTGAGATTAGAAAATCCCTTACTTTGTACTTTTTCCTTGGTCGATGGTAGGTTTACCTCCTGTATAATGGTGAAATAATTGTTATTGAATAATACAAGAATCATTTACTTTAATATGATATCATATATGATCTTTTAACATTGATTTGTTAATAATATCTTAGTATTAACGCCGTTTCGGGTGTTAACTTACTCATTTTCTTTTATATGTTTTGTTACATAAGTCATGTTTGTTGTATCTTATTAATATCCAGAATGATATCAAGTCCTTAAACATCATTTTTAAATCATTAAATGATAATTATACTTGAATGGATACGATGGATAATGAATCTCATCGCGTTCGTGGAGACGGTAGTCCGTACGTACGCACGAACGCTACTTCCATTTAATTTTTTTAATTTTTTATTTTAAAAGAATCGAATCCAAATGATACATATGTATATTAATATTCCAGTATAATATAATATTTTATATATGTTACTTAAGTTCATTAACACCATACTTTATACGTTCCATGTGTGGTATGAACGAGTCATATTATTTTAAGGGGGCGGTAGTCCGCACTTCCTCAAATGAAATTATCGTAAGTATATACGACATGAAACGAATAATGGTATGAAATAAAATGGAATTACAGAAGCTTATATATAAAATATATATCATTAATATCATATTTAATTACAGTGCCATCATAATGGCCACCATGAGAGGCGGTAAGATGTTTTTGAACAATCATCGTTTCGTGAGGCGTTAGTTTGCCATCCACAGAAACATTATGTTCATCATCCATTAGATGGAGTTGTGTGTATGTGTAGTTTGAATACTTCTTATAACAACATCCTAGTATATTTAGGATACTGGTGTTGTTACAAAAGAAGGGAAATAAAAAGATTTTGGGGGTTGAAGAAGCAAAATAAATGAAAATAATTTAAGAGAAATCGTTACCTTTAATTTAGGTAACTCACTTTGGTTGGAACCAAAGGACTTGTTGAAATGCTTTCTGCCTAAGGGGAAGCTTCAAGGAGGAGGAGAGGGATGTGGTGAGCTTAGTTGGACAGAGTTTGGACGAGACAAGTGGCTTTAGAGGTGTGAGGAAATGAGAAGGAGGAGTGCCCTTTTATAAGAGGGGTGAGGGGCACCTTTGGAAAAGCTAGAAATATTAATTTATAATAAATTCATATTCGGTTTCCAATGGCTCCAAAGTTGACTATTCAAAGGTTGAGGTGGGTATAGGTAGAAAAAAACTCATCCAATAGAATTTAGACAGGTTTGGGTACTTATATTAACCTTATCTTTAAGTATTAACTCTAAGTTAATTAGTTTCACTTTTACAATGTCTCTTTGTATTTTTATATAATATGGTTAATAAACTTACTATATACATCCAAGCGACCCCCAAGTGGTCCATTAATGATTAACCTATCATAATATAAGTCTATTGGCCGAACCTTAGATTTTTAGGAATTTAATATCAATTAATAATATAATATTTGTTTTAAGAACTCTTTTATGTCAATTTTGACACTATTCAATAGTTGATTTTTGTGAAACTCATAACAGATTGATTACTTAGAACAAAGTCAAATAAATCAATCCTAATATATCATATTATCATAGAAAATTAGTTTAATTCATTAGAAGTTTCATATTATAATTATTTGGGTATTTATAATATCAATTATGTTAATTTTTTACTATTTTAGTAATTACTGCATCATCATTGTGTCATAAATAAAATAACTTATTTAATGTCAAAAAATTATAAATAAAAAATAATTATGTAGGAAATCTTTTTAGATTTCTAATGAATATTTATAATCTAAAATCCAGCATATATAACCCTATGTAACAATTGTTTTTCTAAAAGATATATGCTTGTGTCATTTTGTATTCATTTTAACTTAATTAATATAAAGTGTCATTATCACTTACAAGTGGATCCATGGGGTCCCAAAATTGACCCAAAGATGCCCATGGTCGACCATGTATCAACCAATAGGGTTAAGACACGTTTTAGGGTAATTTAGTATTATTATAATATTATTTTTTTAACCCTTATTTACCGGATTTACCCTTAACCATGGTAAATAAAATATTTACCGCAGTAATTATTCAAAATGTCTAAAAATAAAAGTTACCTATTTACACAATTTGGACATCCTGATTCCAAATATGGAATCCATTTTTCTAAATTCAAAACACAGAAGTGGCAGAAATTAATTTAAAATTAATTCCCGCTGTCAAAACAAAAAGCGTGTTTTTAAGAGATAATAACTATCAAAAGATTGACACTTGTTTATGTTCGGTTTAATTGTAAAATTATGTCCAATGACCAACATTATATTAAATGGTAAAAATATATTCTAAATATACTTTAAAACCACTCAAATTCACAATTTATCACTATTAATTATTTTGATTAAAAAAGTTGTTTTTAATTAAAATTTAGTAATTTTCACTATTCATCAAAATATGAAAGTTATCCGAAAAGTACCAAAATTTCACCTTAGGCTAAATTCGATATTCCGAATCCAAAAATGAAGTCCATTTTGAAATATAAAATATATATAATTTCAAAAAGTAGGTATTACTATTCATAACGGCTAGTTTGATTGGTTGTGGTGTGTTAAAATCTCGAAGTTGCGTACAATGCACGTCATTGCATTATTCGAAAGGAAACATACCGAGGAAGCTTGGGGTGTTACAGCGACAGCCCATCGCTTCGGACAAGGCTGTGGGAATCGAACCAACAACCGAAGTGCGACTGGCCTTTATCACCTACCACTGGCCTACAGGAAGTCCCTGTGTAGTAGAAACTAGTTTTATTATATTAATCAGTATGATATATGAAGTATAAGTCCATTTTAGGAACCATATATGATTAATCTCACTATAGATCGACTTATGTATATAATTTTTGCTAACCTTTTGTTTGAGAGAGATGGAATGACCTGTCATTCTATCACATGATATGCTAACACTTCACGAATAACAAATTCAACTTCATTTATTTAAGAGATGAAGTGGAAATTGTTCAAGGCACGAACAATAGTGTGACTGTACCAAAATAAAGTAAGTATTTATTCTAATTCAAATTCTTCAAATTTAGGGAAACGATCTTGAAAACCTAAAAAAATGTTGTCCTAGTGATCTTATACCTGATGAATCGGATGGTACCTTAGATTGTCACAAATTTATGGATTTGTGATTGTTGGCTTTTCCATAGCCATGTTCTCTACAACTCTCCATCAGAACATGATGGTTAGATTTTTCTTCCATATCTATATTTTCACCTATGTGGAAACCCAGTGATTAGTTTATTTGGTTAACCGTTAAGTTTCATAATTTTGTTTTAAAATATTGGTTTTGGAATTCCTTTTTACGTTGTGGGTTTCTATTAAAGAAACTTTCGAATAGTAAACCATTTATAACCCCGATGAATTTCGAGGGCGAAATTCATTTTAAGGGGGGTAGAATGTAACAGCCCAAGATTTTATGAAAAATATACTTTTTAAATTCACTAATGTATTGTTTTGTACGCAACACAAAAAGGAGCTTGCACAACACGCATCCTTGACTTGCCTTGCATTACACGCAATCGCAACCTTCCTCGATAGCGTGTGTAGTACGTAATACTGAGTTTCACGAAACAACGATATGGTATTAAAATATTATTAAAACTAGTTGTTATGAATAGTAATAACCACTTTTTAAATTTTATAAATTTTAGCTCTCAAAATGGACTTCATTTTTTGGATTCGGAGTATCGAATTTAGCCTAAGGTGAAATTTTGGTACTTTTCGGATAACTTTCATATTCTGATGAATAGTGAAAATTACTAAATTATAATTAAAAACAACTTTTTTTATCGAAATAATTAATAGTGATAAATCATTAATTTGAGTGGTTTTAAATTATATTTAGAATATATTTTTACAATTTAAAACAATGTTTATAATTGGATTTAATTTCACATTTAAACCAGACATAATCAAGTGTCAATCTTTTGATAGATATTGTTTCTTAAAAACACGCTATTTGTTTTAACAGCGGGATTTAATTATAAAATTAATTAATGCAATTTCTATGTTATGAATTTGGTAAAATAGACTTCATTTTTGAATTCGTATTATGAAATTTATCTTAGGATGAAATCTTGGCATTTTTCGGAAAAATTTCAATTTTTGATTAATAGTGAAACCACTAAGTGGTAGGTTAAAAACTGAATTTCGCATAAAACATAATTTTACCGCTTTTATGAATGGAATTTCGAAACTCCAAGAGACACGGTTAATATCAAGGACTAAAATTTGGTTCAATGAGATGAAAATAATATTTGGTGAATAGTAACTTTTTACATTTTTTTACCACGGTTAATAGTAAATAGGGTAACTAAGGGTAAATATGATATTACTATTACCCTAACACATGTCCTAATTCTATTGGATAAGTTTAATTCGACCAAAAACAACCTTATGAATATAATATGTCCATTTAGGTCCACTTGGATTAGATTATGACATTTAATATTATTTTATTTAATGAATAGTTAAATAGTTAAAATCAAAGTTTAATAAATAAAACATTTTTAATATGGGGTTATACATAAGATAAATTCGACTATAAATATTCATTAGAAAGCTAAAAAAATTTCCTACATAATTATATTTTATTTATAATTTTTAGACTTTAAATAAATTAATTTATTTATGACACAACGATGATGCAGTAATTACCCTTTTAAGGAAATATTAACATAATTGATGTTATAAATGCTCAAATGAATGTAATTTGAGCCTTTTTATGAATTCCACTAATTTTATAGGGTACTAAGATATATTATTGTTGCTTTAATCATCTTTGTTATAACATATAATTATGTTATGACTTTCACAAAAATCATATATCAAATAGTGTCAAAATTGGCACAAAATAGTTTTTAAATATAATATTATATTATTAATTGTTATTTTATTCATAAAAATCTAATGTTCGGCCAAATGACTTAGTTAAGGATATATATATTAATAATAAACAATTTGGTGTTCGTTTGGCATGTTATAGTAAGTGTATTAACCATATAGTGAAAGAAAACAAAATGACACGGTAAAAGTTAAATTATTTAACTTAGAGTTAAATCTAATTGATAAGGTTAAAATAATACCCTAAACTTGTCTAAATACTATTGGATGATAGTATTTCTACCCATCCCCACTTTAGCTTCGAAATAAGACCCTTTGGAACCATTATAAACCTATTTTGACTTTAATATAAAATAATATTTTGAGATATTCCTAAGGTGCCCCTCTCCTCCCTTATAAAAGGACACCTCCTCCCCCTCCTCCTCACACCAATTTGAGCACTCAATCTCGGCCAACCCCTGACAAAATCCCTTCTCCACTTCCCTAGTATCATACTAGAGGTCCTGGTCTTCTTCACAGACCATCCTTAGTTCTTTAAGTGGAGGCTAAGAAAAGGCGCGTCAAAAAGAGATAATATCCATTACCGATCTTTTTCAATTTCTTTCTTCTTAAACGTCTTCTTCTTTAGTTGTTTCATGATAAAGTAATAACATAAGTATTTATTATATGCTTATATGTTATTATAAATATGAAACAACTCTAATTAACCTTCTATCCATCCTACGGAAAAAGGAAATCACCGCGCGTGCGTACGTACGGAATACCGTCTCCACGCCGTGGTGTAATCTATTTTCCGCCACCACCTTAATTGGATGGGTATAAAGGTGTAATTAGTAACTATATATGATTATTATAAAGTGATATTGATACTGAAATAGTATACATACACTTAAACACAATTCCACGACCATGGGAACGATATCATCGCTCGTGCGTACGTACGGACTACTGTCTCCACGACGGGATGAGATTCATTCTCAATGATTAACCATTCGTGAATGATTATAAAGTATATATAATAATTACTAATGAAATATATGACCTTATAATTATACTGGAATTATTTATATTTATATGTATGTCATCTACTTAATTCCATTCAATTCAATAAGGAAACGAAAACAGCGTTCATGCGTACGTACGGACTACCGTCTCCATGAACGGTGTATTTCTTTCCATTTACTGATTTATTATATATGTATATTCTGGATATATATTATATATAAATAATGTTTTATATTCTGGAATTAAGTAATCATGATCTAAGTAATCATATTAATAATTACAAGTTAAAAACACGAACGACAAATGAGACGATTCTACCCAAAACACTACTTTAACATTAATTTACAAAAGAACGGGTAATATAAAGTCATAAGTGGACAATATATGATATAATAACAATTAATATGATTCTGTAATTAGTCAATAACATGATTTAAATCATTATAGAGGAGGTCTGGACACTTACAAAGCAAGTCAGACCTAAGGTAAGGGAAATATCACAATCTCATTTTTATCCGAGATTGTTTATTCGTAAGTATTTATTGGGGTGTATTTTATCATCCAAATCCATTTTTCATCAATATGTATTATTATTTCCATCCACCTACAATTGTTTAAATTCATTTTTACCCTTCGGTGAGTTTTTAGTAAAAGAAATGAAAGGAATCTTTTGTCGTTTTTCGTACGAGGTACTTTTTGACTTTTCTGAAAAAAAGTACGAAGAATGTTTTTTTAACTTGTACGGCATAAATGTATTTTTAAAACATTATTTCCAAGAAGATTCCTTTACAAGTTTTCAAGTTTATTTTTAATCAACTTCTTTTAGTTTATAATTGTATGACATGTTAAGAAAAGAAAAGTGTTTTTGAAGAAGAAAGGATATTTTCCTCAAGAATGGAGTTCAAGTGTTTTATCAAAATTATTTTCCATCTAAGATAATAAAGGGTTCTGTTTTTATCCCTATTATTACATTGATTTGATTAAGTTGTGAGGGAATTATTTTTATGAAGTCATTTACCTTATATGATTTGTTTTATGATGTCATGATGTTTCAAGAATCCCATTTTTGTTACATGTGTTATGAGATATTGTATGATTTATGATTATGTGGCACACATAAGAAAGGATTCATTATAAGATGGATGGGACCTATATCTCCCTCCAATGCATTGGGTAAAGATTTTATATCTCATGAGATAGACATGGCTGAATGGTAGGTTATATCGGTTCCGTGAAACAGGACTGAAACGAGGGTTACTCGATTCAGAAAGGGACCTTGTCCACTAAAATAGTCTTGGAAATGAGTCTTGACTAACAAGAAATGATTCTATATGATTATGTGTGTATGCCACAAAGTTTCATGTTTTAAGTTATGAATATTGGGATTTCATTTCACTACTATGATTTATCCCATGTTATGAAATTATGCTCTCTTTTGCAGGTTAAGATTTCCAAAAGTTATGTTCTTATAAATATGATGTGATTGATTTTTCTTTTGTTTACCCTTACTGAGAATTTGAGCTCACCCTTTTATGTTTTCTTTTCCCCAGGATATAAAGAAAGGTTTTAGGTTAAAAAAAAGAAGATCTTTATGGGAGATGTTGAAGATCTTTCACCACGATTAGAAGATTTTATTCCGAGTTTCCAAAGACACTAAAATATTACGATCCTTGTGTGTGTGTTTTTGTTATGTACTAAGTATTCCGCGAAAGTAATGTAATGTTCATGTACGTCAAGCTTTGGGTCTCTACATCGCTGGATGAGTGTTCATGGAGATCTCGAGCGGCCCGGGTGATCCCTAAGTTAGGGTTCGGGGTGTTCCATATTGTGGTTCTACATCGAGGTGAATTCCTTGTTGGTCATTTTTCTTGGTGATTCTGGTATTGTGAAATTGGAGTTTCAAGTCACATTATTTTGAATGCCTGGTCATCGGGTGATTGAGGTTTTGTTTTAGGGGTCGTCATGGTCTCACTTGGAACCCTTGGTTGACCTCGTCTTTTGGGGCTTTCTGGGGGCAGAAAGTGTCATGGTGGGGAGAATTGTCACACCCCGACCTGACACTTATTATATTGTAATTTATTTTAGGTCTTTCTTTGAGTTGCAGTTTGAATTGATTCTAATTTAAAGGGGTTTTGTGATCTTATATGGGTGTGTTCCCATACGCGCGACTGTGTGTAGCGCCCTATCGTAATTGTATGATGTTTTTTATGTGTTATTATTTGTGTGTGTGATCTTGCACACAACCCCATGCACGTTTCCAGGACCGACTTGAGTCTTTGCATTTTGATGATAGATGAGTTTTTTTTGACTTGGTAGTCACTGGCGCATGCGCACGGAATGGGTAGAGCCGTATGGCTTCTTCAGATGTTCCTGTGACCCCCCGGTGCACGGGTAATCAATTAATTAATGAGTTGAATAATAATTTAAACACAAAAACAAAATATGAAAAATGATTAATTAATTTAAGAGTTGTCTAATATTATTATTATTTTTATTGGGGATTATTATTCTTATTATTTCAGCTAATATTTTTATTAGTTGGACAATATTAAAATTTTAAAATGGTCATAAAATTTTTAGCATGTAATTTTTAATGTTATTGCTATTATTAACTCTCTTAAGAGTTTAATTAGGTTGTAAGTATTTTTAAGTTAACGTTGTATGTTTTTTTTAACACCATATATTGGCGCTAATATTAATGCTAATATTGTTAAAATATTATTGTTATTTTAAGTTAATCTTGTAGTTTATGTTTGTTTTAATTTATCTTTATTTCATTTTATTTCATTTTTGTTTTCTTCTAAATTCATTATCTTTTTTCCCTCTTTTTTTCTATTCAGTCAATTCTTCCCCTCTCTCTCCCATGTCCAGTTTTTTTTCTCCCCCTGGTTCGCGGTTCCCCCCCACCTTCGAATCTTGGCAGCCTTGCGCCAAACCTTCCCTCCCCCTTCACGCATCCCTTGTCCAGCTGCCGCGGGCTCCGACCACCAGCACGACGCCCCCACCTCAGACCGCCCTCCATCTCCCTTCTAGCCGAACCAAGCCATGCCGCCTTGAACCGCCGCATGCCTCTCATCCTAGCCGCTACTCCTCTCCCTCGCGGCGGACCAGCGCCTCCCCCTCCGGCTCACCTCGCGCCGCCCATACTAGCGGCGTCCAACCCTCCCTCACCGCCCGTAAGCCTCCGCAGCCTCGGACCACAAGGACCCGCACCTACTCTTCCTCCCGGCCGGATTTTCCGGTACTACACACCTCCGGCAGCTCTCTTCATGATTTGACCAGCTCTTTGCACCCTTACTGAAGCTGCGTTTTTTTAGTTTGTTGTTTCTTCATTCGGTAGGTCCTCATGTTATGGTTTGGTGTTTCTTTGGTTCAATTTTGGTGAAATTGTATTGATGTTTTGACTCTAGAGTTAATTTGAGTTGTTTGCGGCGAATTTGGTGCGCGATTGGGGTTTTTGCATCATGTTGCGATGTTTTTCTACATTCGAGGTTGGTGGTTCCCCATCCAATTATCATTTGATTAATTAATTTTTCAAGGTTAATTTGTTTATTGTGTTATTTAATTATCGTGTGTGGTGAGAATTCAATTTTCATTGAAGTTCATTGTGCGAATATAGTTTCACTGAAGGATTAATATGAATTCGTTGTGTTTCGTAGTGTGTTATTTAATATGAATGTTTTGATTTTGTGAAATCATATTCTGAGCTTTTCATAGTGTTTTATAAACATTTTTGTGGGTTTATTATGCCGTGCTAGTGCTGAAAAGTCTGTTTTATCATGTTTTTGGTGTTGCGTGTTGGTGTGCTTGGTGTTAGAAATGATGTTTGAGTGCGTTGTTGGTATAAACCTTTGATGTCATATTTCAAATGCTTTATAAATTGTTTAATTGTTTAATACCTTTATTAACTTATATGTATAGTGAGTGGTCCCTTCCTCGGGGGTTCGAGTCGTCGGAAGTAAGGACCTGTGTATATGCATATGCATGAAAATGTATATGCATGGCGGTGAAGCGCTCTCGGGTTACCCTTGTCAAAAGCTGCGTGTCTTGAGGTAGGCCCCCTATGCCGTAATCATTAATTGAAATTTCCATTTTTTCTTAGTGTTCTTTAAATGCGTATTCTGATTTTATATGAAATGCATATGCTATATATATGTGTGTATATACATAAATGGTCATGGTTCATTAAATGTGGTTTCCTTAATGATTTTAGTGTGTACTAAGTATTTCCAATGGTTTTTTTTGATTTAAACATGTTTTCTAGCTTGCATTTAAATATATAGTACCTTGGTTGTTTAGTTGAACTTTCAAATGGTTTTGGAAACTAATGTGTTGGGTGATTTTGTGTTTAAAAATGAAAGGTGTTTATTGTAATTAATTAAGCTTGTCTGGATCTTTGAGAATGGTTTGTGAAAGTGAAACAAAACCCCTCTTACGGCATGCCCCGTTGTTATAGAAACATGATGTGGGTGTTAAGTGTGTGATTTGTGATATGTGCCTAATAAAGAGGCTTATGCTATGTTATGTGAAATAAAAAGGGGGATGCACTTAAGGAGGGAGAACAGTGGTGAGAGGTGAAATGGAATTTGGATAAGAACGTGTTATGTTCTTTATATGTTTTTGATAAAACCTCATCACCCATTGAAATAGAGCACATGGGAAACCCTGGGTACCTAGGTGGGTGACCAAGACTAGTAAGTTAGATGACACGATAGGGGTTCTTCCCGGGTTGTCTACTAGGATTGACGTAACAACACTAACTAAACATATTAATTTCTGAGGGTCGTTCTCATCTAAGCCACATTTTCTGAGGGTCGTGGCCTTCTAATCCACATTTCACCGAGGTACGAGGTCTCAAGGTTCCCACTTGTTCTAGCTACCTATAGGGATTACTCATGCTACTCATTTGAGACATGCTGCTAGCGATGTAACTTTTTTTAGTTGTTTCATACTTACTGTCTCATTGTGAAGAAACTCGTTTCAAACTAAACTGCTTTTCTTACAATTTTGAAAGTTGAATGCACTCTTGGAATCAATTTTGAAAATATGGCGGAATAAAAAACAATATTTTTATCCAAAATTTCAACTTGTGATTTGGATTTGAATAGAATGAAAAAAACATTATTTTATTATGTCTTATTTTCAAACTAGCATAATTGTATTTCTTTTCAATGGTAAGGGGAATAGGGCGTGGTTATTCCTTGGCTTTCCTACTGAGAATCTCAGTTCTCACGCCTACTCTAATTTTCAGTTTCAGGTTATAGAATTGGATCTCTCTTTGGGCGAGCATGGTTATAAGTTTGGTGGTGACCCATGGGGTCACTTGGAGGTATGTCTAGTTGCCTATATTTATTTTATTTTTCCACTGTTAGTGTTTAATTGTTTTGTTCTTTTTATTTTTATTTATATGTCTTTTATTTTCTGGGATAAATCATTCCCAACTGCATGTTTTGATGCCCGGAACTAGTTTCCAGCCCGTGGGGATCGGGGATGCCCTTCGGGTCTTGCCGCAGACCGGGTCGGGCGCCGGGTCGGATGGTGACCCGGTCTGGTTCGTGACAAGCACAACACACAATTTCATCATAGATACTGAAGTCTCTTATAGCCAATTCCTTTCTAATACTTGGTTTTAAGCCACTGATGAATCAAGCAACTTTACATTCAGGTTGGATGATAAATCCAGATGCATACCTTGCAAGCCTTGTAAAATTCGCTTCGTATATACCAACAAATTCATCATCATTTTTCTTTATTTCAAAAATCTCCTTCTCTATCATTGTTCAAGAATATGAGGGAAGTACTTATTTAAAAATAAGTTGTTGAACTCATCCCATTCCATGGACTCAATTTCATCTCTTGTCCTCGTATTCTTGATAAGATTCGACCATTGATCAGCATCAGCTTCCAAACGATACGCTGCAAAGATGACTTTATCATGTTCAGAACATTGAAGAACTGAAAATATCTTTTCAGTAGTACTGATCCATTGTTGAGCAAAAAAGTGGATCAGAAGACCCACTGAAAGAAGGTGGACGTTTCCTCATGAAGGACTCAATAGAATATTGTTCCCTTATCTGCTCATTTGGAAGTCCAACATGATTCATAACTTGTGTAAGTATAGAAATAAGATTTTGCACTCTATCTCCCATAACATTTGTTTGTTCAGGAGTACAATCATTGCATTGTCCATTACATTGATCAACGCGGTTCCTTCGGGTTCCATCCATCTTCTAAAACCCAAAAAGAATAGTGTGAGTGGAAAAAATCATGCTAGGGAAAACAACATAATAAAGGAGGCGTACCTTCAATATCTAACATCTTGGGTTACCGTAATTCTAGTACTATAACCTATACTTATAATTAACCTTAGAGACATCCCTAGACATACCTTAGATAGATCTCAAGGGATCTCACTAAAGTTCTCACGTCCTAGTTTCTAAAGTTTGACTAAACCTTTCCTCTAAAACCAACTGTAGAGGCCCAAAGCTTGATGTACATGGACATTACATTACTTTTGCGGAATACATAGTAAATAAAAAAACACACACAAGGACCGTAATAGTTTAGTGTCTTTGGAAACTCGGAACATAATCTTCTAATCATTTTGAAAGATCTTCAACATCTCCCATAAAGATCTTCCCCTTTTTTTCATACCTAAAACCTTTCTTTATATCCTGGGGAAAAGAAAACATAAAAGGGTGAGCTGAAATGCTTAGTAAAGGTAAACAAAAGAAATATCAATGACATCATATTCATAAGAACGTAACATTTTAGAAATCCTAACCTCCAAAAGAGATCATAATATCATAACATGGGATAAATCATAGTAGTGAAATGTAATCCCAATAATCATAACTTAAAACATGAAACATTGTGGCGTACACACATAATCATAGAGAATCATTTCTTATTAGTCAAGACTCATTGCCAAGACCATCTTAGTGGACAAAGTCCATTTCTAATCCGAGTTCATTCCTTATTTCATTCCTGTTTCACTGAACCGGTTTAACCAGCCATTCCATCCATGTCTATCTCATTAGATATAAAATCTTTACCCAATGCTTTGGAAGGAGATATAGGTCCCACCAATCTCATAATGATACCATTATTATGTGTGCCACAAAATCATAAATCATACTTCATTGCATAACCCATGTAATAAAAATGGGATTCTTAAACAACATTACATCATAAAACAATTCATATAAGATAAAGGATTTCATGAAAATAATTCCATCACAACATAATAAAATAAATGTAGTAATAGGGATATAAAAAAAACCTTATATTATCTTATATGGAAAATAATTTTGATAAAACACTTGAACTCCATTCTTGAGGAAAATATCCTTTCTACTTCAAAAACATTCTCTTTTCTTTAACATGTCATACAATTTTAAACTAAAATAAGATGATTAAAAATAAACTTGAAAACTTGTAAAGGAATCATCTTGGAAAAAATGTTTTAAAAATCCATTCATGCCGTATAAGTTAAGAAAACATTCTTCTCGTACTTTTTTCAGAAAAGTCAAAAAGTTCCTCGTACGAAAAACGACTTAAGATTCCTTTCATATCTATTACTAAAAACTCACCGAAAGGTAAAATTAGATTTAAAAAATTTTAGGTGGATGTATAAAGTTTTACATATTGAAGAATCATTGATGTGGATGATAAAATACACCCCATTAAATACCAATGTATAAACAATCTCAGATAAAATGAGATTGGGATATTTTTCCTTACCTTAAGTCCGATTTGCTTCGTAAGTGTCCAAAACTCCTGTATAATGATTTAAATAATGTCATTGACTTATTCCATAATCATACCCATTGTTATGATATCATATATGGTTCACTTATGACTTTATATTACCCGTTCTTTTGTAAATTCCATGTTAAAGAGCGTTTTGGGTAAAATTGTTTCATTTGTCGTCCGTGTTTTGACTTGTAATTATTCATATGATTACATAGATAATGATTAGTTAATTAAATAATATAAAACATGATTTATATATAATATATATTCAGAATATACATATATATAATAAATCAGTAAATGGAATGAAATACACTGTTCATGGAGACGGTCGGCCGTACATACGCATGAACACTGTTTTCATTTCCTTATTGAGTGGAATGGAATTATGTAGATGACATACATATATATAAACATAAATCCAGTATTATTATTATTTCATATATTTCATTATTAATTATTATATATACTTTATACTCATTCATTAATGATTAACATGGAGAATGAATCTCATCGCGTCGTGGAGACGGTATTCCGTACGTACGCACGCGCGGTGATTTTGTTTTCCGTAGGATAGATAGATGGTGAAATAGAGTTGTTTAATACATATAATAACATATCAGTATATGAGTGATACTGATGTTATTACTTCATAATGAAACAACCTAAGAAGGAGATGTGGAAGAAGAAATAAAGTTGAAAGAATCGGTAACAGACATTACCTATTCTTTGAAGCACCTCTTTGAGTCCTCTTATTAGGGAACTAAAATTGGTCTTTGAAGAAAACCAGGACCTATATGATGTTTCTATGGAATTGGAGAATATAATTTTACAGGGGTTGGCCGATATTGAAGGCTCAATGTGGTGTGAGGAAGAGGGGGAGGAGGTGCCCTTTTATAAGGGAGGAGAGGGGCACCTTTGGAATAACTAAAACTATTTTTTTATTATAAAGACAAATTCGGTTTTAAATAGCTAAAAATTTATTTATTTCTATTCTAAGGTGGGTATGGGTCAAAATACTCTCATACAATAGAATTTAGACATGTTTAGGTCATAATACTTACCTTATCTTTTAGTTTTAACTCTTAATTAATTAGATTGACATTTACCATGTCACCTTGTAGTTTTAGATTATATAGTTAATAAACATACCATATACATCCAAGAGACCCCCAAGTGGACTGTTAATGATAAACCAATATATATATAAGTATCTTGGCATAACCTTAGATTTTTAGGAATAAAATAACAATCAATAATATAATATTTGTTTTATAAACTATTTTATGTAAATTTTGACACTATTCAATAGTTGATTGTTGTGAAACTCATAATAGAATTATTACTTCAAAAAAAGTTGATTAAATCATTAATAACATGTCTTATTAACTTGTAAAATTAGTTTTATTCATTAAAAGTCTCAAATTATATTTATTTGGTTATTTATAATATCAGTTATGTTAATTTTTCACTATTATGGTAATTACTACATCATCATTGTGTCATAAATAAATTAAATTATATAATGTCTAAAAATTATATATAAAATATCATTATGTAGGAAATCGTTTTATCTTTCTAGTGAATATTTAAAATAGAAAATACAACATATATAACCCTATCTAAAAACTGTTTTTCTAAAATATATATGCTTGTGTCATTTTTGTATTCATTTTAACTTAATTAAAATAAAGTGTCCCTATCACTTACAAGTGGAACCATGGGGTCCCAAAATTGACCCAAAGATGCCCATGGTCGAATATGTATCAACCAATAATGTCATCACACGTTTTAGGGTAATTTTGTTTATTATTATAATATTATTCTTTAACCCTTATTTACCGGATTTACCTTTTAACCATGGTAAATACAATATTTACCGAATTAATTATTCAAAATGTCTAAAAATAAAATTTACCTATTTACAAAATTTAAAAATCCTTATTCCAAATATGGAATCCATTTTTCCAAATTCAAAACACAGAAGTGGGAGAAATTAATTTAAAATTAATTCTCGTTGTCAAAACAAAAAGCGTTTTTAAGATATAATAACTATCAAAAGATTGATACTTGTTTATGTTCAGTTTTCTTGGGAAATTATGTCCAATGACCAAAATTGTATTAAATGGTAAAAATATATTCTAAATATAATTTAAAACCACTCAAATTCATAATTTATATCTACTAATTATTTTGATTAAAAAAGTTGTTTTTAATTAAAATTTAGTAATTTTCAATATTTCTCAAAATATGAAAGTTATCCGAAAAGTACCAAAATATCAACGTAGGATAAATTCGATACTCCGAATCCAAAAATGAAGTCCATTTTGAGAGATAAAATTTCTAAAATTATAAAAGTTGTTATTACAATTCATAACGACTAGTTTTAATAATATTTTAATAGCATATCGTTGTTTAGTGAAACTCGGTATTGCTTACAACACACGCTATCGAGGAAGGTCGTGATTGCATGTAATGCAAGGCAAGTCAAGGATGCGTGTTTTTCAAGCTCTTTTTGGTGTAGCGTACAACAAAAGACATTAATGAAATTAAAAAAAAATATCATAAAATATCGGGGTGTTACATGCACGCCCTGACGTATTGCAGATTCCTAACTGGTAAAAAGATTTTAGTACTTCTGCTAATCACGGAGTCTGCATAGAAACCCTCTCACTATCCACTGGTAGAAATGCCCTGAAAAAGTGCTAAAATGACCCATCTTGCAGCACGATCATCACTCCACTAGGTCATGTGGACACTGTGGTCTCCTGTGCCCCTCTTTAGCACAGTGGTAGCACATAACTTGACCACCTGATTCACTTTTCTATCTGGTACTGCCACCGTGAGTGAATTCTATCTGTCACTTCCTCTTCCTGGTAGAAATAGTACCAGTAACTGGTGTCGAACCTGCCCTGGCCCACACCACAAGCTTCCCACAGATTCTACTCAGTAATCTGTGCATGGTTCACAATAGCATGTACAGTAAGCAACCTGAAAACATTCACCTTTGCTCAGATGTCATATCGAAGAACATACTCAATGTGTCTGGCCCTCAATGTCTCATCACCCACCAGAACGGGTGAAAAACGCTGAAGCTCGGGGATGTGAGCAGAATAATCCATCACCGACATAGTGCCCTACTGCAGATTCATGAACTCTCAAGCGCTATCATCCCTCAACATCATTGGAAAGAAGAAGTTATAAAAAGATGTCTGAAAATCATCCCACTCCATATCTCTTTGATGCTCTGACTGGGTGGAAACATCCCACCACATCTTGGCGGAATCACAGAGCATATAAGTCGCGAGCATGACCCTCTACCCGAGAGGCGTCTCAAGATGCTCCAAGATAGTCTGCATATACCCCAGCCAAGACTCTGCAGCATGTGGTCCTCCATCACCTAAAAACATTGGCAGATTCTACTTCAGGAATATATGAGTTGTCTCAGCAATATATGTCATAGTTGGCAGTTCTCCTTACAAGGTCTGCATGAACTGCATGAAGCCTTCACATAACTGTGCATATGTGCCCTTGTATGGTATAACGGCTGGCACCATATCTGGCTCTCCTGGAGGATCCAATGGTATCTCATATCCCACCAACTTTGGAGTATAATCGTTGCCGGTCTCCTAGAGAACAAAACGCTCTCTTATTGGTGGTATGACTCTACAATGTCAAACTCACACCTTAGATCCAGATTATCAAAGACTGAAAATGAAGGGACAATGAAGGAAACAATAGGATGATGACATTTCATGATTTGCAAAATAAGACTACACGGCGTGTGAATGAAAAAACAATGCGTACCTGAATTTTCTTCCCCTTCCTGGGTCTTTCTACCCGACCAAGGCATACGGGTTGCTTTCAAAAAAATTACACATCATGTATATAATCTACACTGCGTGTATGGTGGGATTTTTCCAACTGCCTGTGTCGATTGTGAAAGCACCGAATAATCGGCTAACACTACACAGCGTGATACACCCACACACGACATGTACACCACCACATTTACCAACCACACGGTCAGGTCCACATGGTCTCTCACTAGTCAAGACTACACAGTGTGTCCAACCGGTACATGGCGTATCCAATAACAGGTGGCACAAACCCATGTTTGTTAGTTACACGGTCGGGTCCTCATGCCAGCCTACACGGCATGTTCCATTGTGGAAACTTCATGTATGTCTTACGGTCTCCTCTGTCCGTGTTGTTAGTTACACGAGAGGACTCCACGTCGACACTATATAGTGTGTACATATGCTACACATCATGTTTTTTCCATGCATTTCACTACCCCCCGTGCCCTGCCACACAGTCTATGTCAAGGGAACAGACTACACGGCGTGTACTGAAGGTACACGCCGTGTACATAGAATGTTTGCATTTTTTCTCGAATAGAAGAATACATTGAGTGGGTTTGAGGAACTACACGGAATGTATCCTAGGTTGTCCTGACAATAATCATCTGAAACTACTCTGAAACCCAGTAAATACTGAAAAAACACTTATGTGCAAAATTTTGCTCTGTGAGGGCCCATACTCCCTGCGAATCAATGTTTGGAATCATATAAATATTATACCAAGATAAAAAGTCAATGACCCACCAAATTCCCCTCATTGAGGGCCCATACACCCCAAAAATCATAGTTTGGCGTCTATTCTATCAACAAACTCACAAAAAAATACCCTATCACTTACCAGGTATTTATCAATGCAATTATCAGAACAACATTATTTTCTATCACAACAACTATTACAACAACATGCATGTTATAATGCACCTATATGAAGTGGAACTATGCCTGGGATGTGATTTCTAGCATGTGCCTAAATGATTAATGAGATGGCTTACCCTCATCTCATCGGGTTGAAACTAAATAGAACCCATGGATAAAATATAAACAACACAATCACAAGGGAATCACCCAATTTTGAAATCAAAGAAACTGTAAAATTTAAAAAAACAGAAGAATTGAAAAAATATGAGGTCGACTAGATTTTCCATGTATACGGGTTACTTATTCCCGGGAATAGCTTATTACCGACTTCAATTTTCATCCTATCCCTAACTAAGGCTCCAAATAGTATGTCAATGAAACGAAAAACCTCTAATACCACTTTGTAACGTCCTGGATCTGGGTGCACTCAACGGGTGCCCCGATCCCGATTGGTCACATGAACTCAATCGCATTTTCCCAAATGCCAGAGGCTGCCGACTAGCAGTGAGGGCCCAGATATGATAGTGGGGATGCTATGCCCTCATTTTTCAAAGAGTAGCGCGACAAAATCAAATATAAAAACATACAACAGAAGCAGAATAAATAAACCATAAAAATTTAAAATGGACAACTGTAGTAAAAGATAGACAAAAATTATAAATATAATGATGAAACAAACCTCTAGTTCTATGAAAACAACCAGAACATGTTACACAACAATACAGTACAGTACAATATAGCAAAAGTGTAGGTAAAGAGGAACAAAATAGAACAGCCAGTAGCATCTCGATCCTATACCCAGTCTCGTGCTCCCCTACTCCATAACAACAATCATGTACCTGTATAGGGACACTGACCTCAGGCTAAATTGAACACTTCCCTCAGGCAAAAGTAACTGGGCTGATCCAAAAACACAAACATTCAATTTACATACACATCCTCTCAAGGAAAAAGTAATGAAAAATATAAACATGGAATACCCTCAGGTATCCTGTCCAAACAACTAAATAGAGGAACGCTCCCCCGGGGTGGTCCTGGATCCAAGTAGTGATCCCAAACAACAATTTCTTATCACATTCAATTACCTATACAATTCTAGCTATTTCATACATCCAATGCCTCAGACACATGACATCCCAACATGGGTTCATATCACAATGGTACACACAAACGCACTGCAGTTGGAATTTAAAAAGTAATCCACCTACCTCGATCACCCCTGATCGGTATACGCAAATGACGCTCCTTGAATCACCCATGAACTACGTATATATGAGGTAAAATAATTTTAGTTCAGACGTAAATAACTTCCCTTAGAGAAATAATTAGGAAGAATGGTTCAAGGAGAGGAGAGGGCATACCTGTATAGTTCCAACGAGATCGACAGAGGTGGAATAGGATTCCCAGTGCTCGATTAGGGGATCGGAAATGTTCTGGCCGTAATTTCGAGCTCTCCTCTAATTATATGCCTTCTCTATGAACATGGGATTCTACTACCAATTTTATGAGAAAAAAAAAGACTACACAGTGTGTACTATTGTGTACACAGCGTGTAGTTTTCATTTTTTAAAATGTTCCATCGAAGACTTCTCACCAGTGTGGCACTGTTCATCAGTCGACATGATTACACGACATGTAATACCTGCATACATGGGGTGTATAGTCACTCAGCAAGCCACCACCTTACTGTTTCCTTGCTGACTGACTACACAAGGTTTAAATACCTACTACATGGCATGTAGTCAGATTTTTACACTCATCATTGTCGACCGACCTACATCCCTGTGTACTCCTTCCACACTGTCAAAGTACACGACATGATTAAAAGTACATGATGTTTAGTCACAAAATTTATGATTTTCACCAATTGTCCTTATTTTCTAAAAAACACATAAGGAAAATAGAAAACAAGAAACTTGTACCTCATTAATAAGAACTAGGTTCTTACATTATTGTTCTCGAAACACATGATGTGGGGTATCTATATATATTTATATAGTAATTTTTATAGTTTCATGAATTGGATGAATCGTTAAAAACAAAAAGAATTAAAATCTTATGATGAATAATCATAGGCTGATTTTTTATTATGTTTGGTTAGGATAGAAAATTAATTCTTTATGATTTATGTTTCTCTAGAAAAATAAAAAAAATATGGTAGTTGAGGGAAATAAAAAGTTTAAAATGGTAAAAGGTAAGAAGTGAATGATGTAATTTAAATAATTTAATAGCTATTTAATGAATTATAAGGGTACATTGATAAGGAGAATATGAGTATTCCTTGTGTGTAGAGAGAATGTCCAAATGAATCATGGTTTTAATGGAAATAAGGATGTTTTTAATGTCCTATTATTAAATTGTAAGATAATTTTGAGGTATTCCAATGAATTCCCCTATCACAAATGGAATATTCCATATATAATTATAAGGTATAAGGTATAATATTTTAAAAAAACTAAAACTGAAGTTTATGTGGGTAATGATATTATTAAAGGTTCATTGATTGTATCCTCAAATTTAGTTAATGATTTTTTTGATTATGGATCCTCTCACTCGTTTATATATTCCTATTTTTCTATGAAAAATATATATTTAACTACAACCATAATAATTGAGTTTTCAATTAATTCCCCAATATGAAATATTAGTAAAATATAAATATGTAATTTAGTGACCTTTATAACCCATAGACATACCAAATTTTTAAAAATATTCTTCTAGATGTAGCTAATTTTTTAATAATCATATTTACTGGTTTTATTTAAAATTATATTAAGAAAATTTATTATAGAAAGTGATAATGATTTGTGATAGATATATGTAATACCTTATCTTTTTATAGGTGACTACATATACTAAATCATGTTTAAAGCTTCCTATTATATCTTTCTATGTTCAAATTCATTGAGAATAAGAGAATATAGTACCTATGATTGGACAATATATCCTTAGAATTGTGTTTCAACTTATTATAGAAGAATAAATTCATGATGTTACTAATGAAAATCAGAAACACCCAATTGAGAATTATGTTTACTTTAATATTGATCTCATCTGTGAAGAATAATGGATATTTATGAGTCTATATAGAATGTATATAGTGGATTCAGTGTAATTAAACAAAATACAACATGAGTTGTAATATAATAGGTTCTAATGAAATTGTTATTCACCACAGAGAGCCTTTATTATTTTTATTAAAAATAGTGATGGGGAATGATGAATGTATAAATAATATATTTATTATGTTGTTAGAACATAATTAAATAATAATAATTCCTATTAGATTGATTATTTCATAATCTATTATTATGTGTCAGAATAATGGAGTACTGAAGGACTATTTCAATATTTTTAGTGATTTATTTATTATTGATATCAAGATATAATCCAATGTCATTGATAAGAATATTAATCATTTTTAAATTATTATGAGCATGTTTTGGAAAAATGTGTAACAATGAAAACATATAATATGTGAATTCTCTCTTCATAAAGATTGAATTCTCATCCGTGATGCCTCTATGGATGAAATATCAATCAATAATTCAACCAAAAAAATGTATAATAGAAATTACCACAAAATTTTATATAGTTTTTCTAAATATATTCCTTATATTAACATAGTTCTATATTTTTTTATCAAAAAAACTTATTTTATTACCCATTTACCACATAGAATCGTAAAAGGGTTAAGTGTATATGGGGAGAAAAATGTAATGAAATTATTTAATAATTGAAGATTATATTTCTCAATTCATAAATATTAATTTCTTTTTCAGGATGGGATGGAGTTGTAATATATATCAAAGCATCAATGAAGGGACATGGATGTGTCCCTATATAAAATGATAGAGTTTTTTTCAATACATCAATGATGTTGAGGATTCTTGAATATAATTATCCTTGACATGATCATAAATATGTATATGTAATATATACATTTATGATGTAAATACATTACCATTATGGTGGACGATATGAGATATATTCATATCATAAAAAACAAAAATACATCGTCTCTATTAAAGAGCTCAACATGCATCTGTAGTTTTTATTGAAATAACTAAATGACTATAATTAATCAGAAAACAACCATCTTTAGAAGAAAAATAAGGTGTATAAAACATTACGATAAAACTACAAGACATTTTTTCTCAAATTGTAGTTGAACGATGTAGTATTTTCATTGATTTATTGATTCAATTTTTTAATATCAATAATGAAACTGAGAAATCACATCTATTCATACTAATTTCTAAAAAGCCCTTATTAGAGAAAATACAAAGTTATTTGATTAGTGTTGAGTATAGTTGAAATATAATCATATACGTGTATGATGGTAAATTATTTGACTTTATATATGAATATGGTCTGTAGAAAATTTGATTACGTCTTTGTCTTTGATCCATTCCTAAAATGAATAGAATATTACTAGACGATGATAATTTGAAAATTTTCTCTATAAAATTTTGTAGTACCAAAATGCATTCTCAATTAAAGGAACATTTTTTATATAATATAACATGCTGAAGTTTATACAATTTATCAAAATATTCTACTTTTCATTAAAGAATGTCTATTAAATAACATCTTAAAGGATAAATACTTCATATACCTATTCCTCCGTGTAAGTGATATGATATCACTATGGAATTTGTATCTAGATTAACGAATACTCGAAGAATGAATGATTCAATATGGATTATTGTTGTTCTCATTATCTAAAATTCGTTTATATTTACTATAAGGAATGATATAATTCTTGATTCCTTATTTTTGACCATATTAATTTCTATGAGATATCATAGAGAACCTATTATGATTTTTTTCTGATCTTGATATATTATTTATATCAAAATTCATGAATAGTCATCATAATTTTTTCGACAATGAAATACATTTTCACACCGCCTATGAACATAAAACGGATGGGTAGTCTAAAAAGATTCTTTAAAATTTTAAAAACTTATTGACGTAATTTTAAATTAACCTTCATGTTACATGGGATCAGTATTTATTTTTCATGTAATTACAATATAATAATATATTGTATTCATTAATTCAAATGGTTAAATATAAATCATTGTATAGATAAATGTTACATGATATTACTTATTTATATTAATCTTGTGAATGTAAGATTTCAGGCCTCTATCTTATTGGGGATACAATTGTTAGTGTGATTACTATTCATAATCATAATAATATATCACAAATTATGCAAAAAAATGTATGATGAAATGGGTTATAATTTTAACTATTGGATCATTATTTAATTAAGGTAATACATGGAAATGTGTTATGTATATTGGAAATAAATGGAATCTATGTCCTTAGCACATGAGTCCTTATGAAATTCATGACATAATTGGAGCAATTTATTACCTTTTTGAAATACCTCAATGCCTCACTAAATTACATTATCTAATCTATATCTAATTATTAAGAATGTTATGTCAATGAAAAATTGATTTTATCTCCTCTATGATAAATAGAATCAAAACCAATATTATCTTACTTTGAAGAGCATATCTAGATTTTTGAATCTAATGAAAATATGTTGAGGATTAAGACAACCTTGCTGGTAATGGTACTGTTTAAAAATCATAATATATAAGGTGATACATATGAAAGACATGATATTATGATATATAAGGTCCCAAATATATTAATAATGTCCTATGTTATAAATTTTAGTTTTTATTGTTCTGAATATCTGATGAATGCGACACTTAATATTCAACTATATAAAGCATTTCTTTCGAAAGAAAAAGTATCATAATGCATATAACCGTATTCAATAATGCTTTTAAAACCTAAATTAAAAATTTCAAAATTTCAAAAGGATGAAATTAACTTTAAGTTTTATATTATCTATTCAAAATTATCGAAGTTTTAATTTTTTATTTAAAAAAAATAATTTATCTTTAGGTTAATAATGAAAAATAATGTTTTAAAAGACAATAATTTATATATAATTATAATGATATAAGATCAAAATTAAATATCATGAAGCCATTTTCTTGGACAATGTATATATATATGTATAACAATTAAAATAATTAATTTAAAAAGATAATATTGAACTTGGAAATATACGCATAATAATTTGTATATTTAAAAAATGTTTTTGTTTTAATAATAAAATATTTTAGTTCTTCTATTCTAATCATCTATATACAGGGTTAATTAATTTCATGATTTTTTTTGAAGAAAATCAATTTTAATTTTTTAATAATAAAATTAATTTCATTGGAATTAAAATTATTATTGATATTTCTATAATGTATTTTTTACTAAATCAACCAATTATATAAAATTGCGTTCTTTTTTGAGTTGTACACTTATATTAAATTTAAATTCATCCAATAATAAAAGTATTCATATTGTAAAATGGATTTCAATTTCTGAGAGATAATGTTTCATATTAGTTAATGGGGTAAAAATAATGTTTTTTATACTAAATAGTAAAAATAGTAATATTTTGTTACCATGGTTATTGATAAAATGTTTTATCCAAGGTTTATCCTTGGTGGTAATGGTAACAATAATAGTTAAAAAATTTTATATATTATTTTTTGATTGGAATTTAACCATATGTTATCTAAAGTACGATGTACCAGCTATTTGATTCAATTATCACTTGAAACATACATTATATTACTTAAATCATTTTTAATTCTATATGTTTCCTTCCACCTACTTATAAAAGGTAACATCTTCTCCCTTATAATTTAACAATATTGAGCACTTTATGAAGTCCAATTCAGGTCAAAAATAATTATGGAATCCCTAGAATACTTATTCATCTATTTCCCTTCTCTTGATCTTATTCAATGAAGTATTATGTTGTATTAAAAAGGATTTCTCTCAACGAATTGTTATTTGTTTTTAAATAATCATTCATATTTAAATTCATTGTCTACTTCAAACAAATATATTTTTCCAATAATAACATAATTAATATAGTATATTATATTTAATTAGATGGTATTATTTTTATGGTTGATATATTTTTATCCTTATTTCCATCATATGGAAAATAAAATCATTACACATTTATACGCATGACCTACTTTCTCCACAAAATGGTTTAATATTGTTTTCTTAAAAATTTTACAATTATGGTTATAATGATTGAATTAAAAATTTATACAATATTTATTGTATAGTTTTTTTATAAATATAATATATCATCATTATTTTTACCCATTCAATTGTTAAAAAATTAAAAACCCACTCACACATACGTGTGGACTACCCCCACCATGAGGTACTATGAATAATTTTTCATACACACATTGAATGGATGATTATAAATATATATTAAATAAATCATTATTATTTTAATATAATTATTGAAATTATTTATATGATGGAATCATGTTAATGATGCAAGGACAATAACTACTAAATTGTAACATACCTGAATAATTATGCAGTTAGTATCTAAAATAATGATGATAATGAATGTTTTAAATAAATTTGTTATTAGAATAATTATGAAAAATTGAATGGAATTTAAATTTCAAATATGAGTTCGGAATATAAGCGTAATAAATCATTTTTAATATATGTATTTTTAAAATAATATATGAAGAATATCATAACTGGGGTAAATGTTTATTTCATAATAAATTTCTAATCTAAGATTGTTTATGTATAACCTTGCACTACAGGAATAATATGAAATTTATATCTAAAAAAATATTATTTATATTCTAATACATTTATTTCTAGAAAATATATGTTTTAATTTCATTATAGTCTCCCTAATTACCAAAATTCCGATAAAATGTTTTTAAATTTAATCATACCATTTTATATCTAGTCAGACTATTATTCATTAATGTCCATATATTCATTAAAATAATTTAAAGAATATATTACAATAACATAACGAAATATTGTAGCCAATTTTGCAAAATTTTACCATTTATAATAAATTTATAATAATATTCCTTTCATTCTCTGAATGATGATCTTGTTACTGAATGATTGAAAAGAATCTTAATATTAATTTTTACCCCTTGAATGAATTTTTCCACCACCATGACTATAATTTTCTATGAATCCTGCATTAGATTATTCTATGATAATTTTCAAATAAATTTTTTTACCAAATATTCTTTAAATTTTTATAATTTCAAAAAGTAGATTCAAAATGATATGGATATTTTCATTAGGAAATGATATGTTCATCTTTCAAAAATATTTTTATCTATGCAATCTTCTATTGATGAATCATATTATTCAATTAGAATATAATTAAATTCCACTATTGACATACTACTCTTGATGTATCATTGTATTGTTATTATATTTATTGACATGGTAAAATATTAACCTTTTTAATGCTATTTTATAAATAAAAATTCATATATTGATTATGTATTAAATTTTCATTTATTTAGATGGTATGATAAATGAATTATACTAATTATGTGATGGAATGGTTTGTTATAACCCATCAATGCATTAGAATGTATGATAATAAAATGTTTATTGGGAAATTTTTGTATGCCTTACAGATTTCTGTATGATATTATGGTATATAGATATGATGTTATGGTTACAATGCCCAAAATTATACATTCTATCATTAGAAAATATAATTTTATTATCCATGAAATTATTTATATTACTTTTCAATCCATATATTTAGTCACCTTTGTATGTTATTAGTTAAATGGTATATTTTAATATTGGTTTTCCTTTCCATATTATTCATTATTTTTTATAATAAGATAGAATTATCATATTTTTTCCCTAACTGAACATCTGATCTAACCATTAATTATACATTCTTTTCCACATATTTCTAAGAATTTGTTGATGAGATATTTTTGGGATATATAAGATAAAAATATAATTGTTTCGTTAGAATATTATGTCTTATTTCATGTATTTTATTATAATTTGAGAATGATAGTTGTAAGTTGTCTCTAAAGACAACTAAACTATTTAATCATTAGAGAGGAAATCCATTTTATATTCTTCAAATATATTAAAATATATCCATTCTCTGGGTTACATGTGTTGGTTTGTTAATGAAGAATTAATTTTTTGGAACATATATCATGATACATCTCTATTTTAAGAGTTGAAACAATTTGAAAAGAACATTAAAACATCCTTGGTAATATTTATACACATAATTTTGAAGATAATAAATTTTAAAACATCTAAAAATGTCATGGATTTCATTATGATGCTGATTCCAAGAAACACCATTTTCTTCAAGTGAAAAATTAATTGAAACTTAATTGATTCAGTAAAGAACAAACAACCAAGCAATAAAGCCTCCCCAATAACACTTATACAAACAACCCCACATTGATATGATTTTTTGAAGACTCTAATTTAATTCCTTTTTGATACTATATTTTATGGGAGGTGTTATGTAATAGATATGTTATATTGAATAAGAGAAGGGACATGAAATAATTTGAATACCTTATGTTTCAACAATAATGATAGTGGCATGAGACTATAAATATTGTGGAGAATTAGAGAGAATGTAAAATTATTGTACCCATGTTAGTATGAGACAAATGGTGGATAGGCGGTGTAAAAATGTTAATTTAATGTAATTAAATGTTTTAATATCATGTTTTTTTTAACTCGGAAGGTCGCATTGTTTGGATACATAGTTCCTTAAACCATGCAGTATTCATGTGGATAGAATTAGTAATGAAAAAAAAATCACATGATTAGGATTAATGTTTTATAAACCATTAAAATGGGTTTGTTACAACAATAAATACCTTTCAACACTTGATGCATGATTCTACTAACCATACATGAGAAGTGTTCTCAAACCCAAATCCTAGAGGAGATTGCACTATCTCATATATAACTACATATTTTTATTTTATTTTTTATTTAGTTTTTTATCATTGTATTTTATATGGATTTGTGGGTATTCCCTATTAATATTTTATGGTGTTGGATGTTTTCCCTCTATTTCATTATTTTTGTGAATGGTTCTTTGTAAATAGTGTGCCTTATAAATGTGAAGTTCATTTTAGAATAATATTTTTAGTCATGATTATAATTGAATTGGTATATAATTGTAACATTCAGACAATATGGCTACTAGGTTTTACTATGTGGGTTATGGGGTGTCCATAGATAGGGGAACACATCTTCAACATGATTAGTCCAAACCAAGTGAGAATCATGGACATGAATCTCTACTTTTTTAAATAACTAAACTGCATTGTTATTTATTATAGTGTTCATTTATCATTGATTTTGATTTGGGGGTATTTTCAATTTTCGGTTTTTAAGTGTTATTTTTTCATTATTCCACATTGAATCTTATTTAACTGTCATTTATCATTTGATTTGACTTTTGGGAAGGATTCCCTTTTATGTTAGCTTTTGAATTTATAAAACACTTATTTCTTGATGTTAAACTGCTGTTTTGAATGTAAATAGACATATTTAATAATAAGAATAATTATTTGGAAAAAACCCTAGTTTTTTCTTCTTTTTATTAAATTGTGTTGAATTTTTTTATACGTCATTAAATCCAAGTGTTTGATGAAATTATTGGTTGGTCCTTATATGTTGAATTTTTCTTCGTAATGGTGTTTGGGATTTCCAAATGAGTTTTAAATCATTCGTGATATATGAATTTGTGTTATGGGATCTATTTGAAATAATTTTCCAATAAAATAATATTTTATTCGGTTTTCGATGCTTTCCACCGGGGCACGCGCGCACATCCGTTCCGTCCACGGAGGAGGACGCGCGACGCTTTGTTGCCCAGCATTCCTGATTTCTAAAGGCGGGTGGTATTCGCTCCTTATTCAAGGAAGTCATCTCCTTGATCGAAACGGGATGATGGGATGTCGGTTCTTCCTCCTGTGGATTCCTCCTCAGAACTCGTCACCTAGTCCGGGTCTCCCTCATAGATTTAATACGTAGTTTGTGAAACTCTTCCCAGTGCCATGTTTCCATGGGCGCTGGTTAATTACACTGCTTCTGTCGGGACATTCCAAAGGGTCCAGTCAGGGCAGCAACCTTCAGTCAGGGGAGTAGTCACGTTGCGGCATCAGTAGCGTGTCTGGATGCTGGGGAACCTGGCATGTCTATCTGTTATCCCTGGTCATAGGGCTTCTCGAGGGCGTGGAAGCCCGAGGCATCCCACATCGAGCGCGGGGAATTATATGTCATAGACACATATCTGAGGTTTCCTCAGCTTCCCGTGTTTAACACAGGGTATGCCACGAGTTTAACGTCTAGAGGAGACAGATCTACCCAACTTGAGAATTAGCTAGGATATATCGGATTAAGGGATTCTCCTTGAAGGGATGTCGATACCGGGGCTAGCCCATGGGCGGCTGTGAGGAAGAGCGTACCGACATGGTCTCACCGGGATATGACGGTCCGGGCGAGAATCAGGATGGGCTGTAGGTGGATGAATTAAGTAGAAGGGGAATGAAATGGGACCATCGCAGGGGCGACAGTGAGGTTGGGCTTGAACCTTGAAGAGGCTTCCTACGTATCCTCGTGGCATGGAATCAAAGTCTACGTAGTTCGGGATGGTGCTGGTAAACCGACGTGAAGGTGGACCTTGGCCCGATGAATGTCGTCAGCGAACCGACGTGAAGGTAGACCTTGGTCCGATGGGTATCGTTAGCGTACCGACGTGAAGGTGGACCTTGGTCCAATGAGTGGTGGGCTTGAGCCTTTGGAAGGCTTCATACGTACCATGCCTTGACATGGATCAATGACCTCGTAGTTCAAAGGGTTTCATCGGTGATCCGACGTGAAAGTAGACTCGTGGGTCCACTAATGGTGGGCTTGAACCTTGGGAAGGTTTCCTACGTACCATGCCTTGACATGGATCAAAGTCCTCGTAGTTCAAAGGATTGAGGGAATACAGTTTAACGTCATGCGGGACGATAGTGAACCCTGACGTGAATAAATGACGGGCATTGGGTGTCGGTGAACCGACGTAAATGAGGGACCTTGGTCCAATGGGAAATGGGCTTGAAAATGGGGGCCCAGAACACCAACTAGGAGACAGTTTGGACCAATGATTGTTGTGCTTGAACCTCAGGGAGACTTCTTAAGTGCCATTCCTTGACACGTATCAAAGTCCTCGTAGTTCGGATTGGGAAATACAGTTTAACATCATGCGGGACGGGGGTGAACCGACGTGAATAAGGTCGGAACAACTGGATGGTGGGTTTGAACCACGTAGAGGCTTCCTACGTACCATGCCTTGAAATGGATCAAAGACCTCGTAGTTCGGGTTAGTCACAACGGCTTGCTGTCGGACTGGAATTGCAGTTTAACGTCGTGCTGGACGTAGGTAGAACATGACGTGAGTTGGATGATGGGTGGGCTTGAACCTCGTGGAGGCTTCCTACGTACCACGCCTTGACATGGATCAAAGTCCTTGTAGTTCAAATGGGGCTTTGTCGGCGAACCGACGCGAAAGTGGACCTTGGTCCAATGAGTGGTGGGCTTGAACCTCTGGAAGGCTTCTTACGTACCATGCCTTGACATGGATCAAAGACCTCGTAGTTCAGGTGGGAATGAGTGTGCAGTTTAATGTCATGCGGGACAAGGGGAGGCATACAGTTTAACATCATGCTGGACGAGGGCATGAAGTTTAACGTCATGCGGGACGGGGCGTGCTGTTTAACATCATGCGGGACGGAGACATACAATTTAACGTCTTGCTGGATGAGGGAAAAACTCAGCGTGAATGAATGACTGAGAAATGTGGCTTGAACCTCATGTAGGCTTCCTACGTACCATGCTTTGACATGGATAAAAGTCCTCGTAGTTCGCTACGGGCGGGGGTCAGGGTCGGTGCTCACTCTAACACCACGTGAGTCCTGCTCGGTGTGAGAAACAAGAGGTTGCAAGGACCTGACGATCACGTCGCGAAGGATGCGTCCGTGAGAAGCGAAGAGGGGATTATGCGTTAGGCGGCCCATGGTGCTGGGACTTACTCCGGGATGGAGGCCCTTGGTGCGACAAAGCTCAGGAAAGATTGACCTTGGTCCAATGATGGGAGGTTCCTCTTTCCCTATCATGCCCTCCACTGACCTTGGTAGTGGGGAAGTATGGAGATGCAGAGGTGCAACCATCCGTTGGGGAACTAGGGTCGCCCTTCTCCTATGAACATACGCCACTCCGATAAGGAGGATATCATCCCTTGTGGATGGGTGATTCCATTCCCGTGGAGACGAGTGGTGTAAAAAAATTTCGACCTGGGGGGACCCTTCGTGAGGGAGACAAGGTCAGATCACAGTTTAATGTCATGTGTTGTGGACGTGGTGCTTGGCAGTTTAACGTCCTACAGCTTGGACGAGGTGGGTTCACTCCACACCCCTAGGACTTACATAACCGGTACCCTCTAGTCCTTGGGGGAGGGAAGGTACCAGTAAGGCCATGGTTAAGGGTGGATGTGGAACGAACCATCAAGGGCCCATGTTAGCGTGGCTATGAGAAGAAGCAATAGCCGTTAGCGTGCCTATGCGAAGAAGCATTAGGAGAAGCAACACTACGTGTGGTATTGTCCATGGGACTTTGAAATCACATCGTGAAAACCTGGAGGGTCGCACGGGAAGATGAATCACTAAGAAAAGGAGTGTGCTTCGCGAAGTGGAGTGCCTTGGCCTTAGCATGGGGCATAGGTGTGAGTGGAAGGTGCTTCTCAAAGTGGAACAGTGTTCGCGGAGCACTGCCTCGCGAAGAAGGGGTGCCTCGCGATGCAGGGTCCTGCGAAGCAGTGTGCTTCGCGATGTGTAGCGATCCTGCCTTAGCATAAGGATCCCTAGCATGGGTTGGGTGTTTCGCGAATCATAAACGCTCCGCGGCTGCCCGGGTTCCCTTGGGAATCCCCTTCCTTCTCGAATTCCCTTGAGCTTTGTGAAGGGCATCCCTCTCGGAAGAGGGGCTCAAGACGAGACAAAGCAAAGCCCTCTCGCGAAGTAGAAGTACCTCGCGGAGCTCATGGTTCCAGGGGCAAAGAGTGCTTCGTGATTCGGGAGAGGAGGAGCCGAAAGGTCAGATTGTCTGTCCCCGGGACTCAGGGGGAGTCCAGTATTTATAAGGAAGGGGCGCCACGAAACAGAACTCATGTGGCGCCTCCGGTGCTTCGTGGCGCGCTCGCGAACGTCAACGTCGTCCGTGGAGAATAACCGCCTTGGGAGCTTCGTGGCGGGCTCGCGAACGTCAAAAGCGTTCGCAAAGCATTACCGCCTCTGGAGCTTCGCGGCGGCTCGCGAACCTCAAATGCGTTCGTGGAGCATAACCGCCTCTGGAGCATCGCGAGGCCGCAATGGTCGGGGGGCTTCGCGGCGGGGCTTTGTGTGGGTGCTTCGCGGCGGTGCTTCGCGAGGTAGCGCACCAGCCGTCTTTTTCGTTCCTTTCTTTCGGGCCATATTTTGGCGCCAACAAATGCCCCCCCTCAGACTTGGAGCCGCGGAGGGAGAAGGGTCGAAGTCTGAGGGAAAATCGCCAAAAATGCCGGTGGTTCGCGATGCGGCTACGCGAAGGGGCCCCGCAGTGCTCACCGGGGCCACCGGTTGGGGCGCGCCGCGATGCTCCACGCGGGTGAGGCGCACCGCGATGCTCCGGAATAGCCGCCTATAAATAGGGGGTTCGACATCTTTTGTCTTCACGTGCTTTGTCTTTTTGTGATCTCGACTTCGCGAAGCTCTGCGTACTCCGTGACAGCCCTCCGTGAATCGAGCTTCGCGGCGAACCACGGGTCTCCAACTCTACGTCCGCGCCAAGCAAACCTATGCTTGTCGGCCTTGGCCAGACATCGCGGCTTGGTCTCGTGACCGATCTTCGTGATCTGGCTTGGCGATTCAGCTTCGCAGTCAAGCTTCGCTACCCGGCTGAAAAAATTCTCTTCTGAGGGCCAGAGTTAAAATGGACCATCATGCGGCTGTATTGGGGGTTCTTGCAGATGCTGCTCGTCGATATGAGATGGCCAACTGTCCAGGCCTGGGGGAGATGGTCCGAAGCCACTCGGACCACACTTCTTTAACAGATCTTCTATCAGAGGGACAGAAGGATTATCCGCAGTGCAAGAAACTGCCATTGTACGGCTTCGGGCTGAGGGACGACGTCTTTATTCCTGAGGCGAGTAGGGACGAACCAACTTGCTGGTTCAGGAGAATACCATGCCAGCACCAATGGTTCAGGGCTGTCGATGGTCACGCACAAGAGAACTTCACACCCGTTACCGCTGACTGTCTCTACAACCATGTAAACGACAATGACGGGAAGCCACTGCAGCTGGAGAAATCCCCTCCCCTCTACCATATCATACTGAAGACAGCTTTGCAGGATTCAAAGAGGGGATGGTCCGATGAGTGGGACCTGTGCCAGGGCGGCAACTTTACGGATGACTGGGCCTGGGCATACTGGGTAGGCACCTCATGCGAGGAGTTTGGGGCCGAGCTGTGGAGAGTGGGGTTGTATGAGGCGGCATGGGCCTCCCAATTCCACATTTACCAACCGAAGCAGCTAATGCCGGAATTGCTGAGTAGATGGTCATCTAGGACCAACACTTTTCACCTGCATCACGGGGAGGTGGGAATCAACCTGTGGGATGTCCACCATATTTCTAGGGTTCCGATCTTAGGGGCCATGTATGACGAATTCCTCCCCGTCGTCAGCGCGTGGGGGGATACAGAGCAAATGTCGGGACTGGCATCGGCGCTGATGGAACTTGTCCCTGGAGAGGACAAGGAGGCAGTGAGGGATGTCCATTTTAGGTGATGGTTCAAATGCTTCCTGAATTTCCCAGAGAATCGATAGTTCCCTCCGAGGCCTCGAACTTGTCCAAGGGTGGCCCAACGAGACAAGGGGCACTCGTATTGGTGGGTCTTGGAGGACAGCCAATGGAAGACTTGGGGTTTCAGTGTCAGAACTGAACAACAGCCGATAGTCAGGATGTAGGTGTTCATCGCGGCTCTCATATGTGGTTGGATCCTACCGGTGAGAGATACAAGCATGGGGGTACAACCCAGCTCTTTTATCATGGCGTCGATGTTGGCCATGGGGCAGCGGATCAATCTGGGGATTCCGATGCTCACCAAACTGTACAGAATGTTGTGGCATATTAGCGAGGGCAAGAAGCCGCCAAGGATATGCGGGACCTTCCACCTCCTCTATGGGTGGATCGCAGCGCACATCAGGGGGATTTAAGAGTATCCAAATCCCACTTAGCCGATGGGATCGAACTTCCGCCCCTCCATCCTGAACGCAGTCGAGAGCTTCCCATTCAAACTAGTCGTTCTGATGGTGTTGAACCTGGTGTGGAGGGTGGATGAGTTCAACTTCCACCCCTTCCCATTGCCGACGGGAATGCTTACTGATGATGGACGGGGAACGGATGAACATCGGGCTTACATCCTGGCCTTTCGAGGTGGAGTTTTGGTGGCACGAATAGATCGTGAGCCGCTATGTGAACCGTACACCCCGCATCGGTTGGTGAGTCAGTTCATGTGCCTCCAGCGGCTGCCCCCGCAGGTCTACTGGGAGGTGCATCACGAGGATCACCCATGTGTGATGAGGCAGTTGTGGCTCATGTTCACACGAGAAGATGGAAAGATGCGGATTGAATTGCCTCCATCCACCGCAACTTTCGGATTGCTGAAGGAGTACACCATCAGTTGGGAGGCTGATTACCCAGGGGAGATGCTGAAGCAACCAACTATCCGGGTTGGTGACGGTGGGCCTCCTCTATCTCGAGTTAGGGGTCGGAGGGCAGCTAAGGTCACTCGCGGTAGCGGGGCTGCCATGGCGGCGAGACCCGCACCCGCTGAGGGTGTGGCAGCAGCGGTGGATCCGGTGATTCCGGAAGGTCAAGGTCATCCGGAGGGGCGGCCACCAAGGGGATTTCGTAGGATATCCACTCAGGATTCGGGGAATCTCCTGCATCATATTGACATGGATCAAAGATCTCGTAGTTCAGGTGGGAATGGGTGTGCAGTTTAATGTCAGGCAGGACAAGGGGAGGCATACAGTTTAACGTCATGTTGGACGAGGGCATGCAGTTTAACGTCATGCGGGATGGGGCGTGCAGTTTAACGTCATGCGGGACAGAGACATACAGTTTAACGTCTTGCTGGACGAGGGAGAAACTCGGCGTGAATGAATGACCAAACAATGTGGATTGAACCTCATGGAGGCTTCCTACGTACCATGCCTTGACATGGATCAAAGTCCTCGTAGTTCGCTATGGGCGGGGGTCAGGGTCGGTGCTCACTATAAGCCCACGTGAGTCATGCTCGGTGTGAGAAACAAGAGGTTGCAAGGACCTGACAATCACGTCGCGAAGGATGCGTCCGTGAGAAGCGAATAGGGGCTTACGCGTTAGGCGGCCCATAGTGCTGGGACTTACTCTGGGATGGAGGCCCTTGGTGCGACAAAGCACAGGAAAGATGGACCTTGGTCCAATGATGGTAGGTGCCTCGTTCCCTATCACGCCCTCCATTGACCTTGGTAGTGGGGAAGTACGGAGATGCAGAGGTGCAGCCATCCGTTGGGCAACTAGGGTCACCCTTCTCCTACGAACATACACCACTCTGATAAGGAGGATATCATCCCTTGTGGAAGGGTGATTCCATTCCCGTGGAGACGAGTGGTGTAAAAAATGTTCGACCTGGGGGGACCCTTCGTGAGGGAGACGAGGTCAGATCATAGTTTGACGTCATGTGTTGAGGACATAGTGCTTGGCAGCTTAACGTCTTGCAGCTCGGACGAGGTGGGTTCACTCCACACCCCTAGGACTTACATAACTGGTACCCTCTGGTCCTTGGGGGAGGGAAGGTACCAGTAAGGCCATGGTTAAGGGGGGTTGTGGAACGAACCATCAAGGGGCCCATGTTAGCATGGCTTTGCGAATAATAAATAGCTGTTAGCATGCCTATGCAAAGAAGCATTAGGCGAAGCAACGCTACGGGTGGTATTGTCCATGGGACTTTGAAATCACATCGTGCAAACCTGGAGGGTTGCACAGGAAGAGGAATCGCTAAGCAATGGAGTGTGCTTCGCGAAGTGGAGTGCCTTGGCCGTAGCATGGGGCATATGTGTGAGTGGAAGGTGCTTTGAAAAGTGGAACAGTGTTCGCAGAGCACTGCCTCGTTAAGAAGGGGTGCCTCGCAAAGTAGGGTCCTACGAAGCAGTGTGCTTCGCGATGTGTAGTGATCCTGCCTTAGCATAGGGATCACTAGCATGGGTCGGGTGTTTCGCGAAGCATAAACGCTCCACGGCTGCCCAAGTTCCCTTGGGAATCCCCTTCCTTCGCAAATGCCCTTGAGCTTCGTGATGGGAATCCCTCTCGGAAGAGGGGCTCATGACGAGACAAAGCAAAGGCCTCTCGCGATGTAGAAGTACCTCGCGAAGCTCATGGTTCCCGGGGCAAAGAGTGCTTCGCGATTCGGGATAGGAGGAGCCGAAAGGTCGGATTGTCCGTCCCCGGGACTCAGGGGGAGTCCAGTATTTATAGGGAAGGGGCACCGCGAAGCAGAACTCGCGCGCCGCCTCCGGTGCTTCGTGGAGCGCTCGCGAACATCAATGTCGTCTGTGGATAATTACCACCTCGGGAGCTTCGCGGCGGGCTCACGAACGTCAAATGCGTTCGCGGAGAATTACCAACTCTGGAGCTTCGCGGGGGATCTCTAACGTCAAATACGTTCGCGGAGCATTACCGCCTCTGGAGCTTCGTGAGGCCGCAATGGTCGGGGCGCCTTCCGACGGGGCTTCGCGTCGGTGCTTCGCGGCGGTGCTTCGTGAGGCACCGCGCCATCCATCTTTTTCGTTCCATTCTTTCAGGCCATATTTTGGTGCCAACAGATTCCTAGTAGGAAAATTTGAAATAGGATATAATTTGAAAGAATGTCTTGTGGTATCACTCTCTTACCTTATTCATTGTTAACAGAAATGGGAGGTCTGTGGTGTTGAAATTACATTGTGACTTTTTAGTTGTATTTCAATGATAATTATCTATCTGGCATGTTTTCATGGGATATTCTAGTTCATATCATTTTACATGGTTTTTTTTGGAATGGTTTGAATCACCCACATTTTAGACATAAAATGAGATCCTAGAATAGCTAGCTTATTATCCATGAGAGTTTATTGAACTATTTTATGGTTACGATATTGATAGTGTTCTCAAACTATGTACATGATCATACTGTGGGATGATTCACCTCATATAGGATATGTATTGTGTGATAAATCATTAGTGTTGTTTGATTTCATCAGTCACTTCAGTAAGATGAATCTGGTTTCAATATGTTATTGACCTTCCCTTGAGCTCGTATGCATTCCCATGTCATTTTACACTCTTTTATCTATGCTAGATAACTAGGGTTCCTATTCTGGTATAGTCACTTAGGTAATAATTCTTCATTGCACTCTATTTGTTACTATCTCAATTTCTATTTCCATAGGGTATGACAAGATAAAAAATAATTTTAAGTTTCTTCTAAATGTATTCGTGAATATTTTTTAGAAATATTAGTCATAATCTCTCACAATATGTATCTCATAATTTCTTTTAGAATTATTTTACCATCTAATTTTAAAAAAACCTATTTAAATGAAGATAAAATTGGATCATGATTTCTTCCAAAATGAAATGAAAAAAGTGCTAATGTTTTTATATTGTGTTTAAAAATATATTTAAATGAATATTTTATCTAAAAGAATTATTTGGGAATAGTTTTACAAGGGAATTTATACTAGGTTTTATAAATAATTCATATACTTCTACTATTGTTTTTATCTTCAGGTAGAAGTAATATTCAGTTTCAATCACAATGGTGTGATTTTGGGTTTTGGGTTGAGTGAGTAACTCATGAGACCACACAGAGATCTATTTGGCCATCTGGTTTGAATATTATTTGTTTTTATATTTTGATTTTTTTGTATAACATTTTAATTTAGGATACTCGTTTATCATCCTTGTTTTTCTTTATTCACTATTGGTGAAATCATTACCACTAATTCTTATTGATACCCATGGGTCATGTTTTCCACCTTGGGACGATCGAGAATGTGCCATTGGGATGTTGATGGCTATCTCGGGTGATATGTTTGGGGTCTAAACACGTTGGTTCATGAAACAATCATATGAGATCATTGGGTCTTTGTATACCATAGCATTTAGAGTGACCTTTGTTATTTGGGATGTCAATATAGGTGGTGTCAGAATCTCTAATCTTGGGGTATATGTATGAGTAGTTGTATGGCCAACACATGTTTGTGTCGAACCATGAGTAAACATGGAATGTTTAGATTCTTATTTTTCCTTTATATTTTTCAATAATATTATCATAATTTACTTTCATATTTGGTTATTTTCATTTTAGTTAGCATTCATGGATTTTTTATTAGAAATTTTGTATTTTGGGAAAACAATGGAGTCATTCATAGGGATTTTGGTGAGCCCATGGGGCCACTAAATACATGTGGTTCCTAATATATTGGTCTTAAATAACTCTCAATGATATTTGTGTGAGATTCATATGTTCGTGAACCATATGGAAATGTCATTGATTATTAATATTCCCCCCCAAATAAATTTATTTTTTTCCTTCTGAATTTTTAATATGTTCATGAAAAAACATGTTTTAAATTATGAAAACATTAATTCAAAAGGTTATTTTTTCTTTTCAAAATTTATATGTTGGGACTTTGACTTTTTTTAATGAAAATATTGTAAAATTAATTTCTAATATAAAAAATCATTCACAATACAGGTTCTGAAAATTAATTTCATTATTCATTTTGAATTCTAAAAAATGGTGTGACATGTTTTAAATGGGTATTTGATAATTATTTTATAATGAAAATGAGTTTCATATTAATATTTTTGTAAATCACGATGATACTCATGGGATTTGTTCGTAATAAAAAATATATCAGAGTTTATTTTGATTATTGTTCTTGAATTGGTATTTATCTTGTTTGTTTGAAAAAAATGTTCTTTTTTATTGCATTATTTTTATGTTTTTTGTCTAAATGTGACGAGTTATTCATGGTGAGTTGGTTTTGATTGAATATTTTTATTAGTTTTTAGATTATTACCCTAATAGTGTTCAACAGATATTTTATGTGCAACTACGAGTTGGTTCCCCATTATGGATTCACTAGTTTAATCAACATTTGGACCACCTCTTTGAGTTTATAAAGTTTATACCATATCTATTTTATGGTCAAAATATTCTTTTTCACATATAATAGTGGATGATAAATTATAAAATAATCTTCAGTTTTAATTTTTTTGAACTATCTTAAGCTTATTTTGTACCATTATGATCGAAGGTAAACATTGTAATTCCTGAATGGGGTCCATTAGTACCAAGCATCTATAATAACTCTCTTATGAATTTTCATTAAATCATTCATCTAATAGTATATCTCTGAGGATATGAAGGTGGTGACAGTGGTAAAGACATGATCTCTTAAACATGTTGATGGATCAATGTTTTAGTTTCCCTTAAATTTTTTCGACTAATTACCCTATCATTTAGAGTTGTCTGAGGTGGATTATTTTAAAGATCATCATTTTGATAATGAGATTAAACTTAATCTTTAGTCGAGGGCATCCGAATTTGGTCTAGCCTCCATATTCAATTTAATGAGGCAAGTTGTTCTGGTTGAGGGAACATTAGCCAGGCTACTCTGGGAGTCCATTGATCTTATAGTCCTTATAAGTGGTGTATGAAATTATAGAAAAGATATGAGAAATTAGTATAAATATGATAATGATGGTGGTGTAATTAATAGGAATTCTGATCTTTCTTCAACTTCATTGGGGCATTGAACCCTCGTTTTTCATTAATGTTGAATGATAGGTCAGAAGAAGCCTTCATGTCTAATAACTAAAAAGGCCTATCTGGATAGTTGAAACATATTCAATCTTTTGAAATATAGTAATGGTGTCATGAGAATCAATAGTGAATTAAGATACACTCCCTCAAACAAGTTCACCGTTCAATCAAATGAACATGGAACTAAGGTGAGATTTGCTATATTTTTTTACATACATCAACTTTTCATTCAATTTTTTGTACCAGATATTGTTTTCATTTGTTTTTAATTATTTATGATTTTGTGTATCTATTTTGAATCTTTATTTTAATGGTAATGAATATTTTAAGATTCTACATTTTTTTCAAATAAATATTAATATGTGTTTGATCATGTGACGTTTTTCAATCATTTAGTTACATTAATGATTTTTGGGTGGTGGATAAGTATTAGAACATTATTTTTTGATTGACCACATTAATTTTATATTAACATCGATTCATAATATTAATGGATATTCACCATATACTCCGAAATTTTTTGAAGAGACCCTTATTTATACCATTTCCTATTTCTTATTTTCCATTGAGATGTTGTTAAGTGGTTGTATCCAAAGTTACTAGACAATATGATTCCATATTATTAAGGAATACATTTGGCTCTAGGAGGAGGCTTAATTGTTTTGGAAATGGGTTGGTGTTTTTCTTGTTTCATGAAATTTTTATCATCGCATGAGGAATATATTTAGTTAAATTTTCATTAATATAATACAGATAAATTTTTACCTTATTGGTAATCAATGTATTGATTAGATTAAGTATTGGTCTCTATGAGAGTGTGGAATCTTATCATTAAACCTGGTAAAATTAAAACATGAGGTTTTATATGAGCATAATGAGTTATGGTGTTGTAAATTTCCACATCCCAGTTATTTTATTTTATTTAGTTTTGGTTTATAATTGTGTCCTTAAGACCTTTCTCTTCATTTATGAGAATTTTGGAACTAATTATTATGTTTTGTGCTATTGTTCCTCTATTTCATGTTAGTGTGCATGGTTATGTGTAAATTATGTGACCTATGGATTCGGAGTTCAATTTATGTATATTATTTTATTACAATGTTAGGGAGTCATAGGTAGTTCATGGTGAGATTCATATGGTGTATCTCTTAGGTGTAATCATTTAGATATTGTGGTGTCCTTAAATGAGGGTATTTTTTGATCAACATTAATCTAAATCATCTGATTAGCATGGACATTGATTTAATATTTTTTTTAAATCAAATTGTACAATTAGTGCATAGTATCCCATTATGTAATTCAAAACCAATTGAGTGTCCTATGACTTCAGTAAGGGATTCTTAGTTGACTATTAGTTTTGATAATTGGGTATCTTAATCCTGTGTAGTGCCCACATTCATTAAAAATGGATTTTCATATTATACCCCACACAGTGTTTAACCAAATTACTCCTCCATCTATCCCATACATATTTTCCACCCAATGAATGATCCTCCTTGCACCCATATTCCTCCCTCCTCCGCCCATTGGGATTCAATATTGATTTTTCTAGTTTTAGAGATACTCTAACAATATATTTATCTTATTTAATATTACCCTTACTCTCTATTCATTATTATCTTCAGTTCCTACCCTCATTTGTTTCTTGTATTCTAGGTTTTATGTTTCATTTCTTTGAATTTGGTATTTTGTTTTCCCAATTAAGGATTTTTTGTGTTCTTACACTTTGGACATATTTGAATCCAATTTGTTTTATTTTTTCCATGACCTTGATGTTTAAGGTATATTTCCATTTTCATTTTTCCTTTAAATGATAGATACTTTAATTTCATAATTATTGAACCAAGCTTTATGCTAAATAGATATTTGTGTTACTTAAAATAATTATTGGGAATGAAACCCTTTTTCCTCAATGGATTAAATTTTATTAAATTTATTGATATGGAATTTCACACCATGTGTTCGATAAAATTATAGGATGTCCTTTTTATATGTATTTTGGTTTCTAAATGGTGTTTCAGCTTCCCAAATGTATTTTCATTCATTAATTTGATATTAATTAGTTCTTTTGACTCTATATAAAATGGTTTGTCACTTGAGGAATATGTGACTACTTTTGAACATTTTAAAATGGGCTTTGATGAAATACACTAATTTTTTATTCCTATGTTTCCTTCTTATATGTTGAATTACATGGAAGTTCCTTGGAATTGAACTTACCTTGTGAATTTGTGATTGTACGTTATGGGTGGTAATTCCTTGGAGTGGTGTTCAGGGGGGGGGGGGGTTTCTTACGTTTCTCCACTACACATGGTTTCATTTTGGAATTGTTTTGAAAACCCCCCATTTTGGACATAGCATGGGAACCTATTATAGCAATAGTGTCATTAAAAAACATTTTCTTTAAAAAAATTAAAGAGAATGATCTGACTAATGGATCATTAGGGTTGAGACAATATTCTATGGGGAATATCCACTTAGTTGAGCCAAATAGGGTTTTACCAAGAATTATTGTTTGATTTCATAAGTCATGCCAAATAGATGAATCAACATTGAGTATGTTCATGAATTTCCATTATTTTGATAGGTACTACATTGTGTAATGACTCTCATTTCTTTGTTTTGAATAAATAGGCTTCCTCCTCAAGTATGGTCACATGACTACTACCGTCTCATTACCCTTGGGATGGTATATTTTGTGTGGCTATTTTCTCGATGGGTCCCTTGATTAAAATTTATTTTTTTTCACAAAATTGATTTCAAGTAATTTTTTTGAATGGTTACTCACACTAAAATTCTATATCTTTTTCCCCATTTCCATTAATATTATCAAAATATTACATTTTAAAAATCCATGTATTAATAATTATAAAAATATATCATGAGTTGTTTAAAAAATAAATGTATTATGAACCTATGATTGAAATTATATCTCAAAATACCAGTAAATGAATCAATAAATTAAACGAAATTTATTAGGAATAATTTTTATGGGGTCAGACTATTGAGTTTTAGTACTCATCTGTAAGCATATACGCTTTTTTAACCATTATGTGTCGAACTTTAAAGTATTCAATTTTCGTATAACAATGTTGTGTTTTTTGGTTTGGTGGGTGACACGTGGATTCACATGGATATTTTTTTGGTCACCTTGTTTAGATATGTATTTTTAGTACATATTTTATATTTTTTTTTTGATTATTTTATATCAATATGGTTGTTTATGTTTTAGTTGTTTTATTATTTACCATAGGGGAAACTTTTCCCACTAATTCTCATTGATGACTTTAATGCTTGTCGGCACCCATGGGAGATCTGTAATGCTCCCTAGGGATGTAGTGGTCTAGATCAGGCGACTGATTTTAGGGTCGACCTAAGTTTGTTCTTGATAAGATCCATTTCCATTAGCTATATAAGGGTTAAACCCAATCTAGACATAGTATATAAATATCAAATCAATCATTATTAATTTAAATTCAATTATTTCCCTAAATAAATAAAACCATTAAATCTATTTTTATATGAACCACCATGATTCATATACCTTTTTCAGATGAAATCAACACTAAATATAATTTACAGAGTTTCCAAAAAAATTAATGCATGTATGGAAACAATTAATAGAAAAAGACTAAGAAAACAATAAAATTTCATGTAGACATATAAATAATTTGTTCAAAAAATAATTATTAAACTATAAATTATTATTAAATCGTGAAATGGGTATATTATAATTAACTATACTATTCCACATTATCATCTGAAGAGTCCCTTGTATTAATAACTATAATGGAAAAAACATGAAAACTAAAAAATATCATAATAGCATGATATGAAAGGATTAGATACATAGTCAAAATACATATAAAAATCATTAATAAATTATCCCATAAAAAATTATTCTAATAAAACTCCAATTAAATTATACCCCAACTAGGTCTCTCCAAAATTTGGAGTTATTTAATAATGGCGATGAATAAGAAGCCCACTCCTCCTAAGGGAGTGTTTCTAAAACAACCATGATTTGTAATTTCATTATTTAATCCACAAAACCAACCAACCTAAAATAACATTCTGGAATCACATAAAGTAAGAAGAATATCTAGAAAAATGTAAACACATAGAATCTTAAATTCACAATTGATCAAATTATTGAAATGATTCAAAACCATCACATCCCAAAAAACAAAAATATGAATTAAATTGAACCATTCATAAATAGAAAAATTTAAAAACATTAAAATTGGTTTATAGCACTGGGTGAAACAGTAAATTATGACCTTATACATGGGTCTCCATCCCATGGAAGACTATATCATATCATAACAAACACATGCTAATGAAAATTATCAAATGCAATTGAATATATCATAATCACCTCAAACACACACCAAATAACATCCTCAACCCAATTAGAAAAAATATATCATATGAAGCTCCGCATAACAATATGTTATTTAAATAATCAGTCACATATGGTATGAAAGAACAATGTCATTTGAAAATCCTAAGGTAATCAACTCTTATCATAGATAATAAAAAAGTAAATGTAAAACAAATCCACCATGAAATCTAAAAGTCTCTAAAATCATAACAAATTTCCATGAACATATTATCCCCTCAAAACCCATCATGCTTGATTCTTATCAATTTACTCATATATTCAATTATTACATTTCTGGTCTTGCAAAAATAGTCAATATATAACACATCACTACACAATTAAATAAAATAATAAAATATTATAGTCTATTTAGCTTATAATTTTATTATTTGAACAAAGAACGAACCATCATAGATGATTAATATGACACTTTTTCACAATCCCCTTCAAGGAAGAAATGTTAAATGAAAAGAAATATGAACCCAGTTGTCTTATATCCAATATCAGACTATGTATTCCAATAATGTAATAATTAAACAAACCCAAAAAATTAAATTTAATGTATGACCCATTAATGTGGATTCATGATTAATAAATTTTAAAAAATATCACATTTAAATATGAGCTAAAAACACCAATAACATTTATTCAAAACAATCATTAATGATGAAAGTTTTAGCGAAAAACAAAACAAACCATTTAAAATCTTTTTAAAAACTATTTATCAATATATTTATTTTTTAAAAAAATTAACCTATTGTGAAAACACACTCTAATACATTAGAATTTTTTAACTTGAACAATAAACCCATTATTAAAAGTAAAATGAAAATTGATGAGAAAAAATTGATCCAATCAAAAATCATCAATAAAAACATTCTAGAAAACCATTTCCATTTTAGGAAAAATAACATAGGTTTCATTTGATACCAAATATGTATTAATGAAATCACAATATTTCACCAAGATAAGTAAAATAATAATTATATAATAATTAGGGACACCAAAATTCTAACCTAAAAGGAATACTACTCAACATCAAAAGATTATACCCACATCAAATCCTTTACCATTTTTGAAAAACATTTAAAATGAATTTGGTATCAAGGGGTCTAAATTTCAAGGTGAAATGGGATGCAAAATCATATGTTACATTAACCTGTGGTTTGATGGTCCATATCATAATCATGAAAATATCATATAACTTTCAAAAATGTCATGAATTTTTTTACATCCTATTTTATTGGGTTGTGAAAGCCAACCTCACACTAGTGTTTCATATTTTTTCCATCTTAAAATAAAAAAACTACATGGTAACTTAGAAAATACTAATGAGGGTCAAACCCCACCAGTATCAATCCTTAATAAAACAAGATTAATCCAACTAAATTAAAATTTTCTAAGCATAGATACTCAAGTGCTTCCACAAAAGGTGCATAAAAGGTGGTGGTTTGGATCAAAATAAGGTACAATCGACAATATCCTGATGATAATTATATATCAATCATAAAATAGCACCCTAAAATAATAAGACGATGTTCCATGAACCTTGGATAATTTTAATAAAAAATGAATATGATACCATATGTAATAAACTATAACAGGTATACCTACCATGAAACCCAACTGAGCTAACCACTTTCCCAAAGGGCTTTCATAATTCCTATGGGTTGGAAAATAGTTATTGGTTATCATGATTTACCATTGGAAATTGGTTCCCTATCAATAATAATAAATAAATAATGAATACATACAAGTAATATGGAAATACATTTCGATAAGAGGTGAATCCATGAAAATCAAATAAACATGAAGACAATAATAAAGATAAAAATCAGGAATTATAAATAATCATACATAAAATGAATACTTTTTAGATAATTACAATAGACATTAACATATCTAAAATAGAGACCATACATACAATATGAAATAATTTCCAATAAAACACACCAAAATTATAAGGACTATGAATAACCTTAGTATCACAATTAGTAAACCATGGTCATTTATCTTATCCCACTCTAATATAAACCGAATAATCCAATCCTCAATAAATGTCTAGAACTAAAATTTCTGACATGTGAATATTTGATGAAGACTTGTCTGGTTCAGTGTAAAATCAAGGAAACATGGACAAAAAATACACTTAAGGGACTACTATGCAAATCCATAACTCTTGGCGATTTTTTGGAGCTCCCAGCAAAGAAGTATCCTTTGTGAATCTGAGAAAATTTCAAGGAGTACCTCATTGATTCTTATAGACATATGAGAATGTGAAAATTCATGATGATGTTCCTCTATGATTTTGATAGCCATTCATCAACATGGTAATCCATGAAGGTGTTTCTCTATGAGTCTAACAACCTTTCATGAACATGCACTGTTGTCATGGTGTTCCTTCATGATTTTGACAGCGCTTCATGATCATTTCAAGACATGATTATATTCCTCAATGATTTCAATGGTCCTTCATGACATCACGAATAATATATGGTGTATTCTTGACTATAGGGGAGATGTTCCCATTTGAAAATCCCACAAATTCATTCAAATTTATTCCAATCATCTCAAAACATATTACACATAAATAACCCCTCATTCCAATATTTGGATGAAGGTTAGCTATACTATATGAATCTAGGTTTCTCTAAATTAATGAACACCCTAAGGATTGTTATCCAAAAAATGTATGTATTATCCAAGGTACAAGGTCTTCACAAAACCCCTTTTAATTTTATAGTAATAACATTCTCCCTATGTGATATGCCTTTCGTTAAATCCTATCACCATAAAGAATTATGAAGGAACAAATGATATTGAGTATTTGTGAAGTATTTAGCTTCCTTGAAACACTCCTCACATGATCCAAGACATCATCATAATGATGTTTTACCCTATTTCATGAATGATACACCATCATGAATCCCCTGAACAATGAAAAACACCTAAGATTTAGGATGATCCTATCCATGAGGCCCTAAGCCTCATGATTAAACTATTATAGGAATCTCCTTGATACCTACCTTTAATTGAAACAGCTTTAAAATGGCTGAGTTCTGAGGCTCCACACCATTCAGTTTTCTGTTCAACTACACCTCGAGTCCCTATATAACATTTTCCATCCATTCGAATGGCCCAACGAACATCAACACCAACCCTAAACATCCATCTACCTATTTATTAGAATAATATGTATGAAAATTACTACTTATTCTTATTATATGATTTCTATTTGGATTTTTTTATTGACTACCCCCATAGTTTTACCCTAGCATTGAAAAAACAATTCCCCGCCTAGAGGAACATGAGCAGAGATCATGTATGCCCAATTGGTGAGGAGAGAGTCCACCACATTTGATCTATATGATGTAAAATTACCTTTCCACACATCATAGTCATATGTTGTAAAATAAATGACAATATCCTTAGAACATAACATAAAACATTAGCCTTACACTTTTCCACATTCACATGATGTTATATGTGTGTGTTATAGTGGATAACCACCAACAAGACATATTTTGTATCACTCACACTGAATTAGATCATATACATAATTAATGAGATTCTCCTCGCATGAGATGATATAATATATTTGGTTATCTTCAGTACTTAATACCAACCCTCATCATTTTTATTCCTAGAAACAAACCTGAATTTGTCCACTAACATGCAAAGGGGGTCATGTGATTTTCAGATATACTGCATCCACTTGATTCTCACACCAATCATGACACATGTGGGATTAATGTTTAGTGGTGATAATGAAATAATAATTATCCTTAACCATCATGTTACACCTATATAGTGTAATACCTACTAATATCAAACCACAATGGGCCTCCTCCTGGGTTATAAGTCTTATCCAACCCAAACAACATTTACATTGAATCCCAACTTACTGGGATATGTGGGAAGCCTCCCTCATGTCCATATCCCATATCAATATTGACAATTAATTTCTCTAAGAAACATCCCCGGTAATATCATGCCCCTCACTCGAGTGATAAATTGTGTTGTACATCCCTCAAGTAGCTTCAATTCATAATCCATGTTGAAACTCTGACATAGATCATCCCTCTTTTGATGAGAAGATTTTAGGTTAGAGTCCCACACCAACCTTTTTAAATTCTTGTTTTGTCATATGATAAACCTTACCACATGAAATTAAACTATATTGATATACCCTATCACATGAAATTAACCCATGACATCGAGATAGGTAGGTATTCGTCATGACCCTCTATAATGAGTTTGTTGGACATCTCTTGGGGACTCAATCTTGACCAATGGTAAATACATTTCCCCCTCATAGAGGTCTACCTCTCTGATCTACCCCCAATAGTTGTCCCAAAATACCTTCATCGTGTGACATATTACCTATAGAAGACACATATTCATGATCCGCCTCTATTGGAATCCTGATGCCTCTATCAGAAATCATTCATTGTGTGACACCTTCCCCATAGGAGACGCACCTCTAGATCTGACTCCATATGAATTTTGATCCATCTATCAGTAAACCATCATGGTGTTATATCTTCCAATTTCTGGAACAAGCATCTTAGAAATAACTCCATAGGGGTTTTTTATCCACCAACATAGTTTCCATGGGACATTAAAATCATTCCCTGAACCTTCTCAACCTGACATTTTGATTTGTTTCTACAGGATTTATTACTTTTGATACAATAATACACATTCCATAGGTATAAGAATGGGATTCCTAAGGTTAATGGATCTAATAATATGGGCCTATGCTGTATGGTACCTAATGAAGAACTTATTATTCATTAGTTTAATGGCTTAGACGATTTAATCCCTTAGCGTTATATACCTCATTATTGACATGGAATTCATTGTTTTCGACACATAATATGCCTCCATGGGATTCCCTCTAATGAGTAAGACAATTGGTGACCAATGTTCTCACTGAACATACATTACAGTGATACCCAATGTGACTGAACACTTAACTGATAGTTTCTTTATTATCTAGATAAAAAAATTTCGACCTATAATTAGTTTAATTTATTTCATTCCACAAATATATTACAACAGTATTGAATTCCATAAACATTCCATAACTCCTTGATGGTGTCTCGGACTACGCATAGAGTTCCAAAGAGGAATACATGGATGGAGGAGTTGTAAACCCATAATTACATTTTTATAAATGATAATTCATCACCATTTAATGAGATAGAGCCCCCCCAATCATCGTAATCTATAAATTCAAGGTAACAGAGAAGCCAGTGCATGCACATCATGTTATAGATTTGTTGTCGCACCCCGGTGAAAGCATCAAAAATTGAAATATTGGACCTGATGTGAATCACATATCATCAACATGGATTCAAGTAGCATTAAAGGAAAATATATATTTTAATATCATTTTATTCACATATTTGTTGTTGAGACCCACCAATAAAATTTTATGCCCAGAAATGAACTCACCAAAAATTCGGTTAGCTAGTGTCTCTGATTCAGCACAATTTGACATTTTATGTATAGATCCATCTCTACCATTAGAATATTTTATGATGTATGGTAATTGGATATTGATATATTTACATATATAATAATTGTTTAATCCAAATTCTTTGCAGGAACCCATCCATAGTAAATAATCCACCAGATCTTAGTAGGTGTTATGGTTGGAGAAATGTTAATGCTTTAATTTCACATGACAACACATCTACGATGACTTCCACTAAGACCATATATAATGAGTGTACACTCCCCATATCCCCATAAGAAATTATCCAATCTAGTGTGATGGACACCATCATACATTAGTAATATCATAGCATGGTAATTCCCATAAGTTGCATGTCTCACTAGGACTTTGAGGCGTATGTTCATTGCCAACACCACCACCCCAAGGGCCACGTAGGAAGCAACATCTCTCTATTTCAACATCTAATACCTTCATGATAATATCCTCATTTAAATACTACTAATGGATCCCCTAAACCAAGGATGTGGTGGATACATGAGCCCCCCCCAACCATGACTAACAATTTGGATAATAAAAAGGGGGCTCACGCTATGCCATGTTAGCTCCAACAACAACCACTCCTTCTGGATGAATAAAACATTGGTTACACACATGATTTTTATTCCACCATATAGAAAATATAAATCAATATCAAGTGAAAGATATATAGAATGAATGGAAAATGGATTCTTATGTCATGGATCTAGTGGACTTCACCACCACTAGTGCATTAAACCATATCCCTAAGGCAATAAAGTCATGATATTTCTTTGATCAGTTTGGATCGAGAACACATTTAAATTTTAGGAAATCTTAGATGAATATGTTATTTACTTGCACCACCAACATCCATATCAATTATGACCATGATTGTGAGAATCATTGTGTAGTTACTCCTTATACATTAACTAGACAAAAAGAAGTTACACCCCACTCTAAGAAATAGCGTGGTGGTCCTCCAAATGATCACACTAAACAAATTGGTTGTTCAACCTACTTAATTGAAAATCAGTTTCGAGTTTCTCCCACTAAATAATCTTCCAATGACAAATTTATTCTTCATATCATAGCCAATCAGCACAATGATCCTCATTATTTTATTTCCTTCTCATGTGGAGGTCCTCTCTGCTCTAATATCGATGAAATCAAAGGTAATCATTGCTTCATAGATTGCCAGTACATATTTCCTCTCCCTTCTATCACAATCAACAATAATAGAGGTCCTCTCCATGTCACATCAAAATAGAGTGGTGGACATCACCACTCATTTAACAATAAACATGGAGGACCTCCCAATTTTCCACCAACCATTTTGGAGTTCCTCTACACACATTCGACATCTAGTATGCAGGTCTCTAATATATTACCACTCTTAAAAACGATTGTACTCATCATGACCATTCCAGTCAGTGTGAAGGATAAACTAATGATTCAACCCTATACAATGAAGTTACTCTAACATCCATTACTAATAGTCAGCATGGAGTAACTCCCCATTTCCTAATTTACCAAACTGGATGTCAATTCCTCTTCTTTAACAAATAGGGTATTAGTCCTCCCCACTCCTTTATAATTCAACAAAAAGGTCCACCCTGCTCTGAAAAAAACTGATATATAGGCCCTTCATATATCCCAACTGAACTAATAAACCCCCACCCCCTTAATACCACCATCCAATATGATGGACCTTCTTGTGATAATGAATTGACCTACCACTATGATTCTTCCTATAGAAGACAAATGAACATAAGAATCCAAAGGAATGTAACCAAGAAATGATAGTTCATCATTGATTACATCCTCCTCTCAGATTTCAATGGGGTATGTTACTTAGTGATGGAACCTTCACCCAAATTTTGAGAATCATATTCTTGGAATGGATCCAAAAATATAAATTTCATAATTCCTGATTGTGATATCCATAGAATACCAAGATCCCTCTATAGGTTCATTTAGGTGGTGGATGTTTTCTCTCCCATTTAGTAAATCATTGTACAACCATCTCCATCCTTGATGGTATCATTATCCACCAATACCCATGTTTAAGGAGAAATTTTCTATTATAGTATAACTCCTTTAGACATTGAGCTACCAAAAAAGACATTGAGGTGTTCCACTTCCTTTTTACAAGAGTTAGTGGTGAACTCAATATACTGAATGTATGTGATTATGTGGTTGGTAACAACCTTTATAAATGTAACAATGTGAAGTGAATAGATAAATCTTACAGTGCATTCATTATCTTTAATCTAGCCATTACTGTGATCCAAAATATATCCAACACACATTTCCCAACCAGTTCTTGTGGATGTATGACTCGATCAATTGTAGGGCCCCGCCACTAAGAATGAAATCCTATAGGAGACTACTGATGTCAATGTGTTTTCTTTGTTATACTTGTACAATTAAATGTCCAACATAAATATCTCAGAATCCATCTATGTGGTCTAGGACACATTCTATGTCAACACCCTCTAGGTGATGCTACACTGCCTCCATGATTTCCTGTTGTTCAACCTGGTAATTCAGGATCACTTTGACAACATTGATCAGCAGTGTTGAACTATTGGGTTGTCATCACTCCCAGTGGATCAGCTCCCATCCTTTTCATGGATACCACAAAAACCTCTAATAGATATTCATTAATTGCCTCATAATGGTCTATATAATTATGGAAGTGGTATCTCCGCATGTGCTTATTCGGGGCTGTGGACAGTAGGATGATCTCATATCCATCCTTATACTGTTGTAGCTATTATACCGATTGATATCGAGGATCTCTCTATCACTATATTAATTGTAAGCGTGGTTATCCCCATCCATCTAGACAACTATAAGGATATAAGCTCTAATACAGAGCACAACAAGAAAAACCCACCCCATGGAGAAACGTAGTACTAGAAAGAACCTCACATAGGTTTATGTACTCACCTACAGAGTTAATAACTCATCCATGGTGATCCTAATGTTACATTTATAATCCATACGAATACCCAAAAGGGTATTGACATGGTTAGAACCTCTAATCCATAAATGGATGTATTGAATATAGAGGTATATCACATTGTATCCTTCTCACTCCAAGAGTTTGTATAACCCATGAATATCCTCACTTATTTCATGCACTATTGCAAACTAAATTATAGTACATCATGATTATATACCATTTACCGAAATGGGGATGCATCAATCACTCCTAGGATAATATACCCCATTCGAGCTCAGAAATCCTATTTATATTGCTAGAGAAGAAACATGAGTTCATGGTAGTTGGCGTAGATATGAGTCATTGAATTATCGCAAACAGTATGATCATATTCCTCTTGACTATGGTTAATACTCACCATAATCAGTGGAGATTTCATACCGATTATATGATCCAGTCAATGAATTAATGGTTAGAAATTACCATAAATATATAAAACACATCATTGATGTTTTTATTTATGAGTTATTGATCATCATGATTCCATTGAGGCATGAAAAGTGGTGATCCCACCTAATAATAATATATGTAACCATCATGGGTGGATGATATGAAGGGACCCCCATATTATGGGTTCCCGGTCTTTTCCCTATTAAATGGTTTGGGAGACAAACTACTGAATATTTCCCAATTCATCTCAAGGTGTGGTCCCATGTAAGGGACCCTAGAGAATCTGGAGAATGCCATGATCTGATGTTTTATATAGGAATTAGTAGAAAATATGTTCATTTAGAACATCCCACTGCTTATAGGATCCATCACTATCTTTGAGGACCTCCATAGAAAATTAACCTATTAGTTCAACTCCACCATGTGAATTGCATGCATTATTGAACTATTCATGTGGAAGGAACTACATGACAAGTGAGTTTCACATATATTCACATAGTGGAAATCCATCGCTTACTCACTCAATAATACATATACTCTATAAATTTTTTTTATGATTTATATTAAGAACATAAAGTCTAAACTACTCGCTACCCTAATTAGATATAATTTTATCGGTGGGTCTTGGGGTTTTTCTAACAATTCCATGTTCTTTGAGAACGATTTTCAAAAGGCTAGGAAATCATACCCTTGCCTCTTCGAGGTGTCACGTGAAATAAACAAATGAGGAGACTGCCTCCGCAGTATATGTGGAGGCCCATAATCTAATATAGTAAATGGTCCTTCTTTTGATAGAACGTCATATGATTAGACAAAAAAACCAGGGACATACTCACATATAAAACAATTGTCAGGAACGACCTTTCTAAACACTGCCTTCTAGACTAGAGAATATGGATCCATACCCTCATCAAGATCAAGACCCTCATAATTTCTATTATCCCAAGGTTTCATATTCAATAGGAGTATCTAGGACTATTATTTCATGGATTCAATGGTTCCAGGATATTTATTTAGTTCAATGGATCAAGGGATTATAAATCATCCATAGTGAAAGATGTCTCGTGAATTTCATTGTACTAATCAGTCCAACCTCTTCTCATACCATATGATCTATGGATGTAAAATCAAAAAAAAATTATGTGTTTAGGGAATGGCTACATGAATATATGGATAATGATTTGGTCATATTGAAAATTGTTCTAGCATAGTTGGGGCATATCTTCAATAATCTAGAGAGTGAAAGTGACTATTCGGGTGAATGTGAGAATGTTTCTGACCTTGGGACTCAGATGTATGATGGCTTATTCAACAGAAAATTATTTTTCCAAGACTATGGTGAAATCCACTACTATTTAAGTAGTCTAGAACGTGATGTATTTTCCCTTCATTCTCTTGAGAGAATGTCTCTATATAGATTTTATCCTACTATGTCTTAGTATAGGAGGAACTAATGGTATGAAGGAGATCAAATTCCGCCACTAATGATTAATCCATCACATATCATTAGCTATTTCATTCCTATAGAGTAGAAAATAAATCCAAGGGAAATAACTATACTGGAAGATGCCTCTAATGATGAGAAGAATTATGACTTTCTGAACACTATTGAGTTTACAGATCACATCACACACCCATATGAAGAGGAATTACCAAACATTACTCTATATACTTATTAGTGACACATTAATAAGAATGGTTGATTTCATGAAATTTGATTGGATTCAATGGTTTGAACGAAAAACCAATTCTTGTATGCCACTCCAAACAAGAATATGGTCATGTGAAGAGAACAATAGGTACAATTATCTAGGAATATTCCATTAGATAAACCAACATAGTGGATTGTGGTAACTAAACGGGGACATCAACTTATAACAAATTGTGATCATCCATGTACAAATTATTCTTGGCCTCAACAAACCAATAGACAAGTGAGAGTGGATTTTATGGAGTGATTTTGTCAGTAGTATGATATTTCCTACACTATCCAAAGCCTTTTGTAACATCTATCTGGGCATGTCATGTATCCTTCCAACATGAATACTCATCGTGACGAAATGTGCAATTATTATGAAAATACAATGTGATGAAGCACATAACCATCTTATTTATAATGATCTAAATCCCCAAGGCCTTACTATTGTATATGTAAATGTGGGAGGACCACCTTGATTCCATGACAATCCCCCTTTAGTTTGAGACATAGGTAGCTACCACAGAGCCTTAAAATGCAGCTGAGGAAAAGAAAGAGAAATGAAAATTTATTATCTCATTCTCCAATGGGGATGGGGGCCCTCATTTATGGGTGCAATCGGTCGTTGACAATTACTGGGTAGTTTATTGTCTTATAAATTGGTCCGATCGAGGCTGACATAGGTTTTATGATTAATATAATCATGACCATCATTCTCTACAAGATGGGACTGAATGATGTAAATTTTCTTCACTCTTACATGAATATTCCATTTTATGATGTGACATAATAGGTACTGCATTATAGGATTTGGTTATTCAGAAATTTTTGACGCTTGGAATTACATGTTGAAATAATAATTGTCTCACATGATATTTCCTACAATGTGTTGATGGGTAGGTCGTAGCTTCATCTACATGAAGCGGTTCCCTCCTAAAATCACTAGTGCCTCATGTAAACCTATAACGGTTGTGTAAGTGTGATTCATGGATATTTTTCCCCCAAATTCACTTCTGAAAACCCCTATATGGATAACATCTTTTATAATTTTTGGGGGAAGAATGGACAGACCAATGAGGTTGATCGCACTAGCATAGCAATAAATCCATTGGCAGACCTGAACAATTCATTAATTCTACTGATGCATTATTTCGAGTCCATGAAACCATACATGGTGTGTTTATTATTTTTCTCTTAGATAAAAGGCTGTTTCATCTCAAAAAATGTGGAATATATGAATTTTATATCATACTCATTAATAGGTTAGGATCATGTGATACCAAAAGACCCTACCACAATGAATGATTTAGAGGTTCAACCCATAGTTTCATTTTCATAATACTCTCACCTATTCTACATAGCCGGGTTCAATCAATAAAATATGACTCAACGACTTTTCATGGACATTAGAAATGGATTCTCTAGTCCAAGGCCAGATGGAATTGTCTCGATAGCCTCTATATCCATGGTTTTATTAGAGTATGAACCCTTATTTGGAGAATATATATCTACCCATGTACACAACACAACATCAATTGAATTAGTATTCCATGATGAACCTACTCTTCCTACTAATTATCATACCTCAAATAATAAAGTCCATTTGAATGATTTTTCTTCATCATTTGATGGGGGTATCTTTAACATTGTCAATGAGTTAGTTTAGATGAACCTTGTTACATAAAATTATAATAACAACACTTATTAGTGTAGTCATACGCCCATAGGAGTAGTAAGAGTGTATGGATTCACTAAATCAACATAGTGATGTTTTCGACAATAGTTATGAAGAGTTATTGGGATAATACACTCATGTTTTTATCCACAATTATGTTCTCACAATGATTAATCACGATTATTAGAGTCCCCTAGAAAAATAATCCCTTCTCATTGTTGAATGGTTGATTCCATGGTTTATAAGCATATCAAAGAAAAAGTCCACATGAATATCTAGTACCCCTAGTGAAAATCTATCAATTTTCCTATTATGATGACTAATGGGTAGAACATAGTCTATATCAATTTATGATATATCATCCAACAATTTTCCAAGGATTATTTCCCCCATGTAGTGACAAATCAATTGAACAATTCCAGATCAGGGTTCCACGCTCTCTTCTTCATAGATATATACTCCAGATTAACTACTGTTAATATTTTTTAGAATTTAACATTGTTAATAGAAATATTTTCAAAACTATTAGAAATACATTTTGATTGTTCATTATAATTTGTTTCCTTATAATTATAAAATTTCTAATCATTGTTTTTCAACGATAAATTTAAAATTAATTTTTCTATGGTTCATAAGAATTTTTTTGTACAATATCTTTTAAGGATCACATATGAATAGTCATTTAGTGGATTCTCAAATTTTTTTATTAATGGATATAGACATGAAATTATGATATAGGATGTTCAACATTTATAATCCTTTATAAATTTAATAAAACATAATTTTAATATGTTTTCCTTATCTTACATTAAATGAACTCATAACAGATATATTAGAAATAATTTTTTAATCAATAGAAGACTTTATAAAGGGGTACATGTTATATTATTAAAATAATAGAATTCTAATAATGTATATCATCTTAAAATACTAAAATAAAATCATTTTAATGTAATTAAAATATTGAGGCTCAGATAGATGTATAATTATTATGAATATATTTCTACTAAATATTCTTATCAACATTCATACACTGGTATTAAACAAATAAGTGAAAGATAATCAGAAGTATATATTCAAAGAATATGAAAGCCTTTGAAGCTTCTATTATAGGATAACTCACTATGGATAAAATCATTTAAAAAATTTATGAACAAGAATCTCTAATATAAAAAAGATAATTAAAAAATGTTGAAAAAGAAAATTAGAAAAATATGAAGTTCATTAAATATAGAAAATGAAATATTTTACATCCAATGAGTTGATCGGCAATTTTATTGACAACCATATAAATTTTATGAAAGATAATGATAAATAAACTATGATATAATTGGAAGAAAAATCTAACGGAAATCATTTTTCAGTCTAGATATGGTTGCAGCTAAAGAATGAATAATTATTATGGTCAGAAGTTAATGTTAGATAAAAAGAAATGATTTCTTACTTGATGCTAAAGAAATCAAAAAATTATAAAGACAATATATTAGGAGTAAATATTAAGTAATATATTTTATATATATTTCTATTTAAAATAATGAAATATTTTGAATGAAATTTTAAAGACGTTTCATTGGATGTGTTCTAAAAATAATAATATGTATCATCTCCACATTGGTTATATCAATGTAGAGTTGTGGAGTCAAAAAATATTGAACTAAAATTTTCTTAGTTAGATGATTATTAGTAAAATATGATACAAAATATAGTTTGTCATCCTCAAATATATGTAGTATAAATTTAATCTAAAAATTCATTTAATTTATTTTCTTTCAAAATTTAAGAATGATATAAATTAAATCATAGATGGACTAATGATTGTAATCTAATATTTTAGAACATTACTATGTCTATTAAATCTTAAGTAAATAATTTTGATTTTATTATCAACAAAAAAATTACTTCGATGGAACTATGATATTTTATGTGATCAATCAATTATTATTTTAAATGTTCAAAAGGGGTAGATATTCATTAAACATTAATGTCCTTCTTAAAGGAAGAGATAAGTATTATTCCTAAATTGAGTATTTTTCGAAAAATAAGAAAACATATATTATCTTTATAGAGGGAGAGAAATGTCTTACAATAAAAAATTTTAAAACAAATTGAGAACTATTAAAATGAATAAATGGCGATACCTTCCTATGAAAATATATAGTAATTAATTATATTTATGAAATATTTTAAGTTCATTTTATTTTTTTATATGATGAGGTTTTTTAAATATACGGTTATTGTTGAATATTAGAATCACATCATCTAACTTTTTTGATAATAATTAAACAATTAATTTATTATTTAATCTTACCTATATTTTTTGATATATAATTTTTTTCCCTCATATAAAACTATTTATTAAAAATTCCAATAATCTAAGGTTTTAATAAATTTCAGTGGTCAGATTATTTGAGGATATATGATGATTCAGAAACATTAAATACTGATAATGTATGGTTTTGATAATATAAATATGTATAAAATTCTATTTTAAAAGAAAAAACATAATAAATAATGTTCCATTGAATTAAATCATCATCAAATATGGAAATAATGTTATTCTTTTGTAATATGAACAATAAAATGATACCAAAAATACTAAAACATTCCTCGAGATATATGAAATCTAATTCTTATTGTTTCATTAAATGATTCTTATTTTTAGATATTATCCTTATGTATTATAAGAACATCATATACAATGAATGTAACACAAAAATACTCTAAAATACATAATCTCTTAATGTCTTCTATAATATGATTATTATGTTTCTTACAATTTATTATTTTTTTGAGTGTTTTTTCATATAGTACAGTTAAAATGTATTCTTTGTAATGTATTCTAGAAATAACTATTTTAATTTTTTTTATTATGCTTCCATTATCAGTAGTATTAAAATCTGAGCTACATGGTGTAGAGTAATTATCAACATACATGTCTATGATGAAAGTGTAATAGGATACCGATATTTTTACCATAGTAAATACACAGGTGGTTGACCAAGGGATTCAATGATAATAATGATAGAGACAATATATTTGATTTAAGAAGAAAATATTTTTTATGGGTTGGTGGTTAAGGAACCCTTGGATTAGGTTTATTGATCCACCATTCACTAAGGATTAAAAGTTAGGGTTTTAATAAAATCCTATAATGTAGAATATTTTTATAGACAACACCCCTCTATTTTTTTAATATTATTCCTTATTCATTTGTTAATTATTTTTTTGGAATATTTTGTCTTCAATTACAATCTATATTTCATTTACATTTTCATTGTGTTAAATATTTTCTCAATATTTGTTTCAAATTATGATATTTTTTAATTTATATTTTTCTCATTATGATCATTATGATTGTAAAATACTAATTCTTAATATTATTATAATAATTTTAATTTTTTTTTGGTTTATTTGATTTTTCTAAGATAATAAATATATATTGTTAAGAGGTTGAAATTGTGAGTGGTTTTAAAACTAAAATTTTCAACATATAGTACTGTAACTTAAAACACTATTAGGATCCAAATAATAGAATTTTCAATGATTTTAAATGGATATTCCCTATAGAACAATATATTTAAATGGAATATGTGATTATATAAGTACTGCTAGAAGATATGAGGCCAATGATGGTGACAATTAACTAATTTATTTCACTGTTTAAAATTTTCTATAGATTTATCCTGATCATCCCTACTGATGGGGAAACCCCCTTTCACCTATCAATATCCCCCCTAAATAGATAAATTAGATTTATTAAGTATAAAAAGTATATGATTATGAGAAAAAACAGATGGGATATTAAGAATTTCATCCTTGATTAATGGATCCAGTGTGTTGCTGGTCTTATTAAATTAATAATTTGTAGGGGAAACCAGTTGGGTTTTTCATTGATGTTTTTTTAGTTGAAAATTAACTAATTATATTATTTATAGATCAAGGAACAGTTGAATTTTACAAATTTTTTGTAAATATTTTTTCCTCAAAGATTTGTTATGCTTCAATCTGGGTGGAAAAATCAATAGTTTTTCTTGGAGAAGAATGGAATTTTGGCCTAATGTGTATACTGCATCATTTAGTTCATACAAGAGAAATACATGTGGAAACACAAATTTATCTAAAATAAACATTAGAACAATTAGGTGGGGATTATAAATAATGAATTCAATTCACTTGAGTGAGTAACAGTGGAATGAATTATTAATTACCTTCATAAAAATAAGCACTCACATGGGTTTATAAAATCCCTATATGGGAAACTTTCACATCCATATATGTCGAGGATACTCTTTTTAAAAATAATTTATTCTATGATTCCTCAAAAATATATTTTATTGGATAAGTATATGTATGGTATATATAGGTTAAATGTTCCATAATTTTAATATATGGTTGATCATCATAGATGATAAAGGTTCATTGGAATAGCGAAACAAGACAGGTTCATTCCCCAAAAATGAATTTCATACATTAACTAAAATAAATCCTTATAAAAAGATAAAATAACACAAAAATATTTTAATATATTATCATTCATATTTTTTTGAAACATTATAATTGATAATAATATAATATTATAATTATTTTTTTTCCAAGTTATTGAAATATTTATGTCTAAACATTGTTGTATTAATGTAATTATATAAAAAAAATCAAATCTTGATTTCCTCTTATTTTCCCAAAAGCATGATACAATTAAATGGAGTATCAAGGAGTAAGTTCTGATTATCCTGACCACATTCTATGTACGTCACTTATTGAATAATTAATCTCTGATGAGTTTAAAGGATTATTGTTACTCTCTAAATGTGTTGACTTATTAGATGAGGAATAACGCTCTCTAATAACGAGAGATGACAATATAATTTTATCAATATTTTTGAATTAATTATCTAGAATGATTTTGGTTTACCCATCAACATCTCATCATAGAAATTATATAATCGATTTTAGATTACATGGTTAGGAATATGTTATTTCACACAACCCATTATAAATTTTTTAATCCTTTCCATAATCCAATTTTAAAAATGGTTATTATATTATTAATATCATTATATAATGTTATATACATTCTAAAATAAATTATATAATTTCTTAATATAATAAATATTTATTTATATAAATGATATTAAAAATTTTATTCCCATTATACTTTTAACATGATTATCTATTCCTCCTCGATATTAATCAATGCATAAAATAATGATAATTTATTTAAATAGAAAAATATCACATAATTAATCATAAAATAAATAAATAAATATTATATGTATTAAAGATGAAAATAAATATTTATTTAATATTTAACTCACTTATTTATGATCATGAATAATGGGTGAATAAACATATAAGTTAAATATAACTAGAATAATTATTATTAATATATACATATAAATAATAATTAGTTTAAATTGAACTTAATAAATTTTTGGGTTAGAACTATTTTGTGACCCTTTAGGCCCATCACTCAGTGGAATAAGTCTAACAAACCCAATGGTCTAGATTAATGTATAGAAACTTGTTTCGATAGCCATATGTAAATAATTAAAATGTTAGATTAAAAATAACTTTATATGAACATTAACAACACAATTTAATCCCATTGTATTGTTATATAATTAATAAATTTGTGTAATTGTTTCATTAACTAATATTATTAGGCATATTTAATTTAACTTTATTAAATTATTTTCTAATAAAACAACCATTTTCTTGAAAATAATTATCTAGTTCTAGTATAGTCCAATTATTGAGATATATATTTCTAATTAATCAAATTATAATGAAATCATTTCATGTATTATTAATTAATTACATATCACTCATGAAAAACCAAATATTTCATATCTTAAAATGATTATAATACATCATGGTTTCCATTGATTCATAAATGTACAAGAATGAATATATTTGTTAATAAAAATATAATGACTAAGAACCAATACATACATCCATAGATAAAACATTTGGAATTATTAAATGTTGTTCTATTATCAAAACAATGTATCATAGAGATTACTTGTGGAGAACATCATGAGAATAATCCCAAATTCATTCTAAACCCCCTATATATGATATATTATATCATTTATGTTCATTAAAATGATATCATTTCGACATTGAACATGTATTTAATACTATTATAAAAACATTTCAAGTCACTCAACTTAGTATGGAACTGGTATGACCATTGTATGTGACAAAACAAACAAAGTACATTTGTACACTACATATAATGTATAATAACATTATTTATAGTTTATGATATTTATTAATATTAAATAATAATTATAATTATATAATGGAATGTATAATGTAATTTAATAAGAGGGTCAAAATCTAATATACTCCAACATTCCCTAGATCCAGCTAAAAATGACTTTTAGTTTTTTATATCAAACATGATATTATTTCCTCTTCTGATATAAGGGTTTATTCAATACCCCATTCATTATTTCATATGTGAAAAAACATATTACTAGGACCTAACCCAATATATGAAAAAGAAATAATTTTAGAATAATTGAAAATGATATTCATCATCTTATTATGTGAGCCTGGCACTATAACTAGAGTCACCTATACATTATTATGACAAAATAATGTAATATGGTTTATATTGATAGGAAACACATATAAATATTTTATAATGATATGAATTCAAATAGCTTCATTATAAAACCCCATTAGTAGTAATATACATGGAATCAACTATATAATCATTTACAGAAAAAATATTTGGGATATTTAGCTCATGACTCTTATATTAAGGGTATATAAATATATGGACTATTATTCTAGATCATTGTGAGCTATCTATAAAAAATAATTTGTATAGACCCTAATGAATTGAAACTTGTAGCCTATGTAAAATAATAACACATCCTTAATATTCCTTAGATACATAATTATTTACTTATATTATTTTGATGATGCAATAATCTAAAATTATAAAAAACTATTTTTGATAGATTACAAAACATGCAACATCGAGTATAAACGAACAACATTGAACTATTAAAATAATATTATTTAATGTAGAAATTTTCTACTAGACATTGAATGGATGGGTATTAATTGTATTAAGTAAATTATAAATTATATATAAAATACGCATTGAATACAAATTTACTGATTACTTCATTGGAAATAAGTACTCAATTTTCATTAAGGTTACATGTTTTCATTAGAAATTAATAATACATCATTATGATATCAAATATTATTATTAATTTTCATATAATATATAATATTATTTTATAAAATTTTTATTTTTTTAAAAAAATATCAAAAAAATCAAAATTGGATAAATGTTTTAATTTTTTCTAAAATGATTTATTTATGAGTAAATAGTGAAAATATTGATTTTTAGTAAAAATTATATTTTTTCCAAGATATAAAAATTTTAATTTTTTAAAAATATATAAAACTATAATTAGTTCAATAATATTATTATTAAATCAATTAATTTCATTTAAATCAATTTTATGATTGAATTTTATAGAAAAACAGTTTTTATATGTAAATGGCATTTCCTAAAGTACTGTTTTTTATTTCCTTTTATGTTATTATTTTAATTTATCTAAATCCACTTATAATATCCAATTCCTAAAAATATATTCCATATTTTTAATAGATTAGTTAATATTTGGTAAATATGATAGTTTTGTTTTTAGTCAGTATGAATAGTATTAGTGGTAAATGTAAACACATCTATTAAAAGTAAATGAGGATAAATCAAGGTTAAATTATTTTGAAATGTTCAAAAATTTTCAATTTATTTTTAAATGGTTGAATGAAATTTTGTTTTATGATAATTTACTCAAAATTTATTATTTTAATAAAAAAAATTATTCAAAATGACAAATATAATAAATAAATAAAAGAAAGTTATGAAATGCCACTCCCTTAGTTTTGAAAATATCTAACGTCGTAACATAGAGAATGACCAAAGTATTAATGAATATTATAAGCCATTCTATTCATAATGATATTATATATGTAATAGTATTATATTAATAAATTTGTGTGAAAAAATAATTACCTTAAATTATTTTACAATGCGAATACAATATTTATTCAACTCGAAAAAATAATAAATTAAAAAACAATTATAAATAAGAAAAGTTATAAAAATAGAATGTGTTAATATTTACCAATAATTATATAGACTTATATGACATTTTAATACAGTTTGAAATAACTTTATTCTAATTCCCCCAATTTCACTATCTGTTTATAATCAAACTATATGAATAGTATTAAATAAGACATTAATGTCGATTTATAAAAGCAAATATATTAAATAATATAATATTTATTATAATAAAATATACATAAAATTAATTTCTAAATGTTTTTAAATTTTTACAATGTTTCATTTTTCTATTTTTTTCATTTTATAGTCTCATAATTAACATATAGTGGTTAAAAACTATAATATTATAGAAATTATCAATTTGGTTTGCAGGGGGGTTAAAACAAAAGAAAATTGAAAAAATTACCCCTAATAATTCAAAAATTTATATTATTATAGTTTTTAAACTTATTATCATCTTATATTACAATATAATAAATTTTAATGTATTTGGTTTTGAAAAATTACTTCTATTAATTTATTACATTAATAAATTCCAAGAGTGCATATCCCCTTAATTATAAATGGGAACCCCTTCATTCACATATTTAAACCACATTAAGTCATATATCGTATCCAAAACCATCACAATATTATACATAACATTGATATCAATGTTATATATATTCCTTTCTATCCAAAATACATTCCTTTGGACACTTGATAAGATATCCAATTGAAGTTTAATAAATAATAAGTAATTGTATTTACCAGACCTTCATGTTTTAATTCATCATATACATCCCCTTAAATTATTGTAACCACTATTATATAATATATATAGCGTCATAAGTATAGTAAGATGTTATTATGGTCATCTTATAGTCATATTCAAATTTTGTTCCATCCTATGAAAAGGTAAAAAATTTCTTTAGCGTACGTATGAATTACTATCTCTACGTAGCTATGTAATTAGTTTGCTAGCAATATTTAACGTAGATGGTTATAATATGAATGTAATAAATATATATGATATTTATGAAATAAATATTCATTAATAAATAAAATAAACTATATATATATATATATATATTCTCTCCTTTGAATCAGTTGGAAAATGATAACGTCGTGTGTGTCTGTGTGTTTGTACATGTGGACAACAACCTCAACGAAGTGATTTGATTTTTTTTAAATTTGAGATTTTTAGCGATGATAATAAAAATTTATTTAATTAATATATATGATATAATTAACATAATAATTATTCCATATATTTTAATTATTATTTTTATTTCTTTTGTTCCATCCATCAAAAATTGGAAATAATAATCATATGTACATATAGTCTATTATCTCCATGAATGGTGCAATTCATTTTTCTATCAAAATATTTTAATGATGAAATAAAATAACTATATATTGAATATATATATAATTTATACAATTAATAAAATTCTATATAAGATCAAATCATAATAAAATTACATGAACCGAAACCATCGAATCAAAACAAAAAATGAAAAACCCGAAATAAAGATAATAATAAAATATTATTATCAAATGGTTAGTAAAATGATTTAAATGAAAAATAATTAAAATTATATATATTAATATAGATATTTCATTTTATTATAATATCATCTAATTATTTATATAGTAGATTAGAGAACCTCTGAAGAAAATAAAACATGAGGTATGAGATTTCTTCTCAATTTCCACTCAATTGTGATAGATTTTGTATTATGGACCAAATTAATTAATTTTGTTTATATAATTCTTATTTTATGAATTTAACATGAATAATCATTTTCTATTGAATATTAATGTTTAATTCAACATTAATCTTCAGATTGTTTTTATATTTCATTAAATCATTTCTTATCATTTGAATCATAAATCAAATAATGAAATGTGTAAATTAAAAACAGATATTATTTCACTTTTGGTAAGATATATTATTATTATGTGTCTATGTTTTCTTTAAAAATATTAAAAAATGTTTTTAATGTCGTAAAATTCTATATCAAAATAAATTTTTTTCCGATGTTTCTATTTTTTAAAACTTGAAGAAATAGTAATATTCATATCATATTTCAAATGAGGTAAATTTTGTCTAAAAGCGTGACAATAAATTTTTTTTATAAAATATATAGAATGATCATAACTTCCAATGGTTCTGATCATTCCATGTTTGGACTCATCCACTTCTTGTTTATAGTTATATTTTCAAATAAAATAATTTTTGTAATATTTGTGAAATTTTTACTTTTATAAATAATGTTTATGTGAAAATTATAGTTCCCAAAAAAATTATTTTATAAAATTTTGTGATAGATTTTACATCAATAAAAAAACAATTAATCATAATTTTTCAACCTTGGGTATACGTCATAATGATACCGTCCACTGAAACATTAACTTAATTGTGATCATTATATACTATATTTCAATTAAATATCTATTATCATTGTATAAGGGATAATATTATTTACTAAATATTATACAATTTCAATATATTGTGTTATTATTTGAATTTATTTTTTTAAATATATAATTTATGTTAACTACATATTCATTATTCAAAACATATATTTTATGATAAGTTATATTATTCATAAATTTATTCAATCATTTGATATGTGATGAATTACTTAGACATACACTGATGGTTGGGGCCCATAATTATACATCCACAAGATACATCAACAGGTATCATGATACATAACAGTACTCAATAAATAAATGGTATTTTATGTCCTACCAATTGTTTTAAACAATCTTATCCCAAGGTCTTGGTTACATAGATACCATGATGTATGGGATCCTGGAATCCAATACTAATAATATTTAGTTTATTATTTAGTTTTTTTTACCAATGAGATTAATGAATTATTATTATACATTTATTCATTTTTAATCATTTATTTTCAGATATATATTTTTATATTATGATTATTCCACATTCAAACATTATAAATTCCTCTTTACAAAACCATTACTAAGCATTTGGGTTCACCCTTTTGATTGTATTCATTTCCATGGGACATGAATAATGATATTATAAATAATATCATGGAATAAAAAAAATTCCTTGTATGTGTTTTATATATATTTTATTTATGGAAATCATGTATCTATTGGGTTTATAAATACTACTAACTATTTTTTCATTTCGGATATGATTAAGTGTAAATAATACCAATGTAATAAAGTGGAAACCGACTCTCAGTAACTGGAGTTGAGGTTGATATAATCGAAATTGGAGAAATTTTACTTGAAACCTTAGGAACAATGTCTAGTAATGTATAGAATATATAATGTTAGACTATAAGAAACTTTTAGAATATTCCCATTGAAATCATTATTATGATTCTGAGATAATATATGCATATACATTACATTTTATGTGATTTGTTTCACTAGATTAGGGATTATACATTATGTTTTGTATTTTTATTATCTAATATTGTTTACTATGAAGATTCTAAATAGATATAAGTAGATGCAATGGAAATTTTATCAATGAAAATATTTTATAAATGTATTACACTCATGGGAAAGATAGTGAAGCTAGAGATTCAGTTAGAGAGAAACAAATGATTACTCTTTTGAGGCATCTAACGTAAGTAATGACCAATAACATTTCCCCTATATATAATCCAACTAATCCCCAATAAGGTGTAATAATTTTATACATCATCATGAATCGAAATCCAACAACATTCAATTTGACTAAAAATCTATTTTCATTTATGAAATGTATTTGTTCACTAAAGAAGATGTTTTTATCACTGAGAAGTAACGAAATATAAGATGATGGCATGGAATTTTATCATCACTTGGGGTATATGGATAAATAAGAGTCACTTATTAAAAAATTGGATTAGTTTTAAATAAATATCATATAATGGAAGGATTTTATGGAAATTTTATTTGAAAAACATATTTCTCTAGAACAATGAGTGGATGTGGAGATAATCTTTTTAATTCTCAGACCAAATGTATTGGAAAATATATTAATGTATGAGTAAAATATTATATGGCTAGAAATAAATTATTTGAGATGAATGTTTAATAAAAATAGTATTATTGACAATTTCATTGATGAGATAAGGAAAGTTATTTTAAGGGAACTAGTCTATCAATCATTCTTCTTATATGAGGATATTGAATCCTGCCTTAACAATATAGAGAAATAATTCTCCAATTATTTTTTATATGAAAAAAAATCAACAGAAGAAACATATGTAAGAGAAAAAATGTATAATGGAGGAAGATAACTATGTATTTTCCCTCATGTGATAGTTGTTCAATGAAACACCATGCTACTTGATTTAAGGTAATTATTGTTTACATCATGTGTGAATAAAAAATTAATAATTTTAATGAATGAAAGGGTAAGAAAAACACATCTAATGCTTAGTGTTTTATCTATTAGTTTATGTGGAACTATAAAAATAAATTCACCAAGATTCGTTAGAATATACCCTAAAATAAACTAAGTGATCAAGAACAAGATTATTCTAATACAATATATAATACAGAATTATTAAATTTCATAATAATTTGGATTCATGTATTATGATTTAGTTGTATTTTATCAAATATATTTTCGTTTTAAAATTAATGAATCAAAATTTTTTTGATCTGCATCAATTTTATATTATGTATTTGAAATCATATAATGAATGATACTAATAACAATGAATAGTGAGTTTGTTGTAAGGATAAATTTTTGAGAATACGTGATTATATAAAATATAATGTTTAATATGTTAATGATATTGATTTAATAATGATATTTTGGGGAAAAGAAAAAATTCACATTGAAAATGTATCTATGCAGTATTAGTGACCATGAAAATTGTTAGTGATCTTATAATAATGTAATTTATGTTTTATTTTACTATATTTTTTTGATTTTTGGGATATATATAATAATGATAATGTTAATTGTGATTCAGGTTATTCATATACGTGAACAATGTATTTGTTTATTTGGAATGAGACATTTTGAACTTCTTTATTCCTTTTAGGTGTATGTGTTTGATAAAATTTTTAGGTTTTGAATATGGTATGTTATGTATAATATAGAAAATAACATATCGGGCTTCATCAATGATGTGAAATCTATAAAGAAAACACTATAGGGAATTTTTGAAATGTAGGGTTACAGAGGCTGGGAATAGATGAATTGGATGAAGAAGTGTCATTGAACCCAGAGAATCATTTTATTATAGGTTATCCGATGATTTCATGGAGGGAATGTCGCATTGGCAAGGGGTCGTGAACAAAAAATACGGGTTGTGTCATGAAATCTTAGAGGGATAGTGATCTAGTTAATATGATTAAATATGAATACAAATACATATTCCCAAACATCCCTCACAGTGGATCATGGGTTATGACTTGATAAATTTCAGGAATGATAATTTGATGTGAATTGTGATTGGTTTCTAATTATTTTTAGTGCTAAATGACTCTTTCATGTAGGCCAATATTTTTTCCATATTTATCAATGATGCACTCAACCCACAACAATAAGTGGATAATAAAAATATTTTGAACCAGAAGGATCATGAAAACATTATTTTTAAAAAATCCCTTATCTGAATCTCCTCATGGATGGAATACCAACATGTAAAGACGAAAAATTATTATCATGATGCATGGGGAGGGTAAATTTGGTCTAATGAGATTTATTATATTCTCAAATTCTCTATATAGAATATTATCAACAATGATCCACCCCCAAATGAGGGGTGTTATGGAGGGGGTCTCCATTGTTTCTTAGTGAAAATTTTGTAGTAGTTTAAACAAGTATTTGGATTCTCATATGTTCTTTTACGGGTAGTTGGTGTCCTATATTTAGTGTTACATTAGTATAATTAGTAGTCTATTGACATATAATATTATTGGAAAAATATTTCTTCATTACTATTACAAAATCATTGATGATAATACCCATAAGAATAATGAAATATTTTTTTAATGGTTATTGGCTGTAGGTGTATCGTCAATTCTTGTAATAATGAAATACAAGGGGAGTTTCATAGATTGTGTCTTTCAGTGATGGTTAGGGCATGAACTATAGTTATTGAGTAGGTTCACCTTTTTAAGCATTTAGATCAATCATGATCTGTACATCTTCTCATTCTTAGTAAGTGTATTGATCAAATGGATGAAAAATAAGATCCATAAAGTAAATAGATATATTGGATTCATATTATCCATAATTTCAAGGTAAATTTGTGTGGTTCATACACCAATGGGATCATGAAAGGATGATGATTTGTTCTGAACCATATTGATTTAGTCATTATTTTTTCAGCATTTGATTTGGCCAGGTTGATTCTCTAATTGTTGAAGCCACATCGACACTAGAGGGGATTGAATTATTTCCCTCCCATGTTATTACGTTTGATGGGTTTGAAAATTATTCTTCAATTATACATTTTTATATATAGTAGGTTATCTCAATACCTCACACATCCATATACATAGATCATAAATTTATAAGTATCTTTAATAATCAAATTGATATTATTCATACTTATTTTGAGATAAATATTCTATATGCCTTCCCATCCTCTTTGTCCATTGTTGATAACTCATGATACATTTTTAAATATATAGGATCCTTACGGTGAGAATTTATTAATCTTGATAGATTTGATTCCCTAAGTATCAATTACTTATATTAGTCTAGAATATTATTGTTCATGGCCCCCTTTTCAATAAAATTTCAACAAATTGAAGGAGTTTGCTAATAAATATTTCTAGGGTGTCTTAAATTTAACAAATTATAAAATTTACTAAATTATATTTTGGATATTTTTATTTAATTTTATCATGTGATATGTCATATTACATAGGCTATTATAAATATTTTTGATAAATTAAATATTTAGGCACTAAAAGAATAAATTATGAATATTCTGACATGTTTAATGTGCTTCAGGAAAAAAATTCATCTCAAATACCTATTTCCATACATTAGATATCATGATAAAAATATTCTAAGCATAACCAAATGATTACATTGATCTTATGAAAAAATAAATTGATATGTTAAGTATATTTTCTTGAGTGAAATATCTATATATTAAAAGAGTACCCTGACCTTTGTAAAAACACCTTGAAATAAAAACACTGACTTCTTACATTTCATATTGAGATATTAATAGTCTTTTAACCTATTACATATTTATTGTATTTTTACTGTAGAATATTACATGAACCTATTATTTATCACACTCTAATAATTTTTGGGAATTATGTTTCCCTTCCATGTAAATATTTTCAATTCCCACTGATGTTATTCTTTATATAATCCATTTTTTTTGAAAACCTTCATATTTTCATTTTCAATTTTTATAGTGAAATTTTATTAACCAAATTTATAATTTGGGGTTTCCACAAAGGGAATTTCAAATGAGATACCCCTGATTATTCTAAACATGTTCAAATTCAGAAGATGTAATTTTTTTAGTCAGATAATGTGACACCAAATTTTTTTAAAGAATTATATGATTTATTGTGTTCACAACACGCAACATTGAATCTAAACCAACTACGCTATTCGATTTAAATATTTTTATTTAAGGTAAAAATTATCCCCTAGATATGTAATGAGTGGTTATTAATAGTTATATCAATTTTATGAAATATATATAAAGGTCCTTTTCAAAAAAAAATCATTGATAAAATCATAGGAGACATGTACTGAATTTTCATTTAGTTTTTCTGTTTTCTTCAAAATTGAATTAAATTTATTTTTTATAGAAAAAATTATAATTAATTTTATTATCATCTATAATTTTTTATAATAAATATAATTTTCGAAAGCATGATGTTAAAACTATCATTGGTTATTTTCTTTGTATTTTATATAAAATGTTGATTTTTTAGCGAATAATGAAAACAAGAAATTTTTATTAAAACATGGATTTTTGAATCAAATATATATAATGATCAATTTTTTTAGAAAAATATTTCAAAAAACTTTTGATCAATAATAATATTAATAACTCAATTAAGTATATTTTACTCAATTTTCGTATTGAATTGCACAAAAAAATTAATTTATGCATATAAATGCTTTTTTTCATAAAACAATTATATTCCATTTTTTTGTATTTTGATTTTATATTAAATATTATGAATTTTAAAAATATAATCACAAATAATGTATTTAATATATTTAATCTTTAATTTCAAATTTTGAAAAAGGATAACTTTTATTGGTAGTCAATGTGAATATTTACCATGATAAAATTTCACCACAGTAAATAGTGGTTTAGATTAATCTCATTTAATACTAATTGATAATTTCATAATTTTTTCATCCAAATTATTATTGGAGAATTGAATTCTACACTTTCTTACATAGTATCGAACATGATATTTTTAATATAATAATTTCCATGAAAATTTACTATATAATATTTATAATAGAGATAGTTTCAAATTGTAACTCTCTTAGTTTAAAATATCTATTATGTGTTTACATAGTAAAAATCCCATGATATGAATGCATATTGATATTAATATTATTAATAGTGAAATAATACTCATTATTGTGATTTATTTTTAATTTGTAGTTATTACAATGTTATCCAAATTTATTTATCGGTGTTGATATTATATATATATATATTTAACATAAATATAAAATAAATGAATTTAAAAATATTAAAAGTGATATAATATGAATGACTTAATGTTTCCGAGTAATTTTATAAATTTATATGAAATATTAGGAATTTTTAAATTCATTATAATCTAAATCGACATTTGTTATGATGCACTTATAACCATATTTAACTAATATTTTAACAATGACATTAATGATATTTTATAATAAATAATATATTATTAAATAATTATAAAATTATAAAACTATTATAATATCATAAATTAATTTTATATGTTTTTATATATCAGATATGGTTTATTAATTGGTGGATTTTTATTTTATTGTAACATTTAATACAATAAATGTGTAGAAAACATTAATACTATGACAATTGTGAAATGGTTAAGGGTGGTTAAACTAAAAGATAACGGTAAACAAAATAAATAAAAAGAAATAAAAATTTTAGTGTATTAGTGTTTTTAGAATTATTATAATCTTATATTCAAATTTAACCATTTTTAACCATTTTTTGAAAGAATCATAATTTGTATTAATATAATATTTTAATTAAAACCAAGAGTTCCCCTCCCCTCAGTTTTAAAAAGGATGACATTTTATCCATAATATACCACAAATTGATCTATTTATATTGACCATACTCCACCCATTACACTTATAAACATTCTTCAACATGTTCTATTGCTTTTGTTCCTTCAAAATGTCTAACCCTCGTCCCATATAGAAGATATCTAATTGAGTTATACCAAAGAAAATGTAATTGTATTTATAGAGTCCTTCAAGTTTGTTTCTTATTCTATAGCATACTAAAGTATATTACACATCCTCATATAATATATCAATTTGGAAAATATACTGAATTCTTATTATGATTTTGTGAAAACCATATTATATATCTATTCAATCCTATTAAACTCATAAAAAATCACTTCTACATATGTACATCTTACTGTCGCCAGGTGTTGCCTATAACGTCAATGAAGCTATGCGATTTTTTATTAATCTAGAATTTCCTTGTATGTGTACGTCCAACATCTCTATGAATGGTGTAATAAAATTTATAATATCTTTCTTTTATTTATTATTATATTTATAAAAATTATATAAGTTATTTATATCAACAATATTTTTATAAAGTTGACCTAACCCTAATAAATGTGCAGAAACATGATTTAATGATTCGACCATAACTATTACACATTCAGGTGTCCTTGAGCTGGAATTAACTTTCATAAAACAACATATATATTTTTTGGAGTTATATATTAATTAAAAAAACTCTTAGATATTAAGGCCATAAATTACCATGTGACACGTATACTCACTGTCCATTTTTCAAACAAAAAAAACGTTTTATAATAAAACATGATTTCGTATCATGATAAATATTCAAAATTATTATATTAACCTCATAAATTTCCATAAAATCATTAAAAACTATGATTTTTTTTAAAAAAATATAGGTTGTGTACAAAATTTTCATTAACGGTTAAAAAAAATGAAAACAATTAGTCTAGTAAAAAAAATAAAAATCTATAATCTACAACAATTTACCACATTATTCTGGGATCTTATCAAATAAATAATTTTCATTTGAAATCAACACACTTATATTTTCAAATAATACTTTTAAATCCCATATAGTACATTGATAAAACATTTTGAAAAAATGGGGAATCATTGGAGTAACCACCATAGCAACGCATTGAAGACCGTCACTATAAACTTTTGATCATTACATTAGAGAAACCATCACAACTAATCTTAATATACCATTTTATTAAATAATAAAATAACCATTATAGTTTATTTCTATTATATCAATGGATAAACCTAACCAGTTTACTTAGTCTCATATATTCAGTAACCATGTACTCTACTTCCATCGTTAGTGTAAATAATAAATTGGTGGTTATAAAGTAACTACCTTTCATTATTTTATTTGGGAACCACCCATCATTGGTTTATAACATAACCACCTAGAATAAAAAAAATTCCCAAATACAGAATATTAATCATAAAATTTTAATTTTTAACTCATAATAATTTTATTAAGGAAAAAACAATCTATTTTTAAATCATATATTTTTTGAAAAACAAAGAACCTAGAATGGAAAATATTTTATTTTGAAATAACCATTTACACATGTAAATAAATCATGAAATAATTAAGGATTCATAATAGAAAAAAATCTAAATAAATAGATATTAGTTAAAAAACATTCTTTTTTTAATTTGGTGAAAAAATTTAATGTGAAATATAAAATGATTACTTTTTAAAAGAAAAAACATTACCTTAAGTCCAACATGTCACGTACAATGTTTATATTACTTTGGTGAACAGCATTCCTTTTTTATAGGGTACTTTTATTATTTATAATAACCATTTTAAAATTAATTAATCATTTTATATCTCTTAAAACCTTGGTAATTACTTATTTATATAAATTCACATTTGGGGTTTTGATGATAGTTGTTACTTAAGTCCAAAATGAAATTTTTTAGTTTACTACCATCAATGGTCAACATTAAATCATCTCCATAAAAAATTCATGACCTTATAATAACTTCTTTACATAAATTATATTTTTAATTTCAATAATTATCTATTGTAATGATAAATTAACTATATTATAATGATGCAGACCCTACATCATATGTACACATAAGTAATGTTTCCATTTTTCAATGATAATTATATATATAAGGAATGAATTATATAATATTTCAATTATAAGAATAATGAAATATGTATAATATAAATTATTTAAATATACATATATATACCATCCATGTAATTTGGTGATGAAAAATGATTCATATCACTTTGTGTAAGTGGTAGTTTGGGCATACACATGAATGACATTACCATTTTTCTTAACAGGAAATGGTATGAACTAAAATGATATATTATTTTATAATTAAGAAAAATATGTCATGAATATAATATATATACATTAATTTCAACAACATAATTAATATTGAGAGGTGATTATGAAAAAAGGATAATATTGGTTCGTGAGGCAATAGTCCACCACACACACAGACAATGAATTATTTTCCCGTTTAATGGAATTTGATATGGATATAAGTCATGAAACTAACATAATAACATATAAATATATTAATTATAATTTAGTTTATGTTTTATCATGGATAAGTAATTTTTTGCGTATGTAAAACAATAAAAAATAGAAATGCTTAATTAGAAAACTTACCTCTTCTTCGGACAAAATAATTTTTATAATAACTGATGCCCACTAAGGTTTGTGTTATGCCAAAAATAATACCTATATAATGAGTGTAATTAATCATGGAATTAATGTTAGTAGGTATTTTTTAAAAAATTTGTTTTAAATTTTGAATAATTGAAAACAAGAGGTTCCCTTTTATAATAGAAGGGGGGTTAGTATTTGATCATCTCCAAATAATGAAATAAAAAAATAATATTTAATAGAAATTGGATAAAAACATATTAAATGATAATATAATATGTGTATTGGTTGAAATAACTTTGTAAAATAATCATAATTTAATGTATGACTTTATTTTTTCCCTTATCTATTTGTTTTTACCGTTATTTAACCCCTTTAACTCATACCGTGAGAACATTGGATTTTACAATTTGCAGGTTAATGAAGATAATGAAATGAAAAACACCAATAAATATAACATGGTTTATATTTGGATCAATATCTTAATAAATTGGCATAATTTATTTTTTTTATTAACTTAATATCATTTAATTAATATTATTTTCTATAATAAATCCCTAATTTTAATTTGTAGAACAATTCAATAAAATGAATTGAATTGTATCATGATAAAATCTATAATTCACAAAAATATTTTTTATATCCTTAAAATGTCAAGGATAACTATAAAATTATTTTATTTCATTATTTATCTCAAATTTAATGTATTGTATAATTTTTAATATCATTTATTTTATTTTCCCATTATTTTTAATATTACAACATCATCATTGTGTAAGAATTTATGGGAATTATTTCTTTATAAAAAATGTAAAAATTAATTACCAGTACTAACATAAATATATTTTATATGTAAATTATACTCATAGTCGATGATATATTCTGGATAACATCGTATTAAAAATGATTCACATATTATAAACAATAGTGTGACATTTTGACATTTCTTCGAATAAAGTACTATTAACAGCATAACATTTTCCAAGTGCCCCAAAAATGTCATATAATCACGCCTTGAAAGATTATGGTAGATATATAATAATAAAATAAAATTTATTTAGTATTTGGGAAAATTAATATTTAATTTCATTATAGTTTTAACATAAATAACATGATTTACGCTAAACCTTGTTAACCCAAATTTCAAAAGATACTATTAATATCAGAAAAACAAATCATAATAAATTTAAACCAGCTAATTAGAACTATTGGATAAAAATTTAAAAATTAAAAACATATAATTTTCAAGATTTTATTTTAAATTAAACTAGAAAAATGTCCATATAAAATTGATTTCTCGAAAAAAATTACCATTTAAATCATTAAAGGGATTATACTAAATTCCAGTTTAAAATAATTTTTCTTAAAAAAATTTGTATTATTTTAAATCTGAATGAAGTAATAAATATTTAAAACTAATAAAAACGAAATTTTATGAAATAAAAAATTTAAAATATAATAAGTGTTTAATATAAACATTATATGATACAATTCCATGAATATTGAATATTTTCAAAAAATTATCAAAAATTAATGTCAAGATAATCTCAACATGGTGATTCCAAAAAATGAAATAAAAAAACTGAAATATATTTTCCAATAGTTTTAGAAATTAATTTTTATATTCACTCAAAAATGAATGAGAACCCATTTTGTAAGGAATCATGTTTTTTTAAGATCAAAATTTCATTAACAAAATTTTAATAGTATTTAAAAAATAGTTAATATATTAATAATTAGTAAGAAAATTATATATTGATTTATTCTATTAATACTACTCATTCCCATCAATTAAATAGCTATGTTATAACAGTCACCTTTTAATTATTAATCATCACTATTTGTTTAATCTTGGTATTATGTATCATGTACACTGACGGAATGGCCCCAAATCCGACATTTTTATTGATTTAATATAAATTTCATTTTAAGGATAAAGGGTTGAGAAAACAGGACTTGAAGTACATCGAGACATAAACACAAAAATATAATCAAGGGGTTGCAACCCAGAACAAAACATTGAGGGATTATCTCAACCCTACATAAACATCCTTAAGGCACACCTCCACCAATTCATGGCTGCTCAGCAAACTATCTCGTGCAAGAATTCATGGGCATAGAACCGATTGATGTGACATACCCTCTCAATCATCCAAAATCAAAAACTCATAAACATTGATGATGACTAGCTTTATCCTCATATGAAGTAAAACCATGAACAATGTTTGGGTTCCCAATCAATCAATCCAATTCCCCTGTAATTCACCTCTAGCTACTCAACCATTCATAATAAAAAAACAGAATCCAAACATAACTAATTCAGAACCTCATAAAAATTCAAGAAGAACCACAATACACCGAAATGAAAGTCATCCCCCCTCCAAGCCACTGTGGTGAACCCCGAGAAAACCGGAGCACGCAAAGACCGACCTCGAGCAGGGACGAAGCCAATCAAGGATCCTGATCCACCAATGCTGAGCCTGAAAACGCCATTGACACCATAGCTATGAAAAAATACAGAGCAATTAGGGCTAGTGAAGCTGACGGAAATCCCACTAAGCTAAAAATGATCCATATCCAGGACTAGATTTTGAAGCATGGGGCTATCCAAAGCCATCACCGGGTACACCAGAGTTGATGTCACGCACCAGAAGCCGTAGAGAGAACCTAGACCCTTATGCAACGAGACTGTCACCAAGAAAATATCCTAAATCTGAACCACACAGAGTCGATGCAAACCAACATTGAGACAAGATGATGAATCCATGAGCGCCGATGTCATCTCTGAGTGCAACAGAGCCTACAACGAAAACTCCAAAGCCGATAGAGTGGTCATGATAATGTTGAACATAACAATAACATAAATTTTTTATGGTATTCAAAGGCATTGAATTCATGTAAATGAATGTAATCGGATAATTTTTTTCGTTCAAAATCAATTTAATAAAGTCAAAGAATGATATTTCAATACATACTAGGAATATAGGGATATATACTCACATTAAAAGTATAATTTCATCCTTTTATCAATTTCCACAACAATTTCATTATCTCCCATATTATAACTATTGATGATGAAATTATTTTTCTTGTAGAATTATTATCACCTTTATAGATCAAAATACCACTAAATAATTAAAATTTTTTCCTCCTTTTATTAATAATAAACCAAAAACAAAATATTTATCACATGGTATTATATTTTCCAAAAATAATAGCACTTTATAAGAGGGGAAAATATTAATATCCATATTTATAATTTCCAACAAATTTTTTTGTTTTTTTCAAATAATATCACTTTGCGGTAAGTGGGAACCTAACAGGGGGAACAATATTTAAAATTGTGCACCCAAGGGAATTCGTCATTGAAGACACCATTGAGAAAACCAAAACACAAGGGGAAGAAGGACAGTAAACCCAAGGGGATCAAATTTTTCAAGAACTAGTTTGGAAAAAATAAAAACACCCAAAACAGGCTACAGAATGAAAATCCAAATCGACCGTGGACGAAGGGACATCAGGCTCAACCTGTACCATCACTACACTGCACAATCACATGACACCCTCATCGCACCATGGGACCGTGAATCTAGTTGACGCCTCACCGGAGATGAAGCCTTCGTGACTCGAGCACCATCATTACAAAGACCAATAAACCAGAAAAACCATATCCACACAAAAAGGAGAAGAGATAACACAGAAAAAATAGAAATCACAAGATCCACAAACGATGGGGAGTCTTAGTCAGCACCGTGAACCCAAAAGAGAAAGATATGCGGTCAGTATCTAGCTTTCTTGAGGATGCCACCTGAGACCTTGTAATGACATGGGAGGAGACAACAGTCCTGTTGAACCCAAACTAGAAGAAAAAGGGGGCCGCTATCAGAGAAGAAGGTGAGATCGTTGCATGTGCGGAAATGAAGCCCTGAATATCTGAATTGTCAGTGGAATTTCAAGGACGATCTTCATCGACGGTGCTCTGGGTCCGTGAAACGGAAGAGCGTTGACACACCGTCCCACACCCAACCAATCCACCAACTGAGCCGAGCCTTGAAAGAAGGATAGGTGGAAAAGGTCAGAAGGACAAGAGCAGTTGTAAGATACCCTATCCCATTGAGGGATTCTCTCATTTTTCGATGTCCTTATAGGCCCATCCTCCCCATAATTCTATTGTAATACCCAAAATTCAACATAGAAAATTAGAAAAACAGTTAAACATAAAATTCATAAAAAATAATCAGGATTATTAATATACCCCAATGATTAGATGTATTTGATCTCACAATCTTCCAATATTAATTTAAAATTTATGACCAAATTACATTAACCACTCTTAATTTTGTATACCAAAAATTTAATTTCCTAAACCATATAATCTTCAAGATAGACATACAATTTCTTTAAAAACCTAAATAACTATAAATCAAGAATAAATACATATATGTTTTCCCAATATAATTCATCCTTTATTTCTAATATAAAATCATATAGTATTATATTTACATTATTCTTATAGAATTCCCAAAATAGTTAACGACTTCTGAAATAACCTTAATCTCATATTCGTCATATCATTTTCCAAACCCATGATTATCTATTCGATGAAACATATGTCACCAAAATGAAAATTACCTTTCTCTTTCAGATAGATCAAAAAATATAAATACTTTCAAACAAACTAGGACATCATGTAGTCCCATTATAGGTGATTCATTCTTATTTCCATTTGATTTTTCGTACAATTCTCATGTCCAAATAAGACGTGAAGGGTTAACACCAATATTTTTGGTTACCCATTTTATTACTAGTTTTCCTCTATCAAAAAAATATTAATATAATCCTTCTAAAATTCGATAAATGTGATAAACATACTCAAAATTAACCTTAATATATTCATCATTATTAAAATGTATTAACCTCAAAGGTTATCTCAGACCTCGGATTTTGCATCCAAAAATATAATATCCCATAGTTATATAAAAAATAAATGTCTCCAAAAATAACTTTAGTCACATTAAAAATTCCTAAAAAATCCCTAAATATGGGTTTTAATACATTGAACTAATTATCATCCCAAAAACAATACAGCAATGATTATATCAAAAAATAATAAGAAAAAATAATAAAAAAAACTTTTAATATAGAAAACTATATTTAACCTTCTCGGATACCAATTCAATAGATCCAAGCATAATCATTGCATATTCTAGTGTCATTGTTCTATAATTCCCTTTTTTAAAATCACAAGTATCTTTTCACAATATAGTATTAGAGAATTATAAAAATATGTTACATATTAAACCAATACATTAAAAGTGGAAACTAATAAATGGTGTCTATTTTTCCCACACAAAAAAATTAAAATAAAATATGTATTTTTAATGTGAAAAATATTTAAAAAGTGTATCTTGGCCTCATCATTATCCCTACTATTCATTAAACCATGAAAAAAATTTAAATCCTGGGATGAGCACAAATAAATGTCATTAAGGTACATAAAAAATAATAGAAACTTATTTGATTGAAAACCAATAAAATATATAGTATAAATATATTTGTCATATTATTATTTGGGATTACAAACAAAATCATTTTTAAATAAAAATATTAGTATTATTATCCAAATAATACATTTATAACCCATATAAAAAATTAAACAAAAATCATGTTGAAAACATGGGTCATCATTGGAGTAACAACCACAAATACTCATAGATGACCTTCATAGTTAAATTGTGAAAAATTCCTTATAGTAACCATCAATGAAACTAATGTTTAACCATATTATTTAACATTTTAATAACAATTGAGGTATATTTCCATTATCTCTTAGTAGAAACCAATTCGTAAAACTCGATGTCATATATTGAATAACCACTTAGTCGGCTTCCAACTCTCGAGTACACAATGAATTAGAGGTTATAACATATCCACATGTAATCGATTTATCTTTGTACAAACCCCCATTTTTTTATAATGCATGAACCGATTATAAAAAAAATTATTGATAAATATTTCATAATCATAGTAGATGAATTTATTCATCAAAAAAATATTCTTATGGAAAATAACCTTCTCATTTGTAAATAAAATATTTTCTGAAAAACCGCACTTATATAAAGTGGAAAAAGTGAAAAAAACCATTAAAATGTTTAAATTAATCTTTAAATAATTATTGAATCATGATGGTTTGGAAAATCAAATCATTTTTGATCATTTTTAAAAAAATTAGTCTAATTTTTTTGAAAATAAAATATATACTCTAAAAGTGTATTTTTAAATAGGAAGTCTTGAAACATATGTCCAACACCTGAAGTACATTATTTAAATTTGAGATAATAAACCCATGTTAATTAATTACTAAAAAGTAAAATTTTATTTATAATTATTCACTTTAAATATCTTATCTCCTTATTAATTACTTAACTATTTAAATTCACATTTTGTTGTTTTGATGATATTCAGTACATAATCCAAAAAATGGCTTTGGTCAATTGTATATGGTGAAAAAAAAATAATATTAAATATTATATAAAATATTATTAAATAAAATATTATCAATTTTATACATCAACTATACTATTATTTTTAACCAATACACATGGTTATGAAAAATGTTCTATGTTACAATCACTGAGATGGTTGGTCATATATACACATGAGTATGTTCTCTATTTTTCAACGATCATTACTAAAAGATGCTATGTATTTTTTTATAAATAAAAAATTATCACAATATAAAAAATATAATATCAATTCATTATACTTATATATATATATCAGTCATATTATGTGGTGAAGAAAAATTAATCACATATCTTTTTGGAGGTGGTCATCAACACATACACATGAACATCATTTTCATTTTTTTGTACTTAGAAAGGAATTCATGAAAATAGAATATTATATTTTAAAAATTATAAATATATAATCAAATTAAAATATAAAAATTAGTTAAATCAATATAACCAATCTTGAGATACGATGATAAAAAATGAATTACATTGGTTTGTGAGGCGGTAGTCCTCCTTACACACAGATGATGATTTATTTTCCTATTTGATGATAGTTGAGATGAATAAAGGTAATTCTACAACCATAATTTAATATATTTATATTCAAAATACTTTTTTAATTTCAATATAATGGTTAAATTATTTATATGGGGTGATGAATAATAATCAAAAATGATGCGCTCGATTAAAAACTATACATCTTATTTAGAAAATCTCATTTTCATAAAATCTAAAGAAAAATAATGATTGTTTTAGGACTAAAATAATTTAACTATAATTAGGAAAATTATTATATGATTTAATTTTTGTAGGTATCATCTAAAAATAACATATTTTAATTATGTATATATGAGAATAAGAAGTTACATTTTATAAAAGTTTGTAGGCAAACTCTTGGAACATCCTAAAAAAATAAACAAATAAAAAATTATTATTTATTATAAAATGGATCAATACATGTTAATAACTATTAAGAGATAATTATTTGACTAAATCTCGTAATCCCAGAAAATTGATATAATTTATTTCTATATTAATTCTCTTATATTTTGGTATTAAATCTTATTTAACCTCTTTTACTCCTATTATGATAACATTGATTTTTAAACATTGTGGTTTAACATATTTAAATTAAAATGAAAAAGTCCAATGAATGGATCATTTTTAAATTTCAAGCATTATTCTAATCGCTTGTATGAATTAATGATTTTTAGTAATCATATGTGTTTTAATACGTTATTATTTAATGTAAAATATAATTAATTAAAATTTTAAGTAATATTCCTTACTTTTACATTAATTACATCAAGATAAAACATATAATTCATAAAATATATTTTATTATATCTCAAACATTTAAATTTAATATATAAATTTATATTATTACATTATTTATAACAAATTATTTATATTTTAATATTTTAATATAATTTATTTTATTTTACCATTAATTAAATAACTATTGTATCAGTGTTGTGGATGATTTTAAAAAATTTATTCTTCATAAAAAATTAAAAATATTAACATAAATAATTTATATTTCAATGTAATATTCATAGTGAACCATATCCACTTGATAAAACCTTATTAAAAATGATACACATATTAAAAACAAGAGTGTGACAGGTTTGACATGTTTGAAATTTCTTTATATAAAATTTTATAAAGGTCATAATCATATCCATGTTTTCCCCAATGGATATTGATTATAATTTTTTTTCTATTCATGATATAATAAAATTTTAATATTTTGGTAATTTTATGGCTAGTTTTATAGTTTTTTTGAAAATTAGTTTTAATATAATTTACATGATTTTCCCTTTACCATGTTAATAAAAAATAATAAAGTTTAAATTAATATTAAGAAAAAAATAATCCTGTATAATATATTTCCAACCAAAAATTAAACATATCAAATATATGTTTCAAATTTCAATTCATAAAATTATATGATTTTTTTTCAAAATTATATCGAATAAAACTGAATGAAAAATGAATTTTTTTTCTTCAGAAAACCCCCTTTTAAATATAAAATGATATTATACCAAATTCATGTACACAATCCATTTACAAATCCATCATTTGATTATTAAAAAAAATAATTAAATTAATGAAATACCAAAACATAATTTTACTAAGAAAATAATATATAATAATGTATTGTTTTCAATAGAAATCATTGTTTGTCCCTTTTCCAAGGAAAAATAGTGTTTTTAGAAACTTATCAGGAATATTATTTTAAATTAAGTTTAGCATGGTCAATTAAAAAATGGAATTAATTTTTTCATTTATATTTCATAAAAGATACAGAAATAATTAATATTGATCACTCTTACAATGAAAGAAAAATCATTTTTGATTAAAACATTTGTTTGAAAAATAAAATTCCCTTACTAAACATATTGAAATTATTTAAAAATTGTTAAAATCATTATAAATGTGATAGATCATTATATATTTCATAATTAGGTTAATATGATTCGTTCATGAAAATTTAATGGCTAAGTTAAAATTGTAACATTTAAGTAATAAAATTTATCTATTAATTTAAACTCAGCGTTCTATATCTTCTACACAATCATACATAGTATTTTTTTTTAAATAATATTCTCATGATATTACATAGTAACTCTATTATTAAAACATAATTGAAAAAAAATCGTTAACACCTGAAATAATGAAAAATGATAATAGATTATTAATTAAGATGTAATATAATATTACAGATGGATCAATTATAATACTATAGATAATAATTTGTTTCTAGTATATATTTAAAATAAATAAAAATATGTTATATAATAGATATGGTTACATATGAGGAAATTTGAACATGACTTAAGGGAGCTTTCCCAATTTCCACTCCATTGATCCATATTTCATATTGTGTGAATATTTAATATTCTTTATTCTAGGTAATTGTCCTATGGAGTTTTTAAATTAAAATTATAAATATTAATTATGAATAAATATCAATTCACGTTTTAAAATTCAAATATTTTCCATGATTTCTTTTAAATTTTCTAAACATTGGAAACATGATTCAAGTAAAGAAATGATTAAATGAAAATTCATTCTTATTTATATGTTTATAAAATATACTAGATAATCATGTATATATTTAATATTAATAAATAATACATGTTTTTATAATTCTATAATGAATTATTTAAATTAATTTTTACCAATGTTTGACTTTTTAAATAAATAGTTTACAAAGAACCGTCCAATCAATTTTCGAAAGAGTAAATTATCTTACAAAAGTTTGAAAGGAGGAATTTTTTCTTTCATAGATTCAATATGATTAATCCCAGTTAATAACATTACATATTAAGATGTTTCCATTACAATTTCAAAATGTTAGTTTCCTAGAAAAGGTTTTATTTAATATTTGTGCGATTTTTTGTTTTTAAAAGTAATTATAAATGTGAAAATTTTGTTATCCTCAAATATATTTTAAAAAATAATTTGATGTAATCTTATTCACTAATGAAAATCAATATTTATTTTACATATCTATCATTCAGTATATGTTGTATTGATACCATTCATTAAAACATTAACTTAATTATGATCTTTACATATTACATTTTAATTAAATTTTCATATTATCTGTATCATAGATATGATTATTAAAAAAATTATATAATCTATACATATGTTTTTTTCTCTTAAAGTATTTGATTGAATAGGGAATTATTTTAAATTCTATAATTTTTACTCTACATATATTTCTTCATAAGGTATATTTATCTTTAATTTAATCGGTCATTTTAATATATGATTAATGCATAAAAAATCATTGATGGATGGGGCCCTGAATTATATATCCCATCAATGCATTGACCGTTATTATTATAAAAATTTATAAGATATCATTAATTTTTTTTATACCAATATTTTTCTTGAAATTTGCTTCGCATAAGGCCTCGATGGTACAGATATCAAGATTTATGATATCATATTTTCTGATGTTAATAATTTATCTCACAGAGAATTTAGTTATTATTGTCGATAAAATTAATAAATGGATATTATACATGGATTATGTTTTTGATTAGGTTAATTATTAAATGGAATCTCCATAAAATTACATACCAGACTATATTTATTGTTCTTTATTTACTCCTAATCTCTTCCATTGTACGTATCCTTTACTGATAATTTGATCTCACCAATATGTTTTTCATTTCAAATTGGAATACAGAGGGATATAGTGAATAATATCAAGGATAAAGGAATACATTTATTAAATGTGATTTATATTTTGAATGTGATATTTAAATAATGTCTGTATTTTTTCATCAAGACTACTAAATTATTCGGTATGTTGGAATGAAATTTCTTGTATCCAGTTCTAATATTATAATAAAAAGAAAAATATCTAGGATTATAGAGTATGTTTTCTTAAAAAGTATGCCCTCATTGATGGGATTGATATTTATAAACCATAATAAAGGTTTAGGGATCCTAAATATGTGTAGATAACATTGAATTAATGTTATATCCTATCATATATATACATGTGATATTCTACACATCCTTTACCAATCTCTCCCCCTATTATGAATTTGGAACCATTTTATTCATGTGTTTTATAACATGTGAAACTAGAACGAATACATTTATTATTATTATATAAAGAATATTTTTAGTATATATCAAATCTATATAATCATACATATTTTAATAATATTATTAAATCAATATTGAGTGGTCATGATCACCTGAATTTAGACCACATTTCCTCTAGATTTTATTGAGAATAACACTACCGTGAACACATTAAGTGGTTATATGAATAGTATCTCAAATCAAAAATGTATTATATCATCATCAAAAACTAATTGTATAAAAAATTTCCCCCATATGAAACATATAATTATAGGGGTCATACACATTTTATATGAAATAATATTTCTATGGATTACATAAATATAATGTTCCATTAATTAGAAGCATTATTCAATTTATAAATGGATATTTAATTATTTTAAAATTAATTATTATCCCATAGTGTAAAAAATTCTTTTAGTTATGTCATATTATAATATTTCGTTAGGTTCCCATAAAGCAATTATGTCTAAACCCCCATCTAAAAAATTATTATAGTCAATTTTATCAACTATGAAATGTAGAATTATATTGTATTTCAACATGAAATTTTTTGAAATTGTCTTATCAATGTTTGATCCTATAAATTTTATAAACCCTTTAACCCCTATTAATATATTATATGTAAAAATATTTTCCTTCATGGAATACTTATTCTTACATAACTATTTCCTCCCTACATGAATTACATTTACTAGAGGGTCTACTACAACCCAATCTGGGTTCTATAACATGGAATATTCTTATGATTTAATGTCTTTTTCCGTATTGAAACATATAAGTTACTTATTTCCCTATTATAGGACATTGGTTCATCATTTTCCAAAAACAATGAGTCACAACAATTAGTTATTAAAAAATATATCTCTAAAATTCTATATCCTATCTATTACCCCTTATCAATATATTTTTTTTAATCAAACACTTCCATTAGGCATTGTGGAACTTGCTCCTATACCAACTCCTACTTATCTTGGTCATCCACTTAGTAAAATTTAGTAATTCTACAACAACCACTTTTCAAAATATTCTACCTCTCATAGAATAAGGATTGACATTCTACTATTATCTTTTTATCTTTAGGGTAATATTTATAACAACACAATTTTTATTTTTGATATCCTATAAAGATACAATATCTTAATCTGGTGCAATGATTTATTAGATATGGCCTAAAAAATTACTCAAAACCTCATACATGGGTGTAGGATAAATGTGATTTCTCCATTCTCTATAACAAAAATGGAATCAAATTTTCAACATTTATTAGAAAAATTTGTACTATGTATAGTATAGTATTCAATTTATAACTATAAAAGTATAATATGATCTCTTAATGGATAATCATAAACCAAAATATTACTATCATTTTTTCCTCCTTTCACTAACACCATTACACTATGTAATATTAGTTTGATTGAGTTGATAGTTAATAACAAATTTATTGACATATTTAGTAAACTGTTTCTTAATACATTCATCGATATTATTTATATTAATCTTTTTTATCCACTTCTTAAAAAGATTTTATAATTTAATTTTTCGAATTCTTTAAATTTACTAAATTATCCAGACATATTTCTCATTAATTAGACATATTTGTATCTTATGAAGTCGTTGATATATGTAATGTGGTATGAATATGAATTTCTATCCAAATTTTGATGAGTTATAATTGAATTAGATTATATAATTTATATAATCTCTCTAGACCTTTAACACTGTCTATTATTCTAGGGTTCAGTCATCGTTCCCTATAATCAATCAAGTCATTTATTATATTTGTTTAGTTCTAACAAATCTAAATGAAAATCTAGATAGAGAATTTTCAAGAGATTCTCATTTATATTACTGAGTCAGATATTCCCATACATGGTGTGATATTCATCATGTGAATTTCATTTATTGTCGATTTCCAAAAAAATGTGTTTATATTTAGCTCATAAGGTTAGTTATTACGATGTTCTATTATATAAAAAATGATATATTTATAAATCAGCAGTTTTATTCAAAATCATGAAAATAAAATATCCATGTATAAAAATAATATATATATATTACATTTATTCGTAATGGTGGAAAAAGAATAATATTTATTAGATATTAGAATCATTAATGTTAGAAATGTTATGTGGTAGTCTATTTTATCCAAGGGGGCCAATATAACTACATTTTCATAAAAAAATAACCACCTCCCCTGTGGAAACCTTCCAAAATAAACATGGTTCTTATATTAAAAAAAATATGTGATCACCATAAGGTATATCTAATAACCAAATGGAAGATATTGAATGGTTAATGTTGATAACAAACTCATCATAATCTTTTATATTAATTCTTATGATGATGAATTTCTCTTTCTAGTGTCCCTTTGTATAGTATAGAAAACATTTTATATATTATTCATTTTCTTTCATCTATATCTTTATTTTTTCGAATGATGATTATTATAATCCTTAATATTATATAGTATATTAACAACCTAACCTTCACTCTTCATTTTTTTATCAATAAGCACTTACTTTTTTTTAGGACCCATGTCATTTTCTTAATAGTGAATCAATGCTATTATTTGGGGTTGAATTTTCATTATTTATCATATTATAATTAATAATAAATCTAAATAATCTCTATCACAGTGAGGATAGAATACAATCAGTAAAAAACTCTTATGGGATAATTAGGGCCAATATATCCAAATTCTTAATATATTCTATAATATTAACTATATGATGTATTACTATAAAACCTTATTTAGGACATCACAATAAAATTTTCTTCGATATATCATTCCAAACATTTCAATCCATCTCATTAAAGATATCATAGATGTGAGAATCCAAGATATATGCATCCATTTCCTCATTATACTTCTAGAGATCAATGTACATAGAGAAGAACATATAACACTAGATATCTAGTATATCATCAAAGTGTTATTAGTAGATAGATATATTTTCCTCTTTAGACTCCTCATAATGTGTTTTGAGAATTGGATATTATAGCCCATAATACATACACTCATTATTTAGTTCAATGGGCATTAACTGTTAGCACTACTAAAAGATAAATATAGTGATTATATTTTCTTTATAAAAAAATCATCTTAGGGATAATATTGAGGTCTAATTATTTTTTATTTTATATAACAAATAAAAAATTATTTAGTAAATTAAATATATTTCAAAATAAGTAAAATGTAATAATTTTATGAATAATTCCTCACAAAATTTATCATGTCTCAATATCCTTTACTACTAGGGTAAAAATATTATATTGTATTGATATTATAATGGAAATGAAAAATATTTCTCATTTCGTAACCCACACATGTGCCTAAAAGTTATATATATAGTCAGTATGTCATAATGAATCAACTCATAGATCATTAATCTATTTATTGGACTCCTAATTCATCAAATTTTGTACGTATATTTATTTTGATCATGAATTCTATTTACACCAATTTTATCTTTAGTATTAAAACCTTGATTTCATGTTAGTTAAATTAAACATAAACATTCATTACAACACCCTGATAATTGATATAACCCAGAGTTATGCCAAATAAGTAATTTTGTAAATGGGTGTATTAGAACTAATGTAACTAAAGGATATAGCAATTTAATGAATTGATTGAGGGGTTTTTATATTTTTCATATATCTCATTTATTTTATCCTTTTACATTAGTTTTATTATTATATAGATTTTATGAATGTAATTAACCATGTCATGGTATTATAATATATTTTCAATCCATTTATTTTTCCCAACTTATATTCATTTTCATTCATTTATTTTATTTAATCATGACAAAGCATCCAATATATATAAACAATAAACCATGAATTTCATAGAAACAAAATATAATTATGTGTACTATCATGAGATTTCATAATTTTTTGTTAATCATATGGATAATAATATTACGCTTGACCATACGGGAATAACCTTTTGATCCAGGGCTTGGATTGAGTTATAATATTACACATATAGTCTTGTGTACCTCCATAGTTGGATTTTCCGCAACTCCACCTCGAACTCTATTTACACACCCAGAACCTCCATACATTAAATATTCATAGTCACATACAGATTATTTAACTTAGGGGTATGGGTTTAATTGAAATTAATTGTGTAAACAAAGGCCATACATAATAAATAGAAGGGTTTGATACAAAAATAATCATTAGAATTTTTTAATAATTATCATATAAACCTATGTAATAATAATAAAATGCCACGAAATCATACAATTACATAATTCAATCAAGTTCATGATTATCCATGCATGTAATATGTTTTCATTCTAAAAAAATCATATCATTAATTTCAATTCATTATTTAGTGATGTTAATTAATTAAATTAATAAAATAATTATTTCACACTTTAATTAATACATTGATCATAATATTTCATCAAAAAATAAAACAGATTAGCATCATTTATCATTTAAAATAAATTAAAAAAATTAACATAAATAAAAATTATTTTAACATCGTATAGTTTTTGGAAACATGGAATGTACACCATTGAATTGCTTAATGTGTTGTTTGGAAATTTTCATGTACTGTGTATTTAGTTGACTAGTAAAATAGATAATATGTGAATATATTATTCATAGGGAAGTTCTGTGTGTCAAAATAAGTAGTATTATTTTCTTTTATGACACATGAAGCATGTTAATATATGTTTTGTTTATATCTTTTAATTATTATAAAGTACACAATGTTTTCAGTAACCATACATTGTGTTTAGTCCTGAATTAATGTGAAAACTAAATTATTATTTTTTATTCTATAATCTCATTCAGAAGACATCTACTCTAGTTACAAATTGTGTTTTTTGGGGCTATTTTCAAAATTATATTCCATTCCATGTAATTAAATAATTTTTTTGACAACAGAACTCTATGTGTACTCTGCATAAACATTTACATGTTGCATGGAAGGTAAAACAATCTAAATACCATTTCTACAACCCTTAGTCTATCCATGATTTTTTTCTCGGGACTTGATTTTAATATATTCAAAATATTTATTACTTACAAAAATTTTACTCTAACTACATTCCTTGTAACCTTATCTAGCTCTTGTTCCTTAGTTATCGATCAACCTATATCATGTAATAAAAAAATTTCTTGTCTCTTGACAATTCCATTTTGTAAGTATTATGGTTTGAATAAATTTATATTACATGTTATGTGATCTTGTTACACACCATATGACATATCAATACATGAGTCATTTTCCTCAATCAGTATGCCATGTGTCCAAATGTAATATACTATTTTAAAACAAGATGATCTGTGATTTTGGTGATCACATTCTTGTGTAATGGAAAAAGACACATGGAATTTATATTTCTATTACCAACAATGTATTAATGTTATCTATCCATAACCAACAACACCAAATAAGGGTATCTATATTTGTTCTCCATCTATTATTATATTTTTATTCATCTTATGGAGGTGGTAAACCAATTAATTACAAAATTCACATTAGTAATAAATTATTCTCAAAAAAAATAACTTTAAATTTTTGAAATGATCATTGATTAAATAAATTATAAAATAATATTATTCCACTATAATAAAACTATAAGGTTTTAGTGTATATAGGAAGACATCGATCTGATTTCAAACCAAGGGGTTTCATTAATTTCCTTTGATAAATCCTCATAACATGACGAAAGAGACCCAAAAATATTATAATATAGGATCACTCACATAGAATTTATAATTAATATATACCATTATGAATTAGAATCTATAATAATTATTTTGTTACTATTATCCTAGTTTACCTATTCTTTTTTTAGAATCATGTAATCAATGTATTCATGTGTATAATCCTTATATTCGTATTCACACATGCTCCAAAATCCTACGAAAATATTTATAGAATCTCTAGGAGATAGAATGGATTATTTTCATCACTTACAATATTTTTCAATATTCATTATAAGAATCAATTATGAGATCAAAGGAATCATATTGTTTTCATTATGACTATATATGAGAATGGAAGATTGATATTCTCTATTAATGAGATAATTTTTTATAAAGTTATTAATATGGTTAAAAGAATCCCAAATAGAGGAAATGTTTTTCCAAATCTGTCATTCGGTGATTGTGTTGGAACTAGAAAATGCATCCAAAATATATTAAAAATGTTGTCATTCATCATCCAGGATAGTATCACATTTCTCAAACATCAATTTGAACAGTCATTGTACCAAAAAAGAGTTACAGATTAAGAGTAATAGACAATTTATGTTTGGCTAGAAAACTGGTTCACGGAGCACATTCTCAAAGATCCCTTCGTGATCACGTAGTAGAGGGAACATGACCAGAGCATCTGAAAATGATGTGAAGGTCGATGACGACCGTCTATACAATTACGAAGAAGTTGAGGGAACATGACAAGAGCCTCTTTAAGTGTTGTGAAGGTCGATGATGGTCGACTCTGCAATTACAAGAAACATGAGGGAACTACCTCCGGTTGTGGAGTGAAACTTCCATAGCGGTGCCATTATCTCTTCGAGGCATGCATTTGTGCTCTACAGTGTGCACTCCTGAACTCCTTCTCCAATAAATTACTTGCTCACCCCACTTCATATGCATGGTTATGCTACCACTTGGGTGGCTGATCTTCCATTTCATGGAGCTCTTTACCACCACAATGTTATTCCCTTTTTAAAGGGATTCACCCTTTGGGAAGGAGGGATATCCTTCGGGTTTGGCATGTTTCTTCCTGACCCTTTTCTCCTTGAGACCCTTTTTTCCTCAAGACCAATTCCTCCATGAGACTCATTGCTTAGAAAGCCGCTTTTCTCCATGATCCAGTTAGTTCCACGAGCCACATTGCTTCACGAGGCCATGCTCTGTGAGAGCCTATGCTCTGTGAGGCTATGCTCTACAGACTCCATTCATTCATGAGGGTTCTTTATGAGACCCTATGCTTTGTGATCACCATTCCTCTACGACGCAGCTTTGTGAAGACATATGATTTATGATGCTCATTCCATCGCAAAAATAGGTCCATACCACAGGGACTGTGCCCCCTCACCCCTCTCAAGATGAGTGTCATCTGGAAGTCATGGCCCTCCATTCAGGCCCCTTCACTATCGTCCCTGGCCCCCATTAAAATAAGATTGTCGCATTGCGAAATTTTTGGGATAAGACGTTGGCATTTTTCATTGTGCCCTTCGGCGCCCCCACATTCCACCTTTAGAAAACCATTATTGGAGGTACTCCTTCACACACCATAATGGTCCTTGATTCCATATATTCCTCTTGTCTTGTTTCCCATTTAGTAATTTGGTATTCTCGTCATTAATTCCCAGAGTACCATGTGTTGAACCAATACTCACACAACTCATCTAAACCCTATCACCTGAATTCTATACAAGGTTGAACTAGAAAAGGATGATCTTGTGTAAGTTCCATCACTAGGCATTTCTAGGCACCTTATGCCCAACAGTCCTCTCTACATGACTATAAATTTTAGTACACCCTATGTGACAACCGTAGGATGCATATTTCTCCAAACAAGAGATTCCTTATGCACCAAGCATAAGATGCCGATAGTCCTCCCTACATTAATATAAATTGTAGTACACCCTATATGACAATCATATGACGCCTCATACTTCAAATAAGTGTTTCCTTTTTCTCATAGCATAGATTCCAACACTTCTATTTGAATGATTATAAACTGATTCACAACCAATGTTACAAGCATATTATTCCTCTTCTTCTAAACAAAAGATGCCTTATGTTCCAAGGATACTACACTATGAGTCCTCACTACATGACTCTAAACTATAGAATACCATATCATTCAATAATAGGATACCTCCTGTTCCAAATAATAGATTAATTATGCTCAAAGATTAACATGCCTAATTCCATGATTAACGTTGTGTAATTTCAAGAGTGTTGGAAAACATTCAAGCATTCCATCACTCCACCTCACTCTTTGTGTTTCCATCATTTATATCATCATCCTATTTCATGTCTTAAGGGACCCCCTAATGTCATGGCCCCATTCTGCATCAGTTGTCCTACTGTTCAAGGCCAACGCCGAAGAAGACATAGGATGACACTTCGAGTATGGTCCTTTGATTCGAACACAGTCAACAGTTGACATTCATTTGTTTGTCCCCATTCATGTTAACGTGATATGGATGCTGTATTTTGAAAATGATCAACAATTATCTTATCTCCCTAATCCACCCTCACTTATTTGAAATGATGGGAATGTCATTCACACCTTTTGTCTCCCTTTGATTGGACTTATTCCAACTTCCTTTGTGTTATAATTCTTGTACACTAACTCATAGGTGTAGGCCCCAATTATATACCTCAACCCACTTGTGAGTTGGGATTCCCTCATGGCCTGACATGAAGATGACATTACGAGAATCATCCATATGTAATCCCCATTCACCATTATTTCTACATAGCGGCACCTGGGTAGTGTCTATGTGTAAGCCCCATTCACCATGACTCTATATAATGACAACCGATTAGTTTCCATGCGTATGACCCACCTACCACTACCTCTCCTTAGGGGCACGCTGGAAGCTTCCATGCATAAGCCCAACCCACCATTTCTTTTCTTTATCATCTACCGGGTAGCTTCCACGGGTAGACCCAATCCCCCATTTCCGCTCCGTAGCAACACCCCAGAAACTTCCATGTGTAATCCCCATTCACCAGCCTTTGTGGCCACACCTCGGCAACACGATTTTCAGGTTTATTATTGCTTCTTTTTCCTACACTGAGTATGTCTTGTGTGGGATTACAGTAAATTATGACTATGGCATTCCCTATGGACCACCAATGCGTGTAACCCTAAATTCACCAGACTCGTCATAACTACTTGGACTTTGATTCTTTCTAACCATGATTAATGGTAAGACATTGTGTTCCTCAACTAGTGGTAAGCCATTAGAACCCCAGTAAATGGTATGTCATTATCAACACCAACCAGTGGTAAGCCGTTATGAAATCCAACCATAAGTAATCCATTGTGTTCCCCAATAGATGGTAATCCATTGTAGTCCCATTTTCTAGGACCCACATCTCTGTTCTGCCCCTTGAGTATCAGACCATAATGGGCTGCTAACCACGCGTATGCCCCAGCATATCATCAGGTTGTTTTATTATGTCTAAACCCTGATTCTATACCCCCATACTGAACTACATAGACATTGATTGCTGGAAACATGGATACATAGGAAGCCTCCTTGAGGTTCAATACGATCACCCAAGTCTCATACTAGTTTTTACCTCAATACTATGTGTTTTTGGAATTACATTCCTTAACCCTGAGGTTCCACATCCTCCAGGTCCCATCCATATGTCCATTCACAAAGGCCACCTACTTAGGTGTCCCATCACCTCATTGATCTATGTGGACATTGATTCCTACCGAGGGGATATGTAGGAAGTCTCTTCGAGGATAATTCCCAACATCAATGTCATTATCATGTCAGTTCCATATCATTCCACCCTCTAATTTATCCAATTCTCCATCATTCATCCTGATTTTTACTCAGGCCACCACTTCCTAGTTAGATCATGTCACCCACTTCCTCACTGTTCTTAGAAGAAATTGGGCAGCTGGACGTGCATAAGACTAGATAAATCCTTAACCAATGACCCAAGAGTGTACCTCTTGCAATAGGCTTATTTCCATGTTTAATACTTAACAATTATTTAGTTTGTTTTCCTTTCTATAACCCATGTTTTATCATCCTTGGAACTACTTGGGTTTTGATCTCATTCATCTGCATAGTGTATTTTGGAAACATCTATAAGGTTCATTCCTAGCCTATGGTAATCCTTGGTGCCCATTATTTTAGGGTTAAAAATCCATGATCCTCCCTCTGGGGTGTTCAGATCAGCATTTCTGGTGCGACATATAACAATTAGGGGACACACCTCCCTGGATCTGTCCTCATTGTGTGTTCTGATCCATCCATATGGTAAACATCATAGTGATCCCTCATACGGACATAACAATCTGATCTGTCGCAATGGGATGTCATGATCACTCTAATACTATCTCCGCAATATTCTAAACTCATGGCCTATATCGTGTTAAACATGAGATGCCTGAGGAAAACCTCGAAAGACCAACCTTTGTGGTAACTGTCTCTACAACAAGTTAAACTCATTGCAAGCCCCGTGTTAAACATGGGAAGCTATGGAAAACCATAGGGACTTGCCTCTAGTATAATATACCCCACAACTAACATGTGATGCCTCTGGTTTTTCACCATTGAGATTACTTATAATGAGGAATAATACAGTTTCCCTAATGTCCATGCACCCGTAGATGCACTGATATGCCTGATGTTGTCATGTACTCTGACTAAAGGTTGTGACTATATCAAGACCCCATTGAATGTCTTGATAGATATAGATTAATTAAATGGCATCCACAATGATATGGAACCATGAATGAGATTCAGGAACCACGAATCAAATTTATGAGGGAGACTCGGACATGGTAATGAATTCTGAGGAGGATTCCATTGAAGGAGGAAATGATATCCCATCATCCCATTTCGATCAAATAGAAAACATCCCTGAATAATATATGGAGACCACCCTCTATTGGAAAGCGGGAAAAAAGGAAATAGTTCTGCATCCTTAGAAATATACGGATGTGAGCCCTAGTGAAAGCATCGAAAATAAAAATGGTGAGCCTGACTTGAATATCTTCTCCTTCAACAGCGAGTAAACCAAATATGTCGGGAAAATTGATGCATAAACCATGAGAATCCCCTCTTCATCCTATGTGATAGGATGAGAACCATAAGGTGTGTGAATGGTATGGTAAAAAGGCTCCTCACTGACGATGTCACCATAAGAGGCCTCATAGCGGGAATCATCCCCCGACTCCATCAGCTCCTCGCTGACCTCGCTGCCTTCACAAGTTGCGAAGGGGGGACTCCATCAACTCCACACTGACCTTGACACCTTAAGAGTTTGTGTAGGGGGTATCCACACACTGAATCCATTGTCTCCTCACCGACCCCACTGCCTTGAGAAGACATGCAAGGGAATCCTCCCCCTTACTCGATTGGATTCTCGTCGACTCTGCTTCCTTAAGAGGCCACGTAGGGGGAATCCACTCATCTTTATCGGCACATCACTGACTATGCCTCCATAATAGGCCATGAATGGGGATTCTTCCCCCAAATCCATTTGTTTTTCACCAACTCTGCCACCTAAAGAGGTCGCGCAGGGGGAATCCGCCCCCAACCCCATCGGCTCCTCACTGATTCTGCTGCCTTAAGAGGCCACTCAGTGGGCATCTGCCCCCAACTCCATCGGATTATCGCCGACTCTACCACATTAATAGGCCGTGTAGGGGACATCAATCATGGACTCCATTGGATCCTCACCAAATCTGCCACCTTAAGTGGTCGCACACGGGGCATCCTCCCCCTGACTCGATAGGCTCCTCACCGAACCCACCACCAGAAGAGGCCACATAAAAGGCATTTTCCACCGACTCTACCAGCTTTTCACTAATGTTGATGCATTAAGAGGAAATGTAAGGGGAATATTCCAACAAATCAATCAACTCCTCATTAACTCCACCACCTTCAGAGGTCTTGAAAGGGAATCCCCCCTGACTCCATCGACTCATTGCCGACTCTTCCTCCTTAAGAGGTCGTGATGGGGGAATCCGCCCTGAACTCCATCGGCTCCTTGACGACTCTAATTCCTTACGAGCTCACACATGGGGAATCTTCCCCTGGCTCCATAGACTCCTCGCCAACTTGGCCGCCTTAATAGGTTGCACATGGTGCATCCTTCCCCAGACTCCACCAGCTCCTTGCCAGCTCCACTACCTTAAGAGGTTGTGTAGGGTGCATATAACAAACCTGCATTTTATTACACAAATAAAAATTATTAATTACAAAAACTCTTCCCATTATAAAACATGGATGTATAATAGTTCTAGTTTCATTGGGTCAAATGAACATTACAAGACAACATAAAAATAATAACAGAAAACATCTATATTGAAAAATTCCTTTACATAACTATGATATTCTCTCGTACTTAGAATTGCATGGGATAACCTGGGGGCATAAATTTGAAAAGGGTGAGCTATAGATCCATATAAGGGTGTAAACGAGGCATAATGTAAATAATAAAAAACAAGTACAGAAATAGGAATATCAATGGAGAATAAAATAAACATAACATAATGTCGTGATATAGAATAATTATTATAATGTGGAAATGTAGAAATAACACTTAAGATGGAATTTTCTTGAGCCAAGGCTCATTGCACATGGAGAATGAGTAAAACCTATTAACAATTGATTTAGCTTGAGTAAATACAAATTTAACTAGAATTATAATGACTAGAAACTAATTTCACTTGATGTATCATGATACTAATCTTTACCCAATGCATTGGAGTGCTATCAGGACGCACCCTTCTTAAACATTTCATTTCATTCATAACTGTGCCACATGGATCATAAAACATGGATACGTCATCATGTATTCCATGATAAATGAATGTGTAAAAAATATATGAAACTATATAATCATTAATTATATATTCATAAAGGGTAATAGCTTAGAAGTTGAAATGGCCATGGTATTCACTACGTAATGACTTCGTCTTGGAAAAATGCATGGACATTTCGGTAGCATAACGAAGTGAAATAAGAATTCAAAAAAATGGTAGGTGAGAGAGAAAGTGGTGTCTAATAATATGAAAAATTAAATGGAATGTAATGGGTTCATATATATTTATGCCCCAACATATGTAATGGAATTTGGAAATGTAATACAGAAGAATTTCTTGAATGTAAATGAAGAGAGAGAAATTCCTTACAGAATTTCGACATAGTAACTAGTGTACATGGGAGACATTTATAGGAGATAAATGTGTCTATAATATTTCAAAAATGAAGATTCAAATATTTACGAGGTTAAAAATCATACCCAAAAGTTTATGATTTAACATAATAGGGCAGAACAATATTAAGAAACTTTGATAAAATAAAAAAGGAAGGAATCTCGTACGTGGAAGTGTGATCCCAAAGGCATGGGAGGGGCTTGAGAGAGGCTTCTTGGAAGAATGTGGCACCATGGGAGGATTATATAGATCGTAGGGAATAGGTTAGACGAACTAAACAGCCTTTTAATGAATAGGATGTGGGAGCTTGGGTCGGTTTATATATGAAAAGATAGGGAATTCATTATTATTTAGGTTTGGGTCATAACACATTAAACTAATCCAAAGAACAAACCATTTCATGGTTTTTTCCAATGTATTTTTCAATGGGAGTGGAAAACAATATTTTATATGTCCACGGTCCTAGGTTTTTAAAATAACAGGTTTTCTTATGTTGTGGTGAGTCACACTCTCACAGAAATCAATTTAAAAAGGTAAAATGTTTTATAAGTCTTCAAGGGTCCACTAAAGAATTTTAAAATAAATCAAACAAAAGTAAGTCACATTATTTTAATTATAAAACATATATTTTCTGAACAAAATGAATATTTTATTTTATTATATCACTATTGGGTTAATAAAATGTCATAAAACACATTATATATTTAAGTGGTATTTAATTTTTACCCAAAAATCCAACTGTCATAGAATATTATGAAAATTACCCATTTTATAAATTTGACTACCTGATTCCTAATATAATATTCATTTTATCAAAATAATTTTCCTAATATGTGAATTTTTTCAATTTAAATAAATATATACATTTATCGAAAATACATCGGTTTTCACAAAAATAGCTTTCAAACATTAATAATAATTACAATTGTATTCATAATAAATATATGGTAATATATATTATATTTAAATTAATTAATTAATAAAATTTAAATAAAATATTATGTATTTCAAAAATTCATTAATTCATCAAAATAGTTTCATTAATTAAATAAAAATGATATTTTTTCATATAAAAAAAACTATTTAGAAAGTAACAATAATAAAATTAAGGTATATTCTATATAAAATAATAATGTACATAATTATAGTACCAGGGTATCATTACATAAACCCTTATAAAAATTTCATAATACTGATGGTTAAGGTGAGCGATGGTGAGAGACTCATGAGGTGTCTCGGAAAACTATGCCCAGATGGTAATCTCTATCAACTTCCACTTTTCCCGGATGTGGTTTCATTCGTGCATAACAAACTGAATATCGGATTGGGAATGTTATTGATTGAATACCAATGATGCCACATCCTTTTTGAGCTCTAATAAATGGGATCCATACGGGGAATGTCTACTTCAAGAGAGCATCAATTCCTTTGTCTGAGTAAATTAGATTTGTTAATGCCCTATGTTAATACTAATCATGTGATCATTTTTCATCCTCTATATTAGTAATGGTCTCAATTCATAATGGTATTTTAATAATTCAGAATCATCAAACCAATGAAGTTCATAAGTTAAATAACTTTTTCACATAATAATAAATTAAATTAGATCCAAAGTAAATTCCATTATTAAATGTTTGGGTCGTTACAATATTCCCCCATAAGAAAATTCACCCTTGAAATTTAATTTTTCCCCACTAAAAAAGATGTTAGTAACTCTAATTCATCACTTCCTTTAATTCCCACATCTCATTTTCAAACAAATGGTTTCGCCATAACACCTTGATGATGGGCATTATTGTATTCCGTATAACTTTTTCTCTATGATCAATGATTTTCACCGGTTGATCCCCGTAAGAATTATTATCCTCTAACTATAAAACCATTGAATAAATTACATGTATAGAGTCTGATATTACTTCGTTAATATTTATACATGAAATACATCATGTACTTTGGCCATGCTAGGTAAAATTGCATGTCGGTAGGCCATGACCTCGACATGATCCAGAATCAGGAAGGGGATGATGTACCTAGGACGTAACTTCCATTTACTTATAATCCACCTGAACTTATTCCATAGTGATATGCATAGAAATACTTTCCCTTTATCTTTGTTCTCAAGGCCTTGTCAACTATTATCTGCATAACTATTATGTCGACTTTTTTCTTCCTTGATATGATGATGAATGGTTTTCACCTTCTCCACAATTTCTATGACTAATTTAGGTCCTAGGAGCTTACGCTCACCAACTTCATAACATCATGCCAGTTTACTTCACCATTTCCCATAATGGGATTCATATGGATCTATTCTGATGATCAAGATGAATCTGTTACTGTAGGAGAATTCAACCAGTGATAGAAAATTGGGAACATCCTCCTTTAAATTCCATAGTACATGATCATAACATATCTTCCAGTGTCTGAATAGTTCACTCATATTGGCCCTCTGTTTGAGGATGGTACGCCATAATGAAGTTCATTCCAGTTCTTAGACCATGTTGGATACTTTTTCTGAACATTGAGATGAATATAAGATCATGATTAGATACAATTTATAGTGGAAATCCATGCATCCTTACCACATATTTGATGTAAATACATAAAATTATATCCAATGAGAAGTCCTCCCGAAACATGAAAAAGTGAAATGTCTTTGTAAAAATTTCCATAACAACCCATATAGCATTGTTTCCTCTTGATTTATTTTGAAGTCAAGTGACAGTTTCCATGGTAGTGTTTTCCCACATCCATGTTGGTATGGGTAGTGGTTGCATCATCCCCTTATACGTTTCCCTCTCATCATTCATGTTCTGACATACCAGACACTATAATGTGTATTCACCAATGTCCAATTTCATATTATCCCACCAAATGTATTCTCGAAGATCCCAGAACATTTTTGTGCTCCTTAATGTAATATAAAAGGTTGAGATATGCATGTCATTTAAAATATCCTTCTTTATATATTGATTTGATGGTATATATAATCATGGCCCAAATCTAAAAATTTCATCCTTGTCAACCACAAACTCGGAGGATTTCCCTTTTCGGATAGCTTCCACCCTTTTTAGAATTTCCATATCCTTTCTTTGAGCACCCTTTATATTTTCCATGAGGGACGGTTGAGAATTCAACTGTGAAAGGATTTATTATGTTCTTACCTTATTGATTTCCATTTATATCCTTTTCAAATATAAGAAGATTGGATCCATTTCAATTCTCATCATTGATAATGTTGCAAGATCCTTTCTACTTAGAGCATATTCCACCTTGTTTTCCCTATTGGGATAATAGTGGATTAAGTAGTTATAATCCTTTATGAGCTCCACCCATATTCTATGGTTCATATTAAGACCTTTTTGTGTGAATATATATTTTAGGCCCGTGTTATTATTATATATCTAACAATTCTCCTCATAGAGATAATGCCGCCATATTTTCAATAAAAATATCAAAGCCTTCAAATCTAAATCATATGTCTGATAGTGTTTCTCATGGATGTTCAGCTACATTGATGCTTAGGATATCACATTATAATTCAGCATCTATAGACAACTCACGCACTTCTTTGAAGCTTTACTAAATTCCACCAAAATTTCTCCACTCATGGGTAATGTTAGCACATCCACAGTGATAAGCCTCCGTTTTATCTCCTTGAAGGTCTCTTCACATTCATCACTCCAGGAAAACATTACACCCTTCTGATTTTGATTTATAAGAGGGTTGTAAAATCATGAGAAATTTCTCAAAATTCGATGATAATATCCAGCTAAACCCAAGAAGCTACAGATATTTGTAACTGATGATGGCCTCGACCATCCCTCAATATCAATTTTCTTGGGGGGATCCACAGATATCCCATTGCTTATAATGATATGACCCCCGAATATGACCTCATTCATCAGGACCTCACACTTTCGGTACTCTTATATAGCATATCCTTTTAGAAGGCCTCCAGTACAACTCTTAGATCATCCTCATCCTCTTCCTTGGTTTTGGGGTATATTATAATGTAATCTATAAAGACTACCAAATATTTGTCATGGTAGTAGTAACAACCTGATATATTATGGGAAGTATATTTTTTATGTCTTATGTTATACGAAACATCATTGGAATCTTTCACTACACACAACACTAGCTTGGCTTCCATTACACGCAATCACGTCCTTCCTCGATAGCATGTGTAGTTCGCAATACCAGATTTCACAAAACAATGATATATTGGTATAATATTATTATGGACTATCCGTTATGGATATTATTAAATAAATATTTAATTTTATAACATTATTATTTATCTTACATATTTTCTAGAACATGGTATGAGAAAAAAAATTTCGGGTAAATTAAGTATTTTTTAAAAAATGTAGTTTTCCACCTTTTGATGCCACACCCACCTTAAATCTAGTTTTTCACATTTTTATAAGTGAAATTTGAAAAAATAAAATTCTTATTTGGAATCAGGATTTAAAAATTTACATTGGATAAATTTTTCATATTATTCTGATAACTTTCATATTTTAAGAAATAGTAAATACATGATATATTTTAATTAAAAACAATGTTTTTCATCATAATAATTTATATGGATACATTATAATATTGGATGATTTTAAAATATAAATAGAATATATTTTTACCATTTATTATAATTTAAGTCAATAGCATTAATTTTACATTGAATTATAGGTAAAAACAATTCACTCTTTGACAATGTTTTAACTTTTAAAACCCGTTTTCTTAACAATGAGATTAATTTTAAATTAATTACTGCAACTTATGTGTGTTGAATTTTGAAAAATGGATTCCATATTTAAATACATTGTGTCCAAATTAGTTTGATAGGTTACTTTTATTTTTGATATTATGAATAGTATCTATGGTAATTTTTATTTGTTGTAGTTAAAGGTAAATCAAGTAATTAAGGGTAAATATAAGATTATAAAATTACCCTAACACCTTCCAAAATTCTATTGGATGACTAAAAGTAGACCCTTGTCACCTAAGGGTCGGAATACATTCATTTTATGGACTTTTTACCAATAAAATAATTTAATTGTTTTTAAAACCAAAGAAAGTGAAAACATGTCACCCTCTTAAATCTTATAAGTATAATAATTTTAATTTATTGATAAACATAATGAAACTGAAAACATGAATAGTATCCAGAAATATAATTATGTTATCTACATAATGAGAATTTTTTTATAATTTTTATGGAAAAATAATTATCATTAGGGAGGACACAATAGTGATGTAGAAATTATTTCATTAATTGAAATATCAAATAACTGGTTTTAAACATATTAAAATAAATATTATATGTATTCATTAATGTGTTAAATTAATTTTATAGATAAATATTAAATGTTATGAATATATTATATATTTTGGTTCAAACAAATATTCTTTTTGTATTTTATTAAAATTAAAATAAATGAATTGTGTCAAAATTGACACTATTGATATTTTATGTTATTAAATTTTTTAAAAATCAAAAATATATTTTAAAAATTAAAAATTAAAATTTATATGATCTAAAATGTAATAAAGTATTACGTTATGTATAATTATGAACACATAAGTAATTATTTGTAACCATATAAAATTTATAAAATTATTACCACAAATAAAATTAAATAGATTAAATAAGGAGAAATCAAAATGATAATGTTAAAATAAAATCAAAACATGTCTAAATTAATTTTTTTGATGAGATTACGATCATATCGTATCTAATATAATAATTGGACACACATTGGATGTTTTTATGTGGGGTTAGTTTTTATTGTAAATTAATATTTTATAGTTTTCCAATGGTTCCCCTCTCCTCCCTTATAAAAGGGTACCTCCTCACTCTCCTTTTTACAAAACTTTTAGCCTTCACGCTCATCCATCCCCTACCCATTACTCTTCTCAACTCCCCTATTAATATTATAGATGTCCTGGTCTTCTTCAAAGACAAACATTAGTGCCCTAAGAAGAGGTTCCAAATAGGCGTGTCGAAGAAGAGGTAATATCTATTACCGATTCTTTCAAATTTATTTTTTCTTATACATACTCTTCATTATTTGTTTCATTATGAAGTAATAAAATCATTATCAATCATATAATTATATGTTATTATAAATATTAAACAACCCTATTTCACCTTCTATTCATCCTATGGAAAATGAAATCACCGTGCATGCGTACGTACGGACTACCGTCTCCACATCGTGCTGTAATATGTTTTCCACCACCACCTTACATGGATGGGTATTATGGTGTAAAGAATAACTATATATGATTAATGTAATTTGATATTTATTATTAAATAGTATACATACACTTCAATACAATTCCATGATCATGAGAACGATATCATCGCTTGTCCATACGTACGTCCTACCGTCTCCATGTTGTAATGCGACTCGTTCTACATGATCGTCATTGAATAATGATTATATAAATGAATTGAATGAATTCGAGGAAAAAATATGATATATATTACACTAATACTATTCTGTATATGAGGTATCTATAACCTAAAAAGAAGAATACGAATTTATTCGACAAAACATGCATCAGAACATAAAGCAATGAACACCAGAATAAAAAGTAGCAATGAAATATTACTAATAAGATGATACTAATATGACCATATATGATATGATAACAGTGAATATGATTCTGTAATAATTCAATGAAATTATTTAAATCAATATACAGGAGGTTTGGATACGTACGAAGATAATCAGAACTAAGGTAAGGGAAAATCTCGCATTCTCATTTTTATCCGAGTTTGTTTATACTTCAGAATTTACTAGGGAATATTTATCTTCCAAATCCATGTTTCCTAAATATGTATTATTATTTCCATCCTCCAACAATTGTATAAATCCCATTTTACCATTTAGTGAGTAAAATATATTAATGGAATATTTTTTTAGTAGAAGGTAATTATTTACTATACCATCCAAAGTATGAGAATAATATTTTTTAACTTATACGACATGAATATATATTTATGATTTCATAGAACATTATTTCCATGATGATTCCTTTACAATTTTTCAAGTTTACTTTTAATCATCTTATTTTAGTTTAAAATTGTATGACTTGTTAAGAAAGGTAAAATGTATTTTGAAGTAGAAAGGATATTTTCCTCAAGAATGGAGTTCAAGTCTATTATCATAATTATATTCCATCTAAGATAATATAGGGTTCTATTTCTATCCCTATTTTTACATTTATTTTTTTATGTTATGATAAAATTAATTTTATGATATCCTTTTATCTTATATGGATTATGTTATGATTGCATGATGTTTAAGAATCCCATTTTTATTACATGGGTTATGTTACAATTTATGTTTCTGTGGCATACATAAGAATGGTTTCATTATGGGATGGGTGGGACATATATCTCCCTCCAAAGCATTGGATAAGTATTTTTATCTCATGAGATAGACATGGCTGGAATGACAAGTTAATCTGGTCCAGTGATACAAGACTAGAACGAGGAGTGAACTCGGTTCAATAATGGACTTTGTCCGCAATGATGGTCCTAGAAGTGAGCCTTGAATAATATGAAATGATTTTCTATGAGTATGTGTGTATTCCACAATGTTACATGTTTTATGTTATGATTATTGGGATTACATCTCACTACTATGATTTATCCCATGTTATGATATTATGATCTCTTTTTTTGGTTATGATTTTCAATATTTTATGTTCTTATGAATATGATATGATTGATATTTAATTTGTATACCCTTACTAAGAATTTGAGCTCACCCTTTTGTATGTTTTCATTTCCCCAGGTCAGGAATAAGGGTATTAAGTAGGATATTTTGAAAGGGACTCTAGATATGATGAAATAAACGGGAGACAATATACATGATTTATGAACCGGTTTTTTATGTTAACCACTTTCTAAAGACACTATACCTATACGGTCCTATCATGGTTTAGTTATATTTTGTAATAAGTATGCTTCATTTCTGAAGTAATAACCATGTGTGTAAAGTATGGGTCGTTATAGTTGGTATGATAGGAAAGTTATAGTCAAACTTTGGAATCAAGGATGTGAAAGCCTTATTAAGAACTCTATGGATATTTCTAAACATAGATCACAATATTAGTGTTTTAGAAATGGCTATGAACAACCTATGATAAGAACTAACGTGTGAAATTTTATTCTTTATTATGTGGTTTTACTAATAGGATTACTGTTTCTCACACTGTGCTTATTGGTTTTAGTCAATGGGTGGAACCCAAATGAACCGTGTTAATGTTGAATGTGTCGGGAAATGCAATGATTATCCCCCTGAGCATCCAAACATTATGGGATCTGGAATGAAAAATATGGTTGACATGGTCACACAACTTTCTCAAGATATGAATCATGTAGGACTTCTAATCGAGAAAAGGAAGAAGCAACATTCTGTTGAATCCTTCATGAGGAAGCGTCCACCATCATTCATCAGGTCTTATGATCCATTAGTGGATGAACAATTGATTAGTACAACTGAAAAGATATTTTCAGTCATGAAATGTTCTAAAAATGATAAATTCATCTTAGTAGTATATCATTTTGAAGGTGAATTTGATAAATGGTGGAATCTTATTAAGAATATGAGGGAAAGGGATGAAATTGAGTCCATGGATTGGGACAATTTGAAGAACTTATTTTTCAATAAGATCTTCCCTTGTATTCTTAGAACAAAGATGGAGAAGGAGTTTCTTGAAATGAAGCACAGTAATGGTGCTTCGGTTGGTACCTACAAAGAAAATTTTACAACACTTGCAAGGTACGCTTCCAAGATTTATTATCAAACCTGAGAGTAAGATCGATTGATTCTTTAGTGGCATAACACAAAGTCTTCTAAGGTCGTTAGAAATAAGGGACATCAATAGATATGAGTAAATTGTTCGATATGCTCTCAATGTTGAGATAGATATTAGAGTATTCCATCAGTCATATGGGTTTGATAAGAAGAGTAAAATTGAATTCCAATGGAAATCTAAGGACCACAATTAAAAGAAGATGAGTTTTACCTTATTCTCAATGTGTGGAAGGAAACATGGATGAAATTGTCTTAAAGGGACAAGTAAATTTTTTAATTGTGGAAAAGAAGGTCATCGCGCAGTTGAATGTCTAAATAATGGGAAGAAGATGTCAAATGATGCAAACAATGAGAGGGATACACAAAATGAACCTCCTACACTTCAATGTTTCAAGTGCAAGGAAATGGGGAATTATGACAATCAATGCCCTAATCCGAGGGTTTTTGATGATGATCTACGTCAACAAACTATTAAGGCCAAAGACAATGGAATGGGACATGAAAATTCAATTGGCGATGTGGAGTATGATAACGATGTTGTGAAAGGAACACATACCATCCACTCTAAAGTAGAAAATATTTTTTGATTCTGGATCAACCCACCCTTTTATTTATAAATAATTTTCTAATGGTATCTTTGTACTACCTTAGCAATTAGAAGTTGAGTTAGGTGTGACAACTCGTAATGTCACAACGATTACATCAAAAGTTTATAATTCTTCTCCAATTGATGTTTGTGGGAAAGTGCTTCCTGCAAATCTTGTGATCCTTCCTATAGTGGAATTCTATGAGATTCATGGCATGGATTGGTGTTCTTTATATGGAGCTCATATCAATTTATAAATAAGGGAAATCACATTTAATATTCCCGATCAATCCATTATCATCTATCAATGCAAGGATGAATATTACCTTCCAGTGGAAATTTCATCCATATTATGGGTCATGATTCTAATAAATGAACGTTATTTATCTAAATTGGTTGGAGAGAAACTCAAAATTATGAATATAACCATTTTACAAGTGTTTGATAATGGCTTTCCGGAGGAATTTCTAGGTCATCCACCAAATTGTGAAGTTCAATATTCAATAGAACTCATACCGGGTGCTATGCCCATTTCAAAGACAGCTTATAGAATGGCCCCAATTGAGTGGTAGGAGTTGAAGAATCAACACCCAGAGAATCATGATAAGGGATTCATACTCCCTAGTTCTTCACCTTGGGGAGCACCTGTTCTAATTTTTATGAAGAAATATGGATCAATGAGACTCTGCATTGATTATCGAGAACATAACAAGATCACTATCAAGAACAAATATCCTCTCCCACGCATTGATGACTTATTTGATCAACTACATAGAGATCAATACTTTTCCAAGATTGATCTTTGTTCCGGGTATCATCAAATAAGGGTCAAAAAATAGGATATACTAAATACGTCTTTTCATACAAGGTATAGACACTATGAATTTATAGTGATACCATTTACTCTTACTAATGCCCCTGATATCTTCACGGATCTATTTAATAGAGTCTTTAGAGGATATCTTGATCAGTTTGTGGTAGTCTTTGTTGATGATATTTGTGTCTATTCATATACCAAGGAAGAACATGATGATCACATGAGAATTATATTAAATACCCAAAGAAAAGAGAAGCTTTATGCCAAATTTACCAAGTGTGAATTCTGGCTTCAAAATTTTCATATTTGGGTCACATAATCTTAAAAGAGGGGATATCTGTGGATCTAGAAAAAACAGAGGTTATCGAAAGATGGTCGAGACCAACAACAGTAACTGAGATCCGAAGTTATCTTTGTTTGGCTGGATATTATCGACGTTTTGTGAAAGATTTTTCATGATTATCTAATCCACTCACCAGGTTGCCTAAAAAAGGAGTGATGTTCATGTGGACAAAGGAGTGTGATGATAAATTCAAGCAGTTGAAAAGAAGGTTATCCAGTGCACCTGTGCTCACACTTCCTTGTAGTGGAGAATGGTTAGTGATCTATTGTGATGCATCCAAGAAGGTATTGGGGTGTTTTCTCATGAAAAATGATATGGTGATAGCTTATTCCTCATGACAGTTGAAAATACATTAGAAAAATTACCCAACTCATGATTTGGAGTTAGCTGTGGTAATATTTGAATTAATTATTTGGAGGCATTATCATTATAGTGAAGGGTGTGATATTTATACTGATCATAAAAGTATAAAGTATATTTTCACACAAAAGGATCAGAATATGTGCCAAAGAAGATGGTTGTAGATGATTAAAGATTACGACTACTCATTTCATTACCACCCAGGGAAAGAAAACAAGGTGGCAGACACATTAATTAATCGACAAGACCATGCTAGCTTATCCATGATGAGGATCACAAAAGATCCAATATTTATGGATTTTAAAGGATGCATCTTGGAATTATAATACAAGGGGAAAAATCTTATCTTTCTCAAATTAATGTTCAACCATCTATACATGTTAATATTAAAGAGGCACAAAAATAAGATGTAAAGTTACAAGAGAAGGTGAGAAATTTTCTTGAATTCATCCTTGATTGTGATGGGATAATGACGTTCAGGTGTCGGTTTGGATTTCCTCCAATACCAGAATTAAAGGAGGATCTACTGGATGAGGCTCATAGTTCTTCATTCTCTATTCATCCTGGAGGCACAAATACGTATAGGGAACTGATAGAGTACTTCTAGTGGGATGTCATGAAAATAGATGTTGCTAAATATGTCTCTCGATGCTTGGATTGTTAGCAAGTTAAAGCTTAGATATAGAAGTATAAGGGGATGTTACTTACATTACCCATACCAGAATGGAAATAGGAAAACAACACTATGGAATTTGTAACTGGACACTCTAAAACATCCAAAGGCAATAATTCTATCTGGGTTATAGTTGATCGTCTTACGAAGTCGGCACATTTCATTTCTATTAGAGAATATTTCCCTCTAGATCATCTTGTCAGCATAAATGTGAATGAAGTGGTAAGATTTAATGGAGTACCACTTTCCATTATATCTGATCAGGATCCAAGGTTTACCTCAATGTTCTGGTGAATTCTTCAGCATACTTTAGCTACAGAGTTGAGTTTCAACACTACATATCATCCTTAGACAGATTTTCAGTCTGAGAGAACAATTCAAACTCTAGAAGATATCTTAAGAGCTTGTTATATGTATTTCAAAGGTGGTTGGGATCAACACCTATATTTGGTGATTTTTTTAATAATAGATTTCACTCCATTATTCAGATGGCTCCTTATGAATATCTCTATGGAAAGAAATGCAAGACTCTAACTTGATGGGATAAAGTTGGGGAAATAAAGAAATTAGGACCTGATCTTGTTGATGAGATGGATGAAAAGTCCATATCTATTCAAAAACACATAAGAACAGCTCAGAGTCAACAAAAATTTATGCCGACAACTGAAGAAAATACCTAGAGTATGAATTCGGTGATAAAGTGTTCTTACAAATATCTCCTTGGAAGAGAATAATGATATTTAGAAAGAAGGGAAAGTTGAACCCTTACTATATCGGTCCTTTCAAAATACTAGATCTTATTGGGAAGGTAGCATTCTGATTGGAACTTCCACTGAATCTCTCTCAAGTTCACGATGTGTTCTATGTATCTCTCCTGAGAAAGTACATACCTGATATTTCACATGTACTAAGCTCAGATGTTGTAATGCTAGAGAAAGATATTTCATATGAAGAACAACAGATAGAGATTTTCGATTATGGGGAAAAATTTCAACAGAACAAGACCACTTTCTTGGTGAATGTTTTATGGAGGAACCACCAATTAAAAAAAGATACACGGGAGCTTGAGTATATGATGAGGGATAGGTATCCTCATCTGTTTGTTACGAAGTGACGAATTTCGAGGGTGAAATCCATTTTAAGAGGGGTAGAATGTAACAACCTGATATTTTATGGGAAGTGTATTTTTTTATGTCTTATGTTATATGCAACATCAAAGGAATATTTCAATGCACAAAACACTGGTTTGACTTGCATTACAAGCAATCACGTCATTCCTCGATAGTGTGTGTTGTATCCAAGACTGGATTTTACTAAACACCAATATATTGTTATAATATTATTATGGACTAGCCGTTATGAATAGTATTAACTACATTTTTAATTTCATAACATTATTATCCATCTTACATATTTTCTAGAACATGGTATGAGAACAAAATAATTTTTCGTGTAAAATAAGTATATTTTAAAAAAAAATGCTTTTTTGTCGCCTTTTGATGGCGCACCCACATTAAATCTGGTTTTTATAAGTTTATAAGTTCAATTTGGAAAAATAAAATTCTTCTTTGGAATCAGTATATAAAAATTTAATTTGGATAAAATTTTCATATTATTCTAATAACTTTCATATTTTAATGAATGGTAAAAACACATTAATTTTTAACTAAAAACAATTTTTTTTCATTGCAATAATTTATAAAGTTAAATTATAATATTTAATGGTTTTAAAGTATTAATAGAATATATTTTTACCATTTGATATAATCTATGTCATTACCATTAATTTTACATAGAATTCATTGGTAAAAACATTTCAATCTTTGGTAATGTTTTAACTTTTAAAACTCATTTTCTAAACAATGGGATTAATTTTAAATTAATTACTACAACTTTTTTGTTTTTTATTTTGAAAAATTGATTCCATATTTTAATTTAGTGGGTCCAAATTATGTTAATATGTTACTTTTATTTTTGATATTATGAATAGTAACTAGGTTAATTTTTATTTACTGTAGTTATAGATAAATCCGATAATTAAGGGTAAATATAAGATTATAAAATTACTATAACTCCTGCTAAATTTTTTTTGGATGACTAAACATCAACCATTATCACCTAAGTGTCAGAATAAATTCATTTTATTGACTTTTGAAAATAAAAATAATTTAATTGTTATTAAAACGAAAGAATGTGACAACATGTCACTCTCTTAAATCTTATAATTTTAATAATTTTAATTTAGTTATAAAATTAATGAAACATTAAACATGGATAGTATCCATAAATATAATAAAATTATCTACATAATGATTATTTATTTATAATTTTTAAGGATAAAATAATTATCATTAAGGAGGACACAATATTGATGTAGAAATTATTTCATTAATTTATATATCAACTGAATGGTTTTAAAAATATTAAAATAATTATTATATGAACTAATTAATATGATCCATTTATTTTATAGACAAATATGACATGTTAGGAATCTATTAAATATTTTCGTTTGAACATATCTTCTTTTTGGATTTTATTTAAATTAAAATAAATGAACTATGTCAAAATTGTCATGATTATTATTTTATATTATTAAATTGTTTAAAAATCACAAATTTATTTTAAAAATAAAAAATTAATGTTTATATGATCTAAAATGTCATAAATTATCAAATTATGTATTACTAAGAACTCATAAGTAAGTATTTATAACCATATAAAATTTATAACATTTTTACCAAAAATAAAATTAAATATATTAAATAAAGATAAATCAAAATGATAAGGATTAAAATAAAATAAAAACATGTATAAATTTGAATGGATGATGATATTACAAACCTATATTATTTAATATCCGAATTTGACTCACTTTGGAAGTTTTTATGTGGGGTTAGGGTTTATTATAAAATAATATTTTAAAGGTTTCCAATGGTGCCCCTCTCCTCCCTTATAAAAGGGCAACTCCTCCCTCTCCTCTTTACACAAATTTGAGCCTTCAATCTCGGACAAACCATTCCCATTAATCTTATCAACTACACTAGTAATATTATATAGGTCCTGGTTTTTTCAAATACCAACATTAGTTCCTTAAGAGGAGGTTTCAAAGATGCGTGTTGAAGAAGAGGTAATATTCGTTACCAATTATTTCAAAATTATTTCCTCTTCTACATCCTCTTCTTTAGTTTTTTCATTATGAAGAAATAACACCAGTATAACTCATATACTTATATATTATTATAAATATGAAACAACCCTATTTCACTTTATATCCATCCTACGGAAAATGAAATCACCGCGTGTGCGTACGTACGGAATACCGTCTCCACGCAGTGTTTTAATATGTTTTCCACCACCACCTTACTTGGATGGGTATAATGGTGTAATGAATAACTATATATGATTATTGTAATGTTATATTTATTATGAAATAGTATACATACACTTCAATACAATTTTACGATCATGGGAATGATATCATCGCTCGTGCGTACGTATGGCCTACCGTCTCCACGATGTGATGTGACTCATTTTACATGGTCTTCATTTAATAATAATTATATAAATGAATTGAATCAATAAATACGATATATTTTACTCTAAAACTATTCTTCAAATGAGTATCTATAACCTAAAAAAGAATAAAAATAATTTATTCGACAAAACATGCATAAGAACATAAAGCAATGAACACAGGAATTACAAGTAGCAATGAAATATTACTAATAATAAGATAAGAATATGACCATATATGATATCATAATAATTAATATGATTCTATAATATGTCAATTACATTATTTAAATAATTATACAGGAGGTTCAGATACATACAAAGCCAATCAGACCTAAGGTAAAGGAAATTCTTGCAATCTCATTTTCATCCGAGATTGTTTATAATTTACAATTTACTAGGGAATATTTACCATCCACTTACATGTTTCCACAATATTTAATATTATTTCTATCCTCATAAAAGTTTTTAAATCCAATTTTACCCTTTGGTGAGTAAAATATATGAATGGAATCTTTTTTAGTTTTTAGTACGAGGTATTTTTTGTCTTTTTTGGCCAAAGTATGGGAATAATCATTTTTTATCTTATATGGCATGAATGGATTTTTGTGATTTCACAGAAAATTATTTCCATGAATCTTCCATTACATATTTTCAAGTTTATTTTTAATAAAATTATTTTAGTTTAAACTTTTATGATATGTTAAGAAATGTAAATTGTTTTTTGAATTAGAAAGGATATTTTCCTCAAGAATGGAGTTGAAGTGTTTTATCAAAATTATTTTCCATCTAAGATAATAAAGGGTTTTGTTTATATCCCTATTTTTACATTGAATTGATTATGTTATGAGGGAATTAATTTTATGATGTCCTTTTATCTTATATGGATTATGTTATGATGGCATGATGTTTAAGAATCCCATTTTTATTAAATGTGTAATGTTATGATTTATTTTTTGGTGGACCACATAAGAATGGTTTCATTATGAGATGAGTGGGACCTATATCTACCTCTAATGTATTGGGTAAAGATTTTTATCTCATGAGATAGAAATGTCTAGAACGGAAATTTAATCTCGTTTAGTGATACAGGACTGGAACGAGGAGGGAACTCGATTCAGTAGTGGACATTGTCTGCTATGATGGTCTTGGAAATGATCCTTGACTAATATGAACTGATTTTCTATTATTATGTGTGTATTCTACAAAGTTTTATGTTTTGTGTTATTATTATTGGGATTACATCTCACTTCTATGATTTATCCAATGTTATGATATTATGATCTCTTTTGCAGGTTATGATTTTCAAAATGTAATGTTATTATGAATATGATATGATTGAAATTTTTTTGTTTACCCTTACTGAGCATTTGAGCTATCCCTCTTGTATTTTTTCTTTTCCCCATGTCAGGAATAATGGTATTGAGTAGGATATACCCAAAAGGACACTAGATATGCTGAAATAAACAAGATAAAATATAGCTGATTTATGAAACAGTTGTTTATATTTCCCAGTTTCTAAAGACACATTACCTATACGGTCCTATCACGGTTTTGTTATATGTTGTAACAAGTATGATTAAATTATGAATTAATAACCATGTTTGTAAAGTATGGTTCGTTATAGTAGTCTCTAAAGATGTTATTAATCTTTTCCACGAAGATTGATGGAACATTGGTGAGTAAAAATAAGATTACTATGAATTCATAGTGCATGTAACTTGTACGAAGTTCTCTCTTGGGGATATCAACCTTCATAAACCATAATTTGTAATCTCCCGGCCTTAGATCAACCATGGATAAGTATTGTTCTTCACATATCTCATCGAAAAAGTCATCAATTTTCGGTAAAGGATAGTTGTTCTTTATCACAATTTTGTTGAGTTAAAAATAATCAATTCAAAGGTGCATTGACACATCATTTATCTTGTTAAAGAGTAGTGGAGAACCCAAGGGTGAAGAACATGGGAGTATAAACTGTTTATCCATATTCTCTTGTAGTTGTTTTTTCATTGCTCAAGCTTCACAACATCCATTCAATACAGAGTCGTGGATATTGGCAACACCCACAGTATATGGTCAATAGAGAATTCAACATCTTTTCGGGGAGGAAGGATATGCAATTACTTAGCAAACACTATAGAAAATTACCCCACAATAGGAATGTCTTCAATGATGGTTTCCTCCTTTGAATCAATAATTTTATCCAAATACATTTCTTCACATGAATGTAATATACACCCATGAGATGATGGTGCTAAAGAATATTTTTCTTCCTCATTTCACTTGTATAGAATTGTGGGTCGATTATCCATATGGATAGTGATTTGCATCTCACAGAAATTTATGTTGGCTCTGTATAAGTAAATCCTATCCATGCTGAAAATTTCATCAAATTTTATCATAGGGAGTATGGTGAGGTTCGTTGGGAAGATCAATCTACCGATTATAACAGGGGGGAGTTTTATTCATGGGATATAATAATTTCCCCAATATCATTACTCACCGACATCATTACATCAATGATTTTTTGTGGTGTTGGTATTTTTATAAAAAATATTTGGGAAATAAAGAATGTGTAGAACTAGAATCAAAATGTATGTTCACTATTCTTGAATGAAGAATTAGTGTACCCATCACCACATCATTTTCAGGGTTCACTTTGGTGGTAGTGATGTCAAAATCTCTCCATTGATGCATTGGAGGTTGTTGGTTGCCTATGAAAACCATTTATTATAGCACATATTTGTAAGGTTCCATGATTCTTTCCCATTCAAAAAAATTTTCAACCTGTTGAGGGTCTATCAAATCATTCCTCTCCTCTATCGTAGAAGCGGGGCTCTCTTGTGGCATTTAATGACTAGGTTTCTTTCGATTCCACACTTAAATCATTTCCTCGCCCCCGTCAAGAAATTTCCGGTGTGCTTCTTTCCTCACCATTGGAAACTGGGGTGCTTGGTTTTCTTTGAACCATTTGTTTTATCCATTGCACAATAAGAATTGATTTCCACCATATGCTTCTTATCCCATTGATACCCCTATGATTTACCGATCTCCATTTCTTCCTAGAGGGAACATCGGAAAATTTTTCATATCTATCGATGACATGGATCTCTTTGTCATTCTGTAGGATAGGATTTATCCCACCAAATAAGTGGGAAACCCTTTATTATTGGGTAACGACATATCTAAAGGTGTATTGTGAAATCCTTGTGATGTTTGCATCATTTTCTCTAATGGTTTCATTGTCTTTTTTCTTGAGGCCATGGAAGTCCATTTACTTATTAAGTGTGTTGGTGCGCGAAAAATATTTATCGAAAAACATTTTCTGGAAATCCTTGCAATACAACACCTAGATCTCATCCTCAGGCTTCATAATTTTTATCAATAACTTCCACTGATCATCATCAGCCTCTATGTGATAAGCATCCAAGAGAACTTATTATTGTTACGAAAAATTAAGGATGGATAATATCTTCTCAATCGAGTTGATCAAATTTTCGGAAAATTATGAATCGGTTAATCCATTAAAATTAGGAGGTCATTGTCTCTGGAATCTGTCGACTGCGACTTGTTCTTTCATAGGGGTTTTGAACGTTCCAATTGAACCATATTTATATTCAATTTTTGAGTTATGTAAGAGAGTATCATGAAATTTATTTGATTCCTGCTCCCTTCAGATTCAGAATCTGATCAGAACAGTCATCCAATTGATCTTCACATTAGTTTTTAGCTTGATTCCTCCTATTAGCATCCATTTTTGGGATGAAAAGTAAAGTTAGTCGAAACACAAAAAAGGAAATCCAAGGAAAAATATATATGACTATGAATTAATTTTTCTTTACATAACATATTAATCTATAGGTTTCATTCTATGTTATCCGTGATCTACTTTATAACATGTACTGTTTGAGAAATTTATTTTAATTCACATAATAATGGTAAATACTATGCTTGATATTTTTCCAAATAATATCCCTCGGGAGTGTTGTATCCTAGGGTGAAACAAGGCATGTTGGTGTGTACCAGGATACCTCGGGTCAAGCCCGAAATGCTTTGTCAGAGTTTTCACTAATAGGTACATCTGAGTTAGAGCTACCTCTACCACCTCGTATCCAGATAGCGGTGTATTAGATTGATAAACCACATTATCAATACTCACCAAATTTTTGTGATGTTTTTATCATTCATTGTCTTGTCTATAAGGCATCAATATGGTTTTCTAATCATAATACAAAAAATTACTAAACATTTTCTCTGATACCAACAACAACAACCCTGCTTTTTATTACCCACATAATCATGATTTATTACATAAACTCTTCACTTGATATAAAATTTTTAAATCGAGAGGTCGAGTTTATTTCGAGATTCAGAAAATTACAAAACAAGATAAAAAATAATACACAAGTCATCTTTATTTAAATATTTCTTTAGATATCCATGAAACTCCATCCCACTTAGCATTGCATGGGATCAACTGAGGGAATACATGTGAAAGGAGTGAGCAATAAACACCAGTAAGGGTGTGAACAAGGAAAAACGTGATGAATAAAATAAATGTTTGGAAATATGTATATAAAATAACATAAAAGTAACTTGAACATAAAGGAATTGTATAACATGATTATCATAACACGTAAATCTGTAAACAACATATAACATGTAATTATCATGATCCAAGACTCATTTAACATGTATTATGAGTAAACCATAATCTCACATGAATTAGAATGAGTAAATCCACATTTCACTTGAATTATCTTTAGTAAATCTTAATTCCACTTGACATATCATGATACAATATTTTACCCCATCCATTTGAGTGCTATCGGAGCACACCCTTCCTAAATATTTTATTTCATGCATAAGTGTGCCACATGGATCATAAAACATTGACTTGTCATCATTTATTCCAAGATAATGGAATTTGTAATTCGTACATGAAACTATATAATCAATAATTAAAAATTCATAAAGGTGAATACCATTGATAGATAAATGGGCATGATTTTCACTACACAATGACTTTGGCTTGGAAAACGTGGTGCAATTTCGACCGCATAACGACATGACCTAAGAATTAATAAAAATAATTGATGAGATATAAAGGGGTGTCTCATCATATCTACATGAAATGGGAAGTAAGGGTGTAATATAGATACATTTCCCATCGTAATTAATGGAATATAGTTTCATAATTCAAACGAATTTCTTGAATGTAAATGATAATAGAGAAATTCCTTACAGAATTTCGATATGGTAACTGTTGTACATGGGATGAATTATTGAGAGAGAAATGGGTCTCTACTCATTAAAAAATATAGGGGGAGGTATGGGGGAGGTGATAAGTCATACTGAAATATTTATAATTGAAAATAATTGGGTAGAAAAATATTAAGAAACATGGATAAAATGAGCAAGGAATGAATCCCATACATGAATGTGTGATTAAGTGGCATGGTAGGGTCTTGATAGAGGCTTCTATGGGGCTTGGGGATCCTTGGGAGGATTCTAGATATAGTATAGTAGAGGTCAGATAAACTCCAAAGGATTTGAATGAAGATGAAGTGGGATCGTGGATGGGTTTATATAGGACATGAAATGGAATTCTTTATTATTTAGGTTTGAGTCACCATATATTAATCTAATCCAAACCACAAACCCACCCATTTGTTCTTCCAAATGGAAGTAGAAAGAAATATTTTATATGGACAGTGGCCGAACTTATTCTATTAATTGGGTTTCTTATGTGGATTTGAGCCACACTTTCAAGGAAATCAATATAAAAAAGGTAAAATGTTTTATAATCATTGAAGCGTCCACTAAAGAATTGTAAATAAATAAAATATGGAGAAAATTACATTATTTTAATGGTAAAACATATATTGACAGAAAATAGTGTTTATATTGCATTATTACATCACTATTGGGTCATTATGATGTCATAAAACACATTATATATTTAATCAGTATTTAATTTTTATACAAATATTCAATTGCCTCATAAAATTATTAACAAATCACCATTGCATAATTTTTATGTGATGAATACAAAAATTATATTCATTTTATCTAAATAATTTTCAAATTTTTTGAATTTTTATGCTGAAAATAAAAACTAACAATTATAAAAAAAATCATGGGTTTTGACAAAAATAGATTTTAAACCTATATAAAAATCACAGTCATATTCATTTTAATTATAAATCCATTTATTTAATATAAAAAGAATTTTAGCAATAATATTCAAATAAAATATCATTTAATAAAAAAATCCATTAATTCATCAAAATAGATATCTTAATTAAAATTAAATGATATTTTTTTATTTTAAAAAATTATTTAAAAAGTAATAATAATAAAATGAAAATATATTATCTATAAAAATAATAAAGTACATAATATATGTACATGGGTATAATTACATAAACCCTTATAACACATGCATAAGAATGAAGGTAAGGTGTGAAATGATGATCAACTCTTGGGGTGGCTCCGATAATATCGCTTAGGTGGTAATCACTCTCAACTTACACTTCTCTCCTTGGTAGTTCTGTTTGAGCATAACATGTGGAAAATTAACTTGGGATTGGAAATGATCAATGCGAAATCGTGTCACCTTCTTTTGACCATCGACAAATGGGCTTCATACGAGGCAATTCTACTAGATTAGACCATCACTTCCTTTTTCTGAGTAAATTCGGTCTGTTAAAGCCCCATATTTACACTAATCATTACATATCATTTCAAAAGCTATATTAGCGACTGTCACAATTTATAACGATATTTTAATAATCAAAAATCATAAAACCAATGATGTGCATATGTTATATAATCATTTCACATTACAACACATTTAGTTTGATCAAAAATAATTTCTATTCATAACAGTTTGGTTCATTATAGAGCATCCTCCCCCTCACTCCATCACCTCCTCTCGACTCCACCACCTTAAAAGGATATGTAGGGGCATCCTCTTCCTGACTCCATCAGCTCTTCGCCAACCCCTCCACCTTAAGAGGCCACATATGGGGGTTCTTTTCCTCGACTCTATTTGATCCTCACCATCTCTACTACCTTAAGAGGCTGTACATGTGGAATTCACCCCCTAACTCAATCGGATCATCGTCAATGTCGACGCATTAAGGGACCATGAATGGGGTAACCCACCCCCAACTCCATCGGATTATTGCTGACGGTGTCACCTTTAGAGTTCACATATGAGGAATCTACCCCGGAATCTATTGGATCCTTGCAGACGATGCCACCTTAAGAGATCATACAGGGGGAATCCCCCAAAACTCCATCATCTCCTCATGATCCCCGCCGCCTTATGAGGCATTGTTGGGGGATCCCCACCACACACTCCATCGGTTCCAAAGAAACTCTTCAGCCTTAACAGTCCATGCATGGTGCATCTACCCCCCGACTCAATAGGCTCATTGCCAACTCCTCCTACATAAGAGGCCATGCATGGGGGGAATCTACCACCTGAATCCATTAGTCTCTTTCTGATACTACCACTTTTAGAGGCCACACATGCAGCATCCACCCCGGACTCCAATTTCTCCTTCCAGAGCCAGCTATCATAAGAGGACGCGCAGGGGGAAACTGCCCCCTAACTCCATTAGCTCATCACCGACCACCATCCCTTAAGAGGATGTTTATGGGTGAATTTTCCCAGTGACTATATTAGATCCTCACGCTCACTACCACCTTAAGTGGAACCACAAGGGGTATCCACCACTAAACTCCATCAGCTCATTTCCAAATCCTCCACCTTAATAGGAAACGCAGAGGGAATCCACCCCCAACTCCATCATCTCCTTACCGACCATGCTGCCTTAGGAGGCCGGACACGGGGCATCTGCCCCCCGACTCCATCATCTCCTTGCAGACTCCACTGCCTTAAGAGGCCGCACATGGTTAATTATCCACATACTTCATTGGCTCCTCACCTATTATACCGCCTTAAAAGGTCGCACAGGGGGCATCTTCCCCCCACCACCATCAACTCATCATCGACCCCTTTGCCTTAATAGGCCACATAGTGGGAATCCCCCCTAACTCCATCAGCTCATCGTCACTGATGTTTCCTTAATAGGTCATGCAGGGGGAATCAAACCTCACCTCTATTGGCTCCTCACTGACTCTGCCACCTTAAGAGTCCGTGCAGGGGACATCCCCCCCGGACTCGATCAGCTCCTTGCCGACCTCGACTCCTTAAGAGACCGTGTAGGGGTAATAATCCCCCAACTCCATCGGTTCCATGCCGACTCCACCACATTAAGGGGCCGCACATGGTCCATCAACCCCCCCCCCCCCATCACCATCATCCAACTCTAACATCTCTGCCTTAAGAGGCCGCAAAAGGGGATCAGTCCCCAAACTCCATCGGCTCCACACTGACTCTACCACCATAAGAGGCCATGAAGGGGGAATCCGACCTCAACTCCAATAGCTCTTTTACTACTCATCCGCATTAATAGGCCTCACATGGGGAATCCACCGCCCAACTCCATCGACTCATCTCAGAATCATCCACCCTCATGAGGTGCATAGGGAGAAACTATTCCCAATCCAATTGTGTAACTCCAACTACACCTTAATCCACTATGGACATCATCCCTATACTACTATGATCATGCATGGGAGTCCTCCACATTGATACCAGAATAAAATGTGGAGGTCCTCCCCATGAATCTTCAAAAGTCCCCATGAAGGAACTCTCTATGTCCAATCCACACCATCTGGGCTACATCACCCCCATATTACTGATGCTCTAGGAGTCAACACCTTCCGGGATCCATCACCCTCATCATACCGATGATCTAGGCTTCCATTCCTTTAATGTTCCTTCACCCCAATCATACCGACGCTCTAGGATTCAATGACTTTCGGACTCCATCGCCCATGTCCTATTGATGATATATTCTTACACATCTTTAGGGCATTATCGACCATGTCATACTGATACTCCATGCTTCTATGCCTTCAGGGCTCCATCTCCCATGTCGTGTAGATTCTCAAAGATTCCATGTCTTTTAGGATCCATCACCCCATTGTACTGATATTCTGGGCTTTCACGCCTTCTAGGATCCATCACCCCTGTCATATTGACACTCCAGTCTTCCACAACTTTTTGAATCCATTTCCTACATCGTATCGACGCTCCAAGTGTCCACACCTTTCGAGCTCCATCGCACCCATCGTACTGACCCTCCATTCATCCACGCCTTTCGGGATACATCTCCCTGTAGAACTGATGTTTCATGATTCTATGATTTTTGGGATCCATCACACCCATCGTACCAATACAGCATGCTTCCATGCCTTCGGGGATCCATTTCCCACATTGTACAGACACTCCAGGCATCCACACCTTTTAGGATCCATCTCCCCCTTCATACCAATGCTCCATGATTCCATGCCTTTAAGGATCCATCAACCTCGTTGAACAAATGTTCCCGGATTCAATGCCTTCATGGATTCATCACCCATGTTGTACCGACGATCCATTCTTCCATTCCTTTTGGGATCCATCTCCCTCGTTGTACTGATGCTCCAGGCTTCCACACCCTTCAGGCTCCAACCCCCCCCCCCCCTTTGTACCGATGGTCCATGCTTCCATGCCTTCCGATATCCATCGCGAATGTCGTACCAACCCTCTAGTCTTCCACGCCTTCTAGTATCCATCACCCTCATCTTAACGATGCCCCAGGCATCCATGCCTTCCAGGGTCCATCGCCCCCGTCGTACCAACAGTCGAGATTTCCACGCCTCCTGGGTTCCATCGTCGATGTTATACCTACGGTCGAGGATTTCATGCCTTTGGGGCTTTATCACTCTCATTGTACTGATTCTCTGGTGTTCCATGCCATATGGGATTCATCTCCCCCATCTTACCAATGATCCAGGCTTCTACACCATCAGGGATCCATCACCCACGTTGTATAGGCAGTCAATCCTTCCTTTCCATCAGGGCACCATCACCCAAGTCATACCGATGCTCCAAGATTCCACACCTTAAGGGATTCATATACTTGTCATACCGATGTTCCAGGATTCCACACCTTACATGCTCTATCACACCCATCGTACCGAAATTCTAGGCTTCCACGTCGTCTGGGTTCCATGGCCCACATCGTACCAATGCTCTAGGATTCCAGACATTAAGGACTCCATCTCCCAAGTCATACTAATTCTCCCGGCTTTCACACCTTTTGGACTTCATCGCCACTGTTGTACTGATGATCTAGGCTTCCATGTCGTTCAGGCTCTATCTCCCCCATCGTATCGACACAGCTTGCTTCCACACATTTAGGCCTCTACCACCCATGTTGTACCAATGCTCTAGGCTTCCACACCTTCATGGCTCCATCGTCCCATTGTACAGATGTTCAAGGATTACGCTCCCTCTAGGATCCATCGCCTTCGTCATACTGACAATTCAGGAATCTACACCTTCTAAGCTCCATTACCCACGTCATATCGACACTACAGGCTGACATGCCTTCCAGGATCCATCGCTCACATCGTACCAATGATCCAGGCTTCTATGCCATCTGGGATCCATCATCCATGTCGTACTGATGCTCCAAGATTCCTCAAATTCTTGACACCATCTCCCCATTGGAATGAGGCAATCATATCATACCCCTACTGTCCACCTATTTTCAATAGATTATGTTGGTGTAATTAGAGGGTAATCTCATCATACATATTTCTCACTCATCCCAAACTAGAAAAAAGTGGAAGATATGTCCATACCACTACTAACACAATCCTTATTATTTCACAATCTAGTTGCATGACATTAAACTGTGAAATGACCATGTACTATTTTCATGATGTTAAACTGCATAACAACCATCATCTTTTTCGCCAGACATTAAACAGCCATAAATAATCCTGGTCACATGACGTGAAACTGTACCACATTTTGGTCAATGCTATGGACCCAAAAAATGTTCCACCCACAGTTAACACTATGAGACCTTCAACATCAACCATCACTCGTCCTAGCTACATGACGTTAAACTATGCACCATGTCCAAACTCTATGAACATAAACTAAGAACCATTGAGCCAAGAAATAAGACCATAATCTATTTTCAACCCCAGGGTCTGTTACACTGAGTCCAACTACGTCTTCCAATTGGAAGGCTCGGTTGCACCATGGTGAAAAACCCATAGTGTTTGTCTCAAAATGGACATAATTTGAGTCCATTTAGACCCTTCATAGCATCCCTTTATTTCGATTCACTCTTTCCTTCATGTCTGTAGGGTCCCCCTAATGGCCTGTTATTTTTTCACATACCACACCTACCATCTTGGATAACCGCCCTGTAATACTTCGGAAAAAAATTTGTGATAGGTCCCTTGTTTCGAACATGGTTAGTGGTCGACCATTATTTGTCTATCTCTATTCCAGGTAACACGATATGGATGTTGTGTTTCTAACAAGGTCAATATCTATCCTCTATCATTACACAACAATCATTGTGATCTACATATTGGATGCTTTGATTCACCCATTATTCACCAATCTATGTTTGGGTGGAACTCCAACACCAATGTTGTTACCCTTACCTGTTTATTTGCACGTTAAATAAGTGGGCCAGTGTTGTTGGGATATTCCCATCCTAAAATCTACATTCCCTTAACTATGTTCTTCAATGTGTCAGGAAAATTCCATCATTACTTTTTGTTTCTCACACTGAGCATGACTCTAGTGTGAATACTAGTTTTGGATGTATGTGTACTGATATGGTGGAGCAACACATACATCATTATCCCACAAGACGTTAAACTGCATTATCATCAGTCATGATTTTAAAATTCTCATTTATTCCTACATGACATTACACTATTCGTCTTCGTCTAGCATGATGTTAAATTTCTTTATCATCAGTCATGATGTTTAACTGCTCATTATCATCTTGCATGATGTTAAACTGTTATCAACATCCATCATGATGTTAAACTGCTCATTATCATCGTTTTTGACTTTAAACTACATTATCATCCTACATGAAATTAAACTGATTATCGTTATCTTTCGTGATGATAAACTACTCATTATCGTCTTTCATGATGTTAAACAGCATTATCATTCATCATGACTTTAAAATACTCATCTTTGTCTATCATGATGTTAAACTGATCATTATAATACATCATGATGTTAAACTACTCATTATCATCCTGCATGAATTCAAACTAATCATCATTGTCTCGCACAACGTTTAACATTATATGGTACCATATAAACTTAAATTGTTCTTTCCTCACTACATGACAATAAACTGTGTGATTATTCCAAACTGAATGATATAAAACATCACAGTCATTGTCATACATGTCGTTAAACTACGAGGGACATATATACCATGATGGTCTGAGCTCTTTGACCTTAAACTATGATCTTCTTATATCCATCGTCCTAAAAGACAATAAACGTCCACCTCAAGAACTATGTATGGCTTGGTTCCCATCCTAATGGGATATGTAGGAACCCTCAGATGGCCCATCTAGAGTCCAGACTCAAACTTCTCTTTGAATATTAGGCCTGGGAATAGTATCTTGTAGGATCCCTCATGGTGTAGTGTAGGCTTATTTGGACTCACTCATTTCAGGATTACAATGATAGCACTATGTGGCCTTCCTCATTATTCTATTCTCCCATTCCCTCACTGCCCGATGATTAACATCATTTCCTTCATAACGACTTATGGATTCATTCAAATCCTTATGTGATACGTAGGAATGCTCAAAAATTTCGTCCATTGGCCTAGCCGCAACATCAAGATCTCCCCTTTCGCTGAAACACATGGTGTTGTGTAGGCATATTCCCTCAGTCAAGTAAAGTTTGTAAATACCACACCATCCATATCTCTCTCTAATGATATCCACCTCTTTCCACATCTTGCGTGACGTTAAATTGCACATGCACATTCATTCTTCACACACTCACTTTTCATGGGTCTTCATCATCTCTCACATCCAAAAGGTCCCCCAAATGGAACAAATGTTTGGCCTATAGTCTATCCTTCCATTTTGGGCCAACGAACACATGGAACATTAGTCACAATTTAATACATGTCCCGCATTGTGAATATAGTTATGGTTGACACTCATTTGTTGTTTCCATTTTAGGACACATGATATTGATGTTGTGTTTTGAACAAATTCAAAAGTTATCCTCCATCATCACACCACCCCATTCAGAACCTAAATATTTCATGTAGGATTCAAATCCTTTTCCACTCCATCATGTCTATGTGGAATTTTAACAATCTTGGTGATGTCACTCAGATCGTGTTTTCACAATTGGAGCACATGCCACAGTGAGGCGTTATTCAGGGCTTTTCCCCAATTTCCCATTTGTGTGTATTACATTTGTTGCAAATACCTTCTCCACTAGTGTTTTCCACATAGAGTGTAGATCATGTGGGTTTATGTATTTGGTCGAGGTTTGCGCCCATTTGGAGAAGTCTTAGTTTTCAATGGTCCAAGTTCTAAGACCATAAAACTATGTTCTCTTCACATCCTAGCTGCAAGACATAAAACTACACGACACTACTTGAACCCTGTACATCTTGATTCCCATAATCATGTGATATAGAGGAATGTCTGGGCATCTCGTCATTGGGTCCAACTCATGTTCAAAAAATTGCCTCTTATGTTCGCCCTTTTGGAAAATAATTTCATAGGATTCGGTGGTGTCGCATTTATGGAATTCATGTCCTAATTCACGTCGGGATTGAAATAGACTCACTACATACTCCCCTTCTGGGAGAATTTCTCTCATGAATTTTTTCCTACATGACGTTAAACTACACCACTAGAACTATTCATGGAATCATTCTGATAATTATGGGGTACATATGAATGCCTGTGCACTTTGCCTCAGGCCCATCAAAACTTTCAGTTTTTGTCTATTGACCTAAAATCTCCCCAAGGCGCATGTGGTGATACAGACTCTTGTTGTCCTCATTCACATCATATTTAATAATTATTATACCACGTGTATCCCTCCCACATTTCCATATATGGTTCGAGGTATAAGTACCTTAAAAATAAGATCTATCCACATCCTTTTAATATGAAGAAAAACTGCACAACATCTTCTAGACCTACGTGTGTCTTGATTACCAACCACATGGGATACGTAGGAATGAAAAGACAATCCATCTATGGGTTTATCCCCAATAATCGTAAATCATGGCCCCCCTTTTTGGCCTCGTGGCCCAAACTCTTTTTGGGAATTGTGGTTTAGAGAGTACATCTTGGGTTCTCATCTAGTTTATGTTTTTCCACAGTCACACCATGGGCCTCCTTTGTATTTTCCCAATCAGTTCTGAGATCTATGACCATAAACTAAGATCTCCATATGGTAAATACAAGTTGGGTTTGGATACAACATCTCCCTATGTATAGTCCATCAAAAATATTCCACCCATAATGGTCCACTATATGACTTTAATCTATCATTATGTGACCCCATGACCATTTCAATCGAAATGGTATTTGACCTCTTCTATCTGACACATATCATTTGTGTACTCAAATTCGGTGTGGAGATGAGCATAATGTGTTGAATTTAGAGATAAACATACCATCATTTCATGTACATAGTTCATAAGCCCTTTAAATGTATGCCCATCCTATTCCATGAATGAAAGTTACCCCTTTACATATTTTTCTCATGCCACATTGTCTTACCTACTTTCTTGGGCCAACTCCCCAAATGACCTCAGACGACATTGGCTACAGGTCCTGTGTTTCAAACATGGTCAATGGTCAACGCTCATTTGTCTATCCCCATTACATGATAATGAAAAATGGATACAGTATATTGAAAATGGTCATCAATTACCCATTATCATTGCACCTCTATCATTTTGGTCTAGATTTCAAGAATCATGATTCACATCTTTCCACTCCCTTGTGTTCAGGTAGAATTACAACATACTTGGATTTACCCCTTCTTGAATATAGGTGTTTTAAGTAGGTTGGTCTGTATTATTGGGACTTCATTTACCTAGTGTCTCATTTACCATAATGTGTGCCTCCCTATACTATGAATGTCCCATCATTACTCTTTTTTCCCACATCGAGCACAACTCACTTGGGCTTAGTGGTTTTGGTAGGATGTGTACTAGTGTTTCCAAACTACACATGCCCCTTGTCATGTATGAAATTAAACTGGTCCCTCATAAATACATGTGGCTTTATTCCCATCCTCATGGGATATTTAGGAAGTCCCATACTACTCATCATTGGCCCATACCAGTTTTCACTTTTAGTCTCGTGACATATGGATTGTCTAGATAGTGTTTGGTGTGGTGTTGACTCCTATGGTCCTCATTCATGTCGGGGTACGTAAAACACGTAAAATTTCCTTTTTGGGCTTCCATGTACTTTACAAAAGACGTTAAAATGTTTCCCCTACCCTAAAAAAGTTCAAGGGGCCCAATTATAAATATGAAATGCTTTTGCTTCCTCTCTAGAGTGGATTTCCCCAAACCAGTGTTGGACTCTGACCACGTTGTGCCATGAACATTGTGCATCTTTATTCCCATCCAATTGGGGTACTTTGAAACTCCCGAGCACATTTCCCTAGGACATTAATAACTCTCACATTTTATCCCTTGACCAAAAAACATCATTCGGGAATACATGGTGTGATATGGACTCCTACCATCCACATACACGTTGGATTTATAGCTACTGCATCACATGCTCCTTTCTAGAAATCCCCCTTTTCAATCATTGTCCTATTGTATGACGTTAAAATACATCAGACCATATTTCCACAACATATGAAACTAAACTGCGGTTCTACCATAAACATGTTCCGGATTCCCCATGTTATTCATGGGATACGTCAGCTTCCTCACTAGAGAGGGTTCCCCCTACCAATGTTGGTCTCTGACCACATAGTGCTTCATGATCTAAGTTTATAATGACTTAAATTTTCATAGGATACATAGAAATCCCTAGTAAATTAAACTTGGGCACAACCCCAAGGTTATTAACCCTTCTGGACCCTCATCCCCGATCTTGCTCCATGCAGTTTGACCTTTAAACTATGTGCATTGTCCTCACTATAAGACCATTAAACTACATCTCTATGATCATTATCAGTATGAAATAAAACTACAGAGGAGTACATGTCCTTACCATAGAGTTCCTTTTTGGATGTAAGTTTCATCACTAATGAGATTTTTGCGCCCACCAAATATGTTTTCACCATGGTGCATAATTTAAAGAGTGTTAGAATATAATATAGTAACCCATCACTCCACCATCCACACATTTCATAGCCTTTATTCGGAACCACTTTCACTTCCATGTCTAATTGAACCCCCTAATAGTATGGATGCTTGGCCAAAGGATCTCCAAATGTCCTGGGAAAATATTCTGGAAGTCTAATGGATAAAATTTGATTTTGGCCCTGTGTTTCAAACATATTCAGTGGTCGGGCCTCATTTGTTTTCCCCATTTCCGTCTAACACAATAAGGATATTGTTTTTCAAACATGGTCAACAATTATCCATCATTGTCAGGCCACCCCTATAGTGTTTTGAATTTTGGGTAACTTGATTCACACTGTCCATTCGACACTGTTCAGATTAATTACAATGAACCTATAATTATCCCGCTCATGCACTAGAGCACACTGGGAAAATGGAAATTCTACTATTCTAAGATCATAATTCTTTAGTATGAATTCCCACTATCTTCCTGGAAATCAGGATCGATTGTTCAGAGAGCCACATTCTCCCACTACAACCCCTCTATTAGGATAATTTCAATGGTGATTGATGTCACATTCTAATCCCAACACATATTACACTGTTTAGTACTCCAGTTTAGGTTAATGGAATTATATTATCTCTTATTTCTCACACAATTAATAGCTTCTTCGAGCATAGATATTTAGTAGGATGTTTCCTCAATTAGATCAAGATACAATAGACCCCATGGCAGGAATTTGTCTTAGTTGTTTCTTCAGAACGTGGTCTGCCTCACTCTTTTTATATTTGTTGGACCACATTCTTTGGGAGGGATTTGTTGGCGCCAAAAAACACGTCCAAAAAATATTACCAATGATGCCATGGATGATTCAAGATCATATAAAATATATAATGCATTGATTTTATAGGTCGAAGGACCCAAAAAATGTAATGCATTAAGGGTTATTGACATTTGATGTTGTGCTGGAAAACTGTTTCACAGATCCCATTCGTGAAGATCCATCCTCAAACACGGAGCAGTGGGAACATGACCAAAGCCATTTCGAGTGCTAAAAAGGTCGATGATGGTCAACTCCACGATTACTAAAAATAGGAAGGAACCGAACCGGAGTGTCCACGGGTGCTGCAAAGGTCAATGATGATTGGATCCACAATTATGAGAAAAGTGAGGTAACTCACTCCTGTTGCTGAGCGCAATTTTTTTTTCGGTGCCATTGTCACTTTGCAGCATGAATTTCTGCTCTGCGAAGTGCTCTTCCAACCTCTATCACATATAAATAGCCATATAACCCCATTTATAAGGATAGTTACTCCACCCCTTGGTTAGCGAGCACCCATTTCGTGGAACTCCCGAGCACCGCGAAGTGATGACCTTCACAAAGGTATTCACTCTTTGGGAAGGAGGAGCTCCCTTCAGTGATGGCTTTGGAGCGGGAGACTCCCTCAGGGCGGAAGCTTTTGCGATGCTGAAAGGTATTGAGCTTTGTCACTCGCACAACATTAAGTTATAATCGATCGAGACCGATTCGGCTATCCTCCATGGATCGCTGCAGGGGAAGTTCCATATCCCTTGGACCATTGTCTACATTATTCGTAAGTGCAAACGTCTATTGGATCCACAGGTGATTATTAGTCACACATGGCGCGAGGGGAACATGGTGGCTGACTTCCTCGCCTCAGGAATTACTAATGGTGATCGTAATTTTTTGTTTTCCAGGCTAGGGTCTCTTCCACATGCATGTGGTAACTTTGTTAGGGCAGATGCATTGGGTCTCCAATACTTTAGACCTCCTTAGGTTTGTTCTGTGTAGGGATTTTCCCACCTTGAAATAATAAAAAGTTAATGTTGGATGGATGGAAGGAGGAGCTCCATCTGGTTTCTCAAGGCTATGAAAGACCCTATGATCCCCCAGATCCATTGCTCCACAAGACGCTTTTCTCCATGAGCCCCATTTCTTCATTATCCTTTTTGCTCTTTTATCGCCTTTTCAACAAAATTCCATGCTCTGGGAGAGCCTATGCTCTGCGAAGCCTTGCTCCGCAAACATCTTTCTGTCATGAAGCATCTTCATGAGACCCTATGCTCTCTGAGAACCTTTCCACTGCAAATCTGCTTCGTGAATCACTATGCTTCATAAATATTCTTCCTTCACACCAACTAGTCCATACAGTAGGGGATACACTCTTGATAAGGATTAGTTCCGGGTTGCGGTCTGGCCCCTCCGTCCTGGTCCCTTCGCTGCCATCCCTGAACCCTATGATTATTTGAGAGTTGCACCAATAACTTTTCAATCTTAGACATCATCATTTTCCATTTCACCCTTTTGTTCACAAAACATCCACCTTTTGAATTACATGATTCTAGATACTCCACACACCATGACACACCTTGAGTTGACACATTCCTCTTGGTTTCATTCCAATGTTGTGAGTTGATATTCTCATCATCCATTTCCCAAGTACCATTAGTTGATTCATTACTCAAGAAACTCATCCAAACCCCATCACCAAAATTCTATACTGGGAGGAACTAGAAACGGATGCTCTTGAATATGTACCAACACTAGCTATTTCAATGAGCTTTATGCCTTATAGTCCTCTCTACATGACTATAAATTGCAGTACACCGTATGTGACAAACATATGATGTCTCTTTCTTCAAACAAGAGATTCCTTATGCGCCAAGCCTAAGATTCCAATAGTACTTTCTAAATTATTATAAATGATTGTACAACATATATAGAAATCATAGGATTCCTCTTACTCAAAATGAGAGATTTATTATTCTATAATCATAAGATGCCAATAGTCTTCTCTTCAAGACTATAAACTATCGAACATCTTATGTTATAGGCATAAGATGCCTCTTGTTCAAAAAAAAGAGATTCCTTATGTTACAAGAATAATATGCTAAGAGTCCGCTCTATATGTCTCTAAAATCTATCATATTCTATCATTCAATAATATAAGTCCTCTTGTTGAAAATAAAAGATTCCTTATGTGCTTAGCAAAAGATTCCTAACAAAATTATTACAGTGGTGAAATTTCTAGAGTGTTGGAAACCATTCAAGAATTTCATCACATTACCTCATGCTTTGCATTCCATTCATTCAAATATTCATCCACATTCATGTCTGAAGGGACATCCCTAAGGGCCTGGTCCTATGCTACATCGACTCACCAACTGGTTTGGGCCAACATCCCAGAACACTTTGGATGACACTTCAAGTAAGGTCTTATGTTGCAAACATGGTTAGTAGTCAACCCTCATTTGTTTTCCCCATCCAGGCTAACATGACATGCATGATGTGTTTTGAACATGGTTAACTTATATCATCCATCACCAATCCACCCTAACTACATTCCAAATGTCAGGCATGTGATTCCCACTTTTCACCTCCATCTTTTTGGACTAATTCCAACTCACTTGGTGTTATCCTGCTTTGTGCACTAGGGCATAGGAATAGGCCCCAATTATGTGCCTCTACTCACCAGTGAGTAGGGATTCCATCATGTTCGAACATGAGGAACACATTACAGGCATCATCCCTACATATACACAATTCACCATTGTCACTATTTAGCATCACCTAGGTAGTGTCCATGTGTAAGACCCATTCCTCATTTCCTCTCCATAACAGCACCCATGTAGCTTCCATGTGTAAGACCCATCCACCATTGCCTCTCCTTTGTGGCACACTGGAAGCATCCATGCATAAGCCCCACCCACAATTTATGCTCAATAGAGTCACCTAGTATGCTTTCATGCCAAATCCCCATCAATCATTTCCACTTCATAGCAGCACCCATACAACATTCCTATGTAATCCCCATTAACCATCCTTTGTGATTTCACCACTTCCTCATGACTGTTTGGTCTATTACTGCATCTTATTTCCCACATCGAGTATGAATCACGAGGGATTAGAAAAAAATTAACCATGGATTCCCCTATGGGCCACATAAGTGTGTAAGCCTCAATTCACTAAACTCATTCCAAGTAGGTGGAATCTAATCATGGCCAAGGTAAGGTATGTATGAAACCTCCCTGAGGTTCAATCCTTACACATTTTGGTCCCAAACTCCTTCACATAGGATCACCAAAACCTCTCATGAATTATGTGGAAATTGATCCTTACCAAGGGAAGGTACATAAAAAGCCTCCCTGAGCATTAATACCAACACCCATCAGTCCAGACCACTTCACATCCGTTCATCCTATTCCCACATGACATTAAACTATACGCCCATTTTCATTCTAAAATACGTTAAACTATACCCAATAAAACTATGAGGGATTGATCCTTATCTCCTACACAAGGTACATTGAAATACTCTTTAAGGTACAACCATGATTAATGGTAAGGCGTTGTGTTCCCCAACTAGTGGTAATTCATCAGAACCCTAATCAGCAGTACATCGTTTTGAACCCCAACCAGAAGTAAACCATTGTGACCCCCAGCCAGCAGTAAGTTGTTGTCTTCCCCATTCGACAGAAATTTGTTATAGCCTCTTTGCTGGGACCCGTATCTCTAGTCCACCCCTCGATCATCAGTCCAACCTAGGCCACTAACAATTCATATGCCTTAGTTTGTCATCTGGTCTTGGTCCTATGTGTACAACCCAATTATATACCCCCGTCATGAACTATGTGGACTTTGATTCCCCACCACAAGGATATGTATGGAGCCTCCCTTTGGTTCAAGCCCAACAAACATGTCTCATCCTGGTTTTTACATTGAGAAAATGTGTTTCGAGAATTCCATTCCCCATCTCAGAGGTTCCACTTCTTTCAGGTCCCATCCATAGTTCCATTCTCCCAAGCCGCCTCCTCAGGTGTCCCATCGCCTCACTGAACTACGTAGACATTGATTCACTACCATGGGATACATAAGAAGTATCTTTGAGGCTCAATAACAAAATCCTTTTCATCCTCATAGGGTTCCAAATAATCCTCCACCCCCTATTTCATCTTCATTCTACTATCCAGCATCCATCTTGATTCTTACCCAGGCCGCCAAATCCTGGTGAAATCGTGTCACCCCTTCCTCACTACTCTTAGTAGTAGTCAGGAAGCTAACCTTGCCTAAGCCCCACTCAATCCATAACATCCACCCATGTTTTTCCCTCTTTATATGCGATGTTATCCATGCATAGACCCTCGAATTTATTTGGGTTGTTGTCTATTGTGTAAACACCGATTTATCACCCCTTCTAACTACGTGGGTTTTTATCTTTGTCATTTGCATAGGGTACATAGAAAACCTCCACAATGTTCATTCCTATCCAATGGTAAACATTGGTGGCCCCCATTTTATGGTTTAGTCTCCTTGATCTACCCTTAGTGGTGTCTAATCAGCCTTCATTGCGTGACATCTTCAAAATATGGGACACACCACCTTAGATATGTCCTCATTGGGTGCTCTCATCCATTCATACGGTAAACCTCACATTTGATCCCTCCTAAGGACATACCAACATGATCTGTCCCTATAAGATGTTATGATCACTCTTATTCTATATCCAAAATAAATTAAACTCATGGCCTACCTCATGTTAAACATGAGATGCTTGAGGAAAACATCAGATTATAACTCTTTGGAGAAACTATCTCAACAAGACGTTAAAATTCTAGTATACCACTTGTTAAACAAGTAAAGCTGAGTAAAACATCATTGATATTCCTCTGGAATAAGATAACCCAAGAATGATGTGGGATTCCTTGGTTTCTGTGTCATTGATATTACCTCGTATGAGGAAGAATAAAGGTTCCTCGATGCCCACACATCTTGAGATGCCTTGATATGCATGATGTTGTAATCAACTCTGACTGATGGTTGCTACCATGTAAAGTACATATGAAATATCTTGATGAAAGTTGTGTAATAAACCGGTGACCACAAATATATGTCACCATGAAGGAGATTCATGAACCATGACTCAAATCTATTATGGAAACCTGGCCTAGGTAACCAATTCCGAGGAGGAATGCACGAAAGGAAGAACCGACATACCATCATCTCTTTTGTTTCATGGAGAAAACATTCCTGAATAAGTGAAGGATGCCTCCCGCATATGAAAAGCGGTAATGCGGGGAAACAACTGTGTGCCCTTCGAATGATATAGATTTGCACCACAAAGAAAATGTCAGAAATAGAATGATGTTACCGAGTTTATAATTCTAGGTTAAGAATTTGTTATTTCACATAGTCCCTTAGCAAAAATATTAATCATTATTGTACCAAAAATCCATAATTATTAATATTATTTCTATAACATGTGAAATAATTATAGGTAGTTATATTTTCATTTATTAATTAAAAAAAATTAACAATTATTTAATTTATATTATATTTATTATTCCTACAATACAATTGACTCTTTTATTTATTCATATATGATTTTTATCGAAACTTTTAACAATGAAAATATTTTAATTAATAAATATAAGTCCATTTTTAATTTGATAACTAATAAATTATTATATTCACTAAAATTGAGAATAAATATTAATTTAATATTATGCTCAAATTTCTATTCTCTCAATTAACTGGTTACATTGTATATGCGATAAAAATAACATGGATAATTTTTATTCCAACAAATTAAAAATAGTATTTTTTGAATATTAAATTAAAATAGATTTTAATTATGATTCTAGATACACATAGTGTGGAACCCACTGTATTGTTTTCTTACTCATATTACAATGAATCACCTAATGTCCAATATTTTTATCTAGAATATCCTCTGAGAACCCAAATCTGAAGATATCAACTGTCACAATTACAGTAAAATATTATGAAGGTCAATATTGTAATATAATCCCTTAGAATCACTATCATATCAATAAAGTTTCCAAGTCATGTCTCCAACATTTATGATTGGACATATTTGTTAATATTTCATGAAATTAACTTTTCAACAGAACCACCATGACCATATACTTAATCCAAAACATACATTCCAATCAATGGGATTGATACATCTACTTTTATGGAAATTTAAGGGATAAATACATTCTGGAATCATTTATTATTAATATTTAACATGTGAAGACTGAAACATATCCTACCTCATCAAAAATATATTTCATCAAATTCATTAGAAAATACATCAAGTTACATAAATAAATATATGAGTTAATAGCAACATCAGGATTAAGGACATATACACACATATGCATAAATGAATATTTTATGGAAAATAATACCAGTGTAAATTATATGAGAGGTTTTATCCTCCTAATATTATCTCTTGGAGATTACCAAGGGAGAAAAAAATGATAATATGTCCAATGTATATAATCCCCCAATACCTTAGTTGATGTTTCATTTATGTCCATTCATATGATGTTATATGACATAAAAACATTACATTAAGAATATAATCATATAATTTATATTCTCTCAACATAGTGGGGAACTGATATAACCTTTTAGAGTGAAACATACTCTATATACGTTTTCACATTTAAGGATACACATAAGGAAAATTATATTGTGATAAAATATTTATTTAATTCAAAACAATGAATATATAGGTAATCCAAAATGGTTTTTTGTTTTTTATGGGGAAATGATCCAAATAGATACAAGATAAAACGACTTACTCAATTATACATGATGTTTTTTGTGTATTGTGGGACCATATATGGTGTTCATTCCATATTATCATCATCAATGACTAGTGATTCATATATTTAATGGATTAAATGATTTTATTTATTCATATTATGTTGTAGTGGTTATGTAGATGTGTGTTCCATCAAGATTGGTTTAGGAACCACATAATGGTTTTATTTTGTCATTATAATTCCATTAAATATAAATCATTAAATAAAAAATAGAGATTTATCATTTTCTTAAATAATAAATTCTTGTTAGTGTAGATAATTATTTTTATGGTTGAATTATAAACCCATGATATTTTAATTTATTTCAACATTTTCACTTACTCTCTTGCATATATAGAATCATTAATTTTTTTTCATGATGAACAATATGGGATTCCTTTAATTTTGTTTACACATTTTCATTTAAGTTATAGAGTTTTGGAAAATAATATGGTTAAAAATGTTTTCATATCGCTTTAATTTTTTTTTAAAGATTAAGGATACACTATATTGACAAAAAATGCATATAGGTTAGGTTCATAAGTGTTGAACCGTAAATAATTTTGATTTTTTTCATAATTAAATTACTAAAAAAATTGGGTAGGGTTATTAAATTTTAAATATAAGGACAAACATATCATGAATAAATAATTAAATATTGGAATTAGTAGCCATGAAGGGTGAGAATAAAAATATAGTTTAGTGTCATACAACATCGAATTAAAGTTTTTAAATGACTAAGGTTTTCAATCATTATCTAGATATGTGGGGGTCAGAGTTTATGGTAACTAAATGTTTGAACAAAGGATTCTCTTAGTTTAGGGACATAGATTTTGGAAATTAAATGTGTTTTATATTAATGTCCATCTATATTCAACTGATAATTAGAAAAAAATATGTATTTCTAGTGGAAAGATTAACCTTTTAAGAATTAATATATTGAAATTAGTTAATACACTAGGGGATGGTGTGTATTCCACCAAAAGACACATTTTTTTTTGAAAAATCAAGGCTCCTAGATTATGGTCATATTTCAAAAATCCAAATGACGTACTATGAAGGGGAGATATTATAAAATGATTATATTTAGGATTATGATATGATATTTCAGTGTCATAATGTATCCATTGATTGTAGAAATCGAACCACACATAGTTCTTAAGGAATGGATTTATATGTAAATCCATCTCATTAATGGGAGAGAATATAAAGGTCTTATCCTACTATAGAGGTTTTTACAAGAAATGAAATAGATTAATCAGGACTTATAATAAGATGATGTGAATAATGGTATGATAATACAATTTTTAGCTTATCCCAATATATTGTATTTGAAAATTTTTGTGTATACTATTTGAATGGGAGTTAAATTATACACAGTCCTTGTATGATAGAATCTCATAATAGGTAAATATCATGAATAATGGATAATATTATATTTGGTAGGTACATTGGGAATATGATGAAAGGAATTTCATAGGAAATAAACTATTGGGAGCCATATCCCAACTATATAATGAGTTATATCGTAATAATGGAATTTCTTGTTGGTCGTAGGAATTCATATAATAGAATCACTATGTATCCTATGGAATCTCATATCACCCAGATGTAGTTCTGGAAACAAGGGTGATTCACATAGATATATATCATTTAGTGGATTAAATATGATGGTTTTATATCTATAAAGTGACAATGTGGAAGGCTCATAATAAAATAATGTGTTCATATGATATGGTAGTTTTACTGGGAAATAATTTTGGGTGAGTGGGATCCCTAGTGGAAGGATAAAGGAATAAATTGGATTTTATTTAGTAAGACCCTCATATCCCTGGTAAATAGTGAAAATAAATAAAAATTTAGTTTTTTCTCAGGCTACTGATATATGATTTTTTTTATCACTATATATCCTATGAGAAAAGAAATCAAGCCATTCATAAATGATTAATATATAGAATGTTTTTACATTATATTTTTATTTTTATATTGGGACTAAATACCAACATGAATGTTTCCACTATACACTACGGTAGATTATATATTATAATTAAATTATATTTCAGCCTATAATTGAGTATTCGATAATTACTACACATCTTACAACAATGGGAATCAAGATATACATAGTTAATATTATAGGGTAAGTGAACCATGACATTTTAAGGTTTCAGATATTATTGTAATCATTGGATCTCCCATAAGAGGGATCATTGGTTAGTGAGATCCCATTGTTTATGGTCATACATATAAGATCATTTTTGGTATAGTTAAAATATAATTCAATTAGGAAACCACATTACATAGTTCACGATCAAGTGGAATTAATCAAACACCATATAGTTTAATATTATGTGGTAATAGTGATGTGTCACATAGTTTATATTCATGCGATAAGATAATCAACTAGCAAAAATAATAGAAAATTAATTCTTAAAAAAATATAACATCGGTTTGTTGTGTGATACACTCTTTATCCCTTGTAATTAAAGAGTATATTTCATTGGAGTAGAAATTATGGATGACACAATTTCTTTCTATCTTGTAATCCTTGTTTAAGATATTCTATCGGGGAATCATTTGTGCCTTTAAATCTAACACATTTGTTTTTGAATAGGTGATCAAAAGTGAACATTCTTATTTTATGCTACAAACTCTGGATGTAGGTGGAATTCTGAGTTCATCAATAAATAAATCATTTTGTATTAAAAATATAATACTCATCAAGATATAAATGTGATTGTTGATATTTTATCAACTATATATTGATGCTTTCCATAATTGATGATAGCAGGATCTCAGTGTAACACCATAAAATTCCCATATATGAGGTAATCTATAATGTCCTATATAGTGGGAAGATGGTGGTCCAATAATCCCTTATTTCATAATGTATGTTTTCATGATCTATATTTTTACCCCAATATAATATACTTTTTTGTTCTTGATTAACACTTATTTAATTGTTCAAGCTATCTGTTAGCTACAACATAATAGTGGAAATATTGGATTGATTAAATTCCTTATATAAGGTTTAGTTTTACATAATCATCTAAAAGAAAATTGAAAACATTTTATAAAAGGATGGTATTTGTAAAATTTAATTTCAACATGATATTATAATTCATAGAAGTGATTATTTATTTCACCCCTAATTTCCTAATAGGTGCTACTTATAAAATATTAGTATAGAAATTAGTGGTACTAATAAGAAACTTAAAATGCCTAGTTATCTCTAGTAGATATAGACCCATTCCATCAATCACCCTAAGAGATAAAAAGATGATATAGTTCATTATTAATGAATGAAATTATCACGATAATTGAATTCAAGTAACATTGATAATATCTGGTAGTCATGACTCATTTAATCCAAATATATTGTAAGTCTTTTAATTCATTTTGTGATATTGGTTCCTATTTGATGGGTTCTACATGTTCCTACATCGAACATATTAACAACCTTTCAGGCCACTTCTGTTTTAATTCATTGGACGAGGACCTCATAAGATACATTTAATAAATAATTTTCATAATTTTATTACCATATCATAGGACAAAGTTTGACACTCACAATATTTTCCCAATATTTTTTCTATTTAATGAGAGTATCCTAATTCTATAGTTTCTAAATAATTTGGTAAATCCTAGTTCTAGTAGTCTTTTCTTATAAAGATATGTATTTCACAAAGGGTTGGTTATGATTGATATAATCCACCTTTTATGTATCCTTATTAAGGTGTTCTAGTACTCTCTAAAGCATAACTCAAATAGAATATTCATCATAACATTGTTTGGAAATGTTAGTTTCTAAATTTTCCAAAGTATCAAAATATGAATAATATAACTAAAAGTTTTAGAAATTAATATCTCATGGTAAAACATTTATATTATATATTATGTATGATAAATTAATTGTATAATAGCATCTAAATTGATGGATTATAGTCATTTAATATATTTAAAAACCATACATTAATCACCATAAGCATCAATACGGGTGATTAGGATTTAAAAAAGACAACTCCAGTCTAGCATTAAAGTGTTACAATTAATTTTTTTTGGGATTATACCCTTCCAAGAGGTGGAATGAATATGGATAGAGTTAATTTATTATGTAATTTTAAATAACCCTTAGTTTGACGTAATTAAATTTATTATTCCAAATACTTTCTATATTTTGACATTAAAAATAAACATGAAAATTAATTTCGCACCCTTTAGAATACAGGTTGATGGATAATACATCCTTTTTAGGATATAATATGTATAAATTCACATCTTCTTGGGTAAATTTGATTTTTAGAAGGTATTAAACTCCTATTAATTGTTTTTATTCAATTGGAGAAATTACATATTTAGGCAATATTATAAGATAACAAAATTTAAAATTTATCCAATTACACTAGAGATATTGAAATTATATTTGTATAGATTAACTAGGACTACATATATATATTTTTTATTGTCTATATAATTTCATAGTTTTTGAACTGAAAATACAAACCCAGTATAGTACATATAAAATATATTATATGTAATCATATACCTATAATTTTGTCAAATTAGGATTTATGGATTTTTTTTATTTTCCCTTCTCATTTTTTAGCAAATAATAATTCCTAGTGAACAATATAAATATTCAAATAAAGGATAATAACTATTACATTGATGAGAAACATAAAGAATAGTCGGTGGATATGGTATTTATATATTATATCAAATAAACATTGGTAATCATCATTCCATTGGTATTACATTACTTTAATCAATAATTTTTTTGAAGGGAATACCCTTATCGGTGATTTTCATAATACACACATAATATAACCAAGGACTACCAAGAGTTATCTCAACTCTTAATGGTTCTGGGGGGATTCTGGAAATTTTATTTCCCTTTAGATGATAAACTAAAATATTGTTATTGATAATAATATTGAACTTCTACATTGTGACTCTGAATATTTATTTTTATGGTTTCATATTCGTGATATGTTTTGAGAATTCTTTGACACCTCAATGATGTTGGTGAAGTTGTTACGTAATTGTTGAGATTGGACTACTATTCTATTCATATAAAAATATATAGTCTTCCCCCTTGAGGAAATGAAAATATAATGCATTGTATGTTAATAGAATTATATATAATGTTTCTTATCGAATGATATATCTTGATATTAAAACAGAATTTCTAGTGATTTGATGTTTTTTTATTTAATTTTTCAAGTTACATATGAATTCAATTGTTAATAGAGTATCCATGAGTTATTTTGAGATCCAAAACATGTATAATAGTCTCGATTAGTAATTTTATCATCACGAATAGAAAATAATCCTTTGGGAAATTTTAGATGATGCCTTTTGAGTTGATAAATATTATAAGGTATAAATATTTTTTATGGGGATATAAATATTAAAACATTTGGGTTTTTAATTATCTTAGATAAAATTCTCATTGTTAAAAAATTACACTTCATATATACAAAAGAATAGAGTGAATGATCCATTCACATTGTAACTTATGTGTGACTATGATAACTATTTTTTATAAAAATGTTGTTAATGTTTACCTAGGAATATAACTCCCCTAAAAGTTTTATATAATTCCATGAAATTAATCCTCTTTTATTATTTTGGAATGTTTCATATATATCCTAGTCATCATAATTCTTGAAATTACATATTAATAAAGTCATGTATCTTTCATAGATACATAGTATAACATAAATGTGTTCAGAAATAGTTTTTTAGATCCTATATTTTATAGGAGGAAGAGAGAATACATTTATTTTTTCCATTATCAGTAAGAGTAGTGGATTGGCCATCCTCTAAAACCTCAAATGATGGTGTTTACCTTATGTCTTATTGATATGTGTTATTATAATTTAAGGAATTTATATTGATAGTTTTATGGTGTCATATTATTCTACAGAGATCATGTTTTTGTCAGTGAAGGTATAAAAAACTTTCTTAATGTTATAAAAATGATATAATATGACATCAAATAAAAGAAAATACATATGTTTTATATTTAATCACATGAAAATTTTGTAAATGTGGGTAGTCTGTGGTTCGAGTAGCATTCGTAATAATTGATATCCCGTTCCTTTTTCATAGTGGCTATTTCAATGATCAACTATTATTTTCCATTATATTCAAAATGGTAGTTCAAGGGTTCATTCCAAAACATTGGCAGAATAAGGTAGTTTCTGTGTTTTGGATTTTTCCCTCAATCTGTTAAATGTAATATAAGATAGTTTCCATTAAATATTAATAATGACTAGTTAATGTAGTTTTTAACCCCTTGGGGATAGATAACTATGGATTTTAATTTATGTAGGGTTAATTTTAATAAATTTTTTAAACCCAAAACCCTTTTGTCGATGCTCAAAAAAATAACTTTACAATTTTCTCAATAAATTACTCATGTATGAACAATGATATTTTTATCTATATAATTATGAAAAGAATGTGGATGAAATGTATAATTAGATTGTAAAAAACCATGTAATTTTACGAATAATATAATATTCCACATTAGTAATATTAATTATAATATTTTTTTATTCATATTTAGTGTAATAATTTTATGTAATTTTTCTAAAAAATAATATACTTTTGTTCTATATAATTTGTTATCCTCGTAATATATGATTTATCATTAATTTAAATTTATTAATACTAAAAATTGAAATTTTAAAATTAGGGTCCCTTTTTATATTGATATATTAAATATTTATTTAGAAAAAATTAATATTTTTTAAAAAGGTTGGTTTTTGAGTGAATACTGAAAAGTTATGAATTTAACAGAACAAACAATTCGTTTCATTGAATAAATAAATTTAAAATCCCCATAATATTTTGGATTTATTTTTCTAGTGATAAAAGATACATCATGTAAAATTTAATCTAAATAATTCCATAGTTATAAATATTATATAATATTTTTGAATAATTTCAATTTTATTCTATAAAATATTTTTTTTAAATAATTTTTTTTTTCTTATTTAATTTATATTAAATTTAATTTCTACCAATTATTCAAGATGAATATTTAAAATAAGATTATTTATTTTTAAACTTTATATTGAAAAATAGTGATTGATCCAGTATTGTAACGCCCTGACCACAGTTACACAAAGTCAGAGCATTATTTTAATACATTGGCATGATTTCAAGGAATCATGTCATGAAGGACCGATCAGTTTAGTAGTATTGGAAATAAGATTAAATATCTTAATGTTAAATTACAATTTATAACATACAAAACAACATAAATAATCCTTTATGAATACCATTATTCCCTTGGCTTAACCGTGCATATCAATCACAATACACTTCTTAAAATCATTGGAAAAATAAAACATAGAAATGGGTGAGCTCAGATGCTCAGTAAGGATAAAAATACAGTGGACACATTAATAAATAATGATAAACATTTAAGGCAATGTATAACTAAAACAAAAGCATTTTAAACTTAAACATCAACATAATATGGGAAAAATAAAATATTTCCATTTACTTATTTACATGGATATTCTATTAGCTGAATAATCTCATGAATTATCACTAACAACTTTCATAATGATGGAATGCATAATGCCAGACTATCATACCCACATAGCCAAGGCCTCGTGCCAAGACTTCAAATATGATTTTTTCATGGACTTGTTCCAGGACACATGTTTATCTCATGAGATCTACCGATGCATCCGGTAGCTATACCGGGCTCCACCCATCACTTATTAATTCCAATGAATTCTTCATATGAATAGGTTTAAACATAACATAAACATTCATATTAAAACAAGCATATGAAATGCCAATACTTTCTCCATTAACCATTAATTGTATAAAAATAACACATCCACAGTCAAACATATCACAAAACCATCAACATAATATGGAAGATTTGTTTCATGATAAATCAACATCAAAAAAAGTTTAATATCCATTAAGGAATTTTTATATGGATGAAAATGATTTTTAAAACTCTTTGACAGAAATAACCCTTTTCATGAAATCATTTAAAAATCGCATAATTTTGAAAACAATTTATTTAAAGGAAATTTTGAATCAAAATGTCTCGTACCACTTTGAAACTTTTGGAAAGGAATTGACATTTTAAAAACATTCATGTCCATATATATAAATCCTTAAAACCCATTTTAAAGACATGTACATTAAAGAGAAAGATTTAGAAGAATAAATATTTAAAAAAATTAAATGATGTTTTAGTAAAATGTCCCTAAAATGAATTCCTTTGAAAATTCTTTCATAAAACACGGACATGGATAATAAGTATTTCCCAGTAGATACTTATGTAAAAACAACCTCGGATAATAAATAGATTGTGAAATTAACCTTTACCAATTTGGTAACTTACAAAACATACACCCCATGAAAGATGTGTCATACAATAAATATGTAAATACACATAAATTAAAGTGTATTATAGAAAAAAATACAATTATGGGTAGTACATACACAACAAAAAAGGTAATAGTGGCAATATGGCATGAATCTCATGGGAATAAGGAGTGAGATGAAAATCCCATACCTTACACATTTCCTTGATAGTGTGTATGATAACCTCCTGTATAATAGTTAAATAATAATTATTAAATTATACAAGAATCATATTCATAAATATGATATCATATATGATCTTTTAATATTTCTTTGATAATAATATTTTAGTATTATCGTTGTTTCGGGTGTTAACTGATTCGTTTTCCTTTATATGCTTCGTTATGTAAGCCGTGTTTGTTATGGATAGGATGTATCTTATTCATATCCATAATTATATAAAGTCCTTAAAAATTACTTTTAATCATCAAACAATAATTATTCTTTAATGGATATGATGGGTAAATTAATCTCATCAAGTTCGTGGAGACGGTAATCTGTATGTATGCACAAACACTACTTCCATTTCGTTTTTCATTTTAAAAGGAATAAAAACCAAATGATACATTGGAATATTATTATTACAGTATAATATAATATATTATATGTGTTACTTATGTTCATTAACACCATCCTTTATACATTCCATGTATGGTGTTAACGTGTCATATCACTTTGAAGGGGCGATAGTCCCCACTTCCTCAAATGAAATTATCGTATATATATACAACATGAAACGAATAATGGTATGATATAAAATGGAATTTTAGAAGATTATATATAAAATAATTATCATTAGTATCATATTTAATTATAGTTACATCATAATGTTAACCATGAGAGGTGATAGGAGATAGTTGAACAATCATCGCTTCGTGAGGCCTTTGGTTTCCATCCACAAAAACATTATGTTCTTCACCCATTAGATGGATGTGTGTGTATGTGTAGTTAGAATACATCTAATAACAATATCCTAGTATATTTAGGATTCTATTTTTGTTATAAAATAAAATATTAAGAAGAGTTTATGGGTTGGCGATGTAAATTAAAAGAAAAGTAGCTAAGAGAAATTGTTACCTTTAATTTCGGTAACTCCCTTTGGTTTTAACCAAAAAAGACTCTTGAAGTGCCTTCTGACTATGTTAAGGCATATAAAAGGAGTATAGGGATGTAGGGAGATTAATTGGGCATATGTTAGATGAGCCAAAAGGCTTGAGAGGTGTTGGTAATTGCTTAGAAGTGGTGTCCTTTTATTAGGGGAGTATGGGCTATTTAAGAAAAAACTTAAAGTATTATTTTATAATAAATTAATATTCGGTTTCTAATGGTTCCAAAGTTTATTATTCAAAGATTAATCTGGTGATGGGTCTAAAACATTTCAACCAATATATTTTAGACAGGTTTGTTTCATTATGTTAACCTTATATTTTATTTTTAACTCTAGGTTAATTAGTTTGACACTTCCCATGTGACTTTAAATTTTTAAATTATATAGTTAATAAACTTACTATATACCTTTAAGTGACCCCAAAGTGGTCCATTAATGACACACATCTCATTATACAAGTAATTTGGCCAAACCATTGATTTTTAGGCATTTAATATCAATTAATAATATAATATTTGTTTTAAAAACACTTTTATGTCAATTTTAACACTATTTGGTATCTGATTTTTGTGAAAATAATAACAGCATTATTAGTTATAAAAAAGTTAATTAAATCAATACTAACATGTTATATTATCCATTAAAATTCTTGGAATTCATTTAAAGTCTCAAATTATATTTATTTGTGTATTTATAATATCAATTAGTTTAATATTTCACTAATAAGGTAATTACTACATCATCATTGTGTCATAATTAAATTAAATTATTTAATGTTTAAAAATTATAAATAAAATACCATTATGTAGAAAATATTTTTACCTTTATATTGAATATTTATAGTTAAAAATATATCATATAAAACCCTATGTAAAAATTTGTTTCTAAAAGATAACGGCTTAGGTCATTTTTTTATTTACTTTATCTTAATTAATATAAAGTGTCATTATCACTTACAAGTTGATCCATGGGGTCCCAAAATGGACCCCAAGATTCCCATGGTCGGAAATATATCAACCAATATGGTTAAGACACGTTTTAGGGTAATTTATTTTTATTATAATATTATTTTCTTACCCTTATTTATCGGATTTCCCCTTTAACCATGGTAAATAAAATATTTACCGAAGTATTATTCAAAATGTATAAAAATAAAAGTTACCTATTTCCACAATTTGGACATAATAATTCAAAACACAGAAGTTGTAGAAATTAATTTAAAATTAATTCATACTGTCAAAACAAAGAGCGTGTTTTGAAGAGATAATAAATATCAATAGTATGACACTTGTTTATTTCCGGTTTAAATGTTAAATTATTTCCAATGACCAAAATTGTATTAAATGGTAAAAATTTATTCTAAATATACTTTAAAACCACTCAAATTCATAATTTATCACTATTAATTATTTCGATTAAAAAAATGTGTTTTTAATAAAAATTTATTAATTTTCACTATTCATCAAAATATAAAAGTTATCCGAAAAGTACCAAAATTTCATCCTAGGATAATTTCGATATTCAGAATCCAAAAATGAAGTCCATTTTGAAAGATAAAATGTATAAAATTTCAAATAGTAGGTATTACTATTCATAGTGGCTACTTTCATTGGTCGCAGCGTGTTAGAATCTCGATGTTGCATACAACACACGCTACTTTATTATTCAAATAGAAGCATACCGTGGAAGCATGGAGTGTTACAAATATCGTTTATGATACTTCTTAATGTAACAAAGGATAAAACGGGTCACCAATATAAATCATAAATAATGATCATTATTGTTAATACTTTGTGATAAAGAAAAAAATATAATATTTAAAATTATTAAGTGATTTATTTTTGACCCTTATCAAACTATACTAATAAATAGTTGTTTTTAGCCCCACATTACCTTGATTATGAATTTTTATTTTTTAAAACATTTAAAATTTACAATATGGTCAATCCAATCAAATATAAAAGGGAACCCAATATCTTCTATTATTCATTTACATTGATGATTTTTTCTAAACTAATAAAAGAAAAAAAACATTCCATCCTCTCTATGTATATCCTAGTTGTCATTATTTCACCAAAATAAAAACCTAGGAAGTCTTAATGTGTATGTTGAGGGAGGTCATACAATGAAGTGGTATTATTCCTTACCGAGCATTTCATGTTAATATAATAATCTACTTCATTATAATTAAAATTTTCAGAATAAAATAATAAAATAAGTATATTAAATATTCAAACATATTATTATTATTTTTTTGCATCCATTTTTAATGTTGTTTAGCATTCTATATGAAATGAAAGCATCACTCATGTGTACGAGTATACTACCACCTCAACAAAGAGATGCGTTTCATTTTTCACCACAACCCATACAACTACTTATTATAATATATTTTAGTAATATATTTGATATTTATTAAATAATTATTATTATATAATTACAATATATTATTTTCATTCCTACCCATCCATTCATTGAGAAATGGAAATGTCTCTTGGGCGTGTATGTGGACTAACACCTCTACGAAGTAATGTGATTAACCACTAATTTTAACATTAAAATGATATCCCTATAATAATATTTAATCTACAAAATTATTATTATTTCATGATTAATATTTTGAATTTGATAAATCCTTGAACCCTTTGACCATGGTCAACATAAAAAATTTTTTTTGAATTATGAACAGAACAAACTCATAAAATTCAACGTGATCATAACTTATTTAAAAAAAATATAAGTAATGATAAAATATTATGTAATATGTATAATAATACAAAAATACAAATGATATATATATTTTATTATGAAATAATTAAATTAATATAGGTATTTTATCTAGTATTCATCGTGTTTAAACTATGAGTCATACTTGAGGGAATTTTTATTTCTATAAAACCTTATCATGATAATTTTTTAGTTTTATTATATAGTAATGTCAAATATTTCTTCTACAAAATTATTAAATTATTTTAATATAATTTCTATAGGTATGTTATAATTTTTTTTAATACATATTTTTTATTTTTTATAATGTGTTTTTAAGAAGTTTAAATATTTTCCAAATAGGATATTATGGACATTTTTACAAAATTCTGAAATGAATATTTTTATCTCTAATAAAGAATGAATTAAATTTCACAACTTCTAAAAATGATATTAATTAATATTTTTTTAAAACATATATCATTTTTATTGATAAAACTCATATTTAATGTGCCTCTAAGATTTGTATTGAATGGATTTCAATGAGATATGATTTTATTTATTTTTCAATGAATCTTGAAAGTGTCTCTACATATGTAATAATCAAAATATTAGAGATATATTATAAGGTAAATAAAATATTATATGTTTTTACAATATGTTATAGTCTTTGTAAATTTTTATTTATCACATTTTGGAATTATATAGCTCACTAAGACATTGGGTAATGATTTATTTCTCCACGAAATTTATGTTTGAAATAAATGTTAGGTTGTTACATTTATAAGAGTTATTATAATATGGATTATAAATTTTCAAAGTAATATGATTTCCCTTGGTACCTTACAATCTATTCTATTCTTGAAAATTGGATTTTACAGAATTATATTTATTTAGTATGGTAATCAAAAGAGGTTATGCTTAAATGAAATATTACACCACTGTAATAGAGAAAAGGATGACATTCAGGAAAGTGGTTCCATAAGTACCAATTTTTTAAATGAAGACATCATGATTATTATTTTCCCATAAAGATGTTTTATTATATGTTTTATGAAAAAAAAACTGACCTAGAATTTTGTTTCATTAGTAAGAAAATTCATATTTGATGTCAATGTTTGTCATGAAAAAAGGGAATCATTTCATATAAGATTACATGGCTTTTAAAATTGACTAACATGATTATTTATTTATTATATACCATACTGAGTTATTTTTCCCATTACATGTTTTTTAAAAATTACCATAGTGACTATGAATGAGTATGAAGTATTTCTAGGTCTAAATTTACACTATGGGATTCAACATAAAAAAAGTTAATAAAATTTAACAAAAGCGGATATTAAATTTTTGTTTTCTATTTTTGTTGAAAAAAATTATATTTAGTGGATGTATTGAATATTTTATTTTATGGGTTTGATGCATATTTATATTCCAAAATCTCAAAAAATATAAACCTAAAATATACTAGAAAAGTACTAAAGTGAAAACCATATTACAAATATTTTAATTAAGTGTTGTTTACGTTATGGTGTGTTAATTTTTGTATTACAGAGCATATTTTAACAACATTGGAGGAATGAATGCTATTAATAAAACATGTTCAGGGGATTCTAATCTATGTATTGTATCATAATCATAAAACATTTCTTATTTAAATGTCTCTTATATAAATTTATGACTGTTTCAGACTAGTTTTATATAGAGGAAATTTGATTAATGATGTGTAATGTAACTAGGAGAAATATTTATTTTAGATTCAAAAAATGGAAAAGATTGAATTGGAAAATAATGGTTTTCTCTATATTAATTCATTAAAAATGATCTATTAATGGAATTAATCATTCTATATATTGACCAAACTCTCCAGAGAAGAACATGTATATAGTTGAGAATTTCATGAAATAATACCTATTGGCCTTTTTAGTAACCTCAGATCTAGTGGTTTCCAATGGATGTATATTTTCTTGGAAAATGATATTCTTGGTTTGGGGTTATTATGAACAATAATGGTTAAATATTTCCAATTATCTTTTTGACGTTGAATCTGACTAGTGGTGGAATTTTATTAACAATACTAATGAAAAATATGAGGTTGATTCACTGTAGTGTATATTATTTGAAAATCATATATTTGGGAGGAATTTTGGTATGGGTTTTCCAAAAAATATGGAAATGTAATTATTGAAATTTAAGATGAAGGGGGTGGGTTATATTTATATCTATGAATCCAATTTTACTAGATTAACGAGGAATGTAAAAAAATCATGCTGCAACCTGATAGTAAAATTCAGAGGGTTTATTAAATCTATTATCCTTTTTTTGGAATTCCTATGGCCTTTCATGAAAATAAAATGTAATATAATTTTCTAAAAAGAAATGAGAAGCTATATATGTAGTTTCATGACATTTACAACAAAAAATAGAAGAATCTATCCAATTTTATAGAGCAGGGAAATTATTATTTGAATAAATCCTAAGGAGAGAGGTATAAACCACATCCATATAATAACTGTTGAAAAAATAATATATGGGGATGTATTATGAAATTTGGAATATGTTCTATTCAATGGAAATTTTCAAGTAATTTCAAATAAAATTACAAGAATCATGGTTAGAACAAATATTATAAGCAGATAGTGTGATTTTTTAAATGAAATGAGATGGGAAATTATAGTGATGCATGTGAGAAGAAAAAGATAAATTATTGGAATCGTCAAGATAATATGTATAAGTTTATTGATAATTTATTTATGGATACATGGAAAATGTAGGGCATCAAATAATGTTTTGATTGTTACGTAACTTGTTTATCAAATTAATTGAAAGTATTTTTTGACTCGGGGACTATATAATTTTTATTTTTGTGGAAAATTATTTTAAAATGGAAATATTAAAAAAATTACTATAGATAAAAATAAAATAAAAAATTCAAGGGAAATTATTAATGAGAAAATGGTTTATATAAATACTTTCATGATTATCTGCAGAAGGATTTTTCTTTTAAATATTATTCACATTCCAATAGTTGATATTAATGTTATACAATATATAGATTGTATTTTTTTTATTATCATTCCAATATATATTTTTGATATAATGATTTTATAGACTATTTAAGAGTTATTTTAAATTGGAATTTATTAATGTGATCATATCTATGAAAACATATCACAATTCATTGAAAATTATTAAAGATAACATTGAATGTTTCCTTTCACATATTATATATTATAAAGATGTTATTTAATGTAATTATGTTCCATTAGAAAATAAATATGTAGAATAATTTCATTATGATTGTTATATTATTATTCCTAATCAAGAGTTTGAATTCACTATTAGCTTTTAGCATCATTCTATGAAAATTTCAAAACCCCCTTATTAAATTCATCTATTAGAGTTATTTGAATTGAAAATTTATGTATAATAATTTCATTATAAGAGATTTATTATTACTTAATATTCATCATGGGGTGATAATGTTTTCTTATTTTAATAGAGGATGTTTTAATGAGTGATTAAATTGATTATAGTACATCTAATTACACTATATTGAGTTAAAAGTTTCCATATGAATTCTTCCATTCCTTTATGTATTCGAAATCACAAACACATTTCCTTCATAATACCTTATATCTTTAATGATTTCTATATCCATGTATTTATAAATCATTACCCATTATTTTTAAAATCATTCAAAATGATTTCTAACCAAGAATCACCATATTTTTCATAATATTGAATACACCTAGAAAAATTTGGATCCTTACATGTCAATAGAAACCATACTGTTTTGTAGAATATGATTCATATAGAAATTAGAATCTGATTCATCCAAAAATTATATTCTGAATGCTCCAGAAATTAGAATCTGATTCATCTATAAAATAGAATCGGATTAATGTAGAATGTAGAATATAACCCTTTCAGTTTTGCGAATCTGATTACAAATTTTTCTAAAAATCTTATTCCCCCAAAAAGTTTACTCTGATTTGATCATAATTTTCAATTCCGATTAACATTTCCATAGACTCAATCGTCAATATTTCTGGACCTAATTCTCTCAGAAATCAAACGCCGATTCTCATAGAAATATGACTCCTATTTTAATAATATTAGGAATCTTATTATCATGGTTTATAGAATCTGATTTTCAATATTTTAAAAATATGATTTAATTACCATAAAATATGATTTAATATTTTTCATAAGGTTACACTATTTCCTAAATTTATTGTTTCATTTAATTATATTCAATCATATTATATTTTTTCACATATTTTTTTTTATATAAATCGATGTCATCCAATCTGTTACAATTTGTCTATTTCGGTGTGCCACCTGTACAAGTCCCTTATAAATTTTGGGGAAATATTATCATTTTAGGAGAATTAGATCATTAGATATCTCGCCAATAAATACCCACCCATTTGTAGGGTCTTTTTTCTTATAAAAGGATTATTTATTTGAGCTGTGTATTTTGCATATGGATCATGTGGTATGTTGGGGGAGATCTACCAGACTTTCTTTGTAATAATTCATTGAATCGATGAATTTGTGAATAATTTGTTCACATTTATGACTTCATTAAGACATTTTTTATTAGTGAAATTGTGATTTTTGATAATTACCATTTAGGGATTCCAAGGATAGGATGATAGAATGTGTCAATCACTTTATTGATCAATGGATTATGGGGATATCAAGAGAAATATTGATCTTTATATTGAGGTACTACTATGGGGTGGGTAAGATATAATTTCGTGAACATATAACTCTAGGTACCTTTATCCAAGGTTGATGGATTCCATTCACAATGGGATAGAATATTACTTGTTACTTGTTCTACTTATTTTTAAATGTTTTTAATTCTGTTGGAGTTTTTTATATCGTTTGAAAATGTAACATTCTTACACATTAATAACTTTTCATTAACTCTGATATATTATATTCTATATGATTCAAGGTCGAATCTCTATTTAATAAAACCTATGTTCGGTTTCTTTATCCAATCCATATAATCAAATCCTATATTTTTTAGTTTAATCATAAAAACTAAAGATGGTTTTTTGAATTTATATTCTCAAAGATTGAAAAACATAGATTTCTTTAAGGATAAAACCGGATGTTTTTAAAACTACAATTCACCCCCAATTTTATTCACCATTTTCATCAACATTTCGACATGAAAATTGGAATCATAAGAAATAATATGATATACATAAACATACATATATGTATTATTTCATAAACTTTTCTTATACATCATTTATTTATAATATTTGTTTTCATAAATAAAATTATAATCTCTTTGTTTATAAAAATATAATATACTAATATTTTTTTGAAAATTATACTTTTTATTTGACTTAAATAAATTCATTAATTAATATAGGATCTGTATTAAATATGAATCCTACTAGACCTCATGTCTACAATTGAAATTATTATTTGTACATAAGAGATAGAATGGATAATATCTATGTCAATATTATAGTTGATACCATCATCATGCTTACTAGATACAACAAGATTCAATATTTGGAAGTTAGATCATTCACAAACCAATAAATATAAGACTATAATCTTATTGTTAATGTATAAAATACAATTTTATGTTCCTAGACTAGAAAAATGTATAGTCAAATATCATCATGTCACACTTACAATAGAATATAGAAAAAAATTATGTTACACATTTGGGAAGATCAAATGGTATTGAAACATGAAGTGATTTTCTAGGGGATGACTACCACTGATTTTTCTTCCTTATGGAGAACCCATATTTAATGTCTAACAATAGTTTATGGTGATTTTCAACAGCCTACAATTAATGGGTGATAAATGTATAGGTAATTAAATTCTTGTTTATAATATCATTGATATCATTCCCAATGACTGGGAATAAAAATATACTATAATTGATGAGACAAGTAAGGTCTCAACAATTACCCTTAATGAGCCTTTTAAATCACTTCTAAAACATGAAAATAAAATGAAGTAATTAACTAGTAATCAAAATAAGAATAATTGAAATTGGAGTGTTTATTTTACTTCCACTTATAATTATATAATATACAAAACCACTGAGAGAATTTTCATGTCGAACAAAAATAATGTTGTTGTTCAATAATATTCAATTAATAGTGATCATTCAATGAATGATCTAGCCAACATTTCTTAAAGGACGAACAAGATTTTTGGAATTAATTATTTATATTACATATACAAAAATAATGATATAAATGGTAAGAAAGATGCATAAGTAACTTATTACGAATGCATAAAGGTTTTAAATATCATACTTGATTGTCCTAAGCTCAATATAAAATAAATAAATGATATAAATTATGAAAGGAATATGTAGTCATACAAATCAATTGGAATGATGTATTGAAAGATAATGATTCTTGGATTTCTAGTGGAGTTCATTATTTAGATGAATCTACAGATATTGAATCTTCCTGACTAAAAATAATTTTTCTTATAGCCATAATTCCTCTTGAATGTTATTTATTAATGGACATGATTCACCTTTCCGAATCTATTACTAACATGTCATTATATTCCAATTATCATTATAAGAAAAATACTAATACTTAGGATGTAGAATCCTCTTCAGAAGATGATACCTTACCTCCATTTGAACAAGTATCCATATTTTCTATGTTTTCTAAATATGAAAAATAATATGATAAAAAATAATCATGATAAAGATATATCTAGAATCATTGTTTTAAAAAAATAATTATCAAATATTTTAGAATATATTGATATGAAAACACCGAATTTCGAAAATGATTCCAATACCATAACCAATTTAAATATATGAAAGATAATAATTATAAAAATATTGATAAAGTTGTTTTAGAGACAAACCCCATCTCCAAGTAAAATTTATTGGAGGATAGGAATTTAGTCATTAGACTGACGTCTGATATTTTATATTTATGAAAACGATTATGAAACATCACTTCTACTAGGATGTAATTTGATAAGGTGATAGACACTAAGAGAAAAATCATTCATTAGACAAAATCAAATATTTTTATTTTTATGTATCCCATTTCTCTAAGAAAATGAGGATTCCTTAGATTCTTCTCTCAGTCATTACCATGCCCAAACATATTTTTAATTTGAAAACCAAATTATTTCATATTTAAGGAAAAAATAATGGGCCAACAACAATATATAGTAAATGGATAGTGGATGTTCCCAGCACATGAATGGAAACAGATAAATCATTGAAATAAATATTTAGATGAGAGGTGGAAAAGTAACCTTTGGAGATAATGCTCATGGATAGATTGTTGGTATATATAACATTTTTCATCCTGGAAAATCACAAATTTCAAATTTTTTGTTATTTAATGTTCTTAATCTCTCCCATGTAAATATAATTTAATAATGTGATGAAGGTTACATTGTTAATTTTATGACTGAAAATTTATTATCACAAAATTAAAGGGATGAAATATTTATCTCTTCCTATAGGCTTGATAATGTATACACAATTAACCTAGAAGACCTTATGAGATAAAACATACCATTCCGTAGTGCAGTGGAAGATAAATATTTGTTATCGAATTGAATGTTATGACACTATAACATTATAATCCTATGAAAACTATCTAAGAGAATACTTTTTAAGTATATATCAGATTAGTGATTTCATTCATCAAAAGATTATGACTCATTTCTATATGAAAATAAACATAAATCTAGTTTTAAATCAATTAGTGATGATTCAACTTCTAATTCCTTATAGTTAGTGAACATGGACTTGTTTGGTCCTACAGAAAAAGTATGTATTTTAGGCATGTACTATCTGTTTTTTAAATTAATGGTTACAGTAGATTTACATGGGTGTATTTTGTAGAAAATAATTTTTACGTCATTTCCTAATTCAAAACATTTACATCCAATGTTAAAAATTAGAGAAACATTCAATCGTAAACTATTCATAGTGATCATGGGGGATTATTGTAAATTACATATTTTGATACGTTTTGTAGTAATAAAGTCATTATTTACAACAACACTTCTCCTAGAACTCCTAAAAAATAAGTTTTGTTGAAAGAAAAAATTTTATTTTTTATGAAATAACAAAAAACAAAATGATTGGATATTCAATTACAAAAAATTTTATAGATGAAGCTACAAGTTATAAATGTTATACTATAAGTAAATTTTTATTAAGTCCCTTTCTCAATAAAATACATTATGAGTTGTGAAGATGCATAAAACCAAAATATTCATACTTTAATATATTTGGATAAAGATTATTCATTTTTAATAATAAGGATAATATAAATAAATTCTCACCCAAATTAAATTAATAAATATTATTAGGCTATTCCATAACCTCTAAATCATATTTAGTTTTTAATAAAAACATGAACTATTATGGAAATAGTACATGTTAAATTTTATGAAACCGACCCATTTGTTTTCAAAGATGCTCATCCAACGTATTCTGATGTGTTTTCCAATCTAATTATCAAAGATCAATAGTTGAATATGATAACAAGAAAAATTATCAAGATATTTTGTCTTGCATATTCACCCTTGAAGTCTTTCTACCATATGTCGATGATTATTATTTACAAAACCCATGTCATTTGTTTCTTAGGAATCATCCCGATGATAATATTGTTGTTGATATAAATAAACCTGTATGGACAAGATATTATTTATGAAATTAAGTAGAACATCTATAATTTCATTCTAAATTCTAATTTAAGACTTTAGATGAGGCTTCTGGTTGTCATGATTGGATAAAAGTAATGAAATATGAGCTAAATTAATTCTAAAGGGACAAAGTGGGGACCATTGTTTAGAAACGTAGTGAAACTTATATAATTGGCATAAAATGGGCCTTTAGAAATAAGTACAATAAAAATAGAATCATTATTTTAAATAATGAAAGAATAGTTTCTAAATGCATTAATCAACAATATAAATTGACTATGAATAAAACTATGATTCAATATCTAGAATTGTATCTATAATAATTTTATTAGGAATTTCCAAATTCATTAAACTCAATCTTGATCAAATGGATGTGAACTTTGAAATCCTTAATGGATATGTACAGGAGGATGTTTTTTGTAGAAAAACTGCCTTTATTTAAAGGTACACAACATCCTGAACATGTATTAAAACCTACAAAAGCCTTAAAATGAGTTATACAATCCCATAGATCTTGATGTGATAGACTTATTGTATTTTTGTTACTAAATAATTATTTTATGGTAACATATAATCCATCTTATTTTATAAAAAAATAAAATTAAAACGAGTTGACTATTCATATCTATGTTGAAGACATCATATTTGGCTCAACTCTGCAAATATTTAACTAAATACATTGTGAATCTTATGTAATCTGAGTTTCTAATGAGTGTGATGGGTGAAATAACATTCTTCCTTTGTTTCCAAATTTTCTATAAACCCAAATTATCCTATATATCTCAAAAATATTATATTAAATATCATTATAAAATGTATGGATATGATAATAGTAAATGTATAAGAACTCTAATTGGAACATCAAATCCCCTTGATCTTTTTGAAACTAGGAATCTGGTAGATCAAAAATCTTTTAGAGGAATGATATGATGTTTATTATACATAAAATCTAGTCACCTATACATAATCATTTTAGTATTCATTTGTGTAAGACACCCGAAAAATAATAAATAATCACATTTAAGAGATTTGAAAATAATTTTTCCCTATTCAAAGAAAAATATGGATTTGGGACAATTTTGTTCTTCTAAAAATTATTCCATCTTAAAATGAATTTTGGATTATGATTTTTATGGATGGAAAACGTATAGAGAAGGAAAATCTGAAACATTTAATTTCATAGAAGTTTCACAAGTTTATTGGTCAGGTCAGAAAAACCCCTCAGTTTCATATTCAACTATTGAAGAAGAATATGTGGTAGCCGACTTTTTTTATACTCATGTGTTGTGGATGAATCCCACACTCACTGATAATGGAATTAATTTTACTAAAACTAATACAATTCAGGAAAAAAAACATATGTCATTTCCATAAGTAAAAAATCCCTTATCATCATTATATCTGAAAGAACATAGATATGATGCATTACATTCTCCTGGATCACACACTGAAAAGAGATATCATTTTACAATTTATAGAAGGAAAGAAAAAATCTCTGACTTTTTATAAAACCATTACCATCCAATAGATTTAAATACATTAATAAAAATCTAGGAATGATATATGTTAGGTAATCATTCTTATCTATTGTTTTTGAGCTTTCTATTAACATTAACATACTCATATTCATATGAGGAATGAATTACTTATATGTTTTATGTTTTTTGGAACATATTAAATGTTTTAAAAACCTAAAAAAAATTTGGACTCTAATAAAACATTTTGGAATCTAATATTTCCTTGAATAATCTTATCAAAACAAAAGAAATCATTCCAATAACACTAGAAAATAATATTTTCGTACCTATAATTTCTAATTTTTTTATTTTGCATGTTGTTATTTCATTATAATCTAATATTAAATTGTCATGTTAATATATCCAAAAATATTATTTTATTACCTTAAAAAATCAAAATATCAGAACCCATAAACCTAATCTGGCTAAATATCATCCTTAAAATCAGATCAATTTTATTACGACCATTAGATCCACCCTAGAAATTGAACACTCACCATGATTCCTACATAACAGGATGAAGTCCCATTGTCCCGTATCATTTTTCCTAAGATTTCATTCCAAATATTTTTTTCCCATCAAATATATAGTTCTAATTTTGACCCCTATATACTACAGTTCTGAATGACGTGGTCTATATCTTCTCAGAATAAGATTTCGTGGAACAATGAGATTAAATATTTGACAATTACCATGGAAATATTAGCCCATCATGATTTTTTTCTCAAATATGATTCCTTAATATGGAATATTGTTACATTTCATGGATGGGAAAGCATTTCTATTGAGAAGAAAAAAAGATATCAATATCTAGTATATGCAGAAATAGTCAAAGAATTATATCAGATAGTTCAATTATTTATTGGGGGAGGAAAAGATATGTCACATTTCAATAGATATGGGAAAACTTATTTGATGTCCTATAAAAAAGCCACAAATATTATTACGATTCAGTATGAAGGGGAAGAATTTTATTATTCACATATGTTTCTAAATAAAGAAGGATCTTTTGATAATGATAAGTCCATTTAGTGACTAATCCATAAAAGAGTTAATAAACCCAATATATACAACCTCTCAGCAATTTACTAAATTGCGGCCTTATGAATGAAATGTCTCTTAATACAATGAAAATGAGATAAGAATACCCTGAGGATAACGTACATATTATTAATGGATTTATTTGTTATCAAAATATGAACATGATGAAGTTTATCTTCCTCATAATCCGAATGGTTAAGGATGGGATGATAAAATTTCAAATCATAATGTATCCAACTGTAAAGACCCGGAAATTTCAAGGGAATTTTTTTCTTAATTTTCTTTGGAATTTTACAAGAACGTAGTTTCTGACGGCGCCTGATTCCGAGGCCCGGTGTGCCCGGAATTAATTTCCGAAGTTTGGCTCGGGTACGTTCAGTGAACGAGCAAGCGGGAATTTCTATCTTTTGAACCGGTGCTCGGAATTGAAATATGATTGCACTGATGAACTCGCAACGCCGATAATCGCTTAAGAGAACCTTTACCGTAGTTGCGTTTGTGCGAGAGGAGAAGTGAATTTTTGGGGTTTAATTAAAAAAGTGAATAAAATTGTTAAATCAAATTTTAACAATGTTAAGTGGTTAACTTCTCCCATAGGAAGTTGTTGGTGGGCCCACATCCATCCAACTTCCCATGTGTGGATATTTGAAAGGGTGGGGCCCACACGAATCCCCCCCCACCTTTTCAAATTCCTTAAACTTCCTAACCCTCTTAACCCCTCACATTCCAACTCCCCATTAACTCACATTCTTTAATATTTGACAACTTGATTAATTAATGAGGTGAGTTAAGTATGGTTTATTTGAATTTCAATCTTTTGAAAATTCTTGCCAACACTTTGCAATTAATTAATTAAACCAACTTAATTAATTATTTTGAGTGTTTGAATTCTTTTAAATTCATTTTGCCAACATTAAAAAGAGAGATTATATTCTTCTTTTTGGGTTGGCATAAACCTTGTGGGGAGAACTAAGGAGAGGAGAAGAACTCTTGAAAGATCACCAACCTCTCGAGGATGAACGTTCCACGTTTCCAAAGAACGTGAAGCAACGCCTCCGACCATCTTCAACCGAAGTAAGGAAGGGAAGCACCGCCGCCTTCGAAGTATACAGAGGGTGACGACTCGGCTAGACTTCACCGAGCTCTTCTCCCACCAACCTAGACGGAACGACGCCCGACCTCCGCGACGCTTGTCTTCCACGGGTTGTTGAAGAACTCCGTTCGTGAAACCGAGGTAGGGGTTTTAACTTTTTAATGTTATGTGGATCTCTCCTTCGAACTTGAAGGATTATTTTTTGTCGGGCCTTGATTCCAAAACTTTTTATTTAATTTAAAAGATTGTGAAAGTTTATTGTTCATTAAAGGCTGATTGCTATCAATTTAACGCGAGGAGTTCGGACCGCACAAACCCGGCCGACCCTCCACCTTTTTATTCGTGTTGAATCTTTGTGGATTGGTTCGGGAAGGCGTGCTGCCGTCGCACCACGCGGATTCAAGTGGAAGGAAATGCTTGGCGCCGTCACGCCGCGCCATGGAAAGATTTCAAGAACGCGACGCTGTCGCATCGCGACGAAAGAAGTCGAAGGCGCCGCGGCCGGAGCGGGGCCGCGGCAGAAGGGGCGTGGTTCCGTCGCACCACGTCGGACAACGAAGGTCGCGGCCGGTTTCGGGCAGCGGCGGAACGAGAAGACCGGCGGCCAGCCGGGCCGCCGGTGTCGGAAGCCGGAAGGGGGACCGTCCTTTGCCGGTCCTGTTGAGGAAGAACCGGCCGGCTAGGTCGGGCCGGCCGGAAGGGAGAAAACCGGGGGAAATAATTTCCCCCGGCCAGCCATAATGGCCCCCCATTATGAGGGGGGCCGGTTTCATAAAGGGGGGCAGGCAGCCCCCCGTTTTCTCGAAGGCAGGCCCCCACGTGAGGGGGGCCGTTTCATTTCAAGGTGCGGCAGGTTGCCGCGCCGCCAGCTGAGGAAAGGCGAGGGCTTTGCCCCCAGCGCGCGGCGCTCACGCGGCACCCGGACCGCGCCGCCGCGCAGGACAGCGTCGCCGGTCCGGGCCGGATTTTCCGAGTCGGGCCGGATCGTCGGGCCGGGTCACCACCCGGGCCAGGTCGACCCGGTTCGGCCGACCCAGGGGGGTCGGGCCGGGTCGTCCAAGGCCCAAACCCCCAGTTTCGGACCAGTTTCGGTCAAATGCCTGTAACTTGGGCTTTGGGCCTCCAAACGACTCGTCGTCAGCGGCAACGCGATCCTTGGATCGAGACGGTCGTTTCGGTATACTATACTCAAGGTGCACCTTCCTTTTCGGGAGCCTACGTGGTTAAAACTCCATAGTTAAGCGTGCTTGGCCTAGAGTAGTGATCAGGATGGGTGACCTCCTGGGAAGTTTCCCAGGGTGGGTGTGAGATGGAAAGGCCAATAACTAACAGACCATGCGTCCGATTTACGCGCCATCTGTTTCGTTGAATTCCTCTTGATGAGACAGATCTTTTGGCATACTCTGCCCGAGGTTTGGACGCAGGTGGAGTACGGTCGGGTTGGTTTTGCCTTAAAAACCAACCGGGCCCCTGGAACGAAAAGGTCAAAAACTCTCAGACCGGGCGTCCGATTGACGCGTCGTCTGTTGCGTTGAGTTCCTGTTGACGATAAGGAACATTTGGAATTCTCCGCCCGAGATTTGGATGCAGATGGATAGTGGCCGGGTTGGATCGCACAGAAATCCAACCGGGCCCCTGGAACGGAAAAGCTGATACCATTCTGACAGAACGTCCGTTTGACGAACCGTCAGCGACGTTAGTGATCTCGTTGAGAAACGGTCCCTATGAGTGTACCCTATGAGAGTTCGGGTTACAGTTGAGATATGGTCGGGTTTGGTTCGCTCACGAAACCAACCGGGCCCCTGGGACGAAAAGGCTAATAACTCACAGACCGAGCGTCCGATTGACGCGCCGTCTTTTGTGTTGAGACCCCTATGACGAGGCGGTCCTTCGAGATACTTCTTCGTGGGACTTTGAGTTACTTGGAGTATCGACCTGTAGCTCGTGGAGCGGACCCTCCCAGTGACGAGCGTGAGGAGAATGGAGACCGTGTAACTGGCTGAGACCTGACGACTTCTTGACCGACTCGACTTGGAGTGAGTCGACTAGCCCAGTGGACGGAGCACGACTTTTTGAGGTGCAAACCCATGGCGGACGGAGCACTACCTGTGTGACAGTGCAGACCTGCGGTACTCGTCCAGAGAGTACCTCAGTAGGCTACTAGGGGGTGTGCACTACTGTGTTTGGGTGACATACCTCGGCGGGAAGCACTACTGTGTCTGGGTGGCTGACCCATGTTACTCGACAGGAGGAGTACTTTAGCAGTCTTAGGTTAGTGAGCAGTACCTCGGAGTCGTGACAGGACCATTGTACACTCCAGAGACGGAGCTCTTCAGCAGTTATGGTTTCGATAATGAAAATCCTGGTTTGAGGTGAGACTTTTGACCTTTGTGTTTACCTCATGATTGAGATGGGTCACTTGATAACTTAGGTATATGTATGGGAATATACCTGGGTAGTGTTTATCCGTTGATTTCACAATCATTGTGTTTCCTCATGATTGAGATGGGTTACTTGATAACTTAGGTATATGTATGGGCATATATCTAAGTAGAGGTTATCTGTTGAGATCTTCTTGTGGTTATCCTTGTTGGTTTAGTGAGACCTTGAGGGTCTCAGGGTCCCTACTGAGTATCGTTATACTCACCCCTACACGGGCTATGCCCGCACCTCATTGTGTTGGTTGCAGACGACGGACAACGTTGATCATGGTTGAGGCTTGAAGAGCAGGACGATACCTTGAGGTGGACCACTGGGCGGGACGTACTCGGAGCGGACGGCGGGACCCGAGGAGCTGTGGAGCTATCTGTACCCACCCTTCAGGTGGGATTTCCAGAGGACGATTCGGCATAGCTTCTTTTACTTTTTCAGTTGTTGTTTTCCATTTCGATTTGTACTTAACTTTCAGTTGGGGTTTGTATACTGGCCCTTTTACTTTTCTACACTTATAGTTGTACTCTGATTTCACATAGTGTTTACTTTACGCTTTCTTACTCTGTGGTTCTTGTTTACTATATAAAGGCAATGCCTTCCCTTTTTACCGAGATTTACGCCTTGGTGCTAGTCGCCAGCCCCTGGCCTATGGAAGGCGGGCTTGGGGTAGACATGGCACGGGCCCCGAGGACCGTTCGTGACAAATTGGTATCAGAGGAGTTCGGTTCTACCACAGAACTTATAACTCTGATGTTTCTTTCTGTGAAGCAATAGTGTTAAGAGTACCGAGTGTGGTTTTCAGTTCAGGGAGTCCAGTGTTGGTGCGGGCGGCCGACGTGTCCATACACCAGGACCCTGACAACTGATTTCCGACTTTGTGCACGAAAACACTGATTGCGTGTGTGTTTTCCAGATGTTTTATTTGAATATCAGCTCAAACCAGGTCAGCTCACCAGGTATAAATCATTTGACCATGTCACGTTGTTTCTTTCAGGATGCCTCCCCGTGGACGACAAGCTAGATCCCCGAGAGTGGTGCGTACTGACAGCCCGTCAACCGACGAGGCCTCAGTACAGGGCCCTCTTGCAGTTGAGGCACCATCGGAGGCACCAGCGGTACTGCTACCTGTTAGGCCACCGATGCCACCAGCCCCAGCATTAGGCGATGCACGACGCTTGAGCACGCTGCACGGGTTCCAGTGCTAGAGGCCACCCAGGTTCCAGGGAGAGATGGACCAGCAGGCGGCTGAGGTTTGGCTGGTGGCTGTGGTGAGAGTCTTCAGGCTAGTGGGGACTCCGGCAGACTTCATGGTGATCTTCGCTACCAGCCTCCTTCAGGTAGCATCAGGCAGTTGGTGGAGCCACATGTATCAGTTTTGCGACGGGATGAACTTCGCTTGGGAAGACTTCGAGACCTTCTTCAGGGTGGAGTTTGTGCCAGTAGCTATACACCCCGAGCGTGTACAGGAGCTTCTGCCTTTTCCGCGTGTTTTTCGATCAGCAGCCGAGTCACCTGTGGGTAGTAGACAGATGATGCAGAGGTCTAGGAGGACCAGACTAGCAGTTGGACGATCTCGGGTTTTAGGACCGGTGGTGCAGGGCACCAGTGGTGGGAACAGAGCTAGGCGTGCCAGAAGCAGGTTGTGTTACTCATGCGGCAGAAAGGGTCACCTGGAACATGACTGTCCGACTCCTCATACGGTTGATCAGCGGGTGTTGGAGGAGCCACCGAGGCAGAAGCAGCGACGAGTGCTTGAGCAATAGCCGAGCAGTGGACAAGGCAGTAGATCTCTGAGTGCAGGTGGGCATGAGAGGAACTAGTGGATACGTCCTTTGTAATTCTACTTCCATGTTGCATTTGTATTCATGTCTTTGTACTACGAGTTATGAGTTGCAATAATAAAAAGACTCTTAACTTTGAGATGTTTTCGTTCCTGTCCTTTTGTTTGGTTGATACTGAGTTGTCCTGGTTAAACTGTTGGCTTGACCCTCACATTCGAGATTTCTACTAGAGGGGACCCAGTGACCTCACACTGATGCCGACAATGTGACTCGACCCTTGGAGGCGAGAGTGACAGTTGGATCTCTTAGTAGTTACGTCGAGGCCTTACGACGTCATCCAGGGCATTAATGCATTATTCATGTCAGGATTGATTGTATTAGGAAACGAATGTGGTTCATCCAGGGGATGAGACCGGGTTTCTCTTATCGGCAAAGAAGAAATCATAGCAGCTCTTGTGAGACTAAAGGAGGTCCAAGACATCCAAGAGAGGATGAAGACTGCACAGTGCAGTATGAAACAGGAAACCGGTGCCAGTCTTAGAGACTCGGGCGTGTTAAAGAAGAGGAAACTTAAAGGAGAGATGAGTCTATGAAGCAGCAGACGTGGAGGAAGAGCTAGGGGAGAAGCATGAGGTGGTGTACATCATAACATTGTACAACCACCCGCCTTAGTTATTCCTGCCAGGCTCAGGGAGCTCGAGGGCGGAGGAAGAGTGCGGCTGCATGCGGTCAAGGAGTGTGACCCAATGGCTCTAGAAATGATTCAAAGGATAGTCTGTGTCCACTACTAGCTGTTGTAGTAACGGACCTCGATGTGAATCATTTCTTGCTTTCAAAAATCTTTTCCCAGACCTAGAGTTTCCGGTAAGCCGTGCACTTGACCCTCACGTCTGCCGATACCTTGGGAGGAGACTCGATAATCACACTTACGCCGACGGTGTGGTCAGACCCTCGAGGCGAGAGTTTCGGTTGGAATCTCTTGGTGACAGCGTCGAGGCCTTACGACGTTAGTTTGAGTATGGAATGAGCAATAACTATTCGTACTCAAATTGACGGTTTTACGCAAACGTCGGGATGGGTTTTCCATGGTCGGCGAAAAGGAAACCCCAGGCAGCATGGGATAAACTCTTTCACATGAGGGTGCAACCGATCACTCTTGAATCCGCCAACCTTACCCTCGTGGAAGAAGTCGTTTGAGTTCCAGTACTAACATGAATTGGAAACCTCTGGAGTTTGAGGATGGCGACCACGTACTTATACGGGTCTCACCTCAACGAGGTTTACGGAGATGTGGTCAAGGCGGCAAGTTATCTCCAAGGTTCAGCGGACCTTCTTTGGTCCCCAGCTGGGTAGGAGGGGTGGTTTACCGCTTGACCCATTCACCGCAGTTGCACCAGGTGCACGACGACTTCCACGTATCTCAACTGAGGAGATACGTGGTCGACCCTTCACATACCATCGACCATGAGAAGCTGGACGATGACGATTTGGTGTCTTTCACGGAGGTTCCAGTGGGGATCGAGGATCGACAAGAGAAGATCCTATGAGGACGATTGATTCCTCGGGTGCACTTTCTTTGGCAGTACGAAACCTCCAGGTAAGCACATGGAAGCGGAAGGCTCAGATGCGTGCTCTGTACCGCTTTTGTGACCCTAGTTTGTGTTGAGGCTTTACGGGGACGTAAAGCCCTGAGGTGGGAGTAATGTAAAGACCCGGAAATATCAAGGAAATTTTTTTCTTAATTTTGTTTGGAATTTTACAAGAACGCAGTTTCTGACGGCGCCTGATTCCGAGGCCCGGTGTGCCCGGAATTAATTTCCGAAGTTTGGCTCGGGTACGTTCGGTGAACGAGCGAGCGGGAATTTCTATCTTTTGAACCGGTGCTCGGAATTGAAATCTGATTGCACCGATGAACTCGCAACAACGGTAATCGCTTAAGAGAACCTTTACCGTAGTTGGGTTTGTGCGGGAGGAGAAGTTAATTTTGGGGGTTTAATTAAAAAAGTGAATAGAATTGTTAAATCAAATTTTAACAATGTTAAGTGGTTAACTTCTCCCATGGGAAGTTGGTGGTGGGCCCACATCCATCCAAGTTCCCATGTGTGGATATTTGAAAGGGTGGGGCCCACACGAACCCCCCCCCCCCACCTTTTCAAATTCCTTAAACTCCCTAACCCTCTTAACCCCTCACATTCCAACTCCCCATTAACTCACATTCTTTAATATTTGACAACTTGATTAATTAATGAGGTGAGTTAGGTATGGTTTATTTGAATTTCAATCTATTGAAAATTCTTGCCAACACTTTGTAATTAATTAATTAAACCAACTTAATTAATTATTTTGAGTGTTTGAATTCATTTGAATTCATTTTGCCAACATTAAAAAGAGAGATTATATTCTTCTTTTTGGGTTGGCATAAACCTTGTGGAGAGAACTAAGGAGAGGAGAAGAACTCTTGGAAGATCACCAACCTCTCGAGGAAGAACGTTCCACGTTTCCGAAGAACGTGAAGCAATGCCTCCGACCATCTTCAACCGGAGTAAGGAAGGGAAGCACCGCCGCCATCGATGTATACAGAGGGTGACGTCTCGGTTCGACTTCACAGAGCTCTTCTCCCACCAACCTAGACGGAACGACGCCCGACCTCCGCGACGCTTGTCTTCGGCAGGTCGTTGAAGAACTCCGTTCTTGAAACCGAGGTAGGGGTTTTAACTTTTTAATGTTATGTGGATCTCTCCTTCGAAATTGAAGGCTTATTTTTTGTCGGGCCTTGATTCCAAATATTTTTATTTAATTTAAAAGATTGTGAAAGTTTATCGTTCATTAAAGGTCGATTGCTATCAATTTAACGCGAGGAGTTCGGACCGCACAAACCCGGCTGACCCTCCACCTTTTTATTCGTGTTGAATCATTGTGGATTGGTTCGGGAAGGCGTGGTGCCGTCGCACCACACGGATTCAAGCGGAAGGAAATGCGCGGCGCCGTCGCGCCGCGCCGTGGAAAGAATTCAAGAACGCGACGCCGTCGCGTCGCAATGAAAGAAGTCGAAGGCGCCGCGGCCGGAGCGGGGCCGCGGCGGAAGGGGCGCGGTGTCGTCGCACCGCGTCGGACAACGAAGGCCGCGGCCAGTTTCGGGCCACGGCGGAACGAGAAGACCGGCGGCCAGCCGGGCCGCCGGTGTCGGAAGCCGGAAGGGGGACCAGCCTTTGCCGGTCCCGTTGAGGAAGAACCGGCCAGCCAGGTCGGGCCGGCCGGAACGGAGAAAACCGGGGGAAATAATTTCCCCCGGCCAGCCATAATGGCCCCCCCATTATGAGGAGGGCCGGTTTCATAAAGGGGGGCAGGCGGCCCCCCGTTTTCTCAAAGGCAGCCCCCCACGCGAGGGGGGCAATTTCTTTTCAAGGCGCGGCAGGTTGCCGCGCCGCCAGCTGAGGAAATGCGGGGGCTTTGCACCCTGCGCGCGGCGCTCACGCCGCACCCTAACCGTGCCGCCGCGCCGGACCGCGCCGCCGGGCCGGGTAGGATTTTCTGAGCCGGGTCGGATCGTCGGGTCGGGTCGCCGCCCGGTCCGGGTCGACCCGGTTCGGCCGACCCAGGGGGGGTCGGGCCGGGTCGGCCCGGGCCCAAACCCCCAGTTTCGGACCACTTTCGGTCAAATGCCCGTAACTTGGGCTACGAGCCTCCAAACGACTCGTCGTCAGCTGCAACGCGATCCTTGAATCGAGACGGTCATTTACGTATACTATACTCAAGATGCACCTTCCTTTTCGGGAGCCTACGTGGTTAAAACTCCATAGTTAAGCATGCTTGGCCTAGAGTAGTGATCAGGATGGGTGACCTCCTGGGAAGTTTCCTAGGGTGGGTGTGATACGGAAAGGCCAATAACTAACAGACCGTGCGTCCGATTTACGTGCCGTCTGTTTCGTTGAATTCCTCTTGATGAGACGGATCTTTTGGCGTACTCCGCCCGAGGTTTGGACGCAGGTGGAGTACGGTCGGGTTGGTTTTGCCTTAAAAACCAACCGGGCCCCTGTAACGAAAAAGTAAATAACTCTCAGACCGGGCGTCAGATTGACGCGTCGTCTGTTGCGTTGAGTTCCTGTTGACGATACGGAACTTTTGGCATTCTCCACCCGAGATTTGGATGCAGATGGATTGTGGCTGGGTTGGATCGCACCGAAATCCAACCGGGCCCCTGGAACGGAAAAGCTGATACCCTTCTGATAGAACGATCGTTTGACGAACCGTCAGCGGCGTTGGTGATCTCGTTGAGAAACGGTCCCTATGAGTATACCCTATGAGAGTTCGGGGTGTAGTTGAGATATGGCCGGGTTTGGTTCGCTCACGAAACCAACCGGGCCCCTGGGACGAAAAAGCTAATAACTCACAGACCAGGCGTCCGATTGACGCGCCGTTTGTTGTGTTGAGACCCCTATGACAAGGCGGTCCTTTGAGATACTTCTTCGTGGGACTTTGAGTTACATGGAGTATCGACCTGTAGCTCGTGGAATGGACCCTCCCAGTGACGAGCGTGCGGAGTACGGAGACCGTGTAACTAGCTGAGACTTGACGACTGCTTGACCGACTCGACTTGGAGTGAGTCGACTAGCCCAGTGGAAGGAGCACTACTTTCTGAGGTGCAGACCCATGGCGGACGGAGCACTACCTGTGTGAAAGTGCAGACCCGCGGTACTCGTCCGGAGAGTACCTCAGCAGGCTACTAGGGGGTGTGCACTACTGTGTTTGGGTGACATACCTCGGCGGGAAGCACTACTGTGTCTGGGTGGCTGACTCGCGGTACTCGACAGGAGGACTACATCAGCAGTCTTAGGTTAGTGAGCAGTACCTCGGAGTCGTAACAGGACCACTGTACACTCCAGAGATGGAGCTCTTCAGCAGTTACGGTTTTGATAATGAAAATCCTGGTTTGAGCTGAGACTTTTGACCTTTGTGTTTACCTCATGATTGAGATGGGTCACTTGATAACGTAGGTATATGTATGGTCATATACCTGGGTAGTGGTTATCCATTGATTTCACAATCCTTGCGTTTCCTCATGATTGAGATGGGTTACTTGATAACTTAGGTATATGTAAGGGCATATATCTAAGTAGAGGTTATCTGTTGAGATCTTCTTATGGTTGTCCTTGTTGGTTTAGTGAGACCTTGAGGGTCTCGGGGTCCCTACTGAGTATCGTTATACTCACCCCTGCACGGGCTATGCCCGCACCTCATTGTGTTGGTTGCAGATGACGGACAACGTTGATCGTGGTTGAGGCTTGCAGAGCAGGACGATACCTTGAGGTGGACCACTGGGCGGGACATACTCGGAGTGGACGGCGGGACCCAAGCAGCTGTGGAGCTATCTGTACCCACCCTTCAGGTGGGATTTCCAAAGGACGACTCGGCGTAGCTACTTTTACATTTTCAGTTGTTGTTTTCCTTTTCGAGTTGTACTTCAGTTTCAGTTGGGGTTTGTATACTGGCCCTTTTACTTTTCCACACTTATAGTTGTACTCTGCTTTCACATAGTGTTTACTTTCCGCTTGCTTACTCTGTGGTGCGTGTTTACATTACAAAGGCAATGCCTTCCCTTTTTACCGGGATTTACACCTTGGTGCTAGTCGCCAGCCCCTGGCCTATGGAAGGTGGGCTTGGGGTAGTCACGGCACGGGCCCCGAGGACGGGTCGTGACACCAAAGATCTTGTCCTTCATGATAGAATTTTGTTTGGATTTAAATAAAGATCATTGAAATTCGAATCTCGGGAAATCCAAAAAAAAATTATCCTATTTGATGACACACATTGATGAATAGAGTTCTCCTTGAGTGACATGACTAGTGAATTTTTTGATCTTACAGTCAATGAAATCCAAGATAGTGATAGTCTAAAATTGAAACCCACGAAAATAAAATATAATATTTTAGAGCTGTAGAAAACAATAGATGTTCATGAATCCACATTCATGCCACATATGATTGAGAAATATAAGACATTATCAGATGAATTAGTTTCCATGTTGAGAAAACAAAAGAAAATGAAAAGAAGGAGATGGTGTGTTCCAGATAGATCTAGCTAAGGCATAAAACATATAAATCACAAAAGTTGAGGAACATGTGAAATGTGCAATGGAAAATAAGATTAAGAAAAATATGTTAGAAGATTAATTAATTATACATTGTATAAAGATACATAAAAATAATTACATGTAGTCTAAGTGCCAAAATAATTCCTACAATAACCTGAAAATGCCAATCAACATCAACCAGTAGCTGTTGTGAATCCATCAATAAAAAAATTGAATATTGTTTAAGCCTCAGTGCTAATTTTTGAAAAATAACTTCAACCTCAAGATGAATTAAGTGAGGAAGAGGACATAAAATATGAAATATTATTAATTTAAGAATCATATAGGGATAATGAATCTTAAAAGATATCTATAATAACCACTCGAAACTCCTCCACGAAGATAGTATTAGAAGATAAATTTGTCCAAATGTCCAATAAACAAATATATCAGACCTTATCATTTAATAAAGAAGATATATTTAATATATATGTTCAAAATATCCCCTCTGATTGTTATTATGATGGTGATAATTCTAAATAATGTAAAGAAGGTGATTATAGAAATCCAACTGGTGATATTCCCAATGATTTACATAAAGAAGTTGCTGGTAAAGATGATTATTATAATGACAGAATAATTCATTTATATGATAATGGTAAAAAAATTAAAAAATAATTCTCTAAGAAAGTTAAAGAAAAACATCTTCCAAAATAATTAAAGAAGGCAGTTGTTACTATATCTAAAAAATTGGCTTTGCGTCCGAGAGGGTGGATAATGAGAAAGTTGAAATTGTCTCACCAAGGAAGGATGTATCTATTTCCCAATCATCTTCCTCATCCAATGGTGAATATTTATTATTCTTAGTCCTTGAAGATAATGGTGACCGTTATTCCATACTTTCCAAGCATAGAGTCAAGGTTCCAGTTGATTCCTGAATCATTCAATCAGATGTCATTGTCTTTAACCATGTTCATCGAGAAGTTGATAAATCTCGAAGTGGAATTCCAGAAATTCATAAACTACTATGACTCTCAATAGAAATATTACATAGACGTCTCAAAGTGGTAAAACATATTAAACAATGATCTTAAGATATTTTATGAATTCATCAAGATAGTCAATGTTTACTTCAACGAATCTGATGAAATGTTTAAGAATCATTGTAAATGTTTTACATAACATATAGAATAAGAGATGGATTTATAGCACCAAGAATACGAAGACTGGTGTTTGTAAATGAATTCTCTCATAGGATGGGATAAATGGTTAATAGATTAAAAATATTATTTGATCGATAAAATTAGGTCTTAGAATATAAATATTTTGTCTCTAGAGGATAAGATTCATAGTCAATAAGTTAATATTATGAACCACAAAAATAAGAATCATGAATATGATGTATTTATTGAGAATTTTCAAGATGATCACATGGAACTGATGAAACTATTGTCCATGATCAAAAATATATTTCCAATTAAAGATATTTTTTTTTATGAAATAGATAATTTATTGTATAAACACATTAACTGATGAAGATGTTGTTACCCGTTGTTTTTTTTTGTATATTTTTAAATAGTTACTTGTAAATTACATTGCTCTTGCCTCTATAATTTGTTGAAAATCACATAGGGGGAGAATAATTCTCTAAAAAAATAATATTAAATGAATATAATGTTTAATTAATTGTGAGTTTCTTAAAGAATAATTCCTTAAGTATGGGGGAGTTATTTCCGTTATTAAGATAGAAAAACACATAAATACAAGAATATGATCCTTAGGGGGACATCATTCCAAAATTTGTAGATAGTGGTATTAATATAAAGGCAAAAATAATAAGGGAGATAATTATTTATATTAAGTTCCAAAACAAAAAATTCAGTCTGAATATTCTTCCATTTAAAAAATATAAGTGCTTTTCTAAAAGGGGATGATTTTTGAGACAAAATATTCCTTATGCCATTTTACATTCTTTTATGTTTTACAAATCACAAACACATTTCTTTTGTAATAGATTCATTATTTATTTCTATATGACAGTATATCTATATCCATACTTAATTTTTTTAACATATTACATAATGTTTTGTAGCCATGATTAACCATCTTTTCTATATGAAAAAAATCCATAGAATAAGTCGGATCATTACCTATCTCTTGAAACCTAATAGTTCCATAGAATCCAATTATTATTGTCATTATAATATAAATCATCCAAAAAATTTAATATGATTCTTCCTTAAATAAGATTATAATTTTTTGTGAAATTAGTTTTTGATTTAACAAGAAATTAAAATCCTTATCATCCAGAAAGTAGAATCCTATACCCATTGTTTTTTAATCCAATTTGTAGAGTTTCATAAACAACAACTCCCTCAAATATATTACTCTGATATGTCAAAAAAAAATTCTGATTTATACATACTTAGACTCCAAATATTCCAAATTATTAGATCTGATTCACATAGGAATAAAACATTTATTCTCTCATAAATTAGACTATAATTCTCTTAAAATTTTTATTCTAAGTATCATCTTTTTTAAAATATGATTTGAAATATTTTTAGAATCTAATTTAAATTATCATAATAATATGATTTTATATATTTATTAAAGTTAATATTTTCCCTTCATTAATTCATTCATTTTATTGGATTGAAAACTATGATAATGTTTTCTACATTTTTTGTAAATAAACCTATGTCTTCTATTTAGTTAAAATATGACAGTTGTTGAATACCAATTATATAGGTCCCATTTAATTTTTAGGGAAATGTGACTGTTGGAGGAGAATTTGAAAATTAGAGATCTCGAAATCAAATACCCATCCATTTGTATAAAATCATTACTAATAAAAAGAATCTTCCATGTAGCTATGTGTTTCACTACTGGAAGAAGTGATACACTGTGGGAGCTATTCCAGAATTGTGTTCTGAGAATTCAATGAAGAAATCATGATGTGAATAACTTTTTCAACATGAAAACTTCATTAATCCCATTGTTTATTGTTTGATTATGATTATTTATGATATCAATCAACCTATTCCGAGGATAATATGTCAAATGGTGTCCATCGTCGTATTTATCGAGGCCATGTGGGTATAGAAAGATATATACCTATATTTTTATCAGGGGCTTACCCTAGTGTGGTTTAGATATACATTCATGAAAATTTAAATAAATTGGCCTTAATAAAATGTTATTGGATACCCTTCTCATTGGGATAAATGCTTCTTATTTTTTTATACTAATTATTACATGTATTAAATTCCACAGTAATATCTGTTTCAGATAGAATGTTTAAAATTCCTAGAAATTATTAACCTTAAATTTACTATGATATATTAGATTATATAATCATTATAGGAGAATCCAAATCTTAAATAACCGGTGTTATGTTTCTTTTTCGGATGCATATTATCCGATCCTCAGATTTTTTTTGTTTCATTAACAAGAATTAAAGAGGGTTTTTTTGAATTCATCTTGGTTAGATTTATAAAATATAGTCCTTTTTAATGATAAAAATAAATGTTTTAAACCAACATTTACCCCCCTGTGTATTTGAGCATCTAAATCAACATTTGAATCTCACACATTAATATTAAGAAAATTATTTTATTTTCTTATAATGATGAATTAATTGATCAACATTTCAAATTGAATTGATTTCCAATAATAGATCTCAGGTCATGATATTATTATATGAAATTGAAGCATGAAGATATTTTAAACATTGAGTCTCATATTTGTTTTGGAAATTAATAATATGTGGTTAGGTAAATTGTGTTATCTAATACACCCAGTGTATTTAGGAATCTTATAAATAGTGTTTTCTTTGAGTACATAAATAATGTTTGGTTTAATTTTTTTATAAAATTTTGTTTTATTCTAAGAGTGATGAGAAATATAGAATAAATCTATAGAATATTTTTTAGACTTCAAATTAAAAAACATTATTTTCGAAAATTTATTAATCTTTTTTTGGGTAACAATGTTTAATTACATGGTCATATTTTCTCTAATGATTGCACATTTATTTATCTTGATAAAACTAAAGTGTTTGGAGAGTGTCTAAGACCTACTCATTTTAATAAAACTTGATGTTTTTGGGATCAGTGGGTTACTACTGATTGTTTATTGAAACAATTTCTCATTTATCAAGTCCAATAACTATGATAACATCTAAAAGAGTTATTTTCATATATAAAATGTAATGTGATGAATAATTTACATAATTGAATAGGTTATGGTTAAATGATCTAGTGTGTCCCTTACAACTATATATATTATATTGTTTATATATAGTTATTATTAATTTAATGGTTTTGGTTATGTATTAATACACGATGATAGAGTAATTATATATGCATGAATCCAATTGAAAATACATAAAAAAATTACCCAATGAATGATCAGGAACTGGGTGTAGTAATTGTTTAATTAAAAAGAAGATAAATCTTTTATATGTGGTAAATTGTGGAATATATACAAACTATAAAATATTAATGTATATATTTAGTCAAAATTATTTGAAAATGAGTCATAAAAGACGGCTTAAAGTTCTAAAGTATTATGATTAAACAATTTTCTATCCTCTTGGTAATGAAAATTTCATAGATTCCAACATGTGATGAAAATATAAGGAAAAGTTTTCTAATCACTTGTCAGAACATGATATGTTGTTGTGTGATTTAATTAATGTGGCCCTTAAATATTTTTCATCAATTAATAAATACTCATTTCATTCAGGTATTAGTATAATAATACATGTAATACAAAATTATATATTATCAATAGAATTATTTATACTTGAAATGAAATGTATAGATTTTTAATATGGAGAAGTTTTATGAATTTAATATTGAAAAGGAAGGTGTTTTGAGTTTGTAAAGAGGTTTTTTGTTCTATGTGATCCCTGGTTGAAGAAATAATTTTATATATATGATAATAACTCTTCCCTTTATATTCATCATATAATCCCTATGATGTAAAAAGACTATTTACTACATTATTAGTGGGATATAATCAAGAAATATATTTCGAATTTACCATGAAATGTATGACTTTTAAAAAGAATAAATATTATTAGCTACTATTATAGAGATTTATTTAACATTTTTATATGCCTAAACAGTAATTTGAGAAATTATATATATGTATTTCTGGTTAGGGTTCCCAAATACATCTCTAAGAAATATTTTTATTTGTGTAATTAATGATCATTTGACTGAATTTGTGCATTTTTACATATTAGTGTTAAAATGCCTTTATATAAACTCTATAGGATTTATCATAAATTCATAGTCGAAATACATAGAGAAAATTTCTCTATTAAATCTAAACATGATCAGATATTAACATAAAATTTCTGTAATTTAATTAAGAATACAATAGGTTCATAATTAAATTTAGTAAAATATTTTATCCACAATATAATGGAAAATCATAGTGAATAATTCAGTGTTAAATGGATATATGATGGACCTTCCCACATGATTATTGGGTATGTTAGGGTTTATATATATTTTTAGTTTAATGTATATATAATAACACTTTTCCATCCACTATATAAATGGGACATTTATTAGAATATTTTAAATATATAGAAAAAATATTATTAAAAAATGATCTTTCTAAACATTTAATATTCATATAATTATTTCGTACAAATTCCTAAAATAATTTGTGTTAAAATATTATTTGATATATTGAAACTGTATATATTATAAAACTAATATCTTGAAATTGGATGATTTAATAACCTAACCCAAACCACTATGTCTGAGTAAGAGTTCCACATTACCTGGTGCATGCCTCTATGTACGCAGTATATATATATCTAGTTTTGAGGTTCTATGAAAACTTTTAGGGAGAATATACATTTAATATTATATCATAAAATAAATAAAGGACGAGATAATAAAACATCAACAATTTATGAATAAACATGAACCCATCATAGTAGATACATTCATCATTAAACCCACCCATGAGGTGACAATATGGAATATCATATATATAAATAAAAATTAAAAAAAGGAACAATTGTATGAGGTGGATATATAAAATTAATGAAGTAGAAGATGTCCAACTCGAGCTATATCTTGATATATTTTCATCCACTTTCTCCAAATACTCATATTTTCAACATGAGGCCATTTCCATTCACCATATACATTTTATTATAATCTATTAGTGCATTGAAATACCCACATAGGGTGTGAGTCGAATACACAGTTGGACACCAGTAGTGACACTTAACATCTATTCATAATATATAAAAGTACATGCTAATAATGTAAATATTGTATAGATGTAAACTAAAATAAATCACAAAAGTAAAAATCATATTCAATGTCATCATAAAAAATCTCTTGTAGATTAAGAACCATACAATATAGAAGGTCACCATCCATATATATAAAATATTCCTCCTAAAATGTATAAATTAAAAAACATGTGTGGTTGTTTCCACTAGAAGTGTTATGCATCACACATTACTAAAAATATATCTTACATCCCTCAAAGAATTTGGTGGCCTATATGGCTCAAACATCATCAAATACAGGGACAATAGTAGTACATATAAAAATGCGTACAATATGAAAAATCAACCATCACATCATATCATGAAATATATATTGCCACTATAAAACCATTGGTTATAAATGTCAAAAATATGTTACATTGTGATACACACACAATTAAATTCCTTTAGAAATCTATAGAAATAATTTGAAATATAATTTTTTACTGAATAATTAAACCATATATATGAAAATCATTCCCTGTTTTACCCTAAACCAATGAATATAAGAGTGGTGGTGACTTTTATACCACACCTAGAACCCATAAAAGGAACTCATATTTATTAGATAATGATTCACCAATGTTAAATAGTGGATGTTATGGAACACCCAAAATTTTTTAATAACCCAAATAATAGAAGAAGGGTTCATTATTTTTTAAGAAAGAAAAATCATGTATAGGTTCACAACATTAATACCAATAAATTAATTTAACAAGTTAATTTTCATTTACCAAAAAATTAATTGGAAATTGTATAAAATGAATTATTATGTGGTGAAAAAAATAAAAAATTAGAAAAAAAAACTTTAACTGTTTTAGAGATTTTAAAACTATTTAGAATTTTTATTTGTTAAAATAGGGAATAAGAAATGAAAAATGGAAATAAAAATCAATTTCTCCTAAAAAGGGTGGTTCATATGGGTAACATAGAATTACCCACATGAATCTCATATGTTTCATTTATTTTCAATAAATATACCCTTACATAACCATTAAAAACGTATCATTATCTTATATAATAGAATAAAACATTAACCAATATTTATGAATGTAGTGATTATTTAGGTTATAGCTATGTGGAACCTGAGAAACATGAGCTACCATTATGTAATTTCTATCTAGCCTATTGTATTTCTTAGAACTCATGGGTTACCCTTATAGAAATATATAGGTACTATTATGTATCCTTTTAAAACATAGTATTTCCCTTTTTGATAGATAGGATATGCGGGCTAATGATTACAGAACTTTCTATTAACTTAAATCATGTGATAAACCTCAAATTACCAAAACATAACCATTAATATCCATGACCCATCATTTAATAGTTGTCATATACCCAAACATAGAATTTGGAACTCACAGATTACCCTTTCATAACTCTATAGGTACCCATATACAATACATGGGATCAATGAATTTCTATGAAAATAATTAGGAATTAGAAGTTACAATTTGGAAACCCAAGTATTTCCCTTATTCAACCAATACAAATAAGAGTTTCCTTTAAGTGAAATTTTAAAATAGATTAATAACCATATATAACTATTAAAACTCCACCCTTCCCCTACATAGTAAATTTATATATTTATTATCCCTAAAAAAACTCATAATATCAATCCCTATGTAATAGTCAGAGAAACCTACTCTAACCTAGATTCTATGACCTATGTAATGGTAAAAGTTTTGCTAATTTTTAAAAATATTAAAAAACATAAATATGGAATCATATAAAAAAGGGTTTAAAAAATGGACATTGTAGTTCTCAATAAATAATAAATCCCCAATCATAATAAGTATTTATTGTTGTCTTGTTCAAAAAAATGTAAGCTCATTGAAATCAAACATTATATAAAAAGATATAAATTGAATATAATAGATAAATAAATACATCCAACCACTTGAGACGATTTAAATAGAATTATTCCCCTCTAAAAACAAATAAATATATATAGAACAGGAAATTATTATGATACCCGAATCTTTGATAGGTCTCTCTTCTCTATCTTCTAGATCATCATAATCCCAAAATTACCTAAAATGAAACCCCTCCATTAAACAGCAGAGGAAACTGAGTCTTTAGGTTTACTATCATTATTGGGGTCTGCAGAATATTCCATGGTAGATTCTCACATCATGGATGATTTTATTTGAAATAATATAATAATTCAGGGAATAGAACCAGTTTAAATGAATATTCATGAAACTCTAGAGACAACTCCTGAGGAATATAGGAAAATACTTAATAAAATGTCCATTCATCAATGTTATAACATCTAGAAGATTCACTCCCCACAAAATTAGTTGAAAAATCACATAATTACACTGAATACTAACCACCACATAAGAATACATCATCTAATTTGACATCTGAATCCATGAATAAGGAAATAGGATTGTACTGGGGAAGGAACCACATGGTAGACTGGTAATAGGAAGAATACCAATAGCCCTTCCTCTCTCAAATCCATAATCTCTCATCACTACTTTTGGAAAAAATTCAATATAGCTCATAAAATCGATGCTCCCATGCAACTTTATAAACTTATAAAATGACCACTCATGATCAGTTTTTCCTTATTCACCACATTCACCTCCATATGAGGTATGAAATGAATCATCTTTATGAAGATCTAGGAATAATATAAATCATTAAACATCCCATTCTAGAGCTTAGTAAAATCCTGAGAATCATCCATCATTAATTTATTGATAATGATATACTTGATCAATAGGTCCCTAAAGGTCCCCCAGCTCAATTCTTCATGTCTACCAGCATGAAACATGACATCCAACAATCATATATATATTCCTTGATTTATAATGTTTAAAACATCACTTTTCAATCATCATGGTTTTCAACTATGTAAAACATCCTTCTAATAAAATATATTCAATAATTTTTATCATGAAAACCACTAGTTCTCTAAAGGGAGATAAATGATTGGCCTAAAAGTTGAAATAATAATTAATAATAGTCATAAAAAACATAAGGTCTCATCTACCCTTTAGAGACACAACTTGAAAGAGTATACGCTTGACCAGTTTTGTAGCCAAACATACTAGAGAAAACAAGGGAGTAGTCTCATAATCATATTCTTATCCAGTAGGGGTACAACTAGATTTTCATGATTTATATGTTGTGTCATATTATAAAGTGACAAATATTTCTCAAAGAAAATCATCAATGAGAAAATTCAGCAGCTTAAATAAGGAAATTGAAAACAAATCTGGCAGAAAAAATGGTTTACGACAAGGTTTATCCTATGAGGAAACCCATAAGAATAGGGAATAACCCAATTAAGAAACACCAAAAACCCATTTCAATCCTTTGATGCTGGGAAATTACTCACAAAAACATATATAAACTCATTCATAAAATAATAATGATAAAATGACAACTATATAGTATAATGTAATAAATTATATATTTCAATTTCATCAGGAATCAAATTATGTGGGATCTATATAATGAATGGAACATGTATAGATGTAATTTAAACCAATATTAATAATATTATGCATGAAGACACTATAAATCCAATAAATAATCATATCAACATCATATTCCTAACCCAAGGTGAATATATTCAGTGGTAAAACCAAATAGAAAAAAAATCCACTACATTTTGGAATCAGGGATGGAGACTATAAAACACTATTGACACACTAACATAGTTTCCATTAAAATTTATAAATCATCACATCTCCTAACGATCTTGTACCATGGTAATTTAATAATAATAATAGTTTAGTTAACCTAGTTCTTGGATAACATTTTTTAACACACCGAATTGAAAAAAAAATTGTCTGAGAAAGAATGCAACATGACCTCATATGTTCCTCCTTCTATGTAAGAGTAAAATGTCAAGAAGTGAGAGTTTATGTGCATAATTTGTGATAAAATACCAAAAATATCATATAATATGATAAAAAGGTGAAAAAAGTTAAATATATAGGAAAATACTAAATAATTAACCTTTTTAATATAAACAAACACAACAAAACCAACCCATTCAGTAATAATATGGCATGCCATATTAATAAACCATAATTAATAAATTACACTATTTATAGGGTCAATATTCTAAATATATTTAATATTATACATCCAACTCAAGATTTGTCTATAAATTCTTGTATCCACCTACTTCACCTACTCAGAAATCTACCTTGGTGGCCTTTCCCTTCACCCGATTACTAATCCTGAAATCTATAACACAAAACAACCTATATATAGTTTGATTAAACTAATTGGTAGGACACCACTGAAAACACTTACTATTGGTTCATAAGATATAAAATTTCAATAAATTAATTTAAAGAAGTTATATATATAAACAACCATATATAAAAAATGATTAAAGTCTAATTTAGATCCCCATGGATCAGAAAACCTGCTTCTGTAGCATATTGAAATTATATTCACTAGTAATTTCTGCAACATCACCCCTATCTAAATGATAGTTCATAAACAAAATTTGACTCATCACATTGGATGGGATAACCCACTGGCATTCTATTCAATATCTCGCACATCCCACATAGATGAGGATATTTTGTATGGCTCCACATACATCAACTATATAAAAAATATTGTATATGAAAACATGTGTATGTCGTAACAGATGAGAATCAAATCATATAAATAAAGTGACACATACATAAAAACCACATGAATGAAAATTTGAACATAGGTGTTTGAGGGATACACCCAAACCACATGTGATCAACATCATTCATATGTATCCCAAGATAGTCACATATGCCTCATGTGATCAATATCAAACATTGGTATCATTGGATAAAACCACATGACATATATCATGTGAATAACCTATATATTACATACTACAATGTTAGGAATTAATATTTCCTATTTATTTAGGAGTAAGTAAATTTTTTGTCAATTAAACATCACATGAATCATGTCCCTCTGTCAGTTACCTACAATATCACACCATGGATTTATATAACAAATTTATGAAATTTTGTCTCTAAATGAAATAAAAACACCACATGGTTCAAAAAATTTATATCTCCAATATAATTTATTAAAATCATATAAACTATATCATGTGTTTATAATTTTATCATTAGATAAAATTATTATTCCTCATATGATAATATATTCCACTCTCTAGAATAATAATTAACATATAAGTTATAATAATTAATTATCATTAATTGAGAAATTTAAAAAAAATTATCATTTAATAAATATTTATTAAATTTATCTAAAAATATATTGAAATATAATTTTTAAATTTAACTTAAAAATTAATAATGATAAATTTTCTATTATTTATCAATAAACCCATTAATAAATATGAGACAATGAGTAATAATTCACTACAAGAACCCAAACAAATAACTCAAAGTAGTCAAGAAAATATTCAGAATTACTAAATAAGGTAAATATTGTACTACACAAACTAAAAATAATATCCCAAAGGAAGTCATAAGGGTTTGAATTTTTTAAATAACGAAAAGTACACATAGGTTCACAATATAAATTGCAAAGAATTATATTTAAAATTTAATTTTTATTTACCCTAAAATTAAATGTCTAGTGTATAAAATCCTAAAAAATGATATAAAACCTTATAAAGGATTCCAAACTATCCATTCTCAAGTTTTACTGATTTTAAAATAGTGAAAATGTGATTTAACTTTGAAAATTTAAGGTGAAATGATAAACATAGGAAAAAGGGTTATTTTTTTCCTCTAAATGTGTGATGTGGAAGGGTATCATGGATTTACATTTATATATCTATTTGATGTCTCATTAGGTCACTAATTTTCTATTATATAACCTTTTAAAACACAACATTGGAATTATGAAATAGATGGATCTTTGAGCTGGACTTTATATAGCTAAAAGATACCTTTATAAAATCATGCAATCAGTGTTTTACCCTTATGTAACCCTTAATAACAGTGTCTCAACCATATACTGTTTCTATATACCCTTAAGATATTCATGGAACATTTTTTTAACCTTTTTTATATATATAAGTAACCATATGTATCCTTTAAAAACTCAAAATTACCCTTATACACTAAATTGATATGTGAGTTGTCAATTACATAGCTCCATCGCACCATTAACTATGAATTGAAACATTCAGTTTCCCTTTCATAACCCTTATGAACCATGAGATACCCTTTTTTAGTATCTATATAAAATTACATTGTTCATGGAACTCACAATATCCACATTCCAAAGTCTGGATGTAACATTACATTGTGTTTGAAATTATCATCATATACATACACAGTCTTTAAGAATCTGATGTTACATTTACTTATTTAAATCTTTACCCATAGGCAACCCATAAAAATAGGGGGTTACCATGAAAAAAATTATGAAATAGAGTCTTATCCTTATGAAACTTATTGAAAATATAACATTCCATTTCAAAACTTATTAAAATAATTACATTACCTTATGAAACTCTTAAAAAATACTTTTCATATCGGCATGAGATACATGCCCTCGTGTAGACCCTATAATTTTCATAATCGTATAAATTTAATTATATTCAAAGAAAATTACTACAAGACAAATGAATTAAAAAAAAGAATGGTTTTATAAAAAATTTGTTATTATTGATGATTTATTATATTAGGATAAAATAACAAACACATTCAATGTACGGTTGTCTATGAAAGAAAAAGTTTTAAATTAAATAATTCTGATTCTTAATTATAAAAATAAAATAATTTTTAGATGATTATTTTCTTTTTTATTTTCAGGAGGATATTATATTCACGTAACATTTATAATTATATATATCAAATATTTGATGGATCTTTTTCATTTTTTGATTCCATAGAAGAAAGGTCTCAAAATATGTTTTATTTAATCGAAAAAATAAATAGTAAATTCTCGGGGCATTGAAACACATGTCCAAGGTATGAAATACATTCCATTGATAATTTTTTTATCACAAATTATAATGGTGTCTTTTTATGCACATGATTTATATATTACTCATCAATATATAAATATAATTGGTAATTAATATAATCGGCAGTTAATGGGGATTTGTGGATGAAAATTAAATATTTGGAAATGATGTATTCCCAAATATAATGACACCATCCCTGATGAATCTCCTATGAAATTAAATTTGAATTAGTGGAATGATATCAAATTTTGATGTGAATCAGATAATCCCGAATCCATTCTGTCTTATTTAAAATATTTATATATCCATTAAATTAGAAAAACTGTATAAAAGTTATAGGAAAAGTTCAATTATTTTGATAGTAAAGAGAGATGTGTTACTAAACATCCAATTGAGGGGGTAACCATTATTAGAGTAGCAATAGATAGAGTTTCACATTAATAGATTCCAATATTAAGGAAAATATTTTTCCTTAATCAATGTTTCTAAACATTTTTCAATATATTCAATTATTATGTATCAAAAAAACTTTTTTGTTAGTAATGACACAAAACTAATATGTTATGGAAAATATTTAAGTTATTTGAAGTGGTGATGAGAGTGTTCATAGACTATTTATCAAATATTTATTAACAAATAATTGGAAGGAATATATAAATATATTTATTTTGATTCTTATTTAACAAATAAAATAGTGAAATATGAATACCACACTCTATACACACCTCATAAAATTTTAGGGGATGAGATAATGAATTGTTCTTGTTGATGTGAAAATAAACATGTTAGTAAGGATAAATATCTACAAACATATTAATCCATTGTTTTGTATATTCAAAACACATGCTCATTTCATGATTAAATCATATAATTTGTATTCATTGATTGATTTATAATTATAAATACTTTTAAAATGCATCCAAAAGCCTATAAATAAGGTTATCGGAGAAAGAGTCTATAAATCAGACTATAAACCACAATTTTCACTTATTATATGTTACTATTTTTTATTTTATGATATTTAAGTAAAACATGGGAGTGGATTATGAAAATAATAATTATAGATAAGGGGAATGAAAATTAAGGAAAAATGAGAAAATAACTAGTATTTAAGATATCATTGTATTTATTATAATAAAAATTTAAATGGGTTATCAAACATATATACATCCTTAATAGATTTTAGAAAAAAACCATCTCTATTATTTAATTTTGAAATTTATTATAATAGGTTCACAAAAAAACTATCCTTCACCTTATAAGCATATTGGGATATACAAAAAATATGTGTGTATTATTACATTATGTTACAGGAGGTCTATGATCCATGCAGTTTTTAAATGATCATTGTTATCCTCTAATCAGACAATATAGCATCATATCATTATTCTAATAAGTCATGGAATGAAGCTTAATCTCACGTACCAGCATGTGAAAATGGGACTTTTGTATACTCAAAAAAATAACATATGGTAATTCTACCCCTATTAGGGGCCTTTATCGGTTATGTACTGTAATCTCTAGGTGATACAAAGTTGTGAGGTATGGAAGAAGAGTAGAAAATATCATCTAGTGAGGGATGGATGGACATGTTATCTAGTATGAGAGCATTATGGAAAGTATTGAACTAAATGTGTAATACTAAGAGAGATATTTATTGGTTACCAGAGGCCATATCTCCACAAGTAATGTTACATAACATAATTTTCCTCTCATATGGTTATCCAGTATGGATTAGTGACCCTAAAATTTCATGAATAGATACAGAATATTGAGATGTAAATTTTAAAAGGTGTAGTTCCATGTACACATAAAAAAAATTATTTTTAAATCTCATATATATTTTCCATTATCCGTTTATTGGTATAAATACCTAACAGAAACAAATCAATGAGGTAGTAAGACAATGTGAACAATATCCTTTATAGACATATGGTGGTTTCTATTTAAAAAAATTGAACTAATATTAAAAATTCTCAAGGATAGAGAACTATAAGGTCATAATTTGGTGAATTATAAAATGAATACGATGTGATTAATTATCTAGTGAAGATAGTGGGTATTTTATAGTTTTTTTCATGGAATTTTTGGGTTGATCTAGAAGATTAAACTCTAATGTGAATGGTTTTAAAAAATAATCTATTGTGACGGGTTTCATGTTGGGTATAAATTATATGTATATTTTAAATCATATACATATACAGAAAATGATTAAAAATATCTTGTAATAAATGATATGTTGCATCTACTTGAACCATATGAGAAAATAGAAATTTTAAGTAAATCTTTAGAATATCTAGTAATGATTAGTGATTAATGTTGTGTAAATGATGAATTTTTTAATTGGTGTTTTATAATAACGTGTTCAAGAAAGGAATTAGGACAACTATGAAGGTGATAATTTTTTAGAATTGAATTGATTAACTATAAATATTCATTCAAGTGATTCATAAATGAATGTATCTATATGGGATATATGTGAGGAAATAAATTATGATGTTTATATAATAAATGAAAATGTGACGTTTTTTGTGATCTATTATTAGTAAATTTTAATTTAAAAATATGTAAAATATTTTTTTGTATTGTGATTTATCATATTCTTGTATAGGGTTTTATGGAACATTATGTATAAATATACCAATTACATCATCATGAAAAGTGTAATAATTAAGGAAAGTTCAAATAAAATAACCACATCATTTATGATTATAAATCAATAATGGAATTTCAAATAATATAAGTCTCCGAAAGTGTTTTATGAAGAGAAGTACCATGTAGATATGTCATGATGGATGACCATTAAATAATATTTAGAGAGATAAGAACCACAAAATCTTTTTTTAAATGTTACTATGTAAAGGAATTTTTTCTAGGTGGATGAATCATAAAAAATTTCATGATGTATAATGAAAAGTATAGTTGTTTATAAATTTTTATCGTTCATTATAGGAATAATTAGTCCATCAAGAAGATTTGAGAAAGTAATTTGTCAAGAAAAAGAATAAATATAGTGAAAATAAATTGTATACAATTTAATTTCATATTACGTACATTTACTCTTGAGATCAATGATTTCAAGGAAAATCATACTCCAAAATAAATATTTCAAACATTGTTACATGTGTTGTGATATTGAAGTAACCATTATGGTGATAAACTGAGCATACATCCATATAAGTCAATGAGAAAATGCAGAGTAAACAACTGTGTTCTAAGGGGGGCATTGCACTATTTTTTGATCATAATTATAATTATTGTGATCCTACCATTGAGTGATAAATAATAAAAATTATATTAATCATACTAGGGATCCTTTATGACTTTTTAGTACATGAAAACATCATTTTTTGTACTAATATGATGTCTCCCATAGTGGTTGTCCACGTAAAATTGTGATCCCCTGTTTGAATTTATATATTTTGAATTATCAATGATGTGTGAATAAATGTGACCATTTTAATGACTTCCTATCAAAATGAGACCACAATACAAGGACATATGATAAAATTTTAACACCATAACTCACCCCACAAAAAATTTCAATCTAAACCACAAGTTATAGGTGTTAAATCTGTCCTTTGAGGCTCATAATTATAATGAAAACTGTGCATGAAAATGTAGTAAACATGTATGATTGTTTCACTTAAACAATATAGAAGAATTGAATGATATATATATTATTATATATTTAGTATAATGTTTTCTATATTTCCATACATGGGATAAATTTTGGTTATTCCGTAAATCAATCCCTGATTGAAGAATATATAAAGATGCTTGATGCCGATTTCAAAGTTAAAAAATATTTATCAACGGATCTATCGAACAATAATTACATGAATGTGATGATTTTTACTAGTTCTTAACTGATACAGGACAAATTTTCAAATATGTATAATGGTGTTCAAAATATTATGAATGAAATGTGACAAATTTTTCAAAATAAGTTTTATGACTTAAATATGATACATAATGTATCTTTTATGGGATCATTAGATAAATCATTGAGGTATTTGAATCAATTCATGGAATATGTGAATTGATATAATATTGTTTTATTTTTAAGAATATCATGAAAATATTTCCACCTCATTATAGTATAATGGTATTAGATCTTAATGAATATGACATAAAAACATTCATTGGATAAAAATGCGTATATAACATTAAATTAAATCAATTCAACCATAAAATGAGATATATTTTAAATTATTTTAAAACCAAAAAACACCAATGTTGTAGATTAATATGATTTTATATGCATTGTATTTTTATCAATTATATTAAGGAAATTCAAGAGAAGAAAGTATATTTTTATATTCAATTTAACGTGGGCTTGTTTTCATTATTGTTATGTTAGGTTCATTATAGTAATGTTTCAAAATATATTTTATGATTATTGAAGTATGAATGAAATTATATATGATTTTTGAAGGATGATATCTCCTAGAAGAGGCTAAAAACTCAAATATTTACGTAAAATGATGTTTTAGGGGATGATCATTGTGAGGTAACAGGAAAATGATGTTGAAAATTACATGGAGGCAGTATAAATTTTTTATATATTAGATTTTATTGATTTTATTTATATTATGATTTAGAAGAATGAAATAATAATGGAGGGAAAAATCAAAAAAATGGTATTGTTTACCATTAAGTTAAACTTACGGGGGATCAAGAAGTTCAATATTATCATTGAAAGAGAAATTAAAAACAAATCCTGAATGAATCTTCATAATATTTTTATCAAATTGAATATGATTTTGAAAGATAGAAACAATAAATTAAATACCAATCATCTGTATGGTGAACATATATTAAGTATCAAATGTCATTCTTAGTAGTGAAGAAGATGATAAAATGATGTATGACATTAATACCTATTTAATGGAGTGGAAAATAAGGATGAATCCTTTTTTGAGGAGGTCATTACTCTGTGGAAAAAATACAATACTAAATTAATTTAGGAAATTCAAATATTATGTTTCATATATTGAATTTAAAATAAGAAGAATTCTTATAAAGTGTAAAAATAGGAAATAAATTCATTGAGACATTTTTAATGGAATAAATACTGAGGAATGAATGTAAAAGCAGGGTTAACTAAGATGTATATACATCAATAAAAGTAAAATAGTGACATGCTTAGGCTAAGGGATGCAGAAAGCTAGTGATTTTATTATCAACATCAGAACACATGGAGTACATATAGTGACTATTTTAAGAATAGCATTGTAGAGGGTGGAAAATTATTAATAATAATAGAGTGTTAATTATCAATTGATGTGATTTTAAAAGTAATGATACATGTGGATGGATGGATGAAAGATGTTATATTTTACTAATAATATGTTGTTTTGTGTATATTATAGCAACATCGTGTCTTATTGTTAATTGGAAATGAGATACTTTAATATAAAAGAAACAAAAATTTAGTAATGTAGGGGCATACCCTATCCTTCACCTCATAGACGATATTTATTCTATGAATTTATTATTTCATTATCATAATTTTGGGAATAAATTTTTTTACAATTTAAAATGAAAAAAATGGAAATGACCACTAAAATATTCAATGATGAATCAATATATGTCAAACCAAGATGATTATCTTGTAAAATTGAAACTCTATACCAAAAGAGGATGATGGTCATGATCACAGTACCTGTGATAGGAAAATTTTATATAACATAATATTCACTAACTCAACTAAAAAATTCATTTAAATAAAATAAAAATATATATATATGGATAACTAGTATAAATAACTCTATAATAAATTCATAATGTTACCATCAGGATCAATGATAGTGTTTATTCATCTAACTAGAGAGGGAATATAATTATTCTGTTTATTTTAAAGGGAAGATTTAATGTATCTGTGCATTTCCATAATGATAGAGAATTAAATATCTCTCTGTCGTTCGATTTACTCCGAGTGATTTGTGTTCAGTTCGTAGGGAATAACAGAGTGAGTGACTATTATCCTTATCATCAAGTGGTATATTAGAGTATGATTTTTATCCATGGAGAATCTAATCATTGATTGTTCTAGGGAACCTCTTACTTTCAATGACTCCCATTTTTACCTATTTTGATGTTCAGGTGTTTTCCAAATAATGAGTGATGCTCCCACAATGGAATTTGGGGAAAACATACCAAAACTACATCTTCTATTTCCAAACCAATATATTATTTAATTCTAGGTAATAATGATTGTAGGTTATTATTCTTGGAAAATTGAACAAATATTGTATGTCACCCTAATTTTCCCAGGATTTTTAGGGAGGATGGTGATTCTAAAAATTTAGTGAAATGGGTATTGATCGTGGTTGGGGATGACTTTTGATAGAAAAGCCCATTTATCCTTGAGTCTTTAGTAGAATATTTTCTAATTCATGCTAATTTATGGGTCAAACATTCTATTTATGTCGACACTGTCATAGATAGATTCGTGGTGTTTTTCCCTAATCGTCAGTTTAATGGGGATAGATCTCTCGCACCCCCCTCTGGTTTATATGATCAATTCATGTCTACATAGTCATATGGATAATCATGAGGGGTCTTCCTTGGTGCATAGTTGAATGGGGATTTCTCTCTCATGGCCCCCTAAAGAAGTCTTTTGTAATTTAAAGAATCACCCAAATATGATTCACTTAATAATGATTGAGGATTCCTTTATCATGATCCAATGGTTAGATAAATATTAACCAAATGAAGATGCATTTTGGGGGATTATAAGTCATCTGTTCAGGACATAAGGGTTTTATATCCATCTACTCCTATGGAATCCAGTATTTTTAAGACACTATTAAGGATTGTAGTAAAGGAAACCATCGGAGGAAACCAGTTGATCAGACATTTTCATGGTTTTATTCTTCAAATTTCCCATTGATTCATGATTTTCTATGCATGAATAGAACAACATCTCAAAGTTGGTGAAATTATGGTCAACGTGTTACATCCATCTCAATAAATTTCTTGAACATATTATCACTATTGAACAGTAATGAAAATGAGAATGTTGATCTTGATGGTTGGATAAAATACATTCCATGATTGGATAAGGAATTATCTTGGGTCAAGGTACCTTTAGGGGATCAAACCATGTGACATGGAAACCAAATCCAAACAAATGATGAACTATTAATATTATGGTGATATAATTAGGAGTTTCTAGTAAATTTCACGACATGTTAAGATAGGAAAACACATTTATGGAAACGCCATGGACAATAATGGGAAGACAAAAGGACTTGAAATGAATACTCCAAGTTATCATAAATAGTGGTTAAAATATCCACAAATAATGAAAAGAAATCATGAGAAGATCCCCAGTCGGGTGAATCAACACATTAAGAATATGTTACAATGAAATTTTTTAAGTCCTGAAATAATGTTTCTATATAAATTGATAATCCTAAGTAGTACCTATGTGGTAGGAGCTTCGACTAGGAATGTTCGATGGAATCTCATCCCGATAGGGATTTCCCTTCCACACCCAATATGGCCTCAAATATAAAGGGTGCAAATAAGGCAGAATTATAATTCCATTAGTCTATGAGAGTATCCACCTCTATAAATGATGGATGATTGATGTGTCTTTATTGATCAATATGTCAATAGAATATGGAAATATAATGTTTGAAAAACCACTATAATTTGATTTTACTAACGAATATGCCTATTTGATTAATAAACTGAAACATATTTTTATACATTGATTTAATGAGTGGAAAATGATCTTGGAAGAACACTTGTAGATCATGTCCAAGCTGGCCATTCATTTTGAGGAACTCATCACAGATAATATGGAGTTGAATGTTAAATCCAGTGAATGGAATCATTATCAGGTAAGCTATTCCAAGCCTCATAATTTTTTATCTAATTGTTTATTTATATCGATTGTGTTCTATTGTTTTTTTATTTGTGAATTTTTTAATTAATTTATTTAATTAAAATTTCTTCTTGAAAAAATATTTAAATTTTAGTCATAAAATGGTTAATCTTTTCCATGTGGATAATAAATAAAACATTTCTCCTAAAATTTAAAAAGAAAAATAGCTTTGGGAATAAAACACCAGCCCACATTCTGCAATTTAGAATTTAAATCTTATTATAGAAAAAAAATGAATATGACAAATCTAAATCTATATTATGGAGTGTCATGTTTCGTATATATATAGAGAAATTTTTTATAAAATCCTTATTTTCAATAATCAATAGGATGAGAAATCTAATTAATATGGTATTCACTTTGTATATTATATAATTAATAGGACTGTAATATATAGTGTTATATATTTTATCCTTGTATAATATTTTATTTTAATATCTTTTGATCTAGTCATATATAGAGATAAATAAGTCATGGTATACATTATGTGGTATTTAAGGATAGTTGAAACTGAGGCTAGAAAATAAATACTAATATTTCAATCTGATAATTTAATGAATTACACCTATACTATAGTTTACAACTATCATTAAAAATATAACATTATAAATAATGTATATTCTATTGTAAATTCTACAAAAAAATGGACTTATTTAATGATGTCTTCATTGGGTGAATAATATAAAAAAAATTACTAATTGAGATTAGTGTCTCTAATTAATATTTGAATAGTGTATTTCATGTTGTGGGGTATTTGAAAAACAAAGAGGTGTTATGACTAGGAGAGGATAACATTCCATAACATTTTGAATTTGATTATACACTAAATTTTATTATTATTTTTATAATGTTCCTTAAACTAACAAGTATTATGGGGATGATCATTTTTTTATAATGGTATAACATCAAGCTGTAACATAGGAGAAATTTGATCCTAATAAAACCAAAACCTTGGATGATTTAGATTATGAATGTTGTTGTTTTAAATTAAAAATTTTGGTTATTAATGTTGGTGTGATTATTTTTGTGGTCATGAAAAAATTATTTGATTTTAGAATGAGAGCTATCTGATTTTACCCAAGAAGAAAATATAGAATTCCAAGTGAACTTCCCATGGGGTTTAATTTATTTTAATTAATCGGGTAAATATTGGTGTAGAAAGTTAGTATGATGTAATTAGTGATTGAAGAATTATATATACATGGATCATATTGAATCTTACTGTGGTTGGTTTGGTAAAGGGAAAATAATATGATGTCTTGTTTTTTTCCGCATAATCAAATGATTTATTAAGCTGGTCTTCAGGGAAAATAAAAGAGCTAGTTCATGTGAATTATGATTTCAATAATAGTGTAAAATAATTTTTTTTTTCGATAAAATAAATATCATGAATACATAGAGTAATTTATTTCAATTACTAGATGATTTGGTATATTAATGACCCAAGGTGTTTGAGAAACTATTTTGAGTCTCATGATTGTGAGGGTATCTTTAGGGGTGGGGTAAACATGTAGTATTTGATTTTTTTTCTTTGTATAAATTCATCCTTTTGAATAAAACCCCTTTAATTTATTAATTTCTTGATCCACACATTAATCACTCAATAGTTCTTGTATTAAATTAAAGAGTGAAAAAATGGAAATATAAATATTTACATGGTTCAGTTACATTTTTCGATACTAATACATTCCTTGAAAAAATGGGTTATTTCACAAATTTTATTGAAACTATAAATTATTATCATGAAATGTATAGAACAATTTTAAAACATGGTTTAATAAACATATCATCACATCCCTACAAAATATTCATAGAGTTATATATACTATATCCATCCATTCTTAAAAGTAATCACCTTCATCTGGATGATTCAAAAAGATCTACATGTGTTTTTAAGACTTCCCTAAAACAAATTGATAGATCTTATTCAAAAAATATTTCAACATCATGGTTAATATTAGATTTTTATCAACAAAGTTGGTTTATTTCTCATTATTTTAATATATATTTCATATTCATGATAGCATGTGAATGCGTGTGAATAGGTTGCATTATTTTAGCCCATGAAAATAACATTTTTGTCTCCATGCTGTTTATATATCTTTCATGAATTATGTATCATGAGCGATCTCTTCATTGGTATAGCTTTGAGGGATTCATAAGAACAGTTCCACATGAATGTATACACCCACTTTCAAATTTATCTTGTATCTTAATTATAATTGGATTGATGCATGGAACAACAATATCAGCCATGCAATACAGTTTGCAAGTGGGATAAGGTTCTCCATGAAATTATTTCATGAATCGAACTAACTATCATGAAAATATATTTTCATAACTCTGATTCAAGAAAATAGTACTCTAAAACAGTATCATTTGTTACCACAATCATCCTTAGATGATTTATATTTATAGGTGAGGGAAACCACATCATATCTGATAGAAATTATCTGTCAAGTGTGTAAGAAAAATGTCTGATGTGGACTGGTCTTATTATCCCTTATATACCTATAACATTGATTACATAAATTTATCTCCTTAATAAAGAAAAAAATGTTTATTTATTAATAATATTTAAACTCTTGTGATTCCAAAAAATATATTTCATAATCTCATAAAAACATTTAACCTTCACGATGATCTCATTATTCTAAAATATACTTGATGAACTTGGATAATGCATTGTTTTGTGAAACACATAATTTTTTTTTCATTCATTTAGTATTCATTCATGAAATGTGAAGGAAAATGCACGATCATTTAGATCTCATAGAAGAATTAGAACTGGATTTATCATTAGAGGAGTTATTTTTTCTACTATCTACAAATCACACATGGTGGTTATATTTATTCATTTGTATTATCATATTCTCCCAACATATGGTGGCATACATATCAAAGAATAAATTAATGTTTTTCTGTATAATTAATGTTTCAAATTATCGTGATAAAAAGTTAATTTCGATTGGTTAATGTTGCTGCATGTTCTTATTCCATTAAGAAAATCGTATTTTTTATTGTGATTGTATATGGTTGAATATGTAATGGAGAATCAAAAGGATGGATGATAATATTCTATCTAGGTTGTTGATTTAATCTATATATATATCTATATATTAGTGGAGGAACATTACTCTACATGATATAGTCCCCCATTTTGGTGGGTGGGTTTTTTTTTGTTTTAGGGGGTAGGGATTTTAAAATTGGAGAAATGGGTTTGTTCAACACTACATGAAGTGGCAATGAACAAAAAATGTGCAAAGCGCCACTTGAAGTGTTGATTTGACCCCACAGCACCCCGAAAACCCATATATATATAATAATTTTCTTTATTATAATAAATATAAAAAAATACAATAAATACATAATTATATTTTGTATAATAAATAAATACATTATAATAAGTTAATTTATTTATAATAAATATTTATAATAAATATCTAATAAATTTCAAAATATATATTACAATATAATTATAATAAATATACATTTGTTATGAATTTATTATAAATTTATTATAAATATTATAATTTTATAATATTACAATATTTATTATAATAAATAACAAATAAATTTATAATAAATACTATTATAATAAATGCACAATAAATGTTTGATAAATATTTATAATACATTTATATTTATAATAAATACTTATTATAATTAAATATTATAATAATTATAATAATAAATATCTAATAAATGTATTGTAAATATTATTATAATAAATATACAATTAGAATATCTATTATAATAAATATTATTATAATGTTTATTATAATAAATGTATAATAAATATAATTATAACATATATTATAACAAATGTAAAATAAATGTATAGTAAATGTATAACAAATATTAATAATACATTTATTTTAAATGTATATTTATTATAATAAATACTATAATATATAATTATAATAAATGTATATTTATATTAATATTTATAATAAATATAAATTTAGTTATTATAATAAATCTACATTTTTTTATACATTTATTATAAAAAATATGTGTTATAAATGTATAATAAATATTATAATACATTTATTTTTTAATTATAATATAATAAATGTAATATGTAATTATTTATCTTTATTAAATAATTATCTCATATATAAATATTTATATACTACAATTATATAATTATAAATAAAATTTTATTAATTATAATAAATATGTAATTATTTATAAAGGTCGTACACATTTATTTATTATAATAGATATACATTTATATAAATATACATTTATTAGATATTTATTATAATTGTAATATACGTTTATAAATGTAATTATTTATTATAAAAAATATGCAATAAATATCAATTTATATAAATTTAATGTACATTAATAATATATAATATGTATAATACATTTATTATAATCAATGTAATATACATTTATTAACTAAATAAATTATTATCTATTTATAAATATAATATACATTTATTATAATAAATAAGTAATTACTTATAAATGTAATATACATTTATTTATAAAAATATACATTTATTATTAATTTAATATACATTTATTTATATAAATATACATTTATTATAAATGTAATATACTAGAATTTGGAAAATAAATCACCATTAGATTTCTCCTAGCTAGTTCTAGCCACTTAATGGCAATGACTTGGACAACAAAGGATTCGAAGCTACTCAGTTCACATGGAGCTGAACCTGACTATGAATGGGCTGGACAATATGGTTTTGGGTGATTTACTTTGCTGGTTAGATCCATCCTAGGTGGAGTTGTTCTCTCTTTATGAGGTTAGTTGTGAAGAGTCTCTGCACTTGCATATCTTGTAACCTCCTTTTTAATAAAATTACCTCAGTCGTTTCGCTGAGGGACCTTTCTAAAAAAATTTAATATACTTTTATTTATTATAATAATTGTGAAATTAGTTATAAATGTAATATACATTTATTTTTTATAATAAATATACACTTATAAATGTAATTAATAATAGTTATGTATTTATTATAATAAATATGCAATTATTTATAAATGTCATATAAATTTATTTATTATTATAAATATACATTTATAAATGTATTTATAAATATAGATTTATTTATTATAATAAATGTAAAATGTAATTATACATTTATATTAATTATATTTATTATACATTTATATAATTATAAATATAAATTTATTATATTATATTACATATTAAATTTATTTATAATTTAATTATATAATTAAAAATATTAAAAATATAGATATCATAATTATATAATAAAGATAAATAATTACATATTACATTTATTATATTATAATAATAAAATAAATGTATTATAATATTTATTATAGATTTATTGTTTATATTTATTATAATAAATGTATAAAATAAATTTAGATTTATTATAATAAATAAATATAGATCAATAATAATAAATAAATTTATATTTATCATAAATATAAATAAAAATATACATTTATTATAAGCAGATATTATAATATTTATTATAATAAATATACATTTATAATAAATGTGTTATAAATATTTATTAAAAATTTTCTATACATTTATTACAATTATTATAATATTTATTATAATAATATTTATTATACATTTATTGTGCAATTATTATAATAGTATTTATTATATATTAATGAAATATTAATTATAATAAATATTATAATATTATAACATTATAATATTGATAAATAATTTATAATAAATTTATAACAAATGTATATTTATTATAATAATATAATAATATTTATAACATATTTATTATAAATATTTATTATAAATAAATAAATTTATTATAATTTTTTTTACTTATTATACATTTATTAGATATTTATTAGAATAAATATTATAATATTATAACATTATAATATTTATAATAAATGTATAATAAATGTATTAAAAATGTATATTTATTATAATATTTATTAGACATTTATTAAAAATAAATAATTTTATTATATTTTATTTATTTCTTATAAATAATATAATTATGTATTTTTTGTATTTTTTTATATTTATTATAATAAATAAATTTATTATATATATAATTTTGTGTGTGTGTGTGGCGTTTGGGGTGGTGTGGGGTCAAAGAGCCACTTCATGTGGCGCCTTCACAAACCCAATTCACCATTTTTTAAAAACCCTACACCATAAAACTAAAAAAACCCACCCACCTAAATTACCCACCACAAGGGAGTTCAGAGAATTCTTTAGCATCTTAATAACACTTAACATATAATCTACCATTTTGCCAAGACTTTTTTCAACACCCGAAGACACTATTCACCCACCAACCATCACTATGTCAGTCCACACATTAGTGGTACCCTAGGAACACATGTGCATGTGTATTCATGAACTCTATGGGTGTTATGCTCCCAATAATTCTCATGCACTCTTCATGGGTGCTATCAAATGAATATAATGACACATGTGGATTCTAGTTTAGGCTGTTTCCCTCGTGGTTAACCATTAGATCCCACTTATGTGGTTCATATGGTACTAGTTTTCCAATTGTTTGTTCGATTTTTTTATAATATTTTCCATAAAAATACATGTAAATTTCCATGTATAAATTTTCAGTCAACTTATTGTCCCTTATTAAAAACATGTATATAATTATATTTTTATATGTATTTCAAAACCTCTTACACAAGAAAAATAAAAAATTCAAGGGTGAATCTAGAAACACATCATGGAATAGTTAACTATTTGATGTCTTTAATTTATCATCCCCAAGAATTATTCGATGAAAAAACAATTATATAGTTGAACATCACTATTAATTGAGGTAGAGAATCTTCTTGCATTAAACACCATTAGCACAATTCCATGTGAAATAATAATATTTCAACAGTCAATATAGTTAACTTATCTAAATTGTATTTAACTTCTCCACTATGGTAATTTAATTTTCAACCTCATAAATATTGGGTGATAATAATTATAATAAAATCAAAATACACTGCATATATTTAGTCTCCCTCATTACATTTTTTTCAAAAAATACTATATATTCCAAAAATAACATACATATTCAACAAATAATATCCTTCATCAAAGAAAAATGTCTTGGCACTACAAATTATGGTAAGGTAATGTTCTTGAGAGAATTATATCACCATTTGATTAACAGTTTTTTGGCCAAGTTACGTAGATTATCCCTAAAGGTTTCACTCACATTACACCCCATTTTTTATATAAAAACAACATTTGATTCACAAAAAACTAAACATAGAAAAGGGATTTAAAAAATGATATCTAATTGATTAAATAATCCATAGTCTTTTGGGGGTCTCATTAAAATAATTTTAATATTTACGAAGGGAATGAAAACACGCCTTCTAACATAGTGTCTAAAATCTATATTACTGAGCATCACAGTAGAATATATCTTAAATTTGATATTGGTTTCCAGTAAATTACATCTTTATGTTTAATTATTTCACTTTATCCTTAAAATAATGAAATAAAATATGAATATTGTGGGATCTTGAAAATAACACAGTTTAATTAGATTTATCTACAATACATTGATTATCATTGTGAATTCTAAGTGTTTTTTCAATATTGACCCTTAAATCATATAATTTTTATTTCTTCTAATTAATTTTTCTAAAAAACTATTATCATAATATAAATATACAACATGGTTCTTGGTCTGATTGAGTTATATTTTGTTCAATGGAAAATCACACAACTGTATACCAAGCCGAAAATTCAACATGAGGTGGGCCTTCAATCATCACTGTCACCTTACCAATCATCATCTATAAACCCAATCAGAAAAAAACTATTTCCAATATTGAAAAATTTATCATTATTCATATTTTAATTAATATATCGGGTAACCATTTTGGAATTCATAATATTTGACTCTATTGGATCACATTGACATCTTTCTTATAGAGTCATAAAATATAAAATGACATGTCTGGAAGCTGTAAGATGACATATACTTAAAAAAAATCTTATGAATTATCTTTGGTTAACACTTTAACTATTTTCATCATTAGACAGCCCCAGACTAACTTGTATGGGTGTATACATGGGACATGACCCAAAGGCCTATAGGCACAAGGCCTGATACATGACCGAAAGGCCAAATCAAACGAAACAAGAATTGTCCCACAATTGAATTTGCAATATTTAAGGCCTACCCCCTCCTTACATTCCTGATCAGTTATAATTTACTAGTTGTTTTATACACAATCCCAAGTTCTGATCATGATTTCCATATCCTCTTGTTCATCCAATTTAGTATGCTCTACATTGGTGGTTGTGACATGAACTAAATCCCTTAAAATGAAATGTTCTTATGTGGTATTCCTAGGAATATATATAGTTATTGTACAATGACATCTAATCCCCCAAAGGCATGAGGTGGCACAAATACTATATGGCCTAAAGGAAATCTATCCCGAATGCGCTATTCAGTGGCACATATTCCAAAATTAAGTGAATAGTAATACTAATATAATAAATTATACAGCTCTAGATATATTACTTATATTCTAAATCATAAAATCCATCCCCTGTCAAGTGTTGATATTATGTATTTTGGGTTCAAATAAAAATAATTTACCACTTGGTTATGGGATTGTATGATTTGTCTTCTTCATAATATTCCATATCTTTATACCCCCTTTGTAAATATTTAGATAATGGTACAATACCCACACATTTAAAAAAATTCCCATTATATTTCCTTCATACCTACCATTTATCCTTTATTATTGTTTCATATAAGATCATTGGTTTTCTTTTAATTCTCATCACTATTATCATCTTCATATTAATAACTTTTAGGGTCAATTATTTCTTCTTCCATGATCTTTATCTTTTTTGAATATTTTAAATCAATTTCATCTTTTAAATTTTGGTTGAATATTTGATATTTCCACATCTCATAATTTATGATATTATTCTGTTATTCATAAATATATACATCTTTGATTTCATCCAAATCTATAAATCTTTCCTCAAATCTATCAAAAATGTTTCGCAGTAATTTTATGGTTATATTTCGATAATTATGTTCTTCATGATAGCCACTAATATGAAAAACATTTAGTCATCATAGCAATTATATCTTCAATTTTGTACCCCTATATTTTTAATTTGTCATCTTGATTTTGACATTTACCTTCTAAATATACTCAAGTTTGTCCCAAATTTGATTAAATTTTTATAACCCCGTCACGTAATTATACAATATATTAGATAAGGATTATAATTTATATTTTATTTCATTCCCATCAACCTCAATAATTTTATTGTATTGAAAATTAATTTTGCAATCTCTTGTTATTACAAGATTTTCCCTTTTACAACATCACTTACATCAAGAACTTGTGATGGTAGATATTGAATCATTGAATTCTTCCTTTCATAAAAATTCATTTATTCAAAAATGTACTATTATTCAATCAAAATATTTATTAATCCCCATAATAATCATTTAAACTATTTAAATTTAAGTTAACATGTCTTTTTATGATACCACTTGTGAGGCCCAGTTCAGTGAGGGTACTATTGGGGGGTTAATCATTAGTCCCTCTCTCTTTTCATTTTACCTCTTCATTTTGAATGATTCCCTTATTACCGATTGAAGTAATGGTCTATTCCCTAATCAAAAAATCTGTCACATTTACCTAAAAATAATTACAATAAAAACACAAGATATTTTTATAAAGTTTGGTGTTGATGTGATAACCCAAACCTAGTTGTTATTTGCATACTGTTATTTCGTAGACATTATATGGAATAGAATGTTTTTTATAAAAATGTCATCAAAATATTCACAAAATTTTTCAGATAGGATCATTCAAATCTACTAATATATTTATGGAATTATTTATACTAAAACTATAAGTTCTTCTATGAATCTCTATGATCATAATGGTGAAAAATAGTTTATAAGCTTTAGAGGATTTCCCAAAAAATTAAAACTTTCTTCTTAGTATTATATTTGACTTACATGAATGATATTAGTTATTTATCAAGAATGCTTCGTTCAATCTCACTATTTTAGAATAATATTAAAAATATTCAGATCATTTTCATAGTTTTGAATAGTGTAAAGACCCGTAAAAATCAAGGGAAATGTTTTTCGTAATTTTCGTTGAATTTTACAAGAACACAATTTCTGACAGCACCTAATTCTGAGGCCCAGTGTGCCCGGAATCAATTTCCGAAATTTAGCTCGGATACATTTAGTAAACGAATGAACAGGTTTTCCTAACATTAGAACTTATGCTCGGAATCGAAATCTGAGGGCTTCGATGGAACCGCAGCTCTGATAATTAATTAAGGACACCTTTTCTTGAGTTGTGTTTGCTCGGGTGAGGTTATTAATTAATTGGGTTAACTAAATAATAAAAATAAAATTTGTGCAACCAATTTTATTTTTATTTAAGGTAGCTGGAACCTATTCTTGGAGGTTGGGGTGGGACCCACTAGTTTATAACTACCCTAGGTATGATATTAGTGAAGTGGGGCCCACACGAGCCCCACCCCTTTATTTCCTTTTCACCTCCCACGATCATTTAATATGGTAACTCACATGCACCCCTCTTAAATGCCATGTCAACTCTCACATTTAATTGGATTATTAAATGCCTCATTAATTGGTCAACACAAGTTTAATAAACCATGTATTAATTTTTAATTTCAAATAAGGGTTGGAATGAGAAATAAAATAAGGAAACGCCTTATTTTATTGTGGTTGTTTCGTTGTGTGAGAAAGATTGGGGAGGAATTGCTCAAGCCTTGGAATCCTCATCTTCCTCCTTCAAGAACGTGAAGAACGCACCGACGCCGACGAAGAATGCCGACCACTGATGAAGGACGAAAAAGAACTCCGAATCCTTGGAGATCGAAGACGCGACGCAGTGTACAGCGACGCCGACGATCCTCTTCTCTACGACACTGACGATGCTTAGAGAACCTTCTTATGCGGCATCCTTTTTCCGCATCAAACCTTCGTTCATCAATGCTTTGAGGTAGGGGTTAATTTTTTTACCCGTGAATTATTTCTTTGTCATTCATACGGTTCTATTTGGGACGCCTGTTATTGTAATAACGGGAGGAGGTCGGACCGCACAAACATGGCCAACCTTCCTTTCCCATTGATGGTTGTACTTCATTGTGGTATGAGAAAAGGTGGCGCGGTGTAACAGAATAGCACAGAAACAATAAAGATCGGTCGAAGAAGCGCGGCGTTGTCGCGCAGTGCCGTTGAGGCGATTCGAAGACTCTTCAGATTGTCTATTTGACGTGCGGATCGACGGGCGATGATGGAATGGTCCCCAGAGGCGATTTGATAGTTTCGTAGTAATGTACGGGTCCTGAGATGACCCCAGGAACAGACAGGAGAAAGAACGGACCACCGGAGTGGCTCTGGTGGCCCACAGACTTCACTGGCGGCACGGGTCGCCGGCGCGGTGGACCTGGCGGCTGGAAGGGCCGGCCGGCACCGGACGGCCGCCCTGAGGTTGGCGGCGTCCTAGCACGCCACCAAGAGGGACCGTCGCGACTAATGACACAACGGTAGGCAATTGGTCCTGCTGCCGTGCAGGACTCGAGGGAGATGCATCGACTAGCACCGCGATGCTGACAAAGGAAGGGCGGGACCGCGTCCCCCCATGCTCGGCCGCTGGCCGAGCCAGCGTGCCACCCGGCCGGGCCGGCCCGGGTGGCGTGGACCGGACCGGGCCACTCCCAGCCGGGCCGGGCCATGCCTTGCCAAGTCGGCCCCTGACCTGGGTCGGGTCGACCAGTTCGGGCAGACCTATGGGTGTTGGGTCGGGTCGGACCTGGCCCAGACCCCCCCCCCTTTTCAGACCACATTCGGTCTTCTTTCCATATCATGGGCTACAGACCTATGATCGACGCACCGTCAATTGCGATGTGATACTTGGATCGAGAAGGTCGTTTCGATATATTACAGTCAATGATTTGGAGAACATTGGGTACGGCCGGGTTGGTTTGAACACAAAACCAACCGGGCCCTCATAGCAGAAACACTTATAACATGAACTTCAGACGACTGATTGACGTTTCGTTGACATTGTTGGATTCCTCATAGTGAGATGGACCTTTTGGGTTACTCCACTCAATGTTTGGATGTAGTGGGAGTGAGGTCAAGGCGGTTTTTAGTTAAAAACCAACTGGTCCCCTGGAAACGAAAAAGCCAATAACTCTGAGGCCGGGCGTCCGATTGACGCGCAGTCTATCACGTTGAGTTCTTCTTTTCGAGACGGAACTTTGAGATACATCAATTGCGGACTACGTGTCAGTTGATGTATCAACCCCTTGGCTCGTGGAGATGACCCTCCCGGAATCGAGCATGTTGTGTGCTGGAACCCTAGAGGTGGCTATGACTGCGACTGCGACTGTGACGACCGTACTAAAATCCTATGTGGGTTCGACAGTGATGTAGACTGCACTGAAATCATATGTGGGTTCGGCAGCGATGAAGACCTTACTAAAATCCTATGTGGGTTTGACGACGATGAAGACTGCACTAAAATCCTTTGTGGGTTCGGCAGCGATGAAGACCACACTGAAATCCTATGTGGGTTCGACGGCGATGAAGACTGCACTGAAATCCTATGTGGGTTCGGCAGCGATGAAGACCGTACTGAAATCCGATGTGGGATCGAGAGTAATGAAGACTGCACTGAAATCCTATGTGGGTTCGGCAGCGATGAAGACCGTACTGAAATACTATGTGGGTTCGACGGCAATGAAGACATCACTGAAATCTTATGTGTGTTCGGCAATGATGAAGACCGTACTAAAATCCTCCATGGGTTTGACGGAAATAAATACTGCACTGAAATCCTATGTCGGTTCAGTAGCTTTGCTGGTTTAGTATCCTAAATGGGTCCCAACATAGATAAATCAGTGGCTATATCTGATCATCTCTATCACAGAAGAATTATACTTGTGTGAGCTGAGTCTTGACTTTCAATCAATATATTCGATATTATTGACTTGCTTTTCTATATAGATTTGGTTGTGTTATCCGGTGTGGATTGGTTGTACTATCCTATGCATACATGATCGAACTTGGGCTCGAATGGGAAATTATGACTTAGGTATATGTATAGGCATAAACCTAAGTAGTGTTGGTTGTTACATCGTGATTGAATCTTTCCTTTGTGGATTATCCTTTGTGGATTCTCGAAGACCTTTAGGGGTCTCGGGGTCCCTACTGAGTAGCATATACTCACCCCTGCAGAGACAATGCCCACACTATTTTGTGTTGGTTGTAGACGATGGACAACGTTGTTCGTGGTTATGGCTTGTGGAGCAAGTCGGTGCCTGGAGGTGGACCACTGGGCGGGATATACATGGAGCGGACGGCTGGACCGAGGAGCTAAGGAGGCTATTAGTACCCACCTTTCAGGTGGGACTTCTAGTGGACGGCTTGAAGTTGATACTTTAATTTCCGTTGATGTACTTCTTTCCAGTTGTACCTTACTTTATGTTTGGGTTTTATTCTGGCCCATTTACTTTCCGCACTTACATTTGTACCCAGTTTTACTTTGTGTTTACTTATGGTTTCTTACTCTGTGGTGTTTTTTTACTTTTTAAAGGCAATGCCTTCCCCTTTTTGTTAGGATTAATGCCATGGTGCTAGTCGCCTGCCCCTGGCCTATGGGAGGCGGGCTTGGGGTAGTCACAGCACGGGTCCCGAGGACGGGTCATGAAAAATTGGTATCAAAGGAGTTTGGTTCTACCGCAGAACCCAAGACTACGATCTTTCTTCTATGAGAAGAAATAGTGTTAAGGGTATTGAGTATGGTTATCAGTCCAGGGAGTCCAGTGTAGGTGCGGCAGCCGACGTATCTGTACACCAGGACCCTGACTTCTGATTTCCGAATCAATGCATGAAATAATTGATTGAATGTGTGTTTCAAAAGTTTTCTTTGTGATTACTTTGTGTCACCTCACAGTTTATAATATTTGACATTGGCGCACAATTTTATTTTCAGGATGGCCCCACAACAGTAGCCTGCTAGGGTTCCGAGCGTTGCGTGAAACGACAACCCACCAAGCAACGAGGCCTCGGTGCAGGGCCCTTTGATAGTGGAGGCACCAACGGTACCTCTACCCGTCGAGCCACAGAAGCTACCAGCCCCTGCTGTAGATAGAGCATGTAACCTTAGTGTGATGCATGAGTTTTAGCATCAGAGACCGCCCAGGATCTGTGGGGAGACGGACCCTCAGGCAGTTGTGGATTGGATGGAGGCGGTTGTGCGAGTTTTCAGGTTAGTGGGGACACTAGCTGACCTCATGGTGATCCACACAGTGAGCCTCCTGCACGAGGAAGTAGGTGGATGGTGGAGATTGATGCTCCAGGTGCACGACAAGGAATCACACCTCTGGACGGACTTTGAGAGCCTCTTCCGCTCGGATTTCTTCCCAGCCACCTTCCGTGCGGTGCGCATCAAAGAGCTTCTACAGTTGCGGCAGGGAAGCATGACGGTTGCCCAGTACTCGATGAGATTTACCGACCTCTCGCGCTATTTGACGGACATGGAACGGGTCTCATTCGTCCAGTCCCGAACCATCGAGCAGGGACTGAGGCATGAGATTAGGGCTTCGATGATCTCCCTCAGCATTCCGACACAAATTGGAGTACTGGAGCGAGCTCTTCTCAAAGAGATATTTCTTGCCGAGCCTACGCCAGCAGCGAGTCCTACCGCAAGGTGGCATGTAGCAGAGTCGTATGCTTCTGGAAGTCGACGGATATCACAGGGGTCCAGGTGGACCAGACCATCAGGCAGATGACCTCAGGACACTGGTTTAGAGTTGCGGGGCACAAGGCGTAGAGAAAGCCTTCCGATGAGCAGGCAGTGCTATGTGTGCAGCGGGCAGGGAAACATGGCTCGTGACTTCCCAACTTGCTATACAGAGGAGCATCAGACAGTTGAGGGGCCACCCAGGCAAGGGCAGAGGGTTGACCATGGTGGTCCGCTGAGAGCAGGCGGGCGAGGCAGGGGAGCTGGCCGAGCAGCAGGTGGTGGGAGATGCTTTGAGGCTTTACCACTGCCACCACTAGGAGGTCCACCCCGACCACAGGGAGCTGGAGGGAAGAGACAGGTTTAGCTTCAGGCAGCGGAGGCCTACTACCACGGAGCGCCAGAGATGATTCGAGGTATGATCAATGTCTACTCTACCCATGATGCAGTTCTTATAGACACAAGAGAGAGTCAATATTTTATTTTCTCTACCATTGTTCGGATCTTGGAGATTCCAATAGAGCTGTTAGCTCGATCCTTACTGTTAGAGACTCCTACGAGAGCCGAATCGACGATTATGCATTGGTTCCGGCAGTGTGAGATTACTCTAGGAGGCAAGATATTCGGCTGGGATCTTCATGTAGCGACGTCGAGGCCTTATGATGTCATATTGGGCATGGATTGGTTATCTATAGTCCATGCACATATTGACTGTATTAGGCGCATGGTGTGGTGTGTACGCACTGATTGGAGCAGGTTTACATTCACCAGAGAGAAGGGAGATTTTGCAACGTAGGATGGACTCACGCAGAGGAGAGGATAGCCCATCACCCATCAGTTGGCTAGCCTCATCCTATGAGCAGTTACCGCGCAGAGTCTGAGTTTTCTTGTAGTGGTGGATCAGTATGCGGATGGTTTCCCCGATGACGTCCCAGGACTACCTCCTCAAAGAGAGGTAGACTTCTATATATACCCATACCCCGGTACAGACCTGATATCCACTCCAGGATATCAGATGGCCCCCACTGATGTTCGCGAGCTACGAGTACAGTTGGAGGTCTTGTAGGGCAAGGGATTTATCTAACCCAGTGTTTCACCCTGGGTCTCCCCGATATTGTTCGCCAAGAAGGCGGGCAGGAGATTGTGACTTTGTGTTGACTATCGGCACCTGAACTAGGTGACCGTGAGGAACAAGTATCTACTATCGAGGATTGATGACCTCTTCGATCAGCTCAAGGGGAATAGTGGTTCTCGAAGATAGACCTTAAATCAGGCTATCATTAGCTCAGAGTTCAGGATGAGGACGTGCAGAAGACGGCCTTCAGATGTCGGTATGGCCAGTATGAGTTCTTGGTTATGCACTTGTCATAACCAATGCTCCAGTAGTGTTCATGGGTCTCCTGAACCAGATCTTTCATCCATACCTCGATCGATTTGACATCGTCTTCATCGAAGACATTTTGATATACTCGACCACTGAGGAGGAACACGCCTACCACTTACGGGTTGTGCTAGACACATTACGAGAGCACCAGCTTTCTGTAAATCTCTCGAAGTGTCAGTTCTGGTTATGTGAGGTCCACTTCTTGGGACACGTCATCTCTGAGGTGGTAGTTGCATTGGATCCTGTGAAGATCGAGGCAGTGCTAGCTTGGGAGACATCGAGGAGCATGACAGAGGTGCGGAGTTTCTTGGGTCTAGCTAGGTACTACCGGAGGTTTGTTCAGGACTTCTCTAGAAATACGGCACCACTCTCAGCATTGATGAAGAAGGGGAAACCCTTCATGTGGTCAGACAGATGTCCGCAGAGCTTCCAGGAGCTGAGACAGAAATTGACCAGTGCACCTCTCATGAGGCTACTAGAAGAGAGAGTAGGGTACGTATTCTACTACGATGCATTAGGGACCGGACACAGATGTGTTCTGATGCAATATCGGGCTATGATTGCCTATGGATCATGTCATTTGAGGCATCATGAGCATTACTAAGCTACCCATGACCTGGAGTTAGCACTATTGGTCTTTGCTCTGATGCTGTGGCGACACTATCTGATGGGCGAGTGCTTTACAGTCTACTCTGACCACCAGAGTCTCAGATACATCTTCTCGCAGAAGGACGTGAATCTGAGATAGCGGCGATGGATCGAGTTCCTCTAGGACTATGAATATGAGATAGTCTATACTCCTAGAAAGGGGAGTGTAGTAGACGATACTCTCAGCAGGAGGACGGGCATTCAACTACATTGGGAGGCGACGGAGCAGCTAGCCGCTTTGCTGATATCCATCGTGGATAGAGATGGATCAGCCTATTTTAAGTCACTCACAGTCACTCCTCCACTATTGCAGCGGGTCAGAGAGGCATATCGTGGGGAAGCTGACTGTGAGACGTAGCGTGCACAGATATCCTCAGGACAGGCACCTGATTGATTCTCCGTAGGAGGAGAGCATGATGTCCATTTCAGAGGACATACCATGGTACCATTAGCTTTTCAGGAGGAGGTACTGATATAATTTCACACTTACCCTTTAGAAGTACATCCAGGAGTGGTGATGGTGTTCCAGGATCTCAGACGACAACACTGGTGGTCGAGTATGAAGAAGGTTGTAGCTGAGTTCGTTTCTCGATGCCTCAACTGTCATCGGGTGAAGGTGGAGCACCAGGTACCAGTAGGATTGGTACAACCCTTGGAGGTCCCGGAGTGGAAGTGGGATGGGATATCTATGGATTTCATTACTGGACTCCCTCATACATCCATCTATCACAACTACATTTGGGTGATTGTCGACGGAATCACCAAGTGGTCTCACTTCTTACCCATCAGAGAGAAGGACTTAGTGGAGAGCTTTGGATGCCTTTATGTTTAGGAGATTGTACGGCTTCATGGTGTTCCATCATATATCATCTCCGATCGAGATTCTCGCTTTACTTCCCAGCTTTGGAAGGGGTTGGAGGAGGCATTCGGGATGCAGCTACATCTGAGCACCGCCTTTCACCCTTAGACAAATGTTCAGATGGAGAAGACCATTAAGACTCTCGAGGACATGATCTGTGAATGTGTCCTCGACTTTGGTCACAGTTGGGAGGACCATCTACCCTTGGTGGAGTTTGAGTACAACAACAGCTACCACTCCACCATCGGGATGGCACCATAAGAGGCATTGTACGTCTGGCCTTACAGATCACCTCTGTACTGGACAGACGCTGGGGAGTCAGCACTTGTGGGACCATAGATGGTCCAGGCCACAACAGAGAAGGTCCAGGTCATCCAAGAGCAGATGAGGACAGCTGAGAGCTGACAGAAGTCTTATGCTGACATGAGGAGAAGGCCACTGGAGTTCGAGGATGGCGACCACGTCTTCTTGTGGGTCTCACCTCGACGTGGATTATATAGATTTGACCGAGGTGGCATGTTATCTCTACGCTTCATCAGACAAATCTAGGTCCTTAGCAGGGTAAGTGAGGTGGCTTACTGCCTTGCTATACCACCTCAGTTTCACCGGGTGCACAAAATCTTCCACGTATCTCAGCTGAGGAGATACGTGCACGACCTGGCGCATATCATCGACCATGGGGAGCGAGTCCTTGGCGATGGGGAGACCTTTCTGGAGTTCCGGGTGGAGATAGAGGATCGATAGGAGCGGGTCCTACATGGGCGGTCGATTCCTTTAGTGTGCATCAGATGGCAGCGCGAGAACCTCCAGGAGAGCACTTGGGAGCGGGAGGCTCAGATGCATGCTCAGTACCCACATTTGTTTCCTCTAGTTTATAATGTATCTTTACGGGGATGTAAAGCCCTGAGGTGGGAGTAATTTAAGAACTCATAAAATCAATGGGGAATTTTTTTCTTAATTTTCTTTATAATTTTACTAGAATGAAGTTTCTGACGGCACCTGATTTCGAGGCCCGGTGTGCCCGGAATCAATTTCCGAAGATTAGCTCGGGTACGTTCAGTAAACAAACGAGAAGGTTTTCCTAAATTTTGATCTGTTGCTCAGAATCGAAATCTGAGGGCACCGATGGAACCGTAGCGCCGGTAATTTCTTAAGGGCATATTTTTTGGAGTTACGTTTTCTTGGGTGAGGTTATTAATTAATTGGGTTAACTAAAGAATAAAAATAAAATTTGTGAAACCAATTTTATTTTTATTTAAGGTAGCTTAAACATATGCTTGGATGTTGGGGTGAGACCCACTAGTTCCTAACTACCCTAAGTAGGATATTAGTAAAGTTGTGCCCACACGAGCCCCACCCCTTTATTTCCTTTTCACCTCCCACGAGCATTTAATATGGTAACTCACCCGCACCCCCTCTTAAATTCCATGTCAACTCTCATGTTTAATTGGATTATTAAACGCCTGATTAATTTGTCAAAACACGTTAATTAAACCGTGTATTAATTTTGAATTTCAATTAAGGGTTGGCATGAGAAATAAAATAAGGAAACGCCTTATTTTATTGTGGTTGTTTCGTTGTGCGAGAAGGATTGGGGAGGAATTTCTCAAGCCTTGGAATCCTCATCTTACTCCTTGATGAACGCGGAGAACGCACAGTCGCCGACGAGGAACGCTGGCCTCCGACGAAGGACAAGGAAGAACGCCGAATCCTTGGAGGTCGACGACGGGATGTCGTGTACCGCGACACCGATGATCCTCTTCTCCATGACGCCAACGACACTTATGGAAACTTCTTCCGCGGTGTACTTTTTCCACGTCAAACCTTCGTTCTTCAAGGCTTTGAGGTAGGGGTTAATTGTTTTACCCGTGAATTATTTCATTGTCGTTCATAGAATTCTATTTGGGCCGCCTGTTATCATAATAACGGGAAGAGGTCGGACCGCACGAACACTGCCGACCCTCCTCCCCCTTTGATTGTTGTACATGATTGCGGTACGAGCAATGGAGGTGTGGTGCAACTGCACCGTGCAGAAACAATGAAGAACGAGCGAAGAAGGGCGACACCATTGAGGCAATTCGAAGACTCCACAGATTGTTTATTTGACATGCAGATCAACGGGTGATGACCGAACAAGCTGCCGAGGCGATTTGATAGTTCTATAGTAATGTACGGGTCCCGAGACGACCCCAAGCGCAGACGGGAGCAAGTATGGACCACCAGGGAGGCTCAGGTGGCCCGCGAACTTCACCGGTGGCGCGGCGGCGTCCCGGTGTGCCGCCAGGAAGGACCGTCGCGGCTTCAGACGCGACGTTAGGCAACCAATCCCGCAGCCGCGCAGGACCCGGGGGAGACACGGCGACTAGCACCGCATTGTAGGCAATGGAAGGGGGGACCGCATCCCCCCATGCTCGGTCGTTGGCCGAGCCAGCGAGCCACCACGCTGGGACGGGCCACGCCCTGCCAGGCCGGGCCGACCCTGGGGGGTTGGGCCGGGTCGGACCGGGGCCAGACCCCCCCCCCCATTTTCAGAGCACTTCCGGTCTTATGACCATATCATGAGATACATACATCTGATTGACACACTGTCAGTTGCAATGCAATCCTGGGATCGAGACAGACGTTTCGATATATTACACTCAAGATTTCGGAGAAATTTGTGTATGGCCGGGTAGGTTCGAACACGAAACTAACCGGGCCCCCGGAGCGGAAACACATATAACTTGAGTTTCGGACGTCTGATTGATGTTTCGTCGACACTGATGGATTCCACATAGTGAGACGGACCTTTTGGCTTACTTCACTCAAGATTTGGACGCAGTTGGAGTGCAGTCAGGTTGGTTTTGACTTAAAAACCAATCGGGCCCCTAGAACAAAAAAATCCAATAACTCTTAGACCGGGCGTCCGATTGACGTGCCGTCTTTCACGTTGAGTTCCTATTGTCAAGACGGAACATTGAGATACATCAACTCAGGAATACCTGTCAGTTGATGTATCAAACCCTTGGCTCGTGGAGCGGACCCTCCCAAAATCGAGCATGCTGTGTGCGGGAACCCTAGAGCTGGCTGCGACTGCGACTGCGACTATGATGACCATACTAAAATTCTATGTGGGTTCAATGGTGATGAAGACTGCACTGAAATCCTATGTGGGTTCGGCAGTGATGAAGACCTTACTGAAATCTTATGTGGGTTCGACGGTGATGAAGACTGCACTGAAATCCTATGTGGGTTCGACAACGATGAAGACCGTACTAAAATCCTATGTGGGTTCGACGACGATGAAGACTGCATTGAATTCCTATGTGGGTTCACTAGCGATGAAGACAGTACTGAAATCCTATATGTGTTCGATGGTGAGGAAGACTTCACTGAAATCCTATGTGGGTTCGGTAGCGATGGAGACCGTACTGAAAGCCTATGTGGGTTCGACGATGATGAAGACTGCACTGAAATCCAATGTGGGTTCGGCAGTGATGAATACCGTTCTAAAATCCTCTGTGGGTTTGACGGCAATGAAGACTGCCCTGAAAACCTATGTGATTTCGGCAACTTGGATGGTTTAGTATTCTATGTGGGTCCCAACATAAATGAATCCGCTGCTATATCTGATCATCTCTATCACCGAAGAATTATACCTGTGTGAGCTGAGTGTTTACTTTCAATCAATATCTTCAATATGATTGACTTGCTTTCCTATGTGGATTGGGTTGTGTTATCCTGTGTGGATTGGTTGTACTATCTGATGCGGACGTGATCGAACATGGGCTCGGATGTTGGAGCAGAATGGAATAGATGACTTAGGTATATGTATGGGCATATACCTAAGGAGTGTTGGTTGTTACTTCATTATTGTATCTTTCCTTTGTGGATTATCCTTTTTGGATTCTAGGAGACCTTCAGGGGACTTAGGGTCTCTTCTGAGTAGCGTATACTAAACCCTGCACGGGCTATGCCCGCACTAAATTGTGTTAGATGCAGATGATGGACAGTGTTGTTCATGGTTAAGGCTTGTGGAGAAAGTCGGTACTTGGAGGTGGACCACTGGGAGGTCGTACATGGAGTGGATGGTTGGACCGAGGAGCTGAGGAGGCTATCTGTACCCACCCTTCAGGTGGGACTTCTGGTGGACGACTTGACGTTGCTGCTTTACTTTCAGTTGTTGTACTTTTTCCAGTTGAACCTTACATTCAGTTTGGGTTTATATTCTAGCCCGTTTACTTTTTGCACTTACTTTTGTACCTAGTTTTACTTAGTGTGTACTTTTTCTTGCTTACTCTGTGGTGTTTTTTTACTTTATAAATGCAATGCCTTCACCTTTTTTCGGGATTTACTCCTTGGTTCTAGTCGCCAGCCCCTGGCCTATGGGAGGCGGACATGGGGTAGTCACGGCACGGGTCCCGAGGACGGGTCGTGACCAATATATTCCTTCTTATTGGAACACATAAACCGACGTTGATCTCCTCATTGATTCTATGTAATTTTCACAACATGCATCATATGTGTTCACTGTAGTACTGTATTCAATTAGATTCTTCTGCAAAATCCCACTCCAAAGTAGAAGAACTTTAATAAATTTCTCACATGTATTCATTAAAACCCAAAGTCTTTATGGAACATAAACATCCTTTATGAAATAGTGAATATAAACATGATCAAGATTCAGTATGTCCCTATATCAATAGTGAATCCACTATTATTGAAAACTATTGATGCTCCTTTGTTTAATAAAAAGAAAACTGCTCTAAAAACATATCAGAGGTAACCACTCTCGTCATTAGTTAATTTATATTTCTTTTTGACAGAAACCACATAATATCTAATAAAAAATTCCTTTCAATACATTGATTAAATCTTCCATACCTATATTGAATTTATTATATCCAATAGGCTTGTGAAACTAAGTATCTAAAGATATATCATATTTGAAACCATTGAAAATAGATTTTAAACTTATCATGTCACGCTCATGATTACAAAATTGTTTGAAAACTCACATAAAATGATTGTACATTCAATATTATCACATGATTCTATTGAATACCCAATGATCTTGGGATGAACCATAATGTTGTATCCCTCATAAAATGTTTACCATTATTTGGATTTTTTGAAGGCAATGTGATTCTAAATAAATATTAATTTTAATTAATTGGAATTATTTAAAGGTAGGACTCTCTATAAATCATCCTTGGTGGATATATTTATCTATTTAAAGTGTTATATTCTCCAAATAGATGGTTTAAAATTCATCAAAACATTAATTAATATTGGTCCATAGTATTTCTATTTCGAATTCTCAAGAGAATAATTTTGGAAATATCATTGAATGTTTAAGAATTATTTTTTAGGATGAACAGATATTCCATCATTGTGATATGTTTGATTGATGTTGAAGAGGATGTACAAAATCAAATAATTTTATTAAATTAATCAAAATAAAAATTTGTGGTTATTTGAGTATGTTTTTAATATAGGAACAATAGTATTTTATCCATAATCCCACATTATACTTTATCATTATATTTTGTAATATTACAGTACTTAGAATATCATCAAAAATTACATCCAACACTGAGTTCATCTACCAGATACATGATACACAGACCTCCTATAACTGGGCAATGCCAAACCTATGTGGTCCCGCAAGAAACCATGTGTACCATAGTGGGTGAAGTCTATTGGTAAAATTCTCCCAATAACTTTCGTGTGCCATTAATGGGGTCTATTCAATCCCAATATTCCACCTTACATGCCGATGAATGACCCCCTCTCACAAGGTTGATCCATGAGTACAACATAATTAGTTTAAGGGGTCCATGGATCCCAATGTATCCCTTTATTTTTTTGATAATCCTTCCTATACAAATACATTGTAACTCCCAATAAAAAAATTTCAATCCACCTCAAGTAAAAAATTTAAAAAAATCATCATGTAAAAATTAATATAAAATTATTGTTTTCATGTCCTTCAAAAACTCTCCAAAATGAATATATATATTTTCATGGCCTTCATAGAAACACCTAATCCAATAATAAAATATTACATGATATTTATTCATCTAACTCAAATATCATACAATTAGAAAAACCATTAGATGGATCCAATTCATTCTGCATTGAACTAGATTATTTTCTAAAAACAAACACCATTTGTAAATATTCTTGAGAAATGAGAATTTTTCAGAAATCAGTAGAGTTAATATTGCAACAATTTCATGAACAACATCACTATATTTCCTCATGATGTAGCCACACAGATAATGGTTGATAATAATTACAATATAATAAAAAAACAGTGTCTCTTAAACTATCATAATGTAAATGATTATGAAGGATGCTATTTGTTGTATTTAGTAACTCATGGATAACGGATATTTGAAGGTAGGATTGAAGGATGAATTTAGAATCTAGTGACATATTTTGAGACTTCTCTATCATGAGTAAATATATTTCTATAAACCTCAGAGTATATCTATAATAGTGTTTATAATTATATAGATAATTAATATAAATTATTAGAACCATTCTGAGGTGACTATAATCTCTTGAGAAGCTATATAAATTGAAATATATAAATGGTTGTGAGGTGAGTTTAGGTGATTCAACTGGTAATTTAGTTGGGTGACTCCAATTATTTATTAATTCATTCAAAAAACATTTTACATTTCAATATTTAGTTCATAATATTAAATTATGACATTGAATGAGTCAATGATAGATTGGATGAGTGAGCCACAAGTTATGATAAGTGATTACCTTTTCAATTGAATGATTTCCCCCATAGAGATGAGTAAATTCATAAATGTAAATTATGAATTATGTTTGATAAATTCTCTTTATTGTATGGATGAAATAATCTTTAAGTATCATTCTTATGTTTGTAAAATTGATATTCTAATATATAATCAATAATTTAATTATATTTATGAGTTATTCATCGTTTTTTAAACATGATACTCATCATTATAATCATCAATAGAGTATAAAAAGCATGAAAACACTTAAAAAAATAAATATTTTGAGTTGTATAAGAATAAATCAATGATATATAATATGATTGTTAATTGGTGTAAACATCAGTACAAATGTAAATTTATTGATTTATCTTGAATGAAATTAGAGTATTAAAAATGATTTATTTTATGAAAATACTTAAATTAGATATTTAATATTTTCACATGTGATATAAACATTATAATACTTTGAAGACATGATACAAGTATGGTTTTTGAAAGACAAAAATATTATGAATCGAGCAAAATAACTACATTTTATATATGGGTATTTTCATATGGAATATTTTAAGAGTATCAGTCGTTGATAAAAACTAATATCGAATACGATGATAAAAGATTTATTCTATAATGTTCTAAATATCACTCAGAAAAATTGTGATTCTATATGGAACTATGTTACGGAAGTTGAGGTTTAGTTTCTAATTAGTGTGTCAGGACTCATATCGAAAATTTACTTGTTTTGTGTTGAATATTTTCTAGGTTAATGAGAAGATATATGAATAAAATTTGTTTTCTATGTTATTTTCATACAATAATAACTGATGTTATATTATAGAAAATTTTGGTATTTATTTTTAGAAGAATTGTTAGATGATATTTCCCTAGAAAATCATAGATATCTTATTTTTTCTAGATATGGATAAATAAATTGAGAGTAAATAAAAAATAATAGGAACTCCTTTTATAAAACAAGAGATTGTAACTGAGGAGGGAAAAAAGAATATCATGATCATGAGGGTAGACAATATATATGATGTTGAAAAAAACGAGAAGAGTAGACCATGGAACCAAAAATGGAATTATATCATATATAATATATATATATATTGTAAACAATGTGTCAAATGAAAAATAAAGAGGCGAAAAACTGATATTGAGAGTATAACTTGGAAACTACGAAAAGGGATGAATTAGTGAGAACTATCAAAGTGGAAGTAGAATAATCTGATAAAAATTTGACAAATAGATCATCCTAGTATCAAAAAAATGGGATAATAATATAAAGATACAAATTTGGTTTGTAAAAACATATCTATAGTTTTATTGATGAATAATTGTGGATGTTATGTGACAAAAAACAATTCAAACTGAGATCTTTTTTGTAGTGATAAATAAATAAATCTCTCAATGTATTTATTGAATAATTAAGATATGATTGGGAACATAATAGATAAAAATTTAAGTTTTAATTTTCATGTAATAAGAAGTTCAGTAAAATATATTATTTTAGATTATTTAGAAGAAAGAAAATATGTAAATTTGGGGAGATTTTTTATAATGCTGATATTTTTTGATCTATTTTTTGGTACATTCTAAAATTGAGGGGTTATTGGATAAATAATGATCATAGGATCATAGTTTTGAGTTATTTAATATGTATTTGTAGCTCTAGAGATGGTATAAGTAGGTAATAAATAAAATAAAAATAATGTTAAAGAAGTTTCGGTTTATTATCTACTTGTATTCAATGTTTCTTTTCAGAAAAAGATAATACATCCTATAGATATAGTCAAATCCCTATTCTATATAGATATCAAATTCAAAGGGGATTATATGCAATCAATTGTAAATATATTGTGTGATGTTCTCGAACAATAGATACTCTATGTATAAATGTAATGAAAGTTGGTACTTTATTAAATCAGGTAGAAGTTGAATATTTTTTAAAACTAAAGAGATATATTGTGTTTGTGTGAAGAACTGAGTGGTCATGAAGACACACATTATTTGTGTCTTTTTATAAAGTGAGGAATACATTATTGGGGGGAATAACCAATAATGGTAATGTTTATTCTTACCATATCTAATATAAATCATTTTAAAATACCTATATCATGATTACATTATTTACATTTATTTAATTTGGTTGATGGATGTTGGGTAAGAGTTAAAAATATTCATTAATACCCAAACATGTAAAAATGATTCATGTACCATGTGGGAAATCATAATAATAAAAAAAATATTTCATTAAAAATATGAAACACCCAATTAAACCACAAATCATATTTCTATATAGATACATAGGGTAAATTAATCAAGGATATTTTAAGGTTCATAATATATTTCTTTTTTATATATTTGGGAATATCTATATTGAAATTCAGTATGGGAATGGGATAATTGTATATGGAATATGTAAGTGATTTCTTAGTTTATAACATCTAAACTTATTAACTTTTGTACAAATATTTTTTAGGGTTGAATATCATCATTTTGATTCTCTACCAGGTTATTCTATAACATAGATTCATCAATGATTTATCACTATTGATAATGGGATTTAATCTCTTGATGACAAGGAGTTATCATATTATCATTTGGTGTAGATCATCATTGATAAACTTACGAAGGAGTTGGAATCTAAGAAACCACCAATAGATTATTCTAATAACCTTATAACGATTATAATGATGATCGTACTAGTTCTCCAATATAGTATGGGAATCATTTGAGGAGAGATAAACATAATGAGAACAGGAAGAATGGATTATAATTTTCATCTACTTTGGTTATTGTTTTATAATGTGTTGTTAATTAATGATCTAATAATTCCAAGAGTAATACATTAAATATAAATTTTTACTATCTCACATATTATTGAAAATTAGAATTTAGTTGGACTGAATTAATTTTTTCTATGATAAGGATTAATAAAATTATTTGGAAGAAGAATTTAGGTCACAATTATTGATAGGATCAAAATGATAGAAATGAAATTAATTATTAATTTTGGATTTTTTTTACAATTGCAAGAATATTGACCATGTGTGGATAAATATCCGAGGATCAAATGAAAATAAATAAAATATAATGGTTATACATAATCAATAAGAAATAATGGATTCTAATATTTATATACTTACTGTATATTTGGTGAAGACACTACTATAGAAAGTTATGTGGAAGATAGTGATGGTAGTCAAAATATTATTGAATATTATACGAACATTATTATGAATGATAAATGTTTTATTTTGATGTTATCTATTTAATGAATTTAAAAATAAATTTTAATTATACTTTCCTAGGTAATTAGGATAATGAATTTATTTCAACTACTTAAGAAGATAAAATATTTGCTATATTAGAAGGCAATGAATAGATTTATTTATTTAATGAAATAAATTAATACGAGGTAATAAAGAAAAAGAAAAATAGTATGTTAATAACATCATATTATATTGAAATTAATTTCTTGTAAAATCTTATAGTATAATTTCAATACATATGCCCTTTATTTTTATAAATTCATTGGAATTGGATTCTAAATATTTCTATATTTCAGCATATGATAAGCATAATAATAATTAAAAATTAACTATGATAAATGTGGTATTTAAAATATGTTATTTAATTTTACATAAAGTAGGAAAACTTTTGAAAAGTTATATAAAATATTTAAATATCTCTAAAAACATTCTGAATATGTATTACATAAAAAAATTTCATTCATATAACATTTTACCTAAAATAGAACCTTTTATACTTAGTATCAAAGAATAGTTCCACATAAAAATATTTATTCTATAAATAAATTTCAATTTTTTGGTTTCATAAATATATTATTTTTCATGATCATATAATTATTCATTATAAAACAATTGGATAGTGGCGAGTTACTATAGTTTAATTTAATAATTTCACTATAACCAATGAAATTTGGTTACCAAAAAATTAGTATTGTTGATTTTTGGAAAAGTGGTTGAGTGATATAATAAGTAACAAGATGTATATAGATAGGGGTTGTTGTCAACATATGACATTATATATGTATATGTTATGATACTTGAAAATGTTGAATTCAATATGAGTATCATCGAAAGACAATGTGTAGTGTTAGATCATCAAAATCATATTGGTTTATTTTTATGCTAAAAATTAAATTTATAATTTTTTTTATGTTTTAGGACATACAACCATTCTTATCATAATTAGTCACCTTTTTCATGTGGGTTACATTGAATATTTTAAGAATTATTAATTTATTCAAAACTTTTCATAATTAACATCAATTCGTACTATATATAGACATAAGAATGTTTATATATTACACCTAGAAGACCATAGAATTTATAAAACTAGTACTCCGCCCATACATTTGCACGACACTATAATAATATTCATATTATCAATAATGGAATACCAATTTTGAAACATAATAAATCATATTATAATTGGAAAATTTTAAAACTGAAATTAAGTGGTGCATATTATGGAAAAGAAGGAACAATATGGAGTCATTTATTAAGATAGGAATCTGAATGTAACAAATAAAATGTGATTAAAAAAATTCAAAATTTTTCTAGAAAAAAGCTCGAAAGTCACCGGAATGCCACATCAACAAACCACATTCTACAAATATGTAGAGGATATAAATATCTACAATCACAGGAAATGTGATAGTTGTTATGGAGTTGCATCATCCCAAAACCCATGACCATTGTTCCTGTATCAAACCTATAATATTTAAAAAAAATTGTTTCAATGATTGATAATTATGAAAAGTAGAGAAAAATAATAACCTGTGTGACCTAATATTTATATGAAATGGATTGAGAAGGAAGAAAGTTGATGCAACGAACTGTAATACATGATGTAATAGGGTACCAGAATATCTTTGTCGATGTTGTTGTAGATCCCAATAACTGCAATTTTTAGACCGCTCCTGATTTCCTATACATTAAGAGTTGAAACACAATGAAGTCATAGAAGAATATTTTCTATAACATATAATAAGTTACAGATCTAAAAGTGCAATACCACAAAAAACACAGAATTTCCTCTATAACCATAGATCAATTGCGATTATGTAAACCTGGAATACAACACATTTGTTAGAGGCCAAAACTGGAATAAATGTTACAGAAATCATGAAAACTGTCAGTATCCTCCAATGATTGATTAACACCCAACAATTTATCTACTAAATGGAGTCTTTCTTGTATAGAAATATATCTTTGACAATAAACCCATCATTAAATTCAAGAATTATTGCAGATTCACAATTAAGTCTTGGTTGAAAGAAAGTCTGGAATTCCAGATGACAGTTTGGTTTAAATTATAAAACATCAGTAATGTTTTTTTATTGGGTAATATAATAATTATACATTAATATTATTCTTACCCAAAATTATTGGTACTAATTAAACTAGGAATTGGTTGCACATTCTTTAGGGCTACTCCCCTGCCCTGCAATTGATTTCCATGGAAAACATAAGCAATAGATTGTATAATTAAAAGAAATTAAAAGATGCATGCATTAAATACAAATTTTTTAAAAAAATATCTCAATGTCAAGCAAGAATAAAAAAATCCCCAAACCTCTAGTTCTGTAGGGTTACTCAAATCACTTACAAATCTGAAATAGAAAAACAAAAAATGCAGAAACATGGGATGCTAATTAATATTTAACCTTCATGATTTTGATCTTGATTGAGAATGGAGAAAAGTGCTCTCTGTAATACCTTGTTCATAATGAACACATTTGCATCTCATATTTGATTCCAAAAAGTAGGAAGTGAAAAACTAAAAAAGGATTGGGTGAATTTGAAATATCATCTGAAGAAAAAGATGATGAATGGCATGAATGCCAATATAACACGAAGATGACTCCATTTCTGTTCACACAGTAAAATATTACCAATCATGTAGATCTAGTTCAATTTTACCTAGAAAATAATCGCCACCTTTCAAATTTAAAAAATGGTTGATGAAAATAACCAGGATATGTAGACATTTACAAAGATAAGAAATTTCATTAAAATGCTTAAAAACTGGACAAACTGGGCTTACCAAACATGTAGATCAAGTTCAATTCAAGTCTTTATAAAATAACCACCCTTTAAAGGTAAACTGAACTTGCTGAATTTAACATTCTCTTAAAATGAAATATAGAAATAAAAAATATGAATAGTTAAAGTAGAAGAAACATACACTCAGAGAGATGGGAACAGAACAATATAAGGATTACATAAAATATAATCAATGTCATGAAACGAACAAAATGTCTGACATATTCAGAAAGATGGCAGGATAAATGAAATTGTGTTCCAGTAATACAAAAATGTTTGACAATAGTTACAGGGAACCAGGTTGGCAAGATCTGCAGATAGTTCATTAACAGTATAGATGGTGATAGGAAAACACCCAATAAATGGCCTTGATAGACTCATGTATTAGCAGTTATTTGCTTCAGTCAATCCCCTTGTGCTCACTTATCCATATATGACACGTCGAGGGGAGTATCACTACTTCATGATCCCGGGTTGTCTTCGCATCTCTTCACATTATGTTGAAAATGAAGAATAAATTCAACATAATGTGAAGAGATGAGACAAGAGGTTTTTCTAAATTGTAAAATTGTAATTCCAGGAAAGCTTTTTTTACTTGAGTATATGAGGCATCCGAGACTGAGAAAGCTAATCATGTGATATCGTAAGAAGTAGAACACCCATATTCATGATGTTTCTATAATGGATGGCAGGAAAAAAGTATTAGAGCGAGGTGTTTCAGGTTTTGGATTACAGTAATTGAAAAAATGTAAATAAAATGCAGCGTAATATTTTCAATCCGAGTACCCAACTCTGAAGATGCACTGCTCTGATCATTCTGTGTTGACTGAAAGAGAAGAAATAAGTTGGATATAAAAAGTTATATAGTAAGTTTAGAGTGTTGAAATTTACTACCTCTTTTTGGTCTAAGGTCTGACTGAATCTACGAACGTAAATATCATTATCACAGATAAAAAGAACATTGTAGCTATTCTGTTCAAATTAATGATAACGGTTTTGAATATTAAACTTTGTTACATCAATTGAGAATAAGAAATTCTTTGACTTGAATATTTCCAACTGTTGAGGGAAACCAAACTCATCATCATCCTAATTTTAAAATGTTAAAAATTGTTAGTAGATATATAGCAGAAATTAGGTTCACAAACTATAAATAGATGCTCCTACCTATATGAGAGCAGTTCTTAAGTTTTCAGCTGTTTCATGTATGAACTGTATAACTTGTTTGTCGAACAGAACTACTGAAAATGAGGCTGTCTTATCTGAAACCATGAGTTGTACCCTAAATATGTTTATTGTATTTATAAGAATGCATAATTAGTTGAAGATAGTATATCCTATAAGTATCAACGATTTGAAATATCTGAATATTGACAAATGAAAGAGTTTCTGACCTTGCTGAGGTAGTATTAGGAGGTATTTTGCATTTATGTCACCATAGTTTTCCATGTAATTCATGAACTTTCTTCATGCAAGAGTCACAGGACTCATAAAACCAGTTGTGGGTGGATTGAATTTTTTTTACTCTTGTGAAATTAAGCATCTTGTAGGCCACAATAGATTGCGTATAGCAAAGAATTTTAAATAAAACAAAAAATAATTTCAAGGCACCAGTAACTAAAAAGTGACATATGAAAAGTAAGTACATAGTTATTACCTGTTTAAACTTTTTTACATCAGAAATGTATTTTTTGTTATTCCAATATAGTACTTCTGCAGAAGGGTCTGGATTAGTTGACGGTGGACTATGTAACTGGAATGGCACTATGAACCCAAACCTAGAGACATACGATATTGGGAAAAAAATTAAGAGAATAAAATAATTAATTATATCAATGAACATTGAATAACAGAGAAGTAAATATACTGACATATTAACAGTACATAGTTAACCTGTTTCTAAAATTGTCAACTTCTTCAATGTCCAGGTTGTACAAAATTTTTGTTGCTTGAATAGTAGTAGTTACAATAACAGATCCTGTAAATTATATGCAATCAATTTTAGTCAACTTAAAATTGATGATACATTAAAAAAAACTGATGTACAAACACTAAATTGGTATGTTTTGGAAAGATATCGTACTGCTTAATTTTTTAACCCGGACGAGTTGTAAGATTAAAATGTTTGGTGAGTCTTTCTGTTGTTCCAAATAAGCTGACATGTCAGTAGCATAATTTCCCCAGAAGCTGCATTGTAACTGCAGACCTCTTTAAGGTAAAAAACGATATTATTTGTTAATTTCATATCAATTTCCCATGTAACAGTAATAAAAATTTTAAATCACTTTTCATCCTCATGTAGAATCTGCATCCTAAGGATGGAATTGCCCATTGATTGAAGTGGCTGGGAGTTTCGCAGTAGCCCAATGATTTCTAAACCATAAAATAGAAAAATAATATCAATGTAGGTGAATTAGATTGACTTGTAAAACATTATATTGATGACTATGTAAATACATAATGCAGAAGTATATCAATGTACTGTAATGGAATTATACCAATTAAGTTATCTTCGGGTACAATTCTGTCAGAAATATCATTAAATGATGTGAAATTAAAACTGAACAGTGGAAGCTGTGCATCTGATGGACGAAGAAATGTTGTTGAAGTGAACAAAAATTGGCATTCATGTTGAGTTTCCAAGTAACAACCTTGATTTGGAGGAATTTGAAAGTTCTGAATGTAATAGCATAATCCTTCATGCAAAAGATCTTTGAACTTAGAGATAAGTTGATGGTTCGTAATTGAACATTGTACCTTAGTTCCCTGAGAAAAGTAAATATATTGGTGTTTGTAATTGAGATATAATATGTCATAGAAGACATAGATGTAAATGAATATATTTCACTATATTAAGTTAAAAAAAATAAAGTGTTGTTAGAAACACCGACCTGTATATCTCCAAGTACGAAATCGATAGCGATGATATTATTGGTGTTTTTTGATGAGTAATTGAACCACATGTTCAACACATGAACATGTATCTTTAGAGTTTCATTTGACTCTGCTGAAATCTCAATCAATGGGGTTATTGATCTGGACATAATTGTTTTATGCTGTACATTTATAATTCGTTTAAAAAATTACACAGTTATAACATAAAGAAGTAACAGATTTAAAGAGACTACAATATATGAATAATATAATAGATGAATAGTTAAATTAAATGGATACCTATGACAGGTTATCAAATATTTCTTTGTAGACAATATTGTGTGTGCAGTCAGCAGCTGTGTTATTCATATCATCTACTATTATTTTCAAACCATTCGGTGAGGTTACTCTAGAAACAGCCACATATAATTGACCATGCGAGAAAACAGGGCTACATAGAAATAACCCAACTGAAGATAAAGATTGTCCCTGACTCTTATTAATAGTCATAGCATAACATACCATCAAAGGATATTGACTTTTTTGTAATTTGAAAGGCCATCTAATATCAGACTGTGTCATAGTTAATCTTGGAATGAAAGCTCTGTACGCTGAATTACTGCAAGTTATATTTTTTGCTTCGATGACATGGTCTCCCAAATGTGTAATAATCATGCGAGTGCCATTAAATAGACCAACTGATTGATCCACATTTCTTAACAACATGACAGGAACACCAATCTTCAGACTAATTTTCTGCGCTGCCAAACCGGAGATATTAATACCATTTAAAAACTCAGAGGTGTATATATTTTCTGGCCTATCAGAGTCATAACATGCATTGAAAACACTGTTAGAGCTGTAGTAGTCTTTGCATTCAGAATTTGTCAGACAAAGCATGTAGTCATTGATCTCTTTAACAACATCACGTGTTGGTGCTAGAATTGATCTATCCTTTAGAAAGCATACATCATCGTAATGATCTATGAAAGCAGGATATGTGAAGTCTACCATTGCTTCCAATCCATTATCAGTTGATTTTAGAAGATAATCTTCTGGAATATGAATTACAGATTCACCATCATCAGGCTGTCCTATGTTACCGTCACCAATATCTAAAACCCACTTTGAGAAGGTTTTTAAGTCATCTGAATCATTATTGGCAGTCCCAGAAAGCAATCTCATATTTTTTGTTAGAGTTAAAACTCTACATTTGTGCCAAAGATATGAAGACTTAATACTGGCAAAAACAATATCATTTTTGTTACCACCCGGTATAACTGGTAATATTTGACGGAAATCTCCACCCAATACAATTGTGATACCTCCAAATGGAAAATATGCATCATTGACATTATGCGTTGTCATTATGTCTCTAAGAGTATGGTCTAGAGCCTCAAAACAATATTTGTTAACCATGGAAGCCTCATCCCAAATAATAAGTTTTGTAACATGTAATAGCTGTGCTAACTCACTACCTTGTTGAATATTCCAAACAGATTTCTCGTTAATAGAGATTGGAATACGAAATTTCGAATGTGTCGTCCTGCCACCAGGAAGAAGTAGTGATTCTATTCCACTTGAAGCTACTTCCAGAACAACGCTGCCCTCTGACCGTAGCAAAGAAGTCAGTACTCTCCAGATAAATGTTTTACCGGTCCCTCTGAATCCATGCAAGAAGAAGAAATCCCCACTCGCAGTTGATATTGAAGATAAAATGACATTGATCACATTATTTTGTTCAACGGTAAGCATAACCTGTAAATTTATGTAATCATTTCGAAGACCATCTTTGTTGTAGTTTAGTTCTTCCACAAGAAAACGATTATTAGTACTGTCAATTACAAATTCAGGAAGAGGCATTGGAGGAAAGCACTGAAGAGACCTACCGTTGCTTCGCAAAATGTTGTCTATTTCTTGTAGAGCAAACATTTGCCTCTGATCATCACTAAGTATGAAATCTAAAGAAAAGTTGAAACATATTTAAGCGATGTATTAATGAAATGGTATGTATTGAATTATAAAATGTAGAGTAAGTAAATATATTTACGGGATAGCATGCAATGAAATGGTAAAAATGTTGTGGAGGAATTATGTATAGTACCATTGATATATGTAAATAAATTGCTCAGCATTAGATAGATGGATGGTTCTTCAGTAGTATTAAATAGAGAACTAAATGTACAGTAAGTAAATAGTAGTACGGGAAAGCAGGAAATGAAAATAAAAAATTGTTGTGGAGGAATTATTTATAAGACCATCGAAATATGTCAATGTACTGATCACCATTAGAAAGCAGGGTGGTTCCTCAAAAGTATTAATTATAGAAATAACATATATTGTGACTGATAGTTTCATAAAAATCTTGAGAAATAATGTAGACATAAATATTAACTGCATTACATACACATAATAGCACAATTCAATCATTCTTTGTACTGTGCTGAAATATAAAAAACAATATAAGTACGAAAGAAGCAGAACCATTCACTTGTAACATATAAATGGACTGAAACATTGACAGTACATTACAGGGTATACTAAATCATTTGAACATAGAAGGTATAATCCATTCTACAGAAACAAATGACTGTGCATTCTCATTTTAGAAATCATAATTATAAATGTGGGACAGACATGCAGTATTTTCATAGAAATGTGCAGAAAAATGTACAGAACATAACAGGAAATAATGGAAAACTGTATGAAGTGTGAAGAAACATACAGGAAGAATCATGTCGTTTAGAGAAGTGCAAATATATGGAGTCATTTATTGGATAAGAAGGTATGACATCCACTGTATTGAAAGATTTATAGAATCATATAAAACAGTTAATTATTAATCAAAAAAATTTGTGCAGATGCATTATTCATATAAGTAAATAAGTATGAATGGTTATACACGGAACAATTGAATAGTATACAGTACTCAAAAGTAAATGATTTCTATTCATATGGGACATAACTAAAATAGAATCACGTAGTTAACATTTGACATGGTATTACAACAATTGATACATGGAATTTGTAAAGTGACAGTTGTCATATGCACTGATATTGTTAGTAATGTTCATTGATTTACAGAACAATAAATAGATTTTTAGAAAATAAAAAAAATATAACATTGAATTAAGGATGTAGTAAGAGTATGTAGTAGAAAAATTGCAATGTGTACCTTGCATTTGAAGCCTTTTCCTATGAGAATATAAGTTATCTTCAGAGAGAATAATGCAGGTCTAATTCCAAACAATATCCGGGAGAGATATGTTATTTGAGATTAGCATTCTTGAAAAACGTCTCCGTAGACAGTGGCCCATTCCCCATGATGAGACCTCTTTTATAGCCTCAATGAATTCTTGGTCATCAGCAAGTAGTCCCATTGCAGAACAGGCCTCCCTAAAAGTGCCATAAATATTGTTGTTGACAGTTTTCAAATCATCATATATTGTTGCACCACGAATCTTTGTTAGTAGAATCCGAAGGTAGTGTAGCTCTCCAGTGGTAGGAGGCACATAGTAGAGTCGACCGATACTAAAACCCTGTTTTTGGGGAAGCCATTTTTTTTTCAGACTACGGAAGACAAACCTAGTTGGGTATTCTGCATAATTTGAGCTTCGACCTTCTAGGAATGTCAAATTTGATTTAAACCATGACGTGAACATTGTTTCAGCAACATTTGAATCAACAAGGAAATCTTCTATTTTGTCATTTTCTCTATACGTCACAGAATTTTGACCCGTTAAATGATAATGCAATCACTCGATAGGTGGATATCTGAAATGTATATCATAAGAGAATATCCGCCAGGCAGCCTCACAAGGTGATATGTAGCGACAGTCGTAATACATCTTTATCTCGTCAACAATGTTTTCAGATAAGCCTTTGGTGTTGCGTTCATATAGTGCTGCTGTTACACGATAATTTCCTTTGCTTATATATTTAAAGAGATACTTGATAGATGATGACTGGTTACAGACTTCAATATTGAGATGGGATTGATATTTGAGTAGCATAACTGGATTGTATGGTACAACAAAACGATTATCCAAATCAATGCCATTTTTTGGATTGTTCTACCGTCATCCCTTCTACGATAGCTGACATAACCATCATCATTTACCGTTGTTTCTGCAAAAAATTTCTTAGGAAAGTACTTAGAGCATTTTCCATTTTTCGTACAAGGAGAATAGAGTTTTGCATTACCACAAGGGCCGTGGAGCATATAGTTTTTAACAGCTTCATGGATCCTTGGGTAGGCAATTTTATCTGGAATCTCAGTGGATACCACTTTGTTAACATCTGATGGACTGACAATTTTGTGTTCATTACAAAGAAACAATAAAATGTGGACATGTGGAAAACCACATATCTGGAATTCAATGGTTCGAACAACTGTATTGGAAAGAAAATATGTTACGTCTAGTTAGTATCAGATGTTGTGAAAGAAAGATTAAGGTATACATACTGAACTATAAAAAATGATATTATAAGGTAAACATAGTAAACAATAAAAAATGAGCTTACCTGCCCTCGATTTCCCAAATATACAATGTTCTCTTAAATCTTTTAGAAGATGTTCAACTTTTATATTTAATACTCGAGATAGTAATTGGGGACAGTCAACAGGATGAAGATTCTTTTCTCGAACAAATCGATTGATTTCAGGCCACATGGGGTTACATGTAAATGTAAGGAACAAATCTGGATAACCTGCCCAATTACATATTGACATTGTGTCTTGATAATTTTGAATCATATATCTTGGACCACCCGTAAAAGAAGTGGGTAAAATGATGCGCTTTCCGCAAGAGGACCCTTCTTGGTCACCTCGAAGGAATGCATCTTGCAATCCATTGTATAGGTCGACCCGCAGTCGCTTCTGGTTGAAACGAATATACGATAGTCTCTGATACTCAATCATTGTGTAAGCATCGACGATAAATTTTTGCAATAATCTTCTGGAATATAGAAAATTGGATGCTTCAATGTCACGGAACTGTAAGTGAAAAATGAAGTATTCTCTCATTGTAACCTTTCTTAGCTTAGCACTGGTTGTGAATAGAGTAGCGTGATGCATTACGTTGTCGACATATCCATCATGGCCACCAGGGAAAATCAATGGATACTATAATGGTAGATATAAAGGGTGAAGCTCATCAATTCGTTGCAATTCCCTACATTTGGTTTGAATGATGATGCCACGTTCTTGGTTTAGGTATTCAATATCACCGATAATAAGCATGGCAATTTCAGAAGTGGTCGGTATGTTATGTGTAGCCTCGTTTGTTTGTCTTCTTCTAATTAGGTGAAGCTTTAAGTTCGGCACATCTTCATGTTTAAGGACATCTTTTGCTGATAATAATTTTTGAGCTAATCATTGACATCATGTAGCATTTGTTCCAAATTCTCAACAATATTAAAGTTAATAAGTGAGTGAAGATTTTTTCCATCAAAGCTGAAAGAAATTTTTTTATCAGTAATATTTAATGACAAGTATGTGATTGATATTCATAGCATTGAATATGATAATTACCTCATACTACTAACTCTATTCTGGCAATCATGTTCGGTGTCGAACACATAAAGTTGGGCAAACTTTGGTTGTTGTCCTTCTACCGGGCACAAACTACTTATGCGATCGTAGTTTTTACCATTTAGTCTGAATATTGTTAGGGATCTACCGTTGTTCAATGACCTATCAACCTTCCCACCCATAGACGTGAATGCAAACATAGAATTATAAAGATGCATATGTTCTTGGAAATCTCGTGCTTGGGATGAAGTTCTATTCAAAACTAACATCCGTAGGTATGACGGAGGTGAAGGGAGTAAATCCAAAGTAATCTTGCCCATCGAGAAGCATAGAGCAAATCGTGTGGTTTGTTGGTTGCTGCATTTCTTATTTCGTTCGTCATACCACATAGTAGACTTACAGTATTGGCATATATAAGTGGGGTCTCCAATGTCAGAGTAAGCTGATGGATGGGAAAAAAAGTATAAAATTAAAATACTCATTTTCTAGAGAAGATCAGCGAATAACATTTCAACCATGATATTAATAATGCATGATTATTATAAACAAAAACCTATGTTCTCCTCTTTGTCTAGTTCTATAGAGTATCCTGCAGAATTCAATGAAATATAAATATTGTGTGTCCAAACCTGTATATCTTAATACTAAGTGAAGATCATTTTGTTAGTCAACAAACATGTGGTGTATGCAGTTGTGCTGAAAAAATATGTAACGTTTGAAGACGATGCTGAAAAATGTTTAGGGAAATATTGTTGAATAGAATATCACAGTCAAGAAAGTGTAAGCATTTATGATTAACAAATGATGAAATCTATATTAATGCAGAAATAACTTTTTACTTACCTGTCATCGATGAATTAGTGTACTTTGGTGCGTTCATATTTTGAAGACAGAAGCTGTACATAGAGGACAAAGTAAGAAATTAAATTTAACTTACATGTTTAGGCATATTTTAGGGTTTCAATAATGCATACTTTGTCGAGTTGAGTACTACAGATTCAGTGAGACTGGTGTCGTCATTTAAAATACCTAAAGTAAAAACAGTGACTGAAGCGTTAGATCCCCGCTAAAAAAATGGTTGATCCAATGTATGGTCATAATAGTTCACATACATCAGACATATAGTAAGGTACATGGGAGAGGGGTTGATGTCATTGTTTTCGTTTGTTTCTTCCGTCAGACAGTGTTGACTTGCTACGACTTCCATTGAGTACTATGAACAAATCAGTAATACATGCTGAATAGTTTAAGATAGACGGAATTAGTAAGCATCAGCTTGAAATTTCATAGAAAAAAACACCATTAACAGACATAGGTGATAATGGTAATCGTCGGACTGTATGTATAATTTCAGTTGCTGAAACTAGATGACTAATTGGACTACCATTGTACACTGTAGCGGGTATTGGAGTACCTATAGTACACGACAGCATTGTTATTATAACAATCGACATGAAAATAATATAATGATAGAAACAGAGTTAGTTTTTAAGTTATTATAAAAAAAACTACTCACAATTTTATTGACGTTGCTGCATGAGTAGTCTTCTGTGCATCCTTGAGTCTCTATAGTTTGAAGGGGTATGCTTGGTTGTGTTCGTTTTCTTTTTATATATTTGTCAAGGTGGCATGGTAAATATTTTATGAAGAGATTATAATTGAATATAAAATGATTATCAATAGGCAGACAAAAAAAATATTGAAGGTAATGTTTTAAACAATAATATGAACAGAGTAGACGGGTAAATGATTCGTAGTGCAAAGATACATTAGAATACAAATATTCAATATAATTAGTATGTAACGGTAAACATAATATAAAAAAAATTCTTTTAAAGATCATTTATTAAGCGGTACCTGTGTGATAGGATCTAATTCCCTTTAGATGAAAGATGCAAAAGGTTGTTGTCAAAGTAGTAGTAAATTATCGCCGACAAGACTGGAGCTATATGTGTTCAGTTTCAATGAAGCAGTGGAGCAAGGAAATATGTCACGTATCTAAACACTACCTACAGCAAATAGATTTTATGAAACTGTACAGTGGAAGGCAAAAAGTATGTAATGACTGTAAATTTCAATGCCATGTGGAAATTATATTTCAATATACTTAAATTGAAATAAATTATGCAAATATTGGTGAGTGGGGTTAAAAAACAGAGACCCAATCAAATCACCTAATATGTGGAAGTAAAACAGAATGTATGATGCAGTGTAGTTATGTGCGGTATTATATATAGTAGACATAAGAGGCCTTATACATTATAGGTTGATAATCTATGAAAATGGTGCTAAAAAACAGAGAGTAAATCAAAGCAACTAAATGCCGGAAGCAGTAACCTGGTGTTGTTTTATTCTGAGTCAGATACCCTGGTATTCAGAGAGGCATGTTAAAAAACATGGACAGTGAAAGAATAAATTGTACCACATTGAACGGAGGATCGCTACGAAGGACCTTTTAATCACGGGTTTACAGAAACGCTAGTCGTCACAACAGATAAATCTCACTGGCGACTTCAGCGAATCTGCTATGGAATTGTTATACAGAACAATGAGAAAACCTATTTGGGAGTTAAGAGCGTTACATCTAGATGCGAATGTAAAGAAAACAATGTGTAGCAGCTTAACCTATTTTGCAGTTATGAGAATAACCTATTTGGGAGTTAAGATCGTACCATCTGTAGCTGCGATTTAGTAGCTGAATGGGTCCTCTAACCGTGGGATGTCTGCGATGCTAAGCCGTTGAACGTATTTGAGAGTTGGGATGGTAAGTCAGATGTTGAAGCTGGAGGTGAAGTTGTTGCAGATGAACATGGGGAATGGATGGTGCGAATAGAGCACGACGAAACCCTAATGCCGGAAGTAGCGTATTCGGAGCGGGTTGAAGCGAATGCAACTGTAGTGCCGGAGGATGCGAAGCAGGTGCGAAGCAGGTGTGAGTGGAAGTCGATGAACCCTTTTTCAGGAGGAAACGCAGTAAAAAGAATTCTTTTAAAGTAAATTTATTAAGAGATATCTGTGTGACACGATTTGATTCCCTTAAGATGAAAGATGCCAAAGGTTGTTGTCAACGTAGTAGTATATTATCACTGAGAAGACTTGAGCTATATGTGTTGAGTTTCATCGAAGGAATGGAGCAAAGAAATATGTCACGTATCTGAACGCTGCATACAACAAATAGATGTTATGAAACAGTATAGTGAATTCCAATAAATATGTAATGACTGTAACTTTCAGTGTCATGTGGAAATGATATTTCAATTTACTTGAAATGAAATAAATTACGCAATTAATGGTGAGTGGATAATAAAATTAGCAACTATTGTACAGTTGTTTCCATAATATTATAAAAATATAAGCCGTTGGTATATGCGGTTATATATTGCAGAATGTAGAGGCCTGATACTGTATAGGTTGTTAAAATGAGTAAAGTGGGGCAAAAAAAACAGACCCTATCAAAGCACCTAAATGACGGAAGCAAAACATGGCGTATGATGCAGGGTAGTAATGTGCAGTTATATATTGTAGAAATAATATGCCTTATAACTTATTGGTTGATAATCTATGAAAAGTGGGGCTAAAAAACAGAGAGTCAATCAAAGGACCTAAATGCCGGAAGAAGAACATGACGTATAAGGCGGGGATGGTACTGAGTTAGCGTTAGTACAATTTCAAGAAATATATCATAGATGCAGTGTGATGTGACAGAGAATAGATTACATAGATAGTAGTCAACGGATGTGTACTGGTAAGTTGCGGGAAACCATTTCCCAAAAGAACTCCTGATTCTACTCCCAATTGTAGTGAAAGGAAAATGCAACGAACAGGAAGATGAAGAACGCGTCGCACTGCCTGGCCCCGGAAGCAGTAACCTGGCGTTGTTTTCTTCTAAAACAGATACCCTGAATGTTAGAGAGCCATGTTAAAAAACGTGGACATCGAATGAAATAATTGAACTGCATTGAACAGCTGATCGGTACAAAGGACCTCTTAATCACGGGTTTATAGAAACCCTAGTCGTGAGAACAGATAATCCGAACTGGCGACTTCAGCGCATAACCAATGGATTTGTTATACGGAACAAAGACAAAACCTATTTACGAGTTAAGAGCGAAACCTCTTGATTTGTGATACCGAATAATGAGAAACTGTAGCCGCGATTTTGTCGATGAATGGGTCGTCTACTTGTCGGAGGTCTGCTTGGCTAAGCCGGTGAACGTCTTCGAGACCGGAGATGGTAACTCAAATGATGAAGCTGGAGGTGAAGTAGCTGCAGAGGAACACGATGAATGGGCTGAGCGAATGGAAGTTGAGGAAACCCTAATGCGAGAGGATGTGAAGCACCCTAATCCCGGAGAATGTGAAGCAGGAGCGGCTGTAATGTTTTTTGTTCGGGTGGTGATAGTTTTGGAGGAGGGTCACGAGCCGGTAGGGGTACAATTGGGAAAGAAAAAAAAATAGGAGACGTGGAATATTGTGGAGTGGGCACGTCAGCTCGGAGGTACCCAGAATTAGAATGTATAGTAGATGCGTTTACACAAGTACTGGAGATTTATATTTTCATTAAAATAGAATCTATTTGCAATTAAATGTTATGAAATTATACTAATTCTCTATAAATGGTTATGCAATTGGTATACAAGAACTTAAATATATAGTTTCCATGTTTTTTTCTACATATAAATTTATTAATCAATATAATATTAGTTTTAAACATACATGTGAATTATAAATATGTAAATATTTATATTTAGTGAAAATGTATTTATTTTATCTTCATGAAAATTACTATATAAGGTGTAAAATATTTTTATGGATTGGTTGATCACTATAATATATTTAATTAGACACCTTTTCTCACATGAAAATAAGAAGCATTATTTTATCTGAAGTTATTCAAGCTTCTTATAAAAATCCAAAAATCATAAAACATATTAATTCCTAGAGAATTATGGGGGTGAATTTTTAAATTATATATATATATATCAATATAGTAATAAGTTTATTACTCATAAAATATCATCACCTAGAACATATCATATTAATGGTGTGTTTGAATAAATAAATAAATTAATTAATTAAATTACTCAAAATTTATTATGGGAATATTAAATAGAAAATAATTTTTTATCTAATGTAGTGAGTTTTTTCTTCTATAATTCATCACATTTTTTACATCACCCTCTTCAAAATAAATATTTTTAAATATTATGGATTTGAGGATAACCAACACATTAATATATCAATCTTTTAGGTGTCATGTGTATAAATTTAATACAAATAAACAACTTTATAAATTTGATCCTATGTATGATGAAGTTATTATTCCTATTTATTCAATGTATTGTATGAAATATCGAGTTATTAGTTATATAATTACCATTTTGCAGAAATAGTTCATGTAATTTTTTATAAAGTTGAATATTTTGTATTTATAAAATTTCTCATATCTAATCCTCTTGTTGTTTCTTTTTAAATAAAATTTAATTGTCTTACTAGAAGATGAACCACAATAACGATTATTAAATCCTTTAAAATTCATACCTAATGAATATCAAATTTGATAAGTAAATTCAATGGAATAAATTAAAAAAATTAAAGAATTTTTTTCTATCTAAATTAATTATAGATTTTTAAATTATCACATTAATAATATAATTTACGATATATATCTTCTAGTAAAAAATTATAGATCCTTATTTAAATAATTTTTGCATCCTGAATTGATTTTTAAATTTTATCTTGAAATGAGAGAAGATGCTTTTGGTGGTAAATGGATCATAAGGTCCATCTATATAGAGATTAATTAATTTGAATTGATTTTACTTTGTACATTAGTTAAACATCTTAATGAACATATATTCTAATATTTCAATTAGGATTTAAAAAAAATTGTGAGGAAAAATGAGAAATTGGGTGGAATAAGGATATAACAGTTACTATGTGCTTTTTTAGGATAAATTCATATATTTCTAATGAAATTTTGATCAATATCATGGATCAATTCTATCCAAATCATATTATACTCCACAACACAAAAAAAATTTAATTTATTCTAAAGGGATGTTATCATTTAATTTCTTGAAAAATATATTTAAAATGACATTTATAAATAATACCCCATAGTTATGAAGATATTTAATTTTGAAACATGTATCAAATCATACCAATTCCATCTATGGGATAAAAAAAATATCGATGAGTTAAGCACAATACATTTATAATATTTTTACATCAAAAAAATATTCATGATGGAAATATTTTTCCAAAATTTATTGTTATGAATGATTAAATAAAAAATTTTGTTCTTATTTATGTTGATGGAATAATTTTTGATGAATTAAATAATTTATTCCTAGTGATATTAGGTAACTGAAGAAATGTGAGTTCATAATTTTTCTGAAAAGTAAACTTAATATTTATGTCTTTTGAAAAGAAACATAATTAGTTACTAAAATTAAAAATATTAACAAAACATAAACATATTTATGATTTACTAAATTTTTATTTGTTTTCACCATTTTAAATATATATGTACATTGATTGCAACATATATGCCAACTAATATCAATGAATCTAGGAATCTAGTGTATCAAAAATAATTAATGATAAATAATATAATTTTTATTGTACCTACTAGTCAATTGAATTGAAAATATAATTTCGTTATGTTTTATACAAGATTTAAAAAACATTGATGGAGTCTCATTTAAAAGTAGACACAATTATTTTTCATTAGATAAAAATAATATTAAAACATGTATTCTTTTATTATAATTTATTTAATTTTATTCTTAAGAGTTATACTGATTATAACATTCAATGTGAGTAGATGAATAAAACTGTACTTTTAGAGCATTTAATTTTTAAGATAAGATTTAGGTTCTTGTTTATAAATAATCGACACTCAATTGTACAATCCACTACTAAATAAGGATACATAATAGTTGAAATTTATAATCATGTTTTGTTAATGGAGAATACACTTAGGGATTTTTGTTTATATTTCACCAAAACTTCTTTTATCTTTTATAACTAATTTTCAATATATTTATCTAGAAACTAAAAATATCACACCTATGAAAATCACATCAATACAGATGGGATGGAACACAATAATGAGATATTATTTTCAAATACATCAGAACTGGAGATCATCATGATTATATTTTCATGAAAAAATCATAATTTTCAATGATTTTAAAATATTAAATTTAATATTTTTATGATAAATAGCCTATGATAAAAATTCCAATTTATTTTTATCTACATTTGAAAATTGAAATAAAGCTGTAAAAGGGGAATTAAAATACTTATACTTGAAATATTCTCTCTATTTTTACTATAATTTCATGTTTTCTTGAAATTAATGATCTTTATTTTTATTTAACGAAATTTTATTTTAGATATAATAAATCCAATCCTAACATATATTTTTTACTCTATTAAAAATTTCATTAAAAAAACAAAATCTTTATGTGAAATTTCTCTCATAATATCTGATATAATATTTTGATTTTAAATTTACATACCCATAATATATCACATGTTTTTTCCTAAATGATTTTGATAATATCTTATATAACGTATGATAGATTTTTTCATGTATTTTATGTTTTTATTTTTTTACTAGTAATTAAAATATATTATATCCTTTTATCTATTCTCAATTATTTAATGTTATTTGATCCTTGAATATATGACCTAAATCTCTAAGAAAGAGCACTTTTTTACTTAAGTTTTTTATATGGGTATACCTTTATACTCATAAAATAAAATTATTTTTTTGAGCATTATATGTAATGATATTCTTAATATATGGTGACTCATATGAATTGGGAGATAAATTTAAATGGTTTAACATTTTTAACATTATAATATAATGATATATTTTTTAATCTCATTTTTAATCTAATATTATGTTATTTTTCAAATATTTACAATCAACATTGAAAAACATATAATTATATTCTTTTTCATTTTTATAAGATTTTTCATGGATTTCTTCTTTAAAATCATATAAAGAGATATATTTTTTAAATAATATGGTTTGTTTTGTTTAGAGGGTTATAATTTGTAAAGGGGAAGAGATATTAGTTGGAGAATTGTTTTTAAAAATAATTTCATAAGTATTTTAATTTTTAAATGGTAAAAATGTAATATATTTAATAGCAAGTAATTATTTCATATTAATGACTTTTTTGAAAGTTGTAATTAGAATTTTATTATTTTTTTTACATTGAGTATTCATCAATGTTATTTATTTTAAAACTGGTTCATGATATCAATTTTATTTTTATGGTCTATTCTTTTCTAAAATGGGATCTTTTTTAGTCAATGTCTACATTGTATTCGTTGTTTTGAAAATCACACTACATTCAAATATATAATTCTTATAATTTAATGGTTGTTTTAGTTTTTTTCTCAATTTAAGATTGAAATCATGTTCTCCTAATCCATACAATCATAGATTATAAATTTATTATAGATTGACTTGTTTTGTTTAGATTTACATTACATAAACTGTTATATTTTTTGTGGTACACATTGTTTTCATCACAAGATACTGTGTGATTATTAATATATATAGAGTAGTGGTTTGTATTTTGAATTCAATTATAGTTAAACCTGAGGGTCATGGAATCCAACTATTAAAGGTATTTCTATATGTAGAACCATATCCATTTTTTAAGAGGAGTAAAACAGTAAACCAAATATCATTGAAAGAGATATTATCATTTTTGTAATAAATTCATTTTGAATCCTTCCATTTTTATGTTTTTCTCTTGATCCAATAATAAATTTTTAAAAACTATTTTTATTAAGGATATTCCATTATTTAGAATAATTGTATTCTTATCAATTTCATTGTACAAAGTCCAATGCTACAAATTAAAAAAAATATATTTAAGGTTAATGGTGTTATTATTCGGATTGAAATATGTAATCCACCGAGGTGTCAAGTAATATTATAATGCATGAATATTATTTTTGATTTCTCATCCATGTATTTCCATGCAAAAAATTAGTCACTTATAGACAATTAAATTAACTTTTTTTTCTATGGGAAAAAAGCATACTTCTATGATTTTAGGTTAATAATTATAATAATTACCTTTATTGACTAAAGTATTTTCTTCAATAATTTCCTGGTTTTAGTTCTTTATATTATGTTTTTATTAAAATTAATCACAACATTATATAGTGCAGTATACCAAATCCTTGAGTGGGTTGGAATATTTTGGTTTATTTTTTGTTACAATTCACCACCATATTATTTTTTTACATTCTTTTCATTCTAGGATAACACTCTAAAATGTTTCATAGAAGGAACCCTTATCAAAATCATTTAAAATAATTAGATGTAAGTGATATATCTAGAATAAATAAAGGAATATATGAAAATATTGTGAGGAACTGGAAAATATAGAATATTTATGTTACTGAACCTATAGTGATACATACAAATTCTATAACAAAAGTCTTAATAAAATAGTGGATTGAATTAATTTAAACATCAATAATGATAAAGGTGATTATTTCTATAGAAGATCAAAAATTATATAATTATATGGTGAAGATGTTCAAAATGGTACATATTTTGATGTTTTACAAGGTTCCCCAATTGATGAATATTTCAAAGTAGAATCAGATGATAAAACAATTTTAATGAATTTCAATCAGTACCTTAAAGGAATAAAAGAGAATAGATGTATATCCATTGAATATAATTATAAATTTATCAACTACAAGAAATTCATGAAGGGATAACGAATTCAGTGAATATTTATCTATTTTTAATGATATAACCACTTCCATATGACGAATAAATGAAGGTTTATTTATTGGTTATAACCATGAATGAGGAAGTAGATGAATTCAGCAAGATTCAAAAATGTTAAACATTTAAGAATCATATAATTCACAATTTAATTGCCACAAATTTTATCTTTTTGAATAAATTAGATAAAAATGTAATTTGTATCAAAAATTAAGTATATATGGTGTGTAAAGTCTATAGATAAATTGAAGTTGTGGATGTAGAATTAAAATATACACTCATGTATTAAAATGATTATACAAATTTCTTTTTAGTGATGACGAATTAATTATGTTTTAAGATCTATTAGATGGAGGTGAAAATAGAATTATTTAGTGGAATACTCAAATATGAGGGTTATATTAAGCTTTCATTGTGATTTTTAATGTATTGTTATTAAAATTATTTTTGCATGTTATCAAGGTATTTTATATTCTAAAACGTTCAACATGATCATGGTTTTATAAAAATAACTCATATTTAATGATTTATAAATTCTAAAGGGTTAGTTCAGATACTAATCACTATATGAAGAATTATTTGGAATAAGATAACACGTTTCTCATTTATGTGGATAAAATATTATTATGTGATGATGTAAGTAGTATATGGATGTTTTTCCACTCTTATTAGGAATTAATTTTAAATATCTTTTATTGGTGAACTGAAATAATATATAGGTCCACAAGTGACACAAATAGATAAATACACTTTTATCTCCCATGGTATTTGTGATATGCATGATTTTAATAAAATAACACTAATTATGGTTATATCCATGATTGTGATGAATAATGATGGGGAATATGTTGATTTTAACTCACATGAGAGGATAATTAGAAGATAATGTAATTTGATAAAAGAATAGTCATATATTTTTTATGTAAAATGATTGTAATATTTTTTTAAGCATAACCAATGAGATATTTTCGGTGTAGTTAAATGTATAATGTGTTATATAGAAGGGAAGATCAATTTGTTTTCATTTTTAATGTCAGAATTTTTCTTAAATTTTCAAAACATTCTGATGAGATCATTTCTTGGGATGCAGTGAACTAAAAGTCTACAATTAGTGGTATATTATTCATTAGAGGAAACTATATAGATTTATTGATTAAAAAGTAGGAAATAAATATGTTGAATATTGAAAAAATAGATTATATATTAATAAAAATACATTAACTCATTATTTTTGGTTTAAGAAATTGTTAGAAGATACTGCTAAAAATATGAAACAACTAATAGTTATCATTGTTATAACAAAATTGTTGTTGATATAATTAAAAATCACATTAATTATTCTTTTACCATACATAAAATAAAGAAATATAAATTTATCAAAAAACTTTTTTTTACGGAGTAATCAAAATATAACATGATTTATGTGATCATGAAGGGGCATACATAATTCCTAAGCCACTACCACTCAATAATTTGAAAAATATGAGTTGACACTCATTGTACAGAAAAAATCACTTGTATTTTTAATGTTTGGATATTCCTATATGTAAATTTTAATTTAATGATTTATAAATTTCATATAGTGTTTTTAATTTTCATTTAATTTAGTTTTACATTCATAGGGGGAGAATAATTACAATACTAGTGAAATTCAATAATTATCGATGACATTTTGTTTCAAAGGGTGATAAAAATATTTCTCTTCCTAGAAAGTGGTTTCATTGTGTAATTAACACATCAAGTGGGAGTTATTAGTAAAAATGTCATGAGTATATATAATTCATGATAAAAATTAGTTTAAACAATCTTGAAGATAAAAGGTTTTAGAAGGATTAATTATAGGGAACATTTGACCCTTTCTTGAATGATTATTTTCTATAACTATAATTTCTCATATAGATATTGAATAATGGATAAGATATTATATTTTTAGATATAAGAACTAATTTCTGCTTTTTTAATATAATTTATAATTATATTTTTTAGAAAACTAATGTGGGATGTTATTGGAATGATGATTAACTGTACTAAAGGTGGATATAATCTAAGGTCATACATAGGTGAATGATGGAATGTAAGTAATAATACTTCATGAATAGTAATGTTAATAAATTTATAGGGTTTAATTAAATCCATTTTTATGGTGAAAATGCGGTATTAAGTAAAATTAATATGGTTTGGGACTATCACTATAGTGAAATATTTTTTATAATATTTAAATTATTATTATTGTTTTATTTTCATATATAGATATTGATTGAATATGATGATATTATGGATAATTTTATTATTTATCTACTAGTTCATTCTGAGAAAATTGGTTATTTTAGAGAATGTTTGAAATTTTTGGTAAATATTACGGAAACATGGAGTAATTGAATGATTTTTATGCGATTTTAATGATATATTGTATGAGAAAGGATTTATTTGAACCTCGAAGGATGAAATCTATGATATTTGATTGGAATAACTATAAAGTTCCATGAAAGAGTTTCATAAAGAAAAATTTCACCAATGGGTGAATTTTAGGATATGAATGATGATGTTTATATGAAGGAAGAAAATGTGGAGTTGTTCTGAATCAGTTAGTGCTAGTTTTGGTTTCTGGAGGAAAATTTATGTGGATGGCTTAAGGATTATCTTAATCGTAGATTTTTTCCATTGAAATTTTCTTATAAATATTCATATTATCTATTTATTAGATTTGAAGTGGTCTACTAAGGATAAAAATTTAATTATTTTATTTTTAATCAGGTAAACATGAATTAGTTCTCAATATGGATTGTATATAAATAAATTCAAGAATAATAATAGAATAAAGAAATATTTAGAATTTGGATCAGAAAATAAATTTATTTATAGGTCTAATCCATTAATTTATCATCTTGTAACTATTTTCAATTATTCTTGAACATGTATTTCTTCCATTCATTGGTTGGGATTAATTTAGTGGTGTTTTGAGAAAAATTTATGAAAATGTGAAGGTGTTTTTGGATGTGCATGGTTGGTGCACATTTTTCTCAAACTGGGCATCATTCTAGTGAAAACTGTGCAAACCTAGACCATGAAAATTTACACGGTTAGTGCATGTTTGACAAATAGTGCACCCAAAATGGATAAACCATGTGGTGTTTTTTTACTTTATAAAGGAAATGCCTTCCCCTTTTTGTCAGGATTTATGCCTTGGTGCTAGTCGCTAGCCCCTGGCCTATGGGAGGCGGGCTTGGGGTAGTCACAGCATGGGTCCCGAGGATGGGTCGTGACAAATTGGTATCAAAGGAGTTCGGTTCTACCGCAGAACTCAAGACTATGATTTTTCTTCTATGAGAAGCAATAGTGATAATGGTATTGCGTATGGTTATTAGTCCAGGGAGTCCAGTGTTGGTGTGGCAGCCAACTTATCCATACACTAGGACCCTGACTTCTGATTTTCGACTCAATGCACGAAATAATTTATTACATGTGTGTTTCAAAAGATTCCTTTGTGATTACATTATGTCAGCTCACCAGGTAAACTATTTGACTGTGGTGCACCAGTTTCTTTTCAGGATGGCCCCACGATGACAGCCATCTAGGGTTCCGAGCATTGTGTGAGACAACAACCCACCGAGCGATGAGGCCTCAGTGCAGGGCCCTTTGATAGCGGAGGCACCAGTAGTACCTCTACCCGCCGAGCCACCGATGCTACCAGCCCCACCGGCTGATAGTGCACGTATCCTTAGTGTGCTACATGAGTTTCAGCGCCAGAGACCGCCCAGGTTCTGCGGGGAGACGGTCCCACAGGCAGCCGAGGAGTGGATGGAGGCGGTTGTGCCAGTTTTCATGTAAGTGGGGACACCAGCTAACCTCATGGTGATCCTCGCAGTGAGCCTCCTGCACAAGGCAGCAAGCTGATGGTGGAGATTGATGCTCCTAGTGCAGGACGAGGCATCACTCCTCTGGATGGACTTTGAGAGCCTCTTCCACTCAGAGTTCGTCCCAAACACCCTCCGTTCGGTGTGCATCCAGGAGTTTCTACAGCTGCGGCAGGGCAGCATGAGGGTCTCCCAGTACTTGATGAGATTTACCGACCTCTCGCGCTATTCGATGAACAGGGTACGGGACCCATTCTTCTAGGCCCGAACCGTCGAGCAGGGACTGAGGCATGAGATTAGGGAATCAAATATCTCCCTCAGTATTCCGACACAAACAGGAGTACAGGAGTGAGCTCTTATCATAGAGAGCTTTCTTGCCGAGCCTGCACCAGCAACGAGACCTACCTCAGGGTGGCACGTAGCAGAGTCATCTGCAGCTGGCAGTCGACAGATATCACATAGGTCCAGGCGGACCAGACCATCAGGTAGACGACCTCATGACACTGGCTTAGAGTTGTGGGGCACAGGGCGTAGAGCCAGCCTTCCGAGGAGTAGGAAGTGCTATGCATGCGGCGGGCAGGGCCACATGGATCATTACTTCCCGACCCGCCATATAGAGGAGCAGCATATAGTTGAGGGGCCACCCAGGCAGAGGAAGAGGGTCGAAGATGGTGGTCCGCCGAGAGAAGGCAAACAAGTCGGGGGAGCTGGCCGAGCAGTAGGTTGTGGGAGCCACTTTTAGGCTTTACCACCACCACCACCAGGAGGTCCACCCCAACTACAGGGAGATGGCGGGCAGAGACTGGCTCAGCTTCAGGCAGCGGAGGCCTACGGCCACGGTGCTCCAGAGATTATTCGAGGTATGATCTGTGTCTACTCCACCCTTGATGAAGATTTTATAGAAACAAGATCGAGTCATTATTTTACTATCGATGCCCTTGTTCGGAGCTCGGAGATTCCGACAGAGCCATTGGATCGATCCTTATGGCTAGAGACTCCTACAGGAGCCGACATGATGATTACGCACAGGTGCTGGAAGTGTGAGCTTACTCTAGTAGGTGAGAGCATCGGATGGGATCTTCTTGTAGTGGCGTCAAGGCCTTACGACATCATCTTGGGCATTGATTGGTTATCTACAGTCTATGCTCAGATTGACTGTATTAGACGCAAGGTGCGGAGTGTACGCACCGATTAGAGCAGGTTTACATTCACCGGTGATAAGGGAGCCTTTGCAACGCAGGATGGACTCACACAGATGATAGGACATCCCATCACCCATCAGTTGGCTAGCCTCATCCTAGGAGCAGATGACGTGCAGAGTCCGAGTTTTCCTATAGTGGTGGATCAGTATATGGACAGTTTCCTCGATGACGTCCCAGGACTACCTCCTCAAAGAGAGGAAGACTTCTATATATACCTATACCCCAGTACAGACCCGATATCCACTCCAGCATATAGGATGTCCCCCGCTAAGCTTCGAGAGCTACCATTACAGTTGGAGGACTTGCAGGGCAAGGGATTCATCCGACATAGTGTTTCACCCTGGGCCTCCCCGATATTTTTTTCCAAGAAGGCGGATGGGTGCTTGCGACATTATGTTGACTATCGACGCCTGATCTAGGTGACCGTGAGGAACAAGTATCAGCTACCGAGGATTGACGACCTCTTCGATCAGCTCAAGGGGGCACGGTGGTTCTCGAAGATAGACATTAGATCAGGATATCATCAGCTTAGAGTTCGGGACGAGGACGTGTAGAAGACAACCTTCAGATGTCGGTATGGCCAGTATGAGTTCTTGGTTATGCCCTTTGGCATAACCAAAGCTCTAGTAGTGTTCATGGGTCTCATGAACAGGATATTTCCACCATACCTCTATCGATTTGTCATGGACTTCATCGACGACATTTTGATATACTCGACCACTGAGGAGGAACACGCCTACAACTTGTGGGTTGTGCTTGACACATTCTGAGAGCACCAGATTCATGGAAAGCTCTCTAAGAGTCAGTTCTGGTTACGTGAGGTCAACTTTTGGGACACGTCATCTCTGAGGCAGGAGTTGTGGTGGATCCTGCCAAGATCGAGGTAGTGCTAGCATTGGAGCCACTGAGGAGCATGACGGAGGTGCAAAGTATCTTGGGTCTAGATGGGTACTACCAGAGGTTTTTTCTAGACTTCTCTAGAGTTGTGGCACCACTCTCAGATTTGAAAAATACGGGGAAACCCTTCGTGTGGTCAGACAGATGTCAGCAGAATTTCCAGGAGCTGAGATAGAAATTGACCAGCCCACCTCTCTTGAGGCTACCGGATGAGGGAGTAGGGTACGTAGTCTACTACGATGCATCAGGGACCGGACTCGAATGTGTTCTTATGCAAGAGTGGGCTGCAATCACCTATGGATCACGTTAGTTGAGGCAGCATGAGCATAACTACGCTACCCATGACCTGGAGTTAGCAACAGTGGTATTCGCTATAATGATGTGGCGACACTATCTAATGGGCGAGCACTTTATAGTCTACACTGACCACCAGAGTCTTAGGTACATCTTCTTGCAGAAGGAACTGAATATGAGACATCAGCGATGGCTCGAGATCCTCTAGGACTATGACTTTGAGATTGTCTATACTCCTCGAAAGGGGAACGTAGTAGCCGATTCTCTCAACAGGAGGACGAGCATTCAGCTACTCGGGGAGGCGACGAAGCAGCTATCCGCTTTGCAGATATCCTTCGTGGATAGAGATGAAGCAAACTATCTTTAGTCACTCATAGTCACTCCTCCAATACTGCAGTGGGTCAGAGAGTCACAACGTGGGGATGCTGACTATGAGACGCAGCGTGCACAAATATCCTCAGGACAGGCACCTGATGGATTCTACTTAGGAGGAGCGCACAATGTCCATTTCAGAGGACGAACCATGGTACCAGCTGCTTTGCAGGAGGAGGTGCTGATATAGTTTCACACTTCCCCTTTTTCGGTACATCCAGGTGTGGCGAAGATGTACCGGGATCTCAGACGACAGCACTGGTGGTCGGGTATGAAGAAGGATGTAGCTAAGTTTGTTTCTCGATGCCTCAAATGTCATCAGGTGAAGGGGGAGCGCCAGGTACCAGTAGGATTGGTACAGACCATGGAGGTCTCGGAGTGGATGTGGGACGGGATATCTATGGATTTCATGAATGGACTTCCATGTACATCCAGAGGTCACGACTCCATTTGGGTGATTGTCGACCATATCACCAAGTCGGCTCACTTCTTACCAATCAGAGAGCAGGACCTAGTGGAGATCTTCGGACGCCTATACATTCAAGTGATTGTATGGCTTCATGGTGTTCCATCATCTATAATTTCGGATCGAGATGCTCGCTTTACTTCTCGGATTTGGAAGGGGTTGTAGGAGGAATTCGAGACACAGCAACATCTGACCACCGTCTTTCACCCACAGAAGGATGGTCAGATGGAGAGGACCATTCAAAATCTCAAGGACATGCTCTTGGCATGTGTCCTCGACTTTGGTCGCAGCTGGGAGAACCATATACCCTTGGTGAAGTTCACGTACGACAACAACTACCACTCCACCATTGGGATGGAACCATACGAGGCATTGTACGGCTGGCCCTGTAGATCACCTCTATATTGGATAGACCCTGGGGAGTCAGCACTTGTGGGACCAGAGATGGTCCAGGCCACAACAGAGAAGGTCCAGGTCATCCAGGAGTGGATGAGGACATCATAGAGCCGACATAATTCATATGATGACAGGAGGAGGAGGCCACTGGAGTTCGTGGATGGCAACCACGTCTTCTTGCGTGTCTCACCTCGACGTGGATTACGGAGATCTGGCCGAGGCGGCAAGTTAACTCTACACTTCATCGGACCATTCTAGGTCCTCAGCAGGGTAAGTGTGGTGGCTTACCGCCTGGCTCTACCACCTCAGTTGCACCGGGTGCACGACGTCTTCCACGTATCTCAGCTGAGGAGATACGTGCATGACCCGACGCATATCATAGACCATGGGGAGTGAGACCTTGACGAAGGGGTGAACTTTGTAGAGGTCTCGGTGGAGATCAAGGATCGACAGGAGCGGGTCCTACGTGGTCGGTCGATTCCTTTAGTGCGCATCAGATGGCAGCATGAGAACCTCCAGGAGAGCACTTGGGAGTGGGAGGCTCAGATGCATGCTTAGTACCCACATTTGTTCCCCGAGATTATGATGTATCTTTACGGGGATGTAAAGTCTTGATGTGGTAGTAATTTAAAGACCCGTAAAATTAAAGGGAAATATTTTTCTTAATTTTCGCTCGAATTTTACAAGAATGCAGTTTCTGAAGGAACCTGATTCCGAGGCCCGGTGTGCCCGGAATCAATTTCTAAAGTTTAGCTTAGGTATGTTTAGTAAACGAATGAGCGTGTTTTCCTAAATTATGAACCGGTGCTCGGAATCAAAATCTGAGGGCACCGATTGAACCGCAGTGCCGGTAATTGCTTAAGGACACCTTTTTTGGAGTTGTGTTTGCTCGGGTGAGGTTATTAACTAATTTGGTTAACTAAAGAATAAAAATAAAATTTGTGCAACCGATTTTATTTTTATTTAAGCTAGCATAAACCTATGCTTGGAGGTTGGGGTGGGACCCAGTAGTTCCTAACTACCCTAGGTAAGATATTAAAAAAGTGGTGCCCACACGAGCCCCCCCCCCCCTATTTCCTTTTCACCTCCCATGAGCATTTAATATGGTAACTCACCCGCACCCCCTATTAAATGCCAAGTCAACTCTCGCGTTTAATTGGATTATTAAATGCCTGATTAATTGGTCAACACATGTTAATTAAACCATGTATTAATTTTGAATTTCAATTAAGGGTTGGCATGAGAAATAAAATAAAGCAACACCTTATTTTATTGTGGATGTTTCATTGTGCGAGAAGGATTGGGGAGGAATTGCTCAAGCCTTGGAATCCTCATCTTACTCCTTGAAGAACGCGAAGAACGCACCCTCGCAGAAGAAGAATGCCAAATCCTTGGAGATCGATGACGTGACGCCATGTACTGCGATGCCGACGATCCTCTTCTCCACGACGCCGATGACGCATACAAAACCTTCATCCGCGGTGTTATTTTTCATCGTCAAACCTTCGTTCATCAACGCTTTGAGGTAGGGGTTAATTGTTTTACCCGTGAATTAATTCTTTTTCATTCATCGACATCTATTTGGGCCTCCTATTATCGTAATAATGGGACGAGGGAGGACCGCACAATCATGGCCGACCCTCCTCCCCCTTTGATGGTTGTACTTGATTACGGTACGAGCAATGGTGGTGCGGTGCAACGGCACCGCGCGGAAACAATAAAGAACGAGCGAAGAAGGGTGGCGTCGTCGTGCTACACCGTTGAGGAGATTTGAAGACTCTGCAGATATTTTATTTGACGTGCAGATAGACGGGCGATGACAGAACAGGATGCAAAGGCGAATTGATAGTTCCTTTGTAAAGTACGGGTCCCGAGACGACCACGGGCGTAGACGGGAGCATGAACGGACCACCGGAGAGGCTTCGGTGGCTCACAGACTTCACCGGAGGCTGGCCCTGGCCGACCGCCCGGAGTAGGTAGCGTCCCGGTGCACCGCTAAGAGGGACGATCACAGCTGAATCGGCGGCGGCAGGAAAACGGTCCAGCGGCCGCGTGAGACCCGGGGGAGAGGCGACGACCAGAGCCGCGTTGCTGGCAAAGGAAGGGGGGACCGCGTCCCCCCATGCTCGGCCGTTGGCCGAGCCAGCATGCCACCCGGCCAGGCCAGGTCGCACCCCGCCGGGTCAGACCCTGACCTAGCTCGGGTTGCCCCGGTTCGGGCCGACCCCAGGGGGTTGGGCCGGGTTAGACGGGGCCCAGACCCCCCCCCCCAATTTTTAGACCACTTCCGATCTGTTGCACATATCTTGGACTAAGGATATCTGATCGATGCACCGTCAGTTGCGATGAAATCCTTTGATCGAGACTGACGTTTCGATATATTAAACTCATGGATTAGGAGATCTTTGGGAATGGACGTGTTGGTTCGAACACGAAACCAACTGGGCCCTCGGAGCAAAAACGCTTATAACTTGAGCTCTGGACGTCCGATTGACATGTCGTCGACTTTGTTGGATTCAACTTAGTGAGACAGACATTTTGGCTTACTCCGCTCGAGGTTTTGATGTAGTTTGATTATGGTCAGGTTGGTTTTGACTTAAAAATCAACTGGGACCCTGGAACGAAAAATCCAATAACTCTCAGACCGGGCGTCTGATTGACGCGCCACCTGTCACGTTGAGTTCCTATTGTCAAGATAGAACATTGAGATACATCTACTCCGGACTACGTGTTAGTTGAAGTATCGACCCCTTGGCTCGTGGAGCGGACCCTCCTAGAATAGATCATGTTGTGTGCGGGAACCCTAGAGCTGGCTGCGACTCAGACTGTGACAGTGACGACCGTACTGAAATCCTATGTGGGTTCGACGACGATGAAGACTCCACTAAAATCCTATGTGGGTTCGACAGCGATGAATACCGTACTGAAAACTTATGTGGGTTTGACGGCGATGAAGACTGCACTGAAATCCTATGTGGGTTCGGCAGCGATGAAGACCGTACTGAAATCCTTTGTGGGTTCGATGACGATGAATACTGCACTGAAATCCTATGTGGGTTTGGCAGCGATGAAGACCGTACTGAAATCCTATGTGGGTTAGAAGGAGATTAATACTGCACTGAAATCCTATGTGGGTTCGGCAGTGATGAAGACCATACTGAAATCCTATGTGGGTTTGACGACGATAAGGACTACACTGAATTCTTATGTGGGTTCGGAAATGATAAAGATCGTACTAAAATCCTCTATGGGTTCAATGGCAATGAAGACTCCACTGAAATCCTATGTGGGTTCGGCATCTTGGCTGGTTTAGTATCCTACGTGGGTCCATGCTTAAATGAATCAGTGGATATATCTAATCATCTCTATCACCAAAGAAGTATACCTATGTGAGCTGAGTCTTGACTTTCAATCAATATCTTCTATATGATCGACTTTCATTCCTATGTGGATTGGGTTTTGTTATCCTGTGTGGATTTGGTTGTACTATCTGATGTTGACGTGATCGAACTTGGGCTCGGATGTTGGAGCTGAACGAGAATTGATGACTTAGGTATATGTATGGGCATATACCTAAGTAGTGTAGGTTTTAACTTCATTATTGTATCTTTCCTTTGTGGATTATCCTTTGTGGATTCTAGGAGACCATCGGAGGTCAAGGGGTCCCTACTGAGTAGCATATACTCACCCCTGCATCGGTTATTCCTGCACTACGTTGTGTTGGATGCAGATGATGGACAACGCTGATCGTGGTTGAGGCTTGTGGAGAAGGTTAGTACTTGGAGGTGGACCACTGGGTGGGACGTACACGGAGCGGACGACGGGACCGAGGAGCTGAGGACGCTATTTGTACCCACCCTTCATGTGGGACTTCTAGTGGAATGCTCTACATTGCTACTTTACTTTCAGTTGTTGTACTTCTTTCCAGTTGTACCTTACATTCAGTTTGGGTTTGTATTCTTGCCCATTTACTTTCTGCACTTAATTTTGTACCCAGTTTTACATAGTCTGTACTTTTTCTTGTTTAGTCTGTGGTGTTTGTTTACTTTATAAATTCAATGCCTTCCCCTTTTTATGGGGATTTACTCCTTGTTTCTAGTCGCTATCCCCTGGCCTATGGGAGGCGGGCATGGGATTTTCACGACACGAGTCCTGAGGATGGATCATGACAAATAGATTCCTTCCTATTGGAACACATAAACCGAGGTTGATCTCCCCATTGATTCTATGTAATTTTAACAACATGCATCATACGTGTTCTCTGTAGTATTGTATCCAATTAGATTCTTCAGCAAAATCCCACTCCAAAGTAGAATAACTTTACTAAATTTCTCACATGTATTCATTAAAACCCAAAGTCTTTATGGAACATAAACATCCTTTATGAAATAGAGTATATTAACAAGATCAAGATTCAGTATGTCCCTATATCAATAAAGAATCCACTATTCTTGAAAACTATTGATTCTCATTTGTTTAATAAAAAGAAAAGTGCTCTAAAAACTTATCAGAGGTAACCACTCTCTTCATCAGTTAATTTATATTTATTTTTGATAGAAACCACATAATATAAAATATAAAATTCATTTCAATACATTGATTAAATCATCCATACCTATATTAAATTTATTTTCTCCAATAGGCTTGTGAAACTAAGTATATAAGGATATATCATAATTAAAACCATTGAAAATAGATTTTAAACTTATCATGTGACACTCATGATTACAAAATTGTTTGAAAACTCACATAAAATGATTGTACATTCATGATTATCACATGCTTCTATTGAATACCCAATGATCTTGGGATGAACCAAAATGTTATATCCCTCATAAAATGTTTACCTTTATTTGTCTTCTTTGTAGGCAATGTGATGCTAAATACATAGTAATTTTAATTAATTAGAATTATTTATTGGTCGGACCCTCTATTAATCATCCATGGTGGATATATTTCTCTATTTAAAGTGTTATATTCTCCAAATAGATGGTTTAAAATGCATCAAATCATTAATTAATATTGGTCCATAGTATTTCTATTTCGAATTATCCAGAGAATAATTTTAGTTATATCATTGAATGTTTAAGAATTATATTTTAGGATGAACTGATATTCCATCATCGTGATATGTTTTATTGATGTTGAAGATGATGTACAAAATCAAATAATATTATGAAATTAATCAAAATAAAAATTTGTGGTTATTTGAGTATGTTTTTTAATATAGTATAGATAATATTTAATCAATAATCACACAGTAAACTTTATCATTATATTTTGGAATATTATAGTACTTAGAATATCATCAAAAATTACATCCAACACTGAGTTCATCTACTAGATACATGATACACACACCTCTTATAACTGGGCAATGCCAAACCTATGTGGTCCCTCAATAACCCATGTGTACCACGGCGGGTGAAGTCTATTGGTAATATGATCCCAATAATTTTCGTGTGCCACTCATGCGGTCTATTAAATCCCAATATTCCACCTTACAAGATGACGAATGACCCTATCTCAAAAGGTTTATCCATGAGTACAACTTAATTAGTTTAAGGGGTCCATGGATCCCAATGGTTGCCTTTATTTTTTGATAATCCTTCCTATACAAATACTTTGTAACTCCCAATAATAAATTATCAATCCACATCAAGTAAAAAATTAAAAAAAATAATCATGTAAAAATTAATATGTAATTATATGTTTTCATGTCCTTCAAAAACTCTCCAAAATTAATATATATATTTTCATGGCCATCATTGAATCACCTCATCCAATAATGAAATATTACATGATATTTATTAATCTAACTCAATAACCATACAATTAGAAAAACCATTAGATTGATCCAATTCGTTCAGCATTGAACTAGATTATTTTCATACAACAAACAAAATTTGTAAATGTTCTTGAGAAATGAGAATTTTTCAGAAATCAGTAGAGTTAATATTGCCACAATTTCTTGAACATCAGCACTATAATTCTTCATGATGTATCAACACACTTAATGGTTGATAATAATTAAAATATAATAAAAATCACAATGTCTCTTAAACTATCATAATTTAAATGATTTTGAAGGATGTTATTTTTTGTATTTAGTAACTCATGGATAACATATATTTGAAGGTAGGTTTGAAGGATGAATTTAGAATCTAGTAATGTTTTTTGTGACTTCTCTATCATGAGTAAATATATTTCTAAAAACCTCAGAATATATCTAAAATAGAGTTTATAATTATATAGATAATTAATATAAATTTTTAGAACCATTTTGAGGTGACTAGAATCTCTTGAGAAGCTATCTAAATTGAAATATATACATGGTTGTGACATGATTTCAGGTGATTCAACTGGGAATTTTGTTGATTGACTCCAATTATTTATTAATTCATTCAAAAAACATTTTACAACTAAATATTTAGTTCATAATATTAAATTATGACATTGAATGAGTCATATGATAGTTTGGATGATTCAGCCACAAGCTATGATAAGTGATTACCTTTTCAAATGAATGATTTCCCCCATAGAGATGAGTAAATGGATAAATGAAAATTATTAATTATGTTTGATAAATCATATTTATTTTATGGATGAAACTATCATTAAGTATCATTCTCATGTTTGTAAAATTGATATTCTAATATATAATCAACAATTTAATTCTATTTATGAATTATTCATCGTTTTTTAAAAATGATACTCATCATTATAATCATCAAGGGAGTTTCAAAAGAATGAAAACACTTTAAAAAATAAATATTTTGAGTTGTCTAAGAAGGAATCAATGATATATAATATTATTGTTAATTGGTGTAAACATCAGTAGAAACATAAATTTATTGATTTATCTTGAATGAAAGTAGAGTATTAAAAATAATTTATTTTATGAAAATACTTAAATTAGATATTTAATATTTTCTCATGTGATATAATAATTATAATACTTTGAAGACATTATTCAAGTATGGTTTTTGAAAGGCTAAAATAATAAGAATCGAGCAAATTAACTACATTTTATATATGGGTATTTTCATATGGAATATTTTAAAAGTATCATTCATTGATAAAAACTAATATCGAATATGATGATAAAATATTTATTCTATATTGTTCTAAATATCACTCGGAAAAATTGTGATTCTATATGGAACTATGTTATGGATGTTGAGGTTTAGTTTCTAATTAGTGTGTTAGGACTCATATAGAAAATTTACTTGATTTTTATTGAATCTCTTTTAGGTTAATGAGAAGATCTATGTATAAAATTTTGTTTTATATGTGATTTTCATACAATAATGACTGATGTTTTATTATAGAAAATTTTGGTATTTAATTTTAGAAGAATATTTAGATGATATTTCCCTAGAAAATTATAGATATCTTATTTTTTATAGATATGGATAAATAAACTGAGTGTAAATAAAAAATTATAGGAACTACTTTTACATAACAAGAGGTTGTAATTGAGGAGGGAAAAAAGAATATCATGATCATGAGGGTAGACGATATATACGATGCTGCAAAAAAATAGAAGAGGAGAGCATGGAACCAAAAATGGAATTAGATCATCTATATATATTATATATATATGTATAGTAAACAATGTGTCAAAAGAATAATAAAGAGAGGGAAAACTGACATTGAGAGTATAACTGGGAAACTATGAAAAGGGATGAATTATTGAGAACTATCAAAGTGGAAGTAGAATAATCTGATAAAAATTTGACAAATAGATCATCCTTGTATACAAAAAATGGATAATAATATGAAGATACAAATTTGGTTTGTAAAAACACATCTATAGTTTTATTGATGAATATGTGTGGATGTTATGTGACAAAAAAACAGTTAGAACTGAGATCTTTTTTGTAGTGATAAATAAATAAATCTGTCAAATTATTTATAGAATAATGAAGATATGATTTGGAGCATAATAGATAAAAAATTTTGTTTTTATTTTCATGTAATGAGATGTTCAGTAAAATATATTATTTTACATTATTTAGAAGATAAAAAAATATGTATATTTGGGGAGATTTTTTATAATGCTGATATTTTTGATCTATTTTTTGGTAGATTCTCAAATTGAGGGGTTATTGGATAAATAATGATCATATGATCTTGGTTTTGAGTTATTTAATATGTATGTGTAGCTCTAGAGATGATATAAGTAGCTAATAAATAAAATAAAAATAATGTTAAAGAAGTTTCGGTTTATTATCTACTTGTATTCAATGTTTCTATTGAGAAAAATATAATACATCCTATAGATATAGTCAAATAACTATTCTATATAGAGATTAAATTCAAAGGGGATTATATGGAATCACTTGTAAATATATTGTGTGATGTTCTAGAACAATAGATAATTTAGGTATAAATGAAATGAATGTTGGGAATTTATGAAATCAGGGAGAAGATGAATATTTTGTAAAACCGAAGAGATATATTGAGTTTGTGTGACAAACTGAGTGGTCATGAAGACACACATTTTTTGTGTCTTTTTATAAAGTGGGGAATACATTATTGGGGGGAATAACCAATAATGGTAATGATTATTCTTACCATATCTAATATAAATCATTTTAAAATACCTATATCATGATTACATTATTTACATTTATTTAATTTGTTTGATGGATGTTGGGTAAGTGTTAAAAATATTCATTAATACCCAAACATGTAAAAATGATTCATGTATCATGGGGGAAATCTTAATAATAAAAAATAGAATTCATTAAAAATATGAAACACCCAATTAAACAAAAAATCATGTTTCTATATAGATACTTAGTGTAAAATAATCAAGGAAATTTTAAGGTTTATAATATATTTCATTGTTCTATATTTTGGAATATCTATATCGAAATTCATTATGGGAATGTGATTATTGTATATGGAATATGTAAGTGATTTCTCAGTTTATAACATCTAAAATTATTAAGTATTGTACATATATTTTTATGGGTTGAATATCATCATTTTTATTCTCCACCAGGTTATTCTATAACATAGATTCATCAATGATTTATCACTACTGATAATGGGATTTAATCTCTTGATGATAAGGAGTTATCATATTATCATTTGGTGTAGATCATCATTGATAAACTTACGAAGCTGTTGGAATCTAAGAAACCACCAATATATTAAACTAATAACCTTATAATGATTATCATGATGATCTTAATAGTTCTCGAATGTAGTATGGGAATTATTTGAGGAGAGATAAACATAATGAGAATAGGAAGAATGGGTTATATTTTTCATCTACTTTGGGTAATGTTATATAATGTGTTGTTAATTAAGGAACTAATAATTCCAAGAGTAATACATAAAATATAAATTTTTACTATCTCACATATTATTGAAAATTAGAATTTAGTTGGACTGAATGAATTTTTCTATGATAATTATTAATAAAATTATTTGGAAAAATAATTTAGGTCACAATTATTGATAGGATCAAAATGATAGAAATGAAATTAATTATAAATTTTAGATTTTTTATACAATTGCAAGAATATTGACCATGTGTGGATACATATCCCAGGATTAAATGAAAATAAATAAAATATAATGGTTATATGTAATTAATAAGAAATATAGGATTATAATATTTATATACTTACTGTATATTTTGTGAAGACACTACTATAGTAAGTTCATTGGAAGATAGTGATGGTAGTCAGAATATTATTGAATATTATACGAACATTCTTATGAATGATAACTTTTTCATATTTATGTTATCTATTTAATGAATTTAAAAATAAATTTGAATTATACTTTTCTAGGTATTTGGGATAATGAATTTATTTCAACTACTTATGAAGATAAAATATTTACTATATTAGAAGGCAATGAATTTATTTATTTATTTAATGAAATAAATTAATATGAGGCACTAAAAAAAAGAAAAATAGTAAGTTAATAACATCATATTATGTTGAAATGGAATTTCTTGTTAAATCTGATAGTATAATTTCAATACATATGCCCATGATTTTTATAAATTCATTGGAATTGGATTCTAAATCAATTTATATTTCATCATATTATAAGCATAATAATGATTAAAAATTAACTATGATAAATGTGGTATTTAAAATATGTTATTTAATTTTATATAAAGTAGGAAAACTTATGAAAAGTTATATAAATTTTTTAAATATCTCTAAAAACATTCTGAATATGTATTACATTAAAAAATTCATTCATATAACATTTTACCTAAAATTGAACCTTTTATACTTATTATCAAAGAATAGTTCCACATAAAAATATATATTCTATAAATAAATTTCAATAATTTGGTTTTATAAATATATTATTTTCCATGATCATATAGTTATTCATTATAAAACAATTGGATAATTGCGAGTTACTACAGTTTAATTTAATAATTTCACTAGAACCAATGATATTTGGTTACCAAAAAATTAGTATTGATGATTTTTGGAAAATTGGTTGAGTGATATAATAAGTAACAAGATTTATATAGATAAGGGTTGTTGTCGACATATGACGTTATGTATGTATATCTTATGATACTTGAAAATGCTGAATGCAATATGAGTATCATCTAAAGAAAGTGTGTAGTTTGAGATCATCAAAATCATATTGGTTTATTTTTATGCTAAAAATTAAATATATAATGTCTTTTATGTTTTAGGACATACGATCATTCTTATCATAATTATTCACCTTTTTCATGTGGTTCACCTTGTATATTTTATGAATTATTAATTTAATAAAAACTTTTCATAATAAACATCAATTCGTACTATCTATAGACATAAGAATGTTTATATATTACACATAGAAGACCATAAAATTTATAAAATGCATTTTCTCTAATACTGGAGATTTTTATTTTCATTAAAATAGAAGCTATTTGCAATTAAATGTTATAAAATTATACTAATTCAATATGAATGGTTATGTAATTGGTATACAAGAACTTATGTATATGTTTTCCATGTTTTTTTACATATAAATTTATTTATCAATATAATATTAGTTTTAATCATACATGTGAATTATAAATATGTAAATATTTATATTTAGTGAAAATTTATTTATTTTATCTTCAAGAAAATTACTATATAATAGGTAAAAATTTTTTATAGATTTGTTGATCACTATAATATATTTAATTGGACACTTTTTCTCACATGAAAATAAGAAGCATTATTTTATCTGAAGTTATTCAAGATTCTAATAAAAACCCAAAAATCAAACAACTTATTAATTCCAAGAGAATTATGGTGGTGAGTTTTTAAATTATATATTTTTTAATATAGTAATAAATGTATTAATCATAAAATATAATCACCTAGATCATCTCAACGTAATGGTGTGTTTGAATAAATAAATTAATTAATTAATTAAATTCATCAAAATTTATTGTGGGAATATTAAATAGAAAATAATTTCGGATCTAATGTAGTGAGTTTTTTCTTCTATATTTCATTACTTTTTTTACATCAACCTCTTCAAAATAAATATTTTTAAAAATTCTATATCAGAGGATAACCAACAGATTAATACATCAATTTTTTAGGTATCATGTGTATAATTTTAATACAAATAAATAACTTTATAAATTTGATCATCTGTCTGATGAATTTATTATTCCTATTTATTTAATGTCCTGTAAGAAATATCGAGTTAATAGTTATATAATTAACATTTTTGCAGAAATAGTTCATGTAATTTGTTATACAGTTGAAAATTCTGTATTTATAAAATTTCCCATATTTAATCCTCTTGTTGTTTCTTTTGATATAAAATTTATTTGTCTTAATAAATGATGAACCACAATAACCAGTATTAAATCCTTTAAAATTCATACCTAATGAATATCAGGTTTGATAAGTAAATTCAATGGAATAAATTAAAAAAAATTAAAGAATTTATTTCGACCTAAATTAATTATTCATTATTAAATTATCACATTAAGAATATAATTTAATATGTGGATCTTCTAGTAAAAAATTATAGATCCTTATTTAAATTATTTTTTCATCTTGAATTGATTTTTAAATTTTATCTTGAAATGAGAGAAGATGATTTTGGTGGTAAATGGATCATAAGGTCCATCTGTGTAGAGATTAATTAATTTGAATTAATTTAAGTTTGTACAATAGTTAAACATCTTAATGAAAATATTTTCGAATATTTCAATTTGGATTTAAAAACAATTGTGAGGAAAAATGAGAAATTGGGTGGAATAAGGATATAACAGTTAGTATGTGCTTTTTGAGGATATATTCATTGATTATGTAATGAAATTTTGATCAATATCTTGGATCAATTCTATCCAAGTAATATTATACTACAGAACACATAAAATTTTTAATATATTCTAAAGGGATGTTATCATTCATTTCTTGAAAAATATATTTAAAATGATGTTTATAAATAATAGCCCCTAGTTATGAAGATATTTAATTTTGAAAAATTTATCAAATCATACCAATTCCCTCTATGAGATAAAAAAATCTCGAAGAGTTTAGCACAATACATTTATAATATTTTTACTTCTAAATAATATTCATAATGGAAATATTGTTCCAAAATTTATTGTTATGAATGAGTAAAAAAACATTTTTGTTTTTGTTTATGTTTATGGAATAATTTTTATTGACTTCAATAATTTCTTCCTAGTGATATTATGTAACTAAAGAAATGTGAGTTCATAATTTTTCTGATAGGTGAACTTAATATTGCTGTCTTTTGAAAAGAATCATTATTAGTTACTAAAAGTAAAAATGTTAACACAACATAAACATATTTATGATTTATTAAATTTTTTTGTTTTCGCCATTTTTTATATATATGTACTCTGATTGGAACATATATGCTAGTTGATCTCAATGAATCTAGGAATCTAGTGTATCAAAAATAATTAATGATAAATAATATAATATTTATTGTACCTACTAGTCATTGTAATAGAAAATATAATTTCATTTTGTTTTATACAAGATTTAAAAAACATTGATGGAGATGCATTTAAAAGTAGAAAAAATTATTTTCCATTAGCTAAAAAAATATTTAAACATGTATTCTTTTATTCTAATTTAACTAATTTTATACTTAAGAGTTATACTGATTATAACATTCAATGTGAGTAGATCAATAAAACTGTACATTTAGAGCATTTAATTCTTAAGATAACATTTATGTGTTTGTATATAAATAATTGACACTCAATTGTACAATCCACTACTAAATAAGGATATATAATTGTTGAATTTTATAATCATGTTTTGTTAATGCAACACACACTCAGGTATTTTTGTTTATATTTCACAAAAAATCGTTTTATCATTTATAACTAATTTTGAATATATTTATCTATAAACTAAAAATATCACACCTATGAAAATCAAATCAATACACTTGGTATGGAACAAAAAAATGAGATATTATTTACAAATTCATCAGAACCGGAGATCATCATGATTATATTTTTATTAATAATTAGAATTTTCATATATTTAAATATATTAAATTTAATATTGTTAAGATAAAAACCCAATGATAAAAATTACCATTTATTTTTATCTACATTTGAAAATTGAAATAAACCTGTAAAAGGGGAAGAACAATCATTATACTAGAAATATTCTCTATATTTTTACATTAATTTCATGTTTTCTTGAAATTAATGAACTGTATTTTTATTTAATGAAATTTTATTTTAGACATGATAAATCCAGTCCTAACATATATTTTTTACTCTATTAAAAATTTCATTACAAAAACACCATCTTCATGTGAAATTTCTCTCATAATCTCTAATATAATCATTTGATTTTACATTTACATACCCATAATATATCACATGTTTTTTTCCTAAATGATTTTGAAAATATCTTATATATCCTATGATATATTTTTTCATGTATTTTATGTTTTGATGTTTTTCCTAGTATTTAAAATATATTATATCATTTTATCTGTTCTCAATTATTTAATGTTATTTAACCCTTGAATATATGACCTAAATCTCTGAGAAAGAATACTTTTTTACTTGAGTTTTTTATTGTGGTACACCTTCAAACTCTTAAAAATAAAATTATTTATTTAGGAATTATCTGTAATGATATTCTTAATATATGGTCACTCATATGAATTGGGAGATAAAATTTGAATGGTTTAACATTTTTAACCATATAATATAATGATATATTTTTTAATCTCAGATTTAAAATAATATTATGTTGTTTTTCAAATATTTACAATCAACATAGAAAAAGTTATAATTATATTCTTTTTCATTTTTATAATTTTTTTCAAGGATTTATTCTTTAAAATCATATAAAGGGATATATTTTAAAAATAATATGGTTTCTTTTGGTAAGAAGGTTATAATTTATAAAGGGGAAGAGATATTAGTTGGAGAATGTTTTTCAAAATAATTTCATAAGTATTTAAATTTTTGAATGTTAAAAATGTAATATATTTAAGAACAAGTAATTATTTCATATTAATGACTTTTTTGAAAGTATTAATTAGAATTTAAATATTTTTATTACATTGAGTATTCATATGAATTATGTATTTTAAAATTGGTACATGTTATCAATTTTATTTTTATGGTCTATTCTTTACTAAATATGGGATCTTTTTTAGTCAATGTCTATATTGTATTCTTTCTTTTGAAAATCACACTACATTCAAATATATAATTATTATAATTTAACAGTTGTTTTAGTTTTTTTATCAATTTTGGATTGAAATCATGTTTTCCAAATCCAAACAATCATAGATTATAAATTTATTATAGATTGAATTGTTTTGTTTAGATTTACATTACATCAATTGTTATATTTGTTGTGGTACACATTGTTTTCATCATAAGATACTGTGTGATTTTTAATATATATAGAGTAGTAGTTTGTATTTTGAATTCCATTATAGTTAAACCTGAGGGTCATGGAATCCAACTATTAAAGGTATTTCTATTTGTATAACCATATCCATTTTTAAGTGGAGTGTAATAGTAAACCAAATATTATTGAATGAGCTATTATCATTTTTGTAATAAATTCATTTTGAATCCTTCCATTTTGACGTTTCTCTCTTGATTCTATAATAAATTTTTAAAAAATATTTTTATTATGGATATTCCTTTATTTAGAATAATTGTATTCTTATCAATTTCATTGTACAATGTCCAAGTCTAGAAATTAAAAAAAATATATTTAAGGTTATTGGTGGTATTATTCGGATAGAAATATGTAATCCACTGAGGTGTCAACTAATATTATAATGCATGAATATTTTTGTTTTTGATTTCCCATCCATATATATCTATGTTCGGAATTATACACTTATATACAATTAAATTAAACATTTTTTGCTATGGGCAAAAAGCATACTTCCATGATTTTAGGCTAATAATTATAATAATTACCTTTATTGACTATTGTATTTTCTTCAATAATTGCCTGATTTTAGTTCTTTTTATTATGTTTTTGTTAAAATTAATCACAACATCATATAATGCAGTATACTAAATCCTTGAGTGGGTTGGAATATTTTGGTTTATTTTTTGTTACAATTCACCACCATATTATTTTTTTACATTCTTTTCATTCTAGGATAACACTCTAAAATGTTTCATAGATGGAACCCTTCTCAAAATCATTTAAAATAATTATATGTAAGTGATATATCTAGAATAAATAAAGTAATCTATGAAAATATTGTGAGGAAGTGGAAAATATAGAATATTTAGGCTACTGAACCTATAGTGATACATACAAATTCTATAGAAAAAGTCTTCATAAAATAGTGGATTGAATTAATTTAAACAACACTAATGATAAAGGTGAATATGTCTATATAAGTTCAAAAATTATTTAATTATATGGTGAAGATGTTCAAAATGGTACATATTTTGATGTTTTACAAGGTTCCCCAATTGATGAATATTTCAGTGTAGAATCAGATGATAAAACAATTTTAATGAATTTCAATCAGTACCTTAAAGGAAAAAAAGAGAATAGATGTATATCCATCAAATATAATTATAAATATATCAACCACAAGAAATCCATGAAGGGATAACGAATTCAGTGAATATTTATCTATTTTCTATGATATAACAACTTCTATATAACGAATAAATGCAGGTTGATTTATTGGTTATATCCATGAATGAGGAATTAGATGAATTCAGCAAGACTCAAACATGTTAAACATTTTAGAATCATAAAATTCACAATGTAATTGCCACAAATTTTATCTTTATGAATAAATTAGATAAAATGTAAATTGTATCAAAAATAAAGTATATATGTTGTGTAAAGTCTATTGATAAATTGAATTTGTGGATGTATAATTAAAATATACACTCATGTATTAAAATGATCATACTATGATGTTTTTAGTGACAACGACTTAATTATGTTTTAGGATCTATTAGATGGAGGTGAAAATAGAATTATTTATTGGAATACTCAAATATGAGGGTTATATTAAGCTTTCATTTTGATTTTTAATGTATTGTTATTAAAATTATTTTTGTATGTTATCAAGGAATTTTATATTCTAAAACATTTACCATGATCATGGTATTATAAAAATTACTCATATTTAATGATTTATAAATTCTAAAGGGTTATTTCAGATCATAATCTATATATGATGAATTATTTGGAATAAGATAACAAGGATCTCATTTATGTGGATAAAATATTATTATCTTACGAAGTAAGTAGTATATGGATGGTTTTTCACTCTTATTAGGAATTATTTTTAAACATCTGTTATTGGTGAACTCAAATACTATATAGGTCCAGAAGTGACACAAATAGATAAATACACTTTTATCTCCCATGGTATTTGTGATATAGATGATTTTAATAAAATAACACAAATTATGGTTATATCTATGATTGTGATGAATAATGATGGGGAATATGTTGATTCTACCTCATATGAAAGGATAATTAGGTGATAATGTAATTTGATAAAAGAATAGTCATATATTTTTTTATGTAAAATGATTGTAATTATTTTTCTAAGCATTACCATTGAGATAATTTCAGTGTAGTTAAATGGATATTGTGTTATATTGAAATGAAGATCAATTTGTTTTCATATTTAATGTCAGAATTTTTCATAAATTTTCAAAACATTCTGATGAGAACATTTCTTGGGATGCCGTGAACTAAAAGTCTACAAGTAGTGGTATATTATTAATTAGAGGAACCTATATAGAATGGTTGATTAAAAATTAGGAAATAAATATGTTTAATATTGAAAAAGTAGATAATATATTAATAAAAATGAATTAACTCATCTTTTTTGGTTTAAGAAATTGTTAGAGGATACCGCTAAAAATATGAAACAACTAATAGTTATCATTTTTATCACAAAATTATTCTTGATATAATTAAAAATCACATTAATTATTCTTTTTCCATACATAAAATAAATAAATATAAATTTATTAAAGAAACTTTTGGTTACGAAGTGATGAAAATATAGCATGATTTATGTGATCATGAAGGTGAATACGTAATGCCTAAGCCACTACCACTCTATAATTTGAAAAATATGAATTGATACTCATTGTACAGAAAAACTCGCCTGGATTTATAATGTTTGGATATTCCTATAAGTAAATTTTAATTTAATGCTTTATAAAATTCATATAGTGTTTGCAATTTTCATTTAATTTAGTTTTACATTCATAGGGGGAGAATAAGTATAATACTAGTGAAATTCAATAATTATTGGGGACATTTTGTTTCGAAGGGTGATAAAAATATTTCTCTTCCTAGAAAGTGGTTTCATTGTGTTATTAACACTTCATGGGGGAATTTTTAGTAAAACTTTTATGAGTATATATAATCCATGATAAAAATTTGTTTAAATAATCTTGATGATAAATGGTTTTAGAAGGATTAATTACAGGGAACATTTGATGCTTTCTTGAATGATTATTTTCTACAATAATAATTTCTCATGTAGATATAGAATAATAGATAAGATATTATATTTTTAGATATAAGAACTAATTTGGGCTTGTTTAATATAATTTATAATTATATTTTTGAGAAAACTAATGTGGGATGTTATTGGAATGATGATTAACTGTACTAAAGGTTGATATAATCTAAGGTCATACATAGGTGAATGATGGAATGTAAGGAATAATACTTCATGAATAGTAATTTTAATAAATTTATAGGGTTCAATTAAATACATTTTTATGGTGACAATGCAGTATTAAGTAAAATTAATAGGGTTGGGGACTATCACTATTGTGAAATATTTTTTATTATATTCAAATTATTATTATAGTTTTAATTTTATATATATATTTTTATTGAATATGATGATATTATGGATAATTTTATTTTTTATCTACTAGTTCATTCTGAGAAAATTGGAAATTTTAGAGAATGTTTAAAAATTTTTGTAAATATTTGGGAAAAATAGACTAATTGAATGATTTTTATGCGATTTTAATGACATATTGTATGAGAAAGGATTTATTTGAATCTAAAAGGATTACATCTATTATATTTGATTGGAATCTCTATGCAGTGCTATGAAAGAGTTTCATAATGAAAAAATTGACTAATGGGTGAATTATAGGATATGAAGGATGATGTTTATGTGAAGGAAGAAAATATGGAGTTGTTCTGAATCAGATAGTGCTAGTTTTGGTTTACAGAGGAAAATTTATGTGGATGGCTTAAGGATTATCTTAATCGTAGATTTATTCCATTGAAATTTTCTTATAAATATTCATATTATCTATTTATTAGATTTGGATTGATCAATTAAGGATAAAAAATTAATTATTTCATTTTTATTCAGGTAAAAACGAATTAGTTCTCAATATAGATTGTATATAAAAAAATCATGAATAATAATAGAATAAAGAAATATTTAGAATTTGGATCAGAAAAGAAATTTATTTATAGGTCTAATCCATTAATTTATCATCTTGTAACTATTTTCAATTATTATTGAACATGTACTTTTTCCATTCATTGGTTAGGATTAATTTCGTGGTGTTTCGAGAAAAAATTATGAAATTATGAAGGTGTTTTTGGATGTGCATGGTTGGTGCACATTTTTCTCAAACTGGGCATCATTCTAGTGAAAACTGTGTAAACCCAGACCATGAAAATTTACACGGTTAGTGCACGGTTTGACAAATAGTGCACCCAAAATGGATAAACCATGAAACCCCATTAGATGGGGGAACATATCTAAATAAAATTGTTCATCTAAAAGTGCAACCCTTTTAAAAAAACCATGTATAAAACATTTCATTAATATGAAAATTGGTGAAAAAATTCATGAATTCCACAGTTAGACACCCCCCATGAACATAACTCGGTAAATAATGTCTACTTTGGTAAATAGATCTTTCAATAACTGGTTTTTGCTCCTCCAAACCCTCTCCTAGGTGGATTTAAGCAAATAGATATATTACAACTTGACATTTTGAGAAATATTTTTTCTAATTAAGTTAATCCTTTTAATATCATTCATATCACATAACACATAAAATATTAATTTTTATATTAAAACACTATGTCTGGATTTTATTGTATGAAGCACCAGGTTAATAATTCACCCCATGATACATAAATTTTATCTTGCTCTACATGGAATCCTATGTTATCTTATGTTACAAAAAACAATGACTTTCCTCCGTAGCTTGTGTAATTCAGAAGACCGAGTTTTACCAAACAATATTGTATTGTTAAAATATTTTCGTTAATGTAATAGGATATAATGTAAGAGTTAATTAGATGTTATGATTAATATTAAAAAACATATAAAAATATATGAATTTAACAAATATAAGAATAAATTATTTGTAATCAATTTATTAGAACTGAAAATATAATTACCAATTGAATATAAAAGATAAATTTTTATTTTTACGCTCCCGAAGGTGTTTTGTCTAAATAAATTAAATGAATTAAAATTAGTGTAAGATATTATATTAATTTAGCTTTTATATATTCAATAATTTAGTTTTTATATTAGTCCCATAGATTGGATTGAAAAAAAAAGAAACTCCATATTTTGCATTAAATATTATATATTTATTAACTAACATTAACCTCATTTTAATGGAATGTATATTTTAAATATAATAATTGGCCGTAATATAATTCATAAATGTAAAAATAAACATAATCGTTGAAATGGAATCATAAAAATTACCTTAGGGCGATTTTGTTTTAATTTTTAGTGATGCTTTTTAATAAATAGTGGAAAATATTAAATTTTAATTCAAAACTAATTTTCATCTAATTTATTTATATAGATAAAATATATTATGAATTGGTAAAAATGTTAAATTATATAAACTATTAATGACAGAATACAATTTAGGTCATTGGATCCAATTTCACATCAAAATTTGTTATAAACACTTAGGAAACTTTTGATCATTTATACTTCAAAAACCCTTAATGGCGTCCTTTCTACTTGATTAGTTTTAAATTAATTTGACCCAATTATTTAATTAACATTTAAAAAAATATATTCAATATTTAAAATAATAATAATTTATAATTTAGAATAAATTTATATTTTATTATAAATTTTTTTAGTAAATTCAGTTAAAAATTTTCAGCAATTAATATAATGTTAATCATAACAAGGGAATAAACCATATAAATAAGCACACAAAAGACCTATAAAAATTTCCAAAACCAATTGTATGTACATCTGTAAGCCATAAACACTTCATTTTTGAGTTTTTTTATTTTTTATAGACTTTATTAGGAAAAACATGGGAAAAAACCTATTTCCAAAAGTACCAAGTGAGTCATTTCACTCCCCTATAAAAGCTCTACTGATGTTCCCCTTCTACACACATCTCATACCATATAGGTTAAAAAATATATTTAATATATAATTTACAACATCCTTCCATTTATAATTTTATCCTCCATTTCGGCATAAAACAATCAAAGAAACCTTATTGGTAAAAACCATAAGGATTTACCCAAAGAAGTGGTAACATGCTTCCTCAAACTCCATTATCTTCTTTTCATTATCATCCCCAACCATTATAATTATTATATTATTACTAAACCAATTTCATATCCTCAGATTAATATAGATTTATTATGATATTGTTTCACCTAAAATTAAAAACACTTCAATTTAATGGATCACGAACATAATGTTTTTGTTTACGGTGAACTACCGTCTCACAAAATAAGGATTGTTAATTTTTTATTTACCACTGTTTATGGTGGGTAATTATGATGTAAAATCTATTTATATATGAGATATAATATATTTATTTTCAATTTATATCTTTTAAACTCTTTTATAACACATACCTTTATAATTACCATTTGTGTATGTACTATAATTTCATTTGGGGATGTGTCGACTACAAGCTCCTCAATGCGGTGTGATTTTTCAACATATTAAATGTATTGTATTGAGGAAGAGTTGAGTGAAATTATATGATATATATGAAACAATTCTTCTTATTAAATGTTTTTATAAACATATATTAAAATATGAAATTGTTTTCTTTCTTTACACACAATAATAAAATAGAGACATCTATCATGCCAACGTACGACATATTGTCTCCATGAACAGTGTATTCCATTTCCTACAATAATATTCTATAGATTATTATGATAAAAATATGATGAATATAAAGAATAATTATATCATATATAACATTCTTTAAATCATGATATATGTATTAGAACCAAATATATAACAAATTAAGATCCATGAAAAACACAAAGTGAATATTACCCAAAGTGAAACCTTACCAATAAATTGTTAACGAGAGGGTAATATAAAGTCATAATAAATACATATATGGTATTAGATATAAAAATATTTTAATTTTAAATATTTATTTTTTACGTAAGTTTATTTTAAAGGATATTATAATTAGTACGATTAGAGTCACGACACAAGGTAAGGGGGTTTTATTTGACTTTTTTTCACGTGAGTTACATGCTTTATTCACAACTCTTTTCATTTGTGTGGTGTGTATACTGATAATTCATTTATTCTATTATTATTATAATTAGATAAATTTTTATTTAAATACCCATTTTATTATATTTATTTCTTGAGGGTTATGTTTCAAAATTGAATAAATTTGTAAAGCAACTTTGTCTCAATTTTCTATCATTGATACACATGAAATGTCATTAACCAATATTTTTCTATGATATTTATATACTACCATTTTAAATTATTATTAATTAATAACCTTATTTTATTGATATTTTATGATTCATGTAGTTTTATTATTTCCATAAAAAATTAATGTTATCAAAATTGTCATAGTATATTGCTACAATCTCATCGTTTATCAAGATTGTTTATGATTATGAATCCATTGATGAAATATTATTTTCCACCTCTCAATAATAAACATGAATTTTCATACCCTATATAAATTCATGTAATATAAATTTAAAGGTACACATTTTTCAGTCTTTGTTACATAAGATATGAAAAAAAATGTTTTCCGGAAAACTAGACATTACTTCTCCTTTCGTTTGGAAATATATGTAATTTCAAAAAAAGGATTTTTAAAAAAAAAATCTACAAAGTTTTCATTTTATCCAATGATGTTAATGGAAATTTTTTACAGAAATTTTACCTTTTAAAAATGGTTTTAAAAGGAATATTATTTTTTATTTCTAATCAATACTCATTTTAAACTATTATGGGAAAAAAATGTTCACGATGTATGGACATACCTCCCACAATCAGTGACATTTTCATGAATCTTCTATTGTAAGTTTAAAATTTTATTTATATACAAGAAGGATTTTATAAATATTATTTAAATCCAATGTTTTCAATTTTTCATTCAATGATAATTTATTAGAAAAATTTTTTACGGTTAATAATGCTTCCATGAAATGTTTTCAAAGATATTTTTAAATAAAAATGTATTCAAAAAATAATATATTTCTAAAAAATTAATAAATATTTTTTCAAGAATTATTTATTATTTTATTTATTTTTTCCAAAATATTGTTCTAAAAAAAGGTTCAATATTATTTTATTTGTATCCTATAAAAATGGTTTCGAAAATATTTACCTGATCTCTATATATGTATTCAATGAAAAAAGATTTAAATTTTTTTTCAAAGCATTATTTATAAGTATTCATGTTTATTTCAAGAAAATTGTTTTCAAATAGTTTTTTTTAAAAAATACTTGATCATAGAATAAAAGATATTTTTCAACAGATATGTTTTTAAAAGATATTTATAATTTATTTTCAATTTAATATGAAATCTATTGATGTTAATCATGCCCTTCTGGTGAATGATTCAAAGGTTCATATAATATTTTTTTGAATGGTTTATGCATTGATGGAATGATATTTATGTAACATGTTTCCCATATATTGATTATATTTTAATGAAACATGTTCCTCCTCCATGGGTTACATGCTTATTAAACATGTTTCTCCTTAATGGATTATACAATGATAATTTCTTATGAAACCTCATACCATTCAAGAGTTACTCTATGTTTAATGTATTAGGAATGATATATATTATCAATATGTTATGAACGTTTCAAATGATATTATACCCATTTTATTTTATGGGTTATGATATGATGTTTTTGAAACCAATTTCATTTTATTGGTTATGATATTTTGTTTATCATTTTATGGTACTGGTATGTATGATTTATTTATGAGATGGTTAGGACCAATATCTACCTTAAATGCACTTGGTAAATATTTATATCTCATAAGATAATGGTGGTAATCATGTCGATGGGCTTTTTCAACATTGAGATTATGGGTTAATACAATCCCTTATATTTTAATGACTATGACTGAAGAAGGTGGTGTATCCCACTTGGTTGGTGTAGTTACGATGAATATGGAAGATAATGAAACGTTATCCACTATGTGATTATTTTGAAACCAGTTCCACTATGGGAAAAGGGGGAAACCCAATCTATTATAAGGAAAGGAATTCAACTAAGGATGGTGGGGTGTCTGGCCTAGTGTTGTAGCCCCCAAGATGTTTCCAGCTATGTTTTAGAAATGCATCTTGAGTTATAGGGAATGATATCACATATTTCTGAATGAAAAAATTCATTATATTATTCTTATGTTATTCTTTCATGGATTACATTATTTATTTCCCTACGATTCATGTATTATGAACAACCATTGCTTATTACATGATTTATGTTTATAATCTATGATATGTAGGGAATGATCATCTATTTTTATGATCACAATCCCATACCCATATGCTCATGTTTGTGATTACATGTATCCATTGTTTACCCTAATTGTACATCTAATCATAACCATTTTATGTTTACTTCCCTTAGTTTTGAAGATATTTATTAGGTATTATGTGTCTAAAAATGGTATTATTCATTTAGAACCAAATGGGATATAATATTGATCACTCCTGAAGGAGTGTTTATGTTTCCATGTTACCAAAGGAACTAAACTAATATAGACTTTGGGAATTTATTTTTCTAGTGTTTTATGTATTTTGAAAACGTTTTTTAATTTCTATATACATTTGGGAAGTGTAATTAGAGTTTTCATCATATAAAATGTTTAGTTAGCCTTTGGAAACTATTATTTGAATAATTTAGTGAGGTCCCAAGGAATATTTATATGGAAATGTCTAGGGATTCCTCAAAGAATATATATACATATTAGTTAACCTTTAGTAAAATATACTGGAACATTTGTAGAGGATATAGTTATTGATTTCAGAGAATTAAATCCATTAATAGATATTACAAGTGGATGTGGATATGAAAGAGATATACCTAGGGGTAACATCTATAACATGGTGGATTAGACCTAACTCTGTGTCACCTTGTACATGACAAAAATATCTACTACACACCAGGTTTTTCAATCCTAGGGCATATTAATTTGGAAATCAAAAACAATTTCTGTACCATCATGAAGGATTTAAATTGATGATGACTACGAAGAACCTAGATTAAACCTAATGATTCATTAATTAAAGAAGTATTATCAATGATTTAGGAAAATAATATGTTATTTTACATAAATATTTATACGTCTATTTTGATAAGAATTTCTCACACAGTGATTTATAGTTTTAGTAAACGGTTGGAACAAAAATTAAATGGATTATTGATGAATTTGGTGTAAAATTTACAAATGATTAGTCATATAATTTGATCACAAGAATAATTTAGGATTATATCATGCCGAATCATATTTCAAGGAACATAATAAAAACATGTACATTAAAATACATTCTGAATCACTATAGAAGATAAAGAAGGTGTTTGCTGAGAGATAAGGTAATGGAGACCATTGAAGAATGAAGATTATGTATCCTTTTTTTCAACAATGTGTTAATAATTTTCCATGTTAATATCTTAGAGAAACATGATGATTTTTTTACTGTGGAAAATAATGTTATAGAGAAATTAACTCAGAAGGAAAAAAATGAAAATTTCTATGAACACAATGGATTAGAATGTGGTCCTCACTAAGTTATTATCAATTGATGACTTATTTAAATGTCGAAATTATAGGAGTTATTAAAAATCAATGTCCTAAATAGAAGGCTCATGAGGAGAATCAGCAAGGTGGTATAAGTAATTGTTTTTCTTATGATGATGATGATGAGAAAAAAAATGTCATGTGAAAGGTACATTATTTTATAATATTATTTATTTAATTTAACATAAGAAACATGATTATATTTAATTTAAAAACCATATAATGTTATTCATATTTCATATTATTGGACGTGTGTATTAACGAATAAGATGATAAAACCTATGTAATAGTCCAAGAATTTGTTTTGATCAATAAATTATTTATGTTTTGCAATTTATATATTATTATATATGAATCATAAAATATATAAATGTATTATGTTTTATATTTGATTGATAATTGAAAAGAAAATTCTGAATGGCGATGAAGACATAGAAAATTTATTTCATGGAAAGGTGGTATTTTTATTAAAGAATAGGAAAGGAATAATTAATTCAATATGTTGAGGTAATAATTTTTGTAAAAAGATATATTGGATATGAATATGTATATCTGAAAGTGTGGATTAATCTGTGACTGATTATTGATAAAGGGGTCTATGTCATCAAGGACGATGTTTACTACTTTCTAGGTTTATGGATTTGATCCCAAATATATATTCGAATATGTAAGAATGAATGTTTTAGAGAAATATTTATTATGCATCATGTAAATATTAATTTTCAAGATTATTTATGATGGAGGTACTCACATGTTTATAATGTGACAACATAGCTCTATATTGTTATATTTTGATAATAAATTTTAATTTGATTTCTTGAATTTCTTTTTAATGTTTTGTATTTTCATCTTTCAGATTGGTTATAAGGTTTACCATTTATGGAATTATTATGTTACTCTTCCAATAATTATTGTGAGATTAAACAATTATACAACCAAACGACGATTTATTCTTATTATAAAACTTTTTTCCAACAACATTCAGTTGATGATAATCGATGACAAATGGGATGTCATATCATTGATATAATGATCTTTTTTAATTCAAAAATGAAATATTCAAATTCCATTTTCTAGAAATATGTAAATTGGATCAAGGGACAAGAAATTTTGTGGTTATCCTAAATTCATAAATGTTATTGTTTCAAGAAAATATATCAACTTCTAGAAAAAATCTATAAATAAATTTTTTTCCTAATACAATAATTATTTTTGACCTGATGTACTTTTAAATCATCATAGATTAATGACATTGATTCCCTCAAATTTACATTGATCCTTAACATGTTCATGATTTATGACCTCAATCACTATGTAAAAATGTTTATACATTTATTCTTTGTCTATTCATGTATCCAACCCTTTTTTCTCTTACATGTAAAACAAATTTTGGGTTACTTTGGGTAACTGTTATGACTCCAACATTACCTATTAAATGAATGTTTTAGTATTCATTTTTATGACGTAGAATTATATGAATGAATAATTAATGTGGTAAAACATTAATAACCCAAAAATATTTTAACAGATAAATTAATTTTCATAGGTGTAGAATATAACACCTAGAGATTCTGTGAAATATTTTTTATTTTATTTATTAATTTTGATGTATTTCATTTCACGAAACATTTTAAATTGCTTTTTATTTTAAATAACTATGATTGGATTGCCCTATTTGAAGCACCAATATAATCATAAACAATAAACAACAAAAAATTTGTCCTTCTCTATGTGAAACACTAATTTCATATTACAGTACACAGAATAAGGGCTTTCCTCGATGGAATTCAAAACACGCATGAACATGTTTTAATAAACAATAATATAATACTAAATTATTGTTATTTTATAAGTTATGATATAATCGAGCCACTAAATTAGATGTTATGAGTATAATAAAATATCTTTAAAAAATTTATAATTTTCATAAATATAGTATGATTTTATAGTTTTCTTATTAATTAGAAATGTAAATATAAGGACCAAATCAATAGAAAGGAAACCTATTTCTTTTTTGGCTCCCAAATGTCTTTTGTTTTTAAAAATAATATTATTTACAATTATAGGGTGTTATTAATGTAATATATATGTTATATATATAATAAAATACTATTTATATTAATCCAATAGAATAGATAGATATAAGACAATAATATCTCAAATTTTACACATAAAATACAATATTTTTAATAAGGAACTTTTTCCACCTTTTAATGTGTAACCTAATTTAAATCTATTTTATGATGATTTTATAAATCAAGTATTTCAATATTCACTAAATATTTTATATAAAAAAACTATGTTAACATGAATTATTTTCAATTTTTCATGATGTTAAATTTATTCATGAAAAGAAAAAATATTTAATTTTAATTCAAAATTTATTTTTAACCTAATTTATTTATTGGGTAAAATTTTATAAATTTTTTTAAAATGTTAATTAGATACAATTTAAATAAATTAATCCAATGTAGTTAATTCTAACCAATTTTACATTGAAATTTGATATAAAAAATTATCAATTATTTGATAATTTTTACTTTTAAAACATACATTGTCATCATATCCATGAGATTGATTTTAAATTAATTTATGCAACTTATGTGATTGGAATATGGAAAAATGAATTCCATATTTGGAATCATAATATTTTATAATGACTAATATGGACAATTTAATTTTTTACAATAAAATAGTGATTGAAGATAAAATTAATTATAGTGATTATGTTAAAGTAAATCATAATAAGGGAATAAACATTATGCATAAGAGTAAAATGAAATATCCACAGTTTCAAAAGCTATTTTATGGAAATATATCATCTAATATTATTCCATTGTTGAGTTTGGAATATTTATTATGAAATTTGTTAGGTAACAACATATATAAACCTAACATTTTTCCATAAATAACATGTGAGTCCTTTCCCTTACCTATAATAGGTCACCACCTTTCCCCCTTCATCACAACCATCAAACCACATAGGTTTTTCCAATATCTGACCCATACACTACCCAATTTCTATACCATCCCCCTTGAAGCCTCCCTTATGGAATAATTTAATCCAAGTAATCAAAATATTGAAATCCAAAAAGTGTTACCCAAAGAATAGGTAACATCCTTCCACAAGATCTTTTATATTGTATTCATTCTCTACCACCTACACTCCCCTTATACCATTATTGTACAAAAAACAAGTACATTCAATATAATGATATTGTATTATGATATTGGTTCATTCTACACTTACAAGCACTTCCATCTAATGGGCAATGAACGTATTGTTTATGTTTATTGTGTAATACTACCACACAAAAAGATGATTGTTTGTTTTTTCATTAACACCATGATGGGTTTGGAATTATGATGGAAATGTAAAACATATACAATATATGTTATATTCATTATGTCATTATGATTTTTTAATTATTTTATAACACATAAATTTATACTTTCAACTTTGTGTAAGTATGATAATTTCATATGGGGAAGTGTGGACTACCGCCTCCTCAAAGTTATGTGATTCATTCGAACAATAAATATAATTTATATATAATGAGATAAGTTGAATTATATGACATATATAAAATTATATTTCTAATTTAATGATATTATATACTTATATTAATATATTTATGTTCCTTTTTTTCTTTCAACGTGAAAATAAAATGGAAACAACATTCATACTGACATATAACCTACCGTCTCCAGGAACTGTGTATTGAATTTCATAATTCTATATTCCATATATTATTATAATAAAAATATACAGAATATAAATGTAATTTTTATCATTATTTGCCTTCTGTAAGTCATGATATATGTATAATAGCTAAATATATTATTAATTATGACTCATGCAAAAAAACAAAGGGAATATTTTTCGAAGTGAAAATTTAAAATGAATTTGATTTCAAGTGGGTTATATAAAGTAATAAAAACAATAGATGGTATTGTATATAAAAATATGTTTCTATAAAATATTTATAATAAAAATAATTTTATTATACAAGAGGATAGAAATTGTACGATGAGTGTCAAGATACATGGTACAGGGATTTCATCTCACATTTTATTTCCCTGAGATACATGCCTTTTCACCACTAATTGTGTTTATTGGGTATTTATATTACCCAGTAATGTATTATATTGTTCTCATAATTAATTTAATGGGTAAATAAATATCCATGTTATGATATTTATTTCATGATGGTTGTGTTTCAAAAGTTATCAAATAAGTAAATTTACTTTTTCTCTATTTTCCTTCTATAAGACACATGCCTTGCCATGCACCTATTTTTTTATATATTGTATATAATGACTTTTGAAATGATATTTATTGAAAAATATTATTTTAATTACTTTTTATTGTTCATGTAATTTTATTCTTTCCATCATGAATTCATGTTACAAAAATAGTTAATGTTTATTTTTAAAATCTCATCGTTTATCGAGATTATTGATGATTATGTATCCATTGATTAAATATTATGATCTATATTTTATAAAATATCATTAAATTTATTACCCTTGGATATGAATGTAATATCAAGTTAATTGAACCATTTCCACACTATTTGGAACTTAATATACTAAAGAAAAAGTTTTTATTAAAAAATGACATTACAAATCCTTTCGGTACAAAATAAATGTTCATTCAAAATTGTGATTTCTAAAAATGATGTAATAATATTTTACATTTATCCAATAATGTATAAAAGAATTAGCACATTCATTATAGTCTCAGAAATTGTTTTATATGGAATCTTTTTTTCATTTTCCTATCATGATACTTTTCTTAAATTTTATGTTAAAAAAGAAATGTTCGATATGTACAGTCATACCCACTATCATGATCATTATTTCGATAAATATTATTTTGCATGTTTACAATTATATTTTTAAGGAAATTACTTCTGTAATATTACTTACATCTATTTTTTAAAAACATAATTTTAATAAAAAAAAGTTCTCAAATATGTTTTATGGTTGTTAATCCAACCCTTAAAAGATATTAAGTCTTTTTTTAAGAAATAGATTTTCAAAAAGATTTTATATTTAAAAATATAGTTTAAACATATTCAACACATATTTATATTTTCTCAAAATATTTTCAATGTAATGGTTTTGAAAACATTTTCAAGTGTCTTTTATAAGTTTTCAAGGAAAATGTTTTTCAACATATTTTCAATATATCTTCAAATGTTTTCAGTGAAAATGATTTTTCAATATGTTTCAAATTATTAATAATAAGCATACAAGAATACGTTAAAAAAATAGTTTTAAAATGGTTTTATGTTTTACTGACCCTTATTAAAAAAAATGTACATTATTTTCAAGAAATTTTTTAAAAGATATTTCAAATTTATTTTATATCTATGATGATATTCACTGATTTCACTCATGCCCTGCTAGGGAATGATTCAATAGTTCCATTAATATTCTTTATATGAATGGTTTTTATATTGATGGAATGAGGATTCTAAAACTCATTAATCTTATATGAGTAAGAGGTTTATGAAACTCATTCCACTTCCACAGGTTACATGATTATTAATCTCATTTATCTTTAACGGATTATACGATGATAAATGCTTATGCAACCCTACTCCTTTCACAGTTTATTCTATGATAAAAGTCCTACAGAACATTTATAATTTATATTGTATGCAATATAGTTAAATCATAGTATATCCATTTCATTTCATGGGTAATGATATGATTTTTATGACACCCATTTCATTTCATGGGTTATGATATGATTTTATATGTTTCTGTGGATTATGAATTTTAGAATCCTTGTGAGATGGGTGGGATGAATGTCTCTCTAAACAACACTAGGTAAATATTTATATCTCATGGTATAATGGTGGTAATCAAGTCAACATTCTTAATTTAAAATGGGAATAAGGGGATACTCGATCACTTACAAGTAAAGAAAAGAAAATGTGGATTATTGGGTGCCCCACTAAATAGGTTTTGTCAACATGAATATAGAAGATGGAGAAACCTGACCAACTATAGTTTGATGGGGAAATCTATTCCAATATGGTAATATAGGGAAAATTGATCCCTTAAAATGAAATGATTATAATTTGGGATGGGCATGTGTCCCACCCTATAGGTTCAGTTCCCAGGAATTGACTTGATATGTTTTAGAAACGCCTCATGACTTCTAGGTATAAATATAACACACTTCTGTATGACATAATTAAATGTCATATTCAAATGTTATTCATTAATGTATTATGTTATTTATATCCTTATGATTCATGTTTAGTGAAATGTTATTCATTATTCCGCGATTCATGTTTATGATCCTTGATATGCTGGGTATTATATTCAAATGGCATGATCATGTTCTCAAATGAATATGCTCATGTTTTTTCTTACATGTCCCCCTTAATAACCCGTACTAAAAATATATGTTCACAATTTATTATGTTTACATCCCTAGGATTCTAAGATATGTATTAATAACTATGTGTTTGAGAAGGGTTCATGCCATGATGAACCTATTTGAAGATAATGTAGATCACTCATGAATTAGTGTTTACGTTTCCATGCTTCAAAATGCAAAAATATAATACAACCATTATGTATATATTTTTATAATGTTTTAATTATTCCCCAGAAGTGATATAAAGTCTATATATATTAAGTAGATTTCATTATACGATCATCATTCATCCCTTTATAATATGATTTTTTAGCCTTCCATTATATCCCAGTCACATATCCAATGCTCCTTGACGTATTTTTCCTCTTCAGACATTTCATTTCCTGATTCTTTCATCCCAAGGTATGTGATTTGAATTATTATTTTCATTTAATGTAACAGTTAGTTTATTAATAGTTCAATTTTAATTCTATTAAATATTGAAAACCCAATTCCGTGTTAATAAATATTTTTAATTTATTTGGTATGAAATTATGTAGAACCCCTAAATCCACGTGAATTGGTCTATGATTTGGATTATATTCAATTGATGGAAAAACAATGAAATTTAAATTGAGGAATTTAAATTATGATATTTTTTTTAAAAAAAAAATTGATTCTTACATTGTATATGAGAAAAAATGGTTAATTTTTTAAAAAAAAACAATTTTATTTTATCCTAGAAAAAATGAATTAATTAATTAAAAACATTTATCGGGGTTTAAAGGGAAAATTTCATATCGAAATGGGAATGTGCCTTTATTTTATTTTGAATCATTTAGAATTAAATATACCATTATTTATTATTGTATAAAAACATAAAATCCTTGGAATTTATTAAGTTATTAGGGACAAAAACTATAGGTTTGGAATTCCAAAGTAATATATTGATAGTCTACAACTCTAAAATAAAAAAATATGATGGTCTTATCACCTGTTGAATATTGGCCAGTCATCAATTACCATTGTTAAATGGATGTGTTTGAACATGTATTTTTTAATTATATATGTGTGTGATCTACCCATATTTAGGAACTATGTTACCTCTTGGAAGAGGACCATGATTCTCCCTAGTTATTATTTTGATATATATCTTCTGTTTATATACTATTTTACACATGTATTATAAATTTATATAATTTATTTTTTATAAAATGTTTATTAATAAATTTGTTTAGAAATATTGTCATCATTTAAAATGATTAGAATTATTTGTTTAGAAAATTATTTTTAACATCCATGCATGTTTATTTAAAATTGAATGATTAATTTTGCCAATTATAAAAGAAATTATAATGTAATCCTTATGGAGACTATTATGGGATTTTAGATAAAATCATACTTATGAAATTGGGTGTTTTTGGATTATATTATTATAGGTTTGAGAAAGCATAAATTGCCACATAGAGGTGGTTCTTATTTTTTATCCTTGGGATTAGAGATTTGTTTCCCTGGTACTTCTGTTGTTATCCTATATTCTTGTACATGGTGGCTATACATTGGGTTATTTGTAAATATATGACTTGTGGTACATTTCTTCTTATGTAATTTTTCTTCTATACATACTGACTTGTATCTATTATTTCTGTTGTGTTTGTGTAAAATTTGTTCCCACATTCATACTGTATGATGCCAGGTGATAGGAACCAACCCGTAGGGATTGGTAATTCTCTGCAATCTATGTTAAGATCAACTTAGTTATTAGGGTACCCCAGGAATTGGTGATTGTTCATGGAAAATATGTATCAAAGGGATGTTAGGAATCTTTCATTGAAGTTAGTATGTAGTTGTGCAATAGTTTTAAGATAATAGATTTAGTTACACTTTTGTTCCTAGTTGTCTCTCATGTACCTAGCCTTAAGTCTGCAGGGGTGTATTGGGATGACATCTTGAGTATTATTTCTATTATTTTCCCTTCAAATTGACTTATATAGGAATAAATTCCTATCATTTATATCTATTTATTTGGATTAATTCTCCTTGTGACTCTATTCGAGTGCTTATCTAATGTCTTCAATGTTTTCTGCTGATGTGATGTACCATCATGCCTCTGAGAAGATTTGTGAATTGGATCTAGGAGGTTGCTTTTGAAAAACCACAATGTGAATTTCCACTTGGGGATATGAGTCTTATTTTGGTGATTGTTCATAAAATCCATGAACATGGATAAGTATTTTCACAATATCCCATTATTACTCTAGTTTTGGAACTTCATATGGTTGTTTTCTAGAATCATGATCAGTATTTCCTTTTCCATAATCCATTACTATTAAATGGATCCAATGATCATAAAGAGGCTATGTATTAGTAAATAATGATTCATAATCTATTTGAGTTTTTGTTTACACATGATGAGATGATGGTGAAATGTGCAACCTTAAAGCATTAAGGGACTAACAAGAGATGGTGGGACATAATGGTGATTGAGAAGAAGCAAGAGGGATTATTTTCGAAATAATTCAAGGTTTTTTTCACAAACTAGTTCTATCTAGATTCAATGTTTTTTCCAAGGATTTTATGTTTTTCAAACATAAGTCGGATTACAGGACTATGATTGAATATGAAAACAATTTTTCTGAGCTACATATGTTTTTACCTAAGAAATTATGAAATGAGTATATGAATAATCTGTATTTTGATAGGGAAAATCGATCATATATTCACTCTCAGTTTTCCATACTGAAGAATCCCACCTATTCTAATGATTTAAATAGAGAATTAATGGAAGTAATGGACCTTGATAGAAACTCACGATTAACATAAGTTTTTTTTATCCTAGTGGTGGATTGAATTCCTCTAATGGGAATATTAATCATGATGATTCTAATGTTAGTTATCCTTAGTAGGGTATTTCTAGACCTCTTATAGTGCCTCGAATATAACCTTCTATTTTATAATAGTTTGTAAATCTAGGGAACTCATGGATAGTTTACACTGAGGAAGCCAAAGAATGTTGTTCTTGTGTACTCATAGGTCCCTTTCATAAGGTCAACCATATCAATTCCACTAAATAAGGTACGATAGGTGCAATAGAACCTATCCCAAATGCATTGTAGTTATATGCTTTATAAACATGGGGGCTCCCTCCACATGCATCAATATGGAAACTTATACACGTAGTGGAAGAGTCTCTAGAGACAGCATATATGGGTCCAGTGACTGTGATAGGTACTGTAACTATATCATATCCATTATTTAGTGCTTTATTTCATACTAGTTCATCAAAATAATTTATTAAAGCCTGTATTTTGATAATTATATACCATCATACGCAGTAATCATCGTATGTGATGGTTACTACTACACCTGTTGGAATGAATTGATAGATGGGTCTCCATTGTCCTGCTTGTGTTTCCTCTTTGAAAAATGTTGAGAATTTTTGGGATTTATTCTTTCTAAAAACAGAACGTCTTGATGTCATTTTAAGGATGTATTTTCTCATTTCCAATAAATCACATATTGATTTTCATCTTCAAAATATACCATTTTCAATGAAAAATGGTGTATACCATATCTCTCAAAGAGAATGAGACCTAAGGATGAGTAGATATAAACATTATTATCAGTAGATAGGGAATTTAATATATGTTTTGGTAATTAATCTAAAGAGGTAATTTTTTAGCAGTGATCTCCCACTAGTTTTCGTCGAGACTCTCGATGTTTTTCCTTACCAATTATTGGGTTCTCTACTGATATGGAAGGTTAATTTTTCAATAAATTTTGTTGCTGGTACTCATCTAATATCTATTCCTTCTTACTAAATTGAACCAGATAAAATAAACAAGTTGTAATCTCAATAGTTTTATATTTTTCCGAAAATGATTTATTCCCCAGAGTGTGTCTTCATTGATGTGCATGATCACATTACAAAAAATGATGGTTAAATTATTCTTTTCTATGGATTAAAATAAAACTCAATAGAGTTATAGTAAATTATAATTATCTAATCTATTGATTCTTATTTTCTGACATGTATAAACGGGTAAATATATTTCTAAAATATTGATCATCGATTTAGTTACCATTAGTTTAGAATAAAAAAAATAAAACATTCAAAAAACCAATTTTCATATAAAGTAATACATTATGAGTACCATGTAATTTCATTTTATATAACCAATTATCATATTGTTTTTATTATAACTCTTTGACCCCAGTTACCAAGATTCAGTTCATTATTTTTTTAAATTTATATGATTATAAGGAATCAAGTCGTGAAGGACCGATAAGTTTAGAAGTCATGGAAAATAGATTACAGATATGAATTTTACAATAGAATTTCTAAAATAAAACACACTATAAATAAAATATATAGAATTCCATTATTCCTCTAGTATAACCCATCATATCAATCATAATACAGTTCTTTACATCCTAGGAAAAATAAAATAAAATAAAGGGGAGAACATAGATGCTCATTAATGATAAAAATATAGAAAAAGAAATCCAAATTAATAATAAACATTATTGGCAAGGTATAAGACTAAACAAATCTTTTATAACAAAAACCTCATCATTATATTGATAATAATAATAAAATAATTACAATTACTTATTCACATAGATATTATACTAGTCTAATAACTACATATGATATCAATAGATAATTTCATAATGATGGAATGAATAATGTCGGACATCATAGCCATATAGTCAAGGCCAAATACCAAGAATAAAAATAAAATTTTTGTCATGTTTTTATGCCAAGACACTAGTTTGTCTTATGGGACCTACTGATGCATCGAGGATCTAAAGTGGGATTCACCTATTACATACTATGTCCAATGCATTGGTAATATGAAAAGGTTGAAACATAACATAAAAAATTGTATTAAAACTAGAATACGAAATGTTAATACATTAAAAAAATATTGATTGGTATAAAACTAGAACATATATTATCAAACATATCATAACCCATTAAATAAAATATAGAAATCTCTATTATATTAAATCAATCTTAATCATTAATAATATCCAATAAAGGATGATGACATAGTTGAAAATTATCAATAAATCTCTTTATGAGAAATAATCCTTTTCATGAATTTTTTTAAAGTGGGAAAATTTATAAAGGATGTAATTTAAAAGAGATTTATAAATCGAAGACTCTCATTAAAATTTGAAACTTGTTAAATAAATTTACACTTTATAAAAATAATGTCTACGTAAATAAATCCTTAAAATCATTTTGAAAACATGGACATTTCATAAATGATTTTGAAAAATAATTCTATAAAAACATTTAAAATGATGATCTAGTTAAATATTCCCATATATAAAAACGTAAAATATTTCTTTTTATTATAATTAAATTAACAATGGAAATAGATGATAAATATTTCCTGGAAGGTAATTACAGATAAAAAATATTGGATAATAAAGAGGTAGAATAAATAACTCTTACCTTGAAATTTTCTTTAGTAGGGGGTAGGATTAACCACAAATATAATGACCATATATTGTTATTTAATTATACCAGAACCATATTCAGATTTATTATATCATAATTTATTCATTCATGGCATAATAATACCCATTTAATTATAATTTCTATGTTAAAATAATATTTCGGGTAATAACCACTTTCTCTATCGTACATGTTTTATCATGTAATTATTTATCATATAACTTATATGTTGATTGAATTAAATACATAATATTAAACATTATTTATGTAAAATATATATTTTTAATACAAATAAGTATAATATATAGATATATGAATAGTAAAACACCATTTATGGGGATGATTGGTCGTACCTACGCATAAATGGGGTTCCTGTTTTCATATCATTTTGAACTGAAGTAAGTGAATGAGATATATGAATATATATATATTTCCAGTATTAATATTATTTCATATATTACATAATTTTAAATAATATTTATTTTTATAATCATCATTGATTGATGAACAAGGAAATGAATCTAATCGCGCCATGGAGACAGTATGTCGTACGTATGCTCAAGTCACGATATCATTATATTCATGGTAAAATTGTATGAAATTAAAAGGTATATTATATAAAAAGAATAATTAACAAGTTATATTTATTAATTACATCAATTATACTCATTATTATTCACAGCCAAATAATGAAGGGTTGAATAACAAACTACAACACGATGTGGAGATGGTAAGCTGTTCGTATAGATGTATGGTTATTTTTCCATTAATAGGATGTATAGAATAAATAATTTGGTTGTATCATATTTATAATAACCTCTCAGTATGTATAATTTAATGGAGTTATTATTTTAGAATTGATAAAACAAATAACGAGGAAGTGGAAAAATAAATGAACATTGAAAGAGGTGATGAAATAATTATCTCTTCTATGGGTTCTTCCATTATATTTGATCCAAAGGGCACCATAAGTTGGATTTTAATCAATGTAATTGTAACAGCTCGAGATTTTATGAAAAATATTCTTTTTAATTTTATTAATGTCTTGTTTTTTACGCTACATCAAAAGGATCTTGTACAACACACATCCTTGACTTGCCTTGCATTACACGCAATCACGACCTTCCTCGATAGCGTGTGTAGTACGCAATAACGAGTTTCATTAAACAACAATATGCTATTAAAATATTATTAAAACTAGCCGTTATGAATAGTAATTACCCCTTTTTAAAATTTTGTATATTTTATTTTTCAAAATGGAATTAATTTCTGGATTCATAATATCGAAATTAGCTTAGGGTGAAATTTTGGTACTTTTCGGATAACATTCATATTTTGATGAATAGTGAAAATTACTAGATTATAATTAAAAACAACTTTTTTATCGAAATAATTAATAGTGATAAATCATTAAATTGAGTGGTTTTAAAGTATATTTAGAATATATTTTCACAATTTAATACGATGTTGTTCATTGGATGTAATTTCACATTTAAACCAGACATAATCAAGTGTCAATCTTTTGGTAAATATTGTTTCTTAAAAACACGCTATTTGTTTTAACAGCGGGATTTAATTATAAAATTAATTAATGCAACTTCTATGTTATGAATTTGGTAAAATAGACTTCATTTTTGAATTTAGAATATGAAATATAGCTTAGGATGAAATTTTGGTATTTTTCTGAAAACTTTCAATTTTTGATGAATAGTGAAACCAATAAGTGGTAGGTTAAAAACTGATTTTTTCATAAAACTTAATTTTACCGCTTCTATGAATGGAATTTCAAAAATCTGACAGACACGGTTAATATCAAGGACTAAAATGTGGTTCAATGAGATGAAAATAATTTTTGGTGAATAGTAACTTTTTTACTTTTCTTTACCACGGTTAATAGTAAATAGGGTAACTAAGGGTAAATATGATATTACTATTACACAAACACATGTCCTAATTCTATTGGATAAGTGTAATTCGACCAAAAACAACCTTATGAATATAATATGACCATTTAGGTCCACTTGGATTAGACTATGACATTTAATATTATTTTATTTAATGAATAGTTAAAATAGTTAAAATCAAAGTTTAATAACTAAAACATTTTTAATATGGGGTTATACATAAGATAAATTCGACTATAAATATTAATTAGAAATATAAATAGATTTCCTACATAATGATATTTTATTTATAATTTTTAGACTTAAAATAAATTTATTTATTTATGACACAACGATGATGCAGTAATTAGCCTTTTAAGGAAATATTAACATAATTGATGTTATAAATGCTCAAATTAATGTAATTTGAGACTTTTTATGAATTCCACTAATTTTATAGGTTACTATGATATATTAGTGTTGATTTAATCAACTTGGTTCGAACATATAATTCTTTTATGACTTTCACAAAAATCATATATCAAATAGTGTCAAAATTGACACAAAATAGTTTTTAAATCAAATATTATATAATTAATTGTTATTTTATTCCTAGAAATCTAAGGTTCAGACAAATGACTTAGATAAGGATATATGTATCAATAATAAACAATTTGGGGTTCGCTTGGCATGTTATAGTAAGTGTATTAACCATATAGTGAAAGAAAAAAAAAGACACGGTAAAAGTTAAATTATTTAACTTAGAGTTAAATCTAATTGATAAGGTTAAAATAATACCCTAAACTTGTCTAAATCTTATTGGTTGATAGGATTTCGACCCGTACCCACATTAGCTTCGAAATAAGACCCTTTGGAACCATTATAAACCGATTTTGACATTAATATAAAATAATATTTTGAGGTATTCCTAAGGTGCCCCTCTCCTCCCTTATAAAAGAACACCTCCTCCCCCTTCTCCTCACACCAATTTGAGCACTCAAGCTCAGCCAAACCCTGCCAAAATCTCTTCTCAACTTCCCTAGCAACATCCTAGAGGTTCTGGTCTTCCTCAAAGACCAATTTTAGTTCCCTAAGAGGAGGTCTCAAAGAGGCGCATCAAAGAAGAGGTAATTACCGTTACCAATTCTTTCATCTTTATTTCTTCTTCCACTTCTTCTTCTTAGGTTGTTTCATTATGAAGTAATAACATCAGTATCACTCATATACTGATATGTTATTTTAAGTATGAAACAACCCTATTTCACCATCTATCCATCCTACGGAAAAAGAAATCACCACGCGTGCGTACGTACGGAATACCGTCTCCATGCCGTGGTGTAATCTATTTTCCACCACCACCTTACATGGATGGGTATAATGGTGTAAAGAATATCTATACATAGTTATTACAACATCATATTGATTTGGATATATTGTATAATCCACTCCAATTCAATTTAGTAATTATGGAAATGATATCATCGCTCGTGCGTACGTACGGACTACCGTCTCCACGGCGCGATGAGATTCATTCTTAATGATTAAACATTCATGAATGTTTATAAAGTATATATAATAAGTACTAATGAAATATATGACATAATAATGATACTGGATTTATGTATATATATATATGTATTTCATCTACTTACTTCCATTCAAGACAATAAGGAAAGAAAAACAGCGTTCATGCGTACGTACGGACTACCGTCTCCACGAACGGTGTTTTTCATTTCATTTATCTATCTATTATATAGATATATATATACTGAATATATATGATATATAAATCATATTTTATATTCTGGAAGTAAGTAAATCATGATATAAGTAATAATAATGTCAAGAACAACAAGTCAAAACAGCTACGATAAATGAAACGATTTTACCCAGAACGCTTTTTTAACATGGAATTTACAAAAGAATGGGTAATATAATGTCATAAGTGAACCATATATGATATCATAACTATGAATATGATTCTTTAATAAGTCAATGACATTATTTAAATCATTATACAGGAGGTTCGGACACATACAAAGAAAATCGGACCTAAGGTAAGGGAAATATCACAATCTCATTTTTATCCGAGATTGTTTATTCGTAAGTATTTACTGGGGTGTATTTTATCATCCACATCCATGTTTCATCAATATGTAATATTATTTCCATCCACCTACAATTGTTTAAATCCATTTTTACCCTTCGGTGAGTTTTTAGTAATATGTATGAAAGGAATCTTTTGTCGTTTTTCGTACGAGGTACTTTTTGACTTTTCCGACAAAAGTACAAAGAATGTTTTTTTTAACTTATACGGCAGGAATGGATTTCTAAAACATTATTTCCAAGAAGTATCCTTTACTAGTATTTATGTTTATTTTTAATCAACTTCTTTTAGTTTTAAATTGTAAGACATGTTAAGAAAGGAAAATGTTTTTGAAGAAGAAAGGATATTTTCCTCAAGAATGGATTTCAAGTGTTTTATCAAAATTATTTCCCATCTAAGATAATAAAGGGTTATGTTTCTATCCATATTATTACATTGATTTGATTATGTTGTGATGGAAATATGTTTATGAATTCCTTTATCTTATATTAATTGTTTTATGATGTCATGTTGTTTAAGAATCCCATTTTTATTACATGGGTTATGCAATGATGTATGATTTATGATTTTGTGCCACACATAAGAATGGTATCATTATGAGATGGGTGGGACCTATATCTCCCTCCAATGCATTGGGTAAAGATTTATATTTCATGAGATAGACAGGGCTGGAATGGTAAGTTATACCGGTTCAGTGAAACAGGACTGAAACGAGGGTTACTCGATTCAGAAAGGGACTTTGTCCACTAAGATAGTCTTGGCAATGAGTCTTGACTAACAAGAAATGATTCTCTATGATTATGTGTGTATGCCACAATGTTTAATGTTTTATGTTATGATTATTGGGATTTCATTTCACTACTACGATTTATCCCATGTTATGAAATTATGCTCTCTTTTGCAGGTTAAGATTTCCAAAAGTTATGTTCTTATGAATATGATGTGATTGATTTTTCTTTTGTTTACCCTTACTGAGCATTTGAGCTCACCCTTTTATGTTTTCTTTTCCCCAGGATATAAAGAAAGGTTTTAGGTAAAAAAAAGGAAGATCTTTATAGGAGATGTTGAAGATCTTTCACCACGATTAGAAGATTTTATTCCGAGTTTCCAAAGACACTAAACTATTACGATCCTTGTGTGTGTGTTTTTGTTATGTACTAAGTATTCCGCGAAAGTAATGTAATGTTCATGTACTTCGAGCTTCGGGTCTCTACAGTTGGTATCAGAGGAAAGGTTTAGTCAACCTTTGGAATCTAGGATGCGAAAACATTAGTGAGATCCCTAGAGATATTTCTACGGTATGTCTAGGGATGTCCCTAAGGTTAAGTATACGTATAGGTTATAGTACTAGAACTACGCTAACGATCATAGAATTAAACCTAAGATGTTAGATATTGAAGGTACTCCCCCTTTATTATGTTGTTTTCCCTAGCATGATTTTTGCCTCTCACACTATTCTTTTTGGGATTTAGACGATGGCTGGAACCCGAAGGAACCGTGTTGATCAATGCAATGGACAATGCAATGATTGTCTTCCTGAACAAACAAATGTTATGGGAGATGGAGTGCAAAATCTTATTGTTATACTTACAAAAGCTATGAATCATTCTGGACTTCCAAATGAGCAGAGAAGGGAACAATATTCTATTGAGTCCTTCATGAGGCAACGTCCACCTTCTTTCAGTGGGTCTTCTGATCCACTTGTTAATGAACAATGGATCAGTACCACTGAAAAGATATTTTCAGTTCTTCAATGTTCTGAACATGATAAAGTCATCTTAGCAGTATATCGTTTGGAAGGTGAAGCTGATCAATGGTGGAATCTTATCAAGAATACAAGGCAAAGATATGAAATTGAGTCCATGGAATGGGACGAGTTCAAGAACTTATTTTTCAATAAGTACTTCCCTCGTATTCTTCGAACAAAGATAGAGAAGGAGTTTCTTGAACTAAAGCAAAAAGATGATGAATCTATTGGTATATACGAAGCGAATTTTACAAGACTTACAAGGTATGCATCTGGCATTATCATCCAACCTGAAAGTAAAGTTGATCGATTTTTCAATGGCTTAAAACCAAGTCTTCGAAGGGAATTAGCTATAAGAGACTTCAGTAGCTATGAAGAAATTGTGCGTTGTGCTATCAAGGTAGAAATGGAAGTTGGTGTTACATATCCATCTCATGGTTTTGACAAGAAACGAAAGATGGAGTTCAAGGAGAAATCTCAGAATAATGGTGAAAAGAAGATGAATGTTTCCTTATGCACAAAGTGTGGAAAGAAGCATGGTGGAGATTGTCTTAAAGGGACTAGAAAATGTTTTAAGTGTGGAAAAGAAGGTCATCGAGCAGCTGAGTGTAGAAGTAATGGAAAAAGGGTTTCTAATGATGTGAATAAAGCAAACACTGTAAAGAACGCACCACTAACACTTCAATGCTTCAACTGCAAGGAAATGGGGCATTATGCTAATAAATGCCCTAATCCAAGGGTTAGTGATGATCAACATGAGAAACCACAGAAGGCAAAGGACAAAGGGAAGTCACATGCGATCACTATTGGCAATGTTGAATATGACAACGATGTGGTGGAATGATTAAGTGTTTATGTAATGGGATTCCAAAATAATGTTGTATCATTGAGTATTGCAATATTTATTTATGTGGTATTCAAAGTGATTGAGATATTTTTTGGAAATAAGATGATATGCGCATAATGAAGGGGAAACGAGAAAATGAAATGTTTAATAGTATTCATGAGCTCATGATTGATATAAGGACTAAGTGATATCATGGTTTGAGTATATAGAATTTTGAGGATTTTGGTATGTGGAAAGTGTTAACTTTAAACTGCATTCATGATTTCACTAAGGTATTCAAGAGAATACATGATTAAAGACTTTGAATGTTTAGAATGTGACCAACAAGACATATCTTATGGGGATCAACGATGGTATTAAATCTCTGGTAATTGTTTTCACTATATTATGAGAGTGGACTGCAGTATTATGGGTAAGCCTAAAGACTGGAATGGATTATGTTGGAATAAGTTAGTATTGTTTAAGGATAGAAGTTTTTTTTCGATATTATTGATGGGATGTTATAGTAATATAGTTTTAGAAAAAGGACCACCTGCAGGACGGGCGACAGCCCATCGCGTCGGACAAGGCTGTGGGAATCGAACCCACAACCGAAGTGCGACTGGCCTTTATCGCCTACCACTGGCCTACAGGAAGTCCCTGTTTAGTAGAAACTAGTTTTATTATATTAAGTTGTATGACATATAATGTATAAGTCCATTTTAGGAACCATATATGATTAATCTCACTATAGATCGACTTATGTATATAATTTTTTTTGCTAACCTTTTGTTTGAGACGGATGGAATGACCCGTCATTCTATCACATGATCTACTAACACGTCACGAATAACAAATTCAACTTCATTTATTTAAGAGATGAAGTGGAAATTGTTAAAGGCACGAACAACAGTGAGATTGTACCAAAATAAAGTATTTATTCTAATTCAAATTCTTTAACATTGGGGAAACGATCTTGAAAACCAAAAATGTTGTCCTAGTGATCTTATATCTGATGAATCAGATGGTACCTTAGATCGTCACAAATTTATGGCTTTGTGATTGCTGGATTTTCCATAGCCATGTTCTATACCACTCTCCATCAGAACATGATGGTTAGAATTCTCTTCCATATCCATATTTTCTCCTATGTGGAAACCCAGTGACTAGTTTATTTGGGTAACCGTTACGTTTCATACTTTTGTTTTTGAAGATTGGTTTTGATATTCCTTTTTACGATGTGGGTTTATATTAAAGAAACTTTTGAATAATAAACCATTTATAACCCCGACGAATTTCGAGGGCGAAATTCATTTTAAGGGGGGTAGAATGTAACAGCCTGATATTTTATGAAAAATATTCTTTTTAATTTTATTAATGTCTTGTGTTTTACGCTACATCAAAAGGAGCTTGCACAAAACACATCCTTGACTTGACTTGCATTACACGCAATCACGACCTTCCTCGATAGCGTGTGTAGTACGCAATAACGAGTTTCATTAAACAACAATATGCTATTAAAATATTATTAAAACTAGCCGTTATTAATAGTAATAACCACTTTTTGAAATTTTGTATATTTTATTTTTCAAAATGGAATTAATTTCTGGATTCGTAATATCGAAATTAGCTTAGGGTGAAATTTTGGTACTTTTCGGATAACTTTCATATTCTGATGAATAGTGAAAATTACTAGATTATAATTTAAAAAAACTTTTTTAATCGAAATAATTAATATTGATAAATCATTAAATTGAGTGGTTTTAAAGTATATTTAGAATATATTTTTACAATTTAATAAGATGTTGGTCATTGGATGTAATTTCACATTTAAACCAGACATAATCAAGTGTCAATCTTTTGGTAGATATTGTTTCTTAAAAACACACTATTTGTTTTAACAGCGGGATTTAATTATAAAATTAATTAATTCAACTTCTATGTTATGAATTTGGTAAAATAGACTTCATTTTTGAATTCGGAATATGAAATATAGCTTAGGATGAAATTTTGGTATTTTTCTGAAAACTTTCAATTTTTGATGAATAGTGAAACCACTAAGTGGTAGGTTAAAAACTGAATTTTGCATAAAACATAATTTTACTGCTTCTGTGAATGGAATTTCGAAAATCCGATAGACACGGTTAATATCAAGGACTAAAATGTGGTTCAATGAGATGAAAATAATTTTTGCTGAATAGTAACTTTTTACTTTTTTTTACCACGGTTAATAGTAAATAGGGTAACTAAGGTTAAATATGCTATTACTATTACACTAACACATTTCATAATTCTATTGGATAAGTGTAATTCAACAAAAAACAACCTTATGAATATAATATGACCATTTAGGTCCACTTGGATTAGATTATGACATTTAATATTATTTTATTTAATGAATAGTTAAAATAGTTAAAATCAAAGTTTAATAACTAAAACATTTTTAATATGGGGTTATGCATAAGATAAATTCGACTATAAATATTCATTAGAAAGATAAAAAGATTTCCTACATAATTATAATTTATTTATAATTTTTAGACTTTAAATAAATAAATTTATTTATGACATAACGATGATGCAGTAATTAGCCTTTTAAGGAAATATTAACATAATTGATGTTATAAATGCTCAAATGAATGTAATTTTAGACTTTTTATGAATTCCGCTAAATTCGTAGGTTACTATGATATATTAGTGTTGATTTAAGCAACTTGGTTCGAACATATAATTCTGTTATGACTTTCACAAAAATCATATATCAAATAGTGTCAAAATTGACACAAAATAGTTTTTAAATCAAATATTATATTATTAATTGTTATTTTATTCCTAAAAATCTAAGGTTCGGCAAAATGACTTAGATAAGGATATATGTATTAATAATAAACAATTTGGGGTTCTTTTGGCAAGTTATAGTAAGTGTATTAACCATATAGTTAAAGAAAACAAAAAGACACGGTAAAAGTTAAATTATTTAACTTAGAGTTAAATATAATTGATAAGGTTAAAATAATACCCTAAACATGTCTAAATCTTATTGGTTGATATGCTTTCGACCCATCCCCACTTTATCTTCGAAATAAGTCCCTTTGGAACCATTATAAACCGATTTTGACATTAATATAAAATAATATTTTGAGGTATTCCTAAGGTACCCCTCTCCTCCCTTATAAAAGGACACCTCCTCCCTCTCCTCCTCACACCAATTTGAGCTCTCAAGCTCGTCCAACCCCTGACAAAATCTCTTCTACACTTCCCTAGCAACATCCTAGAGGTTCTGGTCTTCCTCAAAGACCGATTTTAGTGCCCTAAGAGGAGGTCTCAAAGAGGCGCTTCAAAGAAGAGGTAATTACCGTTACCAATTCTTTCATCATTATTTCTTCTTCCACTTCTTCTTCTTAGGCTGTTTCATTATGAAGTAATAACATCAGTATCACTAATATACTGATATGTTATTTTAAGTATGAAACAACCCTATTTCACCATCTATCCATCCTACAGAAAAAGAAATCACCGCGCGTGCGTACGTACGGAATACCGTCTCCACGCCGTGGTGTAATCTATTTTCCACCACCACCTTACATTGATGGGTATAATGGTGTAAAGAATAACTATACATAGTTATTAAAACATCATATTGATTCTGATATATTGTATAATCCACTCCAATTCAATTCAATAATTATGGAAATGATATCATCGCTCGTGCGTACGTACGGACTACCATCTCCACTACGCGATGAGATTCATTCTTAATGATTAAACATTCATGAATGATTATAAAGTATATATAATAAGTACTAATGAAATATATGAAATAATAATGATACTGGATTTATGTATATATATATATATGTATGTATGTCATCTACTTAATTCCATTCAAGACATTAAGGAAAGAAAAACAGTGTTCATGCGTACGTACGGACTACCGTCTCCATGAACGGTGTTTTTCATTTCATTTATCTATCTATTATATATATATATATATACTGAATATATATGATATATAAATAATATTTTATATTATGGAAGTAAGTACATCATGATATAAGTAATAATAATGTCAAGAACAACAATTCAACATACCTACGATAAATGAAACGATTTTACCCAAAACGCTTCTTTAACATGGAATTTACAAAAGAACGGGTAATATAATGTCATAAGTGAACCATATATGATATCATAACAATGAATATGATTCTGTAATAAGTCAATGACATTATTTAAATCATTATACAGGAGGTTCGGACACATACGAAGCAAATCGGACCTAAGGTAAGGGAAATATCACAATCTCATTTTTATCCGAGATTGTTTATTCATAAGTATTTACTGGGGTGTATTTTATCATCCACATCCATGTTTCATCAATATGTAATATTATTTCCATCCACCTAGAATTGTTTAAATCCATTTTTACCCTTCGGTGAGTTTTTAGTAATATGTATGAAATGAATCTTTTGTCGTTTTTCGTACGAGGTACTTTTTGACTTTTCCGACAAAAGTACAAAGAATGTTTTTTTTAACTTATACGGCATGAATGGATTTCTAAAACATTATTTCCAAGAAGTTTCCTTTACAAGTATTTAAGTTTATTTTTAATAAACTTCTTTTAGTTTTAAATTGTAAGACATGTTAAGAAAGGAAAATGTTTTTAAAGTAGAAAGGATATTTTCCTCAAGAATGGATTTCAAGTGTTTTATCAAAATTATTTTCCATCTAAGATAATAAAGGGTTTTGTTTCTATCCATATTATTACATTGATTTGATTGTGTTGTGATGGAAATATTTTTATGAATTCCTTTATATTATATGAATTGTTTCATGATGTCATGTTGTTTAAGAATCCCATTTTTATTACATGGGTTATGCAATGATGTATGATTTATGATTTTGTGGTACACATAAGAATGGTATCATTATGAGATGGGTGGGACCTATATCTCCCTCCAATGCATTGGGTAAATATTTATATTTCATGAGATAGACAGGGCTGGAACGGTAAGTTATACCGGTTCAGTGAAACAGGACTGAAACGAGGGTTACTCGATTCAGAAAGGGACTTTGTCCACTAAGATAGTCTTGGAAATGAGTCTTGACTAACAAGAAATGATTCTCTATGATTATGTGTGTATGCCACAAAGTTTCATGTTTTAATTTATGATTATTGGGATTTCATTTCACTACTATGATTTATCCCATGTTATGAAATTATGCTCTCTTTTGCAGGTTAAGATTTCCAAAAGTTATGTTCTTATGAATATGATGTGATTGATTTTTCTTTTGTTTACCCTTACTGAGCATTTGAGCTCACCCTTTTATGTTTTCTTTTCCCCAGGATATAAAGAAAGGTTTTAGGTAAAGAAAAGTAAGATCTTAATGGGAGATGTTGAAGATCTTTCACCACGATTAGAAGATTTTATTCTGAGTTTCCAAAGACACTAAACTATTACGATCCTTGTGTGTGTGTTTTTGTTATGTACTAAGTATTACGCGAAAGTAATGCAATTTTCATGTACGTCAAGCTTCGGGTCTCTACAGTAATGCCTCTATATTAATTTGAGGGAACTTGGTAATATATTTCAGTAGGTATTGGTTGATCCAAATGTATTTGGAGGTGTGATTTTGAAAGAAGGGAATGTACGCTTTTATAAGAGAGGTGATGGTCACTTTAGGAAATGCCTCAAATATAGATATATTATAAAATCATATTATGTTTTTAATGACTAAAAATGGATTAATTTAGAATATAAGGTGGTTACGGTTCTGAATATTCTTAAATAATGGTTTTTAGATAAGAATTGGCTACCATATTAACCTTATCATTTTCATTTAACTCTTAGTTAAATAGTTATCTTTTACAATTTCTTCTTGTATTTTTATATTACATGGTTAATAGAAATAAAATAAAACAAAAAGAGAACCTCGAGTTTCTAATTAATGATATATATATCATTATATATTTCCATCGGATGAACCTAAAATTTTTATGAATATTATATCATTTAATAATATAGTATTTGTTTTAAAAACTCATTTATCCCAATTGTGACACTCTTTAGTAATTGGTTTTTTTGAAAGTCAAAAAAACATTATTACTTATAAAAAATACATTAAATAACCCCTAACATGTCATATTACCCTATAAAATTTTTTAATTCAACAAAAGTAACAATTTACATTTATTTGGAAATTTTTAATTTCAAATATTTTAATCCTTCATTAATATGAATAATTATTACATCACCATTGTGTCATAAATAAATTTCATTATTTAATGTCTAAAAATTATAAATAAAATACAAGGATGTAGGAAATATTTTTATCTTTCTAATTAATATTTATATTATAATTTATCTTTTTTATAACCCTATATTAAAAATGGTTTAGTTATTAGACATTAAATTTTAAACTTTTAACTCTTCTTTATATAAAATAATAATAAATGACCAAATACAATTTAGGTGTTCCAAAATAATAATATCTTGATATTAAGGATGATTTTGGTCGAAAATGACTCATCCAATATAATTATTACATGTTTTGGGGTAAATATAATATCATTTTTACCTTTAATTTTCATATTTACTCTTAACCACAGTAAATTAAATTCTAAAGTTATTGTTAACAAAATTAATTTCATCCTATTAAAACAAATTTTACATACTGATGTCAACCATGTATCTTGTATTTTTAAAATAAAATTCCATGAAGCAATAATATTAAGTATTCTTCAAATTTGCAAATGTGCTTATAAGGTGGGTAAAAGACATTAAAATTTTCAATAAGATATTATATATCTAAAATTATTATAAAATGACTTCAATTAATTGCATTGATCTAATATAGGTATTATCTATCTATTTTTTACTTTAAAATAAATTTAAATAAAAATAATTGTTATTTAAATAAATGTTCGTTTTAAACAATAACACAGTGTTTTTCACTATTCTTCAAAAATTTAACCTCTTCTAAAAATACAAAAATTTAACCCTAATATCATTTTGATATTAAGATTCAAAAAATGATGTCTATTTTACAAAATTAAAAACATTTGAGTTTAATTTATTAATTTAAAATTAATTCTTGTTGTCAAAACCATAAAGCAGGTTTTTAAGAAGTAAAAACAATAAAAAGATTGACATGTGTTTATGTACATTTAAAATGAGAAATTACATATAATGACCTAAATTATATTAAATGACAAAAATATAAACTATTTATACATTAAAACTACTCAAATTAATAATTTTTAATAAAAAATTATTTCGATTAAAAAATTTGTTTTAAATTAAAATTTAGAATTTTTCACTATTCTTCAAAATAAGAATGTTATCAAAAAAGCACTAAAATTTTTATCCAAACTAAATTTTTATGTCCCTATTATAAGAAAGAATTTATTTTCATTCAATAGAATATATAAAAGTGTCAACTATTGGATTTATAAAGTGTCTTCCATTAAAAGTAGTAAAATTGCATTTTTTTTAAATACACCTTTTATCAGAATAAATTAATGTGTTTAAATATTATTTCTAAGAAACACATAATATAGATTCTACAAATGTGTGGAGTATATGAACTCAAAATGTAGTTAATACTATTCATAACTGCTTCTTGAATGGCTAGTTTGGTAAGTTATGGTGTGCACGAACTCACTCTTACATGTATCGTAAGCTATTAAATTATTTTAAAAGGATAAAATACTCGGAAATATTGGGGTATTACATTATCCCCCCATTCAATAAATCGAATACTCACAATTTTAAATTGTTCTTCAAGAATAATTAATTTAACATTGAAAATACCTTTTTGGAAAACCCACATCAGATACATAGTTAATAAAATTTTGTATTAATAAGATAGAAAGAGAATGAAAAAGTCACCAAACAATTAGGGTTTGGAATCATAGGTCATTGGTGAAAATTATAGATACATAGTTGGATAAAAACGTAAATATATATATAGTGTGATTTAGGTCATCAATCCCAATCAAGCAAGGAATATATGTAAAATTGGGGTCTTCAGAGCCACAAATTTATGATGAGTTAAAATATAATATGTTCAACAAAACATAAGTTATTAGGATAACGCATTTTTGGTTTTGATATACTTTCCCAAATGTCTAAGAATTAAGTTTTTCATAGACAAGAACAAACAATACTTGAACAGTAGAGATCCATCCATTGGGTAATTTCAACCAAAAACTCATCTTTCACTCCAAAAGATTATAGAACTCCAAAATATTCAATTTATCTTAATCATATAAAGTTACAATAAAATGAATTTATAATTAATCTGTCAGACCTTTTAAAAACATACAATAAAAAATCCTGGATATCACGTAGGCCAGTGGTAGGTGATACAACCTTGTTGCCCTCCATTGCAGGTTCAATTCTTGCGGCCATGCTGGACACAACAGGTTGCCGCCTGATATCCAGGTTGTCCTTTGTATAATAATCAAAATAGAATATTAAGAAATTATTTTACCATAAAAATTGTCTCTAATTTCTATCTTAATCCATTGCAACTTTTAGAATTATCCACAATACTTTTGTTCGAACTCGTAGTCCAAAACATTATCAGGATCATCACATAGTATACATGTAAATACCTTGATCATTATTTCACATAAAATGAAGTAATAAAATGAATTACAAAAAAACCATATTTGAATTGGAATTACCATCATTATTCCTTATGAAAAACATAGAATTCTAGATAAACTCCTTAAATCAAAATTTTTTGTAATCTCCAACAATGATGAAATAAAAAAATTGTTAATTAGTTTAAGGAATTCAATAATATACAATATAATTTATCCAAATAAATCATCCATTATTACAAAATAAATAACTTTGTATCAAGACAATATTAAGGTTTATCTTACAATTAACCATGTATCTTCCAAAAAATTTAACTTTTTATCATGTCACTTTTATTTTAAACACACAATATCAAATCCTTAATGAAATAGTACTATAGTACATTGCTTATACTCCATAATTTTTATAACGGGTACATCATTGATACAAAACTAAAATGACATAATTATTTAATAAAAACATAAGAACACTAATAATTCCTCTTCATCTCTAGTAGTATCATAACATGATTATTATCCAACATCTTCATTTGCGGTGTACTATGTTGATTGTGACATCAACTCGCGTAGTATCCCAACTCCTTGTAGATGAAGCATTTTACATTTGAATCTTTTTTCTTACACTTGAAATCACATAATTGGTGTCCCTTTTCTTCACATTTATATCCAACTCCCATTTCCTTTATTCCTTTACGAAGGTTATTCTTTCCACAATTATTACATATGAGGAAATCCTTCATTCCCCTCCCCCATTTATCCTCCTTTCTCTCTACCATCCTCTTCTTGTTTGTCTTACCATAAAATCCTTAAGACATAGATAATTCTTTTCATATATTTTTAACACATTATATTATTTTTCATATTATGAGATTACGTGGGAGACTATTTTCCTTCTAAATGATAGCTTAAGATCATAAAATATATGAGCCTTCATACTCTTTAGATCATGCGTATTGTTGGATTTCTCATTCCTTCTACTGGGAACCATTTTTAAAAAATGGTATACATTTGGTTAGTTTATTAATTATAATGCATAATTCAAAATTTTAAAATAACTAACATAAATTGAATTTTTAGGCATATAATCTATTATCATAAAATTTGTTTTTCTTTGAGGAGGTTTTTACTCATAAATAATTATAATTGTTTGTAGTGATAATGTAAATTATTCTATGAATTCACCCTATGAGTGTCGTAGCAAAGAGGGAAGCAAGGCTGATTTTCATTTTCTTGGATACCCCGGGTCAACCCCGAAACCCCTTCTCAGAGTTTTAACTCCTAGATATATCTGTGCAAATGCCACCTATACCTGCTAGTATCCAGACATGGATGTATTTCAGGTAAAATTCAAAAAATCTCTACATTAACCAAATTCTAGGAAGTTATTCCATACTAATACTCGATTTCTATCCTAGGATAATGTTTCAAAATCAGAGTTTATCTAAATATATTTCCAATGTTTTTGAAAAACATCCTTTGATAACAACTTTAATGCGCTGATCCCAGTTACCAAGAGTCAGTCAATTATATTAATACATTGTAATGACTACCAAGAACCGTGTCCCGAAGGACCAATCAGTTTAGCAATCATAGAAAATACATTACATATATGAACGTTACCTTAAAATTTCTAAAATAAAACACAACATAAATAATCCTTTGAGAATGACAATATTCCCCTATCTTAATCTTTCATATCAATCATAATACACTATTTAATATATTGGAAAAAATAAATCATAAGAATGTAGTGAGCTCAGATTCTATGTAAGGATAAAAATATTGTAGAAACTATATTAAATAATCATAAACAATTTAGGTAATGTATAATAATAATAATTTCCTTTTAAACAAAAACATTAGCATAATATGGAAAAGATAAATCAAATAATGCCATTAACATATTCACATGAATATAATTCTATTAAAATACTGACATGAAATATCAATAGGTAATTTCATAATGATAGAATGCATAATATCGAACATCATAACAAAATAATCAAGCCCTCATGCAAATACTACAAATAAGATTTTTTCAAGGTATTGTGACAAGACACAAGTTTGTCTCATGATACCTTCCAATGCATCGAGGAGGTATAGCGAGCTCCACCTATCACTTATTATTTCCAATACATTCCTCATATGAAAAGGTCGAAACATAACCAAATCATTCATATTAAAACTATTATACAAACTGTTAATGCATTAACCATAAATCATAAATGGTATAAAAATACCACATCTATAGTCAAACATATCATAACTCATTAAATAAAATATGTAATATTTTATTATAGTATGTAAACATCAATCAAGAACAATATATAATAAATTATGTTGACATATTTGAAAATAATCAACTAAACTCTTTGAGAGAAATACCCATTTTCAAGAAATAATTAAAATGTCGCAATATTTATAAAAGAAGTCATTTAAAATAGATTTTTGAATAAAATTGTCCCAGAACAATTGGAATCTTTTCAAATAAATTGAAACTTTCAAACAATCATGTCTACATGAATAAATCCTTATAATCATTTTGAAAACATGAACATTAATTTAAATAATTATAAAAATAAATCTTTAAAAACATTTTAAATGATGATATAGTTAAAAATTACCCTAGAAAAACATAAAATATAAAATTTAGTAACATTTTATTGAAACGTGGACATATATGATACATATTTCCAAGATGATAATTACAGATAAACAATCACAGATAATAATAAGATTTAGGAAACAACCCATACCTTCTGCATCTTTTTGGTTGAGGGTTCGTTTATCCTCTAGTATAATGACCATAATATTTTATAAAATAATACCAGAACCATATTAATTTATATTATATCATATATTATTCATTTATGGATTTATACTACCCATTTAATAATAATTTCTATGTTAAAATGATATTTTGGGTAATAATCTCTTTCCCTATCACACTTGTTTATCTTGTTGTTCTTGATTATATCACTTATATCATGATTTAATTTAATCCATCATATAAAATATTATTTATGTATCACATATATTCAGAATATAAATATTTATAATAGGTAGATATATGTAATGGAAAACACTGTTTATGGGGACAATAGGCTATTCGTACGCATAAACATTTTCCCGTTTTCATATTATATTAAATGAAATTAAGTGAACGAGATATATATAATATAATATATATATATATATATAATTCCAGTATCATTAAAATTTCATATATTAAATAATTATTAATAATATATATTTTTATAATCATCGTTGAATGGTGAACGTGGAAATGAATCTCATCGTGTCATGGAGACGGTATGCCGTATGTACACAAGAGCGGCGATATTGTATATTGATGGTGAAATATTATGTTATTGGATGTTATATTATCTATAAATAACCATTATCAGGTTATATTAATTTTTTAAATCAATTATTCTCATTATTATACCAATAATATAATGAAGTGTGGAATAACAAACTACATCACGACCTAGAGACGGTAAGCCAAATGTACAAACATATAGTGACTTTATCATTCATATGATGGATAAAATAATGAATATGGTTGTACCATATTTATAATATAATCTAATTATGTAGAAGGTACTAGAGTTATTTTTTTATTATGGAGAAAAATCAAATAATGAGGAAGTGGAATAAGAAAAGGACTTTAAAATAGGTGATGAAGTAATTACCTATTCTTCGGGTTCTTCCTTTTGATTTAATCAAAAGGGATCATTACGATAAATTCTGATGAAATTAAGTAAATTAGGTTAATGTGAGGTTAGTTTGGAAGATATTTGAGCTGGTTTTGGTAGAGCCAAATGGATTTTAAGTTGTGATTTTGAGATAAGGGGATATACCATTTTAAAAGAAGCCGAGGGTCAATTTTGGAAAAACATGAAATATTATTTCATAAAAAATAATGTTTTCTTTATAATGGCTACATGTTGATTTATATTGAGTATATGGTGGTTATGGGTCGAAATACTTTCAACTAATAGGTTTTAGACAAGTTTTTGTGACCATATTAACCTTCTCATTTAGATTTAACTCTTAGTTAAATAGTTTAACGTTTACATTGTCTTCTTGTATTATTATATTACATGATTAATAAAATTACAATAAAATTACAGTAGTAAATATAGATGTTCAAAAATGACATATTTATCATTATATATGTCATTTTCATGATCCTTATATATATAAGAATATTAAATCATTTAATAATAGAGTATTTGTTTTAAAAACACATTTATGTCAATTTTGACAATATTTAGTATTTGGTATTTTTGAAAATCAAAAAATATTTATAACATCGACCAAAACACATTAAATGAACCATAAAATTACTTATAGAGCTATATAATTTTTGGAATTCCTCAGAAGTATAAATTTACAATGATTTTAATATTTATAATATCAATTATTTTAATCTTTCATTAATATGGTAATTACTACATCATCATTGTGTCATAAGTAAATTTAATTATTTAATTTATAAAAATCATAAATAAAATACCATGATGTATTATATAATTTTAGATTTCTAATGAATATTTATAATCTAATTTATCTAATTTTTTCCTATATTAAAAATGGTTTTTTAGTAAACTTTGAATTTCACACTTTTAACTCTTTTCTAAATAAATGACAATAAATGTCTTAATCTAATATATATGGACCAAAATTATAATATTTTATTCCTAATGTTGTTTTTGGTCTAAATTCACATATCTAATCAAATTATTACATGGTTTTGGGTAATTATAATATAATTTTTTCCTTAAATTACCCTTTTTAGTTTTAATTGTGGTAAATAAAATTTAAAAGTTACAATTCACCAAAAAATATTTTCATCCTATTGAACCAAAGTTAACATATTGATGTCAACCATATCTCTAGGATTATTTAAATTCACTTCTCATAAGCATTATAATTATGTTTTATGAAAATTTATAAATATTCATAGAAGGTGGGTAATAGAGGTTACAAAATTCCATAAATTTTTTTACATCAAATCTTATAATAAAATGACACAAATTAATTAAAATGAACTAATATAGGTATTATATATCATATTTAAATTCAAAATAAATTTAAATAAAAATTTTATTATTTAAATAAATGTTTGATTTAAATAATAAATATAACATGTTAATGATACCAACAATACCAGAAAAATACAAAAATTTGAATGTTTTTAGAAAAATAACAAAAATTCACCATAATCCAATTTTGATATTCTGAATCAAAAAGTCATTTATATTTTACAAAATTATATACATATGAGTTTCATTAATTAATTTAAAATTAATTCTCATTGCCAAAACCAAAATGTGTCTTTTTAAGATATTTAAACTATCAAAAGATTGACATGTGTTTATGTACAATTTAAATGTTCAATTTCATCCAATGAACTACATTATACTAAATTAAAAAAATATCATCAATTTATAATTTTAAAAAAATACAAATTCCAAAATAACAAAAATAAATTATTTCGATTATAACAGTTGTTTTCTTTAAAAATTTAGTATTTTTTATTATACATCAAAATATGAAAGTTTCCAGAAAAGTTCCAAAAACATATGAAAACTAATATTTTATGTCCTGTATCAAATGAATAATTTAATTAAACTAAATATAATATATAAAAGTGTCAAATAGTTTATTTATAAAGTGTTATCAATTAAAAGGTGGTAAAATCTCAATTTTTTAAAAATACGTCTTTTATCTGAAAAAATGAATTTATTATAATATTATAACTAAGAATCACATAATATGGATTCTAAAATTATATGTAGTATATAAAATTCAAAATTCATTTAATAATATTTATAACTGCTTTTTGAAAGGATAGTTTGGTAAGTCATATTGTGCTCAAACTCAGTGTTGTGTGTAGAGTAAGCTATTAAAATATTTTGAAGAGATAACATACTATGAAATGTTGGGTTGTTACATTCATGAATTTAATGAACCTGATTTTCCTTGATTACCATGATAATTTCATTGTTGTCATTATGGATTACATCATTTTTTTACTCTATGTCTAATAAGAATAACATATGTCATCTAAGATTGGTTATGGAATTGTTGATAAATAACTGATGTTATACAATGATTTTGAAATGTAATTTCTAGATGTGTCATGTAAATTTCATGGGACACATCGAGTCACAACATAGTATTTCAATTAATCTTATTTAGGTGAAAGCTGTTATAAAATTTGATCATCCATGGAATGTTTTTGATATTTAGATTTTATTGGGGTTTGATGTCTATTATCACGTGTTTATAAAGGATATCTCGTAGATGGATTCTCTGATGAATTATTTAACTCTGAATGGAGTACTTATTCAATAGGACAATAATTTTCATAAATATTTTATTTAGGTAAATCATATTTTGAATATTTCATTGATGGTGACTATTCAAAATGTGTAGTTTGGCTACATTGTCTTCTATGATGCATCGGGGTCAGGTTTGTGTTGTGTTCTTATAAAGGGTGATCATGTCATTTCTTATTTCTCCCGGTAGGTATGGACACAACGAAAGAATTCTTAATCCCCTAATAATGAACCTGAAGATGTAATTCATGCGATTAAGAGTTAGGGTAATTACCTTTTTGTAGAAAATATTAAGTTGTATTCCAACAATATGAGATTGAGTTATATCTTTCCTAAAAAATGTTTGAATCTTTGTCAGAGGAATGGGGTGGAATCTCTAAAATATTTATACATTTAAATATCTTATAACTTGTGGAATGATAATGTTTTCACATATGATTTATGTAGGAAACTTCAAACCTAGGTCATGATTGAATCACTATAATAGTGGAACATGACGCCTCTCTTTTAATAGTTACATATTGGAGTTTGGAAATTAGGGGATGTTGTTGCCTTGGTAGGATTTCATTTTAAATCCACTCTTCCCGACATGATCAATCTATAAAATGGTATTGATGATGGGTTTTTCATTTAATGTTTTTGATATCTTCTTGTAGGGATGTTAGTGGTAAGAAAAAACCTAATGGGATAAATCTATGATTCATTATGGGATGTACAACTAGGAACAATTAATATGATATATGACATGTGGTATTGATTCTGGTGGCCAAATATGAGATAGGTCATTCCATATTTTTTCTCTTGTTGTTATAAATTCAAAAAGGTCAAGTGAAAGCATAAAAAATCCTCAGGTTATCTTCTGCCACATTTAATTAAAACACTGACATGGGATGAGATAATAATGAAATTTTTGGTAGGGTTTCCATAGACTCATATAAATAATAATTTGATATGTTTTTTGATCGATAGGTAGACCAAATCATCTCAGTTTATAACCATTTATGATACAAACAAATTTTAGGAGCTGGGAAATCTTTATATGATATAGAATTTTCTTTTTAATGAGGTTCCATCTACTATAGTCTCTGGTATAGATCCTTGGTTCATTTCCCATTTTTTATAGGCCTTTTAGAGGCACTGGGATCTCACCTCTATTTGACCAAGGCATACCATCCATAGTCAGATGGCCAGACTGAGTGAGATATGACCATTCATGATGGTATACTTTGCGACTACATTATTATCTTTTGTGGGACTTGGGATGACCATTTTGCGGTGGTTATGTTTTATTATATAAATAGTACATGTCCTCTATCATAATTTCTCTTTATGTTGACTTTTGTTTTAATCCTTGTAAATATTCATTGTGTTGGTAATAGATTGGGGAATGTTCCATGCTAGGACCAATATATTTTTAATATATAATAGAAAACATTGAATTGAATTTTTTAGATAATATTTATGGAAATCATTTGGTATAAGTCTTATTGTAATTTTCATCACTGAATATTGGATATCTCAACTGTGGATTAAGTGTTCCTTCCAGTTTGAAATCATTTGGTGAATCATCACCATGGGAGGAAATGGAAAATTTCACTTCATTATTTAAAATATTATTATATTTTTTAAATGGTGGGGAATGGGTATTAATATTTATCACATTCACCACAGGAAATTTTGATACATAATTTTTTTGTGGTATCTTATCTATTGAGGTTTCATTCTAATCCAACTCATGTTTTGACCTAAAGTGATCTGGATGTCAAAACTGATTTTTCTATGACTTAACCTCATGTTTGGATGGTTGATTCTAAAAACTATGTACATCATGAGGTGAAAATACATTTTTTTTTGAGTTCTATGGAAGCATGGTTCTGGTACTCATGTGATATGGGGGATGGAGGCATTGAGCAGGGATCGGTTGGAATTTTATTTTGACATTAAACATTATTAATAGGCTTTATAGGGATAGAAAATGTCTATGGTGGGAGATTTTAACATCAATATATTGTTTTTATGTATTAAAAATCTCCAATTTTCATCATTCGTTTGTTGGGCATCATTTTTTGGTGATTAAGATGAAATATTAAATATTTTTAAGGGTTTTGGAATGTTCATAGATGGTGCCTTGTTTTCCCAAACGTTATGACCTTCTATTGAAAACCATTAAAACCTAGAATGTGAGTGATTTATAGTTTTTAAAATGTTTGAAAATTAATGTACCCACCTAGGGGATATAATTAAACCCCATCAGTAGTGACACATAGCTTGGGCTCATGATTTATCTAACCATGTACCGCTTCCTATGAAAATTTTCCTGTGACTTTTAATTAATTTAAAAATTGGTTTAATTTTGTTTGCATTCCTCATTTAAAAATCTTCTCATAGGTAACATAATATATAATATTTTCTAGATCATTGGAGTTTTTATGGGATGATTGTGGCTTCTTCAAACCTTATCTACAGTGGATTGAAGCTAGGGGATCATTGCAGGTCCTTTCGCAGTACGATTTCTATCCAGGTTATCTTTCTCCCACATTCTTCTCCTCAACTCCATAGTGTTTGTTAGATATTTTTTTTATGAAGGATGTCACATACATGAATTATGTTAAATATACATTTCATTTAATTTCCATTCTTTCTTTTTTTGGGGTTTTCCCATACATTTTGGAGGAAAGGGTGAATTTTCTTGATTTATGCTAAACTATGAGCCCATTTCTAGATTTAGAAACCAGTAATAAATATTTTATAAATATATCATTTTTATACATTTTTCACCCCATAAAATTCATGCATGGCCTCCCCTGACTTATTAGCACAACCATATCTATTTTGAATCTTTTTAAATTAGTAATCATGATGGATTTGGGTTTTTATTTAATGAATTGGTCTATCCTAGAAGGTCATTTACATTTTTAGAATACAAGTTTTTTTATTTAATATCGTATTTAATATTTATGATTTTTCAGTGATTACAACTATCATCTGATCCCACTGGCCATAGGAACATTCCCTTTCTCTATTACGACTCATTGAATCTCATATGCAATGCAAATTATGGAAGAACATCTTATGATTTCTCAATTATTCTAGATTAAAATATGTAAATTTTTTACATTATAACTCGTTCAGTTTTTACTCTTTTCCCCCATTTTAGTTCTGAAATTACCTTTCCTGTTCATTAAAAACTCACATGAATTTTTTTCTATTTGGAAATTCTGCGAATACGGTATTTGTGGTGATTTCTTCATGATCCCCCATGTAAGTTGGTCTCCCTCCTTCCTCACATTTTCATAGCGTTTCATCTATTTTCATAGGGTTTCATTCATTTGTTGTTGATTTAACTAATGTCCAAAAAGAGGGAATTCTTACCTAGAATATTATCTTTGGTTTCTAGGTCTAATTTTAACTTTTATTCATGATATATGTCCCTTGTTGTGAGGTGGTGGTGCAGTTCAACTTCTGAACAAATATACAATGGTTTTGAGACATTTGGTAGGTGATTCCATGTCTACGAACTGCTATATGAGTTAGCTTTTCTTAATTTCAATTTTTATCACACATCTCCTTCATTATCCATTCTGTGAAATTCTGTTTTGGGGATGTTTGTTATGAATATGATTCTAAGTTACCAAATTTGTGTTAAATTGGGTGTTTTACATTTCTATTCCAAGTTATTCCAATTGGGGTTGTTTTATAAATCATTTAATGGATTTATAAAAACGTTTTAGTGCTGATAATTCTGTTTTTATGAATATAGGAATGCACATGGTGTTCAATGAGATGTTTTTAGTTGATTTTTTGTGAATAACATTAATTAATTTTTTGAAGTTATTCTATTGAAATTTTAATGGTTTTATTGAGTTATGTAAGTGGTGAAAAGAATGTGGAGATACTTTTTAGATATTATTATGGATAGAACAGATATTTTTTTGTGCTAATGTATTTTGATAAAATGTGAAAATATTATTCTCACAATTGGGGAAACCCAGGTTTCTTGGAGGGCAGATATGTACTAGTACACTAGTGGTCTATAGCGGTTTTAACCCAGTTTCACTAAGAAAAATGGATTAAGAAAATAGTAAAAAAAATATTGATGACGATTGGGGACCACTAGGTTATGTTTATATTACCTACTACTGTATCGTTCATGAAAAAATATTTTCCGATGGTTACATTGCACCGGGGTACGAGGTACATGGGGCCCGAGACTAACTAGTGCTTAGGTGTGTTCCTGAGATTAGTGGTCCTTGAATATTTTGTATTTATCTTTGGTATATGGATGTTTCGGATGGAAAATGTATTATCTTACATATTTTTTTTTAAACGTGATCACTCATTGAATATTCTCTTTAAAAAACGTTTACATTTAAGAGTTTCATTCATTATAAATTATTTCCACCACTTCTTGCTTCTCAAAATTGGCATGATTTTATCTTGTATTTCTTACTATATATAATATCATGGTGGTATCCTATATGTTTTAGTCTCAAATAGTACATAAACGACTTTTGAGTAAGTACAACTGATCATGTTTGACATAGGTAAAGGTATGTCCTTGGGTAATTGTTGTTTGTGTTGTTAGTTCCCTTCTATGGTGCGGTGTTCTGGAGACGACTTCTAGGTGATGACCCCTTGTCATGTAGAGTTTGTGGGGCCATTTTAATTCTAATTTATTTCTTCTTTGGAACTATTTTTTATTTTTAAACCTATGTATTCAGTTCTAGATTTTTTTTTAATCTTGTTTGGCATGAATTTTCATACTCATTTTATCAATTGTTTTTATGTTTTATGTACCCATATTTGGGTAAATCATTCCAAAACAAAAATCCATGATATAAGGGAACTTGTTCCATCCCTTGCGGATAGATAATTCTCTTGGAGCCTTATCATGGGAAGGTTTTGGTGTTTTTTATGGAGACTAGATTTACTTCATGATAAAATGGTGTCATATGAGGATAATGTTTTGGGATATATTATTATTTTGGGATGAGTCGGGCTAGACCAGATCTATGAATATTGGGACTCAGATATTTGTTCATTACTTTGGTGTTTATCCCAAACCTATATTTGATGAAATCGAGTCACCATGGTATATTTGAGTTATTTGTTGGACTTCACTTCTAGGTTAGTCATCTGGGCTGTAGACTACACGAAGACATCGAGTGGGGGTGGGGTATTTGTTTCCTTTATCATTGTAATGTTTGTTGGATTTTTTTATATGATTTTATAGATGAAATTTTAATAATTTTTGTACTGATATTTTTTTGATTGACTTTTTTCTTTTGTAGAAACCTGCCTCACTGTAATTCTCCCATGAACCCATGGGAAGAAGCCAGAGAGAGTTATCACACACTGCTTGATCGAAGGATAGTAGAGGTTGTGGTTCAGGGTAGCCAAGGCTTATGAAAAATACCCGATTCTATTCCTTCTCGTTTATGATAATTTGATATTGTTCATAAGAATGAAAATATTATAGTTTTGGAGAAACAAGCCTCATCCTTTCTGAGGTATCATAGAACCCCAAGAAGCAGAGGAATGGATCGAAATGATTTAATGCATGTTCAAGTTCCTGGACACACCTGAGGAAGTCAGGGTGATGTGTGCATATTTTCTGTTGGAGGGTCCCAGCTGCATGTGGTGGGAGTCAAAATTTCAAGCTAGATTGAATGAGAAGATGTGTTGGGGAGATTTCGAGGTCGTATTCAATGAATAGTTTTGCCCTGAAGTCTTTGCATATGATAGATCCTGATAGTTCAGGGATATTTTTTGTGATGAAGTATTCCAAAAATTTCATTGATCTGGTTCGGTATGATATTGAAATCATCTCTAATGAGAAACCATTGGCCCATTGGGTTAACAAAGGCTTCCAACCATAGATATACTCCCATGTTTCCTTATTTAATCTGAAGACCAATGCTGAGGTTGTTGATTGGGCGTGAATGGTGTAGATTTACTAAGGAGGGGGGTAGTTTCCCAAGTAAAATATTAGTAGTGTGCATTGGAAGATCTTTGGAAAGGAAAAGGAAGATAATGGAGTATAAAAGATTGGTGGTGGTAGTTCTGGCGACTCTTCCAGTCATTTTTCATTTTTCTCTTCTTATAAGATATCTATCATGTGACACAAGTGTTGGAGGTATGTGGACATCTGACCAGCACGCTTGTTTCCATTGAAGCCTTATTATCAATGATGATTTATGGGTCACCTGAATCAATTTTGTGGGGTGGAACGTCCGCTTCAGAGTGGGGATGGATTAGTGGCTTCAAGAGAAGGGTCAGCTCTGTCATAGCTATCGGGGAGATGGGAACTCAATTTGGTTATCATGGTCGTTGTGATAGGCCATATTCTGGGAAAGGAATGTTCAGAGCACAGCCACAGACTAGCGATCATTCTCTAGTAGAGACTAGTCATCTTTATGCATGATGATCATGTGGAGGCTTATTCATCTCTCCATCTCTGACCACAAAAAATGAATTACCTTCCCCACGACTAGTAGTTAGAATATGTTATGCATGCCCTTAAGACTTGGTGTCTTTATCTCTTTTGGAAAAAAAATTTTGGTCTAATCTGAACACAAAAACATGGCCTATATATTCTCATAGAAGGAACTCAACTGGAGGCAGCATCATTGGATCGTGTACCTATAGGGGTTCAACTCTGATATTCTTTATACCATAGTAATGTTTAACAGGGTGGTCGACGCCTTAAGAAAAAGAGTCTTAGTGCACAATTTGAGGATGTCTGCTGATGATTAGACTCTAATGACACTCTTCACTCTTATGCATGTAGAGACAAAGGGGCATATTGGAGGTTCATTCTTAGTGAGCATATAGTTTAATCCGTAACTCTTGGAGTAGATTCAGAAATAACATCCTAGTGATGAGATTTGTCAGTGGTTAAATTAGTTTCATCATGGTGGGGAGATGTCCTCTTATTGGCCATCGTCTCTAGAAGGCATCTTATGATTCAAGGGTTGTTCACTATTTTCAATATCTATGTGAAAGATGGTGATGTAGGATAGCCACATGTCTTAGTGGGTTGTCTATTTGGGTTCCACCAAGATGTATTATGATGTGCATCATGTCAACGTATGAAACTAGACAAAGCAGACTTCATGTTGAGATGCTACACATGTTATCATGTGATAGAGGAGCACTAATGGCCCTCAGATTTACATCAGCCACTACCCATTTCTACCTGGAATAGGGATGATGGTTCCTTGGAAATCATTGTTGGCTTACATCTTACACGTTGGGTTAAGAATACCATTTGGCTAGTGATTGATCGTCTGACCAAATCAGCCCACTTCATTACAATCAAATATATAGCTAATGTTGATGAGTTGGGACCTTTGTATACTTCGTAGGTGGTAAGGCTCAACGGTGTTCCATCACTAGTTATCTCAGATAGATACCCATGTTCCATATATTGATTTTAGGAAGTCCTTCAGATGTCCATGGGGTCTAAGATTATGATGATCATGCCATACCATCCTCAAACGGATGGTTAAATAGAGTTGGCTAATTAGATTTTAGAGGACATGCTCCATTCATGTGTTATATACTTTAGACGTTCCTAGAACAGTAATTCAGCATGGTTTTAGTTTTTTATAATAAATGTTACCAATTCTCAATTTTAAGGTCTCCTTTTGAGGTGAACTATTGTCGGCCTTATCACCCCCCCTATATTGGGTTGAGGAATGAGAGACATCACTTCTAGGGCCAATTATGGTGTAGGAGATGTCTGGGAAGGTCTTGTTGATTTTAAATCCCTTATTAATAGCTTAGTGTCACCATAAATTATATGATGACCAAAGGCCCCGAGACATAGAGTTTTCTGTGGGTGAAAGTGTATTCACGAAAGTGTCCCCTCGTCTGGGCCATCGTCGATTGTGAAAGTAAGGAAAGGTGATGTCAGGGTATGTCAGACCTTTTGAGATCACTGAGAATATTGGAAATGTGAAATATAGATTGTCCTTACATTCTCATTTACCATCCATCCATGGCGTCTTCCTTGTCTTCCAGATGAAGAAATACAACTCAGATCCATCCCATGTACTAAAATGGGAGGGGTTGGATATAGACCCGTATTTTTCTATTTTTGAGCGACTGGTGAGAATAGTTTATTTTGAATAGATGATTATTTAGTGAAATTATATTCCACTGGTTTGAACACTTTGGTAGCATGGTAACGATGTCCACAAAACATCGGAGCAAATGTTATTGGTTGAGAAGGACTACACGTTCATTTTTTCCGATCAAGATTCATGTTGAATTTTTATGGAAGAAAATATTTCATGTTTTGTTGAATATTCACATACATGGATTATATTAAATTTATATTTTATTTAATTTCCATTATTTCATTTTTTCAGTTATTCCAACTTATTTTTGTACGAAAAGGTGAGTTTTCATAATTTGAGCCACATCATGAGCCCATTTCCAGATTTAAGATCCAATTTTTTTCTCTTTTATAACTCTTTTATGTTTTTTAAACTATGAACTGATTCCACTTCCAACATGGCCTCCCCTGACAAATTAACACCACCATATCAATATGGAACCTTTATGAATCCACAATCATGGTAGATTTCCGTTTTTATTTAGGGAATTGGGCTAGCCCAGAAACCCATATCCAGTTTAAAAAGGAAAATTGTATAATTTAATATCATGTTTCATTTTTTTTTGATTTTTTTGTGATTTCAACTCACACACGATTCCAAAGAACCTAGGGGTTCCCCCATTCTATTTTATCCCTCTTTGCTTCTTATATTCTTATAAAATTATCGTAGAAACACTTAGGCTTTCTCTAATCGTCTTGATTTGAATAGGTAACTTATTTCCTTCATTAATCCTTCAAATTATTATCTTTCCTCCCCATTTCAGTTCTCACATGACCTTTTCAGCCTTATTCGAACCTCACTTTCATTTTTTGCGGTATTTAAATTAATCTAATTTTGTATTTGGGGAGACTTTTAATGATCCCCCATGTAAGTGGGTCTCATTCCTTCTTCCTCCAAATTGATTAGGGTTTCTTACATTTCTTCATTATGTTCTTAATTTACATCAAGTCATGATTTGTACCTAGGGTTTAATCTTGGTATTAATGGGATTATATTTTGGTTCTAGGCTTGATCTATGTCTTTTCTGGTGTGGCGGTGGTGCGGTTTAAATTTCTCACAATGATTCAATAGTTTTGACACTTATGGTAGGTGATTCCATGTGTTAGCACTGCTATATTAGTTATCATGGAATAATTTACATTTTGTTACACTCTTAATCAATATCCTTGTTGATAAATTTGGTTTTGGTGCCATTGGTCAAGAAAATGATTTTTAGGTACCAAATTTGTGATAAATTGGGTTTTCTACTAGTATATTCTATGTTTTTCAAATTGAGGATGTTTTAAAACTCATGTAATGGATTTATAAAAAAAATATTTCTGAAAATTATGTTTTAGAGAATATGGGAATTCACATAGTGTTAATTTTTTGGGTTTTAAAGGATTTGGTGTGAAAAACATTATTACATTTTGTGAAGTTATTCTATTGAAATTCTAATGGTTTTATTGAGTCATGTAAGTGGGGAAAAGAATTTGTAGCTAAGGTTTTGAGTTGATTTTGTCCAGATCTGATAATTTTATGTGATAATGGATTTTGGAAACATTTGAAAATGGTTTGAGCATAATGGCGGAAACCCAAGTATCTAGGAGGAGAGATACGTACAGGTACACTAATAATCTGAAGGGGTTCTATCCCTGTTTTACTGAGAAAAATGGATAAATACAGCACTAAAAAACTATATTGATGATTATTGGGGACCATTAGGTTATGGGTATATTCTCTAGTAGGGGATCATGCACAAGAACATACTTTCCTATCATTACATTACATCGATGTACGAGAAGCATGGGGTCCGAGACTAGCTAGGTCCTTGTGGTGTTCCTGAGATTTGTACCCATTGAACCTCATTTTATTCTATTTGGAATATGTTTTTTTGAATATAAAATGTAGTATAATAAAGGTATTACTTAAATGTTCCAACATATGGAAAAATGAATTTTAAAACTATTTACATTTAAATGTTTCATTCATTAGAATTTTTTCCACCACTTCTTACATATCAAAGTTGAGTAGTTTTTTATCTTTTATTTCACAAAAATGGAATTTCTTGGTTTTATCATATTGGTAATGGTCTCAAACCCTACATACACCCCATGGGTTTATGTAGACTTTATCATGTTTGACATATGTAAACTCAAGGCCTTGTGTGATGGTGGTTCATGTTGTTAGTTTCCTTCCATGGTGTGGTGTTGTAGAGACTGCTTATGGGTGATGACCCCTTGTCACGTGGAATCCATTAGTATGTTTTTCTGCTACTTTTATTTTTATTTATACCTCATTTATTATGTTTATTATTGTGTATTTAGTTTACGATTTCTTTTTAATTATTGTTTGGCCTGAATTTTCAGATTTAGATTATTGATTATTTTATACGTTTTATGTATCCATACTCGGGGAAATCCTTCTGAAGCCAAAATAAATGAAACCCAGGCACTTGTACTAGAATGTGGGGATAGGGAACAACCATTAGGCCTTATCATGGGACATGTTTTTTGCTGATTTTTTTGGATCCATATTCGGTTCCTGAAACAATTGTATCAGATGAGGTTAATGTTTTGGGTTGTATTATAATATTGGGATGAGATGGGCATAAAATGATCATGGACTACTATTACATGGAGTTTTGTTGATGAGTGGGGTTCTTAGCTAGAACCTCACTTTTCATTACTCGAGTCACAATGGGACATTGGAATTGTTTGTCTGACTACACTTCTAGGTGAGACTAATGGGTTACAGACTACACGTTAACATCAGGTGGGGATAGGGTAGATGTTTCTTTACCCATTTTTTGAGTTTTGATTATTTATATATGATGTTATTGCTGAAATTTTGAGAATTCGTGTACAGATTATTTTTGTTGTGACTATTGTGTTTTTTAGCAACATTCCTCTATAAAAAGCTCACATTCACCCACGAGAGGATTCCATAGAGTGTTCTTTCTCAGCCCTTGATCAAAGGCTAGTAGAGGATGTGGTTTGAGCAGTCCAAGCTCTAAGTCATGAATCAGATCCTGTTCTAGATCATTTTATAGAATATGAGACTAGTCATATAAAGGAAAAGGGATGTATGTTCCTAAAAAATCCACATACATAAGGTACCATAGAACACTAGGAAGAAGAGGAATGGATCGAAAAGATCGATTTCATGTTCTAGTTCGTGGACACACTTGAGGACATCATGGTGAAGTGTGCATATTATCTATTAGAGGGTCCCAGCCACAACTGGTGGGAATCAGTAATTAAAAATTGAATTATTAAGAAGATAAACTGGGATGATTTCAAAGTCATATTCAATGAATATTATTGGCGTAAATTCATGGAAATATGAAAGATCATTAGAGTTCAAGGATCTTGTTCTGGGGGATCGTTATGTGGTGAAGTATGTCAACCGTTTCATAGATATGGTTCGGTATGTTCTTGAAATCATCTGTAATGAGCAAGTGAATTCCCATATGTTTGAGAAAGGCTCATGACTAGAGATATACTACCAGGTTTTCTAGTTTAGGCTGATTAACTCTGCTATGTTGGTTGACCAGGAGTGGATGGTGGTGATTAATTGAAGAGGAAAGGTTGTTTTCTATGGGATATTATTAGTAGTGGGTAGTGGCAGTTCTTCTGAGATGAAAAGAAAGATAGAGGAGTAGGGGATTAAGTGAAGTTATAGTTCAGGCGACTCTTCCAGGGAGTTTTCATCTCCCGCTTCTGATGCGAGACACGTTGTGTTCAACTTTTGTGGGAGGTTGAGGCACATCTGACCATCATGCCCAATTCCCCTGAATACCAATTAACAATGTGGAGGAATTTGTCACTTGGAGCATCTTTTTTGGGTGGCATGTCCACTTCAGAGTGGGGAATGATCAGTGTATTCAAGAGAAGGTCCATCTCAGTATAAACCGTCGAGGATAGGGTGATCTCAATTTGTTGGTCATGGTGGTTGGGTTGGTTCAACTTCTAGTCATAGCCTATTCGAGGAATACATTGTACTAGCAGTATTTCTCAACAACAGACCATGCATCTTAAGGTGGTGGACCAAGATCTAGTAGAATCAGAGGCGGGACCATGGATAGTTTGAGGTACCGTCTTGGATGAATCTTCTATAGTAGGTGCTATTTTTGATATTGTTTCATCTATTTCATTTATCTATGCCCATATTCTGAACACGCTGAATATTCCAACTGAGTTTTTGTCTATTGTGATCGACTTGGTGACACCGCTACGAAAGAAGAAGGAGCAGGTTATCAGGTGCCCATCGTATGTGCTTTCATTGTTATGGGTTGAGATGTAGTAGGACCTCTTAGTATTAGATGTGTATTTACTTGTCAGAATACATATAATTGATTTTCTAGTACACTTCAAGGTGCACATCGATTGGTATAGGCAGGGAGTGAGTTTCATAGCATCTGATGGGAGTCATTAGGTTTTTCATGCGAAATGGGATCCTCGACCGAGTCATGTGTGACCTCTACTCTCAGAGTTGAGAGACATTGTTTTTAGTAATATTTTCATGGGATTGAGGAAAATGGTCATGCTCCTGATGGTCTACTATCTCATATAGTTGATGAGTTTCCATAGGTATTTCAGGAAGATTTTTCCAATTTTCCCCTGTAGTGTGATTTGGATTTCTCGATTGATCTGGCTTTGAAAACACAGCTGATATGTATTCCCTCATATTTTATGTCCCCATTGAGTTGATGGAATTGATGATATATCTATAAGGCTTAAAATACAAATGATTCTTTCACCTGAGTGTATATCCTTATGTAGTTCTTATGTTGTTTGCGAAAAAGGCTGACAGATCCCTTTGGTTGTGCATTGACTACCGGAGTCTGAATAAGGTGATAGTCAAGAACAAATATAATATTCCCAGAATAGATGAAGTGATAGATCAATTTAAGGGTGAATTGTGGTTTTATGATATATAAAATGATTTGAGCTAACATCAACTCAGGGTGAAAGAGGTAGATATCCCCAAGGTAACCTTACAAAGTAGGTACGACCTTTTCGGGTACTTGGTCATTCCCTATTGAATGACCAATTATTTAGTAATCATTATGTCAGTCATGAATAGGGTCTTCCATAATTATTTCAATTCCTTCATCAAGGTATTTGTGGATTAAATAATTGTTTATTTGGGATACAATGATTAATAAGGCAATCTTTTTTGGATTGTGTTGGGAACATTGTTGGATCTCCAGCTTTATGAAAAGCTAACCATGTGCACCTTCTTTATCAGGGGGGGGTTTGTTTCGGGGGATTGTGATCTCAGAGGAGGGAGTTTCAGTGGACCCTGAGAAAATTTGTGTTGTTATTTCATGGGAGAAGTAGAAGAACGTGTTTGAGATTAGGAGTTTCCTCAGCCTGACTGGTTAATATAGGATGTTTGTTCGGGATTTCTCTTGGCTTCCTTATCCCATGACCTCACTCACCTAGAAAGGTGTGAAATTTTTATATGGCCTAAAATTTCATGTATACTTTGTGGAGATGAAGAGGAGGTTGACTATATCCCCAATTATGATTTTTCTAGACACTGGAAAGGGTTACGTGGCGTATTGTGACACTTTAGTTATGGGCCTTAGATGCATGCTAATGCAAGATGATCATGTGGTGGTGTATGACTCTCGCCAACACTACCCACAAGAAAATAATAACTCAACTAATGAAATTTAGTTATTAGTTGTAATTAATTATTTGAAAACATGGAATCACTTTCTGTTTGGGGAGATGTTTTTGGTGTTCTCTAAGTACAAAAACTTGGAATATATCCTCTCGTAAATGGACCTTATCTTGAGGTAGAGTCATTGGATCGAGTAATTGTAGGGGTTCAACATAGACATTTTCTATACCCCAAGAAAAGGTAACATGGTAGTGAATTCATTAAGAAGTAGATTCACAAATAATCCTTTGAGGATGTCCAGTGATTAGTGGACTCTAATGGAACTCTATGCTCAGATTCTTTTACAGACATAGGAGCACAGTGGAGGTGTGTTCATGGTGATAATTTAGTTGGATCCTTCTCTAATCCAGTTGATTCAGTGGGAACCTCCTAGTGAGGAGCTTTCTCAGTGGTTGGAGTTTTTTCTTCATGATGGGGAGATGTCCTCTATTTGGTAGACATCTCCGTAGGGCATCATGTGCTTAAAAGTATGTTTAGTAGTGTCGTTATCTCTGCAGAAGGTTGTAATTCATAATAGCCACCGGTCGCAGTGGGATGTCCATCTAGTTTCCACCAACATGTATTATGATGTGAGTCAGATGATCTAGTGGCTAGGTTTGAGACAATACATAGCTGAATTCATGTCGAGATGATGCACATGTCAGCAGGTGAAAGCGGAGCACCAAAGGCCCTCTCAGTTGCTCCATCATTTACCCATTCCTACTGGGAAGTAGGACGAGCCTTCCATGGACATCATTTTTGGATTACATTGTACGCCTTGGACTAATAATTCCATTTAAGTGGTAATTTTTCATCTAAAAAATCAACTCACTTCATTCTGATCAATGATATATCTCAATTGGATGTGTTGGGCCATATGTATCATCAAAAGGTGGTAAGGATCCATGGTTTTATGTCACCAATTGTCTGAGATAGAGACACCCATTTTACTTCTCAATTTTGGGATGGCCTTTAGATGGCCTTTGGGTACATTATTAAGATTATTATGGCATACCATCATCAAACGAATGGACAGAAAGATCGGGCGAATTTTATTTTTGAGGACATGCTCCATGCATGTGTTCTAGACTTTATAGGTTCCTGAGATAGCCATTTCAGATTTGTTGTGTTTTCGTATAATAAAAATCACCAATCCTCAATTAAAATGTATCCTTTGTGGAGCTCTATGGTTGACCTTGTTGGCCCCACTGTGTTAGGATGAGGTAGGTGAGACGACACTACAGGGGACCAGTCTGGTGCAAGTGACATATGAGAATCTCTAGTTGATGAGGAAGAAATTATTCACAGATCAGAGTCACCATAAATCATATGATGACTAGAGGAACTGGGACATGTATTTTTCTATGTGTGACATTGTATTTTTGAATGTATCACCTCGTCTGGGCCATCATTGATTGGGAAAGCTAGGGAAGCTGACACCGCGCTATGTCAGAAATTTTGTGATCCACAAGCATATTGGCAAGGTGGGATTTAGTATGGAATTACCATCTTAGTTGACATCCATCCATGACATCTTCCATGCCTCCCATTTCATGAAATACTACCCAAATCCATCCCATGTAATGAACCAGGAGGATTTGTGTCACGAACCAGCCCGAGTCGACCATAAACCGGTCACCTAGGACAACCCTCACAAGTCTCGATAGGAATTCCCTATCCTCTTAGGATGGAAACAAGTTTCAAGGGAATAAATAATGTACACAAAAGGAACAATTTCACCCAGATATAAACAATCAAAAATCATTACAATGAAATGGAGAGCCCAAAATACATTTGCATAAAAATTGAGCTGAACATTATTTGTTCAAGAAACTGAAAGTCAAACTAAACCAACAAATCAACTGACCGAACATGATATAATTATAATTCCATGTGACCCCTCTAGTTACTATCCAACACAATGATCTAATTTTCCCAAGGCGAGCGGACTCAATCTAAAAACTACAGAAGGGATAAAAATAAAAGAAGTCTATAGGTGTGAGTATTAAAACATGGAAGTTTATCCCGACATTATATTCCCAATGAACAACTTTTAAAATAAAATAAAAATGAATTTAAAGTTTTAAATACATGATTTAAAGATAGTGTTTTCAAAATGAGGTCCCATGCTATAAAAAATACCATAAAAACTTGTATGTTTTATAAACAAGAATGCTAGAAACAATTTTCAATGTAGGTGCATCTTCAAAATGAAAATAGTTTTCAAGAGGGATGCATTATAGAATGTAAAATTTTAAATAAATAACTCAAAATTCAGAACTTACCAACCAAACACCCCATATGATGATGGTTATTACAAAATTACCAATGAGCCGAAGTCATGGGAACACCCCTGGGCACGAGTTAGTTGTGAGCCTCAGGTACCTCGTATATCGGTGAAGGTAACCATAATAAATATATATTCTCGTTCACAGAATAAAATATTAGGGATCAGACCCATAACCTAGTGATCCCTCAATAACATCATATTCATAGTTTAGTTAGTGTTTTAACCTTAAAACTTTCTATGCGAAACAGGGGCCAAACCCCATTGGATCACTAGAATACTAGTACACATCAGCCCACCTAGATTAATAGTATTATCATTAGAGCTCAATAATGTTACAAATATTATAAAATACAATTTTCACATCAATATTAAATTCCCAAATGACACACACAAAAATATACCATAAACATGCATTACATTTTATTCACATATTAATAAACCACAAAAATAATTTGTAAAACAATTTTAATGAGTGTATTGAGTCATTCAACATAAAACTCATTAAAAACATTCTTTTAAGTATTAACCCACCAAAAAACCATACCCAATAGTATTTGGAATCACAAACAATGGTTAATAAAATCATTTCATGGACCATAAAACAATCCCAATTGATGTAACATGTTATATACATGGAATAAACTCATTATTCATTTTTATGAAATGCCAAATGGGGCTTTCAACTTTTTATCATAAATAACATTTAAAAAAGGAATTAATTTCACTTTTCTTAAGGAGGTGTATATAGACCATTTAGAACAGAAACCCACATTTATAATTCCATTAAAACACTCAGGTTACATATTTCAAACACAACCATTTTCATAAGGATGTGAAACAAGACATTTTCTGGAAACTAGGGACAAAACATGTTGTAATCCAAAACACCTTTTTTTGTAAAACAAAATACAGATTTTAAATCCATATAAGGCCTGCAAAATAAAAATTTTAGATCTTATAATGCATTTATAAATATAAAAAAAATTATTTTTAAATAACACTTATTACATAAAATCCAAATGGGCAATTTAATGAACACATGACATGCAAATTTACACTAAACAATTTCTTTTAAAAACATGACAAGAAATAAAACATGAATTGTATGACGTATTTTTTATTTAAGATACTGTAACATCTTCAAAATACTATAAACCAGGTTCTAAACCACCCAAACTAGTTTCAAAAGATAGCATAACATTTAAAAAAACACTTGGTGTGAAACTTTATGGAAAAACCGCTCTACCTTTCACAAAACATGGATTAAACAACTAACTTACACAACAAAAAAATTATAAAAAGGATTAAAAAAATTATATCAGGTTCAAAAAATAATGAAATGATGAAACATACATGATAAAGGCAAGTGAAAGGGATATCCTACCTAAAATCCTTGGAGTAATGGAAACACAGAGCCGATATCACCATCAGAGTGTTAATAAACCCTAAACCTATGACTATCATCCCCAAACTAACCAAAAAACCATAAAAATCATGGTATAAAAGAACCACAAGTCAAGAATGACTAGGGGTGAATATAAAAACATGAAATAATTAAGGGATAAAAAGAATGGTTGAGAAATGAGAAAGAATCCCACATTAGAAACTCAAAAAATCATCATCTTCCCAGAAATTTATACCATAGAAGAAAGGGAATGACTTGTAACTCCATGGAGTGTCTTATATGGTCTGGAAGAACCAGAGGAAGAAGATTTGTGGAAAAAATAGAATTATTTGAAATATTTCTTAATTATAAAAAATTCCTTTGTCAAATCTTAAGGATTTTGGAGCCATTGAGAATATTTTCCCTAATACGTGACAACATGCGATCCCAAGAGATAAAATGGTACTTGGGGTGTTCGCCTAGGGTTATTGTACTCGATTTTGATGTTGAATAACTGAATATTATAAAACAAAATTATTATGATATAAATGAATCAAATTATGTTTTTAAAACAGCAAATGGTCCCTCGGGCAGGTCCAATACATGAATAAATAACCAAAATTCACCAAGATTATGAATTTAAATGGGGTCTAAAGAGATATTTAAGTTTTTTTATGTTATTTTAGGCCATATGGGAAATGTAATGAGTGAAAAATGATGAAAATTGAAGGAGTTATCAAAGAAACCATTTTGGTTTTTAAATCTGGAAATGGGATCATGGTTGGCCCAAATCAAGAAGTAACCACCGTTTTCTTCAAAACTCCCAAACCAGATATGGGGAAACATTGGTAGGATTAATAAAAATATATAGAAGTTAAATGATAAAAAATTTAATCCTTTGGAACCAAAGAAATGGATCAATATTTCAAATGAACCAGATCAAAACCAATACATGAAAAGAAAAAAAACTGGGTGTGACAATTCTCAAAATCATTAAAACATTATGTCCCCGGAAAGCCGTAAAACATTACAACTGAATGAAAAATACCTAATGATTTATTATTAAGATAATACCCCTCTAAATATAATAAAATATCAAATATCATCAAAAATAATAATAATCATTCCCCAAAAAATACATACTCACATCCACATTAAGATAATCAACGGAAAGGTCAAGCCATGACCCTCACAAACTAGCCAAGAACCAGATTATTTGGAATTATCTCAATAAACCCAAAAATCACCCAAAACATTGTTCACTCAGGGAATAAAATTACATGGATGTGTGGCCATAATGGGATCCCCACCATTAAATCACAACTACCATATTATAAATCATTAAAGGAATGATCTTCAAGACCCTCAATGGGCTCCCCACCATTAAAGACCCAATAGAAATGAAAAAATGGAATTCAACATGAAATATAATCAGGCCTCACCAACACAAGTCTACCAATACACTCAAAAAAAACCCTAAAAACACATGTTAATAGGGTTACAACATGAACATCTAAACTACCCACTCCCGAACGGAGGGGATAAGAATTAGGAAAACACATTCAGCATAGAAACATACCACCCCCACTTGGGGAGGGGAGGGATTGAGACCCAAAAATTAGGACATCGATACCACAAAATAAACAAAATAAACAACCAAAACTCTCTACCTAAAAATAGATAACACCAAGACAGCACCCGATTTACATAGACAGTCCACATATAGACATTGATCAAAAACCGCATACATGAAGGAAAAACCATTGAAACTATGGGAGGATTAAGTCCACCATGATTATTATGAGAAGAGAAAATTCACAGTGTTGAGGAACCACAATATAGACATATGAATTATCTTAACAAAATGGTGGGGGAATAATCCTAGTTGATCTCCCCATACATCTAGAGACATACTGATTGCGTGAAAAGATTCACTATGATGCTTATGGATGGAAACCTGATGTTTGAAGCATCTACTGCATCATAGCCATGAGCTATAAATAACATTATCTAAAGAAATGAACTAACTCAAAAAAAACCAATACCTAATATATACTGAGGGATAAACTCCTCCATTCTAACTTATATAGAAAGGGGAGTGAAGTAGAGAGGGAATATGGGGAAATACACGATGAAACACTGAACAGAACCACTATAACCAAGAAAATCAATAAAAATTTAAGGCACAATAAATTGATCCCAAACAGCTCTCTATTTCAACTATTGATATGAATTGTTATTCGAAGAGGTGGATCTAGATTATAAAACATGAGAAAGAATCAAAATGTAGATCAAATGAAAATCATGAAAACAATGAACTATATGTGGACACATCACTACATCTAACACATCTCTAGAATCCCAATGAACATTACTCCAAAACCTATCTTCTAACAATATCCCATATCAGGACACAACAAGAGTATGACTTACAGATCACAAGGAATCATACATAATTAAAAACCCTTCTAAGACATATGAAAATAGACACATAACCATTAGTTTACAAAACAATTCCAAAATCATTCATCTCAGAATGCTTCTGAAAAACAAAAAATATAACATGGTGGATTTCCACATTCACCGATGGTGTTACATCAATTCTCACTCTCAAGAACATTCCCATGCCACCTCATGAATAGAACCACAATTCCATATATTCCATTGTTTCAGATGTCAATAAAACCATTCATCCAATCACCCATTAAAACACCGTAGGCTAAAACAAACTAACATCATTCCAAAAATCATGTACATTACAAAGCAACACTAACCACCAAGTCAAAACCCTTTTCATATTTCAAAAAACAAAACCAAATTTCATAAAGAATCATTTTCTTACAAATATACCCCCTTTCTTTTTTGGAACATTCAAAACAACCAAGCTACTCCAAACAACCCCATCCAATTTTCTAAAATTATGAAAGTTATAATTTCATAATATTATGGCCATTGAGAATAATAAAATGGATATGGAAACACAAACTTTTCAAAACCAATTATCAAAACCAATTCATCATATTCAAATACTTTTCAAGATCCCAAAACCCACCATTGAAATCAAATATTCATAATCACCAGAATATGTTTCACACTATCAAAATATTATATTTCATCAAAACTCATGTTTATATTAGTGAAAATATAGTCTTGTTAAATCATTTCTACTTCCTCCCAAAATATTCTTTCAAAAAAGCACAAAATTCTAAAACAATTATTATATTTAATTTTTGTAAACCCATTTTACACTTTTCGAAAACCAGCCATTCATTTATAAAACCATATTTACAATTCTCAGACAATAATTTTCAAAACAAGAAAACAGAATTCAAGAATGGCCCAAGAGATTGAAAAAATGGAACTAGTGGATGTGGGTGACCAGAACATATGGTTGGAAGATATTTTTCAAACCAAAAACCAACATAGAGAGAGATATTATTACCATTTCCCAGCTACACATGGATTTCCAGACCCTGAGATCTTACAGAAGCCCTTATTTAGACTCCACATGTCATATCCCAACACCAAACAATCAATAAGAACAAAGGAAACTAATAAAACAAGTCTTCTCATCGAAACTGGGGGATTAGAACATGCAAGAGTTCGTGACTCTCTTCCCATAGTTACCCCTCAAGTTCCATCAATCCAACTCCATATACCTTGGAATACATCAAATTACATGAACACTCTAAAAATAATGTTCTACTAAGAGACTACCACCTTTGATACCATACTATCATGAACCATCCCGAGTTGACCATGAATAGGTCACCTAGGCTTGCCCACGACAAGTCTCGAAAAGCGTTTCCAATACTCTTAGGATGGTAAAAACCACTGAGTGTATTAATAGATAACACCAGAGAACTATTTTACCAAAATATAAAAATATCATACAAACAAAAGAATGAAATGGGTAGCCAAAAATAAATTTACATAAAAATTGAACATAACATTATATGTACACGAAACTAAATGTACAACTAAACCAACTACTCAACTGATCAAACCTGATAACCAATGATTTAAATATGACCCATTTGGTCACTCTCCAACAAAATGATCACATGTCACCCACGGCGAACATACTCATGCTGAAACATGCATAATGGCTAAATACAGAAGAGGACTATATCCATGAGTATTAAAACTCAGTAGGATAACTCAATATTATATTAACAATGAAAATACATTAAAATTACTGAAACACAAATTTCATGTTTTAAATACAATATATAATGTAATGTTTTCCAAATGAGGTCACATTCTATAAAAAAAAGAAAAAAATGCATGTTTTATAAACAATAATGCTGGTGAAAATTTTCCAAGAGGTGAAACTACAAAATTATTTTTTTAAGAGGGGGTATTTAATGAATGTACACATTTGAATAAATCTCACAGACTACTGAATTTACCATCCAAATACATTGAATGCCTATAGTGACTAAAAATATCCAATGATAAAAAGTCATAAGAACACCCCTAGGCACTAGTTAGTTGTGATCCCCATGTACATCATATCTCGGTGAAGGTGACCATAATAAATATCATATTTCATGCACATGAGCCACTTGTATGTAGAATAACCATAAACTATTGGTTCCCCCAAAAACATTATCATTATAGTTTATTTAGTGTTGTCATTGCCAATTTTGCTATGTGAAATAGGGGTCAAACCTCATGGGATCACTAGCATACTACTACACATCTACCCACCAAATACTCAAAATTTATTTAGGTTCTCAATAATGTTACAAATATTATCAAATAAACATTTCACATAAAAATTACATTACCATACCATAATAACACAAATATCGCACAAACGTGCTTCACATTTCTCTCACGGATCAATTAACATCTAAATAATTTCGTAAAATAATTTCAAGGATTTTATTGAGGTATTGCAGATAAAAATCATTCCAAAAGTCAATTTAATGTATCCATAAAAAACAAAACCATAACCAAACAAATATTTCTTCCCTAAAAACATTTAATAGAACCATTTCACAGACCATAAATCAATACCAATTGACACAACATGGTGTATACCTGAAAAACCTTCATTTTTAATTTTTCAAAAGGCCATACAATCCTTTAAACATTCTCTCAAAACTAACATTTGACAAAGGTATGCATTTGACTATTATTAAGGAGGTGTATACACAATATTTACAGCATAAAAATTCATTCATAAATCCATTAAATAACTCAGTTTACATATTCCAAACACAAGCATGTTTATAAGGATGTGAAATAGGACATTTCCTGGCAAATCAGGTGAAATCATGTTGTAAACCAAAACCCATTTGTTTGTAAAACGAAATAAAAATTGCAAATAAATAGAAGGACCCAAAAATGAAAATTTTCATTCTTATAATTCATTTATTTATCCAAAAAAATAATTTTTATATCACACTTAACACATAAAATCAAGCAAGGCAATTTACCGAACAAATGACATGTATTTCTAAACAAAATAACTGATTTTAATAACTTTTCAAGGAATAAAACACCAATTACAAGAAATATTTAATTAATGACCATATAAAATGTTCCAAATACCATAATATAGGTTATAAATCACACCAAATAGTCGAGAAGGATAACAGAACATTCAAAAAACAATTGATGTAAACTTTTATGACAAAACAATATTACCTTTCGCAGAGCAAAGCTTAAAAAATTGTCTTGCACACCACGAAAATTATCCAAAAGTTGAAAAATTAATATAAATATATTTTAGGTTTAAAAAAGAATAAAATTTTGGGATATAAATGAAAAAGGCATGTTCAATGGATATCCTACCGTAAATCCTTGGCGTAATGTAAACAGACACTCGATATCACCATATGAAGGTTTATAAACAGTAAACCTATGACGACTATCCCCAAATGAGAAAACCAACATAAAAAATCTTTGGATAATATAAAAAAATGTCGTGCCTCAATATAGGATAATTTAAAACAAATAAATAATGATTGGAGGATGAAGAGGGAGGAGAAATGAGATGGAATCTCACCTTGGAAACTCAAAAACAATTCGTCTTCTCTTAGATCCACACCAACTAGTCAAAGGGAATGAATTGAAACTAAATGGAGAGGATTAAATGTTATAGAAGAACCTAGGGAAGAATATTTGTTTAAAATAAATAATGAATTGAGTGATAAGTTAACTAGAAAAAATACCTACAGGAAATTTTGATGATTTTAGAAACATTGAAAATATTTTCCCAAATCTGTGACAAGATGACCTCCAAATAGATAAAATAGAACATGGGGGTTATCCTAGTGTTCGTGGAATCATGTGTATAGTGTAATCACAAGAATTTATAAAAGAAATTAAAAAGAAATAATTGAACCAAATTAATTTTTTATAACTGGAAATGGGCGTCAAGCTAGCCTAATACCTGAATAAATAACCCAAATTCACCATGATTATGAATCTCTAAGGGGTCCAAAAGGATATGTTATATTTAATATGTCATTGGAGTACATGTGGGATTTGTAATTAGGGAAATTTTTTAATGAATTAATGTGTTATTAAAGAAACAAATTTGGGTTACAAATCTGGAAATGGGCTCACAGTTGGCCCAAATCATGAAGTAACCACCCTTTTCTCTAAAATTCCCTAAAAAGATATGGTGCACTAGTGGTAGGATGATTAAATATATATTTATTTTAAAAAATAAAAATTTATTTCAACCCAAATCCATGAAAAGGAGCAGTATTTCAAATTAACCGGATCAAAATTAAGTCATGAAAAGAAGACAAACCACGTGTGACAAGTTGGATATTGAGACAGATTTGAAAGTTATTTAGTGGCCATTGTGAATAGTATATTCCAAAGGAATGGTTCTTCAAGGAATTTATATTCCATTGGTTTGTTTCCTTTGGTATCCTTGGAGTTATTTCCATGAAACTTGGGATCAAAACTTGTGGGTTGAGATGGCGTACCGATTCTTGTTTTCCAATCATGCTTTATGTTGAATTTCTTGGGTGGAAAGTCTTTAATAGGGGTGAGAATTGTATCATCCATGAATTATTCCAAAGGTAATTTTCATTTAATTTCCGTTATTGTTTTTTGGGGTTTTACCAATAATTTTGTTTTGGAAAGGGTGAGTTTTCTTGATTTGGGCCAAACCGTAATCCCATTTACATATTTTAAACCCAATTTTGATTTTTTTTATAACCCATTAAATTTTCCAAATTTGGCACCCATTACATATAAAACATGGACTCCCATAACTTATTAATACCACCATATAAATTTTGACTTTTTATGAATCCATAATCACGGTGTATTGGGGTTTTAATTTAAGGAATTTGGCCATACAGGATGTCCTTTTCTAGTTTTTTTTTTCAATTGATAATTTAATATATTCTTTAATTTTTTTTGATTTACTGTGATTTGAACTCTCACTCGAACCCATGGACACTAGGTGCACCTCAATTAATTTCCCCCTCTTTGGGTTCAAATGCGTCGTAAATTAGGGCAGAACATCATAGGCTTTCTCAAATCACCCAAATTTGAAAAGGTTCATTTTTCCTTCATAAATCTCTCAATTTTAACTATTTCAACACATTTTAGTTCTCACATGACCATATCAGACTTATTAGAACCTCAATTTCATTTATGTAGGTTTTCAAATACAGAAACTAGTGTATTGGGGTGATTTATTCAAAATCCCTCATGTTAATGGGTCTCCTTCCTTCTTGCTCGAATTTGCCGATGGTTTCTTCTATTTTCCTAGGGTTTCATCCACTTATCGATGATTTTACTAATTTCCTAAAAGTGACGATTATAACCTAGGGTTTTATCTTGGGTTTATTAGTCTAATATTGTTGTTTATGCCTTGATCTATGTCTCTTTTGGTTCCGAGGTGGTGCGGTTAAACTTTCACACAAAGATTAACGGGTTTTGACAGCTGTGGTAGGTGATTCAATGTGTAATAACTTATATATGAGTTATCATTTATAAATTTATATTATTACTAGACATATCCTTAATTATACATGCTGATAAATTGTTCTTTTGTGGTGTTTGTTATGAAAATGATTTTTAGGTACCAATTTTGAATTAAATTAGGTGTTTGACATGTCTATTTTATGTTATGCCAATTGGGGTTGATTTATAACTCATGTAGTGGATTTGAAAAAAAAATTAAATGCTCAAAATTATGTTTTTTTGAGTTTGGGTATGCATATTGTGTTCATAGTGGAATTTTCCATGGATTTTGTGTGAAAAACATTGTTACATTCTGTGATGTTATTCTATTGAAATTCTATTTTTTTTACTGAGTGGTGTAAGTGTTGATAAGCATGTGTAGATATAGTTTTGAGATGATTATAACCCGAAACTATGTATTTATGTGCTAATATATTTTTGTAGCATGTGAAATTGGTTTGATCACAATGGGGGAAACCCACGTATCCTAAAGGTGGATATATACCAGTATGCTACTGATCCAGAGTGGGTTTATCCCTCATTCACTGAGGAAAATGGAAAATGAAAACACAATAAAAACAATATTGATAATCATTAAGGACAAAAGGGTTATGCCTATGTTCCTTATTAGTGGCTCGTGCATGATAACATATTTTTCTACGGTTACATTACACATATGTACGAGGTACATGAAGACCAAGACTAACTAGTGCCTATGGGTGTTCCAAACATTAGTAAACATATAATTGTTTTTATTTATCCTTGTAATATGGTTGTTTTGGATGGAAAATATTTTATATTACTTATTTTATTTAAATTTGCTCACTCATGTAATATTCATTTTTAAAACTATTTACATTTAAAAGTATCATTATTTAGAAAATATTTCCACCACTTTTTTCTTATCAAAACAAGCATGCATTTGACCTTGTATTGATTGATCTATGGAATATCATGTTGGTATCATATTGGGATTAGGAACTTAAAATACATACACCCCCTGGGTTTAAGTATAATTGATCATGTTTGACACTGGTAAAGGAAAGGCCTTGGGTGATGGTGGTCTGGGTTGTTAGTTCCCATCCATGGTGCACTATTGTGGAGATGGATTGTTGGTGATGACCCCTTAACATGTGGAGAACTCTATCCTATTTTTATTATACATTGACACGAATTTGGACCTCTTGTTTTATGTTTATACATATTTATTGAGTTTTGAATAATTTTTAAATACATCTTTTCATGAATTTTCAAATTCAGATTATAATTTTTTTTATGTTTTATGTATCCATAATCGGGTAAATCATTACCAAACCAAAATCTATGATACCAGATAACTTGTACTAGCCCGTTTGGATAGGTAACTCCCTTCGGGACTTATCATAGTCTAGTTTTGTTTCCATTTTTGAAGGAGACAAGATTCGGTATATGTCAAAATGGTATCCAAAGAGGTTAATTCTTTGGGTTATATTATTATTTTGGGATGAGTCGAGATAAACCAGAACTAGGACTGTCAAGACATGGTTTTTGGTCATGACTATGGTGCTTTTCCCCGACTATCTTATAAAAACTCGAGTAACCATGAGACCTTGGAATTCTTTTTTACTTCACTTCTAGGTGAGATGTGTGGGCTACAGACTACACGCGGACATCAGGGGGGGATCTGTTGTTTATTTTATCGTTGTAATGAGTTTGTATTAATTTTATTTGTTTTTATTGATGGAATTTTCATAAATTTTGTACAGATATTTGTTCTTTTGACTATTGTATTTTGTAGTAACATGCCTCCTTAGAAAGCTCCAATGTACCCATGGTAGGAATTTGGAGAGAGTAATCCTTCTCCTCTTGATTAAAGGCTGGGGTTTGGGCTCTCCAATATATATGACATGAAAGGGATTCTATTATATCTTATTATAGAGTAGATGAGACCAGTCATAAGAAGGCCAAGGCCTAGGAGTTCTTGAAAATCAATCTGCCTACATTCTGAGGTAGCATAGAACCCGAGGAAAAAAGGGAATGGATCGAAAAGATTGAGCACATGTTTGAGTTCCTGGACACAAAAATGGAGTTCTGGGTGATGTGTGCCTCTTTTATGTTGGATGTTCCTAGCCTCAAGTGGCGAGAATCAGTGCTTCCATTTGAAAAGAATGAGCATATGTGCTGGGGAAATTTCAAGGTTGCCTTCAATGAATTGTACTACCCAAAAGTCTGGGCATATTTGAGACCCTGAGAGTTCCTGGTTCTCGTTCAAGGGGATATTTATATGATGGAGTATGAAAACCATTTCACTAAGATTGTTTGATATGCTCTTGAAATCATCACTAATGAGTATAGGAAGGACGAATGGTTTGGGAAAGGCTTACAACTAGAGATATAATCCAAGGTTTTCTTGTTTATGTGGAGGACCAATGCCAATTTGGTTGACAATGCATGTATGGTGGATAATGACTGAAAAGGGAGGGGTGTTTTCTCAGGGATAGTATTAGTAGTGAACAATAGAATCTCATCTAAGAAGAAAATCAAGATGGAGGAACTGGGGAAGAAGTAAGGTGGCAGTTCATGCCACTCTTCCTGGAAGTTTTCATCTATTGCATCAGATCAGAGAGTCGTCGTGTTCCACCATTGTTGGAGGTCGGGGAACATCTGACTAGCATACCTATTTACTATGATGCCCTATTATCAATGTGGAGTAATGGGTCACATGCAGTGCTTTTTCATGGTGGCATGTCCACTTTAGTGTGGGATAGGATCACCGGCTTCAAGAAGATGGCCAACACAGTCAGAGCCGTCGAGGATGGGGGGATCATAATATCGTTGACATGGTGGCAGGGTTAGGTCATCTTCTAAGAAGACCCTATTTAGGGAATAGCCACAGACTAGTGTTAATTCTCAAGAAAAGGCCAGGAATCTTTATACGATAGACTAGGAACCAACAGGAATATAGGTGGGACCATCGACAGTGCGAGGTACCAACATGGTTGCATCTTCTATAGCAGCTCTTCTTTTTGATACTGGTTCATCTGTTTAATTTATTGCTACATGTGTTGTAAAAACATTGAATTTCTCACTGTATTTGTTTCCTTTTGTTATAGAGTTTTTGATAGCACTGGGAATGAAGGATCAGGGTCTCAGGTGCTCGTCATGTGCGCTTTCTCTATAAAGGGTTGAGTTGTAGTGGTACATATTTGTCAAAGATATGTATCTATTTTACATAATAGTTGGAATGGATTTTCTAGTACACTCTTAGGTGCACATCGATTTCTATTGGTGTTGAGTGAGTTTTATGGAACCTGATGGGTGTCGTCGGGTTTTTCGTGGGGAATGAGATCCTCAGTCGGGTCATACTAGACCTCCACCCCCAGAGTTGGGAGATCATTTTTTTCAGTTACCAAGGATCATGATATAAGACAATGGTAATGATCATGATTGTATAATACCTCATATAGTGGACATGTTTCTACAAGTATTTCTGGATGATTTTTCAGGTTTTCACCAGGACTGGGATGTGGAGTTCCTAATTAATCTAACACTGGGAACATTGTATATATCTCTTCCCCCATATCACATAGACCCCACCAAGTTGAGGAATTAAAGATATAGTTGGATGATATAGAATATTAAGGATTTATTTACCTATGTTTCTATCCAAAGGCTATTACAATGTAGTTCCTAAAAAGTGCTGACAGATCCCACTAGTGGTGCATTGAATATTAGAAGCTGAATAAGGTAACAATAAAGAATGACTATCATTTTCACCGAATAAGTGAACTGTTCATTTAGTTTAAGGGGGAAAGGTGGTTTAATAAATTAAATTGTGTTCAGTCTACCATCAACTCAGGGTGGAAATAGAGATATTCCAAAGAGTTCCTTCCTATGAAGGTACGACCACTCCAAGTACTTGGTCATGCCCTTTGGATTAACCAATTCTCCAGTAGTCAATATGGAACTCATGAAAAGGGTAACCATCAGTATCTAGATTCCTTAATTTTTGTATTCGTGGAAAAAAACATAGATTATTCTGGATCTGAGGTGGATTATGGTCATCATTTGCAGATTGTGTTGGGAACTTTGTAGGATCACTTCCATTATGAAAATCTGTCCATGTAAAGCTTCTATATTAGAGATGAATAGTTTTTGGGGCATATATTAGTGGTATTTAATTAGTTTAGCTGAAGAATTTGTTTGAGATAAGTAGTTTCCCCACCCAGGATGGTTAATTTAGGGGGTTTGATCAGAATTATTCTTTGCTGACATCTACCATGACCACACTCAACAAGAAAGGGGTGAAGTTTTAATGGGGCCCATAATTTCTGTAATCTTTCGAGGAACTAATGAGGTGGTTTACTACCTACCCTCTTTGGATTTTTCTAGTGGCTATAAATGGTATGTATTTTATTGTGACACTTCTGTTCTGGGTCTCGATTGCGTGCTTATGCATGATGATCATGTGGTGGCGTATGTCTCTCGCTAACTCCGAAGACATGAAAATAATCACCCAACCCATGACATAGAGTTAGCAGTTTTAATAAAAAAAATTAATTCATGGAGTCACTATCTCTTTGGTGAGATGTTTTTGTTATACTATGATAACAAAATCTTGGCATAGATCTTCTCGCAGAAGGAAATCATCTTGAATCTGCATCATTGGATCGAGTACTTGCAATGGTTCGACAATGACTTTTTCTATACCCTAGAAATGAGTAACGTGGTGTCCAACACCTTTAGAAGAATATTCCTAGAGTAGGATTCGAGGATGTCCAGTGATGAGTGGAATCTTACTAAAATGTGTGACCAGATTCATATGGAGATGAAGGACCACAATAGAGGTGAGTTCATAGTGAGAAATCAGTTGACTCCTTCATTATTGAAGTTGATTCAGCATTAAAAACATAGTGATGTGATTTTTCAGTGGTTGATGTAGTTTATTCATGATGAGAATATGTCATCTGATTGGCTGTTGTCTTCCGATGGAATCATTTTTTTAATGATCATTCAGTAGTGCGGTTATCTCTACATTATGTTGTGATATAGGATAGACACCAATCAAAATGGGATATCCTTACAGGTGCCACCAAGATGTATTATAATGTGAATCCTCATTTCTGGTGGCCAGGTATGAGAGGAGACATAACTAGCCTTGTTTCCAGTTGCTACACATGTTAGTAGGTGAAATAGGAGCACCAAAGGCCCTCTAGTTTTCCCCAGTCATTACAAATTCATACCTAGAAGTGGGACGACTATTCCATGAACATAATTGTTAGATTACCTCATAAAAATCATAGTAATAATTCTATTTGGGTGGTGATTTATCATCAGACTAAATCATCCCTCATCATTCAGATCAAAGATACAGCTAAATTTGATATGTTGGGTTGTTGGTTTCATTATTGGATGGTAAGGCTCTATGGTGTTCCATCAGTAGTTGTCTTAGATAGAGACCCATGTTTTACTTATTAGTTCTAGAAAGGCCTTTAGAAAGCCTTAGGGTATCAGATAAATATGAGAATGGCATATCATCCTCAAAAGAATAATCAGACAGAGTGGGAAAATCATAATTTGGAGGACATGCTATGTGAATGTGTTCTAAAAATTAGAGGATCCTAGGATAGATATTTGTTATTGGTTTAGTTTTCATATAATTATTGTTATCATTCCTCGATTTGAATGGATCCTTTTGAGGTGATCTATCTTCGGCCTTATCGGACCCCCTGTGATGGGTTGTGGTGGGTGAGGCCTCACTACTAGGGATGAGTCTAGTGAATGAGATTTTTGAGATGGTCAAGTTGATCAGGTATTCCTTATTGATAGTTCATAGTCTCCATAAATCAAATGCTGAGGAGAGGTGACAAGACCTAGTGTTTTCTATGGTTGATAGGGTATTACTGAATGTGGACCCTCGTGTGGGCTATCATATATTAGAAAAGAAATTAAATCTAACATTGCGGTATGTCAGACATTTTTCAATCACCAAGAATATTAGAAATGTGGAATATATGTTGGCTTTACATTCCAAGTTGACATTGATCCATGGCGTCTTCCTCGTATCTTAGTTGATGAAATACATTCCCGTTCTACCCTATGTACTGAATTGGGAGGAGTTGGTTATAGATCCTAATTTAGTTATTTTTGAGCAGATGGGGTGAATTTCTGATTTCGAAGATAAGGTGAATAGAGGATATTATATTCCACTTGTTCGGGTCATTTGGAACCATGGGAATGATGTCCCTAAAATATCGGTGTAGAAGTTGTGGGATGAGAAGGAGTACCCATTCTTGTTTTCCAATTATGCTTCAAGTCGACTTTTCAGGGCAGAAAGTCTTTCATGGTGGAGAGAATTGTCACATCCATGACTTATTTTAACGGAATCCTTAATTTAATTTCTATTATTGCATTGTTGTAGGGGTTTCCCATGCATTTTTTGGGGAAAGGGTGAGTTTACATGATTTGGGCCAAACCGTGAGCCCATTTCCATATATAAAATCAAATTTTTTATAACTCATCCATTATTCAACATTTTCACCCATAACTCATCCAGAAGGGCCTACATTAACCTAATAACACCACCATATCAATTCAGAACCTTTAGACATCTATAATGATGGTTTAGATGGATTTTTATTTAAGTAATTGGACAATCTTGAGAGCTCATTTGAAATTTGTTTTAAAAATATATAATATTTTATTACATTTTTATGAATATTCAATTCCTCAAACTCACAACTAAGACCACTAACCCTATGATCTCTCCTATTATCATTCCCTCCTCTTTGGTGCTCATATGCATCATGAATTAGGACCTTAATTCGTAGGCTTTCTCAAATCATCCCGATTTGAAGAGGTAAATTGTTTCCTTCATAACTCCTTAAATTTTTACTCTTTTATCCTATTTCATTTCTCACATTACCTTCTCATTATTATTTGATCCTCACTCAAATTATTGGTTATTTGGAAATCTAGCTACTAGTGTATTTGGGATGATTTGTTGAAGATCCCTCGAGTATGTGGGTCTCCATCCTTCTTCCAACCATTTTCTTAGGGTTTATTCTATTTTCAAAGTGTTTCATCCATTTTATCTTTAATTAACTAATGTAAAACATGTGGGGAATCGAAAATAGGGTTTTATCTTGGTTTTATCGATCTAATCATGTGGTTTTAGGATTGATCTATCTCCCTTGTTGTGCAGTAGTGGTGTGGTTGAACTTTCCCACAATGATTTATTGGTATTGACACATTTAGTAGGTTATTCCATGTTTAAGAACATCAATAATAGTTATTATTTCATAATTTACTTTTTAGAACATTTATCATGCATTATACTAGTAGTAAAAATAGTTTTTCGTGAAATTTGTTATGAAAATGATATTTAGGTACCAATATAGTGTAAAATCATGTGTTTTACATGTCTGTTATAGTTTAATACCAATTGGGGTTTTCTTATACCTCAGGTAATGGATTTATAAAATACCTTTGTGTGGAAGATTCATTTTTTTGAACTTGGGTATGCACATAGTGTTTAATGTTGGATTTTAATGGATTTTGTGTGAAAAACATTGTTAAATGTTTTGAAGTTATTCTATTGAAATTCAAATGTTTTTATTGGGTGATGTATGTTGTGAAAAAGCATGTTTAGAGACAGTTTTGGGTGGATTATTATGATAACTTATATTTTTATGTCATAATGTCTTTTGTTGACATTTGAAAATGGTTTTAACATAAAGGGGGGAACTCGAGTATTAAGGAGGGCAGATATGTACTAGTACACTCATGATCCATAGTTGTTTTACACCTGATTCACTGAGAAAAATGGATAACAAAAACACTAAAAAACTATATTAGTGATGATTGGGGACAACTAGGTAATTTTTATGTTCCATACTATCGACTCGTGCAAGATAATAGAATTTTATATTGTTACATTACACCAAGATATGAGGAACATAGTGCCCGAGACTGAAGAGTACCTAGTGATGTTCATGAGATTAGTGCTCTTTGACACATTTGTATTTATCTTTTGAAAATGAATGTTCGGATGAAAATTATTGTATATTTAATTTTTTATTGAAATTTTATCAATCATGGAAAATTCCCTTTAAAATATTTTTACATTTAAAATTTTCATTCTTTGTAAATAATTTCCAACTCTTGTTTCTTATCAAAACTAGAATGATTTATATCTTCCACTGGTTACTCTATAGAATATCCTAGTGGTATCCTATTGGGCATAGGCTCACACCAAACACACACCCTTGGGGTGTAATTAGACATAATAATGTTTGACATAGGACAAGGAAGGACTTGGGTGATGGCAGTTCATGTTGTTAGTTCCCTTCCATGGTGAAATGTTGTGCAAACGGATTGGTGGTGATAACCCCTTGCAATATAGAGTCCTTGGGGATTTTTTGATACTACTTTAATGTGTCTTTGGACCTCTAGATCTAGGTTTAAAACTATTTATTCAGTTCTGGATTTTATTCAATCTGGATTTGCATGACCTTTTGGATTCGGGTTACCGATTTTTTTATGTTTTTTGTATCCATAATCAGCTAAATCATTCTTAAAGAAAATTCTACAACACCCTGGAACATGTGCCTGCCTATGGGGGTAGAGAATACCCTTAGGTCCTTTTCACGAAATGGGCTCAGTGATGGTTTCTAAGTTAACTAAATTAGGTTTGGTATAGAGGACCTAATCCCCATTGTTTCATATCTGGAAGATAGGATTGATTATTTGATGTTCCTTTTTGACCATATTTGTTAAGGTTTCCCAATTATGAATTTTTTAATTTCAATATGATGGTCCAGGTCTAGGTTATTTCATTTATTCATGGAAACTAATCTATCCTATAATTCTATAATTGTTTAATTGGATTTTATTTGAATTGTGGAAAAACATTTCAATTTGAATTAGGATTTTATGTTGATTTGGATGAAATTGATGAAAACCCCAAATTCTTATGAATTGGGCTGTGATTTGGATTTGATGAAATTGATGAAAAATTTATGAAATTTTAATTATAGAATTTAAATTGTGAAATTGGATTCTAAGGTTGATTAATTTTTTTGATAAAATTGGATTAAATTGTTTGGATAAGAGCTATATTGGTTTTATCCTAAAAAATACATTAATTAATTAAAATCCTTTTTTGGATATTAAATGGAAATTGGAATATTGAAAAATGGAATGGGTTATATTTTGTATTAAATTGTTTTAAAATAAATTTCCCATTATTTTTCTGAGTACATTTATTTCTATGTATTTGGTGAGTTATTATGGATAAACATGATCAGATGTGGACTTCCAATATTCTAATTGACACTTTACAACTCTAGCATACACTTATTTTAAGATCTTATCTCTAGTGGGATGTTGGTCAGTCATCTCTGACCTATGTCAAAGGGGTGTGTGAGAACATTTTTTATTTCTTTATATCATTGAATGACAATATCACAAACAATAACTATCACACCTCTTTCCATATGACCATGTTTCTCCCTTGTGATTATTTTAATATATATGTCATTTTGGTAAACTATTTTACATACACCTTATGAATTTAAATAAACTATTTCATATAAAATTTTTATTAATTCATTTTTATATAAATATTCAAACCAATTAAAATTTCAATCATGATTAGTGTTAAATAATCTATTTGATCCTTTTTTATGCTAATTTAATATTCAATGCATAATTTGGTTAATTTTGTTGGAATCTTATAAAGAAATCCATAGTGAGACCCTACTGGGATGTTAAATCTCACATGACATGTGACTTCAGGTGTTTGAGGATTATGTTATTTCAGGTATGATCAAGGATAAAGTGCCACTTGGATGTGGTACTTTTTATTGATCATTGTGCTTGGATATTTTTGTCCAATGGGACTTTGTTTGTTTTCCTTTTTCTGGTAATTGGTTTTTTTACATTGGGTTGTTTATACCGATTTGGATTTTGGAATAGTTATCCCTATGAACGTTTTATTGTATATATATTGAATTTTATACCTTTTTTCCATTGTATTTATAGAAAATTTTTCCCACATTAATATTGTATGATTCCAGGTGCTAGGAGTCATCACGTGGGGATTGGGAAAACCCTTCGGGCTATGTAATGACTGGCTGAGTTATCTTGGTACCATGGTATCCAGGAAGGTTTATAAAAAATAAAAAATTTCATTATGTTTGTGATAAAATATCCAGATTTTTTGGAAAATAAATGAATATTTTTATCAATGTAATATTGTTCATAATGTTTTGACTGTTTCTTGAAGGGAAAAAATAAGTGAATTTTATTGAGAGAATATTTTAAAAATATAATATGATAACAAAAAATATTTTTTGTCATTATTTTTTTTTTGTTATTATTGAGATTTAAGATTTCAATATAGCATGATATAATAGAATATATGTTTTGAATCATAATAGAAATCATTTGTGACATGGATCTGACCATAATGATGAGAAATTGAGTAATCATCTATTTGATTCTGTGAGTACATTTGGTGTCAGTATAAGTACCCAAGGGAGTTAGTGTGATATTCCAGGAATTTTTTTTATATTTTTTGAACCTAAAACATATTAAATATTACAAAAAATTATATCCATTTAACCAGTGATGCATAGTGATTTTTAAAACATCAAAAAGTTGTTAGTTTTTTCTCATTAGATTTATACCTAGTGCGAAAGCATGTAAAATTATTGTTCAATTTCTTAATTTCAACATTTTTTATTACAGTGGATGTATTATTAACTATTTTAGGTTCATTGAGTCTTCATAACTTGTGAATAATATTAATATAGACATAATAAAAACGTCACACCCTAATTCACCACCTCTCCCTCTCAAGGTGTCATGTTGTTAAAATAGGTGTCCCATGCATGGTTACGTAAAAATACAAGTTAAACTAATGAAAATATGATAATTATATGTAGTGTACACCCAATCACATAGAAAATTCCTGGAAAAAAACCCAATAATCACCATGTTCCCCAATTATGTGATAGATGAATATGGAAGGGAAATCTTGAATGAAAAGCTTGTATGAAGAAGAAATCGACATGATGTAAAATTGTAGAAAACTATCATTGTCCCATACAAAATTATCATTATTATATAAAAGATAAAAAATTGATGTTTAAACAAAGGAAATATATAATAAAACATAGTATATATATTTTACAACATTCGTTCTTTGACCATAAGTGGTAATCCCTATATCATAATAGAATATGAATAGTTTGAGAAGAATGGGAAAACATTGAAAGAAAATATTGAAATAACAATTAATACTTTAATAAAATCAAATGATATCCATCATGTGGGATCAAATATTAAATAATATTTATTTTATATTACATATCCAAAATCATCATGGTTCAGATGATTAGATCACTTTCAAATTCATACAACTAATTTGCTTGGATGAATCCATATAGACAATAATATTATTTATAAATTTTATTTGTAAATATGAAATTCATGTTCAAGATCCACTTTTTTTCTCTCTTGGATCATCCCATCTATGGCTGATCTCTTAAATAATTTCGTCATTTAGTAAGAATGGTTTGATGATGAATACTAAATGGTTTCAATCGTTCATTCAAGTAAGATATGTGGTTCAAAATATTCATCATGGACTATGAGATATCATCAAATATTCTTATTACCATCAATAGTGTTCACCTTTATCATTTCATGTCCTATATGATTATAATATGTGGTATTTGTGGATGTAGTTAATATTGTCTCATTAAATAGTGGTATTACAGTGGTTCTATGAGTTATTTCGTCATATTCCATTTTCATTAAATAATTTTACGTCACAATAATGCCCAAAATTACACTAAAAAATAACATTTCAAAACTGCTTAAATTAGAAGGACATTATAGTGTTTATTGGGGATCTCAGATAATATTAGGTATGATGTGTTCCCTTATATTCCACTCACATAGTATTGGGAAGGGTGAGATATGAAATCCATTTTTGGGACATGAATGGGTTTATGACACCTTATTAGGTAATTTAAAAAATAATATTGGAATTTTGGTAGCATCATATGTAACATACATATGAAAATATTGTCAGTATAGTTTTCCTCAATTACTAACATAAAACCCATTTTCTGTAGAACATTACTGTATTTAGTGTCTTCATTTCATACAAAATCAATGTATTTATCTATTTAATTCTCTCTTGATAGTTTCTCTATATTATTTTACACTAAAAATTATTTAATTATTTATCAATATGAACGTATTCACATAACCCATTTTCAAGGAAATTACTCACATAGATTTATTTGAAAAACTAATCTCCCAAATCAAAAAACAAAATATTTTTTACATAAAGGAAATAGTTTTAATCAACATATATTAAATGATAAAGTGAAAATAGTGTTAAAAAATTAATAGAATCACATATCCCCAAACATGAGAGATTACATGACCTCGAGTAATTGTTCTCACTAAAAAATTTCACCTATATTTTTATTCCCTAATTATTGAATCCTTGGTTCTTGAATTATAAATGATTTGGAATTATTTAAATTGAATTTTAATAGTGAACATATTTTCAAATTCTTCTCTCATGGTTATTTAATAAACTATCAAACATCACATATCCTTGATTAGATTTTTATAATATTCAAATTAATGTTAATTGACTTCTTCAATTGATTTTATAATTCCCCTCATTGATCATTTCTTTAAACGAAATGCACATACACATCATTATATTTTTATTTCTAATTTTATATATATTTTCACTTTTTCTATGGTTATGAATAATGTTGAAATAATGAAATACAATAGAAAGGTAGTCCCCAATGTCAAATTATCATATTCATGGAATGGATGAATTTTTTTCGCAAACACACCCTAGTTCAAAATATTTTTAATATTTCGAGTCATATCCTCAAATAAATTTACATTATTTTATATATAATATTAAATTTTAATTTTTCTTCGCCCCGTGATGTGTTATATTTTATTAGTATGAAATTGAAGTAGGATTAATTTAATTAATATAATATGATCATTATATATTTTATATCAACATTATCATATTCGATTAATCATTAGTCCCTAATGTTCTACAAACATGAGATTAAATGCTTCCAAGGTGATCATACATCATATATCATTGAGTGATATATTCCACATCATTGTGTAATAAAAAATATAGTGTATGTTGAAACAAATCCCCTATAAATTGATGATACAATCACTGGTATATTATATTTTTATATTTATATAATATATATATATATGCATCTATTAATAACCAAATAGGTAATTCATTTTCCTTGTATACAGTTGAATAGTTGTGGTGCTTTATCCCCAATCTAATGGTGCAATTGGGGTTTATATGATTTGAACAACTACACCATGGGTTATTAGTTCCATTAAAGTTAAATTTCATTTTCAATTCCCACTCTATATGTTTAGTCTTTACCAAACCCTTTATTCGTATTAATTTGTTGATAGATGTGTGTGGAAGAAAGTATGAATCATTTGATTCCCCAATTTGAGGAACTACCGAATCCACTATTTATTTTTCATTACTGGTAGTTAGTGGATCAACATTTAAATAGTAAGTAGTTTTTTTCCTAGGGTCATGAAACATTTTACCTTCTCCAACTTCAACATCAATGGATAGGAAAACTAGGTCCTCTCTCATCTCTTCAAACTCATCAACCTATATTATGGCCTATTCTTCATATACATTAAAGAGAATTACCATGGTTCCAAATCATCAACATCATAATTGGATTAATAAACATATAATTTATATGTAATGAAATTAAAAATAAATTAATTCACAGAAAAATACACTTAAACAATTCTTCTTTTTTCTTTTTATCCATGTGTAATGCCTTTAGGTAAAACTATATATGAGGGTCATGGACTGAGATATACACATGGTGGGAGTTAATATATATAGATTAATATTTACAGTAGGCATAAAAATATTAAAAAATTATTAAATCTATCCCTATGAGTCCTTTATACTCTTATTGGTAAGTATCGTCCGATGTAACTCTCATTTTATCTTCTTATACTTATTTAATGGGTTGTTATCATTTTTGATCATCAAAATACCATGGATAGTATAAAATAAATTTTAAGTAAACGAAATATATGAATTTCTATGAAATTGAGTCTTTATTATTAGGAGGTGAGGATTAAATTAATTAAAAAATAAAAACAATTAAAAAAACAAATGGATATAGTGACACCGTTTAAATGGAATGTTCTACTCTGTAATGTTACCAAAAATAACATTAGTGAATCTTTTTATAGGGATTTACAATAAGCATTAAAATTTTAAAAACCACTAAAATATATCATTGTTGATGGTCATAAGGTTATCTATCATGGTGTATGTAAATCACTATATGAACCATATATGACAGTAATTGTATTTTTGAATTAATTTCATTATACATCTTTTTTGGACATTAGAATAAAATTACGACCTCTTAAAAAATAAATATCACCAATGAGTTGGGTTTTATAGAAGGTTAATTTCCCTTTATAAGTATTTGTGTTCCTATATTTTAAGGGAAGTCATGCACATGGATTTTCCCTCCACTTTGAGCTAGGTCAGAAATCAACTTGCATCATGGGATGGTAAATCTCTTCCTATGGATGGTAGAATTAATATTGTGAGGTCTTTAATTATCACAATTCTATTAATAATTTATTGTTTTTAAATTTCCTATTTAACATATAAACAATTTTGACCACTATAATGCGATATACCATGATCCACTTAACCAGTGTCTTTAGTCGGTTGGTCACATGGACTCAGGAACACCTCACTATACACCAGAGCATGTCAACTAATAGTGAGGGTATAAAGGTGGTGTAGTGGGGTGACTATACATTAATGTATGGATATCTATATGGATAAAACCATTTATAATCAACAGTATAAAATTATAATATAAATAGAAAGAATCAATAAAATGTGGATGTGTAAATAGAGAACTTAATAAATATGTTGTGTATGATAATAAAATGAACCACATATAATATAATAGAATCCTATAGGGAAGTGTTTGATTCATTGATTTATGAAATGATATAATATATAAAGGAATAGTAAGTTACATTTATTCTATTCTTTATAAAAAAATAACAAAAACTACTCCAAGCATCCTGATCCAAAAGCCCGATCCTCAGCTCCTATGCTCTATCTATGTAAGTGAATCAATAACCAACTGTAGGTCCATATAAATTTTCATTTCCTATAGATTTGTTGTCTTTTTGGGTACAAAATATAATATTTAGTTGGGTTTCAACTAAAAATATCATTATTCCACCATTAATAATGTCTACATGTAATCTGAGTAGTGCTTCTAACTAAACTGTGTGTATGTATGAGAAAAATTGTACAATCATTCTAAAATAATTTACCAACCCTCTCAGGTTCCTTTAGGTCACCTAAAGGGTCTACTTACATCAGCTCTTGGATGTAATTGGATACTGAATAGATATTAGACCTGAATGGCTTGAAGTCCTTCTTTTTTATTTATTCTTGATAACCTACTTTTAAGGGATGAGGGGGAACCCTTACAAGGCCCGTAGGCTTAGAAATTACATGACCCATAGGTCTGAGGAAATATAAAGTCTACATGGAACTCCTCCTCACAACTTCTTCATCGTGATATACCATGAATACTAGTTTTTGGCTATAATGGGGTGTATCACAAACATATATAATCATTCTAAATGAGACTATATTCTCATGCAATAGTTTACATTCCATGCATCACAAAATGTGTGAGAGAACTAATTCTAAAACAATCAGGATATAGAGTGATCCTCCATATAAAATCACTAATCATGGAACATTGCACATAAATCCCAACACCCATTTAGTATCCCTGGTGCGAGATTCCATATTATACACAGGATGCAAGTGAGTGTCTTTTCCCACTTGGATCAACACCCCTTACCATCGTACACAACCTCTATAAATGTGAATTCATAATTAATATTAAACATGTGGCAATATGTATTATGTAATTTATTTACCTGTCCTTTAAATATAAAATGTCGTAATATTTTTTATGAAATAACATTTGAGGTAATTTCTCTGACATTTTCCATTTGTCAATTTCAATTCCATTTCATACATTACAATTAATATAAACATTTATATTTCATTAGATAAATGTATGTTTTCACCATCCTATATATATGTCAACAATGTAATCCATTTATTCCATTCAACTAAATAGATGATAATAATTAACGGTTTTAAGACTCATGGACGTACTAAGTTGGGGCCAACATAAATGTGGAAATTACATACGAGGACAATTCCCTTTATAATGAAAAATAATAAGCATAATACATTTACCATTTATCAATTCCACCTAACTCAAATATGTAATAACATCTATCATGCCTATATGATTCCATTTATTTCATTAATAAATGAAAATTTCATTTATATGTATCATGATTCAAATGGAAAGAGATATGGGAAAGAATTCAATTCCTTATTTTGTAAACTATAATAGAGACAAACACCAACGAGGTGTCTTGTGATTCATTAATTACCTATTTCTAAATTCATTTAATAACCTAGAATGAAACTATTTAGGAGTTTCTATTGTTTGATCCAATCGGTAAAAATTACCATGTTGAAAAGGCTCTCCCATGGGTTGTCTATATAATTTATATATAACCTATTAATACTAAATAATTTTCAATAAACATGTATCTTGGTACAATGGGTAAATTATATATGAAGGAATCAACTTAATTGGACTTATTTGAAAATTCCATCATTTGGAATCATGAAATAATTATAAAATAACCAAAACTCAAAGGGTAAATAACCCAACCACCTACCTTAGGGAGTTATATGAATTATCACCCAATATAGGCTTGACGTATGATGTAGGATGGAAGAGATATGAAAAATGATCCAATGTAGTGAATGAATGGAATATGAACCAACACCTAAAGAGTGTAAATGACGTGAAATAAAATATTGAAAGGAAGGGTGAGTGAGGATGTCATTACATAGAGCTATCCAACACCTTCAATGGATTAAGAAATAGACACTAAAAGTTGAAGTTGTAGTACAACCTTGGTTGATGTATATATTTTTTGATATGGGAGAGAAACCCCGAGTTTTTTCATTAATAAAAGGGGGAAGAAGAAAGGGAGAAAAATAATTAAAGTGGTGAAAATTAGTAATTTTGACTAAAAATATCATAGTGCATAGTTTAGGTGCATGATTGTATTTTGAGAAGGGGAAACACATATGGTTATGAACATTGACTAACCAAACATGTGAAAACCATATATAATTTCTCTATCCCATGTCTATAATTGGATACATGGTCATGTGCCCTGGGTCTCATGGTTTCATAAAAATCATTAGGTCCTGTTGTTTTTCCCATTTCAGAGCCCCATGCTCTAAATGAATCAATGATGCTCCTGTGACCTCTTTAGATTTATTAGAAATCATTACTATGTCCATTTAAGGTGTTAGAATTTAACAAATATAATTCCATACCCTCACTAAAAATAAGGTTCATTAAAACCTCCCCTCTTTAAGTCAACTCGTCCATGGGTTGGACTTCATAGGGTATATAGGTTCTATTGTGGAAGAGTTATGTCCAATGAGAATGTATATTAGCTTCTCACTCCTAAGCCTCACAATTTACATGGTTGTGAATCCAAAACACTATTACAAATGGAAAATTCCATCCTTGAAGTGTATTTATGTGCTGATCCACTATATTCATTGGATACTCCTCAAAGGAAGAATATGAATCCAATTCAACCTCATCAGGATGAAAAAATGTGTAGGTTATATATATTATCAATGATGTTGAGATACATGAGATATATCATTCATAGACCAGTATCATTGAAGAAGTGATGAATGGTAAGAAAATTTTATGATCTGTTTCATAACCTCAAAGGGTCCAACATACCTCAATTAGAGATTACCCTACCTCTAACTACATTTATATACTAACCTATTATAGACTAGAAAAAAAACACGGACTCCAACTTCAAACCCTTGAGGTTATCAACATTTGTTGGAAAATAAATGCTATATGGATTGTTATTTTAACATGTGCTTCTGAATCAGTTGGACTATATCTATAGTCTCAAACATGAGACATGGTCAAATCATAGGTGGTTCCCCTACCATTATCTTGAATATAGGTGAGTGGCAGGGAATAACATATAATAATTCCTAAGGATCCATCTCGATGGATTCCTAGAAACTATTATTATAAGAGAACTCCATAAGAGGTATGTGTTTCTCCTAATATCCCACAAATTAAAGGATTTATGCTTGGAGAATACCCTCTTTCACCTGGATCATATGATGCATCTATCCATCAGCATGTGGGAGATATGTTGTGCTTATAATTTCAGTATATGCTAGGCCTTCTTTAACATATGTAAAATCATGAAGGAAAATAAGAATCTCTATCATATATACTAGAACGGGGAGCTTCATGAATAATTACAACCTATCTAATGTACAATCTTCCAAGATTTCCTATAGAGACGGTATCACACATGTGTAATAGGTGTGAAACACTCAAAAATGATTAGAGAAAACCCATGTCATATCAATTCCACATGGGGATCAGGGTAAACCAATCATGAGATCCATTGATACATCATCCCATTGAATCTCATGATTGGACATAGCCTTCATTATCATAGACTGTATTTGATTCTCTTTTTTCACGTATTGATATCTGAAACACCTAGTAATGCAGCTTGGATTAATGTCTTTTCTACCGGCCACCAATACTGGCGCATGAGATCTTGATACATATTGGTGACACTAGGGTGAACCTCCCATGCATAGGAATTTAATTACAGCATCCACTCCACATTGATTTCATTCGGGACTCATACATGCCCATGTAAAAATAAGGAATCATCCACATCCATGGTCCAACATTTTGATGTGTCATCATCAAAAACACATTCCACTTCGACAAGGCCTATGGGATATGATATATATATCATTCTCACCCATTATAAATGATTAAAATTCAATGTTAAGGGTGATAAGATTGTCTTACCATGGTTCTCTTGAACATCAATGTGAACATAATTGAATAAGTCTCCATGACACCAATCATCATTGGATTTCTAAACCACATGTATCTGATTTTTCTCACTCAATGCATCACTACTCAATTTCCCCATCCAATATTATATGAAACCTTGAAATCGATCGACATTAGATACTAAACACATATACATTTCATGATTTTTAGATCCTACTATGTGAATATATATGTGAGGTTTTTTGGATTACTAAATATCAAAAAATTATCTCCCACATGATAGTGTCTCGAATGACTTCAGGTACTTAACATACTTACTCGAGGTCATGATTCGGGTCATTCAACTCATGAGGCCTCAACTAATGAGACACATACATGATTACTTGATTTTACAGCATTAAAATACCCCCCCCCCCAGAAAATAACACCTGATGCATAAGAGTATAAATTATTTCTCATGTCAGGATCTTTAAGAATTAGTATCAGCACTGAAATCAGTCTACAGCTCAACTCCGAAAAGGTCGCGTTACAAGATTGTGACCATACAAATTTCACACCATTATTTTTAAATCCTATAATCAATGCTTCAAGGTTTGTGAAACTCGAGATGATGCATCCGTAATATCCATATATCCATAAGAAACTATTAATTTCAATGTTTTTATTGGGACACTCCTGTGAAACTATAGCTCACAAATTATCTGGGTCGACTAAAACTCCTAGCACTAAGATGATGTGACACATGAAGTTGACAATGTCCATCCATAAGTATAATTTAGTAACCTTAGAAAAGATATGATACTCTATTAGGGTATTTAGAATAGTTATAATATAGGTTGGTTGTCTGTGTTTGGAGCTTCAATAGAAAAAGATACAGTTAAAAAATACAACCACAAATGAACTTACATGCAGGTGGAAGAATCGATTCATTAGAACGATGAAAATTGATGGTGTGATCATGAGTAAAAATTGTATGACCGTGTACATAGTTAGACCATAATAGCACCTAAATGTTTTGAAATGTATGTTTATTTTATGAATATAACCTCAAGATAGCCTGACCCATGATTTATATTTCAAAACATATTTCTCCTCAGAGATGATCAAAGAAGTCATCTATTCTATGTAATAGATACTGATTCATGATTGTGAGATTATTAAATATAATTTAATACAAAAATAGACTAAGGGTACTATACGCATTCTTGGAAAAAAATAATGATGAACCATAAGGACATGTTTTGGGGTGTTTAAACCCTTTATCCTCTAGATCCTCCCGTAGTTCCCTAAGTTCCAAAATCCCCATATGTGCCATCCTATATGGAGGAATGACCACTAGTCCAAATCTTGGTTCATGATCAATAGTAAACTCTACCTCTCCAACAATAGGTTGACCATATATATCCTTAAAAAATACGTCCTAGAAATTCTCTATTGTATGAGGCATGACAGTGGGTTGTGACCCTTGGTTATCGAGGATATGATTGAAAATCTGAGTTGTCACAATAACCATACTATGTTTCTCGGGTCAGACGCCTGTTTGACTGACACCCCCATTCACACTCATACATGTGTGTACCACCCTCTAATGATGTCAACATCACCCTATAATGACTGAATTTAGTGTTGGATCAATTGGGAAGTAACCAGTCTTCCCGATGTTTACGTCAAATACTATCTTGTCATGGAAGAAGAGATTCCACAAGAAAAGGTAGACCCCTATATCAAGGGGACAGTACTAAAATGGTGAAGTCCCTCTGATCGGATACCTAATGATGTGTCTAGAATCAGAATTCCATGATATTATACAATATTAAGGCCCATGTTCTCATAAAAGTCTCAAATATGAATTAGTGAGATGCGCCTATGTTGAATTTGGCAGAAAATGAAGTGGATCCAACTAGAACATTACTTAATATAGTATAAGGTATGTTTCTTGCTCCTATGGAAAAGCTTGGACTTCATGTAAATGGATTATACCATGGACATGAGTCCCTTCCTAACTACCTTGAGAAAGCACTATCTACTTGTGATGAGAATCATTAGTCAAAATATAATTTCATTGATCACCATATTTTCCAAATATACCAATTTTATTCCTTCTCCCCACATATAATGATCAGGTTGGTGGTCCCCTGGTTAAGGAGTTGTTTTAGATCCTAACTCAATGGTACTAGAGGTATAGTCCTGTATATATGACAAAAATGGACCATCCTTCCATATGCACTACACTCGAAGGGATCATATGGACCTTAATACATGATGTGTATTGGATTCCAACACTAGTGACAAATAAAAAAACTATTTTGTTTTGGATTCTTTTACCTTCTACCTCTAAGAGTATCCTTAAAGTTCCTCTTTCGACTAGATGATGATCTATTTATTGCTCTATTTTCCAAACCACCATGACTCACACCATAATTTTCCATCATGTTTTTCAATGAAATCTGGGCATTGATGATGAATTCTGAAATGGTATTAAATGTGATCATGTTGGTCAATGATCGAATGTCATATACCTTCTCATCCACAAATCTCATAGTGTTTATAAGATCATTAGTTTCTAGAGTATGAGAAAAATTTTGTAGCTATGTGAAATGAGAAGTGTATTCCATAGTTGAAATGATCCCTGGATTTTGGTTCATAAAATCTCTAGGACTATATGTTCATAGAGTTTGGGGAAAGAAATATTTGTTACATATTTTCTAAAAATCATCCCATTCCATGTATTTATGCCTATTCTATTGGGTGATAACATCCCACCACCTCTTAGCAGAATCACAAAGAGTATAAGCTGCCACCATAAACCTCTACTCTAGATATTTCTTGATAATCATGAATATAATTTTTTTTCTTTGATCCAATACATCAATGCATGAGGTCCTCTGTCCTTTGAAATTGTGGGAGGATGCAACTACTCAAACTCATGATTTAACTCTCCAATTATGGGGAAATTCGAACTACACGTTTCGTAGAATGTAGTATACAAAAAAATCCTTCCCTAAACAAGTTATCAACTCCTATATCTAGAATAGGATGTGAAGTTATATTTGGCTCTATAGAAGGAATCACTAGTTTCTCATTCCCCACCACCTCAGGTATTTAGTTTCTATCACCTTCAAGGTGTACAATAAAAGTATTTCATGGTGGCTTAATACTACAATGCTAATAAAATGACTTAAAATGCTTTTATAAAGTACAAAAAACTATAGATAAAAACTATGATAGGTGTAAAGCCTTTATATCGATATGATCATGCCTCACTTCCTACTCAAAAATCCATGTCTAGGCATACAATAGACCCTCACATGAAATTAGAACACAATAGATATCAACTACCCACTACTAAGGTTGGGTTTTGTTTTAACTTCATATATTTTATTAATATTAGATGGCTATTTAAAATTTGGGGATCATATTCATTTAGAAATTTTATATTAAAATATTAAATCACAATATATGGTTGAATAAATTGAATTTCTATGTCCAACACATAAGGGGCCATACCATATATGAACCAAATGTGTAATTCAGTTAACCAACACCATAACAAGTTCCAACTCCTTCTATTGATGCTTCATAGCTCAATGTGAAATAATTGAATGGTTAAGGTGTATGTTTTGACCTATTCATGAAAACTGTGTTATGTTAATGTAGGCACATAACATATCAATTAATTTTTCTAAGACCCACATGATGTTATAGAATAATTACATATATATATATATAATTCTCTATAAATATGAATCATTAAAATGAATTCTGAAACGAAACATGGAATTGAAATATGCATGGAATATTATTCATAGTGTTCTTAATAATGATTCATGTAACATTGATCCTTGTGCTCTTATAATTAGTACTAGGTAAAAGAATGAAAATTTAAATTTTCTCAATATCAATAATACCATAAATCAAGTACATTACCTAATGTTGATTACAAATCAATAGTAATTGAAAAAACAAGAACTACAATTACAATTTAGAAATCCCTACCTTTACCTTGAATTTGTGTTTCCGGACCCCTAGAACAACATAAGAACAAGTCAAAATAATTCCCAATATACCATCTATTATATCAAAATAGTATTATAAAAAAGTAACTGATTTTATAGAACATTGTAAAATATGAAACGGGGATCCACATAACCTGTGTACCAATCTAGTGGGTCACATGGCCTCATGATTGCCTCCCCTTATGGAAGAGGCTGTTGAATAATAGTGATGGTGTAAAATTTGTTTACATGGTATAATAAACCTTCATGTTAGAGAATCACAACATAAATAAAAATATACAATATATATTATAATATGAATAATATTAACATGAAGAATCAATAAAATGGGAAATCTTTAATAGAGAACTAATTATCTAAGAAGCGGAAGTTAACAAACATAAAAAGTTATAAAATAACTGAAGACTCTCTTATAGATTCGAAATCATGGATGCAAGGAATGATGTAAAATAGAAGGGAACATTAAGATTCATTCATTCTATACAATATAACAAATTAAAATATAAAAATATCTCCAAGCAGCTTGAGAATTTTCCCGATCCTCCCTATCATGGTAAGTGAATCAACAACATATAAGTGGGACTTTTCCTTTATCAATCCCTATATAATGATCATCTTATTGGGTACCAAGGTCAGCATGATTATGGGGTGAGATAAAAAAACATAGTAGGCCATCACAAAATTTGTCTATATGTAATCCATGTTATGATTGTAACTAAATATTTTGTTGGTATAAGAAGAATATTAAATAAATACAAAAATAAATAACTATTCTACTCATGTTCATATGTTACACATATCGGGTATACCTAATTCAAGTCATGGCTGGAATATTTGAATGAATAGTTACTATATATCTTAGTAATATATATATAGTGAAATTGTATATTGCATATAAATATATTAACAATGTGCGTTCAAATGACTAATGGCCATGTACTCAGAATACTAGTTGCTGGTTGGACATGGGTGTAACTCATACATCCCTAACCAGAATAAAATATCATACAAGATTTTTTAATAAAGTACATTTTCTATATCCCAAGAAGAGACAAATGACATGAAACAACCCTATGGATGGATATTGATCTTCCATGGAAACACTCAAAACATGGAATGTGGTTTATAATGACAAATTCCTCTATAGTACCATTAAAACATGATTCCATGCTCCACACCCAATGTAATGGATTTTGATTTCCCTTTTGTATCAACACCCCTTACCATCGTACTTATCCTCTATAAAAGATTTTTCATATTTAATATTCAACATAAGTTAATACCTATCATGAAATATTCATACAAAGACCATAAATATAACTAATTCATATTCTTGTTTATAACATAACATATGATGAAATACCTCTCACATGATCTATTAGTCATGTTCAATTCAATCTCAATCATTACTAGTCAAAACATTCTTTTGTATCCTAAGAAAAAAAATCATGTTTTCACCATCCTATATATATTTCAACCATTTATTCTATTTATTTCATTAATCATAATAAAGAATGTAAATTAAAAAATTTAAGACTCATGGAGGCAATATGGTGGTTCCAATATATATGGGGAAATTACCTATAGGTCTAATTCCATTAACAATAAAAAAACAAGTATAAAGCCTTTCATATAGATAAATTCTATCTAACTAAATTAATTAATAACATCCCTCATTTTTTTGTTATTCCATCTAATCCCTTAAGACACTGAAATTTTATATATAATTCACAAGTGTCAATGGGAATGAAACATGGTAAATAAGACCATTTCCTACTTGGGAAATTTAATCATAATAGGAATAAACACCTAAGAGGTGTCTGAGGTTCTATTAATTACATGTGTCTCAATAGAAATTTCATTTAAACCCCAAGATTGAAACTATTTATTACTTTCTATTATTTGAGAAAATTGTACATAATGGCCATTTTTACTTGGCAAACCCATATGGTGTACCATAATGATATGTTAAACTAATAAAATACATGAAAAGGTTTAATAAACTTTTATCTATGTACAAGGGTCAATTATATATGATGGAATAAATATATTTTGAGAAATTAAAATATTTTGCATATGGCAGAATGGCATAATTATGAAACAACCAAAAATCTATGTTAAAACAATATGACTAGGAACCTTAGGGTTGATGATATCGCCTCGCTTGATATTGGCCTCATATTCGATTTAGGATAGGAGGGATATAATAAAGAGTCTAATTACGTAAAATTATGCCATATAATCCTATACCAAAATATATCAATAGATTTGATGAAAAAATATTACAAGGGTGAGTGAGGTAACACATTCCTTGAGCTATCGTACACCATTGATATATTGATAAATGAAACCCTAATGTATAAGTTCATGTAGATCATAGGATAATGAATAATTATGTTCTACATTACATGAATCTCTATTTCTACTACTGGAAAAAATAGGTGAAAAAGAAATGTGTAAAAGTGTTTAAATAAGGTAATTATACAAACATTACCTCAAAATAACAAAGTGAACAGTTGAAGAGATCAGTGTCAAAACTGTGTCCCAACTATACATGTATTTATATAGTGAGGAGGAACCTTACATGGTTAGGCACATGGTGTGAATAAATATTTTTAGACTGTGCAGAATGAATCTATCCCATATCTGTAACTAGTCGCACAGTCATTCACCTCGGGTTACACGGTTTCAAACAAAACTTACAGCCATGAATGTTTTATCCATTTTGATGCTCTCAGTTTTGAAAAAACCAAAAATAATCTTGTGACCACATAATATTGATTATAAATATTTATTGGAGACATTAATGGTATTCAAATTGAAAAATTAATGATCTATAACTCAGTTGAAAATATGGGTTGTCACAAGCTCCTCTATAATGAATTTTGTTTGTTGCTATAGAATTATAAAAACAATAAATGACACTATTATTGGGAAATATTTCTACAATACTATTGATTATGGTGGAGATAGTATCAATAATAATATATTGTTCGATAAATCTTTTTAGGATTCTTTTATGTGGATAAAATTTAATGGATTATTATAAGCCATGTTATTCATAAAGGGCATATTCCTAGATAAAATCTAGACTAGTAGATCAAATTTCTTGGACTATTTCATATGGATCGATATTAAAAATTTTATCTCCATTATATTAAATAAATCATATAGGGATTTAGTAAAATATCTTCCCTCAAATTCTTGTAAGACAACTGGATAAGTACTTCTCTCCTAAAATCGTATATCTATTGACATTCCCTTTGACATAAATGTATCGATCAATCATCAAATGGAGAACTCTATTAATAATCAACCTGTAGATATAAAATATGTTATTATGAATTATGATTTTATTAATGTTGATGATTTTATTGTTTGAGAGCTTTCTAATAATAGTAATTTATCTTCCAAATATTTTTATCATGAAATTAACCATGGGATATTATGTACAAATGTGAAACACTTAAAAGAATATTGAATCCTTAAATACAGAATGTCCACTTGATAGAATGTTTTGTTATATATTTTCACTACTGATGATTATTTTTAACATAAGAGAATTATGATTGATCAATATATTCCTTATTAAAAAACAATATGGAATATATTGACCATTTATTTCTCTATTTTTTTACAGCTAAGGGATTTCTGTTTATGAACATAATACCATCCAAGGATAACAATTGTGATCATATTAATGTCTGCGTGAAACTACTTGGTTCTCAAAAACTTCACAATTTGTTCATGATATCCTACACATAAAATCTTCAAGTGATTGGGTATATCCTAAAAAAATATTCATTAAAAGAAGCCTTTATTTCAAAAATATATGCTTTCATGTGTCATTGATGACCTGAAATATGAAAAACATTGTAAATCATTGGGTTGTGAAAAATCTATATGTGGTTTATATATTTATAAACACTTTTGTATTTCATATAATTATTGTCATCCCTTTATATCATTATAATTCATGTAGATCTCTCCTTTTCATATGTAGATAAAATAAAACCCAGATGGGGCATTCCTAGGATGTTCAACACCTCTGAATGTGGTCCTATTTTTATAGATCATTTTGGAAACACAGTGGGTAGATTCTTTTGCCATTGTGGATTTTCAACTTTGATTGAAACATAAATTCATGTAATTTTCAATTTGGAATAGTTTGTTTATTAGTGGGAATGGATAAATTTATGGATATAATATAACAATTAAATAGAGGTATAATCAATTAAAAATTTTTCCAATCACTTGTCATGGAATCTTGCATCCTTGCGGATCAACATCATTGAGTCCCTTTCATCATTAAAATACATTATAACACATGTTTTCTATGAAGATAAATTATTTTTGGATGGACAAGAAAACAAGGGGATCATGGACACTATGTTTTTATTTCTCATTAATGACGTTGATAGTCATTTTACATTTTGGAATCATTACTTCTATAATAAAATCATTTAAGACTTATTGTAACTTTTCATTTAATAAATAATAGAGATTGTTTTTTCTTGGAATATCCTCTTGGACTAAAATAGATAGTTTTTGAGAAATTTTAATTTCGAATATGATTTAATCATGTTTATAAGTGATAATAAATCATAATTCCACCTATTATTTTCAATTTTTAATTATTTTTCAAAGGATGAATAATAATAAATTTTTTAGACTTTTCTAGATGAAATGAAATTATTTATAGAAAAATCATTCCATATATTTTTATTTAACAATGATATTAGTAGATCATTGGATGAAGTGTATAAAGTAGAAGGAACATAGACAACAACATCAACCATCATATTCTGAATAGTTGTGAGTAAATAACTAATGCACTATAATATATAACATGATACTAAAAAACTAAAATAGTAGTAATGTATAAAAAATAAATAATTTATCAAAATAAATACCTATCATGAAAATCCATGATATATACTTGGAAAGGAAATGGCAGAAGGAATAAATATCAACTCATCTCTCTTATGTGTGGAATCACACCAAAACTACCTCTAAACACAAATTCAAAGATAATAACCATGGGGGAACAGCATAGATTGGAAAAAATAGCCATATTAGAGTAAATCAATGTGTTGATATAAGAGGAATATGATATCTTCATGTAATGGGTTGTAATTATGGTAGAAAAAAATGGTTGATCTGGAACTTACATATATGATGAATGTCCCTAAAAACCAAAAAATATGATGTTTTATGAGTTTCATTTGTTCTAGTGATGCAGTTTCGTGTTAAAATAGATCAAGAAACACTTTTGAAATGGATTTATATAATGAAAATCCCTAATATTAGCAAAAATCATCCTAAAATAGTTCTCATAACTAATTGATGACGTAATTAAAGAGCATAGATATATAAATTAGTATGAATAAAACCACATATTTTACATCATTAAATCATGAAGTAACTATGAATTATAATGGAACATGAAATCATTTCTGAAGTGTTTGATGTGAAACTCCATGATATTTAAGAGATGTTGATTTTTAAAGTAGAGGATATGTGTGTCATTCTATAGTTTCATGGCACACAAAATGATAATTTCAGTAAATGATAATATATATGAGTACATATATTTAGTTTTATCCAGTCAAACTATGATGAATAAATTATCATTGTGATGATATTTAGGTTTATAAATAGTATATGTTAGTAAAATTTTAAATGACATTTGGATTTTTTGTTATCAACTATCATTGATTATTTTGATCTTCTTATTTACATTTTCATTTTATATGTATTCATTTACCAATTTTATATTCATTTCATGTATGTTTTTTCTTTTATTTTATAAATATTTATTTTCATTCATTTATTTCCTCCAGTAACTTTTTAAGATGAAAAATTATAGCATGGGAGGTCTTCTATAAAATATGAGATTATAGTAACCTAGTGGATGATGAATCAAAATTGGAAGTATTATTGTTTAAAATATCATAGAAATTTCATTATTAAATATTATCAATGATTTAGTATCAATTAATAATCACTAGTCCCAATTTATTTTTTAACATATATCTTATAAAAAAATATATTAATTGAGGTGAATCAATTTAATTTAGAGAATTATGATACTGAATATATATTGTATTATTCTTTTTCCTATAAGATTGAACATAATGATGTTAATTTTTTTTAATTTTTTTCAATCCATATATTTAGATTATTCTACGGTTTTTTTATTTGGTTAGATTGAATCATTTTATATCATTAAAATATTAAAAATAATTGAATTTTTAATTTCATTAATTTAAGTTGAAGTAATATTATATAAATCATTATATGAAATTTATTTAATTATTATACTACAATTGATGGTTTCATATTTCATTTAATTTTATTATTAAATTCGAGTTGGTCCCCTATCATTCTATATTTTTTTGGGTTAATAAAAAATTACACAATGCCCTAAAAAACATTCATAATCTTTATTGGGTTATCCATAGACAATTACTGCTATATGGTTTAGTATTATAGAAATATATCATTGAAATTTACATTTTAAAATGATTTCTTATTTGAATATATGCTACTGAAATGTTGTTCAATGTATTTTTCAATATTATTGTGTTTAAACCATAGTTAGAAAACATTGACTGACTTTTCGGTGTTATTATACATATTTTATAATAGTTTTTTGAATTTTAAGTGTTCTTGGTCCCATAATATACTTCTAATGTGTAGAAAATTGAAAGTCAAAGATAAATACCCTATATAATACACTTGAACCCTAAGATCTAATTGTGATTTATTTTTAACTCAGATAATTTAAACAATGATAGTGGATTTAATAAAAATGAAATTGGAAATAATAATATCTAGAAATTGTTCTCTTTGTATAAATCAGAAATATAAATTCCAATGATGATTTATTCAATATAACATACCATTTTAGCCATGAATTTTTCTAATCAATTTTCTATTAATGTAAATGAAATTTCAAATTCCATTATGGTCAATCCAAATAAATAAATAGAAACTAATCTAAATCTCAAGATCAGATATGTGTAAAAACGTAATTAGATAATCATTTATGATATAATAAGATAAAAATTATATGATATTTTCAATAACATAATATTTTGAATGACATTCATCTTCCTCACATAATAAGTATTTTGGTTAGGGACATATTAATGAATAAACTCTTTTCAAACTATTAAATTGAATACTAATCAGTAAAACTATTAATGGAAAAATTATTTTATAAAAATTTTAAAATTATACTTCTAATATGGGTCAATAAAATTTTTATAGACAGTCTGCTATGGTTGAGAAAACCCTTAGAATGGAAAACATATTTATGTAAATAATGAAGTTGATGAAATAAATTAATATATATATATATGAAAATTAAAATCAGTATAAATTAATTTCGTTGATATTTAATATGAGAATATCAACCTTCTAAAATGATAGAGGGAATAAAAATATCAAATAAACTATGAAAATTCAAAATAATATCAATTTTTTTTCTAAAAGATGATGAAGATCCCTTATTTATATACATAATAAACATATTGGTGAATTGTTAATAATTGAATCATTAATTGATGTAACTAAATATATGAACTCATATTTTTTATTCTTTAACTTACCATATCGCAGCATGAGGCATGACACTAAAATGTGATATAAATATCATCCCCATTCACATTCGAAATCTCTCAAATGTCATGGGGTATCACTTTGGACACATTATCCATGATTTTAAAATAAATTATTTTCCTTATAATAAATATGTATTAAAGATGAATATTTTTTGGTGTCATTTATAATAATTTTACTATTTAACATCATTTTTTATATCATTACATATAAAATGTAGTGCTTGTTAATATGGATGGATATTGAATTTCCATGAATGTTTGGAGTTTTAGTTTTTTAGGGGATGAATCTTACGCTAAATTTTTGGAGGGTATTCCAAAACATAGAACATTATAAATTAGTTTATTTAGAATATAAAAGAGTCCAATAGAGAACATTGGATTTTAGTGTGAGAATAAAATGAAGGTTTGGGTGGTCAATAAACTCATATAGCCACCATCCGACCTATGGACATTATACTAGCCTAGCATGGGAACTGGACATTCAGGCTAGCCGCTGTTTCACCAACATTCTAGTGGAGTTTAGTAACCTCATGGATAATTTTTTTAACATGTTATAATGAACATTTTACACATTTTCCATATATATATCATACCTAATATTCCCTCCCATTTCATTCTAATAGTATCCATTTCACAATCTAACTCACTATCTTTCTTTGGTGGTTATTCTCCTTCATCCAAAGTTCATTAAAAATTCTATTGTTAGTGATATAAATAATAAGGTAGGTATATGATTTTTTCACCAAATTTTCTTATTTATTCCAATGATTACTCCCTATCATAATCGATTATTCCTTAATTTCAGGATTTTTTCTATTTTCTCAATTCCCATTATTTTTTCCTTAACTGATGATTGATAATGTATGTGTGGAATATTATATGGCTCTAGTAGGCAGTCTCTATATATAAAATATATTATAAACTTTTTATTGTAATTTATTGTGTGATCATTCTATATTTTTCATACATCGACCCAGTTTATGATGAATGTTTTTAATGACTTTTTTATAGTTTAATACCCAATTTAAGTGTCATGAATCCTTGATCATGGTGATTACAAGTATATTACCATTTTAATTTGATTGACCTTGAATTTTATTAATAAATAGTAATATATGATTTATAATGGTTTTAGGGGTAATATAAAAAGGATTAATTATTTTGAATCTCTGATCATGGTGGAATGATATCTTTAAATAACTAATAGGGTAGAAATGAATGATAAATGAATTGTGGATTAAATTGATGGTTGTGAAATGGATGTTGAAAATCATAGATCATTTAAATTTAACTGATAGTTGATAACTCCCCCATGATGTATAGGGTGATTCAATGGAATACCAAAGATAATATTTGACAGTAGATTTTTTCCCCATTAATGTGTATGCTTTAAATTTTTATTGTTCTAATATATGAGATTAAATAATTGATGTTAAGATGATAGTGGATGGAATTGATAATAAAATGATTTTTTTAATGAAATAATAAATTTTAAATATGTAAAATAACATATTATATGAACACTAAATGATGATGAATTGTTGATGGAACATGAAATAGAAAATTATTATTTTTTATCGTAAATGGATATTAAGATTTGATACAATGAAAATGGGTAAAAACAGTCTTGTTAAATTTAGAATATTGATTAAAAATGTATTCTCCCAATTGACTCATTGTAAAATTAATTTATAAGTAATATTTTATATTGAATAATCTAAGAGACGATATTATTACATCATCCTTTGGAATTCTGGGATGTTCGTCTACCTTCCACATGATAGGTGACAATTTATAATTCAAGGATGAGCCCCACAATTTCAAATGATTGTTGATCCTAGGTAATTACAGTATATTTTCCTATATTACATGGGATACTGTAGGATTAGGAATAGTGAGATTAGTTCCTATATTCATTTAGAGTTCATGGATGAGTGTCTATATTCCATGTGATACTCTATTGGAGGAATATCATGATAAATCTTGTATTATAAAATAATTTTGAGATGAGTTCTTGGATTATGTATGAAAATCATTTTTACTGTAGAATGTTATAATTAATATCAGAATTTCATGTGGTTACTATTATTTTAATGGTCATTATGACATGCATAGAAACACATTGTCATTGGTGACATAGGTACACCGACCCGAGTTGTCACCACATTGCCTAAGAATTATGTATTTTTATTACTATATTTTCTTTTTTAAATTTAATTTTTTAACAATATATCATATAAAAGTATACTCTTAGGATACTAATTATTTTAGTTAATACATTTTTGAATACCAACTGAGTTTTAATCATACCCTATTCATGACTCCATGAAGCATGGGTACACAAGATGATACTTTTATTAGTCACACAATAATTTTACTAAGCAGCTCCTAGTTGATTATTGTTATATATTTCATAAACTATACTAAATATGATGGGATTATGTTTGAATCATGACCTTTTTTATAAGGATTTGAGTTATGTTTTATTAAATTATTTTATTACTATTATGTATGATCCTCCCATGGGTGTCCCTTGACCCATATAACGTGCTCTATCAATAATATAATTTTGATGATTAAGTTATTTTCATTTGATTTCCCTATAACAATTTTTATTTTTATTTTTTTCGATTATATGTTTTCAATTACATTTAGGGGTATTTATACTCTTATATAAGGGTTGTAGTCTCACCAAGAAACCTTTATAGTATATATACACTTATCGGAAATCTATAGCATATTATAGATATCACCTAAGGTCATATGGGGACTGACAGTCTAGGCATTGATTAGTGGTCTAGGGTAGAAGTATATCACAGTAATGACTACTATAGTGTTATTGATACAGAACATATGAGAAGTATTTCGAAATAATATTTATTTTCTCAAGGATCCATGAATCAAAGAATAAAAAAAGTCTTCACTAAATATAAAAAACTCATACCATTTAAAATTTTTAGTTCATTTAGGGACTTCTTCATAAGAGAATTATTTTTAACCATCTATCATGGTTCCCTAATAGAGCATCTATGAGCCAAAAACATGCCACTCCTCTACCAATAAATCTACCAGGACACAACAGATTTTTGGTATTTTCAATGATCTAGAATATTCCATCATAGTTACTATCTTAGCGTTGATAACTATTTGTGTCCTTGGATGGGGTGAGCACATTGGTGTGGTTCATGGGAAAATTATCTTTTTTATGTTTCCATGAATGAAATGTTTAAAATCATGGAGTAGTAGGGTTTTACATGATATCATCTTAGGCTTTCATTAACATCCTTTATTTTATCATGTTGTGGTGTGATAATAAATATTATTTTGTTGTAAATTCTACCACATGTCCATTCACACAAGGATAGATTATTTTTACACATGAATTTATTTTATTCATAATACTCAATATAAGTTCTAATTGATCACACTTGGAAATTCCCTATTGTCGATTTATTTTTCTAAAATTAATCTTAAATGTTCCAAAAACACCTAATATTGGTATCTGGATCCATCCATTCAGATATCATTGAAATTTTATAAATATTTTATGTTTTACATCTAATAAATAGTTAAAACATAAAAAAAAATTCATCCATTATTTAGAGTCATGAATTTCACACACACAAAAACATTTACATATATTTATGGAAAGCATCTGAACAATGTTTCTATGTATGTTGCATCCATCAACATGAGAAAATTAGTATGAACAATTTCAATAAAGAAATTACTAAAAACAAATAATTTCAGTACATTTATCCTCTATAGGTAACTAGTGATATATAATTATTGTTTTCTCACTCCAATTCATATTCACTTACATTATTATTTTTCAAACATTGAATATCCATTCATGACCGTATAGAGATTTAATTTTAACAATATAGTCAGTTCACATAAATAATATTATATTGGTATTATGATCAATCCCATATTCCTAAACTCTACCCATAATCTTTATTAATTTCTCATTATCTACATTATATATATATATCAGAACACACTAATCAAGGGAAACAATTCAATATGGATATAATTTATATAATGATGATGTTAGTTTTCTCATTTTGTAATCACTATAATTTAAGACATTAACATGGATGAATAAATCATTTGGAATAATAAATTTAATTCAATATAATCATAATGAAAAAAACACGCATCATTTTAACTAGATAAATATATATTCTCCCATAAATATCCTCTACTACTAATGTAGTCCAATTGAGGATAACCAAGAATAATGTAATGATATTTTTTATTTTTTCATTAATTTTTCAATGTCACTATTAAATGAAAATTTCATATAGCGATCCATTCAATTCAGATATTATCAAAACATAATTTCTATGAAATGACATAAACATTACAAAAACCAACACCCAATTATGGTATTAGTTTTATTCCTTTAGTGACTTGGAAATATAGACAGTGGTACATAAGTGACCTACATTATTTCTAAAATGGATTTTCATTACTAGCACCCCTATTACTCATATCATAATTAATATATGTAATTATAACCTTGGGAATGGATATATAAAAAATGGGTCAGCTCTGATTCTCAGTAAGGGTTTACAATGGAGATATGTATGAATAAACATTAGAATAAGGGAATGTGAATGTAATAATGACATTAAAAGATCATACAATATATATCAATGAATGTAAAAATAAATCTTGTAATAAATATTTTTTGTTTATAAGAAACTAATAATAATGGAATCTAGAGCTTAATCCATGAAATCATAACATTATAAAAATACATGGAATTTGTGGTATAATAATAAGTGTATAAATTTTTATGTCAATGAGACCTACCCAGACCATAATATCATGTCAGTATTGTACCAATCAGAAATTTAACTACATTGATCTTGGGATGGCAACCCACGTATCTTCTTATTTTTAGGATTGTGATGCAACCCGTCTACCCAATTACTTTTAGTCTTGTGCTACAACTAATAAACATGATTTATTTCATTCTTGGAAAAATAACCAGGTACCTTATTATTTTCATCATTTTGATACAATTTATTTACCATTTGATCACATATACAATTTATCATTAAATAATTCATTATAGAGATATATAAGTCACACAATTAATATAATAAAATTATACATACTTGTGATATAAGAAAATAAAACATAATTCATATCATGACCCATAAAATGAGTTTGATTTTGTGAACATAATTTTATACCCAATGAAATAAAATTACTAACATAAACATTTCATTTTATAATAAACTATGGAAATGGATTGGTCACAAAATTTTTTTATCAAATCTTAGACTGTGAAAAGATGTGGGATTCGAGAGAATTTATCTCGTGGAAGAGAAGAAGGTGTCATCAATATCAATCCATCAAGACATAAAGAAATAAAATAATGTATATGAATGGTATTAATAAATTATAAATAATTAATTCATATTATATTTAATATAATTTGGAAGTTTATTTTAAAAAATTTCATGTAGAAAATATTCTTTATTTTTTGAAAAATAATATGTAAAACATAAAACTATTTAAAAAATATTTCATTGAAAATAAAAATAAAATATTATAATGAAATATTCAAAAAAAATTGAAATTAATTTCTTTGAAAACTATTTTAAAACATATAAATAAATTATGAAAACATTTTAAAATAATTTATTTGAAATGTTGTAATGAAATTGTCCAAACATTTTGAAAACCATTTCATTGGAAAGACATTGAAAGCATTTATAGGATTATATAAAACTATAATTCATTTTTAGAATCATTTTTCTATGAAACAGAGTTAAAATATCATATTAAAAAACATTTTTGGAAAAACAATTTAAAAAGATTTTTTAAATTCATGTAATATGTCTCAAAGAAGGAAAATTGAGATGAAACTGCATTACCGATTTTGTAACATTTGAATCATAATCCCCAATAAAATGTTATAATAAAATGGAAATGTAAATACTAATATATTTATGTATTATAATCTTATAATATAATCATGGTTAGTATAAACAACACAAAAAATAAACGACTGGTGAATATGACATAAATATCATAGAAATAAAAGTGTGACTATAAATCACTTTACCATATGTGTTGACTCATATGATACTCATACAAACATCCAATATAATAAATATAAGTTTATTATTCAGATTTTATAATGCCATATTCTTATATATAATAACATATATGGATATATATCCCCTGCTTAGTAACACTTCCATTTTAACTTTATGATTCTGGTAATATCCGTTTTGTTTTTGGCATGTGTCTTAGTTTATTATATTTCTTATACTCGTTCATATATAAAGATTTAAATAATAGAATATAAGAAATAAATATCATATATATTTATTATATATGTATTTATAATAATATATTAAAGGGACAAATATATAATGGAATACAACATTCATGGAGCTCATAGGCCATACGTACGCATGAACATCATTTCCATTAAATTATTATATTTAATGAAATTAAATAAATTAAATATATTTAAATGTGTATATATAATAATTAAAGTATTTTTATTATGTAATATATATCATATAAAATTATTTAACCCAAAAAAAATTCCATATAGAGTGTGAATGAATCACATCGCTTTGATGATGCAGAAATCCATACATCGCAAAAAAATTATCATTTTTCTCCAAAATGTCAATCATTATGGTATGATATATAAAATAATTCCAAAATAAAAAATACATAATTTATATCATATATATATATATATTATAGTTTCCATCATATTCCCAATCATGATAGGAGGTAATGGAAAACAAACAACTTCGTTTCATGAGGCGATATTTAATCATACACAATAACTATGGATTACTAACCCATTATAAGGAAGTGTGTGTAAGTATAGGTGAATTCACTAGATAAAAATATAATTATTTTTAGGTTAATTAGGATAATATATATGGATTTTATAGGTATAGTTTATGGGGTACATAATAAAAATAAAACAAATTTGGTGGAGGAAAAATGTGTCCTATTTTTTGGTCAACTTCTTTTAGATTGATCAAAAGGGCTTCCTTGGATGGATTTAATCCCAATATAAGGATTCTTGGATATATTTATGGATTTTCATAGTATATTTATGTAGTTTTTATTAGAGAAAAAGTGATTGAGTTTTGTGAATAAGTGGAATGGGTGAGTTCATTTTTAGAGTGGATGATGAATGGAATTCATGTAAATTTATGTAAGTTGGTTTCAACCCATGTTTTTTCATTGAAATGTGGCTCCAATAGTGGTACCAATCAATTAAAATGAAGGATAATTTCGATATATGGACATCATATATCTTTTAAAATAGTTTTATTGTCATTTTTGGCCATATGTTTATGGGTTTGTCAATTATTAAGATAATTATTCTCTTAGTTACTTTAATTAATTTTAATCACATTCATTAATAATTTAGGTCAAAAACTTTTTTGACCTTATTAAATGTAATGAAATTTACTATCTAAAATTATTCAATCCATTATTCCAATGTCCAATAACATAGAATGTTTCGATATCCAATTTCATTGTGAAATTACTTCCAATTAAAAAAATTAGATTCAATTTTGTACAATTAATCTCATTACACTTTTAATGTAAATTAAAATATAATTTTTCTATATAAATAAATTAGAGGAAAATGTATTTTCAAAATAAAAATCATAAATTTTCACTTCTCATCTAAAAATGATGTTGTTCAAAAAAATCATAAAATTTATCCTTAAACTAATTTTGAAATTTTTTAATAAAAAATAATGTTTATTTTATAAAATATAATTTCTTAAAGTGAATAAAATTTATTTTAAAACTGTTCACATAATGACATATAAACATATTCTTTTAGGAAAATAATATTTTCAAGCATATAAAGATGATTAAAAATTGAAATCCTTATTATTAATATTATATATCTCTATAAACTCTTATAAATAGTATTTAATAATTAGTTAATACTATTCATATTACTATGTTTGATGACTATGTTATAACTATCATCTATAGATAATTATAATAATATAATTGTGTTACATAGAAACATAGAGTTGCTTGTAATGCAAGCCATGTCGGTGATGAATATCTTGAAATATTATGTTATTTTAGAATATAATTAATGTTTTACAAAGTTTATTATGAAATTATTGATATCAAATAAAATTTATTTATTCAGAAAACAAAATATTCCCAAAAAACATGTGGTGTTACACTCTACCCCACATAAAATTGATTCCGACCCTAAAATTATTCATTATGTTGCTAAAAAATGAGGATACTTTTTTCATCATAATATCCTCATGTTCCTACTTTTCTAACTCGAACTAGTAATTTCTCTAAAAAAACGTGGACCTGGTCAGTGGATTTATTTCATATAACATTCTCTATGTGATCTTGAATTTGAACTGGTTTTTCATTGTAAGAAAGATCATGCATCGTTGGTATGAAATCTAATTTTAGTACATGTCAATCGTAAGGTAAGTAATTATTCATGAGAGATACATGTAATTGATCTTGGCCATGATGTATATTTTTTCAAGTTCGTAGCAATAGGCTACTATTCTAATACAATCAACAATCTCAAAGGGACTTACATACCTAGGGATTAGATTCCAATAATTCTGGAACTTCATAACCATCTTCTAGGGATATATTTGTAGAAACAAAACCTCGCCATATTCAAATTATTGACCATTCAAAAAATAATAAGTATAATTTTTTTATTTACCTTGTACTCCCTTTATTTTTTTGAATTGTCTAAACCAGCTCAACGATTTCATTCACAATCTCAGGTCCCAATAGATTTCTTTCTCTATACCTCATCTCAGCATGTTGGAGCTCCAAATTTCTTTACACATAAGGATTAATAATGACCTAGATGAATGATTTAGTGTAAGTTATTTCTGTATTAAAACTCTAATATAAAATGGTGTTGATCCCATCAACCGTTGAAGTACAACAAAAAATATCTCAACATATCTTCAAGGGTTTGAAATTTTCTTCCATACGGACCATCTATATGACGATGATTTGAAGTGTTGAGAATCAGTTCAATATAAATTTGTTGAGGGATACTTCACCAAATCATTGACGTAATCCTTGGATCATGGTATAATACACTATAATGTGGTACTCCATGAAACCTAACTACTTATATAACATATATCATGGAATAATGTTCCAATTATATGTATTATTATATAGCAATGATCATTCTATCATAGTATATTGATAGACTACCACCCATATTGAATTATTACTTTTATAAGTTTTTGGGAGCCTAAAAAAATCTATAGTCATTTTCTCCCATTTCCATTTAATTATGTGTAATGGATGAAAAATCCCCCTATATTTTTTTAATTTTAACCTTAACAAGATTACATTCCATGAACTGAGATAAAAAACATTGTGAGGTCCCTCTTAATTAAATCTCACCAAAAGTATTATTTCATGTATCAATACTTATTAATACTTCTATGATGAATATATAAAGAAAAAGTATGATATATTTATAATATATCCTTCGTCAAATATAGTATGGTATAAAAAATAAATGGTTGATAAAACTAATCATTTTATCCTTATTGAGGTTAAACTCATGAATATTTATACCCTTATTTTATAGCTCTTAATCTTCTGTGCCTGCCTCTTTAGTCATAACATGGATTGAGAGATGAGAATTCAATTGATAAATATAACATTTCATCCCTTCCATAAATATTTATAGACAGATCCTTTGAAAATCCATATATATTGGATATTTTCGTGAACCTTATAATTAATGAGATATCATGATCCTTTCGACACAAAGCATCATCCACCTTGTTCTCTTTTCCTGGGTATTAATGTAGTGAGCAGTGATAATCCCTTATAACTTAAAACCATCTTCTCTGGGTCATCATAAAATCCTTCTATGTGAATATTTTTTTTATAGTTTTATGATGAGTATATATATAAAACATTCCTCCATAAAGATAATTCTTTCATATCAGTAATACAAAAATTACATGTGTTATCACCAAATCTGGATGCGGAAATTTTTTTTATTGATATTCAAAATTCCTGAGGTATAAGAGATACCAATATAATTTTTCATTAAAACACATCCCAATTCCTTCTTTGATGAGTCACTATATATAGAAAACCCATATCTACTAAATGGAAATGTAATCATAGGTGAACTATCCAACCTTATCTTTAGATCCTTGAAATTTTCCAAAACTTCATCTATCCAGATGAACATAGAACTCCTCGATGTTATCCTGGTTTTAGGATTTGATATTTAGGAGAATTTCTCCCCAAACAATTGATAAAATCAAGCTAATCCAAGAAAATTATGCATCTTAGTGCCCTTGACTGTTGTAGACTCTGAAAAGTTCTTAAGTGCTGGTGAAAGTTCTGAAACGAAAATGAGAAGTCATATTCAGACCCGGAGGCCTGGTCTGGAGGTCCCGGAGGTGAATCACAAAAAAAAAAGTTGAAGTGCGTGAAAAAATATGTTCTGTACGGAAAGGATCGGGATTCACCATGAGTCCCCGGCGCTGGCACGAAATAATTTCACGCCCCCGCCCAGCGTGGTTGTTATTTCATGCCACCACCTCTGTCGCACTATTATTTCATGCAGTATAGACTTCATCACAGCCAGATGCCTGTAAATAGAAGTTGGTCCCCTTCCTTTTCGGGGCTGATGATTTAGAACCGCCTCTCGAGCACAAAATCGACATTCCACACGAGCGCAATATGGCATTCAACTATGGTTCTTCTTCGTGCCATGTCACCCCGGGATCCACCTTCGTGTGAGATCCCCATAGCTTAGACTATACTCCAACCCCTCTGGGGTCTTCCCATTGCACACAATCCACATTGTGCACACAAGTCATCCAAGCTGCATGCAATCATTCCTTTGCACACACAACCCTTCCAGTTCACATGATTTCTTCCTTTTCCTCCAATCCCTTCCTTTGCGTGCAATCCCATCAAGTCACTCGCAAAACCGCAACCCCCTATTTCACACAAGCAACACTGATTTTGCACCAACCTAGGGATTTTTGCACTAGGCACAATTATTTCACTCAAATACCAAGGGATTCACGAAATCAATAGGCACACATCAAATTGGTGCTCCCCGGGCGACCTTTTTCACGAACACCTGATGCCCTCCTTCTGGGTTCCATTCGCATGTGTCTTGTGCACCCGGAGCATCAGCATCATACATGGTTTTCACGTATGACCTTCTAAGTTTGTGAGAAGTAACTTCAAATATCTTGGAAAATCCTTCTTGTTACGTTGCTCTGCCTCATGCTTCTTCGCATAGGAACCCTAACAGCTATTGCTTTTTCACATAGCCATGATAACATGGACTCCTCAATGGTTCATTCCACAAAACCCCCTTAGTAAAACCTTACCGAATACTTCCCTCCAAATAGAGTAGAGGGTACCAGTTATGTATGCCCTAGGGGTGTGGAGCCAACCCACCTCGTCCGAGTTGCATGACTTTAAACTGCCAAGAACCTCATCCTCACCACATGATGTTAAACTGTGACCCGACCTCGTTCCTCGCACGCAGGTTCCCCCCGCCTTGGAAATTCTCCAGGCCCACTCATCTCCATGGGGATGGGATCTTCCCTCACAAGATGTGATTTATTACAGTGTTGTTTGTCTGTGGGAATGTGAAGCCAACTTGGTGTAATCCCCTAGCCTTCCTTCAAGGAGGTAGCATACCTACTCATCCTCGCTTCCTTGGTGCCAAGGCCAGCTGAGGGAATGATAGGGAATGGAGCTCCACCTCTCTTCATGGGTACCGAATATCTCTCTTTTTGTGCTTTTTCACCCTCGAACCTCCACCCTAGAGTAAGTCCTGACACCCTAGGCCGCTCAATGCATAATCTCCTCTTCATTTCCCACTGACGCACCCTTCCCGACATGATCGTCAGGTCTCTTATAGCTCTTGTTTCTCACACTAAGAATGAACCCCATGATATTAGAGTGAGAACCAACCATGACATGTCTTGGTCTGGCTTAGAGAATAAGCCCCAAATGCCCTCGTCCGAGTTGTAGGACATTAAACTATCAAGCACCCTCGTCCCCCATGATGATAGACTGTACACCTAAACTACGGGGACTTTGATCCTTGCTAAGACATGGTACATAGGAATCCCCCATGATGTTCAAGACCCACCACCATGGGTCGCCTCAGAGTGTAATCCCCAATACACACGAACTACAGGGACTTTGATCCATGATAAGGCATGGTATGTAGGAATCCTCCAGGAGTTTCAAGCCCCACCATCATGGACTTCCTCAGAGTGTAAGCCCCAAACCCACCCAAACTACGAGGACTTTGATTTGTGCTATGGAATGGTTCATTGGAAGCCTCGATGAGGTTTAGGCCTAGAAAAACATTGTCCCCGACCGTCTCCATGTTGGTGTTCCAAACTGCATTTCCACCTTGGGCTACCTCAGAGTGTTTGCCCCAGTCCATCTGGACCGTAGGTCCCCATTTATCTCGGTTTACCGACACCATGGGCCATCTCAGAACGTAAGCCACAGATACAACATAAACTATGTGGTATTTGATTCCCTGCCATAGGAATACGTAGGAAGCCTCCATGAGTTTCAATCACATCAACCATGTCTCATCCTGATCTCTCCCTCGAGACCACATGTCTCGGGAGGATCATGCCCCAACCCGAAGGTTCCACTTCATCGGGGTCACATTCACTCGTTCATTCTCGCGGGTCACCTTCTCGGGTGTCCCATCATTCCATCGAAATACAAGGACTTTCATTCCACACCATGGTTATACATAGGATGTTTCTTCACGAATGAATCCCAAATCCACCATCCATCCGTATTCTTACATGGGACACCACATCATGGTGAGATCATGCGACCTCGCTCTCCTCCACAGCATTCGGGAAGCCTCCCACATGTTGGCCCCAACATCGGTGTTCCCTCCAGGGGGTTCCTCCTTCTGATCCACTCTAACCAGTGTTCTGATCAGTCTAATCCATCTCACCTATACATTAAACTTGCAGCAAACCCTATGATAAACATGGGAAGCTGAGGAAAACCATAGATTCATGCCACTGACATACAATTCCCCGCGTTCGATGCGGGATGCCTCGGGCGTCCACGCCCTCGAGAAGCCCTATAATAACCGAAAGATGATAGACATGCCCATGCCAAGTGTCAAGACATGCCAGCAATGCCCCAATGAATCTACTCTCCTAACCGAAGGTTACTTCCCTGACCGGACTCATTGGATGTTCCTGAATGAATCGACGTAATTAATTGGCGTCCATGAAGATATGTCATCAGGAAGTTCTTTATGAACTACATTTTAAATATATGAGGGATACCCGAACTAGGTGACGAGATCCAAGGATAAATCTATAGAAGGATGATTCGACATCCCATCATCCTATTTTAATCAAGGAGAAGATGTCCCTAAATATGGAAAGGATGCCACCCACCTTTGGAAAGAGGGAATGCATGGTAACAGCAACACATCCTCTACATGATGGATGTGCTCGCCTAGGTGAAAGCATTGGAAATAGAAAATGGTGAACCTGAAATGAAGCTCCTCTCCTCAGCTTAGAGGCTAGTAGTATTCAGGGCATCAATATTTTAGCATGTCGTCTGACCTCGTCATCCGGTACCATGTCCCACTAAACAGGCCTGACGTGAATCTCTCGAGAATTTGGGATAGTCAGGATGTGGTGCATTCCATTCTCCGACGTTGTCAGCGTGGATCCCTCTTACCAGCCACAAATGATAAAATGGTGTTGGGGAACTGGTTGTCGATTTCATTTCCTCGCAGTGTTAATGAGTTCATATCCATTCTTTGAGGAAACATGTCGTTGAATCCGGATATCGATCACCTGACCACCAACGCAGGGGTAGGGTCTATATCAACGCGGCTTCCCTGTGCACTTTTGCCTCATCCTCAACGGTTGCGATCACCACCACTACTGGGTGACCACGCCCCCTATCCCCATCAAGTATCATCCAGTGAAGGCTAATCAATGACATTGTATGCAGTACGAGGACGAGTGGGTCATCCACATTAGGGATATAGAACTCATAGATCATGAGGTAGCTGCGTCTCACTGTCCACACTTCCCCTGAGGGCCGCACTGCGAGTCACGGATCCCCACCCTAATATTCAATCGCATCGGGTGTTCGTCCCTGAAGCACCTTGATAACTCCATCCCCTATGCCGACGAAGTAGGGGATATCCGGGTTGGACCAATCATAGTCCCGCTTCAAGGGAACCCATCGAGGTCCGCCACCAGGTTGCGTCTGTGCCACTACCTAGTTCCCAGAGCCAAGGAGCAAGAAAGCTATATGCCTGCCCCACCAGCTCCAGTCCACCGAACCCGATGCTATCGCTGGGCATGAGCAGAAGAGGACGCTCTCTGTGGGGCGTCATCATTAGCAACTACTGTGGCCTGAGCCACCACTGACTCATATCCTCAAATCCCTGCATACATTGAGCAGAGGCAGCAACACGCCCGACCCAGAACGAGGCCCCAACCACCCACAAGTAGGATTGGTTGACTCTCCTGGTTGCTGGAATAGGCGATGGCCGCTGAGGACCAATTCACAGTAGTGCCACCCAGAGCGGGGACTTGCTCCACACCACCACACCAGAAGGTGCCGGCCCTCTATGATTTCAACCTCACCTTGGGGTTCTGCCTCATCCCACCATCATCCCCGGTGAGGGTCTCCCCCCTGTCAGTAACGCTCCGTGAGGGGCTCTCTCCTGTGCACACTGCACCGGGTACGGGGTCACTCCCCCTATCGCAGACCACATGCGTGGAGATATTGCATGTCTTGTCACTCACCAATATGGAGGTCCTCCCCATGTCCCTGCGCCGATCGGTGAAGTTCCTCCTCGCTCCAGAAATTGGAGAGGTGGAATCAAACCCCACTTTACCAACGCCCAACACAGAGGTCCTCCCCGTGTACCTTTCGACATTTTTCCTTGTGGTCCCCGAACCCCAGGTACCTCGGGTGGAAACCCTCTCCGCACCAACACCAGTGTAGTAGGAGGACCCCATGTCGGAAATCATCCCTCCCCTGAAGAACCATCCAGGGGTTGGAGAGAAGGTCACCGACATTGAAAATGGAATTTTGGGGAAGGTCAGATAGGGATAAGACCAGTACGCTTCTCAGACTCTGAGGTGGAGGACGATTCAGTGCAACAGCCCTCTCGTCAACCGTCTGGGTCAAGGGTTGGGGCAGGAACGAGGCGCATCATCCTCATACTCCCAATATTCCAGATCCACAGGATCCATGTTTCCCTCCGAAGTTATATCCAGAGGGAAGAGACTCTGGCATGTTCCCAGGGGCCGACAACGCCGTCATCGCCATCATCTCCAAAAGCGCCCTCTGCCACGGAGCTATTTTGGGAGGTCAATGGAGGGGGAACCGCGAGCTGGCTCACCCTCGACAGGAATTCATGTTGCGTCAGGATCCTTGGTCGTCAGTCCATATTATCGTGATATTTCATCCAAGTCACTATAACCCTCAGAGGAAACCCAATGATTCAGCGGCCAATCAGCTCATTTGTTGTATACTCCGCCAGCTAGCCCGCCGGCCTGCCTCAACACCACTAAAAGTTCCTCATCCACCCTCAGTGGATGAGTGGGGCAATCTAAGTCCAGACTATGAATCTAAGATGGGGAGCTTCTGGAACATCCTCAAAGTGGGCCACTTCACTGAGAAGTTTTGGAAGGTCGCAGGATCGAACTTTGATACGCCAGATTTGCTCACCCTTGAGGAGATTTAATGTTTCCGCCAGACCCTCTGGGTGACTCACCTCCTCCTTTTCCTCTAGAAAGTGACTTATCCTGGGATCCAAGAGAACCTCAAAGAAATTGGCATGAAATGTCTTCTGTTTGACCTGGCCACACTCCCTGTAGTCTGACACCCTGAGTCACCTGGCCACCACATGGCCCTCTAACAACAATGCTTTCAGAGTTTCCAAGGACTCCGCAATGTTATCATTGAGGCTACCCCCATTTGCGATTACATGACTTGGGGAAGTACGTTTCCCTTCATTTAAGAGTGATTCGCCGACCACCTAATTCGTTATGCGATACTGCGGAAAGGCCCCCGAGAAGAGTGGCAGTCAACATGACTAATATGATAGGAGAGTCGAATGAGCAGGGACTTCTTGATGTGGGAATCCCCCCTGATGATGTGGTTCCACTAGACCCATCTGGAAGGATTACTCGACAGCAGAGGATCCTCTTACGTCTCCCTCCACCCACTGAATCATTGGTACTGAGCTAGAATGTCAGTAAAGGCAAAGAGAATATTGGAGCTGTCAAGAACTCTGACCTGTCATCCTCACTGAAGAAGATGGAAGAGGACCCCGAGAAGGCCATGCTATTCCAACAAATTGGTGAGCAGAAAAAGATAGTCGATGAGCTTCTAGCTGAATGCATTGTAGAGAGGTGACCCAACTACAGTGATCCTAGGCTGGGGTAGTAGGGGTAGGAACAACTATCCCTTGGGGTGATTCTCCCATTCAAACCCGATCATGCCCCATTCGTTGATATGGAGGAATCTAGAGCTCACAAAAAGAGGGCTCAACATTTCTCGCTGAGCCCTCTCGAATAGCGTGACAATCTGAGGAACCCCTCTAGGGCTCCTCTGGTCTCCCCAAGTGTCACTCCACCGGCCGCTACACGAGTCGTTGAGCTTGGCTACTGCATCGTAGAGCCCAACAATGTGCTCGTATTTATGGATCCTTGTTAGGACTAGGAACCCCATCTAGAATATCCCTTGGTGGTGCTCCTTGCCTTCCAGGAAGCTTTGGAAATGTGATAGGTGGTCATCCTGCCTAATGGAAAGCCATACCTGACGTGGGTGGATGACATGCTGGAACCCCCAGGATTTGGGAATCCCAATTTCTCACCCTTTAACGGGATGGGGGACCCACCACAGCACCTGGCCCACTTTAACTCAAGGTGTGGGCCATTGTTAGGGACCCAACACAATAGGAGTCTGCCATGCTGTGTTGCTTTGTTCAGACACTGGAGGGGCCGACATTCGTTTGGTACAACCAGATTCCTATGGGATCTATGACTAGTTGGGAAGACCATGACAGGAATTTCCATGACCAGTTTAGCTCTACCACCAAGAAGACAAACATAATAGTCCTCTTCAGGTGTAATAAAAGGCCCGATGAGCGAGTTGCAGACTTCATCGCCTGGTGGAAGGGGCTCACATAATCCCTCGACATGCCACTGACTCAGGAACAATTACTGACGATGTGCATAGGGAATGTCAATATGGAACTGGTTCCCTCCCTGATCACTCAGAGTTATCCTGGAGTGTTCCAGGACTTCTCAGATAAGGCCCAGCACCTCGAGGAAGCTATACAATAGGCTAGTCTGGCACGCCTGCTGCCCCCTACAATTTTAGCTAGGAGAGCTTCCAGATATGAGCCCACCATCTTGGCCCAGGTAGAGGCCCCCAGGCATCTAGAGTGACTACCAGTAGCACCGTCCCCACAACATCACAGAGTCCCTCCACGACGGGAATAGTTTCCAGCCCAGAAGTGGCCTACCCAGAATAGAAAGGTGCCCCTGAGCAACGCGTCGCCGTCGCCTAGGAATGATAATCAAATTTCTACTCCTTGGCAGGATCTTACGACCCCCTGTCAGGGTCGGGCTCCTAGATCCCCCTTTCCAAACAGAAAGAATTAGACCCACTCATTTGACAAGGCACGGGTCCCTAGATACATCCACATCACCTTATAGTAGAGAATCGTATGACTGCCTGAGTGCTAGAACCCATAAGAGGCACATCTCACTGATCACCTCAACTACTACCCTTATCACCGGATCCTAGGGAACACCATCATTTAATGATAAGTGTTCAAGAACTGGCTCCAACACCAGAACAACAATAACATAGTTAGGTTGGGCCTAGTCCCAGCACATGTGGTAGATGTCTTTCTGAGATCAGATGCAGTAGTGACGACAAAGGCGAGTGACAGCAGGTTCCAGACCGCAAGTCCCATAAGTATGATGACTTTACGGCTCGCAAGATAGTCGCTCGTGCCCATGGAATCATTCGGGCGCACCTGAATTAGCTAGAGCCTTCAGAATTTGCGTCCACCACTTCTGTATCATCATCTCAGCCGACCTCTTCCCAGAAGAGCAAGCATTGACGGTGAAAGAAGAAGTAACATGCCCTTCCAATTCCATCTTCTTCATACATTCTCGATAGCTTTATTCCCCTCGAGATGGTAATTCCTCTCAGAATCCACCCAGGGGTGGATGATTTGTCAAGTGACAGCCAGGGGTACGCTTCGGTTAACACCGTTGAGTTATTAAATCACTATATGACTCACGACGAGGGCGAGCGCCATGCGAACCTCTCCAATGCCCCCAGCTGACACCAACGTCGGTGGAACCGCGACCATATGGGTCACCAGCGCACGTCAGTTGGCACCTCCATCCAGGCTGTGTACACTATTGAAAACACATAGCAGGCCCAGCGTAGATCTCGACAGGCAAAGCCTCTCCCTCTAGTGTCGATAGGTCCGCCTCCTCCCCCATTTGTGCTAATGGATCAGGCATATCTGTATCGCGACCGGCTTCACCCCACTACAGGCCAATCTCAGTCGCCCGGTATTCATCTGACAATGACCTTCTGAGCTTCGACTAGTGAGCAGAGGGATGTAACTAGTACTAGTCAACCGTCAATCCGGCCAGCTGGGTCCGCCATGCCTCCAATCGCTGAGAGGCTTCCCGTAAGCATATGTTTTCACCTGACACTAAATTATGATATTCTAAAGCACCTCGCCAGCATCCCAGCAAGGCTCTCCATCCATGAAGCCCTTCGACTATCTCCAGATATGCACGAAGCACTCATCGAGGCTTTAAGGATCCCCCTCTATTTTGAGACAGAGATAGAAACTGCAGAGGCTTTCCATGCTGAAGCAGTTGAGGATGCCGAATGCCAGGCTGTAATATCACTCTCGACAGAGTACGAAGGCTCCCTAATATAGGGGCACATCCACACGCAATACATCACTGGCCAATTAAACGGTGTGGAGGTTCATCACTGTCTCATTGACAATTGCTCCAGGATCAACCTCATCCTGATGTGAACACTATAGAAGCAAGGGTTATATGAAGACGACCAAACACCCTCCGATCTAAGGATCCAGGGATATGACATGATATAGCAGACCTCGATCGGCATGATTTGTATGAAGACCCAGTTTGGTGGCCTAATTGCCTACACTGAGTTCATGGTTGTCTCCCAGGACACCGCATACAATGCATTGATGGTTATTCCATGGGTCAACTTTCAGATAGTTGTCCCCTCATCATATCCCAAATGCCTTAAGTACTCCCTTAATGGTTGAGCAGGCATACAACAAGGTGATGAATCTTCTTTCACATCCTGTGAAGCCCGCAACTTGGATGCTGATTATTACATGAGCAAGGATAAACAAGTCCATCCAAGCAATGTTGAGTCTGTCGCCACTACGACCAACCCTTGGGCCGGCTAGAATGACAACTATGTCTTCCCGATCCAATGGTTAGAGGCCACAACCCCCGATATGGGGAAATGCTTTGTCATTTCCGGGACAAGAGGGAACCATGATCCTAAATCCAGGAAGCGTCTGAATATCAAATCATATTCTTATACGAACCAGGCTCTAGTGATCCTGGAGCCGCCCACTCCCATCAGATAGCGATATGTCTTTCCCAGGGAAACAGCAGTACGTCATACATGTCTACTTCGCTGGGATGGAATTAGTCGGCTTCGGCCGACGTGCCACTACTACTTCGATGTTGTCAATATTTTCCCATTGGGCCAGAGACCATATGGGATCGGGTCTACATCATTCATAGCCATGGTCTCAGCATCTCCAAAGTGCCCAATGCAACGAACACGACCGCACAAGCTGGTAGTAGCCTCCCATCATGGTTTGGTGGCTCAGAAGTATCTTCCCCCGTAGAATATCCCTCCATATGTGGAGAAGAAGATATAGAGGATGCTCCCTTTCCCTTTTAGGAAGGTGTCTCAGCCACGGTAATTGAACCGATACAGGTGAACCTCGGTAGAGAGGCTGATCCGAGACCCACATTGATCAGTACCGCCATGACCATCGAGGAGGAGAAGTCATATGTAGACTTCCTTAAACATAATCGTGATGTATTTTCCTAGAGTTGCGATGAGATTCCAATAACAGATCCTTGGGTACCCATCCACCACCTCAGTCTCCCGAAAAACCATTCTGGGTTCAAGCAGCTTCCCAGAAGGATACACCACGCAGACAGTGCCATGGTTGAGGCCAAAGTTGACAAGTTCATCAATGCCAACATCTTCAAGGAGGTCCAGTACCCCATGTGGTTAGCCAAAATCATTCATGTCAGGAAGAACAATGGATAGATTAGAGGCGACATCGTCTTTCATGATCTCAACTGTCACTGTTCGAATCATGATTTTCCCCTTCCAGTGACAGAATTGTTAATTGATGCTATGGCTGGGTTCCAAGCCCTCTCCTTCATGTATGGTTACTATGGATATAATCAAATCTGGATGGACCCTGAGGATGAGGTGTCCACAGCTTTTAGGGTTCCGCATGGTACATTCTGTTACCAGGTTATTCCCTTTGCCTTGAATAATGCTTATGCCTCCTATTAGCAGGCCTTGCATCACATATTCATGACAATATTGGGAACATTGGTGGAATGATATGTGGATGACATGTTGGTCAATTCTTGCTATTTCCAGAACCATCTCAAGGACCGTAAGAAAGTATATGGTTTCCTCTGCTCCCACCAATTGAATATGAACACTTTAAAGTGTGCTGTTGGGGTCACCTCCGGGATGTTTCGTGGATTTATTTTCCAGTACTGAGGCATCAAGATTGACCCGGAGAAGATAAATTCCATCAGCTAGATGTGTCCCTTGATCAATATTCAGGAGCATCGGGGACTCCAAGGCCACATAGTCTACATACGCCGATTCATCACAAATCAGGATGGTATGTGTAATCCCTTTTATTGCCTCATGAAGAAGGGAACCGCATATTAGTGGGATGAGGAGTTATAGACCTCCTTTTAGGAAATAAAGAAATATTTTCTCGATAATCCATTCTTGATGCCACCTATCTCTGGGAATCCGCTGATTCCCTTTATCACCACCCTTGAGCTGTCCCTCACCACCCTGCTCGCCCAAAAGAACAATGAGGGGATATAGAACAACCTCTACTACCTCAGTCACATGCTCCTCAACACAGAAACCAGATACACCACCATCGTGAAGAGCTTCCTTGCGATTGTATTTGCTGTATAAAATGTGTGACACTACCTATAGCACCATGAGGTACATATGGTGTCCCGAGTAAACCCGCTGAAGTATATTCAAAATTGCACCTTATTGACTAGCCGACTAGCGTGTTGGGTGGTGATCCTCCTGCAGTTTGACATCTGGTTCGTGCCTCTGAAGGCCATCAATGGGAAGGCATTGGAAGACTTCCTATCTACCCATCCAACCTCTACGAACCAATCCTTGGACATGGAGTTTCATGATGAGGCAATTATCTCAGTCGATTGGGATGTTCCATGTTTGTAGATTCACTTCGATGTTGCCTCCCGAAGCCCCACCAGTAGGAGGATCAATGATCCTAGGCTCAACAGTATAGGCCTGGGTATCGTCTTTTTCACCCTGGCACATCCCATACTCCCATACTCATTCATGTTGGCAGGATTTTGCACTAACAACGATGCAGAATATCATGCCCTCATTATAGGTCTTGAGCTAGCCCTTGAGATCGACATGCCCCATTTTCATGTGAAAGGGGATTCCGAGTTAGTCATCAACAGGTCAATAAAGACTACATTTTTAGAAAGACAGAGCTCATACCATTGTTATAACTCACTATCTATCTGATGTCACAGTTCCCTTCTCGACCAGAGATTATCAATATCCCTCGGTCGCATAATGGTCAGGCAGATTCTTTGGCAAGCCTAGTTGCATCACTTGTAGAGCCTGAGTAGTATGATATAATTATCCACGTGGCACATCGGAGGTTCATTTATCCAATCACCCCATAGGATGACGACAGCCCACGTGTAATCTGTCTGACCATCGGGGCTTCCACATTTCGAGCCCTAGGTTCTTCAGATCTAGTTGTTGAAGCGATTCTCTACTGGATAGCCCCTTTTGTTGATTATCTCCAAAATGGTTGCCTCCCGACTGATCGGTCTGAGCGCAGTCAAGTCTGACACCCCACACATCAGTTTACCCTCCAGAGTGGCGCCAGCCTTCAGCAGATCCTCTATAAACACGGATTTGATTATGTTATCCTCTGTTGCATCGAAGGGTTATAGATTCCACAGGTCATGCAAGTTGATCGTGCCGATTCCTTTCGTGCCCACCAGGCTGGGCCGAAACTGTCTCACCAGAATCAGAGACTACAGTATTTTTTCCCATCCATGATCCATGACGGCATCGAGTTTTCCAAGAGGTTCCATGTGTGCCATGTTCTTTATAACATTGTGCATCGGCCACCAGAGCCTCTCAAAACTACCAAGTACTCTTGGCCATTTTCTGTCTGGGGGTTAGATGTCGTAGGGCCCTATCCATCTGCAATGACTCGCCAATGCCGATTCATTCTGACCACTACAAATTTATTTTCCAAGTGGGAAGAGGAAATCAAACTTAAGGATGTTAAGGCCCGTTCTATCGTTGACTTCCTGAGTTAAAATAAACTTATCGGTTTGGGGTTCCTCATGCTATCCTAAACAATAAAGACACCAACTTATAAGAATCCGAGATGATGAAGTGTTATACAAAGTACAACATTCGTTCCAACCATACCTCCCTTTATCCCGAGCAAGCAAATGGATTGATTGAGGTGTTCAATAAAACCCTATCTAACATTCTACAGAAAATTGTTGGTCAGAACAAGAAGAGTTGGCTAGAAAATCTCCCCAACGCCCTCTTGGATTTTCAGATGGAAACCCATAATTCCACCCAGGTGACCCAATATTCTATGGTGTACTGAACTGTGGTCTTACAGCCCATCGAGACTCAATTTCCCTCATTGAGCACAGCGGTCTATGACCAGCAAGTGCTTGAGAGAGTGGCTGAAATGCTACTAGCTAAATTGGAAGCACTAGATGAGAATAGTATTCTTGCCTAGAACAACATAAAAAGACATCAGAGCATGATGGATCGATCTTTCAACAAGAAGGTTCACCTCCTCTCTTTCCTACAAGGAGATTTGGTATTAGATCTCAGGGCACCAATGATCCCGGGAAGGAAACCATCCAAGTTGGAACCCATGTGGGAAGGACCTTTCATTGTTCATATGGTTTATACCAATGAAGCATACTCCCTGGTGACCATGGATGGTGAGCATATAACCCCTCCAACCAATGCCAAGTTCCTCAAGAAATACATTGCCTGATTACATGGTCCTGCACGAACTTAAACTGCCTTGTTCCTATATTTCGTCTTTTATGGTCCCCCATGACCTTAAACTTTATCATGGTCCCCCGTGACCTTAAATTGGATAATGGTCCCCTGTGACCTTAAACTAGATCATGGTCCCCCATGACCTTAAACTGGATCATCGTCCCCCATGACCTTAAACTGGATCATGGTCCCCCATAACCTCTAACTGTATGATGGTCCCCCATAGCCTTAAACTGGATCATGGTCCCCTGTGACCTTAAACAAGATTATGTTCCCCCATGGCCTGAAACATTATTTCGTCCCCCATAACGTTAAACATTATGTCATCCTGTATTATGATAAACCGTATGTCGTCCCACATGGTGTTAAACTATATCTTCATGAACTACATGTGGATTGATTCCTATCCTTATGGTATACATAGGACAACCTAAACATTCATATTTCGGGTCCAGCCCCATCTCACAATGATCTCCCAGTCTCCCGATCACATAGGCACCTTGGATTTTCCCTCTTACCGAGGGGTAAATATAGGTGTGGTGCATGGTTATGCCCTCCTTCACATTGGGTTTTTTAGCACCATGCCATCCCTTCTGCTGGGAGTCCTCTATCTCTTGGTCACTCTCAAGATGACCCCCTTGAACCTTTGCAGGGGTCCGCCAATGTGTTAAGAGTACTCTGGTCTAGGACCTGGTGTGTCAGACTCATCTTAGGAATGTTCTTACCACTTTTCAAGCTTCATGTCTCCCTCCAGTTGGGCCCTGTTATCTTTCACACCTGAAGCGACCCCCAAGAATGGCATGGATAACACGCCTAAGGTCTATCCAACCATTACAGGACAACACCCCTGAGGGTTTTAGACAAAAAATTGATACAAATCCCACATTCCGAAAATGGACAGTGGTCGATGCTCAATTTCTTGTCCCAATTTCAGGCTAACGCGACATGATACTGTGTTGAGAACACGGTCAGCAGTAGTCCACTATCGTCACACCAGCCCCTTCAAGCCTTGAATGTTGGTTGCATGATTCATAATTTGTTCCGACCCATCATGTCTAGGTGGAATCTCGTCACTTTTGGCAGTATCCCTCAGTGAAGCTCCACACATCAGGGGGACAAAGATGCAATACGGTGTCTCTCGGGACACCTGCAATCTGAGTGCTAAGACCCTAAATTGGGATATTCAATATGAGATATGTTATTATTGTTCTTCATCCCCATGTGATATGTAGGGTCACCCAAATATAGTGCTTCTGGTTCTAGACCACCTGGGAGCTAGTTCCTCCCGCTGCCTTATCCTCTACCCCTCACTGGCCACATGGCCCGAGGCTCTCTTCCCAGAGTTGCGAGTAGTGATTATTTGAACCTCTTCCACATTAATGTCGGGTATTTTTTATTATTTCATGTGCATTCTTCCAGGTCCAGGCTATATGACCTTAAACTGTGTTGTTGGACCTACCACATGACCAGAGTATCGTCCTGGCCGCATGACGAAAAACAACACTGCATTGTGATGACCTCACCATAGAGGACATCAGGTTGGGTATCGATCGTTTACCATACCATTTTTCAGAACCTATATATGGATTTATTATTGTGAAAATTCCATGAATTTCTACCATAGGACGATTTCTCCACAAAAGAAAAAACATTCACCATAAAGGAAAATCAAGATATATCAAATGCCGCTTCTTTTGGTACAAGGGCCAGACCCGCACACTCCTTTCATCACGTGAAAAGGTACCTTACCGTGCCATTCTGCATCTTCGATAACTACGTATGGCTTGATTCTCATCATCTTGATATACGTAGGAACTCTCAGGCACTTCTCAGTGGGCCCAGATTGACTTTTGGGTTCGGTCCATTGACCAGAACACTTCCCCAGGGAACACATGATAAGTAGGACTCATGTCCTCCTTCATGTCGGGATTCATAATCACCTTACCATGTGTCTCCTACCTTCTTTATCGATCACTAGAATGAGTTCTAAGACCATAAACTAAGACCCTTTATGGAACTATGTGCGGCTTGATTCTCATCCTCATGAGATACGTAGGAATGCATAGACATTTCGTCTCAGGTCCGGCCTCGGGGATCACCAAATCCCATTCATTCTCACTGTGAGCACCTTGGCCTGACTTCATGGGGAGTTGTCTAACTATATATTTTTCCCCAAAAAAGTATGTGATGCCCTATAATGATATTGGGAAGTGATAGTTCTCTCATATGGGGGGTCTTGTCTAAAAAAAGGGATGATCCATGATCAGATTGACGTGTCCTCCTAATGTGATTCAACCACAGTGGCGTAATCTTGAGAGTGTTGGATTTTATATGAAAATAAAACCACTTCACATTCTATTATTGTCATGCCCCTTTATTCAGATCTTCATCCTATTTCACGTTTGAAGGGACCCCCTAACAGTACGGATGCTTGACCTATGGTCCGCCTGCTGTCCGGGGCCAATGTTTTAGAAGACAGGTCATGTTTTAAGGGACCCCCTAATAGTATGGATGCTTGAAATATGGTCTTCCTGTTGTCCTGGGCCAACGTTCTGGAAGACTGGTCGACGATATTTGAGTTAGGCCCCGTTTTGCGAATATGTTCAGCGGTTGGACCTCATTCGTTGTCCCCATTTTAGGATAATGCAATAAGGATGTTGTATTTAAAACACGGTCAACCATCTAAATTTATTTCCAGACCCTCCCATAGTGTTCCAAATTTTGGTATTCTGATTCAAATTTTTCATTCCCCTATGTTCAGACTAATTCCAATGCCACTGACATTGCCTCATTCATGTGCTAGAGCACATTGAGAAGATGATACATCAATTGGTCTGAGGTCCTCTTCCTTTGGATGGGCCTCCCTCTTCTCCTCAGAAATCTGGGATTGAATTTTGAATGACCGAAGATTGGTTGTCTCTCCCACATTCGAACGAAGTGATAGTACGATCCACCTTTGCTTATCATGAACCACGTGAGCTTAGTGATGGATTTATAGTTATTTCGGAAGAATGGGTTAGAATGTTATTCTAAAGGGACAAGTATGTTAAGTAACAGGGAAAGTTAATTTGTCAATCCATACAGTTCAAAATAACAAGAAGCTTCAAAAGTGAGACAAGTGTATGGGTGTGGATAAAATAGGGTCCTTAAGGGTCGTCTTCTTGGATAGATCTCTCCAATGCCGCCACTTTTTTGCTGGTGGCCCCCTGTACTGCCTCATGTCCACTGAGGATCCTTTTTTCATCGACGGACAGGGAGCGTAGCTCGCTATCCCTGGCTCATGCCCGCACCTATTCATCTTGGAGAAAGGTTATCTTGTAGCTCAATTCTATGAGTTGTTCTTGGGAATCTTCCAGCTAGGCCCTCAACTACTACACGATCTCACAGCAGTTTGAAGTGAATGCCTCTAGTTCTTTTGCTTTCTCCTTGAGGCATTGTACCTCTTTCTCCGCCCTAAAAAATTCTCAGGTACTCTTCGAATACTCCTGGCATCGGATAAAGTCAACACGCCAACTGCTCTCATGCATCTTATAGGCCATGTAATTTCGGACAGTCAGTTGAAGGCTTTGAGCATCCGACCCTCTAGCACACAGGAAGCGTAGCCAGGTGTGGAGTGACCCCATCCGCTTCAGCCATTCGGCCTGGGTCTGCTTGAGAAAATGACAGATGCACTTCTATCTCGTACGTCACGTCATCCGACTCTCCTTGGCCACTTCTGAATCTGAATTGTCAATTTATTCTTGTTTAGTGGGCCGATAGACATGGAATACAGCCAATAGGGAATTGGAAGGTTCCTCCTCAGAGATTTCTCCCAGTGGAATAGGCTCCTCAGCATCTGTATGACCTTCCTCTCTCACTTCGATCCTGGTGGCACTCTCGTCGATTCCAGGCCCTTCCCCGACGGCACCTCCACTGGTGTTCGCCACTCCCTGCCCACCAATTGTCGGAGTCAACTCAGTTTGGGAGGCACGTTCTGGATGGGGAGACACGTTATCCATTGGCACGTTCGGAGGTGGTCTGGGCTCAACAGCCCAATGAGTCTCTAGTTCCGTTATCACTATACTGATAAGGAGCACCCTGATCAGTTGATTCCTCTGATAGTGAGTTCCATTATCAAAGAAAGGGACATACATGAACCTATGGAATTATCCACTAGTGCTGTAGCTGCTACAAGAGCAGTCATGGCAGGGGACCCCTTAGCACTCGTCATCTTGAAAATGAGCATCGGTGCCCCACATTTCCCCATTAGCGATTCCTCCCCTCCTTCAACTGGAGACTCTTGATCAGTGCCGATGTGTTTCTAGGTAAGATAAGGAAGGTGGGTTAAGGATTTAAAAGGAAATGGAATACATGATAAGATGAGGGTCGAAGCATACCTCAAGTATCTCAGTCACTATAGGATCGAAATAACGATGTATATTCTCAATATACAAGAGGGGGTGAATTATACAGTCTAAAAATATCCATAGATAAAGAAAAACTAAGTTTAACAGAGTTAAACTAAGAAAATTCACAACACCTCTAATCACCAAATGGAGAATTGGAACCAAAGATTACAATATGAGATTCTACCTTAAAGCGTATAGAATCTAAACTAATCAGAGTACAAGTGTAAGGAAATATAAGAAGATTATACTATCCTTACAATACAATATGCAGCGAAAACAAACAAGTAGTAAAACAACAAGTAACAAGATATGAGTCTTTTAACCCAAAGAGAAGGGTATCCAATAACCTTGGATAAAGGTCCCTTGATTTATACATTCAATAAAGTCTATCTTACCCAAACTAGGGTAAGCCCTATATATGAAGATCTTAATCTCTGTCTTTCTATCCCTGCAAGCCCAAAACAATAAGGTAGTTGGAACCTATGTCTTCCTCAGCAAGGAAGCCCTCAAACATCAAGGTAGTCGACACCTCTGTCTTCCTATCCCTGGAAGTCCTTGAATGTAATCACAAACATAAGGAGTCACGTGAAACAATCTGAATGAGCAGTTCAGTACGCACAAGGCATGAAAAGATTCTCTCTCTAGAAATAACCTTAACAATAGCGTGTGGTCTCTAGATCGATCAACTTATTGTTGAGCTCTTTCAAATGAGCTCCTATTTATATGCAAACTTCAAATGGTCAGCTCCCTCCTCCAATGATCATATTTTCCATGAAATTCGGAGGGACCTGTACATGTGTTACACAACCTATGGTTAATCAAAAATAGAATGAATGGCAACGTTTAATAATAAATCATGTATAACTGAATGCACGACATCATTTTGAAATGAGACATATGTAAGGAAAAACCATACAAGATTTCGGAGTGTAAGCAAAATAAAAGTTCGGAGTCTAACCAAAATAAAATTCAGAGTCTATGTTAAGAAATGTTTGGATTCTATTTTATAGGAATTCAGAGTCTGGTTTCACCAGAGATCAGAATCTGAACATGCGGAGTTCGAAGTCGAACCAGTAAAAGTTCGAAGTCGAACTACTTAAGAGATCAGAGTCGAACTACTTATGAATTTGGAGTCAAACTACTTAAGAGTTCGGAGTCGAACTACTTAAGAGTTAGGAGTCAAATTTCTTAAGAGCTCGGAGTCGAAATACTTTAGAGTTCGGAGTCGAACTACATAAGATTTTGGAGTCGAACTACTTAAGAGTTTGGAGTCGAACTTTTTAAGAGTTCGGAGTCGAACTATAGAAGAGTTCGGATTCAAACTACTTGAGAGTTCAGAGGGGAACTACTTAATAGTTCGGAGTAAAACATCTTAAGAGTTCAGAGTCAAACTTATTAAGAGTTCGGAATCATACTACATAAGATTTCAGAGTCGAACTACCTAAGAGTTCAGAGTCTAGAATTCGGATTGGAACTTTGTTACAGTTCACATCCAAAATTCAGATCCTAAAATCATAATGCTCCAAATATTTACATTATATGACTTCTGGTATTTTGGGTATGAATCTGGTTTTTATACTAAAGAAAAATATTGTTATGTATAAGAAAATATTTGTTAGGGTAAATTTCCTTAAAAAAGTTATTTTTCCTTATAGAGGTGAATTTTATATTTGATTAAGTATAAGTTGTTTGTAATTTTCAAAATAAGAAGGAATGGAAATGTCATAAACAAAACCTTGTTGACTCAACAATATCCCCCTTTTTGGAAGGCACAAACATCCTTTTGAAAAAGAATATAAGGATTTTGAAAATTTTCATTAGGCTTTGAAATTAAACACTTATCTCCCTTTTTAGTGGATGAAAATGAATACAACTAACTCCCCCTTAAGCATTGAAACTATAAGGATTGTATTCTGAGTTTCCAGAGTGTAGTTTTCATTATTCAAAGAATGAAAAACATTGTAGTGGAAAACTTCCCCTTTCTTTAATGATATTTCTCTTAGAAATGTTTCCTTAATCCTCCTTAGGAGTAGTTCATTTTCCTTATCCCCCTTTGTGATTTTCAAAAAGAATTGAAGGGAATTGAAAACAAACTATGGTACCTGAAACATTAGTATATGACAAGATAAAACGAACCAAATAATCATTTCATTAGAGTTGGAACATTTTACAAGAAAGTAAATTACATCAAAAGATCTGAGTGAGTTCATTTGTCTTCATTAAACATTGGGATGAGCTTCTTTAACAATGTTTTGAGTTTCTTCATGTCTCTTTGATCTTCCTCACCTTTCCTCTCAAAGGCTTATACCTTTTCTTCTTGGACTTTTAAGGCTTCTTCCTGAGCCCCCAAGGCTTCCTCTGCAACTTTATTATCTCATCTTGATTTTCCATCTTCTGCTGAAACTCAATCTGGAAATCACTTTCACTTTTACAATTTTGAGTAACTGAGTTAAGCTTCCCATTCAGGTCACTGCCCTGTTGATTGTGAGAATTTTGATCTTGGTTCAGCTTTTCATAAGTCTCATTAACCTTTTTATCCTCTATTTCAAAATCATTTTGAAATTCATCCTAAAAACTCTCAAACTGACCTAAATCATCATCAACTCTCTTAGACCACTTGGTTACCTTACTGCAGGACTTTCTATGCACATCATAATCGATAAGAAAACTTTTCTGTTCAGCTTCCAACTCCAAAAACATATCCATGACCATGGATAAAGAATCTGATTTCTGATTCATACTTTGTTGCAGCATCTGGCATCTGGAATCTATAGTTGGGAAAATCGGAATGGTGTCCACCAACTTCTTCAGAGATTGAACAACAAAATCATTCCCATGAGATGATGATTCCGAATCAGAAACTTTTCTTGGAGACTGGTCTTCTTCATCTTGCACCAAATTTCTTCAAGAGTTTCCACCAACCTCTTTCTTATTGATGACATCTTTTATAGGTGTCTCCATGAGAGTTTGTTTCCCCTTATCAGCTCTCGGAACAGGTTCCTTTTTAAGGGATGCTTCCTCGGATTCAGACACATAAATGATCTGGTCTTCATTTGGTTTTTGTTTTTGTTGTCCGTCCTCAAGAAAATTCCTCTTATAAGATTCTTCTTCATCACACAAGACATTTTATTCGTCTTCTTCTTCTTGTTGCTTATCATCATCCTTACTAGCTTCCTAATCATCATTTCTTGGAGTTACTAACATTGTGGATTCAACCTTATCTTTGATGTCCTATACTTTCTTGATTAGGGTATCCGAATCACCACTTTATTCTTCTTCCCCAACATCTTCATCTACATCTTCAGCAACTCTTTCTCAGCTTCTTCAACTACATGTTTACCCTTGGATTTATCTAGAGTAACATAGTTCTTTGCTGGAGTTTCTGGTAAAGAAGGTTCAGCACCAAACACTTCCGGAACATGGAGCATTTCAGAAGCTAACTCTGTAGATTTCAGCGAAGATTTCACCACATCAGCTTCAAACATGTTCTTTTTCATTTTCTTCTCCTTCAATTTTTTCTCTAGCTCCTCAGCAGCCTTTTCTTTTTAGGCATTAGCCTATACAGGGTCCAATCCGAATTGTGGATCTCCTTCCTTCTTCTTCTCTTTGTCTTCCCTCCAATTGGATGGTACTTTATCTGTATATGTTTTCTACTTCTTCAGCATGGGGGGAGCAGACTGAGTTTCCTTATCCTAAGGATTTTCTTCATAAGCAACCACTTCCTTAACCTTTCTCATCCACCTTTGCTTTTTGGATGGATCAATATTCTGTGTTTCTTTTTGAGCTGCTTCAACCTCTTCCATAGACATAGGGTAAAATTCATCAGATTCAATAGAAAAACTCATCTTCATCCTCTTCAGGGTATCATCACTAACCAGCATAAGCATGCAATTCCGAACCATTGATTTGCATGCAACCTTGAAGGATTCAAAACACTGAACTATCAGCCTTGATAGTAAAGCTAGGTACACAATTATCTGATCTATCAAATTCCCTTCCTTTTTGTTCTTGATCATAATCAAGACATGCCTCATCAAATTAATTTTTCTTAGATTCACCAAGAAATCTAAAACATAGATATCTCTTTTCATCAAATTATCTTTGTCGCCTCTTCTCGGAACGAGAAAACCATGCACCTAAAGATGAAGAATCCTATTGTTCGGAGTGAGATGAGAAATCATAGCCATTGTAGAATCCTTAAGTCCAAGGATTTTTAAATCCTTCACCTTGTTGAAACATCCTTTCTCATCTGGATGCTTGTGTGCGAAAAAATCAGCTTCTCCTTCATTGTACAAACCAACCAAGCTCGCAACCTTGGTGTAGGATAGATTAAAAGTCTTGCCATAAGACTTGAAGGAGAACTATTATATGCTATCTTCCATATCGAAGGAAAAAGACTCCTAGAAATCTATCAACAAAGCAGTATACACCGGATCCTGCTTTTCTGACTTAAACAGGCATATATCTTCCCAACCATTCAACATTATATTCTTGGTTGTAATAGAATCGAGCTTGTAGAAATCTGGATGAACTAACCTTTCCCTGAAGACTAACCACTTAGAAATTGGTTTCATAGTTGACATATCTTGATATGTAGCTTCTATAGACACTCGGAGTGAAGAAATCTAAAAGATTCGGAACGACTTTGAAAATATTGGAACCAGCCTTAAGAAGTGTAGCAGGGCTTCGAGATGCAAAAGCTTGAAAAAATCGATGTGGGATGAGTATCGGTGTCCCCTTTATATAGGCGATGGATGTGACATTTGGTCTTCCAAAAGCCATCTAACAGTTGAAAAAACATGGACCTAATCTGATGTTTGAGAACACTACTGGAAGAAAACGTGAATCCAATCTTTTGAGGTTTTGAGGAAAACATCCAGATTTGAGGAAAAACTAGAATCCCATTTTTTTTAAAAACAAGTAAAATAACAGCAACCAAAATATGATTACGAAACTGTAAGTAAAGAAATAATAGCTTTTGGATTGGCTAGAATCATTGTTGGTAATTTGTAATACTCTTCCTGAAGAAATAAATTTAAAAATTAACTCATTACTAAAGTTCCGATACGAAAATTTCGTTACGAAAACACTAGTACAAAAATCCCATTAAGAACTCTCCATTCTGGATGTTTTCAGTACGAAAGTCCCATTACGAAAATGCCAGTACGAAAATATCCATTCTGGAAGTTTCTTTCCCGAGAATTCCAATGCTGAAAATTTCAGTTCCAGAAATTCCCATTCCTGAAATTTATGTTTCCGAAATTTCAATTCCGGAAACATCATTTCGGAAAAGTTTGAAAAACTAAATACGAAAATTTTAGTTACACTAACAATCAAGTGTACTCCCCCTATGAAAAGGAGTTTATTACTGTCAGGAGAATTGTTCAACAAGAAGATAATGAAGAATGATTACCTTACGGTTATCGTTCCTAAATTTTGTTTAATGTATTCAAATCTATCGGAGGGTATTGATTTTATTAAAATATAAGCAAGTTTATCTTGCATTCTGATAAACTGAAGAATGATATCTCCTTTATGTGTATGATCTCTAAGAAAGTGATGCCAAATATCTATGTGTTTTGCACGAGAGTGATGTACAGGGTTCTTACTTAGGGAAATGGAACTTGTGTTATCACAAAAATTTTGTGTCTTAGTAAACCTCAGGCCATAATCTGTGAGTGTGTGTTGCATCCACAACAAATGAGCACAACAACTTCCAGCTGCTATATATTTATCTTCAGCAGCAGAGAGTGCTACAGATTGTTGCTTCTTGAAGGACCATGAAACTAATGAATCTCCTAAGAAATGGCAATTTCAGGATGTACTCTTTCTATCCATTCTACATCCTCTAAAGTCTGTATCTGAAAAGATTTTTAGAATAAAATCATTTCCACAAGTATAAAATGATCTTATATCCATGGTTCCCTTTTGGTAGGGAAAATTCTTTTTTCCACCTTTAAGTGAGATTCCTTAGGATTGGATTGATATCTTGCACATAAGCATACTGAAAACATCATGTCTAGTAGACTAGCTGTTAAGTTAAGTACACTTCCTATCATACCTCTAAAAGATGTTTGATATACTGGTTTCCCAGCTTCATCAAGATCTAAAGAGTTTTAGGTACCGATGGGAGTACTTATACTCTTAGTGTTGTCATAGCCATACTTTTTGAGAAGATCGTTAATATAATTATGTTGTAATATATAGGTTCCTTATGGTTTTTGTGAAATTTGAAATCCAAGGAAAAAGGTTAACTCACCCATCATACTCATTTAAAATTCATATTTCATTAGAGTTGAAATTGAATCAGTTAAATATTGCTGAGTTGAACCAAATATGATTTCATCAACATAAATTTGAACAATCAAAAAATTTTCCTTATCTTTCTTTATAAAAAGGGTTGGATCTGCATTTCCCTTAACATAGTAATTTTGAAGCAAAAAATCCTATGACTCTATCATACCAGGTTCGTGGGGATTGTTTAAGACCATACAATGCTATGGTATTTCTAAAAACATGATCAGGATGTTTTGTATCTTCAAAGACAGGAGGTTTTTCAACAAAAACTTCCTCTTGAAGAAAACCGTTATGAAAAGAACATTTCACATCCATTTGAAAAAGTTTAAAATTGAATAATGCTGTAAAGGCAAGTTGAATACGAATAGATTCAAGTCTAGCTACTGGAGCATAGGTTTCATCATAGTCTATTCCCTCTTGTTGTTTATAGCCATTAGCAATGAGTCTAGCTTTATTTCATAATATGAATCCATTTTCATCCCACTTGTTTTTGAAGACCCATTGTACTCCAATGATAGAAGTTTCCTTAGGTCTTTCATCCAAGGTCCATACTTTATTCCTCTCAAATTCATTTAGTTCATCTTGCATGGCTTTGATCCAATCATCATCACCTAATTCTTCATAAATGATTTTTTGTTCTTCTTGGGAAAGAAATTATAGATGTTCTACTTCATTTCATAAGGAACATCTAGTCCTTATAGGTTTATTTACATCACCAATTATGCTATCACTGGGATGATTCTTATGAAACACATTATTTGGGTTCTGTAAAACATGTTCATCAACATAGGGTAGTAAGTCTTCTGGGGGAAATGTTTCAGAAGTATCTTCTTGATTATTTTCCTTATCAGAAGGATCATCTATCAAAGGCTGACAATCAGTTTTTGAAAACACATTCGAGGATATAGGATAGGATGGTTTAAAAACAAAAGGATCTGACTCATCAAATTTTACATGAACTGTTTCTTCAAAAGTACAAGTATTTTTATTTAAAACTCTATATGCCTTAAAAGTTTTGGAGTAGCCTAAGAAAATTCCTTCATCATATTTTGTTGCGAATTTATATAGATTATCTTTAGTATTCAAAATGAATACATTGCAACCAAAATCCTTGAAGTATGAAAGTCTTGGTTTTCTACCGTTCCATAACTCATAAAGGGTTTTATTAAGAAAATGTCTAATCAAAACTCGATTTATTGTATAACAAGAAGTAATTATAGCTTCAGCCCATAAATTTCTAGCTATATAATATTCTCTAAACATGGTTCTAGTTATCTATTGAAGAATTCTGTTTCTTCTTTAAACTACACCATTTTGTTGAGGAGTTCTATGTGCTGAAAAATTGTGAGTAATACCTTTTCTACTACAAAATGTTTCAAAATCAGAATTTTGAAATTCTCCTCCATGATCACTATGAATAGTTTTTAGTGGAATATTTTTCTCATTTTTAACATGTGCTCTAAAACTTTTGAAATAATAAAAAGATTCAGTCTTTTTTGCTAGAAAATAGACCCAAGTCAATCTGGTGTAATCCTCAATTAGAACAAACACATAGTATTTTCCTCCAATACTTCCACTTTGTGTTGGACCAAAAAGATCCATGTGCACTAAATTTAATGCATTAGTCGTTGAGACCTCACCAATTTATTTAAAACTATATTAATGTTGCTTTCCATATTGACAAGGATCACAAACTTTAGAAGAATCAAATCTATGCTCTGGTAGATCCTTAACTAGTTTCTTCTTAGAATGTTTACAGAAGTTTCTAAGATCACAGTGACCTAGTCTTCTATTCCATAACCATGAATGATCTTCCATTACACTTAGGAAAGGTAGTTCTTGACTACTGAGGTCTTCTAAGTACAAAGTGTAAACATTCTCTTTTCTATTGGCTGAGAGAATAAATTCTTCCTTGGAATTGTGTACTAAGCACATTTCATTCCTAAAATTCACAAGGTATCCTTCATCACATAACTGACTTATTCTAATGAGATTGTACTAAAGACCCTTAACAAATAAAACATTTGAAATCAATGTTTTACCACGAAGAATAATATTACCTATACCAACAATTTCTCCCTGAGAATTATCTCCGAAAGTTACCTTTCCTTCTTTTGTTTTGATAATATTTTCAAACTAGATTTTTCTACCAGTCATGTGCGGGGAACATCCACTATCCATGTACCATGTATTGTTGTTGTTACTTCCTCTACCTTCCTAAAAACTAGAAAATAATTAGACTTTCGGAATCCAAACTTGTTTGGATCCTAGATTTCCAGAAAATAAAATTTTAGGAACCCACACTTTCTTAGAAAAATAGGATTTATGAAAACATAGAGATTGGGTTTTATTTGATGAACAATTAATTTCCCAGTGACCACCATATTTACAGTTGGTACAAAATGGGGCACTTTGTGGAACAATGTGTTTGTTAATAAAAATTGGTTTTTCATGGGTATAACCAAATCCAGGTTTTTTTCTTAAAGGTCGTATTAGAGAATACATTTTATCAAAAACAATTACCATGGGTAAAGTTTGATAAACAATTATTTAAGGAAAAAAATTTGGACATGAGTTTGATAACCATATTTTTATCTTCACAATCATTAGATTTAGAACTAGAGCTATGCTCGAAAACACTTTTCCTAGAAATCACTTGTTCTAACTCTTTCGAAAGTTTGTTCCTCCCAGAATTTACTTCCTCAATATTTTTTGAAATCTTTATAAAATCAAAAAATTTCCTATCAAGATCTTTATAAATATCTGATATCTCTTTTATAAGAATAAAATTCCTAGGGTTTTCTTTATCATGTTTTTTATTGAGTTTAGAATTCTCAATCTCATAATGTTCAGCAAAACTAGAAACTTCTTCATAGGTAGGTGAAGTATTTTCTTCATCATAAGAGGATTCTTCATCTGGAGAGTTATAATACTAACAATCATTAGAATTTAAAGATACATAGGTGAATGATTAGGCATTTCAAACCTTATCCATAAATCAGTTATTGTTAATGGGTAATCTGGCTATAAGTCCAAGATTCTTCTGTCCTGAAGATTCATAATCAGAAGATTCATCTGAAGAACCACCACCACTGGCATTCCAGGTGTCATTTTCTTTCAGAACGTTCTTAGCTTTGGTTTTGTAATACATATTCCTGTTCCTTTTAGAATGCCTTTCTTTCCATTATTTCTTTTTGAGAAAAGGGCAATCTGGTCTAATATGTCCAGCTCTCTTGCATTCATAACATGTAACTTCTCCATCTTTCATGTCTTTCCTTTCCTTTTTCTTATACTTGGATTGGAAATTTCTCTGGCCAAATATCTTGTTCATCCTTCGAGCTTGATTTGCTAACTCATTTTCTGAGACATCACTTTCACTAGATTCTGATTGAATAACCACCTTCTTAGACATGGATCTGGTTACTATCTCAGGAGTCTTAGCATTCATATGATTCGATGTTGTTGTAAAAGAAACAATACCATTACCATTCTTCTTTATGAACTTTTCAGCATCTCTCTTCATTCTGGTTTCATGTTGTAGAAGAGTTTCTAATAGCTCATCAAGATAATTTTTAGTGACCTTCGTGTTCTCATATATAGCTGTTCTCTTTGATTACAACTCATTTGTCATAATATCAATTATCTTATCCACAAGGGCTTCATCATCTATCCCTTTTCTCCCATAGACTGAAGATTGTTCACTATAGTCATAAATCTCTGTTGAACTTTATAGATTGGTTCTCTATAAGGAAATTTGAATCCATGGTATTCATCTCTAAGCATATCTCTCCAAGTTTCGATCACTTTAGAAGTACCAAAGTGTCAAACTTCTAACTTTTTCAAGATATAATTAGCTGGTTCACAAGAAGAAATTTGGCTATATATATTTCTAGTAATTGAACATAGTAAAGTATTGTGTACCTTATAATTGAGTTGATACTCTTGCTTTTCCTGGTTAGTTAAGGTTCTAACGTCCTTATCAGGAATTTTATAATCCCCAGTAAGCATAACGAAATTATCCACTCCAGTATGGATAACAAAATTCTTCATTCGTTTTCTCTTGTACTCATAGTCATTACCATCAATGATTGGTGTTATTTTTGGGTTTAGATTGTCAATAAAACAAACATTGATTCCTGTCATCATAAAACAACTTGGGCAACAAAACTGGTTAGTAGAAAAAGATCGTAACCACAAAGTTCGGAATGAAAATTTAGAATGATAATGTTCCGAATGACAATGATCTTTCTAAGAAAGGATGTAGGACAATGAAAAAGTGATCACGAAAAACTTATATTTGAATATAAGTATTTCAGATACCTCCTCTGATACCAATTGTAGGATCCAAATAACTATTTAGATGCTCAATATACAAGAGGGGGGGTGAAATGTACACTCTAAAAATTTCCATAGACAAGGAAAAATCTATGTTTAACAACATTAAACTAGGAAAATTCACAACACCTCTAATCACCAATTGGAGAATTGGAACCAAAGTTTACAATATGAGATTCTACCTTAATGCATATAGAATCAAAAGTATTCAGAGTACATGTGTAAGGAAATATAAGAAGATTATAATTTCCAAACAATACAATATGCAGCGGAAACAAACAAGCAATAAAATTACAAGTAACAAGATATGAGACTTTTAACCCAAATAGGAGGGTATCCAACAACCTTGGATAAAGGTCCCTCGATTTATTCTTTAAAGCAAGTCTGTCTTACCCACACCAGGGTAAGCCCTCGATATGATGATCGGAATCTCTGTCTTGTTATCCCTACAATCCCTCAACATTATGGTAGTTGGAACCTCTATCTTCCTCAACAAGGAAGCCCTCAAACTTCAAGGTAGTCAACACATCTGTCTCCCTATCCCTAGAAGTCCTAGAATGTAATCACCAACATTCAGAGTCACACGAAACAATCTGAACGATCAGTTCAGTACGCACAATGCATGAAAAGCTTCACTCTCTAGAAATCACCTTAACAGCATGTGGTCTCAAGATCGATCAACTTATTATTGAGCTCTTTTAAATGAGCTCCTATTTATAGGAAAACATCCAACGGTCGGATCCCTCCTCCAATGGTCATATTTTCCTTGAAATTCGGAGGGACCTGTACACGTGTAACTCAACCAACGGTTTATTAGAATCAGAACGAATGACATCGTTTAATAATAAATCATGTATAACTGAATGCACGACATCATTTTGAAATGAGACATATGTAAGTAAAACCCATACAAGATTTTGGAGTGTAAGAAAAACAAAAGTTTAAGGTCTAACCAAAATAAAATTTGGAGTCTATGATAAGAAATGTTCGGAATCTGTTTTATAGGAATTCGGAGTCTGGTTTCACCAGAGATCGGAATCTGAACTTGCAGTGGTCAAAGTCAAACCAGTAAATGTTCGGAGTCTAACTACTTAAGAGTTCGGAGTTGAACTACTTAAGAATTCAGAGTCGAACTACTTAAGAGTTTGGAGTCGAAAGACATAAGAGTTCGGAATCGAACTACTTTAGAGTTCGGAGTCGAACTACATCTGAGTTCAGAGTCGAACTACTAAAGAGTTCGGAGTCGAACTACTTAAGTGTTCAGAGTCAAACTTCTTAAGAGTTTGGAGTCGAACCACTTAACAGTTTGGAGTCGAACCAGTTAAGAGTTCAGAGTCAAACCACATAATAGTTTGGAGTCGAACTTCTTAAGAGTTCAGAGTCAAACTTCTTACGAGTTTCTAATCGAACTACTTAAGTGTTCGGAGTCGAACTACATAAGAGTTCGGAGTCGAACTCATGAATGTTCGGAGTCCAGAATTCGGATTGGAACTTTATTACAGTTCACATTCAGAATTCGGATCCTAAAAACAGAATGCTCCAAATCATTATATTATATGACTTCTGGGATTTTGGGTATGAATGTGGTTTTCGTACTTATGAAAAATATTTCTATGTATAAGAAAATCTAGGTTAGGGTAAATTTCCTTAAAGAAGTAAATTTTCCTTATTGAGGTAAAATTTATATTTTCTTAAGTATAAGGTGTTTGTGATTTTCAAAACAAGAAGGAATGGAAATTTCATAAGGAAAACCCTATTGACTCAACAATTACATCCAAATCGGAGCTGACGATCTCACTGTTTCCCAAAGACTCCCTTGCTCTGATTCCCCCTGCAACTCTTCACCTTCGGGATCTCCTAATCTCTCTCCTTACCCTTCCGCTTCTCCTTCCTCCTCCACTCTTGCCTCCTCTCATGCCTTATCATCCTCCAACACATCTATGCCATCTTCCCCTGACATCATCTTGTCCGGATCATGCTCCTAGCTGAGCAGCACCTTCACCAAGAAAGGTGGCTCCATACGACGACCCTGTTGGCATGCTTATGTGTCCATGGTCATTAGGTATGCATGTCGTCGGTGGAAGTTCACTCTGTCAGTGACCCGGACAAGCCCAACTTCTGGCCACTTGATCCTGTTCTGCACTATCTTCTGCTAGAGGGATTCAGTACTCATTGACTGCCATAGGTTTATCCAAGATGACCATAGAATAGGGAAGATGACATCTAGTGATGGTTGAAGCATGTATCTTATTTGCTTCCCAAGAAGTTCTATGACTACTCCGTGGGACCCTCCTCCTCCAGGAAATGAGGGGGATTGCCATGCCATGCGGTGAACCTACTATTGAAGTCCTGGGATATGCAGGCCCTGTTGCCTGAGGCGCTTCTGGTCCCCCTCCTCTAGCGGCACCCACCCTACTTTCTCATCGTCGAGGTACTGCACTGGCGACTTTGAGCTGCCAAACTCGCATCCGTAGAAGTCCTTCAGGGTATGCTAAGGTTTAATATTCTGCATACTCAGTCCAGAGACTAGCATCGAAGACAGTGGGAGGAAAGGTGATGATGTCACCAGAGACATAAGTCGTGAACAACAGCCACAACTGACGAAGAACACATGGATGCCTCTCCTCCCAGACGTCTGTGAATACTCTATTTAGCATTCGTTGGGGGAATCCAAACTGCCTTGCAAACCAGGATGGAACATAAGGATTGCAGGAATTCTTCCCATAAATTTGGGACACGAGCACCCTGCCTTTGATGCTCTAGAAGTACTCCATCTTCTCCAGTGAGCCTTTCCCATCATCTATCAGCTAGAAAGATGGGGTGAGGAATGGAATGAAGGCGAATTTGGCATGGTTACCAATCCTAATTTCTACTCTATCTTCATTGACCTTCATCGGCATGACCACGACAATAATCAGTAGAGAGGGTCGCAGGCCGTTTCCCGAAGGATGGATGGAGTTTGGTAACATGTATCCACCACAGCGAGCCACAACCCAGCCATGGATGATCTAGAAGGGGCCATATACTCTCCTAGGTGATCCCCCACTCAAGATGCACCATAATATGAAATACAGAAGGGCCATCACATGGATCCTCAGGTTGAACAATTTGTTGGCAGCCATGATGCCCCCCATCACCAGAGTCGCTGGACGGACGCCCATCCTTGTGTCCCACACCGGGAAGATCCATTCGCTAAGGAATGTGGATAGGAATCCGAATTACCAGACATTCGGGTCCTGGGACTCATTGATGTTGTAGCCCGATGATTAGTATTTCCCTTCCTCCACGATCCTCCAGTAGTATCCGCTCTTGCTCCTCTGAGCCACAGTTGGACACCGTTTTCCCCCGCCCTGGAATCATGACTTCTGGATCCTTCTCCAGGAACAGGTTGAACCAGTCCTTGTAGGCGATGCCCTTCAAGAATTCACTGACCATCAACTTCTCATTGGACAACTCTAGCAGGTGCCACATCAGTATGGGGGTTCGAGACATGTCACCCCAGGTGTTCATTAGTAGGAGGAACTCATCGTATTGATGGCCCTACAAAGGGATACCTCTGATGTAGTGGATGTCCCAAAGACTGATGCCGACTTCCCCATGGTGAAGATGGAATGTGTTGGTATCAATGGACCACTAGGTGAACATCTCTGGCCCAAACTTAGGTTGCAGGTAGAAGTGGAACTATGCTGGCCACACCACCTCGAATAGACCAATGCGCCGAAAGTCACCCGAAAATAGATTGCATGTGTGGAAATCCAAGTACGCCCAGGCCCACTCACTGGTGATGTTTCTTCCAGACCACAGATCCCAATCTTGCTGCCAACCCTTGATCTCATTAGTGATTCTCTGACAGAATGTGCTCGTATAGAGGGTCGGTGAGCTCTCCACAACATGATCATCCCCAGCAATGGTCCTGGTCCTGGGATTCAGGACGTAGACATCCATATCCCTGGTTTCTCTGGCAGGATGACCATTGTTGGTGATGTTGTATCGAGGAAGGTCGTCTTCATTGGTCACCCAAGACCACGGTGTATCAACCTTGAAACCGGGAATGGGAACCTCCTCTAGAATTCCGAATTCCCATAGCGGAAGATTGTCAGACAAGGCTTATTATTTCTGGGTAGGGGTTAGCATGTGGAAGTGGGTGTGGCTATTGGAGACAACCCTCTTTGTTCCATAAACCTCAGTGTTCGCAGCCATCTCAGCTCTGTGGGAAGCGGCCTCCCGTTCATCATCCCATTTTGTGGACATCTTATTCCAAATAATTCCAAGATTTTTGCGTGAAATATTGGGGTTTGGTGATAAATCATAGAGCCCGATGCGGAAAATTATTGGGTTGCGCGAAATTTCATGCTGTGGTGCAAAAAGTACCGGGTTTGCGTGTAAAATCTCACCAAATCTCGAGGGAATTACGCACTGCCGAGCGATTTTTCGAACAGAAGTGGATGAAATTTCTCACATGAGAGCTAAGAGATTATTGAGTGAGAAAATTAGTACGGAGCATGGGACACATGGAATCTTTTAAAGGCAAAGCCTGGGTTCTATGCCCGCGCAAAAAAACAGATTCCGCTCCTGGACGAGTTTTATGAGCAGCCTTAGAATTTAGCATGCAAGGGGACCCACGAAGCCCTCCACATCGGCGTTTCCTTTATAATCCAATCTTTGTGACCCCACACTGATCCAATTCCAAGGGGGGGAATTTGTAGACGCTGAAAAGTTCATAAGTGCTGGAGAAAGTTACGAAACGAAATAGCGAGGTCATATTTAGACACGGAGACCTGGTTTGGAGTTCCCAGAAGTGATGCACGGAAAAAAAGGTGAAGTGAACGATAAAAAATGTTATGTGCCGAACGTACTGGGATTTGCGATGATTCTCTAGTGCAGGTGTGAAAACATTTCACGCCCGTGCCCAGCGCCATTGATATTTCTTGCCACCACCTCCTTCACGCTATTATTTGGCGTAGCCCGGACTTCCACACCTCTGGACACCTATATATAGAAGGCGACACCATTCCTTTTTGGGGATGAATAATTCTAAACCGCCTTTTGTGCACGTAATCGGCATTCCATGCACACAATATAGCCTTATGGTATGGATCTTCTTCACGCCAAGTCTCCCTAGGATCTTCCTTCGCACAAGATCCCCAATGCATAGACTAAACTCCAACCCCTACTGGGTCTTCCCATTATGCGCAAACCACTCCGGGCATGCAATCCATCCATACTGCAAGCAATCATTCCTTTGCACACACACCCATTCCTTTGCGCTCAATCGCTTCCTTTGTGCGCAATCCCTTCCCTTGCGCGCAATCCCTTCAAGTCGTGCACAAAACCTCATCCCCCTAATTAATGCAAGAAACAATGATTCCGCACCTGACCATGGATTTTCTTGCCAGGCCCCTTTATTTCACGCAAATCCCAAGTGTTGCATGCAATCTCCTTGCACCCTTCACCTCAGTGCTCCCCGGGCGCCCTTTTGCGCGAACGCCTAATGCCCTTATTATGGGTGCCATTTATAGGTGTCTCGTGCACCCCGGGAATCTGCATCATACATGGTTATCCCGTTAGACCTTCTTGGCTTGTAGAATGTAACTTCAATGTCCCTTGGACAATCCGTCCCATTGCGTTGCTCTGTGTCATGCTTCTTCACATAGGCACGCTAACGACTATTGCTTCTTCTCAAAGACACGTTAACATGGACCACTCGATGGTTCGCTCCATGATACCCCCTTAGTACGGATTTACTGATGCCTTCTCTCCCACAAAAAAAACATGGTACCAGTTATGTTAGCCCTAGGGGTGTGGATCCAACCCACATCATCCGATCTATAGGACGATAAACTTCCAAACATCTCATCCTCGACACATGATGTTAAACTGTGACCCAACCCCATGCCTCGAACACAGGTTCCCCCCAACATGAAAATTATCCATGCCCACTCGTCTCCATGGGGATGGGATCATCCATCACAAGGGGTGATATATTGGAGTGGTTTTTTTTCGTAGGAAAGGGTATCCAACTTGGTGTATTCCCCTAGCCGTCCTTCCAGGATGCAGCACACCTCCACCTCCTCACCTCTTCGGTGCCATGGCCAGCGGAGTGAATAATAGGGAACGATGCTCCTCCTCTCGTACTGGGTGCCGAATCCCTCTCTCGCTGTGCCTTTTCACCCTTGGGCCTCCACCCTAGAGTAAGTCCCAGCCCCTGGGCCACTCAACGCGTAAGCCCCTATTCATTTCCCATGGACTCACCCTTCGCGACGAGATCTCCAGGTCTCTACTAGTTCTTGTTTCTCACACAGATAATGACTCATGTGAGCATAGAGGGAGAACCAACCATGACACACCTTGGTCCGTCTCAGAGCGTAAGCCCCAAATTCCCTCATTCGAGCTGTAGGACGTTATACTTCCAATCACCCTCATCCCGCATGACGTTAAACTCTACACCCAAACTATGTGGACTTTGATCTAAGCTAAGTCATGGTAATTAGGAAGCCTCTATGAGGTTCAATACCCACAACCATGGGCCGCCTTAGAGTCAAATCCCTAATCCATCTGAACTACATGGACTTTGATCCATGCTAAAGAATGGTAAATAGGATGCCTCCAGGAGGTTCAAGCCCTACCATCATGGGCCGCCTCAGAGTGTAAGCCCCAACCCACCTGAACTATGGGGACATTGATATGTGCTAATGCATTGTACGTAGAAAGAATCCATGAGGTTCAGTACCAAAGAAACATTTGCCCTGACCATCTCTGTGTCAGTGTGCCAAGCCCATTACCGCCTTGGGCTACCTCAGAGTGTAATCCCCAATCCATATAGACCCCAGGTCCCCATTCAAGTCGGTTTACGGACACCATGGGCCGTCTCAGAGCGTAAGCCCCAGATACCATATGAACTATGTGGACATTGAATCCCTACCACATGGATATGTAGGAAGCCTCCATGAGGTTCAAGCCCGTCAACCACATCTCATCATGATCTCTCCCTTGAGCCAACATGTCTTGGGAGGCTCAATCCCCAACCCGGACTATGTAGACTTTGATTCCCCACCACAGGGATATGTAGGAAGTCTATTTGAGACCCAATCCCAAAGCCACCATCCATCCTCATTCTTACCCGGGCCACCACATCCTGGTGAGATCATGCTACCTCGCTCTCCTCCACAGCATTCGGGAAGCCTCCCATGTGTTGGCCCCAACATCGGTGTTCCCTCTAGGGGTTACTCAATCTGATCCACTCTTACAAGTGTTCCGATCAGTCTGATCTCTCTCCGATGGACGTTAAACTTGCGGCATACCTAGTGTTAAACATGGGAAGCTAAGAAAACCCTTAGATACATGTCTATGGAATAAAATTTCCCAAGTTCGAAGCGGGATTAATTGGGCATCCGTGTCCTCGAGTAGAACTATAATAAGGGATGGAAGACAGACAGGCCAATCCCCTACATCAAGACACGCCAGTGATGCCCAAACGAATCTACTCTCCTAACCGAAGGTTTTTACCCTGACAGGACTCCATGGAATGTCCTAACATATTAAGAGTAATTAACAGGCATCCATGAAGATATGGCATTGAGAAGAGCATTATGAACTATGTTTTAAATCTATGTGGGAGACCCGAACTAGGCGACGAGCTCCAAGGTGGAATCCAAGGAAGGAATAACCGACATCCCATCATCCCATTTCGATCATGTAGAAGACTTCCCTGAAGAAGGAACAGATGTCGCCTGCCTTTGGATAGTGGGAAAGTGGGGTAACAACAGCGCGTCCTCTGTGTAACGGATGTGCGCACCCTGGAGAAAGCATCAGAAACAACTGGTCTAGGGAAAAATTTAATAGCCTTTTTCTTTCATTAATCTACTTATATTCCATCTATTGAGATTTTGTGACGTAATAATAAAAAATTTTGTATAAATAATTTACAATTTTAAATTATTCATACATTTTCTTCTTCTTCATTGTATTTAGTACCATTCTCAAGTGGTCATTATGCTACTCCTTTATCTTTTCATACAAAATTACATCATCTATAAATAATAAAAGAAACTAATTTAGATAATATATAAATAATATATTAATCAAATCCATGAATATAGTAGAGGAATTAGTAATAACAAAAGGCATCACTATATAGTCACAGTTTCAATAACTTGTAAAGAATGTCATCTTCAGTATATACTCTTTATTGACCCTTAATTAATGATATCCAGAATGAAGGGAAGTCTTGTTAAAATAATGAGGCATATGTAGTTGATCAAAGAATTAATTAATACAGAAAATAGGATACTTGTTCTTGATAATGATTTTATTTAACTACTGATAATCAATACAGAGTCACATTCATCCATATTTATTTTTCATGGAGTTATCATGTTCTCCCAATGTGACAAACTTGTACAAAAGAATCCATTATCATGGTTTTCTTTTATTTTCATTTAAAATTCATAAAACTAAGTTGGGGACATTCTATATGGATCATTTGAACTATGATTGAAACCATATATGCATTCTATTGAGAACACATATTTACAATTTTTTAGAAGACTAATAAATCATCCAGGAACCTATCCACAAAATACAAAATAAAAAAACTCATCATCGATGCAACGTTTCTCCCCTACCATTTGAGACAAAAATTGCTTCTGAATGTGGCGTAAGATCCACACACTGGATATAATCTCCAATGGATGTTCTTAGTTCTCATCATACTAATAGACAATAAAATGAAGATTTCAATCATACAATGTAACTTCTCTTCTATAAAATTTGTTTTATTTATTTATGTATTGAAATCCATTCCATGTCAAAGATGAAATCAAAATATACCACATGATGACTGATCGGATTTTAGGATGTACATTCCCATAATCATAAACCAAATAGGAATCGTAGACTCGAGATTAAATCATCGTACCATTAATGGGTTGCATGGATAATTCCACATATACTCATTTGGGTGAAATCATAATACCTTATAAAATAATTAAGATATTAAATAGTGGGTACATCAAGAATCAAATATGAAATCACTATTTCTAGAGTGGATGGTAAGTGTACCTTTCAATACGTAGTTATTTTACCCCTCATAAAAAATAAAAATATCGTGAGATTTCATTTTGTCTAACAATTTATTAATTTGTTGATGTCGATCCTAATCCCCAATCCTTGGGTTTTGGTACTATTTAGCATAATTTAAATCTTCCCAAAACATAATTAAATAATGTGTGGTAGATTTATTTTTTATATCTTTTCTTTTATTTTCATCATTAGCCATATTCTTCCTGTTCATGCAGCAATCAATTTCCATGTCGCATTCACATGTTCTCTTAAAACACTTATTATACCCCATAAGGCAATTCTGGCTATGCTTCATTCTACACATAGATCATAATGGATTGGTCATCTTCTTCTTTCATTGGTATTTATATTTTTTTTGAACTATGTCTTCCTTTTCTTGTTAAAACCAGGATATTTCCATGTAACTCCTACAACTATTTTATCATTCATTACATAATTCAAAACCACTTCATAGAAACTAAATTAATTTTTGGAAAACATGCTAATATGATTGGTATTTATGCCACTGATGAACCTATCAAATTTACATTCGGGTTGGATGAAAATTATAGAAGCATATATCGCATGTCATCTGAAATTTACCTAGTAGGTACTGATGAATTCATCATTCATTTGGTCTGACTCAATGATATCATTTTTCATATTCTTATAATGAAAAATAGAAAACTAATTATTAATGAATATGTTCTAGAACACATCCAAATGCATGGATTCAATTTCATCTTCCTTCCTCATATTCACTATTAGCATCCACCTCTAGTCTACTTCACCTTTTAACTGATAAAACCCCATAATGAATTTCTCTCATTCCAAACACTAGAGAATATTGAATGTATTTTTAGTAGTTCTATTCCAGTGTTTAGAAATAATTGGATCATAAGAACTAATGAAAAAGGTGTAAATTGCCTCATTATAAACTCAATATAACAGTATTCCCTCCTTTTCTCGTTTGGATGATTAGCATGGTTCAAATGTTGAGAATTTTGGGTGAGCATAGTAATTCGTTTTTTCATTATAACCCCAATGGAATTCAGATTATCAGGTGGAAAATCATTGGACTGTCTAATTGATTCACTATTAATGTTGTAATTTTTTGATCCATCGATTGAATAGAAAAAATCATATAGTAAGAAATAATTTTTTGAATCAGGAACCGCATAATCATAAGAACCCACATACAGGATGTCTAAATTATGACAGTTTCATTAATCTATGAAACACTAGGTTTATCATCGGTTATTAATATACAACATATTTTTAAATACATCATGATTTTTCATGAAGAGTCAGTGAATTCTAAAATAATATCTCTTAAGAGAGTCAATCTAGGTGCATATTAAAGCTCAATGACATGTACTAGGTTACGCTCAAGTTAGACCTGAATCGCCTAGTTAGATTTGTTATACATAGGTTCATCAGTTCTAAAACCACATACCTTTGTAGTATATATATTTGTATATATTTATATGAAACCACTCTCTATATCCTTTACAAATATTCTAGGACATTTTCCTATTATTTTACACATCCTTAGACTTATCCATAAAAATTTCCTTAGTGTTCTCAATATGGCTTTATAATTCTATTTTCTAATGGTTATATATACTTTTTTTATGATACCGTCTATATCCTCCCTCTAATTATATACGTTTACATTAAATTATTTTTTTGGAATACATAAAACATTAAAAAAATGGATTCCCAATGATTATATTTTATTTGTGCCATTAAAAACATGGAAACAAAAACACTATTACATAAGTGAGATACATTACCTCCAACTAGGTTCTTCATGGATAATATATATATTATACACATCATATATAATACATAACTTCATAACCTACAGAATGGAATGATATAGAAGGGATGAACTCATATTTTTAGAATAGGTAAACAAGGGGGGATATATAAGAAAGAATATGAGCACAAGGGTATGAAAATTTTATCATGACATTTGAAGGTCATACCCTGAAAATAAAATATCATAAACATAAATCATGTCATAAAGCTTTTCATTAAATCATTCATTATTCATATGGCAATAAAGAGCATATAACATGATATAAGAACATATGAATAAGACATGGAATTTGTTTAATACTCCTAATCATAGAAAATCATATGTCAATGCTACCAACCCAGACCATAAAACATGTTATTCTTGGGTAATAACCCTTGTACCTATTTTTTTATTCGGAAAAAAACATTGTACCTTCATATTTTCGGGCTTGTTATACATCCTATGTATCCACTTACATTCATGATTGGCCTAAAAACTGTATAACAAATTAATTTTAGGATTCAGATATTACTCATGTACTTTAATGTTTATGGAATTGTGATATAAATCATGTACCTTTCTCTCTCATAAACCATTTATCATTATGCATTTCATTAGAGGATGACAAAGGACCACCATTCCCTTAATAAAATCATTCATACTTGTGCCCAAATATAATAAATCTGACATCATATCATGACCCATTAAAATAGATGTGTTTTATATGAATAATATCATAACCCATGAAATGAAATTGTTACCATTATAATTTCATCATATCAATACCTATGGAAAATCAGTAGGTTACATAATAATTACATCAATGCATAACCAATTAAAAGAAACTGCTTTCAAGTGCATATAACCCATGGAAGAAAAATAGGTGTCAGAAGCCTCATTCCATAAAGATATAAACCATTCAAAAATGAATATAAATTTTAATCATAATATTTATGAAATTATGTCATATTTCGTGGGAAATAATTTTAAATTATATTTCAAAAATATATATTGAGTAAAAAATATTTTACTTTTTTTAAAATTATAATAATAAAATAAAACCTTTTGAGAAAAATTTTATTTCAAATTAATCATGATAATATTTTAATAAATCATGAAATTTTTTTGAAAAATATTTCATTGAAAACACTTTTAAATCGTATAATGTTATATTCAAAAAAATTTAAAATTGATTCTTCGAAAACACATTGAAAACAAATAATAAAAAATTGAAGATATATTGAAAACCATTTCTCTGAAAAAACATCATAAACTAATAAAATATTATATAAAAACCATAAAACATATTTGAAATGATTTTCTATTGAAAATTTTATTAAAATATCATCATTAATTTTTTTTAAAAACATGGGATTTGAAATTCATGGCATATGTCTCAAAGATAGTAACCTTAAACAAAACTACTTTACCGATTTGGTATCTTTTAAAACATAAACCCCATGAAATAGAAAACATTATATGGATACATAAATAAACAAATATTTAAGTATAACAATCATAAATATATTCTTTTGCAGTATAAAAACATCACAAAATAAATGAGTGGTGAATAGGGAATAAATCACACAGAAATAAAATTATTAATAGAAATCACATTACCTAATATCTTAAGTCTAATGGTACTCACACAATCCTCTGATGTAATAAATATAGGTTTATAATATATATTATATGGACCTATATTCTTATATCTAATACCATATGTGGGTTTATATCACCCTCTTATTAACACTTTCAGGTTAAGGATGCTTTTCGGGTAATATCATATTTGTTCTTCACATGCATCTTAATTTGTTATATGTTTGGCCCTAATGATAATTTCATTTTTCAAAAATTTAAAACATGATATAAATATCATGAATATTAACTATATTTTCACTTTTAATATTTTATGTATATTGAAATATAACATGGAATATATCATTCATAGAGATTTTAGGTTGTATATACGCATGCACATTTTTTCGTTTCAATTATTGTTTTGAAATAATGAAAGAAAAGGAAATATATTTATATATTTATATATACTAATTAATTTAAAATTATTATTTCATATATATTTTATAATTTTACATAACTCATCCTTCATAATTTCAATATAGAGTGTCATTGAATCACATCTCTTTGAGGATGCAGTTGTCTACACTTCCCCAAATGAAATTATCTCTTTACAAAAAATGGAAATCATGAAGGGATGTGTGATATAAGGATTGAAAAATGATAAATAAATAATAAATAAATATATATATATATATATATATATATATAACATAGTTCTCCTCATAATTACCAACCATGAGAGGGGGTAAATGATAAAAACAACATTGTTTTGTGAGTTAACTATTCGTCGTACAAAAGTATGGTATGTTTGTAACCCATTATATGGAAGTGTCTATAAGTAAAGGGGAAACACATAGAATAATAACATACCAGTATAATTTGAATAATTATGTTATTATATAATCAAGTGATAATAATATTTTAGTGGAGGATAATGAAAATAAAAAATGTAACTTCAGGAACGATGTTACCTCTTCTTTATGTAATTCTTTTTGGATTGCACCAATGTGTTTAATTGAATGTATTTATGCCACAATAGAGGATTATGAGATGAATTTATGTATTTTTCAAGGATATTTATAAATACATTTTATGATCTAAATGTCATTATATGTGTGAATAAGTTCGATGGGTAATTGCCTTTTTATAGTGGAGGACGAGTGGAATTATTGTAAATTTTGGAAAGGAGAATTCCACCCATGTTTTTGAAATGACAGGTGGAACAAATATTGATAATAATTATAGAAAATCAATTATAGGGTTGAAATATTTAATTTTTAATTCTTTTAAAAATGTTCATAGGACATTTCGGGCCTTATGTATAATGTTTAGTCCTTTGTGAAGCATATCTATCTCTTAATAATATCATTAATTTTAATCACAGTCACTAATATTTTTGTTCAAAAACTAATTTTACCATATTAAAAATAATAAATTTTTTTGATTCCAAATTTCTAGTCCTTTTTTCTTCGTTTAAATCACATAGGTCATATAAATTAATTTAAAATTAATCTCGTAGACGTGTCACGGTAGTGAGGTTTTGATATAAAATGATTTAAAGTTGAAAATGGTTTGATATGAAATTTCCATGTGAAATTACATTCAATGATAGAAATTGGAATAATTTATTTAAAATTAATATCATTTAACATTAAAACAAAAATAATATATAAATTGCCTAGATAAATAAATTATAATAAAGGCCATTTGTGAATTAAAATTCTATATTTTTTTATATTCATTCAAAAATGAAGTCTTTCAAAAAAAATATTAAAATACTCCGATGATAATTTTGAATATTTTAATTAGAAAATAATTTTTTTTAAATTAATTTTAAAATATATAGAAAATTAATTTTTTATTTTTCAGAGAAGGAAATAAAATGTCGTTATTTTAAAAAATATTATCTCTAAATGAATATAGACTTCACTTAAAAGTGCATGTATTATTATTAATATGATTTGTCTATTTATAATATAATATATTTAATATTTTAAAATTACTTATATTATTCATATTACAATGTTTAATGGTTATGTAATAAATATAAAAATTTAATAATTATAATAATAAAATGTTGTTTCTTAGAATCTCTGTGTTGTGAATATCCCTTGCCAAGTTGGTGTTTTGTATATAAAATGATTATATTTTTGAAGAGTATAGTGAACGATTGAATTATTGTATAATTAAATGCATTAAATCCAATAAAAATAAATTTTATTTATTAAAAAATGGGTAACAAAAAACATTGGTGTTATAATTCATAAGGAATAATTATCACACACACCAAACCAAAAATATTTATCTCTTCCAAACACAAATTCTAATAGTTTTTACAAGATAATAGGTTTTTTCAGGTCCTTGCCAACTAAGGACCCACCTAGACTAGTGTTAATAAAAGAGTGACACTCCAATGCTACATAAAATTGGTTATGTGGTGACGATTAGCATCAAGTTCACATATAAGAGAAATGAGAGGCCTCAGTCTCATTTATAAGTGTATAAAAACAAAAAAAGGATCATTAAATCAATGTATAACAATGAATAAAATTGTAACCTCTATAATGTAAATGATGCCTAAAATAACATCTATTAATAACAATTGAGTGAAATTCAGATTTATCTACACAGTTAGAAAGTAAAAGAATATTCATAGATGAATGTTGATAGAACTACCAACCAAACTATATTACAAAAGGTGATATATTGGCGAATCCTTTTCTCATGATCTCTGATTATAACCCTAAAAACCTGTCACCACCTCTATATATAGATTTGTTCTTCTAATAACTGGTCCTACAATGTCACTACCAAAATATATATCGTCTTCATATGAAATAAGTCATTCAACAAATACCATGAAGGTTTCAGTATATACATATCCATTATGATTCACTGAAAACTAAAGGCGAGGAAAAAATATTATGTTATGTAATCCCTAAAGATAGTGGGAAACTAACCCATCATAAGATATTTTAATTCATAAACCCAAATAGAATAGATAGGAATATCTATCATCATATCCATAACATAAAAATTAATGTTCTTGAAGCTCGTTATATCACATATATAAAACTATGCACCATGCAAAAACACATGAGAATAAAAATAGGGGACCCATACCTATTTTAAGAGTACAAAAACAAATGGTGCACCAACTCAAGTGGAGGAGCCACTCCCCAGTATATCTCAATAATAATAGTGTAAAAACACTCCATATTAAAAACATTCACCCCTTTTAATGTGAGGGGGAGTACCTAATTGTGTATTATTTATGATATTATGGACGCATTCACTAGAAAAAAAACAACCATGGGAGTTCCAACCCCAACATCACTCTGATGATCATTTCAAATTCCAACTGTTGGACAAGTATTTCTGGAATAAGCATTCAATTCAAATCACATAGTGTTTTATTATAGATGATAGGAAAATTCCATGATTGCGTCCAACATAGAAATATTCATAGAATAGAATAATCTCATAACCAAATATGATTCATGACCAAGGATTTAAGAATGTAACAATATACTAGGAAATAACATGAAATGATAAATAGGAGAGCATGATGTGTTATATCAGTATGTGCACTCAGTATATAATTAACTACTCAAAAAAATTCATTTGGAAGTATATAGTATGTGTTCTAGTAGAACATTTTGTGTAACACTATCCACGTACCTATTTATGTACTCACTATACAAGCACACATAGTTGGGTAGTTGAAAATTGATGTGTTGGTTTCCAACACATCGTGTTAGCTCACATGGAGACCAAGGAGTGTGCTCTTGATAAACACCAACCTAGGTAAAATGAATTTACATGGAAATTGATTCATTTGAATAGTTAATAATTCTTACCTTAATTTATATATGTTGAAACAAAGGTAGAACAATAACAATTATTCTATAGGTCATGTTTCAACTAAAATTCAACAATCCCGTGGCACCCCAATAATCATTTTCATCTGTAAATATTTAAATATAGGGTTTCGACATCAATTTATAAAAAAAATGAAAATAGTAAAAACACAACACAAAATAGGGCTACCGATGATGCACACAGTGAACGGTGGGAGAAAACAATGAAACATAAATGTGAATATCACTCTTTACTGATACATATATGATCTATGATAATCAAAGTAAAAACTAATGAATAGTGAAAAATTTATCATATATATTAAAAAACATAATTTTAATGTGTCTCATACATGAAAATGTAGGGGATTATCGGGATCCGAAGAAGATAAATTAATATATATATATATATATAATCTTTAAATTACAGGGAAGTAGAATATATGAATAACAATCTCATAAACAGTGATTGGACTGATCACTAATGAAAAATGATTCTAAATCATCATCATTGGCGAGACATAATAAATCTATTAATGATATAGAATCAAACATAAATCAAATCGTCAATCCTTGATCCTAGTTCCTTAAATAGGTGATATTCATTCCCCATTGTGATGTCTCCTATATTTCATAGTATACCATTTTTATTCTAAAAACATTAGAGATAGGATATAATAGAAAATAAATATGAATTCTTCATCAGTTAAAAGATAAATAATTTAAATATATTTATCATTTAAATTTCGAAATTAAACATCAATAGATAATACATTAACCCAGAATCTAATGAAAACAAAACTTAGGACATGCCTAGGGTAAACTCCACATTCTATATCTCATAATTTTCCTTTACATTAAAATTTTCACATTTAGCAATGTAAAAACCATTATTCCCAAAAATATGTGTGATTATTGTCTAATATATTATATATTTTTAATATCTTCACTTCCAGGTTATGCGATACTCGTTACAACTTTCCAAAACTATAAAAAACCTAGATACACATATAAAAATATCAAAAGTTCCCAATATCAAAACATGAGCGATTAAAATCTCCACAAATTGAAGGATTTTCACCCTAAAAAAGGTAAAAACATCAAAAAATGATGAAGTTAGTGATATTTCATCTAGCTCTCATACTCCCATGAACTCTCTTGGAGGTCCCTATGCTTTTAAATTAGTCACACTAGTGGTCTAATTCACCCATTATGTATCCTCTGATATCGATCCTTCATAACTATATGGTAATATAAAAAGGTGTCCCTATCATTGATGTCCATGTTCCCTAGTCAAAAATTCATGATGGGTTTCGAATGTATCTCATCAGTTGTGATACGTTTAAGGCTTTCGATACAACTAGTCTATAAATGGGGGTATGTCTTGGGGATAGGCTAATTCTCCTACACTTTGAAAATTCTATAAAATACCGATTAACATTTAGGATAACATGATACACTGACTGAGCCCCTAAAAACATCTTAATAGAGAGACCTTATTAAACACTTGATATCTATACTCAAAATACAATTTTTTAAGACTTTAGTCAATATACTATTTCATCCATCAATGAATATCCTTCATTCACACATTGATCACTTAGGCATTCTCCATTTTTTCTTACTCCGTCTTTAGTCTCGTAAGTGATGACCATCCCATCTCCTTATAACAATATGGTAACCTTCATGGTATCCCAAATATATATTCAAATGTTTCCATGATTATAGTGTAGTGATAACAATTATTATCTGTAATCTCTTCCAAATTATATTGATCCGCCAACCTTTAACTGATGTCCACCACAAAGACTCTTACCATAACCTCTAAAAACTAGATGGTTCACATAATGTAGTCATTTGTCAATAGGAATTACACCATTATCTCCTATAAAAATTTATTTAATGATAACTATATAACAGTCCACATATTGAAATATGTACCCCTAGAAGGTAGAAGATAACATATACAAAAAACACACTAATCTAACAACTGATCACTGATCCATGATAGAATGGATGTTTTATGACATGGTATATCGATAATTAATCATCTTAATAGAGTCATGGATTTTAACTATCCATGAGACTCTTGTAAAAAATCGATTGATTCATAATCCCTCATAAAATATTTGATCTTAAGAGGTCGAGTTTAGCCTTCAAGAACTAGTTGTTTTGTCTTTTTTCTACTGAAAAATTTGGAATAAAAAAACATTCTTACCAATAAACTTCCTCATACCATTCCATCAAATTTGTTTTTGATAGTCAGGGTATATCATAGTCACTTTAGTATATTTTTACAAGGTAAATGTATGAAACTACTCCAAACATATCCCCATGGAATGAAACTATAACTACATTCTATAAATTAACAGGGATAACATGATCCCATAATTTAGAAAATCCATGAAGGGAATTTACTATGAATATCAGGTTTTTCATAACATCATAATCGATGTCTCCTAACTGAGACTCTCCCATTCATCGAAAAAGAAATGGATTTACAACCATCGATATAAGAAAGGTTTTCCATCTCACCTCCACCAAGGTCGGATGAGGATAGCTACTCTAAAACCTCCTCCACCAATAGAGATTGGGATTTCTTGTTAATGAATTTTAACAATATTTTCTCTTTTGAGTAATATAAACTATCACACTATTTTATAACAATATGTACTCTAACCAATTCCTCTATCTCATGATGGGGTCTCTCTATGAAAATATTTACCTAAGACTCTAGTTGTATGAATAATATTCAAATCACTCACCCAAAAGATAATTCCACCACATATTCATGGTGAATACAACCTTTACAATATCCAATGTAATGAGTTGAATTGTTTTTCTGATGGGTTCTCCATTACCATATCCAATAATATATTAATCACTTAATTTAAATAAATATACCCCTGAGAAAAGATTTCAAGTAATCATTTAACACCATGTATTAGATACCCTCCACTCTCATCCCCATGATAAGAGCATTGTTCATACAATACCTCAAATACTCTACGACATTCTATTACCACTGAGCCTAGGTGAATTGATTCCCCTACCATGTCATAGTATAAAAAGGCGACGCTATATTAAAAAATCTATCATAATCCATCAATAATTCCATGAGAAAATATATATTGTCCTCACCACTAGCACACCTTTGGGTGGTTTCCAATACAACATCAACTATATCATTGTTCTTTCCATGATCACAACATTCTACTTCATAACATTCTCTAGAATTTGAATATATTTAATCTAAAACAATAACTTATAGATATTCTATATAACCGGTACTCTGTTAGTAATAGTATCCTTATACATAAATACTAAATGTGGACCTCCATTTTTATAAAGTAAATTATATTTTCATAAATAATGAAATGCAAGAACAAATCCAAGAATTCATAAAATATATTGTTAAAAAGTTATTTCCTGATAGATGGGGATTTCATTAAACAATTGGGAATCCACAGGAAATCAAAATGTCTGTAGCAGCCTTGGAGTGTCAAATTTGGAATATCCTTCATTTAGACCCACTACTAGTGGTATATACACCTAATATGAATTGTCGAGATCCATATCACACCATTTATCTAAACTAAGTGGCCATAATTAATTATGAGTGGGTACTTATTTTTTATCATCACCTTATTTAGGAATTAATAATGAAAACATAGCCTGAAGATCACATGTGTCTTATTAATTAACAACACTAATTCTTCACTAGGGGACACATGAGGTTTTATAAATCCCTTATCATGAATGCTTGTAAATATAACATTCATCTGCCAACATAAATTAGTGGCCATCTAATATGAATTAGAATATTGTTGAGAATTTTTTTGGTGTAGGTTACTAAAGAAGTCAATATCTCACCTCATAGGAAGTCTTAAATAATATTTAATGAGTATGAAAATATATTAATACAGAAATGATAGAATCTAAATTTTAGAATAACTCACTGATCCAAGGTCCACACTCTTTATCTAATTGGATATAAGTTGAAAATTCTATCTCATGAGTTGCACTGATTTCTCCAATAGGTACTTCTATCTTGTGAAAGTGAATATCCTCTCATAACCTCGAAGGAATATAACACTATTATAGTGAAAATGTATCTTTGAATGTACCATGTATTACCAGTACATACACATTATGATTCTTTGAAGTTTCATTAAAAATTCAAATAGATTCCAAATGATAGTCTCTCTATCGATCATTATCTCACACAATTGTTATAACATTAAATAGTTGAGTCACTCGTTATTGGAATATCTAGAATCAAATGAAAAATTCACAGCATCAAAAGTATCTCAATATCAATCATAAGTGATATAGTGATTAAAATATTTATCACTTGTATCTATATAAGTAGTGGTTCTAAAGATATAATGTGTCAAATTGTACAACAAATAGTGTCATTTTAAACCTGAGTATATATCCCTATATCCTGAAACTAACCACATCCTTGGATATAAACCCTCAAAGCATGAAATATCCCACTAGGTTGATGTGGTTGATGTATGTCATACATCCATCTTGAAACATTAGCTCATTCTCCTATGACACTTATTTCCCCTATGTCCGCATTACATCCTGGGGGTCCACCCTAACCACCAATATGAGATCACTTAATGTGAAACTATTGTTTTTAGAGGTACATCAATAGACATCCAACTATATAAAGTGAATTACAATAGGAATCCATGTTCTATGGGACATCGATCATAAATGGAATAGCATCACCAACATCTTGGTTGACTGGATCCTCTGTGTGATCCATGCATTACATACCCCTGTCTATAGGTCAATCCACTAGTATGACTCATTCATCATGATCTAGAATTAGAAATGCTTCCAATATTAGGAGCCAACTATACTATACAATGTAGACTACCATATACAATTTCCTAAATATCATCTTCTTATAACTTCTCTATCAATAAGGTCAACTCTAGTAACTCGTCATTTGTGGGATTTCCTAAAGAGAATATGATATAATAGATTTACATTTGGAGGCCCTACTCATTATTTTTTTCCCAAAAGTATCCATATCACACAATGTTGATAGAGTATCATTCGGGCTCGAGGTACCATGATTCATAATCCACAACAATTATCTTACCCATATTCAACTCCAGATTCTCTTAAATATATATGCAATATTAAGTTGAACGATATACCACATCATTGAACATGATTTGAAACACCTTAAAAGAGAGTGTCTATAACAATAATGTTACTATTATTAAAATTTTAAAATAGTTCATATGATTTTGTTATTATTGTATTATAAATATAATATGTCTTGAATAGGTAATGAAGACTTGAAAAAGAAAGTGATCAGTTAGGAAGATTGACTCTTCTTCAAAATGATTCCTTCAGATATAATATAAAGGGGTCTAGGATTGGTTTTTTTAAAATACAAGAAGATCAAAAATTAATGGAAAAAAATTTAAAATAGAAAGTTTCAGGTTATGGTCCATATAGAAAGCTCAATTTAGGGTAAAAAACAGAGGGTGGAAGGGTCCTTTTATAATTGAGGTTAGAGTCACTTTTGGAATTTCAAAAATCATTAAACTATAATAACACTATTCTAGGGATAAATGCTTTTCAATGGCCTATAAATGCATATGGTATGACATTTTTTTCCATATATTATTCCCCTTTTCCTTATTTATATTTTTTTTATTTTTAAATATTTTTAAAAAATATTGTTTTCATGAAATATCATTTTCCCGATTTTGAAACTCTTCATTACATTAACTTTAATTGCCTTAATAAAATAATATAAATAAGAAAAAAACATATAATATTTCCATAAAATGCTATTTTAATTTATATTATTTTTGGACCACCTATATTAAAACAATTTATAACACTTTAAAATTTTTAAATGTCATAATTTTTCCATTAATTGAATATTTATTGCATCAAAATTATGTTTGAATTTAAGGTAATTAATTACTCTGTAAAAATTAAAAATAAATCACCATTATGATAATATATCATTTATATTTAAAAAACATATATATAGTCATGAATGTATTCAAAATATCTCCATGTTAAAAATAATTTAGTAATTAAAAATAAGATGGTTACATGATTGAATTTTCATTATAAAAAATATTATAAATTACAGAATTTCATCCAAGTGGCCCAAAAATATCATAAAATGAAACACATAATTTATTATGGATGATATATAAGTATTAAATAAAATTTATTAAAGTAACAGTATAATTTTATAGTCCTTATCATTTTATTTTTAACCATTAATTACTTGTTCTACCCTTTTTTATGGTAATAAAAATTATTATATTTAAAATTCACATTGACTTAAATAATGTGGAACTAGATGATAAATTTGTACATAATGATTCTAAATATTTAATTCATTATTAAAATTAATAGAACAAATTATATAATTTAAATAAAATCTAAATAGGGAAAATGCTAAGAAACACACTTTTTCCAGAAAATTGACCATTTAAATATATAATGATTTGGTAATAAATTAACATATAATATATTTTTAAATTAAATAATTTAACTACAATAAATAAAAATAAACAAATAATATTTTATTAATAACTAAAATATTAATTTAATTTTTAAATACTTTAAAATAAAAATACAGTTTTCAAAATAAACATCAGTTTTCGATAATCATTGAAAAATTAATATTTTTAAAAAATTACCAAAAACTATAATTAATATAATTTGACATGATGAATTCAAAAATGTAAATATATTTATTAATGTAATCTTTCTAAAAATTTTATATGTTAATTATAATATTTAATAACAAGAAAAATCATTTTCGGATATATCATTGATTTAAAAGAAATATTTTCTAATTTGGCTGAGTAAAAAAAGTTTTGAAATTTATAGTTCAATAATACGATAGCCTCTATAGAATTATAGGGTTTCCAATACACATAAAAAGACAAAAAAACCTTAACAAAATTTTATAATGTTCCCAAATTATCTCAGACAACAAATCTATCTCCAAACATAAATTTTATGAAATAATCAACTATGATACCACTCTGTCATTACATAACCCACTGGGGGAACAACCTGAGTTAGATAAATAATTATATTGTAACCCCATTATATCCACTAATAGGCCATGAAAATTGGACTAGTGGTAAGTAGAAGAACCAAAATATTTGTAGGCCTTAGCCTAATGTAACTGTACATAGCACACCACCTAGATCTATGAAACATTTTAGAGTAAATCAAAAATATAACCCATATGCTAAAAATTATTCATTGAATAACCTCCAGGGAAAAAATCTCTTAAAAATTAGTTTCAAAGTAGTAAAAATGCTTAAAATCATGCCTAAATATGATGAATGTAGTTGTAACCTAGAAATATCTAAAATAGTGAAATAAATAAATAAACCCAACAAATGTTCTATAAGTATGACCACCGAATACTATCAGTCCCTATAAGTACTATAATGATCCTCCAACACAAGGACTGTTGATGGATCAAATAATCTATCTCAAATCTATATAAGACATGACACATGGAGGAATATCTCATATATGGGTGAGTATATACATACCTCATAGGATTACTTGAATAAAAATGTTATGCAATAAATGTAAATTGTTCAATAATCCTTTAATATAAGGAGTTTAATAGAAATGAAACATCAGATATTACTATAAATAAATACTAATTAATGAGAGATGAATCCCAATATTTACTAAACGATATGAGTGATGAGTCAACCTATGTCTATATAGAACTCACCACTAGATCCAAGCGCTACGTGAATCCATATGTGAACAACAATGGAATACATACACCACATTAATGGGAATAATAGCCAAAGGAGGGTTTACTCCTCTAGAACTCCTCATCCCCACTAAATCATGATTAAGAGGGTATACCGATTCAACATATAGAATAATCAAGACCCTATAATATGGAATGTATTTACTGATAAGAATTGAATGAATTGGGGTCCCAATACCATCCCCTCATTTAATATTTCTTACATCAAAACATATTACTCCATCACATACCATAAAAAATATACTCAATATGGAATAGTCATTGTACCATATCTAAATACTGATGGAGTTAGGGAAAGAATATTGTAGAGGGAAATATCATGGTATTTATTATTGGTTAACAAGATATATAAGTTCATCAAGGTTACTCAGTATGGTCCATTTACCTATATTCATTTGATATGTGAGCAAGTGTTGGGTGATTAGTGGAACATATCTTCTAATATTGTTTTGGTACTTAAGAATGTACTCATTATATACATCGACATGGTCTTCCGATTAACACATAGTTTGTGGGTTTCCAAAATAATGTGTTGCGTCACATAGAGACTTAACCATGTAAAATTTATAAACAATGACACTGTTAAAATTAATGGACATGAAATGTAATTCACCAACAACGTGAGTCATAATTAATATTTTCCATGGAAACTTTTAACCATGCCAACTTAAATACATGTTGTGTGTTCTTAAAACTACATGATATATAATTCTTTAATGAAAAAATAAATCAAGTTCACTATATATTCTCTCTTTCTCCACTATTGTCACCTCATACCTCTTCCAATCCACTAATAGATGCTTTTTACATAGATCTACCACAAATGTATGTTTATTTCTAGAGCTTAATCAATGGTACATACATCTTTATTGAAGATAATCATTCTATTATATATTTAATCTAGTGAAAATTCCTAATCAATCATTATATCAAGTTCTAAATTTTTTTATTAAATAATTAAAACGATAAATCATCATATATCAACACAACTATAGTTTTTTCATTAATTTTTTTTACCAATCCCACAATAGTGGAACATGAAAATATAATGTGGTTGATGGTGATGTGAAGAAAAGTGTGAGAACATCAGAGAAATGTAAAAGTGATCATCCCCGTTTTCCATTACATATCAAAAAATGATCCTCAAATTAGAAACTAAAGAACATAGAATAATTCAACATCAACATTAAATATAAAAATATTTAATTAATCAGGCCATACAAATATTGTGTAATAATAGTTGTTTCCGACGCTTTCGCCGGGGCGCGCGCATCCGTCTGTGAGGACGCGCGGCTGTGTTGCCCCGCATTCCCGCTTTCCAAAGGCGGGCGGCATTCGTTCTTTGTTCAGGTACGTCTTCTCCTTGATCGAAACGGGATGATGGGATGTCGTTTCTTCCTCCTGTGGATTCCTCCTCAGAACTCGTCACCTAGTCCGGGTCTCCCTTATAGATTTAATACGTAGTTCGTGAAACTCTTCCCAGTGTCATGTTTCCATGGACGCCGGTTAATTACACTGCTTCTGTTGGGACATTCCAAAGGGTCCAGTCAGGGCAGCAACCTTCGGTCAGGGGAGTAATCACGTTTGAGGCATCAGTAGCGTGTCTGGATGCTGGGGTACCTGGCATGTCTGTCTGTTATCCTCAATCACAAGGCTTCTCGAGGGCGTGGAAGCCCGAGGCATCCCACATCGAGCGCAGGGAATTACATGTCATAGACACGTATCTGAGGTTTTCCTCAGCTTCCCATGTTCAACACAGGGTATGTTGCAAGATTAACGTCTAGCAGAGACGGTTGAGAATGAAATGGGACCATCGTAGGGGGGAGACAACGAAGTTGGGCTTGAGCCTTGAAGAGACTTCCTACGTATCCCCGTGGCAGGGAATCAAAGTCCGCGTAGTTCAGGATGGCGCCGGTAAACCGACGTGAAGCTGGACCTTGGTCCGATGAGAGTTGGGCTTGAACCTCTGGGAGGATTCCTACGTACCATGCCTTGGCATGGATCAAAGTCCCCGTAGTTCAAATGATACAGTTTAACGTCATGTGGGACGATAATGAACCCTGACGTGAATAAACGACGGGTGGTGGGTGTCGGTGAGCCGACGTAAGCGAGGGACCTTGATCCACTATTTATGGGCTTGAACCTCGTGGAGGCTTCCTACGTACCATGCCTTGACATGGATCAAAGACCTCGTAGTTCAAATGGTCACAACGGCTTACCGCTGGACTGGAATGGGACCCGACGTGAATGAGCGACGGGTGGGCTTGAACCTCGTAGAGGCTTCCTACGTACCATGCCTTGACATGGATCAAAGACCTCGTAGTTCTGCTGGTTCGTCGGTGAACTGACGTGAAAGTAGACCTTGGTCCACTATTGGTGGGCTTGAACCTCGTGGAGGCTTCCTACGTACCATGCCTTGACATGGATCAAAGACCTCGTAGTTCAAAAGGGGTTTCGCCGGTGAACCGACGTGAAAGCAGACCTTGGTCCACTATTGGTGGGCTTGAACCTCGTGGAGGCTTTCTACGTACCATGCCTTGACATGGATCAAAGACCTCGTAGTTCAGGTGGGGGTTGGGTCGCAATGGCTTACCACTGGACCAGGTTGTAGTTTAACGTCATACCGGACGTAGGTAGAACACGACGTGAATTGGGTGATGGGTGGGCTTGAACCTCTTGGAGGCTTCCTACGTACCATGCCTTGACATGGATCAAAGACATCGTAGTTCAAGAGAGGTTGGGTCGCAATGGCTTACCACTGGACCGAGGTGCAGTTTAACGTCATGCTGGACGGGGGTGAAACCCGACGTGAAAGACGGGTGGGCTTGAACCTCATAGAGGCTTCCTACGTACCATGCCTTGACATTGATCAAAGACCTCGTAGTTCAGATGATAGTAGACCTTGGTCCACTGATGGTGGGCTTGAACCTCGTGGAGGCTTCCTACGTACCATGCCTTGACATGGATCAAAGACCTCGTAGTTCAGGTGAAAGTAGACCTTGGTCCACTGATGGTGGGCTTGAACCTCGTTGAGGCTTCCTACGTACCATGCCTTGACATGGATCAAAGACCTCGTAGTTCAGGTGAAAGTAGTCCTTGGTCCACTGATGGTGGGCTTGAACCTCGTGGAGGCTTCCTACATACCATTCCTTGACATGGATCAAAGACCTCGTAGTTCAGGTGAAAGTAGACCTTGGTCCACTGATGGTGGGCTTGAACCTCGTGGAGGCTTCCTACGTACCATGCCTTGACATGGATCAAAGACCTCGTAGTTCAGGAGGGGTTTGTCAGGGTCGGTTCTCACTCTAAGCCCACGTGAGTCATGCTCGGTGTGAGAAACAAGAGGTTGCAAGTACCTGGCGATCACGTCGCGAAGGGTGCGTCCGTGAGAAGCGAAGAGGGGCTTACGCGTTGAGCGGCCCATGGTGTTGGGACTTACTCCAGGATGGAGGCCCATGGCGCGACAAAGCGCGGGAAAGATGGACCTTGGTCCGACAATAGGAGGTGCCTCGTTCCCTATCACGTCCCCCACTGACCTTGGTAGTGGGGGAGTACCGAGATGCACGGGTGCAATCATCCAAAGGTTAGGGTTTTACGCTCTGAGGCGACCCTTCCCCTGCGAACATACACCACTCCGACAAGGAGGATCTCATTCCATGTGCGGAAGAGTTCCATTCCCGTTGAGACGAGTGGTGTAAAAAATGTTTGAGTTGGGGGGACCCTTTGTGAGGGATACGAGGTTGGGTCACAGTTTAACGTCATGTGTTGAGGACGTGGTGCTAGGCAGTTTAACGTCCTGCAGCTCGGACGAGGTGGGTTCACTCCACACCCCTAGGGCTTACATAACCGGTACCCTCTGGTCCTTGGGGAAGGGAAGGTACCAGTAAGGCCATGGTAAAGGGGGGTCGAAGGAGGAACCATCGAGGGGTCCACGTTAGCGTGGCTATGCGAAGAAGCAATAGCCGTTAGCGTGCCTATGCGAAGAAGCATTGGGCGAAGCAACGCTACGGGAGGTGTTGTCCATGGTACTTTGAAATAACATCGTGCAAACCTGGAGGGTCGCACGGAATGAGGAATCGCTAAGCAGAGGAGCGTGATTTGCGAAGTGGGGTGCCTTGGCCTTAGCATGGGGCATAGGTGGGAGCGGGTGGTGCTTCGCGAAGTGGAACAGTGTTCACGGAGCACTGCCTCGCGAAGAAGGAGTGGTTCGCGAAGCAGGGTCCTGCCAAGCAATGTGCTTCGCGATGCATAGTTATCATGCCTTGGCATAGGGATTACTAGCATGGGTTGGGTATTTCGCGAAGCACGAGTGCTTCGCGGCTGCCCGGGTTCCCTTGGGAATCCCCTTCCTTTGCGAACGCCCTTAGGCTTCGTGAAGGGCATCCCTCTCGGAAGAGGGGCTCAGAACGAAACAAATCAGAGTCTTCTCGCGAAGTAGAAATACCTCGCGGAGCTCATGATTCCCGGGGCAAAGCTTGCCTCGCGATTCGGGAGAGGAGAAGCCGAAAGGTCGGATTGTCCGTCCTCTGGGACTCAGGGGGAGTCGAGTATTTACAGGGAAGGGGCGCCGCGATGCAGGGCTCGCGCGCCGCCTGCGGGGCTTCGCGGCGGCTCGCGAACGTCAAACGGATTCGCGGGGGATTACCACCTCCGGAGCATCGCGGCGGCTCGCGAACGTCAAACCGGTTCGCGGTGGATTACCGCCTCCGGAGCTTCACGGGGCCGCCAAGGTTGGGACTCTTCGCGGCGGGCTTCGCGGCTGTGCTTCGCGAGGCAGCGTGCCAGCTGTCTTTTTCGTTCCTTCCTTTCGGGCCACATTTTTGGCGCCAACAAATGCCCCCCCTCAGACATGGAGCCGCGGAGGGCGAAGGGTCGAAGTCTGAGGGACAATCGCCAAAAACTGTCGGTGGTTCGCGAGGTATCATCGCGAAGGGGGACCCGCGCTGCTGGCCGGGGCCGCGGGTCAGGACGCGCCGCGATGCTTCGCGCGGGTGAGGCGCGCCGCGATGCTCCGGGGTGGTCGCCTATAAATAGGGGGTCCGCGTTCTTTTGTCTTGACGCGCCTTCCTTGTCCTTTTGTGCTCTCGATTTCGCGACGCTCTGCGTACTCCGCGACAGCACTCCGCGAATCGAGCTTCGCGGCGAACCGCAAGTCTCCGACCCCGCGTCCGCGCTAAGCGAACCTCTGCCTGCCTTGGCCAGACTTCGCGGCTTGGTCTCGCGACCGATCTTCGCGTTCCGACTTCGCGGTCGAGCTTCGCGGCCGAGCTTCGCGATCCGCCAGAAAGAATTCTTTTCCGAGAGCCAAAGTCAAAATGGCCCATCAAGAAGCTGCCTTGGGGGTCCTTGCAGACGCTGCTCGTCGAGATGAGATAGTCAACCGTCCGGGTTTGGGGGAGATGATTCGGAGCCACTCGGACCATACTTCCTTGACAGACCTGCTGTCGGAAGGTCAGAAGGATTACCCGCAGTGCAAGAAACTGCCCTTGTACGGCTTCGGGTTGAGGGATGACGTCTTCATCCCTGAGGCAAGAAGGGATGAACCAGCTTGCTGGATCAGGAGCACACCATGCCAGCACCAATGGATCAGGGCGGCCGATGGTCATGCACGGGAGGATTTCACACCCGTTACCACTGATTGCCTCTACAATCATGTAAATGACATTGACGGGAGGCCACTGCAACCGGAGACGTCCCCTCCTCTCTACCGTACTATGCTGAAGGTGGCTCTGCAGGATCCGAAGAAGGGATGGTCCGATGAGTGGGACCTGTGCCAGGGCGGCAATTTTACCGACGACTGGGCCTGGGCCTATTGGGTAGGCGCCTCGTGCGAGGAGTTCGAGGCCGAGCTGAGGAGAGTGGGATTATATGAGGTAGCATGGGCCTCCCAGTTCCACATTTACCAGCCAAAGCAGCTGATGCCGGAACTGCTGAGTAGATGGTCGTCCAGGACCAACACTTTTCACCTGCATCACGGGGAGGTGGGCATCAGCCTGTGGGATGTCCACCAGATTTCTGGGGTCCCGATCATGGGGGCCATGTATGACGAGTTCCTCCCCGTTGTCAGCGTGTGGGGAGATGTTGAGCAAATGCCACGGCTGGCGTCAGCGCTGATGGCGCTTGTCCCTGGAGAGGACAAGGAGGCCGTGAGGGACGTCCACTTCAAGAGGTGGTTCAAGTGTTTCATGAACTTTCCAGAGAATCGAGAGTTCCCTCCAAGGCCTCGAACTTGTCCGAGGGCAGCCCAGCGGGGTAAGGGGCACTCGTATTGGCGGGTTTTGGAGGACAGCCAATGGAAGACTTGGGGTTTCAGCGTCAGCACCGAACAACAGCCAATAGTTAGGCTGGCGGCATTCATCGCGGCTCTCATATGTGGGTGGATCCTACCAGTGAGAGATACAAGCATGGGGGTACGGCCCAGCTCGTTCATCATGGCATCGATGCTGGCCATGGGGCAGCGGATCAACCTGGGGATCCCGATGCTCGCCAAACTATTCAGAATGCTGCGGCGCATTAGCGAGGGCAAGAAGCCGCCAAGAATATGTGGGCCCTTCCACCTCCTGTATGGGTGGATCACGGCGCATATCAGGGGGATTTACGAGTATCCAAACCCCATTTCACCGCCGGGATCAGACTTTCACCCTTCCATTCTGAACGCAGTTGGGAGCTTCCCATTCAAACTGGCCGTTCTGATGGTGCTGAATAGGGTGTGGAGGGCTGCCGAGTTCAACTTTCATCCCTTTCCACTGCCGACGGGGAGGCTTACTGATGATGGACGGGGAACGGAAGAGCATCGGGCTTACCTCCTGGCCTTCCGAGGTGGAGTTTTGGTGGCTCGGATAGATCGTGAGCCGATCTGTGAACCGTACACCCCACACCGTTTTGCGAGGCAGTTCCGGTGCCTCCAGCGGCTGACCCCGCAGGTATACTGGGAGGTGCGTCACGAGGAGCACCCGTGTGTGATGAGGCAGCTGTGGCTCATGTTCACACGTGAGGATGGAAAGATGCAGATCACATTGCCTCCACCCACCGCTGCCTTCGTCTTAGTGAAGGAGTATGCCATTAGCTGGGAGGCCGCTTATCCCGGGGAGATGCTGAAGCAGCCAACGATCCGGGTTGGTGATGGTGGGCCTCCTTTATCTCGAGGTCGGGGTCGGAGGGCAGCTAGGGCCGCCCGTGGTAGCGGGGCTGCCATGGCAGAGAGACCCGCACCGGCCGAGGGTATGGCAGCAGTGGCGGATCCGGTGGTTCTGGGAGAGCAAGGTCATCCGGAGGGGCGGCCACCGAGGGGATTCCGTCGGATATCCGCTCAGGCTCCGGGGAAGCGGCTGCGTCACATTGACATGGCAGAAGATGCTGTCTTTCCGGAAGCTTGGGACGTCTGGGACGTCAACCGGCAATTCCTCAGCCCATCTGAGATGTGGGCCCACCTGAATCGCCTCGGGATAAGACTGCCGGGCATAGGCCCAGTCCGGGCTGGATTCATGGTGTCTCCGGCGGAGGCGGAGCAATACTTGAACGAGCTGGAGGATTACATCCACTCCAGTGGTGTCCCTCGCCCAATGACAGACCGGGTGAGGGTACTGTTGAATCAGACGGTCCCTCCACAGCCATCGGCTGCCGATTTGAGGGAGCGCTTCCCCTTGCCGGAGGAATCAGGGGATTCTTCTCGAGAGGATGAGGCTGGAGGGGGGGACCCGCTGGAGGAGGGCGAGGTCGGAGACCGAAGCTCAGAATCCAACGACTTCGCGGAGGCTCTCGAGGTAACATTCCGAACTTCTCTTCTTACGATCTGTTTTTGAATCCCTACGGACTTCTTACCAATGTTTGGGTCATGCAGGAGGACCTTGTTCGTAGCCCTCGTTCTCGCTCCTTGGCGGGTGACGACGCGGGACCTTCAGAACCCGCGCCTATGGCTGCGTCCAGTTCCGCGTCTGGTGGGACCAGGGGGTCTGAGGTGGCTCCTCTGAAATCTCCAGACCTTCCAACAGTATATGGGGGGCCTCGTCTCGGAGTCCCATCAGTACCGGCCCAGGAGCAGCGCTCAGAAGTCGATCTTCGTAAGTCTCCTCCACCGGTCTCTTCGTTGCCACACGTGGGTCATGTCGACTAACTTTTATGTCTCTTTCTGTCATACAGTTCTCCGACTGGCGTGGGCTGCTACAGCGAGGCTGGATGGGATGTCTGGCGGCGTCCCTCCCAGGGGCATGCCGGTGATGGTGACGATAGTCCCTTCACCTCCTCCAGCTGCGGCGCACACCATCACTGGCGGGACCACCAGCAGGGTCATACCTGAAATCATCGAGGTGGACTCCGAGGAAGAGGATCAACCGGTCAGTCCCAGTCCTGTCGTGCCTGTGCCGACATCAGGTGTCGTACCAGACTCAACACCAGATGCAGATCCCGCTGAGGAATTACTGCAGGCATATCCTGTGTACGAGCCTGCCGACCACGCGGATTGGGACGAAACAGCCTCTGATGAGGAAGACAGCAGCATAGTCCGCCGCCGGTCGTGGAAGCTGATCGCGCGCTTTATCAGGGACACTCCCCAAACGCAATGGCTGGCCGAAATGGATAGGCTCCGCTCGCGGTTGCGCGAACTGTGTGCCGGGGGAGTGGATGCCCAACTCCCTCACGCGCTCATCCGAGACCTCATGGCTGAGAAGATCCGGGAGCATGATCGTGGGCTGAGCGTGGGATGGCAGCGGAGGAAGGCGACCAGCATCAGGAAGCTCCAGGAGGCTGAAGGCGAGGTCCAACAGATGCAGATCCGGGCCAACGAGCTTTCAGCCACTCTCGATGCGCAGTCTTAGCTGGTCTTACGATTGAAGGCCCAGCTGGAAAAGGCTGAGGAGAATATGGAGCAGACCTCTGGAAGGATGGTTGTCGTCCAGGCCGAGGTAGAAAGGGCCCGGGCCAGGGTTGACGGATTACGCCCCGGCGCTGCTGAAGAGGAGCTGGAATTAAATCAGCGGCAACAGGCTCTGGACGCCGCAAGTCAACGGGTGGCGGAGCTGCAACGCTCTTTTGACGGAGTCAACCCGTCCATGGGGGAAGTCGACCCCCGAGTATTGTAGCGAACTCGAAAGAAGCTTTTATTAACACTTTTGTGCTCCAACTCTTTCTTTCTCCTTTGTTTTGAGTTCCGTAGTACGCACGATTTCCACTGTCGAATTGCCTTGTTGCATCCCTGCAATGTTTGCGGGACGTTTGACGACAATTCCCTCAAACCAGTCCAGATTCCCGAAAGATGGGGAAGGCTTGATCGGAGGAGGAACTTCCAGGATAGCCGAATTACCGTTTCTCCAACGTGCTCTTATGCACGATCGAGGCAACACCAGGGGCGCTGAAACCGGTTCAAACAGGTGAAAATGGGAAGTGTGAATCACGATGCCCAAATTCGGAACACTGTGGGGATGGCGTGACAATAAAGGACAACCGCTAACCATGGCGGAAAAATGGTATCCTTACTGCGTTAGCCTGAAATGGAGACAACAAATGAGGGTCGACTGTTGACCATGTTCGAAACACGGGACCGTGTCACAAATGTTGTCGATCAATCTTTCAGGGCGTTGGCCCAGGACAGTGGGTGGACCATAGGTCAGACATCCATACTGTTAGGGGGTCCTTCCAGACATGAAAGAGGACGAGAGTCCGAATAAGGGACACGCAAAGCGTGGAACATGGAGTGGTGGCTTGTTCAAACAGAATCCAACACCTCGGTAGTTGCACCACCGCGGAGGGAGTACGCCAGATGGGCGCATCGACCTGATCACGGATCATTCCTTCTTGGGACAGGGCCTCTCTGGCGGGAGGATCTGTCGCTTCCCAATGGGATCTTGGGGCATCCTGAACTTGTTCGGGGTAAAATTGTAGCTACATAGTTCTCCCCGAGGGGTCAGGCCAGAGGGCTGGAAATGGGGAGGTACAGGATTTTGTGATTCCTGGGGCTGAACCCTAGGCGAAATGCTTGGGCGTCTCTACGTATCCCACGTGATGATGGGAATCAAGCCGCACGTAGTTCTGGAAGCGTAGTTTAACGTCGTACTGGACGAGGAGCAGCCTAACCGTGTTGGTACACATCCGGCCAAAACTACTAAGCCCACGTGAGTCGTGCTCGGTGTGGGAAACAAGTAGTAGTGGTGGGAATTTCCCGACGCAGAGAGGGGCAGGTTGGGGAAAAGGGATGCTCGGTGACTACCGGCCCAATGACACTAACACGATCATTCAGCGCATCTAGATGCGCGAAGAGAAAGAGACGAGTATGGTGGAGTTCCACTTGAACATGAGGGAGTGGAAATGTGTGAATCATGACGCTCAAGATTCGGATCACGATGGTGACGGCGTGGCGATGGAGGACTACTGCTGACCATATTTGCAACACAGCATCCTATCGCATTAGCCTGAAATGGGGACAAACAAATGAGGGTCGACCGTTGACCATGTTCGAAACACGGGACCGTGTCACAAATGTTGTCGAATATCCGCAGGGACGTTGGCCCGAAACGATTGTAGGGCCCTTAGGTACAGCATTCAAGGAGAGCCCTTAAGCTTAGTATCCACGTCGTCCGAGGGTCCTTTTGGATGTGGAAGAGGATGAGGATCCAAATAGTGAGATCACGAAGCTTGGTCATGGGATGAGGGGAATGTCCCCGTGAAAATCCCATGCTTCGGGCTTTTTGTCAAAACACATCTGAATACGTCAACAAAACGTATTAGAGAGAGGGAGCAGATTCCTTTCCCTTGGGGAAATCTTAGTTTATGGTCATAGAATTCGGACCATGGATTGGAAAAAGGGATCAGGGGACGCATGACATCACAACCTGACGTGAATGAGCTCGAGTCGAGGGACCGAACACCAGGGTTAGGCTGGACCCGCAGGGAAGTACCCGGGCGCTCCTACGTATCTCATGAGGATGATAATCAAGCCATACGTAGTTCTGGAAGGTGGCAGGGTAAGGTACCAGTGCCAGGGGAAAGGGGAAGTGCGGACGTGGCCCTTGCACTAAAAGAAGCGGAATTTGATGTATCTTGTTTGTTCTTTGAGGTGAATGGTTTTTTTTTGTGAAGCGACAGGCCTAGAACTGTAGGTCGTGATGTCGCCACAAGAATCAAGCCGTGATGGGCGTTGACAAATGGCATGGCGCGTGGCCAGTACCCAACGTGATGTCCTCTACAGCGAGGTCACCACAATGCGGTGCCGTTTTTCGTCGTGCGGCCAGGACGATAATGTCACAGTTTAGGGTCGTATGATAGGACCAAGCATGCATTTTATCGTCATGCAGCGCAGACGTAGCAGAGACGATGCTAGGCGGGAAATGTGCGTAGTGTTTATAAAACACATTTGACAGAGACATGATCCCACATCAAATTGTACGCCATCCAGAGGTAGAACAGGGAGAGAGACTGGCTTCCTGAATGGGTTGTACCGGGAGACAGGGCGTCTGGGCGGTCCTACGTATCCCACGAGGATGGGAATCAAGTTAAACGTAGTCCCGAATGGATCTTAGTTTATGGTCTTAGAGCTCGGACCATGGGAGCCCCAAAGGGCGCCAGATTGCAACTTTGTCCCCCTAGCATGCAAAGGTGCACTGAGGGATAATGCCAAAAGTGTCGAGATTCCACCTGGACATGATGGGGTGGAAAATGATGTGAATCATGCAACCAATATTCAAGGACTGAAGGAGCTGGCGTGACGACAAAGGATTACTGCTGACCATATTCGCAACACAACATCCTGTCGCGTTAGCCTGAAATGAGGACTAATCAAAACAAGCATCGACCGCTGACCACATTCGCAACGCGGGATTTTTTCGATTTGTCGTACGTAACCCTGGAGGGCATTGGCCCGTATCGGTAGGAGAGCCCTTGGGCGTAGTATCCAGGCAGTTCTTGGGGGTCCCTCTGGGTGTGAAAGATGATGGAAGTCCGAATAGAGGGGAACACGAAGCTTGACAAGTGGAAGGAACTTGACCAAGTTGAATCTGACACTCTTGGTCCTAGACCAGAGTACTCTCAATACATGGGTGAACCACTACAGGGAGCCAAGGGACTCAACCGTGAGGTTGATCGAGAGATGGAAGATTCCCAGGGGAAGGGGGCATGATGCCCACAACCTTGTATCATACCTACGCACCCCTGCTGGAGAGGGATGGACCAAGTGGCCTAGGTGACCGGGAAATCAGGAGATCTCCCCGAGGTGGGGCTGGACCCGAATCTTAGACATTCAGGTGGTCCTACGTATCCCATTAGGATGGGAATCAATCCACACGTAGTTCTGAAATGGTGCCTTTTAATGTCATGCTGGACAGGGGATAGGAGGACTGAACCTCAGAATGGGGGCGTGCGTGGTGCAGCTATTGCGTACCCGACGTGAATAAGGACGTAATCCTACACCGCGCCACGCAGTCCTGTGATCAGGGTCCTGAAGGCAGGATTAGAGAGGTAAATTCGCTGAACTCAAGCCGGGTCCAAAGACAAGGGGTCTTGAACGTAGTTCCAGATGAGAGTCTTAGTTTATGGTCTTAGAGCTCGGACCGTGGATGGTGACAACTCCCAAGTAAGCACAGATGTCAGCCCAATCCCTAAGCCCACGTGAGATAAACTCGGTGTGGGAAACAAGGGGGGGATCCTCATTGCAATACTTGGGGCATCCATTTAAGGGGAGTCAGCAGAGAGTTTCGAAGGACACCTTTGATGTAGCTTGTTCTCCCAATGCGCTGACGTGCACGGAGGAAAAGTACCAAGAATCCCGAGACTCTACTTGGACACGATGAAGTGATGAAGGGTGTGAATTGTGTACCCGGCATTTGGGCTTAACGGGTTGGCGTGGCGACAGAGGAAAACTGTTATCCATGAAGGAAACACAGCGTCTGTATCGCGTTAGCCTGAGGTGGGAACAACAAACGAGCATCGACCGCTGACCATATACGCAATGCGGGATTTTATCGATTTGTCGTCCGAAACCCTGGGGGGGGGGGGGGGGGGGGGCGTTGGCCCGTATCGGTAGGAGAGCCCTTGGGCTTTGTATCCAGGCCGTTCTTGGGGGTCCCTCCGGGTGTGAAAGATGGTGAAAGCCCTGATGCGGGGATACGCAAAGCCTGGAAAGCGGGTGCAGACGTATCCGAGTAAAGCTTGGCATTCCAGGTAATGAACCAGAGTACTCTTAAGCACATTGGAGAACCGCCGAAAAAGAGGGATCGACGAAAAAAATCAGCAGGGGGTGGGAGCATGGCGTGGTCATCACGAGACCGTCGTGAATGAGGACATAATCCCACACCACACCATATGATCCCCTCATGGAGGAAGGATAGGCCAGGGGGCCAAGATGGGATGAGGATTCCCGAGGAATGGGGCTGGACCCGGATCTTGGACATCCAGGTGGTCCTACGTATCCCATCAGGATGGGAATCAAGCCACACGTAGTTCTTGAAATGTAGTTTAACGTCATACCGGACGACAATCCTATACGATAGGTCCCGGGCCGCGGCCTGGAAAGGCCGAGGGGCCTAGGGCTGAGCCTCAGAAGTGGAGTCGTACGACATGGTACATGATCCCGACGTGAATGAGGACGTAGTCCTACACCACACCGTACGCTCCGGGTGAGGAATCCTGGGCTGTGGGCCCGATCACTAGCACCACCTGGGGGAAGTTTGTCACCTCAGGATGGGGCAGAATGAATCACTGTTGACCATATTCGAAACACAGCGTTCCTATGGTGACCCGCATGGGGGCAACAAATGAGCGTCGACCGCTGACCAAATTCGCAACGCGGGACTTGTTTCGATTTGTTGCTTGAGAAACCGTCAGGGGCGTTGGCCCGTATCGGTAGGAGAGCCCTTGGGCTTTGTATCCAGGCCGTTCTTGGGGGCCCCTCCCGGGTGTGAATCCATCCACGAAAGGGGCAAACACCTCCAGGGGGAATGTGCAGCCGGGTCGAGGCTTGCTCGACGTGGGTCGGGGCAAGAGTGTGCACCCTGCCGTGTCTTGACCCGAGGGGAAGATTTTGGCTTTTGGGCTGGGCCAACGGACGAAATGTTCAGGCGTTCCTACGTATCTCATAAGGATGAGAATCAAGCCATACGTAGTTCTTGAAGGCCATGCAGTTTAGCGTCATGCGGTGAGGACGTGGGAGGGTAGAAGAACGGGAGTGGGCGCATGGTGCGACCTTTACAATCTTTGCGTGAGTGGGGTTGCATGAGCGGGGCCAAGAAAGCCGACGCCCTGCTACACAAATATCCTCCAAGGAGACCATTCCCAGGGGGAATAGTGGAAGAGAGAAGCTTGGGGCTGGGCTCAAGACAAGGCGTCCGAGCGTTCCTACGTATCCCATGAAGATGGGAATCAAGCCGTACGTAGTTCTTGACATGCAGTTTAACGTCATGCGGGACGAGGGGCATCTCGTTCGGGGATGTGTGCGGCATGGTACATGATCCCAACAAGAGAACGTAGTCCTACACTGTACCGTACGATCCCGTAAGAGGGTAAGTCGGAGAGAAACGAGGGGGGCCTGGGGCCAGACCACGGTGGAGACGGGGCCAGGGGCCCAAAGAGGCCGAGGGGCCTGAGGCTGAGCCTCGGTCAGGAAGAACTGACTGACTTGTAGTTTAACGTCTTGCAGTGAGGACGGAGATACAGTTTAAGGTCATGCGGGACCAGGTCGCAGTTTAGGGTCGTGCAGGACCGATGCAGTTTAATGTCGTGCAGGACCCTCTCGCAGTTTAGGGTCATGCAGGACCAATGTAGTTTAATGTCGTGCAGGACCCTCTCGCAGTTTAGGGTCATGCAGGACCAATGCAGTTTAACGTCGTGCAGGACCCTCTCGCAATTTAGGGTCATGCAGGACCACTTTTTCCCTAGGCAAAGTATCGCTTGAGGAATCTGGCATTGGTGGGAGGGGTTACACGCTCTCCATCTGTGGTCACCATGGAATATTCTCCATTGGGGTAAACCTTATAGATGATATAAGTCCCTTCCCATTTGGGTTCTAACTTGGGCGGTTTCCTTCCGGGAATCATTGGCGCTCGCAGGGCCAGCACCAGGTCACCCTGTAGAAAAGAGCGGAGACGAACCTTCTTGTCAAAAGCTCTTGCCATCTTGTCCTGATGCCTTTCCAGATTGTGCAGGGCACGAAGCCGGTTCTCGTCCAGTGCCTCTAACTCAGCTAGACGGATCTCGGCAACCTCATCTGATGTTTGGTGATCATAAACTGCTGTGCGTAGCGACGGCAGCTGGATCACAATGGGTAGGACGGCCTCAGCTCCATACACCAGGGAATATGGGGTCACCTGGGTAGAGTTTGCGAGTCGTCGTCTGGTAAGCCCAAAGGGCGTTGGGGAGCTTGTCCGGCCAACTCTTCTTGTTCTGACAACCATCTTCTGTAGAATGTTAGAGAGGGTCTTGTTGAATGTCTCGATCTTTCCATTCGCCTGTGCGTGGTAGCGGGCGGTATGGTTTGACCGGATGTCGTACTTAGCGTACAATTTCTTCAATTCAGCTGCTCGGAAGTTGGTACCGTTGTCAGTGAGGACGGCGTGAGGGACCCCAAACCGGTGGATGATGTTGGAGCTCACAAAGTCAACGACGGAACGGGCCTTGACCTCTTTGAGCGGAACTGCTTCTGCCCACTTGGAGAAGAAATCTGTAGCAGTCAGGATGAACCTACACTGGCGGGCTGTTGCCGGCGGATACGGTCCCACTACATCGAGTCCCCATACCGCAAATGGCCAAGAGTACTTGGTGGGGTGGAGGGGTTCTGGCGGCCGATGCAAGAAGTTGGCGTGCACTTGGCACGCGTGGCATCTCTTGGCGTATCCAATACAATCGTGGATCATGGAGGGCCAAAAGTACCCTAGCCTCCGGATTTGATGGGACAGCTTCGGCCCAGCTTGATGGGCGCCACAGGAACCGGCGTGAACCTCTTGCATAACTTGAGGTATCTCTACTCCTTGGATTCAACGGAGGAGGACACCATCAAAACTCCGTTTATAGAGGGTCTGCTCAAGACTGGGGCCGCCCTAGAGGGTAAATTGAAGTGCGCGGCGTCGGATTCGCTCGCGCTCGGCCCGGTTGTCCGGGAGCTGGCCATTTTGGAGATAATCGACAAAAGGTGCTCTCCAATCGGGGGTCGTTTCAACCACTGCGTCTGACGAACCCGGGACTCCCGATACGGAGGGTCCGGCGGTGAGATGACTTACCCGTAGGCTATCACGGTCCTCTTGGGTGACGGGAGCAATGACTCTACGGTGGGCCACGTGTATGACCAAATCATCTTGCTCGGGTTCTGCGAGCGATGCGGTTAAGCCAGCTAGGGCGTCTGCTTGGCCGTTCTGCGACCGCGGGACATGGGTAACCTCTGGCCGAGAAGAGAACTGGGCCATTAGGAGGAGGGTATACTCCAGCAACGGTGCAAGCTCTGGCTTCCTGACGACGTAGTCGCCATTAACCTGTTTGATTACCAGCTTAGAATCTCCCTTCACATGTAGATGGGGTACATGGATCTCAAGGGCCAACTCGAGGCTGGTGATGAGAGCTTGGTACTCTGCCTCGTTGTTCGTACAACCTTCTGACAACAGGAAGGAGTACGGCAGGACGGCTTGCGCCGGGGTAATGAAAACAATACCCATACCCACTCTGTTGAGCTTGGGGTCGTTGAGCCTTCTACCAGTGGGGCTCCGGGAGGCACCGTCGAAATGAATTTGCCAACACGGGACAGCGTGATCGACCGAGAGGATCGTCTCATCGGGGAAATCCAGGTCCAGGGATTGATCCGCGGAGGTTGGATGGGCAGCTAAAAAGTCTGCCAATGCCTGTCCCTTAACGGCCTTCTGAGGCACAAACCTGATGTCAAACTGCTGGAGAATCACCGCCCACCGTGCTAGCCGGCCAGTCAGCATGGGGCGGTTCAGGATGTACTTCAGCGGATCCACCCGAGAGATCAATTGCACCTCGTGGTGTTGCAGGTAGTGTCGCAACTTCTGCACGGCGAAGACGAGCGCAAGGCAGCTCTTTTCGATAAGGGAATATCTGACCTCCGTATCGAGAAGCATGCGACTGAGATAGTAGAGACTGTTCTCAGTGCCCTCGTTATTCTTCTGGGCGAGCAGCGCGCCGAGGGATCTCTCCAGGGCGGTCACGTAAAGGACCAGCGGCTTTCCAGAGACGGGTGGCATCAAGACCGGAGGTTGGAGCAGATACTGCTTGATTTCCTCGAAGGCGACCCGACACTCCTCATCCCATTCGTAGGCAGCGCCTTTCTTCATGAGCCGAGAAAAGGGCTTACACTTGCCGGCCAGGTTCGCAATGAATCGGCGTATATAGGCTATGTGGCCTTGCAAGCCTCGAAGCTCCCGAATGTTGCTCGGGGGAGGCATTTGGCTGATGGCCTTGATCTTCTCCGGGTCGATCTCGATACCTCGGTATCTGACAACAAAGCCCAGAAACTTCCCGGAGGTGACTCCGAAGGCACACTTCAGTGGGTTCATCTTCAGGTGACGGGAACGGAGGAAACCGAACACTTTCTCAAGGTCTTTGAGATGGTCCTAGCACTGATATGATTTGACTACAAGGTCATCCACGTAGCACTCCACCAATGTCCCGAGGATCGGTTTGAATATGCAATGCATGGCCTTCTGATAAGTGGCACCTGCATTTTTCAAACCGAATGGCATTACCCGGTAGCAAAAGGTACCCTGGGGAGCCCTGAAGGCAGTGGACTCCTCATCTTCGGGGGCCATCCGGATCTGGTTATACCCGGAATACCCATCCATGAAAGAGAGGGCTTGGAACCCGGCCGTGGCGTCAATCAACAGCTCCGTCACCGGGAGTGGGAAGTCATCCTTTGGGCAGTGGCGATTGAGATCGCGGAAGTCGATGCAGACTCTAATCTGCCCATTCTTCTTCCTGACTGGCACAATGTTGGCGAGCCATTTGGGGTACTGGACCTCTTTGACGAAGTTGGCCTTGATTAGCTTATCAACTTCGGCCTCAACCATAGCGCCATGGGAAGGGTGCATTTTCCTGGGAGGCTGCTTAAACCCACGATGTTTTACTGGGAGGCCCAGACGGTGGACGGCCACTTGGGGATCCAGCCCTGGCATCTCATCGTAACTCCAGGCAAACACGTCGCGGTGCTGTTTGAGGAAGTCCACATACTGCTGCCGCTCCTCGAGGGACATGGCCGCATTGATTAATGTGGGTCTTGGATCTGCCTCGCTACCAAGGTTCACCTGTACCAGCTCATCGATCGTGGTAGAGACGCCTTCTTCAAAGGCTGGGGGAGCATCCTCCAAGTCTTCCTCCCCAGCCGTGGGGGGATTTCCCGTGACGGAAGGTACTTCTGGGCTCTCAAAACCCGAGGGGCAGCTGGTGCCGGCTTGGGCAGCAGCGGTCATCACATCAGGAGACTCACTCGTCGTGGAGACCATAGCAATGAATGCATTTGACCATATCCAATACGGCCTTCGGCCTAAGGGGACACGCTTGATGATATCAAAGTAGTGGTGACGTGTCGGCCAGAGTCAGTTGATTCCAGCCCGGCGAAATAGACACGTATGGCGCACCGCCGTTGTCATGAGCTTGACGTCCCGGTACCTTACAGGGGTAGGAGATTCCGGGATGACCCGAGCCTGGTTGATGTAGGAGTACGAGGTGATTTTCCTCCGTCGCTTGGACGCGGGAACATGCCTTCCTTGCGTACCCGAAACAACGAAACATTGTCCCATGTCGGGGGTCGTGGCCTCCAACCGGTGGATCGGGAGGATGTAGGCGTCGTCCATGCTCGCCCAGGGATCACTTGTGATTGGGGCGGGCTCATCCTCGCTGACCAGGATCTGCTTGTCCTTACTTTTGTAATAACCCGCATCCAGATAGAGGGCCTCACAAGAAGCGAAAGGGGACGCGTCTCCTTGGAGCACGCCTACTCGACCGTTGAGCGAGTACTTAAGGCACTGGTGATACGACGAGGGAACCGCTGCATGCAGATGGAGCCATGGCCTGCCCATCAATGCGTTGTAGGCGGTGTCCTGAGAAACAACCATGAACATGGTGCTGGCAATTAAGCCACCGAACTGGGTCTTCAGACGGATCTTGCCGACCGGGGTTTGCTCTGTCCTGTCGTACCCCTGAATCCTGAGGTCAGAGGGAGTCAAATCACCTTCGGACAAACCCAGCTTTCGCAGCGTCCGGGTCGGAATTAGATTGATTCCAGAACCCGTGTCAACGAGGCAGTGACGGACTTCCACACCGTTAAAGTGGCCAGTGATATACAGTGGGAGAATGTGCCCCTGTATAGGAGGGTCTTCATCTTCACCAGAGAACGAGATAACCGCCTGACATTCGGCGTTTTCAATCGTCTCGGTATGGAAGGCCTCCGCGGCTGCCACTTCCGTCTCGAACTGGAGGGGGCTCCTTAGGGCCTCGGCAAGTGCCTCGCGCATCTCGGATGACAAGCGCAGGGCCTCAAGGATGGAAAGCCTCACCGGAATGCCGGCTAGGTGCTTTAGGACATCATACTTGCGTGCCAAACGCGAACCTCTGCTTACAGGGGGTTTTCGGCATTTGGAGGCATAGCGGGTCTTGCCGGTTGAACTGGCGGTCGGCTAGCACTGGGTACATCCTGCTGCCTGCTAGTAGAAGCCTGGAGAGTAGTCGCCGGGCTAAGATCGAACAGCGGGGGCTGGCCCGTCGCCGGGCGAGACTGGCTGTGATACGAACGAGGCGGCTCTCCCTGATCCAGCAACACGAACGGCGGTGGTGGTAGAGCCAAGGGTGCTGGATGGGTCTGCGCGTGCTGAGATCTGCGCTGAGCCTGCTGCCTGGTCTCGGTAGCGTGCACGGCTTGGTCACAAGTGCCTGCTGACATACCTCGGTGACCGGCGCGATTGCGATTCCGCTGATGTTGACGTCGGCTGGGAACGTTGGGGCGGTCTGCCTGGGGTTCCCCCTCGTCGGGGGTCATATAGGGCTTTACCAGCTCCACGGTGTTTACCGAAGCGTACCCTTGACTATCACTCGAAGAGTCATCCACCGCTGGGCGGATTCTGGGGGGAATGCCCATTTCGGGAGGCATAAAGTCGCCGAGAGTGCGGGATGACGACGGCACTGGCGGTGCACGTTGCTTCTTCTTGCGTCGCCGCTGCTTGCCTTTTTGGGTAGAGGTCGACTGTGAAGACGATGTTGAGGCGCCAACTACTTCTTCTGAAGGTTCCGACTGCTTAAGGCGTTCCCGGATGATACCCTGGGCACGGACGAAAGTTTTTCGATCCATCCAGTTGTCGTATTTCTGGGACCCGCAGCTAGGGACCTGCTGCCACTCACCCTCGTTGTCACTGCCGATTTCTGATCCCGCAAAGACGCATGCCACCTGCGCTGGCGCTGGGCCCAACTTGACTATGTTGTTGTTGACCTGGTCCTGAATGCAGTCTTTAAACACATATCATCGCTTGAGGGTGTGCCCCAGGATCCGATGATAAGGGAAGTAGTTGGGGTGATCAGCGAGATGCGCCTCTGCCGGCCTCCTGCACTCGGGCAGACGCACGATCCCTTTCTCTAGAGCACTTCGGAAGTAACCAGGGACCTGATTTTCGTTAAACGAATAGGTATGGTACTTTCTTTCCGGGTAAGGAGCCCTGGGGACCCGGTCCTGTCGAGGGACCGGAGGGGCCTGCCGAGGGGGCGGCGCCTGGTTGTCTCGCCTAGGTGGCGGTGGCGCGTTGCGCGGGGGAACCTGTCGGTTCTGAGGCGGTCGCTGCTGGGCAGTAGCCTGTGCTTGAGGTGGAGGACCTCTGCGGGGTTGCGGGGGTGGTGCCGCCGGTAACAATTCCAGCTGCCTCGGGGCTTCTATTTGAGCCACTGCGGCGGGTTCAGCCCTGGCGGCCCTCCTAGCTGGGATCATAGTGGGCAGCAAACGTGCCTGACTAGCCTGTTGCAGGGCCTCCTCGAGGCGCTGGGCCTTATCCGAGAAATCTCTGAACCCCCCAGGGTAGTTCTGGGTAATCAAGGAGGGTACCGGCTCTGTCTTTACGTTCCCCACACACATCGTCAGTAATTTCTCCTGAGTCAGCGGCATATCGAGAGAATACGTAAGTCCTTTCCACCGGGCGATGAAGTCTGCAACCCGCTCATCATGCCTCTGTTTTCACTTAATGAGGTCCGCGATGCTGGTCTTCCGCGTGGTGGAGCTGAACTGGTACAAGAACTACCGGCGAAGATCCTCCCAACCGGTCACTGATCCGATGGGGAGCTGGCTGTACCAGACGAATGCCGGACCTTCCAACGTCTGTACAAAACATCGGAGCTTAGCGGCTTCTTGCTGAGCCGGGGTCCCCAGCATGGGGCCACACTTGGAAGAGAAATGAGCCAAGTGCTGGGGTGGGTCCCCTGTCCCGTTAAAAGGCGAGAAAGTGGGGTTCCCAAAACCCGGAGGCGCGGGCATATCATCCACCCACGCGGGATAAGGCTTGCCATCTGGTGGGACCGCCACCTGCCGTGTCTCCAACGCCTCGAGGCGGGCTGTGAGTGCCGCAATAAGGTCCTCCGGGTGGGGGTCCCTGTCTTGACGGGGGTCCCTAACCACAAGCGCATTGCCAAGTTCTTCAACACGGTAGACGGCTTCTGCTGCTCGCGGGTTGACTGGTTGGGCGACCTGTTGGGCGACTGGGGGAACCCGGATTGGGTTCTTTAGATTGCCCCGTCGCTCAGGGGGGTTTGGAGAGACGTATCGCGCCCTCTTTCCGTACGTTCCAGCTTCCGCCCTGTCCACGGCAGTAGCATGATCAGGGTTGCCCGGAGGCATCTCACTGGGGGGAAATTGTTCCTGCCCCTGCTGCCCCGGCCTGGGATTACCATAGTCGGGTCGTCGCTCTACGGCGCGTTCAGCCAAGAGTTTGTCGACCAGCCTCTTCTGCTCAGCAAGCTGCTGGCGCAACGTGGCCTTCTCAGGGTCTTCGTCCGTTTTCTTCACAGAGGCGGACGGGTCAGAGTGCTTGACTATCCCGACATGCTCCTTACCCTTGCCAGTGCTTCGACCGAGTGCCAGTGACTCGGTGGGTACAGGGAGGCCTAACAGGTTCCTTTGCTGACGGGTGACTCTCCCTGATGGGTCGAGTAGTGGCGGTACGCCCTCAGATGGTAAGTCCCCATCAACGAACTCAAGCTCATCTTCCTTATCCACAACGTCGGCCATGTGGACTGTGACCCCTCTTGAGGGCATATCCTCAATGTCGCATAGCGAATCGGGCTGTCGTCGGATAGGGTCGAAGAGGAGAGCGGCATAGCGTCCCCAACCACGGACTTGCACATGGGGGGTGGCTTCCCTGACGATCTTGCGGAGTGCCTTGAAACTCTGGACGCATTTTCGTTGGAGGGCACTCTGGTGACCGGGCGAGTCGGGGTGCTGGGCCGCAAGGAGCGCCGCTGCATCAATTAGGCGGCACTGTTTGCCAATCTCCTCGAAGTGCTCTCGACTCCTGGGGTACACTACCCGTTCCCAACGGAGGCGGAAGTGCGTCGCCCATAGGGTCCGACAAAAGCATCCCACTTCTTCAGGGGTAAGCGACTCGGGTACGCGAAAATTCATCGCCGCCGTGGGCCAGAACTTCTCTGGGAAGTAGTCCGCTGCAAGAATACTCCAGAAGCTCCTGGGTTCGTCCTCGGGGTTCGGCCCTACATTTCCCCACTCATCAACCGGGGGTGGCTGAGGGACCGGTAGCGGTACCGAGGCGGACCTCTGGGATAGAAAACTCGGCGGTGGAGAATACGGCAAGCGAGCGGACTGGCCACCGTACTCTGGGACCTGCTCTGAAGAGCGAGGTGACCTGACCACAATGTCACGATAGGACGGGCTAACAGCCACTGCTTCGGGTACGGGAATTGCCGTTACCGGTGTCTGGTCATGTCGTGGCTCTACCACCGTTGACCCCCAAAACAGCTTCTCGTGATCCCGAGTAGAGATAGAGGGCTCTTCGGGTGACGGTGGCGGTGACTGCGCGGTCGAAACCTGCGGAATTCCCAGGATTTCTTCCTCCTGGATGTACCTGCGGAGAGAGACGGGAATCCGGTGGACCTCAAATTCCGGGAGAACGAGGCTGACGCGTCTGGTTCCTACCCCAGTCCTTGATACGGAGGATCTGGGAGAAGGTTCCATCGCTGAATCGCATTCCGCTTCCGAATCAGAGAAGCGGGCAGGTTTGATCCCCCCCTGGGCCTTCCCAGGATTCTTCTTGTGGAGGCGACGACCCGCTCTTCTGCCCCTGGGTGGCTCTTCAGGACAAGGTTGACCCCTATCAGGCAGCCCTGGGGCGGCACTAGCGCCGTGGCGGAGAGGGCCCCCACTTGAGACAGCCGGGGTGCCGGGGGCACAAGGGAAAATATCAAAGGGTACATGGGGAGGACCTCCATGAACAGTACCCATGTGGGTGGGGCCTCTGTTGGAACCGGCAGGAGCATGGGGAAGGCCTCCATGGTCGATGCGAGTGGAGCGAGGCTGACCTTCACTCCTTGAGTTGCTGGGGCGAGAAGGATCTTCGCCAGTCGCAGAGAGGACGTAGGGGGGGCCCCACGTCGAAGGACCGGATGAACGGTGCCTTCAGAAGGATGGACTTCATACCCTGTACAGCGGGCGCGGGAAGTGTTTCCGCGCTGAGCATCACTACCCCGGGGCAGGTCTTCCTACAGGATGGGGGCAGCACGAGGCATGCCTCCACGACGAACCTCGGAGAGGGGAAGGCCCACGCTCTGTGGAGTAGTGGTATGGGGAGGACCTCCGTACGGGGTGGCATCACCACGGGTTAGCTCGCGACGATCATCACTGGGGCTTGCAACCCGGAGAGACAACCCGGCCTGCCCATGGGGTGGCTGGGGTCTCAATCTTGGTTGGGCGAAGGGGTGCCCCTGCTCAATGTAGGCGGGGGCTTCATAATGTACGTCGACGGTGGCTCGGGCCACTATAGCTGTCGATGTGGACGCGGCTAGGCGAGCGTCCTCAGCCCGGGCCCGACGCTGACGTCGGGTCAGGCGGGCCGGTGCAGGTGGTGCAGGGACATAGTCTGCCTGTTCTTCCTGCGGGGCCGGACGGCGGCGCTGACGTGGCCGGACGGGAGCTCTCGACTGGGGGTCCTGGGTCGGGGCCCTGAGCGGGCTGAGCCGGACCGCGCCTGCCTCTTCGGCGTAAGGCGAAGAGTCGTCAAGGCGTTCTGGGGATAGGCTCCCGAAACGGTTGAATGTCGAGGTGGGGAGCGGGGGCTCCCTGCGCGGCCTGTTAGGGCGGCGTTGACGGCGGGGCCTGGAAGCCTCCAGGTCCAAACGGGCCATATCCCTTGTCGGGGTGACCCCTTGTTCCTCATACCTGCGCACGAGGCTGTTGATCACCCTTCGTTGGATGACCTCTGATGGGGAAAGGGGACGTGGACGTCCCGCATCCCGTGACGTGGCAGCCGTCGTGGCGGTAGTGGCGCCATGTGGAGTGGCCGTAGTGGTGTTTCCCCTGCCCCTGCGCGGGCGAGGAGCGGATGGTGACCGCATCTCTGAAATAGCGACCTGGTTCCTGGAAAACGAAGGGATCAACTCATCAGTACTGAGAGGAAAAGGATTGACAGCCAGTGCCCCAGCGTTCTTCCATCCTCCATGTCTGTGAGAAGGATCCACGCCAACACGCTGCGGAGCGGAGCACCCCACGTTCTACTACCCCGACTTCTGGTGAGTTCCACGACAGACCTGCCATTTACTTGGCGGGACCAGGCAACGGATATCTGAATCCGGTGACACGTCAATCTACTGGTGTCTCGAACGCTACTAATCTCCATGCTGAGGAGAAGAATTTCACATCGGGTTCACCATTTCTGTTTCCGACGCTTTCGCCGGGGCGCGCGCATCCGTCTGTGAGGACGCGCGGCTGTGTTGCACCGCATTCCCGCTTTCCAAAGGCGAGCGGCATTCATTCCTTGTTCAGGTACGTCTGCTCCTTGATCGAAACGGTATGATGGGATGTCGGTTCTTCCTCCTGTGGATTCCTCCTCAGAACTCATCACCTAGTCCGGGTCTCCCTTATAGATTTAATACGTAGTTCATGAAACTCTTCCCAGTGTCATGTTTCCATGGATGCCGGTTAATTACACTACTTCTGTCGGGACATTTCAAAGGGTCCAGTCAGGGCAGCAAACTTCGGTCAGGGGAGTAATCACGTTTGAGGCATCAGTAGCGTGTCTGGATGCTGGGGTACCTGGCATGTCTGTCTGTTATCCTCAATCACAAGGCTTCTCGAGGGCGTGGAAGCCCGAGGCATCCCACATCGAGCGCAGGGAATTACATGTCATAGACACGTATCTGAGGTTTTCCTCAGCTTCCCATGTTCAACACAGGGAATGTTGCAAGATTAACGTCTAGCAGAGACGGTTGAGAATGAAATGGGACCATCGCAGGGGGGCGACAGTGAAGTTGGGATTGAGCCTTGAAGAGACTTCTTACGTATCCCCGTGGCAGGGAATCAAAGTCCGTGTAGTTCAGGATGGCGCCGGTAAACCAACGTGAAGCTGGTCCTTGGTCCGAAGAGAGTTGGGCTTGAACCTCTGGGAGGATTCCTACGTACCATGCCTTGGCATGGATCAAAGTCCCCGTAGTTCAAATGATACAGTTTAACGTCATGTGGGACGATAATGAACCCTGACGTGAATAAACGACGGGTGGTGGGTGTCGGTGACCCGACGTAAGCGAGGGACCTTGATCCACTATTGATGGGCTTGAACCTCGTGGAGGCTTCCTACGTACCATGCCTTGACATGGATCAAAGACCTTGTAGTTCAAATGGTCACAACGGCTTACCGCTGGACTGGAATGGGACCCAACGTGAATGAGCGACGGGTGGGCTTGAACCTCGTGGAGGCTTCCTACGTACCATGCCTTGACATGGATCAAAGACCTCGTAGTTCCGCTGGTTCGTCGGTGAACTGACGTGAAAGTAGACCTTGGTCCACTATTGGAGGGCTTGAACCTCGTGGAGGCTTCCTACGTACCATGCCTTGACATGGATCAAAGACCTCGTAGTTCAAAAGGGGTTTCGCCGGTGAACCGACGTGAAAGCAGACCTTGGTCCACTATTGGTGGGCTTGAACCTCATGGAGGCTTCCTACGTACCATGCCTTGACATGGATCAAAGACCTCGTAGTTCAGGTGGGGGTTGGGTCGCAATGGCTTACCACTGGACCAGGTTGTAGTTTAACGTCATACCGGACGTAGGTAGAACACGACATGAATTGGGTGATGGGTGGGCTTGAACCTCGTGGAGGCTTCCTACGTACCATGCCTTGACATGGATCAAAGACCTCGTAGTTCAGGAGAGGTTGGGTCGCAATGGCTTACCACTGGACCGGGGTACAGTTTAACGTCATGCTGGACGGGGGTGAAACCCGACGTGAAAGACGGGTGGGCTTGAACCTCATAGAGGCTTCCTACGTACCATGCCTTGACGTGGATCAAAGACCTCGTAGTTCAGATGATAGTAGACCTTGGTCCACTGATGGTGGGCTTGAACCTCGTGGAGGCTTCCTACGTACCATGCCTTGACATGGATCAAAGACCTCGTAGTTCAGGTTAAAGTTGACCTTGGTCCACTGATGGTGGGCTTGAACCTCGTGGAGGCTTCCTACGTACCATGCCTTGACATGGATCAAAGACCTCGTAGTTCAGGTGAAAGTAGACCTTGGTCCACTGATGGTGGGCTTGAACCTCGTGGAGGCTTCCTACGTACCATGCCTTGACATGGATCAAAGACCTCGTAGTTCAGGTGAAAGTAGACCTTGGTCCACTGATGGTGGGCTTGAACCTCGTGGAGGCTTCCTACGTACCATGCCTTGACATGGATCAAAGACCTTGTAGTTCAGGAGGGGTTTGTCAGGGTCGGTGCTCACTCTAAGCCCACGTGAGTCATGCTCGGTGTGAGAAACAAGAGGTTGCAAGTACCTGACGATCACGCCGCGAAGGGTGCGTCCGTGAGAAGCGAAGAGGGGCTTACGCGTTGAGCGGCCCATGGTGTTGGGACTTACTCCAGGATGGAGGCCCATGGCGCGACAAAGCGCGGGAAAGATGGACCTTGGTCCGACAATAGGAGGTGCCTCGTCCCCTATCACGTCCCCCACTGACCTTGGTAGTGGGGGAGTACCGAGATGCACGGGTGCAATCATCCAAAGGTTAGGGTTTTAAGCTCTGAGGCGACCCTTCCCCTGCGAACATACACCACTCCGACAAGGAGGATCTCATTCCATGTGCGGAAGAGGTCCATTCCCGTGGAGACGAGTGGTGTAAAAAATGTTCGAGTTGGGGGGACCCTTTGTGAGGGAGACGAGGTTGGGTCACAGTTTAACGTCATGTGTTGAGGACGTGGTGCTAGGAAGTTTAACGTCCTGCAGCTCGGACGAGGTGGGTTCACTCCACACCCCTAGGGCTTACATAACCGGTACCCTCTGGTCCTTGGGGAAGGGAAGGTACCAGTAAGTCCATGGTAAAGGGGGGTCGAGGGAGGAACCATCGAGGGGTCCACGTTAGCGTGGCTATGCGAAGAAGCAATAGCCGTTAGCGTGCCTATGCGAAGAAGCATTGGGCGAAGCAACGCTACGGGAGGTGTTGTCCATGGGACTTTGAAATCACATCGTGCAAACCTGGAGGGTCGCACGGAAGGATGAATCACTAAGCAGAGGAGCGTGCTTTGCGAAGTGGGGTGCCTTGGCCTTAGCATGGGGCATAGGTGGGAGCGGGTGGTGCTTCGCGAAGTGGAACAGTGTTCGCGGAGCACTGCCTCGCGAAGAAGGAGTGGTTCGCGAAGCAGGGTCCTGCCAAGCAATGTGCTTCGCGATGCATAGTTATCCTGCCTTGGCATAGGGATTACTAGCATGGGTTGGGTGTTTCGCGAAGCACGAGTGCTCCGCGGCTGCCCGGGTTCCCTTGGGAATCCCCTTCCTTTGCGAACGCCCTTAGGCTTCGCGAAGGGCATCCCTCTCGGAAGAGGGGCTCAGAACGAAACAAATCAGAGTCGTCTCGCGACGTAGAAATACCTCGCGGAGCTCATGATTCCCGGGGCAAAGCTTGCTTCGCGATTCGGGAGAGGAGAAGCCGAAAGGTCGGATTGTCCGTCCTCTAGGACTCAGGGGGAGTCGAGTATTTATAGGGAGGGGGCGCCGCGATGCAGGGCTCGCGCGCCGCCTGCGGGGCTTCGCGGCGGCTCACGAACGTCAAATGGATTCGCGGGGGATTACCGCCTCTGGAGCTTCGCGGGGGCTCGCGAACGTCAAACCGGTTCGCGGTGGATTACCGCCTCTGGAGCTTCGCGGGGCCGCCAAGGTTGGGACGCTTCGCGGCGGGCTTCGCGGCTGTGCTTCGAGGCTGTGCTTCGCGAGGCAGCGTGCCAGCTGTCTTTTTCGTTCCTTCCTTTCGGGCCACATTTTTGGCGCCAACAATAGTATCTAAAGAAGATAAATTATTCCATACTAGAAATCGTAAATGATGGGGTAAATAAATACATAAATAAATAAGTCATTGATGGTTTTTAGATCAACCATTGATGAATAATGATTCTACATATTCATATTTAGTGAGATATAATAACAATATTGTTGATTAAGAATCTAATATTAATCTTATTTTCAATCCTCAATCCACATTCATTTATTCTCTGACAGTCCTTCCTTATTGTAAATACCTATAAAATTCAAGGAAATTTTTTTTCTTAAATTCTTTGGTATTTTACAAATACGAAGTTTTTGATGGCACCTTATTCTGAGGCTCAGGTTGCCCGGAATAATTTTCGGAAGTTTATATTGGGTATATTCAGTGAACGAATGAGGAGGTTATTCTATCTTTTGAACTGGTGCCTGAAATTGAAATTTGAGGGCACCGATGAACTCACAACACCGATAATTTCTTTTGAGGACCTTTAACGCTGTTGCGTTTTCACGGGAGGAGAATATAAAATGTGTTGTTTAATTAAGAAGTGAATAAAATTGTTAGAACAATTTTATTTTATATCTATGGTGATTATATCCAACATGGGGGAGTTAGGAGTGGGACCGACAACAACCTAACTACCCATGTGTGGATATTTTTGAGGTGGGGCCCACATGAGCCCCAACCATTCACCTCCACCTAAAATTTTTAAACCCCATTCATTATTTTTTTAACCCCTGTATAATTGTGTAACCTTTCCACTTCCTCTCTCTCTCCCACTTTAACTCTTTCCAGCACATATTAATTAATAAATTTAACCACTTAAATTAATTAATTATTTGTGTTAAATTTTGAAATTTAAATTTCTTGAGTTAAAAAAATAATAGCATTAGCCTATTATTTTACTTTAGCACATGTTGTGTTGGGAGAAATTGGAGAGGGATCTTGTGTAAAAGAAGTAGGAAGTTAATCTTTCATTGAAGAACACCATCCACCCATGAAGAACGACGCCTCTTTGATGAAGAACACTGAATCCCCCAAGAGAGATGATGTGCCTTCCCTTCTCCTCTTTGAAACTAGTGTGGAGATGTCATTCCCTCGTTGGATGCTTGCCAACGTCTTCTACGATTCCTCTCTCTACGATGTTGTCTTCCATGATGCCCGACGTACGACGCTTTTTATCGAAGTAGGGTGAATTTTTTCAAATATATTTGGATATAATTGTTCATTGTTCTTCGTGAAACCTTGCTCATGTTTGGCCGATTGTTATCGGCTATCACGGTGGGTGCAAGACAAAAAAACACGGCCCAACGACCCTGCATCATTTCATGTCTTTTTTGGAATCGGAATGCGGCGACCGTGCACCTTCCACGTGTGGAAGAACCCTGTCCCGCAACCGTGGGCCGCTCGACCGACGAAAAATGATCGGGCCGAAGGAAGGAACTGCGGCGCCCCACAGCACCGCACTGTGGGAACTGAGGCCTGCATAGGGCATGCCTCTTTGGTGGAAGAACCGTTCGTCACGTCGGCTGGCCGAGTGGAGGCGAGCCGCGGCTCCAGGAGGGAGCCGTGCTAGAGAACTGGCTTTCCCATCGGCTGGCCGGGCGGAGCATAACTGCGGTGCCAGGAAGGTGCCGCACTAAAGAAACTTGTGGCCCACTAGAGAAGGCCTCTTTCACTAGAAGTCTAGTCAGTTTGGGAGGGCAGCACCACTTGGCATCGCCGGGGGTCGCCCCCCCCCCCCCCCTCAAACCGCTCAGCTCGCCGACCGAGATGCGGCCAGCTAGGCATGGCCACACCGTGCCGGCCCGGGCTGCGCCCCACCAGGCCGGGCCATGCATATTAGAGCCGAGCCATGCCTTTCGGGCAGGGGCACACATTTCAAAAGGTCGGTCCAACATCAGCCGGGTCGGGCCCACCATAACTAGGTTGACCATACCTACCAACCCACCAGGCTTAACGGGTCGGGCCCGTTTTTACTTAAACGTGATTAAATTAAAGACTGTGCGTCCGATCGACGCTCCATATGCCGAACTACGACCCTAATGATGTGACAGTTTTTTTGAGATACTCTAAGTGAGTTTTGGAAGAATTTGGATATCAGCCAGGTTAAAAATGAGTGTATTTTTAACCGGGCCCCTAGAACAGAAAATCCATTATCTCTCAGATAGGGCATCGGATTGACGCGCCGTCTGTCGCATTGAGTTCCTATTGATGAGACAAAACATTGGGATACATCAACTCTGGACTTAGTGACAGTTTATGTATCGACCCCCCTTTACTCAAGGAATGGACTCTCTCGGAATCAAGTACGCTGTGTGCGGGAACCCTAGAGTTGGCTGCGACTTTGACGACTACTGAGCTATGATCCTCCATGGGTTCGACGACGATGACGACTGTAATTGGATCCTACGTGGGTTCGGAAGCGATGACGACTATATTAGGATAATACGTGGGTTTGGAAATTATTATGACTGTACTAGGATCCTCTGTGGCTTCGGTAGCGATAACGATTATACTAGGATCCTCTGTGGGTTTGGCATTGATGATGATTGTACTTGGATTCTTTGTGGGTTCTGCAACGACGACCTTTGTACTTGGATCCTACATGGTTTAGTATAGGACATGATTTATAGGCTACATATAATCATCTCCACCCTTCTTCAACAGTAGTATACCTGTGTGAGCTGATTCTTGACTATTCAATCATTACCATTGCTGTGATTGACCACTTTCTGGTTTGGATGGGCTCGATAGTTGGAGACGAACTGGAATTGATGAATTAGGTATATGTATAGGAATAAATTTAAGTAGAGTCGGTTGATACTTCATGTTTATATCTTTCCATTGTGGTTTATCTTTTGTGGATTCTGGGAGACCTTCGGGGGGCTCAGGGTCCATACTGAGTATCATATACTCTCCCCTGCATGGGCTATTCCTGCACTACGTTGTGTTGGATGCAGATGACAGACAACACTGATCGAGTTGGAGGCTTGTGGAACTGGATGGTACCAGGGGGAGGACCACTAGATGGGACGTACGCTGAGAGGACGTCCAGACCCGAGGAGCTAAGGAGACCATCTGTACCCACCCTTCAGGTGGGATATACGGAGGACAACTCAGTGGTTCCTGTTTTACTTTACTACTATTGTAATTTCATTTAGTTGTACTGTACTTTTATTTGGGTTTGTATACTGGCCCATTTACTTTTCAGCACCTAATTTTGTACTCAGTTTACTTAGTCTATACTTTAGCTGTGTACTCTATTCTGGTTGTTTACTTTTATAACTACAGTGCCTTCCCTTTTATTGGGATTTATGCCTTTGGTGATAGTCTCCAGCCCCTGGTCTATGGAAGCTCGGCTTAGGGTAGTCATGGCACGGGCCCCGAGGATGGGTCATGAAAAATTTGTATCAGAGGAGTCGGTTCAAAAGCAGAACATTGATCTCTAATCATTACTTTCTGTGAAGAAATAGTGTTAAGAGTATTGAGTGTGGTTTTCAGTCCTGGGAGTCCAGTGTTGGTGCGACTGCCGACATATCCATACACCAGGTCCTTGACATCTGATTTTCGACTCAGTTCTCTAATACACTGATTGCATGTGTGTTTCAAAAGTTTCCTTTTGATTACATTGGGTCATCTCCCCAGGTATATTGTTTGACCGTGACACACCTGTTTATTTTTATGATATCCCCATGAAGGCATCTAGTCAGGGATCCTAGTTACCTGCGAGATGGCAGCCGACCGAGGGACAAGGCTTCGATGTAGGGTCCCATTACAGCAGAGGTACCAGCGGTACCTCTACCTGCCGGGCCAGCGATACCACCATCCCCAGTAGTAGAGAGGACATTCCGCCTGATTTTGATGCATGAGTTTCAGCGACAGAGGCCTCCCAGGTTTCTCGGAGAGACGGACCCTCGGGCAGTTGAGGATTGGCCGGAGGCTATCGTCAGAGTATTCAGACTAGTATGGGCACCAGCCGATCTTATGATGATCCTTGCTGCGAGTCTCCTGCATGTAGAAGAAGGTTGATGGTTGAGCCTGGTTCTCCAGGTGCACGACGAGGAATCACTTCTTTGTATGGACTTATATAGCCTCTTCTACATGGAGTTTGTTCTAACCACCCTCCGTGTTGTGCACATCCAGGTGTTACTACATCTGCGGTAGGGAAACAAGACAGTAGCCCAGTACTCGGAAAGATTTACCGACCTCTCTCACTACTCCACAGACATGGTATGAGACCCATTATTCCAAGCCCAGACCTTTGATCATGAACTGAGGAATGAGATCAGGGCTTCGATGATCTCCCTTAGCATTCTGACGTAGGAAGGAGTACGGGAGCGAGCCTTTCTTGTGGAGAGATTTTTGATGAGCCGACACCAGCAGCAAGACCAACCAAAAGGTGAAATATAGCAGAGTATTCTAAAATCGGTAGTAGATAGTTTTCGTAGAGGTCCGAGCAGAGCAGGCCATCAGGATGGGGGCCTCAGGATACTGGTTCGGATGTGCAGGGCACACGCAACAGAGCCATCCACACAAGGGGAAGGCAGTGCTATGCATTTGGCAGGCAGGGCCACATGGCTCATGAATTCCCTACCCACCAAGAAAATGAGCAGTAGGTAGTTGAAGGACCTCTCATGAAGAAGCAGAGGTTCGACCGTGGTGGTCCGTAGAGAGTTGGCAGATGAGGTAAAGGAGCTGGCCGAGCAGCGGGTGGGTGACGACGCTTCGAGGCTCTACCACCACCACCATGAGGCGGACCACCCCGACCACAGGGAGCTAGCAGACAGCGGCAGGCTCAGCTCCAGGAGGTCGAGGCCTATGACCAAGGTGCACCTTATATGATTTGAGATACTATCTGTGTCTACGACAACCTTGCTACAGTTCTTATATACATAGGAGAGAGTCATTCATTTATTTCCTCTGCCCTTGATCGGAGCTCAATGATCTGGACGGACCTATTAGCTCAATCCTTACATCTAGAAACTCCTACTGGATAAGGCTCAACGATTAGGCACTAGTTCCGGTAGTGTGAGATTACTCTAGGAGGCGAGAGCTTCGGCTGGGATATTCTTGTAGTGGCGTCCAGGCCTTAAGACGTCATCTTGGGTATGGACTGGTTATCTACAATTCATGCCCAGATCAACTGTATTAGGCGCAAAGTGTAGTGTGTCCGCATAGATGGGAGAAGTTTCACCTTCAATGGTGAGAAGGGAGCCTTTGTAGCACAGGATTGACTTACACAGAGGAGAGGGCAGCCGATCACAAATCAGTTGGCTAGTCTCATCCTAGGGGCGGTTGATGTGCAGAGTCTGAGTTTTCATGTTGTGGTGGATCAGTATGCGTACATTTTACATGACGACATTCTAGGACTACCTCCTCATAGAGAGGTAGATTTCTACATTGACCTATACCCCGGGACAACACCGATATCTACTCCATCATATCGGATGGCTCCCACTGAGCTTTGTGATCTGTGGGTATAGCTGGAGGACTTGTAGTGAAAGGGGTTCATCCGACCCAGTGTTTTACCCTAGGATTCTCTGATTTTATTGTCCAAAAAGGCGGATGGGAGCTTATGACTATGTGTCAACTACCTTCACCAGAACTAGGTGATCATGAAGAACAAGTATCCTCTCTCGAGGATTGACGAACTCTTTGATCAGCTCAAGGGAGAACAATGGTTCTAGAAGATAGAACTTAGGTCAGGCTATCACAAGACCAGTTTTCGAGATGAGGATGTGTAGAAGACGGCCTTCAGGTGTAGGTACGACCATTATGAGTTCATGGTTATACCCTTCGGCGTGACCAACACACCGGTAGTGTTCATGAGTTAATTAACAGGATCTTCCAGCCTTACCTCGATCTTTTTTTCATAGTATTCATCGAAGAAATACTGATTTACTTGACTTATGAGTAGGAGCACGCCTACCACTTACGTGTTGTACTGGAAACACTCCGAGAGCACCAACATTATGGTAAGCTCAGGAAGTTCTTGTTCTATATTTGAGAGGTTTTCTTCTTGGGGAATGTCATCTCGGAGGTGGGAGTTGTTGTGGATCCTGCGAAGATCAAGGCAGTACTTGCTTGGGAGCCACCCAGGAGCATGAAGAAGGTGCAGAGTATCCAAGGTCTGGATGGGTACTATCATTGATTTGTGCCAGACTTATTCAGAGTTGCAACACCGCTTTCTGCTTTGATGAAGAAGTGGAAACCCTTCGTGTGGTCAGATAGATGCCAGTAGAGCTTCTGGGATCTGAGATAGAGATTGACCAGTGTGCCCATCTTGATTCTACCAGAGGAGGGAGTAGGGTACCTATTTTTCTATGACGCATCTGGGACTATACTCGGGTGTGTCCTGATGTAGGAGCGAGCATTTATCTCCTACGGTTCACGGTAGTTGTGGTAGAATTAGAAGAACTACGCTACCCATGACCCGGAGTTAGTAGGAGTGCTCTTCACTATAAAGATGTGGAGTCACTATCTAATTGGCGAGTAATTTATATTATAATCTAACCACCAGAGTCTCAGGTACATTTTCTAGCAGAAGGACCTGAACCTGAGACAGCGGTTATGGCTCGAGTTCCTCTAGGACTCTGACATTGAAATATTCTATACTTCTGGGAAAGGGAATCTTGTAGACGATTCTCTAAGCAGGAGATCGAGCATTCAGATACTTGGAGAGGAGAAAGAGTAGTTAGCCACTTTTCAGATATCCTTTGTAGATAGAGATGGGGCATCTTTTCTATAGTCCCTCATAGTTACTCCTCCAATACATCAGCGGGTCATAGAAGAACGATGTGGGGATGATGATAGTGAGATGCAACGTGCTCAGATTTCCATAGGGTAGGCGCCTGATAGATTTTCTGAAGGAAGAGAGAATGTCATCATTTTCAGGGGACGTAACATGGTACCAGTTGCACTGCAGGAGTATGTTATAATGGAGTTTCACAATTCCCCTCTAGAGGTATATCATGGAGTGGAGAAGATGTACCAGGACCTCAAACTATAGCATTGGTGGTGGGGTATAAAGATGGATATAACAGAGTTCGTTTCATGATACCTCACATTTCAGCAAGTGAAGGCGGAGCAACAGGTACGAACAGCCTTGGTACATCCCATAGAGGTTTCAGATTAGAAGTGGGATGGGATATCCGTGGATTTCGTGACAGGGCTTCCATGTACTTCCAGGGGACACGACTATATATGGGTGATCATCAACTAACTCAACAATTTGGCCCTATTCCTTCCGCTCAGAGATCAGGGATTAGTAGATAGATTGGGATTCCTCTACGTTTAGGAGATCATACGGATTAATGGTGTTCCATCGTCTATCATCTCCGATCGAGATTCTCACATTATTTCCCATAATTGTAAGGGGTTGTAGGAGGCAATTGTGAGGCACCTACGCATGAGCAACACCTTTCATCCTAAAACGGATGGCAAAACAGAGAGGACCATTCTGACACTCGATGACATGCTCTATGCATGTGTCCTTGACTTTGGTCGTAACAGGGAGTATCCCCTACCCTTGGTGGAGTTTCCATACAACAAAACCTACCACTCCACAATCGGGAGGAAACCATATGAAGAAATGTATGTCCGAACATATAGATCACCTATGTGTTGTTGTGAACCTGGGGAGTCAGCACTTGTAGGACTGGAGCTGATTCATGCTATGACAGAGAAAGTTCCGAACATCCATGAGTGGATGAGTACTGCACAGAGAAGAGAGAAGTCATATGCTAATAGTAGACGGAGACCACTGAAGTTTGAGGATGGAGACCACATTTTCTTATGAGTCTCACCTCGATGTGGATTATGGAGATTTGGTCGGGGTAGCAAGTTATCTCCACGCTTCATCAGACCATTTCAGGTCCTCAGCATGGTAGGTGAGGTGGTTTACCACCTGGCCCTTCTACCTCAGTTGCAATGGGTGCATGACGTTTTCCACATATCTCACCTAAGGATATATGTGAATGACCTGATTCATATAATCGACCACGGGGAGATGGACATTGATGATGGGGATACATTAATGGAGTTCCCAGTGGAGATCAATGATCGACAGGAGCTGTTCTTATAGGGACAGTCGATTCCTTTAATGTGCATTCTTTGGCAGCATGGGAACCTCCCGGAGATCACATGGGATCAGGACGCTCATATGCGTGCTCAACGCCCTCATTTTTCCCCTAGTCTATGTTTTATCATTACGGGGACATAAAGCCCTAAGGTGGGGGTAATTTAAAACAAATAAATTTCAAGGAATTTTTTTTCGCAAATTATTTGGAATTTAACGAGTACGCAGTTTTTGAAGGCACCTGATTCTGAGGCCCGATGTTCCTGGAATAATTTTTTGATGTTTTTCTCAGGTTCGTTCAGGGAACGAATGAGCGGGTTATTCTATCTTTTTAACCGGGGCCTGGAATTGAAATATGAGGGCACCGATGAAATCACAACACTAGTAATTGCTTATGGGGACCTTTACCATAGTTTTGTTTTCATGGGAGGAGAAGATAAAATTTGTGGATTAATTTAGAAGTGAAAAAAATTGTTAGAAAAATATTAATTTATATCTACAGTGGTTATATCATACATGGGGAGTTAGGGGTGGGACCCACAACCACCTAACTACCCATGTGTGGATATCTGTGATGAGTGGACCACACGAGCCCCAACCTTTCAACTCCCCCTAAATTCCTTAAACCCCCCTTTATTATTTCATTAAATCTATTTTAATTGTGTAACCCTTCCACTTCCTCTCTCTCCCTCTTTAACTCTTGCCAACACACGTTAATTAATAAATTGAAACACTTCAAATAATTAATTATGTGTTTTGAAATTTTAAATTTAAATTGAAAGTGTTAATAAAATAATAGCATTAGCTTATTATTTTACTTTAGCACATGTTGTGTTTGGAGAAATTGGAGAGAGATCTTGTGTAAAAGAATAATGAAGTTCAACATTCATTGAAGACCATCCTCCTCCCATGAAGAACGACACCTCTTCGATGAAGAACACTGAATCCACAAAAATAGACGATGTTACTTACCTTCTCCTCTCTATAACTAGTGTGGAGACGTTGTTTCCTCCTTGGACGCACACCAACGTCATCTACGAATCCTCTCTCCACGACGCCGTCTTCTGCAACGCCTGACGTACAACATCTTTTATCGAAATAGGGTGAATTGTTTAAATTTTATTTTGATAAAATTGTTCATAGTGTTTTGTGAAACCTTTCTCATCTTTGGATGATTATTACCGCCTAATGCGTAGGGTGCGAGCCGAACAAACACGGCCCGACAACCCTCAGTCATTTCTTGTCTTGTTTGGAATCGGGAAGCGGCAATGATTGATGGCGGTGACCATGTGCTGACCATGTGAAGAAGAACCCTGACCCACAACGTGGGCCGCTCGACCGACGAAGAAAGACCGAGCCGAAGGAAGGAACGGCAGCACCCCATGGCGCCATGCTGCGGGAAACACTGCCCGCATAAGGTGGGCCGCTTCGGTGGAAGAACCGGTTGGCCCATCAGCTGGCTGGGAGGAGACGAGTCGTGACTCCAGGAGGGTGCCGTGCTGATGAAACCCATCGCCCGCCCGATCAGGCCTCTTGCACTAGAAGGTTTCCCGTTTTGGGAGCGCGGCACCACTTAGTTCCCACGGTTCGGGAGACCCCCCTTGGACCAGTTGGTCAGCCGGCCGAGTCATGGCAAACCAGGCCGGGCTGCGCCGCGCCGAGCCAGGCCACCCCGTGTTGGGTTGGGACGCACCTCTTCGAGTCGGGCCGTGCCTTTCGGTGTGAGCCACACATTTCACCAGGACAGTCCAACATCAGCCAGTTCAGATCCGCCAAAACCAGGTCGACCGGCCCCCGCCAGCCCACCGGGCTTAACGGGTCGGGCCCGTTTTTACTTAAACATGATTAAATTAAAGACTATGCGTCTGATCGATGCGTTGTCTACGGCACTAAGACCCTTACAACGAGACGGTTCTTTTGTGATACTCTAAGTGAATTTTGGATGAATTGGAAATCGTCTAGGGTAGAAACGAGTGTATTTCTAATCGGGCCCCGGGAATGGAAAATCCATTATCTCTCAGACCGGGCATCTGATTGGCGTGCCCTCTATCGTGATGATTTACTATTAATGAGATGGAACTTTGGGATAAATAATCCCTAGACTTAGTGAAATTTTATGTATCTGGCCCCCTTATTTAGGGAGCGGACCCTCCCAGAATTGAGTACGCTATATGCGGGAACCCTAAAGGTGGCTGCGACTACGACGACTACCGAGCTGGGATCCTCCATGGGTTCAATGATGATGACGACTGTAGTTGGATCCTACATGGGTTCAATGGGAATGATAACTATAGCAGGATCCTACATTGGTTTGATAGTGATGACGACTCTAATAGGATCCTCTGTGGGTTCGGGAGCGATGATGACTGTACTATGATCCTCCGTGGGTTCGGCAGCGATGATGACTGTACTTGGATCCTACGTGGGTTCGGCAACGACGACTTTTGTAATTAGATCCTATATGGGTTCGGTAGAGGAGATGATTCAGAGGATAAATCTAATAATCTCTACCATTTTTCATGAGAAGTATACTTGTGTGAGCTAAGTCTTGACTATTCAATCATTACCAATGTTTTGATTGACTTTTTTCATGTGTGGACTGGTTTGTACATTGGATTGAGAGTTGGATCCAAATTGGAATTGATGACTTAGGTATATGTATGGGCATATACCTAAGTAGAGTCGGTTGATACTTCGTGTTTGTATATTTCCTTTGTGATTTATCCTTTATGGATTCTAGGAGACCTTCGAGGGTCTCGGGGTCCTTACTAAGTATCGTATACTCATCTCTGCATGGGATATGTCCGTACTACGTTGTGTTGGATGCTGACGACAGACAAAACTGATCGAGGTGGAGGCTTGTGGAGCTGGACGGTACCCAGGGGTTGACCACTATACAGGACGTACACTGAGCGAAAGGCCAGACCCGAGGAGTTGAGGAAACCATCTGTACCCACCCTTCAGGTGGGATATCCGGAGGAAGACTCTGTGGTTGTTGTTTTACTTCACTATTGTTGTACTTTCATTCATTTGTACTATACTTTCAGTTGGGTTTGTATAATGGCCCATTTACTTTTCAGCACCTACTTTTGTACTCAGTTTACATAGTTCTTACTTATGTTGTGTACTCTATTATGTTTTTTTACTTTTATAATGGAAATGTCTTCCCTTTTATCAGGATTTACTCCTTTGGTGCTAGTATCCAGCCCCTGGTCTATGGAAGGTGGGCTTGGGGTAGTCATGGAACGGGCCCCGAGGACGGGTCCTGACACTTATGGTGATGACTCCTCTAGATATAAATATCTAATGGTTATGTAGATAACCATATATATTGTATATAGTGGTAATTAAATATATTTTTGTCTAATTTTATAAATTAAATAAATTAAATAAATTAAATAAATTTACTCTTTAATTTACTTAATAGATCCACCAGCGAATGCACATCTACACAAACCTAATTCATAGAAAATTTATTTTCCTTCTTCGGTAAACCCCATATTTTAGATCTAACTATAGTTTTAGATTTTTTATTTTATAATACTTGAAATTGGTAAAAACATTTTTTCAAAAATATTACCATACATGGTTTAAAAAAATTAATTGTTTGAATATTTGATTTTGGGGTCCAACACCACCCATAATAGTGTGCCAAATCTAATTAAAAACCCAATTACATATATATATATATATAGAAATATCCTGGGGGTAAAAAATCTAAACTATAGTTATTTTATGATGAGTAGGATTTTTCATCAAAATTTTCAATACTTAATTCATCAAATCATTTTTTCCCTGATAATGGAGGAAGAAAAAAATGTAATGATTGTTAGAATAAACATTGAAAATAAAAATATAATATATAGAATTATTAAATAAAATGAGGTATAACATGTCTATATATTTTTCACCAATGTTTATTTTTAATATCAAAAGGAGAATCATGAAATTATACCGCTGAATAGAGGGATGGACTGATAAATTTACATGTAATGAAACGTCTCTATGAAAGTGTCTCATTGAATCTTTGGGGTCGAAACTAATTAGAATTAAGGTACTTACAATGGTAAAAAATTGATTAAAAATTATTGGCTTTAATCCTATCCTCTAGGTTGGAAAATTACACATGATTTGAAAAATAATATGGTTGTGGTCTAGTATTTATGCATGCTTATAGTTCACTCAAGAATGATCATATTGTAAATATTTCATCCAACTATTGTATAGTATCTCTCAACTATGGTAATTATAAAATATCTTAAATCACTCATGAAACATATATTACATCAACATATAATCAATAAATTCATCAAAAAAATTAAAATTAAATGAAAAAAATTCAATAATAAAATTAAATTTCATCGTAAGAGTAAAATTGTAATTTATTTTAACTAATTTGTAACTATAATTTTCACTATTATGTCAAAGGATTGGTAAAATTTTTTAATTAAACTATTGAAACTTATGAAAAATTTCACATATAAAAACAATTTGAAGAAAAAACTATACTGGGTTTATCAAACCCTCTATCACACTTAATTTAAAATACCATATACAAGATTTTATGTTAAATTGAAATTTTTTAAGAATAATAATTGTGAATATTTTAAAATGAATGTTCCTAAAGTTATGAATGAAGTCAATATATTCCCTACATAAAATAATATTGTTTTTTAAGATGACAATAAAAAGGTAACAACATGATAATCACTAGCATTGATGGTGTAAATAAGTTTTTGAGTGCTTCAATTATTTTTCAATTTTTAATATTTCAGTTAAAAATTTTATATAAAATAGATTAAAGGATATTTTATTCATAAAATTATATTCCTCTGTATTCTATGAATAAAATATAAAATACATATACATGCATCTAAAAGAATAAAAGAAGACCTGAGAAGTACTAAAATGCTATCATAAAGTCAAATGATATGGTATATATTAAAAATGGGGAGGATAAATCCTATGAATCTGTAGATTAATTCATATTATCCCAACTATGAGAATTATTCTCTATGAATATAGTAGTGGACATCAAGAACATCCATATATAATTCCTTCACCATCACCTAATATCTTAATCCTTCTCTTGAAATTTCACCATAGCAATGGATTTCTATGATAGTAAGGTTTGTGTAGTATAAAGGTTGTTGTTACAATCACATCTAACATTTTCAAAAAGATATGTATCAGTATCCAAGGAAGGATATGTCTACTATAAAGGAAAACCAACTCTTGAAATTATTGAATTTAAATTTCAATTGAATTATGGTGGATCTCTAGGGTAATTTCTGATGGATTCTTATCCATATGTGGGTAGTCATAAATCATAATCCCTTTATAGATCGTCTATTAGTAATAAGTTTTATAGAATTGGGTGCAATAGTGAGAAAAATTAATACATTCTCACTCTCCTCTATCGGTATCTGCTTGATCAAGATGTCGGTTATATGGGGAGTAAAAATATCCCAAAAATGGACCATCCCAGTTAGTTATAATCATTAGGATGTTTCGAGTCGTACAAAATTCAATCAAAAATTCTATTTTGGAGACATAATCCAATTGGAATTAAAATATCTCATATCAAATTATCTGAGTTTGTTTAGGTTTTATCTTGTATATATGATATATTTGTGGTAGGATGATATAGATGATTGATATTTTAGGATACAATGGGTTATAATGACTATTAGATTTAAATCAATACAGTGCCTCCTAATATTACCATAGTGGAGCAGGTGGACAAAAAGTCAAAATAGTTCTGGAAATATGTGATATAATTAATGTTTGTTTCTCCCTATCATATATATGGTGATCGATCCGAATGATATTCTAAAATGAATAAATAAAATTATTACATCCATAACAAATGAAGTGTGGTGGTGGTCAATCATGTGATTTTTTTTGTTTTCCTATAATTTATATAGTTGATCTTGAAGTGTTCAGAACCTATGATATTTACTCATTATCTCCATATCTTATTATTAAATCAGAATACTCAGAAACCCATTCAAATAAAATTTATTCTTTCTTAAGAAAGACAATTTTACCCAATAAAAGGACTTTAATTATATGAATTTTCATCAATGAGGTCTGGTAAATATATTAGTTAAAAAATACAAAATTCATTACATGGTATATAATGAAATTCCCTAAGATAATCTCACTCATGGGATTCTATAAATAGCCCTAAAATTTCAATGTAATTTTCTAATCTATTTTATTTATCGAGAAATATCTAAAAATGTTGAAAAATATAAAACATCAACTTAGCACATGGATCCTTACGATCAAAATTCAATAACTAGGAGTTCATGATTCATTGAAGTATAATCCTTAAGAGCGCACATTTAGCTTACTACTTGGGGTTTTGTCAATGTCATTCAAACTCAATGGACCAATGTCTATGGTATCAATTATTGATGGGTTGTATTCTTTCTTGGATTTAGATTAATCTCATTATTATAAATTCCCAATACTATTTTAGAATATTATAATAAAAGTATCACATACATTCATCCTAGATGGAATTTTTTAGGTTATAATTTTATCTTTATTAAAATAATTTTCTAGTTATGTTAGATTAAAAAATGCATCTAGATATTTGGGATACCTTATTTAGGATGAATTGATAGTGATTGTGAAGTAGCATAATCCAACATTTAGAAGACTGAATGTATGTCCCTTATAATCAGAGTAATTTTAAAGAGATTATTTGATATAGTAATTAAATAAATATCAAATGGTGAAGTGAAATGATTAAAAGAACATGTTTAAGAAATTATAATGTTACATAATAATTATCATATAGATATGTTTGTTTATTTAAAATTTTATATATTAATATATGTTTAAAATATTCACATTTGTGTAAATTTTATCATAATTATAAGTTAATATAGTGGATTCATTTTCTTGTAGATAGATAATTATAAATATTAGAGATAGGGGGCCCTATCCTAGTATAGATCATATGTTTGGGGAAACAATTTCACAAACTTTGATATAATATTGTATTACTTTTATGTAACATTTTTATGTGATTTTTAATGGTTATAATTATATTATATCTCATTAAATTTGTCTTTCAACATTCCACCTATGTATTAGTAATAATTTCGAACCATATATCAGTTTTGATTATGATATATTTTGTATTTATTACTATCTTTATATTATACATGTTATTTTCTAGTTAAAACAACTATTATTTTGTATGGTGATTTAGGTTTTTTCTCTATTCTATACCATTTTCCATCAATATAAAAGTGATTATTTTTTGTAAAAATATGTCAAATTTTTTTATTTTTATGCATGCTATGGTGGGTTATCTTTCGTATAGTGGTGCAAGGATACCCATAAAATTTTATCAAATCCATGTTGTTGAGTTTGATATTATTAAACCCAAAATATGGTGTTTTACAGCTTATTTTTCTATCTTAACTATTCTTGAGGCCTTGTGGGATAATTTTGGTAATCAATTCTATACCCCCCAAAAATATCTCAAAATTTTTTATGAGTTCAATAATTTTATAATTATTACTTCTACATGATGGTATTGTCTTGGAAGAGATGTTATATAGGATATAATTTATATTCGAGAAGATGAATGTAAAGTATATCCTACTAAATAAAGATCTATATCTTCTAATAACATGTACTAATATGGAATTGATAAATGGGAAATAATGGGAATTGACTAGATAAGAATGAATTAGGGTTATAATATATATGATGTAAATACTAATTTATAACATATAAAAGTTCATTCTAATTTGTTTTAGATACCCATATTAATTAATAGAGTGATCCTATAATAAAAGCTATAAATAATGATAATGTTTTATTAAAATATATCATATTATGATCTCAATGACTTCAAAAATGATTGTAGGTCAATTAGAATCAATATAGTTGAGATTCGGATATTTATAGTGGGAACTAGTATTAATGTAATCACTCCTATAATATTAGGATATAATGGTAACTGTACTGAGTATTTGAAGTGGAAATATAGAACTAGTGTTTTTGGACATACATAAATTTAGTCTAAATGAGGAGATGCATATTAGACTACTCAAGGATAAACCAGAAATGAAAAATTTATTGAAGGTAGGGGATGACCAATTACAGAAAATGGTCACTAGAATGAGAAATGAAGAAGAAATTTAATCAAGAGTGTTTAGATAAATTTTTTAATATGTGTTTCCATTGTAGGAAGAATGGACTATTGAATAAAGTTATCAGTGAGGGATCAGTCAATTATAGAATCCACACATCAAATATCACATCCACATATCCCATTTTAGTATATATGATCATTATAAAATTGATTGACTCTATTTCACTAGAGTCTTATATTACAGGTCCTTGTGATTATTTTCACTTAACAATCAGGATAAAAATTATTGTAAAGTAATAATATACAATGAATTAAATGATAAATGTTATGAATAGTGGAGATCTTGATTTTTTTCACAATGGTGATATTTATATTCATAATATAAATGTTATCTTTCTAGGATTTGATAGAGAAAAATAGATTATATATTAAAAAACATGATCTAAATATGATATTTAGATGGTATGGGTTTTTATATATCCATTTTGGGTAGGTATGATAATTTCACCAGTGGTTCCATATTTGTAGCTAAAGGGTTGAATGATCAAACATTGTACCTAATATGGTTATCCAATGATAAAATTCATATAAAAATGTAATTTTGAAAAGTTATGGAATTATAATAATGGTCACTAATGATAGAATGTGATAAAATACATTGATTATAATGGAATTGTGTATATCATAGTCATGTAATATAGAACATTTTATGAATATATCAATATGATGTAAGAGAAGGTTCCATCATAAAAAATCTATCAAGGAGAGGAATAAAAAGTTATAGCTCATTCATATGAATACATGAAGAATAATCCCTTTTATTCTTATGACTAATCACTATAAAATGTTACATTAATTGAAGATGTGAAAAAATTGGGTGTTATTAATCAATAACATTTGTTTTGTATTCAAAACCTTCATTTGATAGAGATCTATAACAACTACTACATCGGTAACCCCAATATCATTATCACTTTATTAAATTAGCAATGAAACATGGGGATAAATAATGAAGGACACATTAGTTTCGTAGTTTTTGATATTCAGAAACATACAAGAAACACATTTTACATTTTGAATAAAATATAACACATAACAAAATATAATGATTAACATCATTGAAACTCATTCAACAGATTCATCTTCATATCCTTGGGAATTGAAACACAATAAAAGAATTCTAAAATTCTATGTAAGGGTAATGTGATGTATAAACTATAATCAATAAATATAGAATAATTAATATGTAATGGTAAATAACTGAAGACACATTCTATTTAATCAAGAACATTACAAGCATGATTAGATAAGGAATAATCAATATCAAATGTTAAATAACATAAAACACATGTAATTAATTCAATAACTTGAATATAAAAATAAGATAATTCTTTTCAATATTATAAGGTAAATAACATTATCAAATTACATTTAATTAATAAAATTAATATCATGATTTATAATTCATAACCAATAAGTAAAGGTAAATAACAGAACCCATGTTTTATTTAAATTATAATTTGAGAAAAAAATACACCCACCGATAATACCAATGAAATAAATTCATGGATAGTATAAACTGAATTATAAAAAAAGGAAATTCATGATTTTAGAATTTATGTTATCAGAGATCATGATATATACATCATCATGGCCATATTATATGAAAATTTAAATCCATGGATAAAAACCCATTTAATTTGGTTAACTTATTTTTCTCGTGAGACATATTGATGGGTCAAGGGGATATATAATTATAAACCACACCCACCAATAAACTTCTCATACATTCTTGAAATATCTCATTCTCTAGTTAATTATTTAAAAATATTCCTTATCAACATATATCCTTATTGGTTAAATGATGCAGATTTATAAATATTTACTCAGTTCATCAAATAACATTCAATGTAATAATTGAATGTAAAAAATTTTTATATATAAAAAAATAAAAAAATATATGATAAAAATAATGTTCATATTTTTGGAAAATGTAATTTTTAATGAAAAATTATCACAATAATGATATTGTCCCAACATATTGTTTTAAATCAAAATATTAATCTATATATATGAGTTCACTAGCAGTTCATCAGGAATATATATTATTGCAATGAAAATTTGTACATTGGAAAAATAAAGATAATTTATGTGAAATATTATAATATTATATCATCAAATATTATTATTTATAAAACAAATTAAAATGTGTATAATAAGTTACATTTTGTAAAATGTGCATGGTGTGGTGGGGAAGCTTATTATCGCCGTATACATTAAAAAAGTCCTTTTTTACTTTTTGTTAAAAATGTAACTTCCAAAAAACTATAGATATAATTATTTATTATTTTAATAATCAATGTTAACATAAAATTACCTTCATAAATCCAATAAGTATATAAATTTAAATTTTCAACATAATTATGATATACATCGACATTGAAGATAATATGTCATGCTTGAAGTGAAATATAATATATTATTCTTTTAAAAAACTATTTTATTGATTAAAATATAAAATAGATTAAAATATGTAATAAATTATTTAAAATCCTATAATATACAATGGTTTTTAAAAAAAATTTACGTTCAAAGGATAATTGATAAGAATCCTTCAACAACGGAAAAATCAATCCAAAGAGAAAGTGATATTATAAAATTTATTATATCTTATTTGTTAACAATAAAATTATACCCCCAATAAATAATAATTAATTTAATAATTAAAAATAATTTATAAATATTTGTTCATGTAAAATTATTCAAAGGGGTTTTATATTCACCACATAAAATTTAATAGGATAACATTAACAAATATGTCTCAATGAAATTAAAATTTGAGACAAAATCAAGTAGATCATGCATTCCTTTTCTTGAACATGATTAAACATAATATATAATATTTTAAATAATTTTATTCATTTTCTATAAATGTATATTTATATTAATTATTTAATATATGATCCCCTTATAACATTTTTCCACATGATAGTTAACAATATTAGTATTATTATTATTTGGAGTGTTAATTGACATGTTTTATCATCTATGTTTTCTCAAGAATGCTCAAGTTATTTTGAACATGATATAGTTTCATAATATTTTTAATGATATTAATGTTATAAATAAAATATTTAAACATTAAATACTATTTTATAACAATTTATGATAGTTTTAAATAGAAAATGAATCGGACCACTTCATAGAGATGGTGGGTCGCACGTGTAGGAATGTTATGGTATCATTCACTTAATGTGTAAAAGGATATGTAGTTGAATGATTAATTATTTTAATTAATTAATAACATGTAATATTTTTAATATATATTCAATGGTTCACCATTATAACTACTTATGTGAGTCAGTGATGGAATATAAATTACATCGGTTCGTAAGGTGGTAGTTTTTCATATGAATGGATGATGGATTTGTTTCCCATTTAATGGAGAAGCGGATGAACAAATATTATAGCATAAAAATAATTACATATCATTATTTGTATAAAATAGTTTTATTATATTAAGAATTTTATGACATATTGGATAGTGGAAAAGGAATAATGAAAATAAAAAAACACTATTAAGATTATTTCCTCCTCATAGAGAAACATATTTTTTTCCTGTATTAAAGACCCCAGGTTTTTTATTGTTGGAGTAAAAGTATATATTTAATTTGAACAAGGATTTTGGAAAGTAATTTAGTATATTTTTCTAGATCCAAATTTCATGAGAGGTGATAAGATTCGACGAGGGAGAGTGACATTTTAAAATTTGGGAGGGTGAGATTTTTGTAAATACCCAAAACTATTCAATAATAAGAAGTCACTATCAGTCCATGTGCCACAGAAATAAATAAATAACGATATATAGGAATTTTAATGTATTAAACCACATACAAAACACAAAATATATAACCCCAATAACATAGCCACGGTTTCGAACAGTTGTAATAAACCAATATCCACGGTTTAAAACCATTGATATAAATATTTCCACATCTATTTAAAGCCACAATTATAAACTGTGGCTATATAACTATATCCATTGTTCGAATCATGTCTATATACCTAGAGTCATGGTTTATAATATTTTTTATAGCCTTAAAATGATTAAAAAATTCTATAAATACAGATCTCATCACCCACCACATTAAGATTTCTAAGTCTTTTATTAAGTGCAATTGTATCCATTGAAGATGCCCAAACCACTCTCTTAATAGATTGTGTTTTTTAAAAGAACCAAGAACATTTTGTATACAAATTACTACTAAATTGATATTTTCATCATTCATTAATGAAAGGAATACACAAATAATATAGTTTTTAGTATTTATAAAAATATAATGACATGAGGAGATGAAGTTCAAAAAATATACATAAATGAAATTTTGAAGTCCATCACATTAATACCATTTTATAAATTAATTAATATTAGAATCTGTTCTGTGAAATGAATTGACCATTAATTTTTTCATTTATGTTTGTTGTTCTAGACTCATCTAGTGAATTGGACAAAAAATAGACAACAAAAATATAGTTTCATTACAAGTCAATTGAATAGAATGTGATAGAAACAACTTGTCTCCAATAACGAAGGACACTATATTTAATGATAGGTAGAAATGGTTTTCCAATAACATGAAGGAATGCATTCAACCCCTCGTGTCTACCCTAAGTGTTGGTTCTAGAGAATTCATTCATATAGAAACAAAAAAAGTCATACTAAAGGTGATGTGAAAGGGATTAGTGAGGAAATAGTGTTTTCATTAAACATGGAAGTGTAACAGAATCAACTAAATGATATAAATATATAGTTACAAAAATAAATTATCCAATTTTTCCATTTTTTTGATGTATTATATTAAATAATACATAAAACCAAGGGCATTTATTTCTTTATAATATATTTTCTAAGGAAGGAATATCATTCCACCTAATTTTCAAGGAGTCATGCTGCCCTTAAACAATCAAATTGAGATTCCCTTTGTCCATCCGTCCCCTCCCTCTAAATTTCACCAAACATGATTTCATACGGTTCTCTCACTTATTCCATTTCCCATATCAATTTTGCATCATAACAAACGTGGTTTTAATTTTATCCTCATCTCGTGAATGTGGGAGTCGAAATTTCAGTGAAACTCCAAGTAATTCTTCATTCCACATATCATCTGTTGATTTGTTCTCCAAAAAAACCATTTTGTAAAAAAGTGTATTTAATGATGTACTCTACAAGAATATAGTACTAAGATTGATTATAGTTGATTAACCAAAAAAACATAAATTATTTGAAAAATAATAAGGGTTGTAACTTCAGGATCCATGAATGCATGAAAAAAGGGGGATGCATTATTTAAGACACCTTCATACCCTTCAACCAAAGAATCAAGGAAAATTCTTACAATTGGTCTTTTTTAATTGGTGAATCTTATCAAAACCTTATATAGAATTTGGAATTTATATGTATTTTTAAGATCATCTACAAATTATAACCATTGGTATAAATAGAGAAAATTAAATGATTTAAAAATAAAATGTACAATGCCTATGAAATGAGGTATTACAATGGAAAATCAATTAATAGGTAAAAAATGATGTAAAATGTGCACTATGAATCATGATTTCTGTTAATAACAAAACTAGATCATGAAAATTTTATGTGATATTTATTCCATATTTTAGTTTTCTATATTTTGGATTAGGACCATTATAAAATGCTTCGATTTGAGGACACTAAAAAAGTGAATCATGTTCTTTTGATTGGATCAGTGTTAATAGAAATTGACTCCACAATACACAAATATATTTCATAACATTTGGTTTGTAGATCATACGATTAGTTTCAACCAAAAATAGCTTATATTAATAAAAATATTAAATCATTTATCATTACCCTTGTGTTGTAATGGCAGTGATCATAAACAATCCATACAAAAATAACATTTCTAATTTTATTACATTAGAATAAATACAAAAAAATAATAGATTAATGAAAATGACTAAAATAAGCTCAATGTTTCTATATAGTTTGGTGCACAAACTCATTTTCCAGGGAAATATATTTAATTTCATCACTGAAAAATAATTGAATAAAAAATTGCAATTAGAACCATCAATTACATCAATATAAAATAAAATAAAGGAGTCCAACCATAAGGTCACTCCTACAAACATGAAAAGTAGACATAAAAGAATCCCATGAAGCCTCCCAATAAATTTAGTAATTGAAAAATTGAATATGGCTCAAATAAATTTTTAAACCATAGAATTCATAAACTTATTTACTTCTTCAGTTTTGATGACTTCTGGGAAATGATACAAAATATTTTGATAGATCTTTTTTACCATCCCACGCCCTATAGTAGTCCCCCCCCCACACACTCACATAACCCCCAACACCTCCCCACCCCACCAACACTAGCCATAGCAGTGAATGGGGCATGCCTAGGTGAAACAACGAAGGTAGCGACAACAGGTGGATTAGGTAGTTTGGGTTATGGAAAAATAATGCTTGAGCCTATCAGCCCACCTCCCACTCCTGCACCAGCCCCCCCCCCCCCCAGTAGCCTCCCCCCTGCTTTCACCAGTCTCCTAGACCAGACTCCCCCCTACACCACCCACCCCCAAACAACAGCCTCCACCCACTGAACTTACAATACTTGCCCCATGCACCAGTCTACCCCCATCTCCCCCTCCTACACCAACCTCCCCCAACCTCCATCCCCCAAATACAGTAGGCTCATCCCCAATTCTCTCTTATTACCAACCCAATTCAATTCATAAGTTAAATTCAAGTATTTTTTGGATAAAAAAATACACATATTTTCTCTAACTACTTATCATAAGTGATAAATGCTACTTTCAGTTATCTACAAATTTTTTCAAATGAACCGTAAGAATTAACATGTGAAGATAAGAGATCATAACATACATAATAATAATAATTCTAGGTTTGAAATCTATTTACATTCCACTCCCATCTAGATGATACAAATAATAATATAGTTACAACATTAAATTGAATTATTATGAGAATCATAGTATTAAAAAACTAAATAAGAGAAGGAAACACAAGACACAGACCATAACATCAACATAGACCATCCAAATTATACCAATTTTTAAAATTTTAAATTATATCTATTTGGATAACAACCGACAAGACATGAAAATGAAACAAAACATTATTATGAAGGAAAATGCTATGAAAATAGATGGAACAAGAGTAAAGAAGAGGAATTGTAAGAATCAAGCTCATAGTATTAGGTAAAGGCTATAGGACTCATAGAATCTAATAGAGGGAATCAAGGAAGATAACTTGAGAATTATTAATGTGAAAGGGGATTGAAAAAACAATAATAATCTTTTTCATGTTTTGTGGAGCTATTATATTTCAATGTGGACTTCGAAGGCTCGGTACATCTGATTTGACGGAAAAAAAAAAATTTCATCTATATTTTTTTCTTTTAGGGTACATAATTAAGGAATCATGTTCCCTAATTGTGACAGGTCTCGTCAGTTAGATACCATGGTTATTGTTAACCTAAAAAATCCAATAAAATTTTGATCAATTATCATTTATGAATTATAGGTTACATGAATCGTGTTCTTTGATATCATACAAGTAATTTTAACAACTCAACATGTTCCCGAGACAATGTAAAAATGATTCACATTTATTCATATCAGTGAACCAAGAAACCAATAGAAGAAAAATTAATGCGAAAATTAATATTTTAAAAAATAGGAAAGAAACAAAATATAGGAATTGCATAAAAACACCTGATGAATAGTATTTATCTCCATTACATATTTGATAAGAGTTGGAAATGATAAATTAATCCAAGAATTAAGAATGGAATTATAGATGACTTAACCACAAATCCATCATAACTAATTCAACCATCTCTAATAGTTCCATTAACACTATCATGAAATTTTTTGATTGTGATAATTTTGGGATGGTTGTCATCAACATCCTCCAGATCCCACTTTTTGTAAAAACTATACAATAACCACACCTTTACGGTGAATAGTGGTTTTAAATCTACAAATATATTTACATTCAATCATTATAATGGCAATAAAAAAACATAGAATAACATTGAAATAATGATGATGCTTTTTTTGAGGCCCTAAGATGGTTATATAACAAATTAAGAATCCATGACATGAACTCAACTAGGTATTATTGTAAACCAATATGAAATCACTTCTTAGATTTTATAACTACATGAAAAAAATCTTCCTGAATGACCTCAAGAGATGAGAAATACTTATAATACCATGTTAACAAACTCAAAATAACAGGACATGTCCCAAGACAAACCTATCACGTGGAGTTCCGTGAATGCCCTATTTTTCAGTGAGTTATCCCAATAGATGGATAGGTATTAACTCGCAGTGCTGATAGTTTTCTGAGATAAAAAAGAAATATCTTGTGGGAATTATTTGCTTTAATGATTGGATTTTTAAATACAAAAAATGTGTATAATTAATATTATTTTTCCCAAGATGAATGTTTTAAAAAATATATACTCACGAGTTACTAAAAAAATGATAAATCATGGCGTAATCAATATAGACTCTAAACCCTGATTATTGTATCATCCAGGAAGATGATCAATAACATTAAGGGTCCTACAACACAACTTATTCTTACTGATCTATGTAATTTATTACCTACTAAACCTGCATTAAAGGGCATTAAAATCCATAAAATTCAAAACAAATAAATATGGAAATGATAAGATATATTTTCAATATATAGTAATTTAATGTGAAAGGTACTTATGATGGATTATCTATGGTAATTTAATGCGAAAGGGATGTAGGATGGATTTTCTCCATGTTATGTTTTTCTTGGATTACATGGGGAATAAAAGATGAAGAAGTGTAAAGTAAAGAAGATAAATTATTTCAAACCATGAATTCAAACGTATCGAATGACATCCAGGAATAGGACATTGATTTCATATCCATCTGAAAGAGTGTTTTCAAAGTCATGTGGAAAAATATGGCACAATGGTGGCTTGGGAATGCAATGTAATGCAAAACTAAGGCGCGCACACACACACATTTAGATATTTATATTTGTGGCTATATGTATTTTTATGTAGATATGTATATATATATATATATTATTTTTCTCTTCCATAGTGGATTTATTTTTAAACTTATTATAACAATTATTTTTACTATTATATATATATATATTTATTTATTAGGTTTTCATTGTTTTTGTGATTTATTCAGTTTTAGATGGGGATTTCCATTTTTAGGGAGGAAGTCACGTAGTCTTCTTCTCTAGTGGTAGCTAGTGATGGTGTATATAAATAAGAATCTGGAATATCTGTTCTTCAGTGTGGGTGGCGCGGTAGGGAGCATTATATAGTAGTTGATTAAGAAAACTCCATATTATATATATATATTACATATCAAGAGACGTCTTTGAAATAAAATATATACCTTCTTTCATTTTTCATAATAATTTATAAAGAACATATCTTCTTGAAAATATAAATAACAAATAAGAGTGATTTTTTAATATGTATTATTTAAATTTGTGGAAAAATAATTATTCTAACATGATACATTTCTAAAAAGCACTTATCATATGATATATGTGATATGGATAGTTTTCAATGATTTGTATAAAATATTCCCAAAAAGAATCGAAATAACGGGTATTCACCAATGTAAAGATACACAAATATAAAAATTAATGGATATAAAATATAAATTATTAGGGAATAAATTTTCAAAATAATAATATAATACTAGAGAATTAATTTTCCAATTAATAGAAAATTATAAAAAATAGAATTACATTTACTGACTGGCATGATAAGGGTGAATGTAACATGATAGACTATAATTAATGCTAAATTATAGATAATTATAATAGCCCTATTTGTAATAACAAAAAATAAGAGAGCCCACCCACAATTTAAATCAACTCTCTGATCACAAAAAGATAGACCATTAAATCATGATTAACTACTTTAGACACAACACTCAAAAACATACTTCATGTAGACTTTTTATTAAATAATTATATCTTTTATCCAGTTGGTTAACATAACCAAACTACACAAGCTACATTTCCTAAAGTTGTCATGATATTATGAATACCAGTTGGATGACAAACCCCACCACACTATTCAGTCATCATTAGGTTCGAGATAAAAGAAACAATTTATTTTATAATTTTATGTATTTTTGTGTGCCTATTATTTCAACAATTATAATAAAGAATTGAAAATATAATATAAATATGAGAAAAATGATGAACTGCAGAACCCAGAACCAAAAGTTTTTGGTGGTGCTCAACATATAAACTTTACATTTTAAATGTTGAAATCTAATTCTTTGTCGAGACATCATACTCACATTAGTTGTGCATGTTGAAAATTGATCCTTCTTTTTGAACACTTGCTGTCAGAATTACACAACATCCTAGAAACCAAGGAATACACATACAGTTCTCATAGGACTTGTTTTTTATGTTGTTATGTTTCCAAACATGCTTCTATTACACTAACACTAGGCCATGATCCAACATGATAACAATAAAACCGGACAACCTCAACTCTATAAAAACTTCATCAGCCTATTTGAGATTATCCAACATTTTAGATTATATTGAATTATTAACAATACCAAGAATGGAATATTTTTAACTATGTTTAATATACTCATAAACTCCCTTTGGTTCTATGTCCGTCGAGAGATGTAAAATCTCTAAAACTGATTTGTACGTTTCTTTTGGCTATCGCCCTTTAGGAAATTCTCACCAACAACATTTTACCAATCCACTTTGTCAACTTATTTTCCTCTATGGGTTTCAGCCTTACTCTCTTCATACATCTATGTGATGTGTTTCTTCTTCATCCAATAGGACTGATTCTGCTTCTATGATCAAATGATTTGAAAATATTTTATCATTCAACACAACGAGTAATAAATTTGTTATGTGAAATAACATATACCTTGGTGCTAAATAAATTGATTCATTTACTATATAAATCCTATCAAAACCCCTGAATATAGGTTTTTAACAAGAATATATACACAATTAATGAAAATCTAGAACACTAGTGGAACCAACTTCATCAAATCTAAAATGATAAAGTGAAACTAAAATCAACAATGCTAATATATATAACATATTTAAAATAGATCGAGCAGAAACATGAAAAACTGAATGACATGTAACTGTATAATTTCATCAATGAAAAATATATTTTGTAATATATTGAATTTTCTATTGAATGTGTTTCCTAGTCTAATAATATTCATTTATCTTGTTCTTAGAATTTATCAAAAAAATACAAAACTGGACAATATAAAGAAATTTCTGAACAGTCACACCATATAAATAAATAATAACACATATTTATTTTTAGAATCTATCATAAAATATATTATATTAGTTTAAAATTAAATAAAATTTCTTAAAAATACATATAATGATAATTCTTTTAGAAATAAAATAATATATAAAAAATTACTAAGATAAAAAAGGACATATTCATAACAGATTTAGAATAAATTATATATATAAGGAAACAAAAACATTCTCATGTCTAAATTAAAAATCATATATAATACATGTGGTTATTTCCTATTTTCATGTTCATTTTATAAAAAACCAAATATGACAATAATCATTGATCATCGGGACACCTGCGATTACAAGGATAATGGTCCATGAACATAGAGAAATTAATGCAAAATAAGGTAATCAAAATGAATTAAATGGTGGTAAGAAAAATATAGTTGAATGTATAAACAATCTACACATGTATAAATAATAGGAAAATTGAATGTTCATGAAATAAATATGGTTCAATCACTAACTAAAATAAAATTAAATCATAATTAAAATCACTTTCTACAATAAATTGATGGAACCATAACCAGTTTTGCAAATGAAATTCAATATAATAGAAAGAGGTAGAGTTATGGGAAGAGAAATCAAGTAAGGGAGGTTGTCTCTAGGGTCGAGAAACTGGTGTTAGTGATAAATTTATGGATGAAGAATATCATGATTTTAAGGATTGGATTTAATCAGAAATCGTGGAGGTGGGGTCACCACGTCAGAGGAAATTGATTGGTGGTGGCATTGTCGAAGGAAGGGGATTTTGGGAGGAGGGGTGGCAATGTTGGAGCCGTATCGGAGTCGTGTTGGTTCCATGTTGGAGCTGTGCCAATGAAGGAGTATCCCAAGAAATTGAGGTGTCCATTTTTTAGGAGTAGTATAGGATCGTGGGGGATGTTGTGTGGGATCATCAGATGACAATGGTAAGCTGTTTTGTGGAAACATCCAGATAGGGGAATCAGCAAGGAGGTAATATCTCGTGAGTGTTGAGGGGAGGAGAAACTATAACATCCCATGTCGGTAAATAACAATATATTTTCATATATATGTATATTTATTAATTATATAGTGTTTTATAGGCTTAAAATGAGAATAAATCCAATCTTAAGCATAGAATACTCTATTTTTTAATGGTCATTTTACCGCCTTTTGATGGAAAACATTTTTTAAATCAATGTTTTCAAAATTTTATATCTATATTTGTCAAAATAATCTTCTTCTTTAGTATTGGGTCATTGAAATTTACATTGGATAATTTTTTGGTATTTTTCTAAAAATGTTCATTTTTTATGAATAGAGAAAAATACTACATTTTACTTCTAAACTACCTTTTCATCTAATTTAATTATATAGACAAATTGTCATTTTAATTTGTTTTAAAGTTTAATTAGAATATATTTTTACCATTTAATCCAATTTTGGTCATTGAAATTAATTTCACTTTTTTATTGGGCATAAACAAGGGTCAAACATTTGATAGATATTGTTTCTAAAAAACCCTCTATTTGTTTTGACAACGAGAATTATTTATTAAATTAATTACTGAAATTTCTGGGTTTTGAATTTGATAAAATGGATTCCTTATTTGGAATCAGATGTTCCAAATTCTGTAATTATGAATCTTATGTTTTTGCACATTATGAATAGTAACGACAGTAATTATCTTTAATTATTGTGATTAATTAGTAATCAGGTTGTTAAGGGTAAAAAAATAATATCATAATAATATAAAATAACCCAAACATGTGTCATAATTCTATTTTTTGTGTAATGGCCGACCATGGTATGCCTTGTCTCAACTTAGTGACCCCATGGAATCACTTTTTTGTGAGAGTGACATTTTATCATTTTATTTTTAAAGAAAGGAAAATATAACAAAATTATGTAACACCTATGTAAAACAATTTTTATTTTGTCAAAATAAATGATATCTTAGACTATAAATAGTCATCGTAAATCTATAAATATTTCCTACATCATGGTATTTTTTTATAATTTTAAGACATTAAATAAATAAATTTATTTATGACACCATGATGATGTAGTGATTACCTCATTAATGAACGATTTAAATAAAATTAAAATATAATGTAAAATATAAGACATACACTTGTAAAAAAACCTATTGGATGGGTTGATTTAGAACCCTTGTCACCTTATCCCCGAAATTTTACATTGTGGGACCTTTAAAATCCGAAAATAATTTTATAAAAAAGTAACATTTCAAGGCTTTCCAAGAGTTCCCCTCCTCCCTCTTATAAAAACCCCCAACTCTACCCCCCATACCGTCACCTCTAAATCCATTGGTTTGACCAAAATCATATCATTTTATCTCTCCACATCCCTCTCTTGATCATATAATCCTTACCTTAGGCATAAATCTCTTGAATAAAACCTTTTGGTTCAAAAGAAGGGGAGTTACCCAATTTAAAGGTAATGTCTTCTCTTATGTTCTTTTGTTTTATTTTCCTTCTCCAACCCCCAAAACTCTCTTTATTTCATTATTTTGTTACAACAACAGTATCCTAAATATACTAGGATGTTTTTATGGGATGTATTTGATTTAAATATACACACACCTCTGTCCAATGGTTAAAGAACATACTGTTTCTGTGAGTGGCGAATTACTGCCTCACGAAACAATGATTGTTCAATATTCATTTAACACCTTTCTTGGAGGCCATTTAAATGTACCTCTGTTTATATATGATATATATTATGTTTATTTCATCCTTATGATTCTTTATTTATCATTTATGTCATACCTTTATGGTTTCCATTATGGGCAACGACGATAATTTGATTTTAGGAAGTGCGGACAACTGCCCCCTCAATGTGATTCGATTCTTTAATGCCATATGTTGGATGTATAAAGGATGGAGTTAATGATGTTATATATGATATTATACTGGTATAATAATATACCTTTCTATCATTATGATTTCATTCCATTAAGTATGAAATAGAAATGAATGTGATGTTCATGCGTACGTACGACTTACCATCTCCATGAATGGTGTGTATCATTTATTTCCTCTATATATTATGTAATATAATAAATTCATGTATATACTGGATATATATGATATATATGATATATAAATCATAAATTCAAAGGTGTTTATATAATAGATATTTTACCACAGGAACAAATTGTAATTATAGGATGTTTATTTTTGACACAAGTACCAAGGATTGAAAAAACGACCGTTATTAACATAAATGATTACATAATGTTCATAATATGGTAATAAGTGATATATAATTATAATGAGCATGAAAAAGGTTGTTATGAATGTATAAATTAACTATAGTTTATTATTATGGAGTTTAAAGAAGGATCGAGTCAACTCGGACATGAGGCAAGGGACTTCGTCTCAATCTCCTTTCATTGAGGCATATTTTGTTTTATACACAACATTCATTTATATGGGGTATAAACACCTTTGACTTTTACTTTTATTCAAATGGAATATTTTTATAAGATGTGTTTTACTAAATGAAAAAAGGGAATGTTTTTGTCTTAAGTATGTGGTGATAATGGCATTTCTGCTACTGTGACCATTATTTGAGTTTCGGCTTCCTCTACAAGCCATAACATTTTTTAAATGAAAAGTAAATACCATGTCATAATTTTCCATTATTTTTGTATTTAAAATGGTTTTGATAAGGTTTTCATTATATCAATGTGTTTTTGATATCTTGTGATTGAAATATGGAAATGTTATGTTTCCTTTATGAATGTTTTATGTGATAAAATTATGTTATTGATATTGGTAATTGTTTATTAAGATGGGTGGTTCCATTATAAACTAAGGGAGGGTGAGCCCGACATAGCTGTCTAATGTATTGGGTAACACAAATGAGTTAAACACTACAATTTCTCCATTGAGAATTAGGGAACATTCTTTGATGGGTATTCCAAACGTATCCATGAGGGTAACGACCTAAATAATAATGTTATGAATGCCTCAAGCTTTCTTTATGAATTCTGATTTGTGTTAGTTATTCACGATTCTTATGATTTCATGAGTTATGTTAAAGTGCTTATGTTTGAAGAGTAATGTATGATTTCATTAATTCTTATGTATATATGGACTAATGTTTTCATTCTGTATTTTTATATCCCTTATAGAGATTTTTACGCTCATCCCATGTTTTTGAAATGTTTTTCACAGGTCAAGAGAAAATTACATGATGTGATGATAGTATCGAAGAAGTGTCAAGAAAGAATCCATGTTTTATTTTTAATATTTTCCTCTGTTGGGAAAAATTAATATTGTCTTTTATGTATCCTCCTTGTTTAAATGTGGAATGTAGTTCTTGATATTTTATCTAATTCTCTAAAACTCGAGACCTAAAAAGATACTCAATGTGCATTATTGAAATAAATCAAGATTAAGTAATGTTTAAGGCTGGTGCCTTATAGTTGGTATCAGAGCCCTGTTTAGATAACATTAGAAGTTATAATTCTATTAAATGATTATCAAAAATAATTTATGGTCAAATTGAAATAATATAGAATTTTAATATTAGAATGTTGCTTCCTCTAAGACATGTTAGTTCACAATGGTTTTCCATAGAGGAAAGAGGGAAGTAGTGCTAGGAAGGAATACAGAAGGAAATGTCCTTCCAAATCAACATCCTGAGATGGTCGGAATTGATACGGAATAGTTTCTTACAGTAATGGCGCAGATGACTCAAGAGATAGATGGTGGTGGTATCAACGCAAGAGATCAGCAAGATCAACTACAGTTGAACATGTTAGTGGTGGAACATTTCATGAGGCAACACCCCCATCATTCAGAGGATCATCTAACCATTAGCTACCTAAAGGGTGGATTAAAGCACTAGATAATATTTTAAATGTCATGGGGTGTTCGGACAATCAAAAGGATAATATTTCTATTTACCATTTTGAGGGTGAAGCAGATCAGTGGTGGTCGATGGTTAAAAATATCAGTGACTCTAATTAGATTGATGCTCTTGATATGGATGAATTCAAAGGTATGTTTCTTGAGAAATATTTTCCTAAGGTTGTTCGACTTAGGATGGAAAAAAAATTCTTGGAATAGATGAAAGAGGATGACTCGGTGGCTAATAATGAATAATGTTTCACTTGATGGGCAAGGTATGCTCCAATTTTTATCTGACACCTTGATAATAAAATCAATTGTTTTTACTCAGGATTAATGCAAAAATATCGAAGGGCATTAGCTTCTCATGAGTTGAAAAGTCATGAAAAGGGTTTTTTATGTGCTAAGAAGGTGGAAATGTAGTTTTTTGATGATCATGTTTTCTATGACAACTAACAAAATAAGAGACTGAGATGGAAAGAGAAAGGGAAGAATCTTTAAAAAAAGTCTAATGGTCTAAATACTAGGTTTTTAGTTTGTGATAAATGTGGTAAAAAACATGTTGGGGAAAGTCTTTTGAAATCTAGAAAGTTCTACTGATGTTGTAAGATAGGACATAAGGCTCGTGATTGGACTAGAAAAGATTGGGGTGTTGGTAAGAAGAAATTTAATTTATAGTTAGTGAAATATTTCAAGTGCAATGAGATGGGTCATTATGAAAAATGAGTGTCCGACAAAGAGCTCGAATGATGGGAAGCAGTAATACTACAAGAAAAATGGTGTGGTGAAATCCTTTGCAACTAATTCAGCATATGATGGGCCATCAAATGAATTCGTATCAGGTCCTTTGTTTTTTAAGATTATGCCAATGTGTTGTTTGATTCAGGGTATAGACATTCTTTCATCTCTGAAAAATTTTCTGGTAAATTGAGAATTCCTTCTCAAGAAATGACTCCTGAAATTATGGTAAACATTTTCGGGAGAAATGATGAGGGAAAAAAAAATTATACGAATCTTCCTATTCTTATCCATGGAATGAACCTACTTGAAAACCTTATTTTTTACCTCTAGTAATGTTTGATGTTATCCTGGGTATGGATTGACATTCTCTTTACCTAGCGAGGATTGATTGTAGAGCTAAATATTTTTCTTTTCAGAAATACATTCAGTTTCAATACATGAATAAACCCTTACCATTGATAACATATCAAGAGGCTGAGAAACTTGTTAAATATGGAAATTAATGTTACCTTCCTCATATTGTTGAAAATAATGGAACCGTTGAGATTAATGATGTGTCAGTGGTAAATAAGTATCATGATATTTTTCCTGACAAGATGCCTGGAATAATACCATATCGGGAAGTTGAATTTATTGTTTACTGAGTTCCTGATGCTATGCTAATTTCCAAACCCCTTTATAAAATGGCTCAAATTGAACTTTTAGAGTTGAAGGATAAATTGCATGATTTATTAAAGAAATAATTCATTCGACCTAGCACATCACTATGGGGGGCCTGTCATATTTGATAAAAATAAATATGGTTCAATGTGACTCTGCATTAATTACAGAGCCTTGAATAACATCACTATTAAGAACAAACATCCTTTTCCTAATATCGATAATTTGTTTGATCAGCTCCAGGGAGCTCAGTATTTTTCAAAGATTCACTTTAGACTGAGGTACCATTAGTTGAAGGTAAAGGAAGAAGCTATTCTGAAGACTGCATTCCGTACAAGATATGGCCATTATGAATTTGTAGTTATGCCTTTCGGGATAACCAATGCACCGGTTGTATTCATTGACCTTAGGAAAATAATTTTCTATGCGGTATTGTATATGTTTTGGTTTGTTTTCATTGATGATATTTTTGTGTTTCATAAAGTAACGAGGTGTATGAAAGTCACTTAAGGGTTATTTTTCAATCCTTAAATGAAAATAAATTGCATGGGAAATTCAGAAAGTGTAAATTTTGGTTGCAATAAATTTCTTTCCATGGTCACATTGTTTTAAAGATGGGATAATTGTTTATCCTACAAAAATAAAAGTTGTTGAAAAATGGACAAGACCCAAAAATGTAACCGAGATTCATAGTTTTCTTGGTTTAGAAGGCTATTACCGAAGTTTTGTTAAAATATTTTCACGGTTATCCAGTCCAATGACTATGTAAACTTGAAAAAGTAATATGTTCATCTAAAAAAATAAAGTTAGAATTGTTTTCATGATTTGAAAAGAAGATTGGTGAATGCTCCATTTTTGGCACTACCTTCATGTAATGGTGAGTTTGTTATCTTCAGTGATGCTTCATTAAAAGGATTTGGTTGTGTCCTAATTCAGAATGATTAGGTAATTTATTATGCTTCACGTCATTTGAAAACTCAAGAGGTAAATTACCCCACACATTATTTGGAATTAGCTACTGTTTTTTTTCACATTAAAAATTTGGAGGCATCAATTAAATGGTGTATACTGTGAAATATATTCTGATCAAAAAATTTTAAATTATATATTCACTCAGAAATAATTGAACATGACATAGAGGAGATGGATATAATTAATCAAGGAATATGATGGTACAATTCATTACCTTCTGGGAAAAGAAAATAAAGTGGCTGACGCTTTCAGTCAAAAATATAATGCTTCATTAACCATGTTACATTTGGAACATGATCCATTGGTTAAGGATTTGATGAACATCGGAATAGAAGTTGTTAATGCAGGAAGTTCATCTGTTTTGTTTCAGGTGTCTGTGAGATTATCTCTATCAGACAGAATTAAGCAAACGCAAAAGAAAGGAAGTGGGTTGTAGAAAAAGGTAGAGCTGGTTCACAATGGTATGTTTCATGAATTCAACAATGATAATGATTGTGTTTTGAGATTTGGGATGATATTGTGTGTGCCTTGTGATTCATAGATAAAGAGATAGTTGTTATGTGATGCTCATAGTTCTCCATTTTATGTTCATCCTGGCAGTAATAATATGTATAGAGATCTTCGGGAGTATTACTGGTGGGGCGGAATGAAATAAGATATTTCTGATTTTACTATGAAGTGTTTAACTTTTCAACAGGATAACGCAGAGAGGGAGTTACAGAAAGAGATGCTTCATCCTTTACCATTTCCAGAGTGGAAATGGGAGAATACATCCAAGGACTTCGTTGTGGGATTGCCGAAGACACCTCGAGGTAATAATGAAATATGGGTTATTGTTGATCGCTTGACTAACTATCTTAATTTACTTGCTATACGAGATACGGTTTCCCTAGATCAACATTCTCCTTTGTATCATAAAGAGATATTCATGTTACATGGATTTTCCCTCTCCATTGTATCTGACCGTGATCCCAGGTTAACTTCTAACTTTTTCAAAAGCCCCCACAGGTCGTCGGGTACTGAATTTAATTTTAGTACAACTTTTCATCCTCAATAAGATGGGCATTCAGAAATAACAATTCAGTAATTGGAGGATATGCTAAGTTCTTGTTCGATTTATTACCAGGGAAGTTGGGGCCTATATATTTCATTGGTTTATATTTCTTATAATAATAGTTTTCAATCATGTATACAGATGGAACCATTTGAGGAATTATATGGGAAGTGGTGTCGAACTCCAGTTTTTGGGGATGAAGTAGGTGAAATAAATTTGATGGGACCAGAATTGGTAGAAGAGTTAGCAGAAAAAGTTCAGCTGATATAGAAACACATGAGAACATCTCAGAGTTGGAAGAAAAATTATGCGGACAATAGGATGATGGATCTCTCTTTTGAGGACGGTGATCATATCATCCTGAATGTTTCACCATGGAAAAGTGTGATGTGATTTGGTAAGAAAGAAAAGTTATTTCAAAGGTTCATTGGACCTTATGAAATTTTGGATAGTCTTGGATCAGTTACCTACCAAGTGGCTTTACCTCTGATTTTATCTCAGGTACACATTGTTTTTCATGTTTCAATGTTAAGGAAGTACATGCCAAATCCATCTCATGATTTGAGACTAGAGGTAGTTTAGCTGGAAGAGAATATAACTTATGAGGAACAACCGGTCTAGATTCTTGAAAATAGGGAGCAAGTATGGAGAATAAGGCGATTCATAACGTAATGTTTTTTGGAAAAACCTCATGATTGAAGAGGAAATATGGGAATCTGAAAATGAAATGAGGGATAAATACCCCCACTTATTCGATAAGTAATAAATTGCAGGGGCGTAGTTTTCTAAAGGGGGGAAGGATATAACATCCCAAGTATGTAAAGAATAATATATTTTCATATATACATCTATTTATGAATTTGATTGTGTATTATAGGCTTAAAATGAGAATAAATAAAATCTTAGGCATAGAATACTCTAATTTGTTTTAAAATATCATTTTACCACCTTTTGATGGAAAACCTTTTTTAAATGAATATTTTGAAAATTTTATAAGCTCTATTTTTCAAAATAAACTTATTATTTAGGATTGGGAAATTGAGATTTACTTTGGATAACGTTTTGGTAATTTTCTGACAATGCTCATTTTTTAATGAATAGAGAAAAACACAGTATTTTACTTTAAAACAGCTTTTCATCTAATTTAATTATAATCATATATGGTCTTTTTAATTTGATTTATTGTTTAATTAGAGTATATTTTTACCATTTAATCCAAATTTGGTCATTGAAATTAATTTCACTTTGGAATTGTGCATAAACAAGTGTCAATCTTTTGATAGATATTGTTTCTAAAAAACCCTCTATTTGTTTTGACAGCGGGAAATATTTTTTAAGTTAATTACTGAAATTTTATTTTCTGGAATTTGGTAAATTGGATTCAATATTTTGAATCCTATGGTCCAAATTTTGTAATTAATACTCTTTTTTTTGGACATTATGAATAGTAACGATGATAATTATCTTTAATTATCGTGATTAATTAGTAATCGGGTAGTGAAGTTTAAGAAAATAATATCATAATAATATAAAATAACCCCAAAATGTGTCCTAATGCTACTGGTTGTGTCATGCCTGACCATGGTATTCCTTGTGTGAACTTAGGGACGCCAAGGAATCCCTTTTGTGTGATAGTGACATTTTACAATTTTATTTTTAAAGAAAGGAAAATATAACAAACGTATATAACACCTAAGTAAAAAAAATTTAATTATTCCTAAATAAATGATATCTTATACTATAAATAATCATTAGAATTCTAAAAAAATTCCTATATCATGGTATTTTTTTTATAATTTTTATAAATTAAATAAATAAATTTAGTTATTACACCATGATGATGTAGTGATTACCTCATTAGTGAACGATTTAAATAAAATGAAAAGATAATGTAAAATCTAACACTTACACTTGTCATAAACCTGTTGGATGGGTGGATTTCGAACCCTTATAACATTATCCACGAAATATTTTATTGTGGTACCTTTAAAATCCTAAAATCATTTCATAATAAAGTAACATTTCAAGACAATCCACGAGTGCCCCTCTTCCCTCTTATAAAAGGCCCCCACCACTACCCCCTTACCTACACATCTCAAGCCCTTGACATGACCAAAATATTCTCATTTTATCTCTCCACATCCCTATCTTCATCAAAGAAGCAATACCTTAGGATGAAAGCACTTCAAGAAACCCCATTGTTTCAAACCAAGGGGAGTTACCTGATTTAAAGGTAATGTCTTCTCTTATGTTATTTTGTTTTATTTTTCTTCTTCAACCACATAAAATATTCGTATTCCTTTCATTAGTAACAAAACCAGTATCTTAAATATACTAGGAATTTTTTTGAGAAGGATTATATTTACAGTTACACACACCTATGTCTAAGGGTTAAAGAACATATTGTTTCTCTGAGTGGAATATTACTGCCTCACAAAACGATGATTGTTCAAACTTATTTTAACACCATTCAGGGTGGCCATTAATATGTCACTATATTTATATATGATATATATTATGTTTATGTTTTTCTTATGATTCTGTATTTTTCATTTATGGAATACCTTTATGGTTTCCATAATGGGTAAATGAAATAATTTCATTTTAGGAAGTGTAGACTACCGCCCCCTCAAAGTGATTCGATTCGTTAATGCCATATGAGGGACATATAAATGGATGGAATTAATGATGTTATATATGATATTATACTATAATTATAATATACCTTTATATAATTATTATTTCATTCCATTAAATATGCAATATAAATGAAAGTGGCGTTCATGCATACATACGACATACTGTCTCCATGAACGATGCATTTCATTTCTTACCTCTAATTATTATGTAATATTACAAATTCATGTATATACTGGATATATATGATATATATTATATCTACATCATGAATATAATTCTGGATATAATAGATATTTTACCACAAGAACAACTTTTAATTATTAAATGTTTATTTTTGACTCAAGTACCAAGGATCGACAAAATGACCATTATTAACTTAAATGATTACATAATGTTCATAACATGGTAATAAGTGATTTAAAAGAATAATTAAAATTTAAAAGGTTCTTACGAATGTATAAATTATCTCTTTTTTATTATTCAGGAGATTAAATAACGATCGAGTCAAGTCAAACACGAGGTAAGGGATTTTGTCTAAATCTCCTTTCATTGAGGCATATTTTGATTTATATACAAATTTATTTTTTACAGTGTATAAACCGCATTGAATTTTACGTTTATTAAAAATAATTCTTTTTCATATGTATTTTTTTACTAAACGACAAAAGGGAATGTTTTTGTCTTACGTATGCGGTGACAACGACTCTTCCGCCGTCATGACCATTATCTGAGATTCAGCTTCCTCTACAAGCCAGAACTTTTTTAAATGAAAAATAATTACCATTTTTTAGTTTTCTTTTATATTGGTATTGAAAATATTTTTGATATTGTTTTGATTATATCAATGTGTTTTTTGATATCTTGTGATTGAAATGTGGATATGTTATGTTTCCTTTATGCATGTTTTATGTGATACGATTATTTTATGGTTCTTGGGCATTGTTTATGAAGACAGGTGGTTCCGTGATAAACTAAGGGAAGGTGAGCCTGATATAGCTCTCTAATTCATTTTGATATTGAGAAGGAGTTAATCACTAAGGTTTATTCAAAGAGATTTAGGGAATATATAGTGATGGGTATTCCAAACGTAACCATGAGGGTTACTCCCTATGTAAGAATGTTATTAATGCCTCATGATACCATTATGTCTTATGATTTCATTAAGTTATTCATGAATATTCTGATATCATGAGGTTTGTTAATGTGCTTATGTTTTATGAGTAAGCTTTGATTTCATTTATTCTTATGTATACATGGACTAATGTTTTTATTTCGTATTTTTATATCCCTTTCTGACCTTTTTCTACTCATCCCATGTTTTTGAAATGTTTTTCATAGGTCAATGTAAATGTACATGATGTGATGATAGTGTCGAGGAAGTATCAAGAAAGAATCGATGTTTTATTTTAAATATGTTTCCTTTGATGGAAAAATGAATACTGTCATTTATGTAAACACCTTGTTTAAAAGTGGAATGTAATGCATGATTTTTGACCTAATTCTCTAAAACTGAAAACCTCAAATGATACTCAATATGTATTCTTGAAATAACTCAAGATTATGTAATTTTTAAGGACATGGCATTATAGAAACTCATAAGGATAGTATATATTGGGTGGTGCAGAAATTTACTTCCATAGATAGTAAAATCACCATTGGTATATGGGATCTATAGCCAAAATCCATATGGTCTGTGGATGTAGGTTTTTGGATTTTTCCAAATTCTAGTAGTGCATCCTTAACAAATTATCACCCAAAATCATTCTTTTCACAAAACATTACCCAAAAATTTACAATAAATATAATTTTTTATATAAATATTCATATGACAATATTTAAAACCATGATAAATAACTATTATTATAGACAAACAAAAGGAACATATAAAACATGTCCCACATTCCTTAAAAGAAAATTGATCATGAAGTCAATATATTTTAACTGTTTAAATATTCATTTTGAATTGATCAATAGTCTTAGAAAAGTAGGAGGTGATCATATGAAGCATCGTATCATGATCTCGTGGAAGACTCTTCTAGTATTCCAATGTTAAACAAATTTTACAATCAAGAACAATTAACAGAGATTTTTCTTTATGTCATTTAGTATCATTAAAATATATCCTAGTAAGGTTATATTGAGATAAATGTTATCTTATGGTATGAAAATAATCATATTTGGTAGGGGATCAATAATAACCAAAATAGTATCATTCTTTTTAGGAGCCCTATGAAGTCCTGTGAGAATGTCTATATTAATTTATCTCACATCCACAAAGGAATATGAATATTTTTAATGAATATTTTAGGATTTTTCTCCATACAATCAGCTATTGAAATGTCAATCATCTTGATACATAATCAGAAATTTCATAATTCATTCTATAACACAATAAATGTTTTCCAAATTCCCTATATTTTATAATTATACTAGTTTGTATAGAGAAATTTGAGATTTGAGAATCATCCAAAAAATCAATTTTCATCTCAAATATAAATGGAACACATAATATCTTTCCATGTCTTAGTATTGCACATTCACAAAAAAATATTTCATCTTCCCTTGAATCAGGGATTTAATTTAATTATGAAAATACTCATCATCAAACTAATTTTTTTAACATTTCCAATAAATATGGTTTCAAAGATATCTGATAAAATAAGGATTTTATCATTCATTAATAGTTATCATATCAATATTAACTAGATAAGTGAATGTTGGATCCATATCAAACCATATTTGGGTAAGAACTCCACCATATTTCGTTCATGATGCATCCAATACCTTAATTTCATTCATTAGGTGGTAGTTCACTTTGAAATCATAATTCTTTAGTATCTTGAGACATATTCTCTGCATCATATTGATAATTTTTTTATAAAACTTTTATTTTATACTCTTAATGTCATTTTATATCACACAACATTCACCAGAGAAGTAAATGCCTCATATCCTCAAAGAATATACTATAATTTTCAATAACAGATCATGGTTATGATAGTTGAATTCATTAGTATTTAACATCCTTAAATCATATAATTTTCCATTATCATTTTTTCTAAGGGGACAACCATGTCAATTATTTAATGCATCCTTATATTATATAATCCTATCATTTTCATATAGAAGAGTCAAAAATAGTGTACTGAATAATATTATTATTAATTATTACAAACATTCTATACATTCCTTTATCTGAATAAATATAACCCCTTTAAGTATAATCCTGGTTAATGGATTATCCAATCATGAGAATATTTAAATAAATCATCTATAGTGACCTGAAAAACCAAATAATCTTCATACCTTAGTTATGTTCATTGGTGTTAGCCATTCTATTACTACATTCATCTTCATGATGTCAACTAAGATTCTATCTTTTGAAATAATATGTCTAACAAAATCAATCTCAGGAATCCATAAATCACTCTTACTAAATGTACCATATAACTTTTTTCATATTAGTTTCATGAATGTTATTTATGTTAGTATATTATTTCTCATTAAATTTAGAATAAACAAAGGTATCCTTAATGAATACTCCAATAAAATAATTATGATATTCCATGAATACCCTATTCATTATAACAATAAATATGATGGTGCATTAGTTTAAAAAATATAACTATTGAAAAATCATAATATCCATTAATAGTTCAAAATTATATCTTCGAAATTTATTCCTTGATGATATGAAATAACTAATAACAATAATGAAGAAAAATATTTGAAATTATTAATCTCTATTAATTTGATCAAATATGTAATAAATTAGAGTAATATGTTACTTTTCATTATCATAATGGAATTTATTTACATATATTTAGTATAAAACTCATGGAAATGTATTTGTTTATAATGAAACAAATATTGGATCCCAATGGCAGAATATTGGTTGTGTGAAAATCCCATATCACATAATGAATCTAATTATTTCTTAAGAATCACTAATTCCACAGTTTCCATTCTATACGAAGACTTTTATATTGGTATTCAATTAGGGATTAATTAAATATAATGTATTATTTCATGATATATTGTATGTATATGTAATTAAATAATAAATTTATCAATATATTCTAGAAAAATCAGTATATACTCAATATGAACATAAATATTTTACATCCATTGGTTTTTTTCTATTCTTCCATTAGAATATCATTCAAAATCGATATTAAAGGCGGGTCTAAAACGATTTGAATGATTAAGTCTCTACTGTAGAGATATGTTATTATATATATTTATAACAAATAATACGTTTTTTCCATAAAAATAATGTTTTTCATCATATTTTGAATGATATTACGTTCCCAGGATTAAACTAATGAAAACTATAGGTAGGAAAATATTGTCTAAAAATATAGAATGTTTATGTGCAGTAATGGGGACAACCTACCATATACTATCTGTAGTGATACTTATACAATAATTTCAGACTAAGAACACCCATAATAAGGTTCTAGGGAATTTTTTAATTTTATTAGTATACATGGAATATATAAAAGAGTCTTCTAATCAAAAATAAATAAAAAATAGTCGATGCATTTAAGGATATAATTAATGACCTTCCATCTCAACTTTAGAGATCCCATAAGCATGGGCTTCTCTCCTTAGCATCTTCTATGGAATATTATGTTGATTATTTGGAAATTGGTTTTTAAAAGAATCATTTCATTAAATTTGAATCACTAGGTAGAATTTTTCCCCTTACATTCTTTATATTCATTATCCAAATGTCACTTATTCCCCCACATGTGACAAACTCTCATTCGCCTCAATCATTTTCAATATTTTTCATTCTAAAATATTCACATTATAATAATTGATTTATCTACATCTTCTTTCTTGATGCATTACATTTTTCATAGTGTTCTGATGACCTATTATTATTTTAATTACCATTGAATATATATAATCCTGAGAATTCCTTCTATATTTTTATTTTGCAAAAAACGATTTAATCATATGATGCAAATGATTGAGAAACCAGTTATCTTAGAAAAATTGGCTTACTCAATTTATTGAAATTTTCAATATTATATTCTTTATTGAATATATAATATATAAAATACATGGATAATCCTATAATGGTACCCTCATACACCACAACACTTCCTTATTCATTTTTCATTATCCTTTGTATCTTTATATTCAATTCATTTCATTAATCAAGAGGGGAATATTTGTTGAATAATATTTCATTAGAAGGTCTTAGTTCATTGAATTTTATTTCTTCTTCCTCTATATTATATTAGTCAAATTACCACCATTGACCATCATAACCATTGAGAAAATACAGTTCAATTGTAATATTTTCCTTTTAGTTTTATCCAAAGGCCAAAAATAATGGTACTTAGTCCATTTCTCAATACTAATGGATTTTTAATCCTTTTAAATTATGGTGATTTTTTTCATGAAGAAATCCATCATAGAGAATCATGTTGTAGAACAATAGGTTTCTCCATTCATGAAATGTTACACAAAATAACAAGTTTAATCATTCCCAATATAGCCCTGGTTTGCTCAAATCCAATACAAGCAGTATTGGCATGCTCAACATGTAAATTTATACATTAACCATGAGTATTGATATCATTATTTCTTCCACGAACCATTTATAAAAAATAATATATACTTAAAAAGGTTCATAACATTATGTATTTTTAATCATAACAAGTAACTCTAAAATATGATGTAACAATCAACATAAATTGAAAAATTTTGAATTGTTATTCTCATAATCATAAACCTGGTTTCACTAGGGATATATTTATTTTCAAGTTGATAAAATGGTTTTTAAATAAAATATAAATTATCAAAAGAATACCCCCTAAGAGTGTAAAACTAGGTGAATAGCAGTATTCATTATCGTACACCAGATGAAAATCGAGTCAATTCCCAATGTGACATTTCAAGAGTATTTACACCAAGGAACATCGGTTATATAAACATGCCCACTCATAGTATCAATAATGGTATTTATTTATTATATAACCCACTAAATATATTCATTTCAAAAACATTGATATGAACTTATATACTTTTCCTCATAGAATAACATTGGGTTATGTTCGATAATCATTTTTTCCTTAATATTATTCTCAATATTTATACTAAACATCATTTTATGCCTATAATAAAAACCGTAAATATATTATACTTGAACTGATGGAATTTTTTATGCATTGGAATAAATACATAGGGTCTAGTTCAAATGGAATAGTAAGTTATTTGTTTTATTGAACAAAATACACACATAATCCTAATTTAACAATGGTAAAATAATATAAAAAACAATGAAACAAAATTATCAACATCCTTGAAAACAGTCAATGAATTAGTCATCATATACACTGGAAGGGAAACAAAATATTTGAGCGATAAAATTCTTAGTATGTTTTACGTTAAGCTTTAGCTATCATGAATAAATAACTCAAAATCTGTATAGAATGTTAAATAAATAAAAACAAATAATAAATAATCAACAAAACAACATCCATGATTAGATAAGTAAAAATTAATATGGCATGGAAAATAAATGACCAAACATTTAATTTAATCAAAAACCTGAATTTTATGAATTTATAAGGTAATTTAATATAGAAATAAAATAAATGAATTTGTATTTCATTTAATAATTAATTTGTCAATTTTTAATTTATATGTAATAATCACTATTAAAATATTAATAATTGAACAAACATGAAATTTAATAAATAACACAGGAATAAAATTCTTCCATTGATAATATAAAAGAAATAATCACATGTATAAAAGTAATTAAATTATCTATAATGGAACTGAATAGTATTGGACATTAGGATATCTATATTATCAACACCTTGTCCAAATATATTATAACATTATCAACAAAATCCCAACTATTCTAGACAATTATTTTATCTCAATTGAAATACCGATGCATATAGGGAAACTACAATTTAAAGTCCAATACATGACTACATGTCGAATGCATTCATCATATATCAATTGGTCAATATATCTTTTTAACAATATTCCTTATCAAAAAATATCTTTATTGTGTAAATGATATAAATGTATCAATGTATCCCATGCTAATAAAATAACTTCAAAGAAATCAAATTATATTAAAATGGTATATTTTTTAGTAAATAATCATATCCATTACAAAAACAATGTGCTTTTTAGATAAATATAATGTACAATGAAAAATGGTTATAAAAAATTTATTGTGTGAAAATTTTTTGAAAAGCATATGATTAATCAATAGAAGCAAGGTGACCAATAGTTATTCAGTAATATCAGTTTTTAAAATAATTCATGTCATTCAGGATAACAATGGAAATGTAAATTAAATATTAAAATTATTTTTCATTAAAAAAAATCATTTTTTTGACCATTAAAAAAATATAAGAATCTATATATCTTAAAATGGTTATGGAAGCAAAGATGTCTCTTACAGTTGTATACATTAAAAACATTCCTTTCTTTATTTTTATATAAAATATTAATTTCAAACAAAGTATAATGATAACATTAAAACAATTTTTAAAATTAAATTATAACATATATTTTTCATGAAAAATCACTTGTACCAATACAAGGACTCCTCTTTCATAAATGTATAATATAATTTATTTAAGTATAAATAAAACCACTGATTCTTTTAAAAATTTATTTTCTTGAGTAAGGCTCCCAAGAGTGGATTGGGTGGAAGAGAATATAAAAAATACCTAAATATCAAGTGGATAATCAAAATATTGTATCTTATTAAGGATAAATTATTATATTCTTTCAATGAATGTAAAGGAAATCCAAAATGAATATTATATTTCAAAATCGATTCTACCATCTTTGGTAACATTGAAATTATAACCATTTAAATGAATAAAAATTTATTTAAATAATAAACATTATTCTTAAATATGATTTAATTCTAAATAAATCTTATTTTCATTAAATATGCCACATAATAGTGGAAATGCGAATATTAATAAATATATATTAATGAAATGGATATTGAGATGAAATACCTTTCCTCGTACTTCCATTTTGTTGAATGTGATTTAATCTCATAAAAAATATTTAAATCATGTTAGTAATATATATCATATCCATATTTATATTTATAATACCATAAAAGATATTATTATAACAATTTACCATAAGTATTTTTACAATCGTTTATTATTATTGTTGTTGTTTTTTGTGTTAGTTTCCTTGTTTTCTCATTCATGTTTTTCCATGAATGTTCTGCTTCTTGTTATTAGGAAATATTTAATTCATCTATATAAATATATAAATATTTTATATGTAATATTTATTCATTAAATATTTATTTAATACTATTAATGAAATATATTCATGGAAAATATATCACATCTTTTCATGAATACAGATGACCATTTTTTCCCAAGAGAGAGAATAAAATTCCCTTAAAGGGTGACATGGTAAGGAAGTGGATGATATATTAATTTAATATAATAAATATAATTTAAAACATATAATATATATTCATTATTTCAATCATTATGACTGTCTATATGATTCAGTGATCGAAGACAAAGAAAGTTGCTTCATGAGGTGGTAGTTCCCTGCACACATGAGTAATGGTTTTCATTATCATTTGATGAAGAATGAAACAGATTAAGATTATACCATCAAAATAATAATATATCCATAAATGGAAAATATTTATTTATTATATTGAATATTATAATACAAAATTTATTGTGGTTAATGTTGTAAGAAAACAAAAGAGTATCACTACGATGATTAACATCTCTTCAAGAAACCTCTATTGAAAATCTTTATAAGGAACCTATGGATATTTATTTTGTAATTTTTGTAAATTACAAAAAAGAATCAATAATAGGATGTCACTGTAAACAAAAGTAACTAAAAAGTGACGAATAATTCATTGGATGGATTGTAAAATCGATACACAACTACACTACATAAACAAACATTTTTAAACATGTTACTGTCTTATCCGTTATGATTACATTGTTTTACATCTTTAGTTTCCAAATGGTAAATATTTTCTTATCCTTAGTAATTAGTCATTTCAGACTAAAAATAAAATGATCATTATTATATTATTTTTACCAATTTATTAGAACCATGAAATAAAATTTATCAATTAAAAAATAAATTTTTGTGGAAAATTAATTTTAAAAAAAGAACATGTATCATGAAAACCCTCATTTTAACCTTAACCATGTTAATAAATTAGTTTTGTTTTTAGCAAACATCAAGAAACAATTATGTTGAAATTATCACATAATAATAATTACTTTGATTCCAAATATGGAATTAATTTTAATAAATTCATTTTAAATAATATGATGAATAAATTTTAAAATCCGATCAACAAATTGTATTGAAAACTCTTTTTCCAAAAATAATTTTTCAAGTATAATAGGATATAATAACAATGATATGATAAAAATCATAATTATATGGATTTAAATCCATATAGTATGTTATAAATTATATTAATTTAATTTAAAAAATTAATCAACAAATATTATTTAATTAACTAATATGGATAAAAATTATTCATTTTTAAGAAAAAATTGTTTCATGAAGCAAACAAATTAGTCTTTGAAAAAATGGACATTTTTACATGAATATTATCTTATAATTATTTTTTAAAAAATATTATTAAATATGTTTCTAAATATATATTATTACACATTATTATAAATAAAATGGGGTGTATTTAAATACTATATTTTTTTATATTTCATAAAATATTATTTTTAAGGGAAATTTTATGAAAAATCATCTAAGATTTTTTTTTGAAATATTATATTCAAAATTAATATTCTTAGTATCCAATTAGTAATTTTTATCCATTAAATATTAAAATTTCATTGTTATTTTTTTTATAATATAATTTTCACTTACTAAATATGATTTTTGAGTGTAACATTCTTCAATCAAAAAAAACATCCTTCAAAAAATTTTACGAAAATAGTCCCAAAAAAAATGTGGCAGGTTTAACTTCACAACATACATTTATTCCTATATTTAATTCCATATTTTTATATTTCTCCAAATTAACTTTACCATTATTTTCTGCTGATTCCTCTAAACATTCTATCTTGTATTAAAAATATGGTTGTGATCTTCATAGTATGAAATATCAGGTCCGAATTATATTTCATCTAATGTGGGAAAATGAAATGATTCTAGAATTAACTTCTCTAATAATAATATATGTCAAACATTTGTTACATAAAATCTATTTGGTAAAATTTCTTTTAGATATGACACAAATCCAATTTCATTTACAGTTTTAAATAGTCTAATATACCTTGGAATAAGTTTTACCTTATTAATGTTGCTTATAGCACCCATCTATTGAGATAATTTCAAGAATTTATGATCTCCACCCAAAATAATAAATTTTTCATCTGATTGTCAAAATTACTCTTTTTTCAACATTTTATAACATTACTATCTTCCGAAGTAGTCTTTAAAAATTTCATTATATACCCTCTAATTTTTGGTCTTATAGGTTTTTTTCACCTACTTGATCCAATCATGTTTTTGTACAACATATAATTCTATATAGTGTTTCATACAACACCAGTTGAGTACATGACTGGAAAATATCATTATAAGAAGACTATAATAAGGGTAAATAATAATACAACATTCATTTATAGTCATATTTGCATGAACATATCACGTTTTACAATGTTTGAATATCCCATTTGGAATATCCATTTGTTAAAGGATGGCATGAAGTTTTCTAATGAATCTCATTATCAACATCCTTTATAAAAATCTTCACTAATTTTGATGTAAAATTGGCATAATGATAATATAAAATTTAATTATTTATTCTATGATTTCTTACATCATAATTAATATAAATCCTTATGATGAACTCAAGTGGTAAATCTTCTCTTATAGTTAGGTAATGTGTAAATTTCATAAGGTAATAAAAAATTACTCATATTGCATCATTCCTCTCGAGATCCATGCATAATCATATGAAAAATTCCTTATTAATTTCAACATATTTTAGTATAGAATAATAATGTGTTACATGATTCTTCTAGGTAATTTTATATATACCTTCACCTATTAAAAAAAATAATCTTAATACATAATTAGTAATTTCCCATTTTATGTTATCCTACCAAAAGAGTTCCCTAAAATCCCAATTCATATTGGTGCTACTAGGGTTTGTAAATAAATTTGATCTATGTGCATAATCCAAAAATTCTCTTTTCATCATAGATATATAAAGAATAATATTCTTCAAAATATTAGGACACCATATTCAAAAACAAATTCATTCAAAATCCCATCACTCAAAAAGTTAATTTTATTATGAAAATTATCATCATCATAATAAGAACTTCTTAGCATTTTCAATAAATATGGTTTCATAACCATTTGAAAATGGAGTGATTTCCCCCTTATTTAAAAAATACCCTTCTCAATTTGTATTATATCCATTAATATAGGATCAATATCAATCCTAAATTTGGTGAATATTCAATTATGATTCATTCTCAACACGTCAACTACCTTATTTTTCTGCTCTAAGAGGGTGTTTATTGATAATTCATAATCTTTGAGTAGTGTAATACATATCCTTTTCCACATATCGAAAACTTTTAGGGAAAAATGTATTATCAGATTCTCTGGTTTGTGTACATCTCGCGTATTCTACAAGGGGGATAATGTCACTATATGAACAACGAAATGGTTATAGCTACTATCTGAAGATCATGGGTTATATAGTTTTAGTAAATATACATTAAATAAGATGATTGATATGAAGTCACATTATCATATTTTTTAAGGAAAAAACAAATTCTCTTCAATGATGCATCACTATTTATCACAAACCCATCTTTTCATGATGGTAGAATAAAAATAATAGAAATGGAAAATCTCCTATTAAATTCATTAAAAAGTATTTTAAATTCCTTTTTTCAAACAAACATAACCCTTATATATATAAGTATTTTTAACATGTTACCTAATCCAGAATAATTCTAAATGAATCGATAATATTAAACTACCAACCCAATGATACTATATATGATTCTTGTTTTTTAGTGCAGGTCTTTCTATGAATTTTATACTCCTCATAGGAACAAAAATGATTCCATCCTTGGAGATAATACTTCCATGAAATGAAATGACCTGAATCTAGAAATCATACATTCTAAATTTCTCGTATAACACTTATTTTATAATATTATTAAGAATACTCCTCATGTGATTATAAGGGCGATCATATATTTTTTATTACACTGTGATATCATAAATTAATACAGCAAAAATATCATTAATATATTTCTTATTTACTGCATTATTGAGATCCATAAAAAATTATGGTTAAATAGAGAATCCCAATTAAATTTCTGTAAACTAATAATTCTCATAACTCATTCACAATTCATTCTTTTGAATTTATTCATTCTTTACTATTAACTTAAAATATATAGAAAAAATTTCAAAATTTAAAAAATATTGATCTCAAATAATTTGATGAAATATTTTTATCAATGTTTGGTACACAATAATTTCTTTTTCATTATGGAATTGATTTTTTTATAATAAATTCTCAGTATCATTGATCGATAATTATTCTCAAAAACAGAACAAGGGATCCCTAAGGTGAAATACTAGGATGTATTAATATCAGATCTAATAAATAATCTTATTTTTATGCACTCCACTAATATTAAAATGAAAAGTATATAAGGAATAATTGATATTAGTCTTGTATAAGTGATTAAATCAATGTATAACATGAAATCATACTTTTGTTGAAGTCCCAATAATTCCTCAAGAAATATTTTAATGTATTCCCTTAAAATAGATACATTTTAAATTTTAATATTACCTTTTCTATACACAAATTGTTGCTACTCATATTCTAGAATCTCATTCAAAATATCTAATAGAGATTGTTTTAGATATGAATTACATAGACATGTATCTTCCTTAAATATATGGAATTCTTCATTGTCATCATGTATCATAATTTCCTTCTACATAAAATAAAATTTTATATCATATTTTAAAATACACTCTAAGAATTATATACATGTAAAATATAGGTATGATAATAATATCTACAAGTTGAGAATGATTATTTGACAAAATGGGCACATCAATACACATTGTTGTGAGAGTGGGAAATAAACTATGAGTATTGATTAGTATGTACTTTATTAAGGTGATAATAAAATATTTAATTTTATTGGATATCCTCGAAGACATAAAATAGTAAAAAGATCTAAAATAAAATAAATAATTGGATAAATTTGAGACTATATTTAATGTACCTTCTTCCACATCATTAGGAACATCCACCTCATCGTTATTTATAAAAAATGCTTTGTATTCCCTATATATACTATTCTATAATTGATTAACAAGACCTCAGGGCCATTGGATTAAATAATTAACCATTTATTTATAATCTAGAAATTATGTATTAGTTTTCTTTTACATTATCATATATTCAGTGGACAAATAATTATTTTCACTACTCTTATAAAATGATCTCATTACCTTAAATCTTTCCACTGGATGTTTTTTTCATGAACTTTTTCATGATGGAAATTATTTCATGTTTTTTCATTATTGTAATGAATCAAATTTTCATGGAAATCATATAAAATATTCCTTTGTTTAATCCCCTATAATATTTTTAGCTAGAAAATTACATCCCTTTTTTGATAGTTTATAAAACTATTTCGTCATATGATTAATTGTTTTTAGAAACATTCCCCATTTCTATTCATGGGTTAATCTCATAAAATAAATAGTCAATATTTAAATCCATATATTGTAAATATTATTTATCACACATTGATAATATTTTATAGTTAGAAGTATACTTTTCACTACGTTCATGATCGTTTTCCATTAAGCAAAAGAACACTCACTTCTTTTCTGTTCGTTTATCCTGAGGGAAATTTTTATATAATAATGTTTCATTAAAATATCTTAGTTCTATGTTTTATATTTATTTTTTATACATATTATTCTATATCAACATACAACAGTGACCAACATTACGTTTGGGACAATACAATACAATTATAACATTTTCCACATTATCTCATACAAAGGCCTAAATATATTAAATTAATTTATAACATTATTATTTGTAAATTAAAATGTATAACTCAAAATATACTATAACAATTAATAAAAATTGAAAATTTATCCACTCAGAACTATAAACATTGTTTCATTAGGGATAACACAAATTTCAAATACATTTTAATGGTTTCTAAATTAAATGTGAATTATACAATGTACATCCCCCCAGATTGTTAATCTGGGTGAATTGAAAAGAACATTATTGTACACTAGGTGATGATAAATTTAAATCCCAACGATCCCTTTTCTGAGGGAATATCCCTTGGTGCAATGATATAAAATCAATATTCAATTATATTATCCAAACTAAGATTTATTTCTTATAAACCTACATAATCACTCCCTAAAAAACATTTATGATGTTATTTTATAATTGTACTTAAATTATACCATATAGTTTTTTAAATCTATGTCATCCATAATATAATTCCCATTGTTTTTACTAAACTTCCTATGATAAAAATGGTATGAACCCTGACTCCAGTAACCTAGAGCATGTGTTCACTCTATTACATTATCATATATATATGGTCATATCCTAAAATACGGCTCATTTATTTGTTTTAATGAACATTATGTGTACATTATATCCATTATACATTGATAAAAATATATATAACATAATTAATAAATATTCATGGAATCCTTGAACCACATTCAATGTATTCATTGTTATATCGTGGGGAACGGAAAAAAAATATTTGTGAGATAAAATGCTCAGTATAGGTTATGTGTAATAGAATCAATAATGAATCTACAAGGCCTTATCAATATAGAAAGGTAAATAACTAAACACACAATTTATATAATCAACAACATTTCTTTGATGATTATATATTTAATAATAAATATGAAAAATAAAAAAATTCACCAGGCAATGAATTTAGTCAATAACACGATTATCATGATTTTATAATGAAAAAAATCAATAAGTAATTGAAAAATAGTGAGGACTCATTCTATGTCACTAATAACTGGATTATCATGACTATATAAGGAATGAACAATATGAAAAGTGAAATAACTGTACACACATTCCATTTAATTAATAACATAATATCAACATTTGTACATTAAAAAAATCTATGTAATAATCTCATGGAAAATAATATAATAAATTATAAATAAATTAAATAACTATTATTTGATTTCATTATCTCTGAAATCATGACATCTATACCATCAATACATTTCAAAAATATATTTTACAACTATGGGTAAAAGAAATCAATTTTGGAAACTAATTTTTCTCATGAGCTCTATTAATTCAACAATGTGATATATAATTATGACTCCCTTTAGAAACTAAATTTTCAACATAATGATCATATATATAATGGTCTGTCTAACTGGAGAACTAAAATCCTTAACAAAAAATAAGTGTTGAAGAATGTATATGGATTTATAAATATTTCCACAATTAAAAAAATACATATAAACGTATGTACTATATTTAATAATGGTATAAATATTAGTGAATAATCATATCAATGGTATATAGAATACATATATTTTATAAAAATTGAATTTATAATGAAACATTATTACAAATAAATTGTCTAATGATAATGTTAAGAATAACAAGATGAATAGGGATATGAGATATATCTAATAATTCATCCAGAGTACTCATTTCTAAAATAAAATAATGTCATTTTGATGAATAAATAGAATGGAATTGAAATATTAAAATAATATTTCAAAAAAATTATTTTTAAACCCATTGAAAACATTTATATGGAGATAAATTTCATACAATCATTTCTACGACAGGTATGTTCGTTATCTCCATATACATTAAAAAACATTCTTTTTATTTTTTTTTAAAAAAACTCCCATTTGAAAAATAGTACATATTTTTATAAATAAAAATAAAAAGTAAAGGATAACATAAAAGTTATATGAAAAGTAATTATACTACATTGAATTTATTTTTTATATAATTATATAATACATGGAAATATAAGAAAATATATATGATTTAAAGAAAAATAATATTTATTTATTTTAAACATTACATTAGTTAAATAAAGTACCAAATATTGGAAAATACTGGTGTGAAATATAGAAATTCTATAAATATTTAGTGGATAATAAAATAAATGGATCTTATAATTGTAAAATGATAATATTTCTTTAATTAAAGTAAAAGTGACACAAAAATAAAATGATACTGGAAAATAAATACTAACTTCCTTAATATCCTACTAATATAATACCCTTTAATGAATAATATTTAATTGAGACACTAAAATAATTAATAAATAGTTATTAATATATAATAATTCAAAATGATAGTATATATATAACATAAAATTTAATAGGTTATTATTGTTAAATATGCCTTAAGAATTTTAAATTGATATGAAATCCATTACATGATACTTCCCATTATGTGAGTGTGATTTAATCTACAATATAATTGTTCAAATAATGTTATGAAATTTTAAAATAATAATATTTATATTTATATCATCATATAATATCCCCTTAATATAAATTGGTAACCATTTGTTAAAAATAATTTATAATTATTATTATTTCATGTTTTAATTTCATTGTTTTATCATGTGTGTTTTTTCACAATAGTTATATTTAATTTGAATCAGATATAGTAAAATATTTAATAGAAATATTTTTAGTGTTTTAAATATCATTTTTAATCATTTAATATATTTTTATAATCATTCATGAATGTTAGACACGGAAAATAGATCTCGTCACTTAGTGGATACAATCGGTCGTACATACGCACAAGTGAAAAAAATCGTTACCTTAATATGTGAATCGGTATGTAATTTGTTGACATATTAATTTAAAAAATATTAATATCATATCATATTTATTATATATATTCATTATTTCCTTCATTATTACTAACCTAGAGTTATGGTGATGGAAAATAAATAAATCAGTACGTGTGGCTTTAGTCCACCATAAACATAAGCCATGTCTTTGTTCCACATTTGATGAAGAATGAGATGAATAAATATAAAATCATCAACATAATAAAATAATAATATATTTTGGATACTATTTTTATTCTATTTATAAATTAAAGAAATAAATAGGGTATTAAAATTAGAAATCAATATAATGAGCTTCATTTCGACGATTTCATTCGTTTACAGAAACCTCATTCAGATATCTTCTTAAGTACCCTGGGGTTGGTATATTTAAAATGAAAATAGTTATAAATTGTGTATAATTTTTTGAGAAATTTTGGTTGTTTTTTTGATCGATATGGATTTATAGCTGTGAATAAGTGAGGGTAAGAAATGCAGTTTTCTTATTGTGGAGTATTGACATTTGTGTAAATAATCAAAATTATTCAATAATGGGATGTGACTATAAATCTATGTACAGTCAAAATTTATAAATAAATATTTTTATGGTGGTTATGGATGATAATACTATCCAACACATATAAACAAACATTGTTTTATCTTTTAATTCCCTAATAGTATATGTTTACTTTCTTTTACCATTTTATTTATCAAAGGGGAAACTAGTTGTTTTATAACCTGGTTGTTTATGCATTTAATAGTAATACTAAAATTCTATTTATTAGATAATTTGGAAAAAAATATAGTATATTATATATCAAATTTATCAAATAAAAATTATATGATTATGGGGAATTAAATTTTACACAAGAACATGTAATAGACAAAAGCTTGTTTTACCCATAACTCTGTTAATTAATTTGTATTTTTTAAAAAATAATAATGAAAAAATCTATGTTGACCTTATTAAAAAATATTAATTAATTACATTGTAAATATGGAATTATTTTTATTAAATTTAATTCACATATATGGAAAATTTTATTTTTAAATGTAACCCAAAAAATATCTGGTAAAATAGGTTTTTGAAAATGAATGTTTCATTTTATAAGATAATATATATTATCTATATGACTACTAATAATAAATATATTGAATTAAATTTTTATATGTTTTTATATATTCTATATTGTTAATTTAAATAATTAATCATAAAATTTTATACTATTTAATATAAATGTATAGAAAATATGTTTTTAAAGTGAAATAGATACCTAAAAAATACTTTTTTACCTCTAAATGATCTTATATTTATTTTCATAAAATAAATAATTAGTAAAATTTTTATTATAAATATTTTTAAAAATGATTATATAAAAAATATGGAGTAGTTAAATAATATATTTTATATATTTTAAATTTTTTTGTTTCTATGGAAAAGTTTCAATGATTCTTTCTAGGGTTATTTTGACCAAGTAAGTTCAAAATAATTATTTATTAATTCAAATTAGGAATTGTTTTATATTATATATTAAATTTGTTATTAAATTTTATTTTTAGAAATATAAAATTTTCACCTAATTTAATTGAGGATCGAGTGTTATTTGATCAATTCTGGAAAATGATACAATATGTAGACGAAAATGTTGGAGACATAACAATGGTGACATGTATAGAAGCGAGGAATTAGGAATGTTATTCTAAAATAAATGAATATATATTCAGAATACCATTAAAATAAATCTAGAAAAAATAATAGATATAAGAATATGTTGAATCATACTTTAATATATAAATAATGCAGATTAATGATTCTTTCTGGTTTTATATAATTTTTGGGTGGAAGTAGTGATTTGGGTGACCTACTAGGTTAATACATGTACAACATCTCCCACATGATGGGAATTTCCAGAATACTATTAGATTGTAAGGATTATTCTAATTTATTATCTAAAGATAATGTTTTAGTGTCATTTCTCCATAATGATACTAAGGAATAAGGAAATCTTGAGGAAAATTACTATGTGTAATACTCTATAGGGTATGGTGAAATGGAAATTTTTTGTCTATGGGATAAAAAATCATGGATGGTTATTATAAATCAAAATAATGTATTAAATTATTAAATTTAGTGATTAAATTAGAATATATAATAATATGTTTAATATATAATATCATTATCATAAAAATATGTTTTTTAAATGAAATTAATTATTATTCAAATATTTTGTAATGTTTAGGTATTTTTTCCACACTAAAAACACAATGGTTTCTAAAATATGGTGGTTAATTTTTTTGTTTCGATTACTAGAAGTACTAAATCACAACTAGGGTTATGGAAGCTCATAAACCATTTATAAAATGTGTCATTTTAAATGTTGCAGTTCTGTAATGAGTTTTTTTGTAGGTATAGTTATTGAGGTCTACCAATATTATTTTCCATGTTCATATATACAAATCATAATTTCATTATTATTTTTATTGAATATATAGAAAACAAAAAAAATGCAATAAATTTCTATATGTGTAAAGAATTAAGTTAGTTTTACTTATCCATGAATAGTTATATATATTCTTTACAATTTTTTGGATTAATCAAACAACATTAATGGCTTTTAGATAGAGAACAAATACCGAAAAAATTGAATTATTAAATGATTGAAGATGTAGAATGTAAGAGTCCCATTGAATCATTTTCCATGAATATGTGTTATAAAATTTATGTTTTATATTTTTTTCATATACTTTTCAATATTATTTAAACACATGAGAATCTATATGTTACATAATATGTTTTCCATGGGATGATTAAAGGTAGAGTAACAGATGTAAATGACACATTTAATCCAGAAGGCTTAGATGAAGATATTTATATAAAGTATCCAAAGGGTTTTGTGGATAGTTATAACCATGATATATTCTGTGAGTTCAATCATAGCCTTTACATATTTATGTAAGAACCATTGTATTGGAATTAAAAGTTCAAATATATTTTAGAGTAATAGAAGTTCATTGGTGGAAATAATAAATATTTCCAATACCATATGGTTTCTTATGAGAGTTTCATCTCTTAATTATCTAGGTGGATAATTTTTTTTTGTTAATTATATAATCCATGAGGTGAAGAGATATTTTTTTAAATGTTCTGAGACAAATATTATATGTCAAAAAAATCTTATTTTGTTAGTGTTAATATTAATGGAGTATAATGTATGAACATTGATCCTAAAAAGACTATATCAAGATGGTTGTGGGACAATTTATGTTATTTGAGGTTAAAACACATACCACTCCCCAAGATATAAGATTTATGATAATAATGGAGAAGGCACTTGGAAACCAATATATAAATTTAGTAAATAGAAAAAATTCAGTGTGCCTCAGTAGTGAAAAGTTTAATTTAATCAATGATGTATACATGGTTATAAATATAAATAGAGTTTGAGTTTTTATCAGTTTTATAGTGAATATCACAAGAGAAAATTGTAATGTGGTATGGTTAATACACCAATGTCTCAAGGTGTAACATCATAGTATCCAAATTCCTAGAGCTGATAGATATATTTCATTTTTGGTACAATCTACCTGAGTTCAAGAGGGATCCAAAACCTAACAAGTCTTGGATGATTGGATGACTAAATTTTATATACATTGTAGTTGAAAAAATAAAATACTGTATAAAAATATATGATAATATTATTATCCTTTCTAGAAGATCCTTGAATGGTTTACATAGTTCTTTTCTAGGCTTCATGTGGAATGGGAAAAAATTAATGGTGAGTTTAGACACTTATTAAAGAGTTGCATATGACAAATGTTGTCATATTTTAATGATGGAATAAATATTAAGTGAAAAATAAATGATCAATATATTTACGTAATCAAATGAATATAAGGTCATACCGTATCGTTAAAATTTAAAAAAAAAATTATAATAATTACTTATTAATATTTATGGAATACATAATCTTGGAAAAATGCACCAAGGTAATGCTTGTGTTGAAAGTCTGTAAATATTTTTTTAGATTATTTTCCAAATGTAAATTTGTACCATAATTGTATCCATATTGTTGTATTGAGGTAGGGATTCCTTTTCATAGAAAAAATAATAATTTACTTACCAATTTTTATGATATTTATACTTACAATGTATTAAAATAAAATAAGTTTGAGGAAATATTATTTTTAATAAATTAAAAGGTTAATAATTCTACATAATTACAAGTATGAATCTATTACAATAATGTTTTTAATTGAAAATTGATTTGGTAGATTTAGACCCCTTATAATGTCATAACAATTAAAAATTAATAGGGTTATAATTTTATGTTATACATAGTCTCGCATTAACAAAATATCAAATGAGATATAATAACATGTAATTAAAATCAAGGAAAATTTTGAAAATTTTTGTATAATAAAATGATTCAAATTTAAATCTAACAAGAAAGATGGGTAACTCATAATTTTATTAGTATCTTCTGAAATAGTGAGATAATTTTCAATAACCATATGAAATACATAAAAGAAATTTAGAGGGGGAGAGATAATAAATTCGTGATCAATTAATTTTTGCTGGATTTGGATGATATAATTTTTTAAAGTGAGTTCATTTTAATTTTAAAAAAGAGAGGTTAAATCATGGAAATAAAGGTTTGGTAAGTGGTACGAATGGAATCCCATGAGTGAAAGGTGGGTTAGGCTAGTTATGTGAGTTATATAGATAAATGGTTGCTGATAAATTTTTTCTAATCATTAAATTAAGGAAAAGTATAATGTATATGTTTAATATTTAATTACTAAACATTCAAGATGATTCATTTAACCATTTTTTCACTTGTTAATATTGATTAAAAATTAAATATATTAATTATTTTGTTACTAAAAGAATATAACGAACCAAATTAATAAATTTTGATTTCATAAATATGAATTTTGGATCCATTTAATGTAAATCAATTTAAAAAAATGATATAATAAAATTTTAATTTAAAACATATCATTTAGAAAAACCTTTTTAATTTAATTTATTTTAACAATAATTCATTTTTATTAATATTTAATTTTAATTATTACGTTAATTAATTATTATGTATGTCTATATGTGATTAAAAATGCTCTAATATAAATTACATAAAATATATAAATTTAATATTTTTAGATACAATATGTATAACTCATATATAATTAATCAGTTGAAAATAACTATTGTACTTTTACTGTAGAACTTAATATTTCATCTATTTATTTTATTTTAGAATCCTAAAAATAATATTAACCATGTCACATAATTTAGACCATATTATTATAAATATAAATTTAATTTTATAAAATATAATTAATATGTGTACTAATAAAAAATTTAATCATTGGGAGGTGTAATACCATGTTTTTAAATGAAGTGTATTTTTAATCATAAAAATTATGTTTAGGAAAAAATTATCAATTATTGTTTTATCGTGACCTAAAATTTTTCATTATAAAAATTATAATTTTATATGTCGTTAAATGTAATAAAAAACCTTATGTTAAAAAAATAATATTTAATTAATTGAATAGAACAAAATCATTTTTTTAATATTACTTAAGTTTATAAAATAATAAACATAGGTTTTATAAATTAACAATATAATTTTGAAAAATATGTTTATAATACATAAACACATATTATATCAATTAAAATGTTTTTATAATCCTATATGTATTTATTATATAATGATAATGTTATACAATTTACAGTTTTTGAAAAAATATTATTTTTTCACTATTCATTTAAATATTATCTGTTTCCAAAAAATCCTAGAAATTTATCTTAAGATTATATTTCCTATAATAATACAAAAATGATGATTTTTTAAATTATTATTATAATTAGACATTTAAATAAATTTAGTAATGATTGTTCTTTAGATAGTTCATTATATAATAGTTTTGGTATGTACTATTTTCCAACTAGATTAAGGTCTTGAGTTTTTCATACCCCCTACCACATATAAATTATTTTTAGAAATTAGAATACATATAAGATAGTAAAATATGGGGTTAATTCTTTATAATTTCACATCTTAGTTCCCATGTCACCTTCTCTATCTATTGATTTCTCAAATATAATTCCCCAATCATTTTATTCATTTCAATAATATATTCATCTTTGTTTATGAATTTGGAAATGATCATCAATATAATAAAAATATTTATAAAATTTAAATACCTCAATGGTTAGTACATGAATTTGTTTTGGCCAATAATATATCAATAATGGAACATGTAAATCACTGTTCACTTTAGAGGTATTTGGTGGAAAAGTGATATAGTATTCCACAAGTCCAATTTATGCAAAAAATTAAAAAGGGCCATTGCACCATATTTTTCATTACCCATTTTAGCCACATTATATAACCACATTCCCTATATATGGATTTAATAAAAAACCAACCGTACAAATTCCCCTGCCATTACATTGATTTTCATAGTTGCTATTTTTCTTGATTTTAACTACAATGATATGATCCTGGATAGTTATTACGTTTATAGTCATCTCTTAGATAATTTATTTATCGGTTATCTTCATTTTTAAAAACTTTTCCCAACAGGTTAGATAGAAGCAACTCCTCTCATATAGTGACTCTTACATGGGCTTATGGATAGTCCAATAGAATCTATAAATCTATGTAATTTCCACTAGAAATAGAAAATTTTCCCTTTATTCATTGAAGACACCAGATCATGATCTATATTTTCCTTTAAATTTTTTAATAGGAATTTTAAATTTCCTTTTCAGTTTTGGGAAGATATATTGTGTTTAAATTCAATTCTGTATCAATATCCTTTAAAATATACTTCTATAATTTTTATGTGAATCAAGGATTATGATACTCTACAATTGATATTAGTTCCACATGATGTCTCGTGATATCATTCATATATATATATATATGAGGATGGATATCAGGGGTTTGTTATTTCTGGGCTTCTATGAAATATGATGACATGGTAAAATGATTTATGTGGACCCAAATAAAATAATTATTCTGTGGAGTTTTCAAAATTCTAATGACAATGGCCATTGTTATATTTTTGAACATCCATATACGTATAGGTAGAGGCTAAATTATGACCTTATGAATTTATCTTTGAACATATATCAACAAGAAAAATATATATGTAGACACATATCTGTTATTTTATAACTCCATGACATATTATTAGAATTGTTTCCTTATATCATTATACATATTTTTTCGACTAGGAAGTTTATAAAAACATGTACTTGCACATGCTATTTAACGACATATTTGATTGTTGGTTTTTCATTTAATAAGAAAATAGTATTTATAAAATTTGAAAATTAATAATAATCTTGAAAAAGAAGTGGATAAATTTAGGCATAATGAAATAATACATATGGTGAAAAAATAGAACTTTTATTTGTTATCTGTTTATTTAAGTATGTACAATATATTTTAGACAGAAAATCTATTTTATTAAGAAGACAGTTTTGGATTTGTGGAAACCATAAAAAAATCTACATATAAACCACACAGTGTTTCTTTTTCAATGAATAAACATAATGATTATAAATGGTTAAAAAATGTTGATACATATATATCATAAATAGAAATATGAATAGAACTGCAACCTCCAAAAAAAGGAAGACCAACTGGAAAAACCAACAGCCCATCACATGGAAGAACTAATCCCCCATGTTTGATTTACTATTATTGCAAAATGAAGCATTCATTGAACAACCACATCCTCTTACAAAATTTGGTAGAGCTATGAGCTTTAGGGGAAGCACATCAGTAATAAAAAATCATTAAATGTGCTAGTGGCATTAAATTACTCTGAAATCAGGAAGAGGACTGATGAGTCTACTGGAAGAACAACCAAATCCACTGATCCAATGAGGTTAGAGTCATCGATAAATATGTTTGACTATTCAAAAACATAATATCTGGAATCATAACTCCACTCCCCATAAATATTCCTAACATTTGGGGCCTCTAGATGAGCTATAAGAGGGAATTGAAGATCCCTGAGGATTTGACATGGATCCATAGTATTACTGGAGACAACTCCTATGAAGTGGATGTTTTTTATTGGGAATGAGATGGTAAGGTTGTGGGGGTAATAGATAAACATGTATTGTGGGTTATCAATTAAATAGATTATATATCATTCAAAATAGAACATGAAATAATATTAAATATAATAAAATACATACCTCTTGATAAGAATATTTCTATTTGCATCCTACTCTTCATGAGTCATTCGTTATTGTTATAATTTGTGTGTGCCATATCCGCAATCATTGGGGAAGCTATTCAATAATAATAATTTTCATAGTTAAAAGATAATATTTAAAAATAACAGTTACATGAATATTATATTTTAAAGTAGAACATATTGTTAGAGGGACACAGAAATTAAATAAGGATTATATTAGTGATATAAAAAGTAATTCAACATATATCAGTATATGTGTTTTCATAGAAAAATGAAAATTATAAAAACAACATGGATGAAACTACATGTTGGTAGAATGTAAGTTAGATGAAAACTATGCACTACTAAACAAATATAGGCAAAACATATGTTTTCCACCTCATATTTTTCTCATCTTGAAACATGTTTTTATAAAACAACAAAAATTAAAAATTCATCAATTTACAAAAGTCTAACAGTCTAAAAAATTCATTATGAATTATCATATCTATAGTCCATGAGTAAAAATTACCTAAACATGATACATCAATGACATAGTCACTTTTTTAGTACATAATGAATATTCCATATAGAGAAACTGATGTAGAGTATTTATTTTTCAGGTTAAGGGGGAACACCGACATTGTACAGAACATAATACATCTTGGCTAGAACATCCATACAGAATCAAAATTATACATAAATAGTCCAAACTATATCCATCATTTGCATAACAACCCTAGAAAAAATAAAGATTCAGATATGTGCACTAGGAAAATGGAAAATGTTACCATGAAAAACATTATTTTTATACGCCATTGAAAATCAATTGAAATACATATAGTAAATGAAATTTAATTGGGATTCGAAACCAAATTTCAAAAACATCACGTTGTTTCTACCTTCAACGGATTCTAGTCTAGTAAAATGGCTAACCCAAAAAAGTTTTAGCACCTAAAAAATCATCCAAAATAATGTTATAGTTTTACCTTGATATTTATTTCTAAGCTATTGTTGTGGAATAAGAGGTAAGGATCTAGGAGTTTTAGCACTTACAAAACCATCCAAGATTTTAACCTATAGATACAATAATGTTTAAAAATAAAAAGTCTTAAAAATGAAGATTACCTTGGCCATATTATTCAGTCAAACATCATATCCAGTAGGGATTCCATCAGTATATACTAATACTGCATTTCAAACATTGGATATCAACATCATATGGTGATCAGAAAAAATATGGAAACAGTTATCCATAATAAATTTGGAAACTCGTATTAAGAAGAAATACATAATAAAAACTAATCTCCTCTTATATTGAAACTCAAGGTTTTTGAAGATAACATTGTCCATATTAAAGATGTCAAAACTCATAGCATATCAAGATTAATTTAGTACATACTAATTCAAAATAGAAAACTACCAATATCATCCTAAAATAGTGATTATAAGCCATCTGGAAGAACTTATGCATAAAAAACATGAAAATTGTTAAGCATATGATATGTGTATAAATATTATATGTGAAAAATTGTGAAATAGATGATTAATAAATGCATAAATATCTATGTATAACTATTATGGAAACATTTATATATTAAAAATCTTGATATACTAAATTTTTCACAATGTGTAAGAAATTATATAAATTTCATGGCCATCTGAATGTATATTCACCTAACTAATATTTCCAAGTAATATAATGACATGGTAGGTAGATCCTTATAGAGAATTTAGTGGGGACGTAGGAGTATCCATGACATATGATGAAATTATTAGGGATGTAAGAAGAATGAATATATGCTAAAAAATCCGCAACGCTAAAAAAATACTAAAAAATAGGGCATATTCATTTTTCATGCAAGCATCTATAAAGAATAAACATACATGTACCTTCTATTTGTATCTATCTCAATTGTTCATATAATATATAATCTGGAAAACAATTTCAATGTTTTGTTCCATACAACATGGGAAATAAATGATAGCAACATACGAGGAAACAACATGTACAATGAATCTCATTTTTTCTAATAATATGATCATCATGTGAAAATATAGATCATCCTATACCTATGATGGCTGGTATTATTGATGGATCGTTTAATCTACATAGCCAATTAATTTCACTAATATGCTAAGTATCATTTCTCATTGACAACAAAAAAACAGTTGTGCATCATGAAAAGAAAATGAATGTAAACAAACCATTGTAGTGGGGTGTCTGTCTATCATCTGTAATGATCTATTATAGTTGCATATTCTTGAGGAATTGACTTTAGTGGAAAAACATAAATTCACATAGCAATTCTTCTATGCTCTTCCGTTATCTCACATCAAGAAAGTGGTCCTAACATAACCTAACCAATGGTGCATTCCATGGGCATTTAATTTCACATTTTATGTGTGATTCATTGAATATGTAACTAAAGTGTTCTAGGAAAAAAATCAGCAGTAAAAAATATGTAACATTATTTTAATCCAACAGATTGGTCAAAATGATAAATGTTTCCCTTAAGTATCAATTCAACTGCTGACATTGAGAAAATTCCCCTTCAACACTGTTTAATGAGTCCTAACTTAAGAAGTGATGAAAGATGGTAATATTACCGCCTGTTAAAATCATTTTCATTCCATAGTATCACATAACACTTCTATTCAAAATGATTCACTGTTGTATTATGGTTCGTATATGTAAAACTCAACTACAAATATTTTCCAACTACAAATTCCATATTGACATTTCCCTCGAATTTAAGTTCCTAAAATTCCAAAACTGAATAAAAAATAGAGAACATAAAACTATTGAATGAATGATAATAAAAAAGACATTTAAATTTGAACAACAAAAAGATATTAAAAACTTTCCAACATTATTCTACAGTTACCCTAGGATGAGCTGAGGGGTTTACCAAGTAGGAAAAGTTAGGGGAAATAGCATGTGGGAGTGGGTCTACAAGGATGAAATAAAAGGGGAATTATGTGGAGGAAGGGTTCTGAAGAATGAAGCACAATTTTCTCTTTAATAATCCTTGCTGGAGTGGAAAATAAGACCGGGAGTGGGAGCCCGATGTTAGTACAGTTCTGCATGAACTGTAGGTCGTTTAGAGGGTAATTGCAAGAGTGAACTGTAAGATTATCTTACAAAAATTGTGAGAATGGGTGATTCTAATCATACTATATATATAAATATTTATTGAAAGAACATTAACTGTTATAAATTAATCTTTAATGTCTTAGGTAAAGATACAAACCATTTCCTAATGTAGAAACATCCCAGTAAGCTCTTCTTACCATATTACTCTTACTTGTGGCAGTCCTCCCGTTTCCTGCACACTTAATCTGTCAACCCATAAAAAATTGAGATCATAAGTTCTTAAAATTAAAAAATAGTATAAAAAATATATAACATAAAACTGTTGAATCAATGATAATAAATAGAAATTTTTAATGTGATCATCATAATGAGCTTATAAATGTTACAAAATTATTCTACTGGAACTCAAGGATAAGAAGATTGGTTTTGTGAGTGGGAAAAGATGAGGTAACTCGCATGTGGGAGTGTTCCTGTAGGGAAATAATGAAAGGGAAATGATTTGGAACACTACTAGAAAAACAGGTATTTGTGATGGGGGCCCGTCGCAAATGACCCGTTGCTGAAAACGGTGTCACAATAACAATTTTTTGTGACGGGCCCCGTCGCAAAAACTATTTTATAAAAAATAAAAAAAAATAATACTATTTGCGACGGGAATAGTATCCCGTCACAAATACAATAAAAAAAATAAAAAAAATAAATTGTTAATAAATTATTTTAATTAATATAATAATAATCCAATTATAATTCAAAAAAAAAATTAATAAATTATTAATAAATTATTTTAATTAATATAATAATAGAATTATAATTCAAAAATAAAAATAATAAATTATTTTAATTAATATAATAATAATAGAATTATACTTCAAAAATAAAAAATAATGGAATATTAATAAATATTTTATAATGAGACAGAAACTACGAATAGAAAAAAAATCATATTTTGATTTCACAAATTTTATAACAAAAATAAAAAATCTAATCTAAAGGAGGGGGAGGGGGGATCTGCAGATGGTGTTGGAGGAAACTCCATCACTAAAGCATGAGTGAGTCGGCGCATGTACTCCATCTACTCCGGATGCTACTGCTGCCACCGACTCGTCTGCTCCTCGTACAGCTGCTGCTGGCGTCGACACTCCTCCTCATGCTGCTGACGCATCTGCTCTTGCTCCTGTAGGAGACTCTCTATCAGTGCAGTCTGAGATCACAACAGATCCTCATACTGTGTAGCAGAAAAAGATGCACAAGCTCCTCTCGAGCTGGACGCCGACATCGCAGCACTGCCATAATAATCTCCGGGAGTCAATCGAGAGCTGATACCAACTACCCGGCCCTTCTCGAAGGCATACTGGGTGGCCTGCATCCATGCCGCCTCATCAAACTGACGGCCAGTGGTCTGATCTGATGACTCGGCCTGACTCTCAGGCCGGGCCTGTGACGCTGCGGCCTCATATGACTCCTGTAGTTGCAATTTAAAATTAAAATTGTGAATATATTATATAAAGTTAATTTTTAAACATGAACACAAATAATACTAACCACGATGTGATGCTGACGATCACCTCTGAGCTCCCCAGTAGCAGGATCACTATACATCCTCCGATATATGTCGTACTCCGTAATATCGGGGTGCTCGAAAGCCTATAAGAATAAAAAATAAACTGTTAATATTTATAATTATATAAAATATTTATAAATAATGTACGTACTAGATGCTGTCTATGAGTACTGAAAGAATGACTCCCAGCTCGATGAGTCACCTCCGGTCTCCCCCCGATTTTGCCTCCCCCTGATGATCTCCTCTGAAAGGCACCACTCAACTAGTGCGCACATAATCAATCCCATACATGGGATGAAATGTACACTGGTCGCTGTGCTCTACATGACTCGTCAAAATCTGGCACTCCTGCTTTCTTCATCGCAGCGTTTCTTAAATTGTGCAAAAACTGATGAGGGCGATCACGCATGGCCACCTCCCATGCCTCGTGGATGGCGTCACGCATGGTATCCTCGATCGGATACCATAAACCCTACAAAAAAATAAAAATATCAAGTTAGAAATGAAATAATTTTCAAAATAAAAATTATTTATTTACGTATGTACCAACCAATGGCCGAACATGGCCTACTGCACATCAATGGGAATCGGCTCCCATGTGGTCCACGGCTGAGAGAAATAGTTGCGCAAAATAGCGATGCCCTGTCCGACAGCTATATGCAGAAAACTGTAAAAATAATAAACATTTTTTATTTGAATAGATTAATGAAATCTTAGTCAAATGAACAGGTTATCACACAGGTTATCACACCTCTGTGTGCGTGGATCAAACCCAAGACGTGGACGTCGCTCGGGGACGGGGTCAGGAATCATCAATCGTGCAAGACCGCACCCCCTCCGCGTACTCCCTAGAGCGCCTGCAGGCTGAGGGTCATCTGGTAGCAACTCATCCACATCGAAAGTCAGGTCAGCATCGGCCAACTCACGAAATGTGGCATCGTCCATCTGAAACAGAAAATGTTAATGTTGTTAGAAAATAATTGATAATTACTATTATATATACATATATACATATTATGATTGTATATAAATACCATGGAATTCTATCAGTGTTCATCTTCATCATCATCTTCATATATGTCAATGTCATCTTTATATTCCTCCTCAACATCATCGATATCCATTCGAGTTACAGTTGCTTCACCTCATACCATTTCAAATTCATATGTGACATCATTAACATCATCTTCATCACAAACTCTTAAATGTGGATTTTCGTCATCGATACTCATGTCTCTTTGTAAAAAAGATTGATTTTGAGTACTCTCTTGAAAAACTTTAATTCTTTTCACATCAGTGAAAGAACATTCAATTTGACTAAACTGATTGTCTCGAATATTGATTTTTATTACACTCCACCAATCAGTCTAGTCTCTTGATGTAGCACAGTACTTTGCGTAGTAAACTTGATGTGCCTGTTGAGCCAATAAGAATGGTTCATTTACTGTGAGAACACTTTTACATTTAATATCGATGATTCCATGAGTCGGATGAACACGCACGCCTCTCTCTGTATCCAACCACCGACATTTGAACATGGTTATGTAATGTTGTCCAAGATAACAGAGTTCAATGATTTCATCATGTATGCCATAAAAGTCAACTTCATTTTCTCGATGATGAGATCCTCTCAAGCTAACTCCACTGTTCATTGTTTTTTTTGATTCCCCATATGCATGTGTGTGGAATCAAAATCCATTCACCACATATTCATTATAAGTTTTAACAAGTTTGGAAGGTGGGTTACTCAATACACACAGCCATTTGTCAATTTTATCAGCATGTCGAGACAACTAAAAATTTGTGAAATAATTATCAATATAGTAAACTATACATTGAATGAGTTTCTAAAAGATAAAGAATTTATGTTACCAGTTTTTGAAACCATTGAGAGAAATTTTTCAGTCGACGTTCTTCGAGAGCAGCTGCTGTAATTTGTGGAATTTGTTTCTTGATATGATTATCATACAATCTATAAAAACCAAAGTTATTTACTGTAACATAAATGATAGAATACGTGATATAAACACTTATAGTACAACTGATGTCATCTCTTCACAGTTGAGCAGAACATACACATGAGCTCTATGATGTTCATCATCTGAAAGCCAGAGTTCATAAACTCCACCAAAACCAAGCTCTGACTAGTTGAAAATAGATAATTGATTGTTGATTTCATCAATATTCCTCTCGTTCCGTCCCATTCGGTTGTGTTTTGAAGGATACTCATATTCAAAATAATGGGAGCAGAAAAAAGATATTTTCTCTTGCAAATAAGCTTCTGTAATAGATCCCTCAACAGATGCTTTGTTACGTACTTTTATTTTCAATTTTTTCATGCATCTTTCAAATGGGTACATCCATCAAAACTGTACTGGACCTCCACATTTGGCTTCATATGGCAAATGTAACATCAAATGTTCTATTGAGTCGAAGAAAGACGGCGGAAATATTTTTTCCAGTTTACATATAATTACAACAACATATTTTTCAAGTTTTCCTAGAGCATCATAATCTGCTGTAGCCGCACAAATTTGCCGAAAAAAATGAGAGATGTCTGTTATGGAATCCCAAATCACAGAATTCAACAGACCTCTTAATCCAATGGGTAGCAGTCTTTCCATTATAACATGACAATCATGACTTTTTAATCCAGTAATATGACCATTCTTTACACATCTACCCAAATTGGAAGCACAACCATCTGGAAGTCTCAAATCTGCAATCCACTGACAAAATAATAAACGGTTTTCTTTAGACAATGTATAAGCTGCTTTTGGTTTCAGTAACCTTTCTGTTCTGACATTCTCAAACAGTTCTAATTCTGGACACCTGCAAATTTGGGCAAGATCTAAATGTGCATTTACATTGTCTTTTCTCTTTCCTGGCGTATCCAAAAAGTTATGAAACAAATTATCAAAACACTTCTTCTCAATATGAATGATATCTAACATGTGTCGGACCAACAAATCAGACCAATATGGAAAATCCCAAAATATGCTATGTTTAATCCAATTGTGTTTTTTCCCAAAACCATAAATTTTCTGTTGGTTTATTGAGGGACCAAAAGTGATGGGAGGTAATGAAAATACAACTGATTTTAACTCCGAACCTGATAGAATTTTTGCAGGTCCTTCCCTTTCAACTGTTCCTTTTCTAAAATGAGATCTGTTTCTGCGAAAAGGATGTTCAGCTGGAAGAAACCTGCGATGATAGTCAAAATAACAAGGTTTCTTTACATGAATGAGCATAAATGCTTTGTTCTCTCCCATACAGTAAGGACATGATTTCTGACCATGTGTACTCTAGACTAATAATATCCCATAAGCCGAGAATTCACTTATTGTCCACATCAATGCTGCTCTCAGTATGAAATTTTGTTTCGTTGCAACATCATATGTACTGACACCAGTACTCCACAATAAATTTAATTCATCAATCAATGGTTTCAAATAAACATCAGTATCTTTCTTCGGATGTCTTAGAATTAGTAAAGTCAAGAAGATTTATGGCTCCTTCATAAATATCCATGGAGGTAAATTGTACGGAGTTAAAAAAACAGGCCAACGTGAATATTGACTAACATAAGATCCAAACGGACCGAAACCATCAGTGGAAAGGCCCAGTCCAACATTTCTAGCTTCTAAAGAAAAGGATGGATGCACTCTATCAAAATGATTCCATGAATCACCATCGGCTGGATGATTCAAGATTTTATCGGTTGAAATATTCTCTTTATGCCATGACATCATTGTCACTGTATTCTTAGACATGAATAAACGCTGGAGTCTGGATGTAAGCGGGAAATATCTCAACTATTTTACAGGAATCAAACCAGACTTCCCGTGTTTTCCTTATTTATATATCAGTTTCCCACATGTGGGACAACTATCCAATGACTCATTTTCCCCAGAATATAAAATGCAGTCATTTGAACATGTATGAATCTGTTGACAAGTAAGTCCCAAATTTCGAACCAGCCTCTTACTCTCATAGTAATTTGCAGGTAAAACATTTCCTTCGGGTAACAGATTTTTAAGCAAAGAAAATATCTGGTCAAAACAGGTGTTTCACATTTCGTTATCTGATTTGATAGCCATAAATTTTGCATCTTCTTCTAATTTGATCATCTTGCAGCCAGGATATAATGCATCCTCAGCAGACTGCAACAACTCATAAAATTCAGACAGTGCCAACTCAGGATTTGAAGCTATATCAGTCGGAGTTTCTATATGTTGAACAGATGAACCTGCAACATCATCTACTAAATCTTGAAACTGGGATGAATCCGGAATCAAGTTGGTATCACCTTCTCTGGAACTACATTCACCGTGTTGATACCAAAAAACATAATATGGTTGAAAACCAAAACGCAAGAGATGTTCTCCCACTTTGTCAAACGTGTCAAACGTTCTCAATGCACATTTTCTGCCCGGGCATTTTATTTTTCCTTCTGAAACAATTTCTAGATTGGATGTAGCAAATGATAAAAAAGTCTCCACACCCTCTACATATACTGGATTTAAACCAGAACCGTTTGGATTTCTACGTTGATTTATCCATATGCGGTCACCTAATAATGATTGTTGACGACCTCGTTGTTCCATATTTCTCTATAAAATATAAAAGCATTACTGGTTTTGAATTTTTTTTAGAAAAAACACTCAAGGTAGGATAATTATAGAGTTTAGATCATACACGACTGACGCAAACTTTTTATTGCGATAGACCAAAAAATTGACCCTTTAAGAATTAAATATTTTGAGAATAAAGTAAAACATGTTACAAATATTGATAATTTTAATATTATATAAATTTTTTATTATTTTCATTGTACTAATATTATTGGTAATTATTACTAATTATTACTAATTATTACTAAATATTGGTAATTATTACTAATTATTACCAATTATTGGTAATTATTTCTAATTAATACTAATTATTGTTAATTATTACTAATTATTGGTAATTATTAGTAATTATTGGTAATTATCGGTAATTATTAGTAATTATTGGTAATTATTACTATTTATTGGTAATTATACCTAATTATTGGTAATTATTACTAATTATTGGTAATTATTACTAATTATTGGTAATTATTACTAATTATTGGTAATTATTACTAATTATTACTAATTATTACTAATTATTGGTAATTATTCATAATTATCACCAATTATTGGTAATTATTACTAATTAATACTAATTATTGATAATTATTACTAATTATTGGTAATTATTAGTAATTATTGGTAATTATCGGTAATTATTAGTAATTATTGGTAATTATTATAATTATTGGTAATTATTACTAATTATTGGTAATTATTAATAATTATTGGTAATTATTACTAATTATTGATAATTATTACTAATTATTACTAATTATTACTAATTATTACTAATTATTACTAATTATTGGTCATTATTACTAATTATTACTAATTATTACTAATTATTTGTAATTATTGGTAATTATTACTAATTATTACTAATTAATACTAATTATTGGTAATTATTACTAATTATTGGTAATTATTATTAATTATTACTAATTATTACTAATTATTACTAATTATTACTAATTATTACTATTTACCGGTAATTATTCCTAATTGTTGGTAAGTATTACAAATTATTGTTAAGTATTACTAATTATTGGTAATTATTACTAATTATTGGTAATTATTATTTATTATTATTAATTATTACTAATTGTTATTAATTATTACTAATTATTGGTAATTATTACTAATTATTGGTAATTATTACTAATTATTGGTAATTATTATTAATTATTACTAATTATTACTAATTATTACTAATTATTGGTAATTATTACTAATTATTACTAATTATTATTAATTATTGGTAATTATTACTAATAATTACTAATTATTGGTAATTATTGGTAATTATTACTAATTATGGTTAATTATTGGTAATTATTACTAATTATTACTATTTACCAGTAATTTTTCCTAATTATTGGTAAGTATTACTAATTATTATTAAGTATTACTAATTATTGGTAATTATTACTAATTATTGATAATTATTATTAATTGTTACTAATTATTACTAATTATTTTTAATTATTACTAATTATTGGTAAAATTACTAATTATTGGTAATTATTACTAATTATTACTAATTATTACTAATTATTGGTAATTATTACTTATTATCACTAATTATTACTAATTATTGGTAATTATTACTAATTATTACTAATTATTGTTAATTATTGGTAATTATTACTAATTATTAGTAATTATTGATAATTATTTCTAATTATTGGTAATTATTGGTAATTATTACTAATTATTGGTAATTATTAATAATTATTGTTAATTATTACAATTTATTGGTAATTATTACAAATTATTGGTAATTATTACTAATTATTACTAATTATTACTAATTATTGGTAATTATTGGTAATTATTGGTAATTATTACTAATTATTACTAATTATTACTAATTATTGGTAATTATTGGTAATTATTACTAATTATTACTAATTATTACTAATTATTGGTAATTATTGGTAATTATTACTAATTATTGGTAATTAATACTAATTATTGGTAATTATTGGTAATTATTACTAATTATTTGTAATTATTACTAATTATTGGTAAGTATTACTAATTATTGTTAAGTATTACTAATTATTGTTAAGTATTACTAATTATTGGTAATTATTACTAATTATTGGTAATTATTTCTAATTATTACTAATTATTAATAATTGTTGTTAATTATTACTAATTATTGGTAATTATTACTAATTATTTCTAATTATTACTAATTATTACTAATTATTGGTAATTATTACTAATTATTACTAATTATTGGTAATTATTACTAATTATTACTAATTATTGGTAATTATTGGTAATTATTACTAATTATTGGTAATTATTACTAATTATTGGTAATTTTTACTAATTATTGGTAATTTTTACTAATTATTGGTAATTATTACTAATTATTACTAATTATTACTAATTATTACTAATTATTGGTAATTATTACTAATTATTACTAATTATTGGTAATTAGTGGTAATTATTGGTAATTATTACTAATTATTGGTAATTATTACTAATTATTGGTAATTATTACTAATTATTGGTAATTATTACTAATTATTGGTAATTATTACTAATTATTGGTAATTATTACTAATTATTGGTAATTATTACTAATTATTGGTAATTATTTCTAATTATTACTTATTATTACTATTTACCGGTAATTATTGATAATTATTCTTAATTATTACTAATTATTGGTAATTATTACTAATTATTGGTAATTATTATTAATTATTGTTAATTATTACTAATTATTGGTAATTATTACTAATTGTTGGTAATTATTACTAATTATTACTAATTATTACTAATTATTACTAATTATAATAATTATTCCTAATTATTACTAATTACTGGTAATTATTACTAATTATTGGTAATTATTACTAATTATTGGTAATTATTACTAATTATTACTAATTATTACTATTTATCAGTAATTATTACTAATTATTACTAATTATTACTATTTACAGGTAATTATTTCTAATTATTAATAATTATTACTATTTACCGGTAATTATTACTAATTATTACTAATTATTGGTAATTATTACTAATTATTGGTAATTATTACTAATTATTGGTAATTATTACTAATTATTGGTAATTATTACTAATTATTACTAATTATTACTATTTATTACTAATTATTACTATTTATTACTAATTATTACTAATTATTCCTAATTATTAATAATTATTCCTATTTATTCCTAATTATTACTAATTATTACTAATTATTACTAATTATTACTAATTATTACTAATTATTACTAATTATAACTAATTATTACTAATTATTACTAATTAATACTAATTATTACTAATTATTACGAATTTTTCATAATTATTGGTAATTATTGGTAATTATTCCTAATTATTCATAATTATTACTAATTATTGGTAATTATTAGTAATTATTACTAATTATTACTAATTATTGATAATTATTAATAATTATTACTAATTATTGGTAATTATTACTAATTATTGGTAAGTATTACTAATTATTGGTAGGTATTAATAATTATTGGTAAGTATTACTAATTATTGGTAAGTATTACTAATTATTGGTAATTATTACTAATTATTGGTAATTGTTACTAATTATTACTAATTATTACTAATTATTACTAATTATTACTAATTATTACTAATTATTGGTAATTGTTGGTAATTGTTCTTAAGTATGAGTAATTAAATGAATAATTACCAATAATTAGGAATAATTACCAATAATTAGGAATAATAACATTATTAGTATATTTTATTGTTAATATTAAAATAATATAATTTTCTAATTTATATACAATTCTCCTTTCATCTGTGTGTTTTTCTATCTCCATATACAAATAATAAATGTGAAGACAGCAAACACACAGATGAAAAGAGAATTGTATATATATAAAAAATTATATTATTTTAATATTAATAAAAAAATATACTAATAATTAAATAATGTTATTATTCCTAATTATTAGTATTTATTACTAATTATTAAGTAATAAAACAATGTAAACATAATTAAATATTGAAACTAATAAAACATTAAAAATAAATATTAAATTAAAATAAATATAAATACCTTTAAAATTGATCTGAGGTTGATCTCTGATCGTTCTTCAAAACTTCAATATCAACTCCGGAGAAAAAAATTAAACTTGAGAAAAACTGAACTGTAGAAATAAAATTTTGAGAGAAGAAGAAGATGGAATTTGAGAATGATTTGAAAAAAACGGATGGGGGTATTTATAGGTTAGATTAGTTGCGACGGGCCCATTTGCGACGGGTATCCCATCCCAAATACTAGTATTTGCGACGGGTACCGCCGCAAATACCTTAGCCATCATTTATTACGGTCAACGGTTAAATAGTTATTTGCGACGGGTCCCGTCGCAAATAACCACCTGCCGACATACTATTTGCGATGGGGGAATATTCCCGTCGCAAATACCTTTTACCGCCGCCGGTTATTTGCGACGGGAATATTCCCCCGTTGCAAATATGTTTCCCGCGATTTGGTGTGCAAAGGGTGCCAGTCCTTTTGCGACTGGGAAAGCTATCCCATCGCAAAAGGCTACTTATTTGCAACGGGCAAATACCCCCGTCGCAAATAAGTTTTTAACAGGGCTATTTGCGACGGGAATAAATCCCGTCGCAAATAACCCGTCGCAAATACCCATTTTTCCCGTAGTGGTAGAGGGTTTCTGAATAATGAAGCACAAATTTCTCTTTTATAAACAATACTGGAGTGGAATATAAAACCGGGAGTGGGAGCATGATGTCAGTATAGTTTGGTAGGAACTGTAGGTCCAGCAGTGGGTATTTGCAAATGAGAACTGTAAGAGTCTCTTATGGAAATTTTGAGCAGGGGAGAGTCTGGTCATACTATATATTTATTCATTAAAATAACATTAACTATTTAAAATTCATGTTACATGGCTCAGGGAAGGAAACAAATTATTTTCTAATACAGAAACATCCTAACTAGCTCCATATACATTTTTACTCTTACTCGTGGAAGTCCTCATATTTCATGCACACTTAATCAGTCAAACCAGAAAAGATAAATAATATTTTTATATCTAAAAACATAAAATCATCTCTATCATATATAATAAATGAGGATTCAATAAAACAACATGTTGATGATTTGGGAGGTCATAATATAAAATGAACCAACCTGTAAAGTAGTAGTAACATATTATTTTGAATGATCCTTATGAAAAAAATGAAAAAAGTGAATTTATTAATTCATAGACTACATGAGAAAGTAACAAATAATTTATTAAAATTGATTAACCACTACTTATAGTTTTTAAATTTCATTGTAATAAATAATAAATGTAATTTTATCATTAGCACAATTATTTCATTTCTAATTATATTTTCACAAATATTTCAGGTCTCCTTCATCACAAATATCATTAATATTTATAACCATGCTTTACATTGGTCTCAACATTCCAATGTTTTTATAATATATCCAAGTGTTAAAAGATAATTTTCAATGACATCAATTTTTAATTAGTATGCATCATTAAATAATCCAACGTTATTCTATGGGAAACCCAGGAAGATCAGAGAGGATTTGCAAGAGGAAAAAGTGGATGGAAATCGTATGAAGGAGCCAGTCTGGAGGGACAAAATGAAATGCATTTGATTAAAAGGATTGTTTTTGACGTATAAACCCTGATGTACTTTGTGGGAAAGCTTTCTAGTGCTGAAAAAAAACCTGGATCTAGAGAACAGTTCTATCCTAGTTCTACAGGAACTGTAGGTCAAGTAGAGGGTAATTACTGGTGAGAACCGTAAGAGTATCTTATGATAGTTGTGAGAAGTATCAAGACTGATCATAACATATATTTCCCCATTTAAAAACATTAACCATTATATATTCATCTTAAATGGATTTGGTAAAGAAACAAATTTTTTCTTCATGTAGAAACATCACAACCAACTCCATTTACAAATTTTCTCTAACTCATAGGAGTCCTCTTGTTTCCTACACATTTAATCAGTCAAACCACACCAGATCAATAATATTGTTTTAGTTGAAAACATATAATCAGCTCTATCAGAACAAATAAATGAATATGTATTAAAATAACATTTTGATAAGCTGGAATTCCATAATAAAAAATGAACCAAACCAACAGTGCAGAATCAACATTATATTTGTTATGATCCATGTGAACCAAGTAAAAAAACTAATTTTTTTTATTTGAGGACTACAAGAGACAGTAAAAATTAAAATATGGAGGCAATTTCAAAATCATACTTTATTAATGGTTCTAAATTCTCTACATTCATTATTTCGCCTTATATTATTCATAGGAAACTATTTTGGAGATTCATGAAACCAGTTGATTAAAGTAAAATATTTGACATATAAAACAACCATTAGAACATTATTTTAATCTCTTAAACATTGTTAATGTAATTTAAGTGAAGTAATATGACCTATTTGAAATCATCAACAACTGAGATTGGTCCATGATTTCTCTTAAAGAACAACTTTGCTGGTGTAATAGACGAAAGCGAGGATGATCGATGTGGTTCTATATTGAATGTCCCCTACAAAACAACCCCAAAAGAATATCCCCATGACAATGATTAGAATGGAAGTATTTAATGAATAATATACCAACATTTCCATCGAAAATAAAGTGGGAATTATATTCACATTTCTAAAAATAATCAAAAAATAAAACTGGAGTTAAAACTCAAATGAATCAACACATTCACATAATGAGTGTTTCCAACATGCAATGTTATTATAAATTTCACACAAAATATAGAAAGAGTATTAGTACACTTATCAGTAAATACACAAGAATCACAGGGAAACAAGAAGCATGAGCATGATTCCTGTGATGTTCTACAAGAATCTGTAGCGAGATCACGATGCTGGAATGGTTCTATGGGAAATATTATCTTATGAATATAAGGTATATTTTTTCATGAAATGATGATTGAACACCTTTTGCATCGATAGTGTCACTAAATATTGGAAGTTATATTGTTACAGTGGTAGACCAAACTTAGTGGAGCCCCAATAACAAAAACATGAAAGTAGTAACAGTGTATTACATTGTGGAAACATTATATGAATTGGTTTTGATGGATAATTTCCAGAAACAAATAGCCCAGTGACATAAACTCCAATCTATAATAGAAAACTACACATAGAAAATTACATAAATTCATCAAAAAATAGGGAGCATTATAGAATACTAATGATAAAAATATAAAACGAGTAAATAAATTAAATCATACCAGCAAGAAGACTAATATCATCACCTAAAATTAGACGAACTTAACAGTCATGTCAATTTTTTGACAACTGGTCGAGTTCTGCAATAAAATAAACTGTTTCTAAAAGAAATTGAATTAAACCATAGACAATGACATATTAAAAACAAACCATAATTGGATAAACAATGAGAATAGAAATTGATAAAAATAAAGCATACACCATGGAGCAGTTGTCAATTTGTACCTCAATGGAGTTTCTAATGATGTAAGGAGTCTAATAAAATTTTTAAAATTGGATGGGTGTGGGGAATATTTGGATGAGATGAAGGATTAGGGTACTAGGTTGTTTTATGGTAAGAGGTAGGGTTATAGAATGTTTTGGAGGGGATATCTTGCATCAATGCATTTTTAGAGTATTACTGCAACTTAGGGGGGAGATTTTTGTCAGTTGAAACAGTATATGATGAATACCTCTAGAAGGAAGTGGGCGTTGATTTACTAGGAACCATGGATGAGTTGAAGTAAATCGGGATCCCCAGACAATGGGGGTCTGGTTTTAAGTGAACATACAGATAGAATTTACCACAGTATATGAGATTGGGTTGATTTCATTGTAGTGGAGGAAGAAAGAACCCAGGATTTGTAGTTTGACAGTGCTGTGTGGGAGATGATGGTGGAATGGATACGAATATGTAGGTGAAACCATAGGATTCTTGAGGCATGGAGGGTGAAAAAAACTAGGAGTTGTATGTATCAGAGGTACATTGTCAACCGAGGTTAGAGTCAAAACATGGAGAAGGTGGACAGTGGAGACGATGTTCGATCTATTACGGGTAGACTGGGAAATCCAGGATGATGAAGGCTAGGGTTTGAGGAGAGGATATGTTGGGACGTGAGATAAACTCAGTGGGAGTGGGAGATGGGGAGATAATAGGAAGAGATACCATGCGGTGGGGCGTCATGGAGAATCAGAGTGAGGGAACATTTTAGAGAAACAAATGTGGAGCAACATGATGTGGAAAAGTGGTAGTTGGGAATAAATGATTAGAATAGTTATTAGATGTGTGATATGTTTTTCATTTAGTAGCTCATTTTTCAAGTAAGGTATGCATATAACACAAGTCCTCTTTTCGAAAATAAAAACTCAATATTTTTGTAGATGAATTATATGAATTGAACATCATTTAATTATTTAATATTTTTTTTATATCATTATCATCTTAATAAGGATTCTCTGTATTTTCCAATATATAATGTTTACCCATTTCATGGAAAAGTAATGATGGTTACCTTTCCCCAAAAATTAAAATATCCATCATTACAATGTACCGGAATAGAGGATCCTAATTAATACATATCTATGTAAGAACTCAATGTACTCTGATTGTTAATGTATTATACCACTTTTACTCCCTCCATGGGTAGTAATGTATGAATAAATAATACTCCTCAAGTTGTTCCAACCATATCATTTTCCTCATGCTGTGATCTTTGTGAGATAAAATATACATTAGAATTTTATATTATATAAATATGATTTATCTTTATCATTATTTATAGTGACACTATATCTTTATTTAAAATATTACATCTACAAACTCAAGGTATTATGTTGGATAATTTTGTTCTTGAATAATTAAATCTCATTTATATATAAGCAACGATTCTATCATTCCACATAAAGGGAAAACCTAGTACTTTCTTCCAGTTATAATAGTATAACAAAAATTATTTATATTACAAAGGTAATGTCAATATTTATATATTAATCAATATATAATTTATATTTTAAAAATATTCTTCAAATTCTATGGACCATTTAAATTGAACCCCTTTATATTCAAACTTTGTTTTCATTTTGGAGAACCAGGAAAAATTTGAAATAAATCACTAACGGTAATATAAAAAATCACGAATACTACATATCAAATTAATATTCATCGATTCAGGTTAATCTTTAATGACCTCGGTATTAAAAAGATCAAGAGATATGTAATCATTCAATAAAATATGGACATAAAAAATAAACATCTTGGATCCAAAACTAACTCTTACGAAATTTAATATATAACTAATTTTATATAAGGGTCACAATAATTAGTCACAAATAAATCCCATTCTATTCATATACTTTGGAGTATAGAAACATATCATAAATGAGAACAGAAATGAAATTATTGATAAAATATCATAATAATATGTTTGTAAAATCCAAAATATGGAAGTGTAATTATGTAATTAGTACGTCAGGTGGTATTCCAATACACAAAGAACCAATTGATTTGATCCCCATTTGAAGAAGACTGAGATTAATAAATATTATTCCCACCATATAATAAATTATTTGTATATTTTTGATACTACATTTATTATATTCAAATTTAATGATATAATGGATTGTAGTAAAATAAAAAAGAAAATTAGTGATATTTGTTTCGATGATTGAATTTTTTTACAAAAACAGTCTTTAGATATCTTTTTAAGGACCCAAGGGTTGGTATTTTTGGAATACCAAAACATAAAAAAAGTGAATAAATATTTTAGGATAAAAATTGGTACGTTTTTTGATCCTGATAGATTAATATGTGTCAAGAAGTGATGAAACTAAGTATTGTTTTATAATTGAGGAGTAGTGGAATTTGTGTAAATACCCAAAATTATTAAATAATTGGAATTCAATATCAATACTAGTACAATTTTTTTTAATAAATAATTAATATTAATGGGGTTTTTATTGATCTTAATATCCACCACTGATAAAGAAACAATTTTTAAAAATGTAATTCCATTTTAATATACGTTTACTAATTTAACAATTTTATTTATCACTACGGTAACTAGTGGTTTCAAAAAATTTATATTTAATAATTTAATATTAAAAAATTCGAATTATTAAATAATTATGGAAAAATTATTATAAATACTATATAAAATTTAACCAATAAAAAATATATATTTGTGAAAAATTAAATTTAACACAGGAGCTTGTAACAAAAAATAGCTCATTGTAACCATAATTATATTAATTAATTTTTAATGTTTATAAAAATAATTATAAAAAATACTATTTTATTCTTATTAAACAATATGAAATATTTATATTGAATCTATTCAATTAAATTTATTAAATTTAATTCACATAAGTGGAAATATTTATTCTAAAAAGTAAGCTTTAAATTGTGCCGAAGAATGGGTTTTCAAAACTGCATTTTTCATATATATGAAGATATTATATTAACTATGTGACTATTATTCATAAATATATAGATTTAAATTTTTATATATAGTTATATTTTATATACATTTAATTGATATATTTAATAATAAAATATTATTTTAATTAGTCAATACGTATAGACATTATGCTTTATTTAAAACAAAATATTTTCATGAAATATACACATTTTTACCTCCAAATGATCTTATATTTATTTTTATAAAAAATAGTAAATAAATTTTTAATTATATATTTTATTACACCATATTATATTTAAAATTAATATTAGTTAAATAATATAATTTATGTCTTTTACAAACTCGTATTTTTCAGGAAAAGTTTTAAAAAAATTTATTGGGTTATTTTGAACATGTATATTAAAAATAATTATTTATTCTTTCTAATTAAATTTTTTTACAATGATGTATTAAAATTTTAATTATATTTTAGTATAATGAAAATATAATTTTCACTTTCTATAATTGAGGCTATAATGTTAGCTGGTTAATGGTGGAAAATGGGACCATATGTAAACTAAAAAGTTAGAGATATGCCAACGGTATGAACTATAGAACTGATAAATTCAGAATTCTTTTCTAGAAATAAACATATTGATTAATAACACCATTAATATAAATCTATAACAAGTTGGAGATATTAATATTTTGAATCATACGTTAAAAGATATATAATATAGAATTAGTATTCTTGTCGGTTTTACTATAATGTTTAAGGTAAAAGTGGTGATTTGTGTGACCTACATGATTAAATAAGTCCATCATCCCCATTTGGGTTGGAACATCCATGGTACTAATAGTTTGGAATGAGAATTCAAGTTTATTATGTCAATGTAATTGGTTTAGAAACTTTGGTTCACAATGATTCCAATGAATGAGGAATTTTAGTGAAAAACTAATAAGTGTGTTACTCTATAGGGTATGGGGAAAAAGGCTTTGGTTTTTGACTATAGGATAAAAATCTAAGATGGTTATTAGAATTCATAATAATATATTCAATTAATAAATTTAGTGATTAAATTATAACATATACCAATGTGTTGATGAGATCAATATATTATAAAAAACAAATCTTAGCTAAATGAAATTAAATATGTTTCAAATATTCAAGAATGTTTAAGGATATTTTACACACTAAAAACGCCTATTTATCTAGAAGAGGGTGGCTTTGATTTTTGTGTGTTTCTATTTATATGATGTAGCAAAAACATCTAAGGAAGTGGATGCTAAAGAAGGATCTATAAAATGTGGAATTTTTTATGTTTTAGTTCTAGAATGAGTTTAGATGTAGGTATAGTCACAGAGGTCAACAAATATTATTTACTAAGTTCATAGATTCAAATATGACTTTCATTGTTATCATCATTGAGAATATAGAGAACCAAAATATCATGATAACTAGGTTTATTATAATTAATTTAATTAGTTTTAATTATCCATTAATGATGATATATATTATTTATATGTTTCTATAATATTGAATCTAATTGATTAATATGTTGGGAGAGTGCTGTTTCTGAAAAACAAGGATTATTAAATGATAGAAGATGTAGAATGTAAGAGTTAGAAATATTTTTCATTAATAGGTTTTAATAAACTCATAGATTATATTTTTGTATTTACATTTCACCGTTATTTAAACACATGAAAATATTGTTGTTACATAATATGTTTTCCATGGGAATGTTACATCTTGAGTATTAGATGTAAAGATCTCATTTAATCAAGGAGTCATCGATGAAGAGATTTATATGTAGAATCCAAATGGTATCAGGGATACTTATAACATGGATCTGGTGTACGAGTTGAATCATAGCCTTTACAGATTGAAGTAAGTATCAATGTAGTGGAATTTAAAGTTCAAATAATTTTTTAGTGGAATAAAATTTTATCAGGGGAAATGATAAATATTTCCAATACTAGAAGTTTTTTTATGATATTTTCAGCTCTAACATATCAATGTGGATAATGTGTTTCATTGTTAATGGAATAATCTATGATATTAAGATATATTTGTTTGGATGTTCTTAGATAGAGGATATTAGTCAAAAAAAATATATTTATAAGGCTGTTACTTTTTTTGGAGTTAAATTTAGGAACAATATTCCTTAAAAATGACAATATCAAGAATATTGTGGGATTATTTATATTATGTGAGGTGAAACAACTTACAACTCCCCTAGATTGACACTTTAATTTAATAATGGATACGTCACATATAAAAAATTTAATATTTTATAACATTAAATAAAATATTATGCATCATCAGTCTGACGATTAATTTATTCAATGATGTATACTTTTTTATTCATATGAATATAGTGGGAGTTGTTAGTAGGTTAATAGTGAGTCTCATAAGTGAAAATTATAATGAGTTAATGTTAATCCTCTGGTAACTCAAGGTGTAACAACCTAGCATCAAGAATCCCAAAGCTGGTAGACATATGACATTATTAGTAGAAAATACCCGAGTTAAAGAGGGATCCCAAAACATAGAAATATTTTTGACTAGATGCCGAACAATTTTTAACATTATAGTTGAGAACATAAATTAAAGTTTAAAAATATATGAGAACATTATTATCTTTTCTATAAGATCCTGGAAAATTACACAGTGTTATTTTCTAGGATTCCTTGGCAATGGGAAACATTAAAGGTGAACTCAAACACTTAGTAAAGAGTAGCATTCAGTAAAAGTTATCATAATATAATGCTGGAATAACTATTATGGAAGAAATAAATGATGAATATATTTACATTATCAAATAAAAAAAGGAATACCATATATAATAAATTAAATAGAAGCATTGATAATCATTACTATTATCATATTGAAGGAATTCATAATGTTAGAGAACATGCACCGTGGATATGATTTTGTTAAAACTCAACCAGTCTTTTTAAGGATGATTTCCCATATTTGAATATGTTCCATAGTTGTATCCAAAGACTAGTATTGATATAAGGATTCCATTTTATGGAACAACACATTTATTACTTATTAATTTATTTTTGATTTTATTACATATAATGTATTTAGAAAATGATTTATTTTGAGTAAATATTATTTAATATATATCCAATGGTGGATTATTCTATATAATTATTATAATTAATCTATTACAATAGTTTTTTTAATTGAAAATTGGTTTGGTAGATTGAGATCCCTTATTTTGTCATAATAATGACAAATGAATTGGGATATCATGTGAGTGTATGAATAGTCTCATTTTTACAAAATATCAAATGGAATATAACTTCGTTAAATTTAAATGAAGGAAAATTAAGAAAATGTTAGTATAATAAAATAATTAGAATTGAAATGTAATGAGAAGGATTGGTTACTATTACTTTTCTATGTAGCTTTTAAAATAATTGGAGAACTCCTTAGGACCATAGAAAATACAAATGAGAAATTTAGAGATGGAGAGTAGTAAGTTCCCAATAAATTATTTTTGGGTGGAGTTGGATGATAGAATTTATGTATGTGAGTCCCATTACATTGTAAAAAAGAGATGTTATTTCAGGGAAACTATTGTTAGGTAAGTGGTAAGAATGGAATAATGGGATGGTTAGGTCGGTTAGGAGATTTAGGTGAGTTATATAGATAAATGGTAGGTGAGAAATTTGTTCCAGACATTAAGACCCAAAAAATATATTTATTGTGTATCTCCACTTTTAATTACTAAAAATTCAAGATGCATCAATTACCAATTTTTAAAATTATTAATACAGGTTAAAAATAAAAAAGGGTAATAATTTTTTTAATAAAAGTAAATGATGGACCATCATACTAAATTATGATTTCTTAAAAATGAATTTGGATATATTTAATCTAACTAAATTAGTAATTGTTATATAATCTACATCTAAATTAAAACATCTGATTTAAGAAAATCCTTTTTATTTAATTTTTTCTAAATATTAAATCATATTTATCCAAATTTAATTTTAATTATCAAGTGAATGAATGAATATATATGAATATATAATTAAATATCATCTAATATAATCAATTTAAAATATATATATTTAATTTATTTATATACAATTTATATAAAGCATATAAAATTAATTCATTAGAAACAACCCTTTTTATTTTAAAATTGATCATAATCTATAATATAAGTAAATAATTTTAAATTTCTGAAAATAAGATAGAACATAATGCACAATTTGGAATTTATTATTAGAAATATAACATATATTTTATTAAATATTATAAAATGGATTACTGGAAAAAAATATCATTAGCATGTGTAATACAAGGTTTTTAAAAGTGTTGTTTTAATCAAATAAATTATGTTTAGTATAAATTATCAATAATATTATTTATCATGACATGAATTTTTTTATTATAAATAAAATAACTTATATTTCACTTTCCTTGTAATCAAAAACCAAAATTTACCAAAATAATATATAATTAAATGAAAAGACCGAAAAAAATTATTTAGAAATATTATATATGGTCATAAAATACTAAATATAGGTTTTATGAATTAATAAAAAATTTACAATAATATTTTTATAAATCATATACAAAGAATTTATGAATTAAAATTATTTTATAATCATATAGGTAGTTATTATTGAATGAAAATGTCATAAAATTTATAGTTTTATTGAAATGTAATTATTTACTATTCACATATAGATGATCTATATCCCAAAAGATATAAATATTCATCATAATATTATATTTACATTAATAAATAAAAATTAAAGAAATTTTAATTAAATTAGAATTAAAATTTTACTTTTAAATATATTCATGAGAAATTGTTCATTTTATAGTGCATTTTGTAATTCTTTGGGATGCACTATTTACCTACTAGAGTAATGACATATGTATTACATACCTCTACCCCAAATAAATTCTTCCAATAAATTAGAATAAATATGACATACTAAAATATGTGTTTAATTTTGTATAATTTCATATTTTGGTTCCATTTTTAACAGCCTTAAATTATTATATCTTCTATATACATTCCCTGGTCATTTAATTTTATTATACCATACATTCTCCCTATTGTATGAAATTAGAAAATACCCTCAATATAATAATAATAATTTTACAATTCGACAACTATAGTGGTGAGTTCATGAATTTTTTTTCGCCTATAATATGTCAAAAATGATACATGTAAAACATTGCTCACTTTAGAGAGATTTGGTGGAAAATTCAGATAGAGGTCTATAACTCCAATTCCTTCCAAACATTTAAAATTACTAATGTACCATATTTTTTGTTACTAATATTTACCAAATTATAAAAATAGTTTCTATAGAGATTGATTTAATAAAAATAATCCCCCAAATGAAATTCCATGTTATTACATTGATCTTCCACAGAGCTATTTTTCTTATTGTAACAACATTGATATGATCTGAGATAATTTTTATCGTTATAGTTATCTTACAGATAATGAAAATTCCATTAAAATTCTTTTTTCTAATATATTTCCAACAAGTTTGATTAATACATCTCTTCCCATACAATGATTCATTCAATTCCATATTGATGGTCAAATGGAAACTATAATTCTATGCAATTATAACTAGAGGTATATATTAGCCCCATTATCATTTTAAGTAAATATAACATGAGATAATTATGTTTTCTCGTGTTTGAATAGGCATTTCACATTTTTTCACAGTTTTGGGATGATAAATAGCGTTTAAATTCCCTTCTGTATCAAGAGCCTTTAAAAGACACAACTAGAATTTTGATGTGAATCATGGTTTTTGATGTGCTACAATTGATAGTAGTTCCCTATTCAATCTTATGATATCATTCATAAAGATATAGGGATGGATATAATGGGGCATGATTTTCCTTAAATCTATGAAATATAAAGACATGGTAATATTATTAATGAGGAACCATAAAAATTAATTATTCCATGTAGTGTTTCCAATTATACTGAGAAATTCCACTCTAATATTTCACAATATCCATATACGTACAGGTAGAGGAAAAATAATTTCTTGATCGTGTTATAATTCTACATTTATCAAATAGAAAAATATGTATCTAGACACACATTCTTTATTTTATTAATCTATACCAAACTATTAGTGGTATTTTCTTAAATCATTATACCTAATGTTTCTAATCGGAAGTATATAAAAATTTGATCTATGTGTATCATCAGGTATCTCATTTTTTTAATTCAGTTATGGATATTACACAAGTCCCCTTTCCAAAAACCACAAATCCATATTTAAATATTATTTTTCTATTTAAATATAATTTTATTCATTAATATTCTTTTATATATCCTTAATAATCCAAATAGGACTTCTCTATGTTTTCAAATAAATAATGCTTACCCATTTCATAGAAAAATATTTATGGTTCCCTTTGCCTAAAAATTACCATATCCAAATTTACAATGATTATAAATATAATATCCATGTTAATCATTATCATTTTTAGAACTCAATATACACATATATATAATGCATTATACACATTTTATTCCATAAAGGGGTACTAGTGTATCAATAAATAATAGTTTTTTAGATGTTCCAAGCATCTCATTTTCATTATATTCTTCTCTTTTTGATAAAATATATACTTCAAAACATTAGGTAATGTATCTATATTTCCTATTTATCATTAATTATAGTGCCTCTGTATCATTAATTATAATATTTCAGCTAAAAACTCAAGGTCATAAGTTGGATAATAATGTTCATGAATCATTAATTTCCTTGATGTAAAAGCAATGACTCTATCAATATTCATAAAGACAAAACTTATTATATTCCTCAATGTATAACTATATATTAAAATCACTTTATTTACCAATGATAAATAAAACATTGTTTCACAAATAAATCATTATGTTATCTATTGAAAACATTCATCACATTCCTTGTAACTTTTGAATTGGACCCCATTACTTTCCAAAATTTTTAGAAATATTAAATACTAGGAATCATGTTGAATAAATTTGTAATGGTAACTTGATAAATCAAAGAAACTGCATATCTCTATAATATTACAGGGTGGTGGCCATCATTTGACTACCTTTGTATTAAATGGAACAATAGATATCTCATCCCTAGACACAATATAGACCTAAAAAATATAAATCATGGATCCAAAATTAACACTTACTGAAATTTTTATATAATTAAATTTTTTAAGGGTATTAATAATTAGTCACATGTGAATCTCATTCTGTTCGTAGATTTGGGATTATATCAATATATCATTAATGAGAAACATCACATAATTATGAAAATAATAACAGAATAATGTACTTGTAAAATTTTTAAAAACATAATGTGAATTATGTAATATGAAGGGATTTTTTTGCTAAACTCATAGTTTTGTATATAATTTCAATGATTTTTTAAAGATTTTAAATTTTTGATCATTAATATTTCTATATAGATAAATGTTTTAATAAAATGAGGTAATGTAAAATTAATAATTTAATATGATTTGAGTTTTAATGTCTTATTTTATTGAAGATAAATATTTGGGGAACTTTACGAAGATTTTTCTAATTATTTTTAGGTTAAAAATGGTCCAAGAATGGATCTCCCACAACAATTAACCAAATAGAAACATATCCACTCCAATGAGGGACGATAGGGTAATCTATCCACTAGGAGATCCTACTCTAAATATAAAAGTGTGAATCAAGACTATGGGGAGTATCAGCTGGTATAGGTGGGTCAAATCTCACACGGGCTGCACAGTGTAAGGCAGCCCCTGTATTATCTGTCCAGTGCAACTGGGAACCCGTTCCTAGAGTTGGATTATATTATTGGGATGGAACACATTGATATATAAATGAGAACATAACTAATAATTCATTCTATATGAGACATATTTTAATTGTTTATTATTACCACTTATAAAAACATTGTAATTTTACCTCAGATTTGTGTACCTCATGCTCATACATTTATTATCCTACTACATTGACAAATTCCATCCTCAAGACATCCTTAAACCATATAAAATTAATATATATCACCATAGACAACATTTCTTATGCTAAGACTAGATATATCCATTGCTATCGAATCTCGGGCCTACCATGGGTCACATCATAGACTCATGTGACCTCTATGAATCTCATGTCAATGAGAGAGAACTATGATGGTTAATCCATCCATTTGAAGGTCAGATAATTCAATGGAAGAATCCTTCTCTTCTAATTCATGAACAAAGTAATGGATACATGTCCTCATAACCCATTAACACCACAAACATGTAGAGGATTCCACATCGAATCTTTCTATCCAAGACTAAATTTTTGAACACCCTAGTTTGTGTAGAGTTGTCATTTTTTTACAATGTATCTTGAGGTGGATGACTCTATTGTGTTTTAAATTATTAAAAATACCAAAATATATGGGGGGGGGGGGGGATGAAGATGATTCTTATACCTATAAAAATTTTAGTACATCACAACTACCATGGGAGTTTAATAACCATGGTAGGATAGGTCGCATGTCTGGGAAGACCAAATATTCCACTTATATGTTTTTAGTTTATAATAGTTTTTTTATTTTTTAAATTATTTATTCCTTTTATAAATATTACAGTTGAATTTTTATTAAATGTTTCCTCCCAAATGTATTTCCTCTTCTTCTACTTTCTTCTTATTAATTTTTTATTTTTTATTTTCTTTCTTGTCTTTCTATCAACCTCATTCTATTTTTAGTAGATTTTTTATTATGATCTCATTTTATATTATATTTATTTTTAATTTATTTCTCTCTCCATATTATTTTTAATTTATTCTAATAAATATATTCGTCAATAATATACTATTATACTCATGATGATGGCTAACTAGTGTGATAAACATCCTAGGTGATTAAGATTGTTCTTCAAGACAAGGTCGTTATTGAAATCTAATTTTTGTTAATCTATAGATGATTAACAATATGTGAAATCCTCATTATAGTTATATAAGGTATGGTTTTTTATTCTAATAACACAATAACAAGATTAAGGATGTGGATATATAGTGTTCTGGGATGTTTTTAGGTGAACATTATATTAACAATTGTTGTAGATTAAGGTGTTTACATATAGAATGTATTTTGTTCTGTATGTTGATTTTGAATAATAAAATGTTGGTGCTCCATTGAAAACCATCCCTAGATAACTTCCTTTATTTTATTATCTCATTATATTTATATTCCATGATAATTTATAATTTCATGTATTTTAATTATTTAGAAACTAATAAAAACCCAAAAAATATCATTGTTTTAAGAAAAAAACAAAACAAAAAATGAAATCATGTCTTCAATGAATTTGGATTGGAATGTAGACAACATTAAATCTCTACATGTGAGACAAACCTAGTTAGAAATTATGTTTTACTATGAATAAGTACATTTTTTATTTTTCATCACTATGTGATAGTTGTTCTACCACACAACTATAAACTCATATTTTCTATATCTCATGTGAGATTTCCTCTTCGGTACATCATCTATATTCACACATACTATTGATAACCAAAGTGAAGATAAATATTTGAAAAAATAGCTTCTTAGAGTCAGTAAAATGAGTCATCAATCTATGGTAAATGATATATATTCTTTATATTAATGGAATTGATCTCTATTTAATAAACTAATGATTCAAATACACCCATAAATATTTTTTCCGAAATTGAATAGGGGATCCTTGTGGTTAAAAACTATAATAGATATCTACTTTATCAACAGACGCTTATAGTTTATTCTTCATCACTAACAGATGTACTAGTTCCATTCTATATGGTGTTTTAGATATGGGTCATACATCAAGAATTATTTCAATGAAAAACTAAACATCATGTTCAGTTTGAAGTGTAATAAATTATTCCTGAAATATATCAATATGTTTATACATATTGAGTACCTCCTATGTCAATATAACATCCTTCCCATCTATAAATATTTTTTTATCTTCTTCGTTCTCCATAATGTTATTATGTTGATCTACTGGAGGATGGTATAGAAAATACTTGGGATGTGAAGTCTCACCCATGAAAACAAGTGATTATATTCCCAAATAAAATATAATAATCATATTCTCTTGATAATATATTATTACATTATGTAGTTAGATCCAATATATACAATATATTAGATAAAAAACCATAGGTATAACAATAAATATTTCCCCCAAGTAATATTTATTCATATTAACAAAGGAATATAATTAAATATCATTTACAAAATAAACCCATTAGATGTCTTAAAATGACAACTCCTTTCACCGCATATTGAAGGATGATTTATTGTTATTTATTGTATGTATTTAGAAGTAACAATAGAAATCATTAAATTTTTTATGATAAACAAACATGTTATCATTACATTGGGTACATGAACCTTCGATGATGGGATATTAAATACTTGTGCTTACTCCATCATACTTTTCATAGTTAAATTCCCTTCAATATTTGGGGAATTAGTATACATAGTTTCCAATATCCATAAAATTAGTTTATTGATCATTAAAAATTTATGTCTTTCCATTACATCCGCAATTTTTATATCATTTTTCTCTATATGTGAAAAAATCACTCATTCCCTCCAAAATAGTCCATGACTGTTTCATTCCATATTTTTTATATTTGAAAAATTCCACTATTCCACTATTCCCCATTGAAAAACATTCATTTCTATTGTTCTTATTAATAATTTTCAACATTATTTTTCTTGTAATTCGTTAAAAGTAAAAAGATTATTTATTATATTAACAGAACATGAAACTATATCCTCTGATAATAAATTTTTTTGAGAGATTTATTCCTTTCAAAATATTATTCATATCACATAAAAAAATTAATTTACAATTAATATAAAAATTATAAATTTTTTAATCCTAACATCATAAAGGCATCCTTATACTTTTTAGAACATTAATCTTTTATTACTATGATATTGAGGAATTTACTTTGTAGTTAAGACCATTATAAACATGAAATGTATTTTTCATATAATATATCTGTAAAAGTTATCCATTATATGTACTATACCTCTAGTTCCACATTAATAATATGTATTTGTGACCACAATTGATTTGAACCTCTATTCAGATTATATAACCCCATGATAACAATTTCCCTTTCAATACATTCCAATGGGTGAAATACCTTTTATAGTGACTTCATCTATTTCTAAAATAATTATACATTATTAGTGATATTTAAAATAGAGGTTTTTATCATATTAATTAGTCCATCATAAAAACGACATGTAATGGATCAATATGTTACTCTATGCGAGTGAGGTAAATTGTAAAAACCTAGTCAAAATTCCCTAATACCGTTATTTTCAATTATCACATACAAAAAACTCATTGATATTCTTATGAGAAACATCCCAAACATTGACTATATTCATTGATATAGGTTTTTATTCCTTCCATTAGTCAATATATCTAAATTATAGAATAAATGTAACTAACATTTGATATGGAATTTTAAAATATAATTTTAGATAGATTTCTTAAGAAATATTTCCTTAAAATATTATGGGCCTTCTATTTTCAGTTTGAAATATAACAGTGTTCATATAGATATAGTCCCCAAGGATTTAATTAATCATTCTTTGATACCGTCTATAACAACTCAATATGTGGATTCATAGAGCTTCTTGTTATATTACATTATTGATAAAAATATACGAGTTCTTAAAAGATCAAATAGCTTATTAGTCTTAAAATACAAGATACATAAATATGTTTCACATCACACATTTGAAAAAAAAATAGTGTTTAAACTACATGATACCATTATAATATATTCTAGTAAATCGATTAAAACTATACATATTTCCATTCTTTGATTGTTGGGTAATATTAAACCATATATGGGTGAACACATATCATCAGTAATTATTAAAATACAAGATAAGATAACATAGATTAATTATAGAATAAGTATTATGGAAGAAATAAATTATTATAATAGTATTATAATCAACTAAAATAGTGGTCATATTATACCCATGAATGTTAATAATAACATGGAAAATAGGTAATGATCTCATACTAATGGAATTATTTATTTTAGACATAATAAATATGCCACAAATTATCTATTAAATGACATTATATGTAAATAGAAAAGGATTATGCCAATAACCTATCTATATATTTTCAAAATCCAACAGATGCATCGAGGGGAAATCTACAGTTGACCCAAACCATCAATAATTATATTTTATTCATTCATCATATGAAATAATTAATAAACATAAATAATAATTTTTTTTCAATCATTTTAATTGAAATAACAACATATAAAACAACCTAAAATTTCACTATGGAAAAAAGGAATACGATTATCATTACCCATCCATAGAAAGTTGGTGGATGGTTAAATTAAACACAATCATGTTTCCAATGTATTCAATAAAAAACTATAGTAAGATAAAAATTATAATATTTTTTAAATAGTTTCCCATTGAATGAGTGGAACATATTTTTATGGAAGAAACCCCCTAAATAACAACATATTATGGATGGGTTATATTATTATGTAAATATTTTCCTCAACCAATTGATGTATGGAATCATGGTGATGAAAATTCAATCAATGAAAAGGAAAAAATATATTATTCAGAAATCAAATTCATTGGAAGAAACGCAATTACTATTCATTTTATATGGTTGGGAAATGAAAATTTAATAATGGAACTTATCATTTAAGGATTAAATGATTATATTAGTCATTCTTAAAAATAAATTGTATGGTTAAATGATATATAATCAACATATATAACATGGAGTTTTGACATTGTAAATGAATATTCCCTAATCAAATAAATAAGGCAACGTTAGTGGTGAACGGTACATTAAAAGTGTTGGGTTATCAATATAAGACAATAATTTAGATCAATAGTATTGATTGGTAGGATTCCATATCAATTTTAAGAAAATCCATCTATGTAGTGTGTAAAGGGAATGCGAATTATCAAAATCATATACCCTTAGAGTGTCTATCTTGGTATTTAGTCATAGGGTCACTCGTCATGAAGTACATCAAAGATTGATTTGAAACACAATCATCGATTTTTAGGGTGATTAAACCTTTGTGCATTTATGCCACAATGGTATCCACATTCTAAAAGACTAATATTTCAATTCATGGAAAACCACACAATCATCACATTAAAAATTTTATTATACTTTTGGAAAAATAAAGTATTCATAAAATTATTTAATGATATATATATCATTATATATATATGGTTAAAATTATATATAAATATATACAAGATGAAATTTTAATAATGGTTTGAAAAAACATTTATGGGTTGGAATGAAAGAATTTCACATGGTAAAATAAACACATTGGAAGAGGGATATAATTAATGGGGAAACATGTTATCTCATTTAAAAAAATTAATATAAGATATAATGACTTGAAATAAAAATCAATGTTATTTTTTAAAATAATATTATAACAAAGAAGCTATTAAGAAAGAAATATATGGATTACATGTCTTAAAATTTTAGAATATATTCTTCAATGTTATGTGGAATAAAAAGAATCATAGTGACTCATTGGGAAGTATTAACTGATAGAGAGGAAAGGTAAATTAATGATAAATTTATTTTAGGTGGAATGTGATGATATAATAGGTGGGGTTATTATCCTTTTATAGGTGAAACTAGTGGATTTTAAATGAAACTAATGTTCATTAATGGGTTGGAACAGAATCACATAGCTGATCTATGGGTTAGATGAATTATGTTAGTTGGGTGGATAAATAGTTATTGAGACATTGGGTTATACCATTCATACCTATCAATGAATTTCCATAAGTATTATGGGACATTTAAATTATTAAAAATTTATGTATTCCATTTACCCATTGTTAAACTTATTAATTATTATTAAAAAATAATCATGGAAATTATTTTGTAACTAATATACTAATATTACAAATATTTCCAAATTTTTTAATAATGAATCCATATTTGAACACTATTTTATGCTTTAAACATTATAGAATATTCTTTAAAATTAATGAAATTGTTATAGAAATTTAGGTTTTATAGATAATATTACTTTTATACACTGAGAGTTTTATGCATATTTATTATTAAATAATATTTTAATGAGTTATGATATATTATTTATGTTTCGATAAAATATATTAGAATAAATATTTACAATATACAAGGTTATTTTTTTAAAAAAGTACATGGCTCTTATAATGTTAATTCCTTGAATACAATTATTTTACATTTATCGTGGGAACTTATCATTAATCAACGTAATTTATTTTCAATTTAGATAATATTGAACTTATTAAATATTATTTATTATAATTCTAAATATAAAATTAGTTTAATCAAAAAAAATTAGAAGAAATTAATTTTCCTATTAACATGCGCAAAACCCATTTTAAGAATCATTGTATATTATAGCATAAACATTATGTATTTTTTAAAATTATCAATAATTTTTTTTCATGAAATAAATTGATATATTAAAAAATATATATGTTATAGCTACGTAAAAACCTAATTTAACAAAAATAATTGTAAAATAGAAAAAAAGACAGAAAACATTTTTTTATTGGATAATAATGCTTAAATCATTAAAATATCAATAATTGTTTTAAAAATTCATATTTTAATGTTTAAAAGTATATTATAACTCCTTATAAACATATTTTTTAAATTAATTTTTTTTGTAAACATAAAGATCTTTCTTATATAATCATTATGTAATGAATGTTATAGATTCATTAAAAATATTATTCTTCACTATTTACAAAAAAGTAAACAATATTTGGTTAATCATATAATATCATTTTAAGATAATATTGAAATTATAAATGAAAAAATTAATTTCATTTGGTTAAATTAAAAATAAAAAACAATATTTTAAATAAATTCATTAATGAATGATCTTTAGATTGCATATTATGAAATTTTATTGGGTTGTAGGGTTTACTGATTTTAGTAAAGTATCATACATTACCCAAGGGTTATATAGATTTGAATTTATATTTTTTGATGGATTATACACTCTAGTGATTTTAATATTTAGACTTTGGTGGTGAATAAAATTTATTGAATAGAACCACAATCTTTTCCTTTTTGTAGATAGGTGCATATAAGTGTTGGATATCGATACACCAACTGATATATTAACATTAAAGAAAATATTAGATGTATGCCACATAAACTAATGTTTGTATAGGGAATATTATTTGGAATTGGATGAAGAAAGATCTCATAAGAAAGAAGGACACTGGGACATTATCTTATGATTTATGAAGTCTGATCTAGTTGGACAAAAAATTATATTTCACTCCTAAAAAAGTACATCCAATGAATGTATGGCATAATCAAGAATATCTTCTCAAAAATGTTTCGAATATATATATATTTATATATTATATATAGTGCTTGGAATTATGTATATACGCAATCAATGTTTGAAAATATTGATAAGTTATAGTGGTGTTGCTTCTCAGTCAAGTGGGGATGATTAAAATCATGGTGGAAGAACCATGTAATGGTAGTGAAAGTTTGAGTTTGAAAGTGGGTTTTTCGATAATAGTAGAGGAAATGGTTGTGAGGAATACAAGTTATTATTATGTGGGATATTTCTATATTCAACCATTTCAAAACCAATTTCCAGATATGTTATTACAACCAATAAAAGGACATATTTTGGATGTCAAATTTATGATAGCTTGTTATAGATAGTGGAGTATCATAACCAATATTTATACCCATGGTTGTATGATACATGTAAATAAAAAAATCAGAATAATTTCTTTCTAAATCATACTACTGAATATCAAATGCGGTAGTGTAGAGAAAAAAATGACATACATTATAAATTATTGTGATACATATGGTTTTCCCTTTTGATATGTATGTTTATTTAAAATATCATATTGGTTTCAACAAAGAGATATTTTTCATATGTTTTCTATTCACTAAAAAAGGTTTTATTTTTGTGAAATGCCTTTATAATGTGTAGGTATTATCATGACTATTAGAGGGATGAGGAATTTTTTCCATTTATATCATGGGGTAGTATAACAAGTTTCATTGAATGGGATCTAATATTTTTACGGTAGGATTGAACATTTATTTATGGGACCTTTTTATATTTTATTTCAATTATTCTTCCATAATATATATTTGTAATATCCCCCCAATAGATTAGAAATAGTATAAACCTTATAATTCTTAATTTTTGTTCTTTTATTTTGTTTTTCTTTATATAATTGATTGTGCATTCATGGTTGGTTCATATGACGTTGATTTCGTGTGGTGACATAATTTATAAATATCATTTAATATTTGGTGAATCCTGATCATGGGGTTTATTCTAGTGGAATGTTACCATGAAATATTTTCACCCATGTAATTTTTTGTAGGGAAACATTTAGTTGATGGTGAAAAATCACTAACAATATAACATATAGTGTTTAAAATACATGATACCATTATAATAAATTCTAGTCAATCCATTAAAACTATATATATTTACATTCTTGGATTGTTGGGTAATATTAAACCATATAAGGGTGATCACATATCCTCAGTAGTTATTAAAATACAAGATAAGATAGCATAGATTAATTACAGAATATGTAGTATGAAATAAATAAATTATTATAATAGGATTATAATAAACTAAAATAGTGGTCATACTATATCCATGAATGTTAATAATAACATGGACAATAGGTAATGATATCATAATAATGGAATTATTTATGTTCGACGTCATAAATATGACACAAATTATCTATAAAAAGATATTATATGTAAATAGAAAAGGATTATTACAATAACCTAACTATATATTTTCACAATCCAATAGATGAATCGAGGGGAAATCTACAGTTGACCCAACCCATTAATAATTATATTTTATTCATTCATCAAATGAAATAATTAATAAACATAAATAATAATTTTTTCAATCATTTTTATTGAAATAACAACATATAAAACAACATAAAATTTCACAATAGAAAACAATTAATAAGATTATCATTACCCATCCATAGAAACTTCGTGGATGGTAAAATTAAACACAATCATCTTTCCAATGTAATCAATAAAAAACTATAAAAAGATAAAAATTATATTTTTTTAAATAGTTTCCTATTGAATGAGTAGAATATATTTTTATAGAAGAAACCCCCTAAATAATGACATATTATGGATGGGTTATATTATTATGTCAATAATTTCCTCAACTAATTGATGTATGGAATCATGGTGACGAAAATTCAATCAATGAAAAAGAAAAAAATAGATTATTTAGAAATCAAATTCATTGGAAGAAACGTAATTACTATTCATTTTATATGGTTGGAAAATGAAAATTAAAGATCGAACTTATCATTTAATGATTAAATTATTATATTAGTCATTCGTATAAATAAATTGTATGGTTAAATGATATACAATCAACATATATAACATGGATTTTTTACATTGTAAATGAATGTTCCCTAATCAAATATATAAGGCTACGTTAGTGGTGAAGGGTACATTAAAAGTGTTGGGTTATCAATATAAGACAATAATTTAGATCAATAGTATTTATTGGTATGATTCAATATCAATTTTAAGAAAATCCATCTATGTAGTGTGTAAATGGAATGTGAAATATCAAAATCATATCCCCTTAGAGTGCCTATCATGGTATTTAGCCATAGGGTCACTCGTCATGAACTAAATCAAAGATTGATTTGAAACACAACCATATCTTTTTAGGGTGATTAAACCTATGTGCATCTGTGCCACAATGGTATCCACTTTCTAAAAGACTAATATTTCAATTTAGGGAAAACCACACAAATCATAAAATTAAAAAATTTATTATACCTTTAGAAAAATAAAGTATTTATAAAATTATTTAATGATATATATGTAATTATATATATATGGTTAAAATTATATATAAATATAAAAAAGAAGAAAATCTAATAATGGTTTGAAAATCAATTTATGGGTTGGAATGAAAGAATATTAGATGTTAAAATAAACACATTGGAAGAGGGATATAATTAATATGAAAAAATGTTATCTAATTTAAAAAATTAATATAAGATATAATGACTTGAAATAAATATCAAAGCAATTTTTTGAAATAATAATATAACAAATGAACAAATTAAGAAGTAAAGAGAAGGATTATATGTCTTAACATTGTATAATAGATTCTTCAATGTTAGGTGGAATAAAAAGAAACATAGTAACTCATTTGGAAGTATTTATTGATAGAGAGGAAAGGTAAAGTAATGATAAATTTATTTTAGGTGGAATTTGATGATATAATGGGTGGGGTTATTATCCTTTTATAGGTGAAACTAGGGGCTTTTAAATGAAACTAATGTTCATTAAGGGGTTGGAACAGAATGACATAGTTGATCTGTGGGTTAGATGAATTATGTGAGTTGGGTGGAAAAATAGTTGTTGAGACATTGGGTTATACCTTTCATACCTATCAAATAATTTCCATAAGTATTATGTGACATTTTAATTATTAAAAATTTATATATTCCATTTACCAATTTTTAAACTTATTAATTATTATTAAAAAATAATTATGGAAATTATTTTGTAACTAATATACTAATATCACAAATATTACAAAATCTTTTAATAATTAATCCATATTTGGACACTAATTTATGTTTTAAACATTATATAATATTCTTTAAAATTAATGAAAATGATATAGAAATTTTGGGTTTATAGATAAAATTATTTTTATACACTGAGATTTTTTTTGCATATTTCTTATTAAATAATATTTTAATGATTTATGATGTATTATTTATGTTACGATATAATATATTAGAATAAATATTTAAAATAAACAAGGTTATTTTTTAAATAAATTTCATGACTCTTATAATGTTAATTCCTTGAAAACAATTATTTTACATTTATCGTGGAAACATATCATTAATCAAAGTAATTTTTTTTCAATTTAGATAAGATTGGACGCATTAAATATTTTTAATTCTAATTCTAATTATATATTTAGTTTAATAAAAAAACTAGAAGATATTAATTTTCATATTAACATGCGCAAAACCCATTTTAAGAATCATTGTATTTTATAGCATAAACATTATGTAATTTTTAAATTTATCAATAATTTTTTTTCATTACGTAAATTTATATATTAAAAAAATATATATTTTATAGCTACATAAAAACCTAATTTCACAAAATTAATTATAAAATAGAAAAAAAGTCAGAGAACATTTTTTTATTGGATAGAAATTCTTAAATCCTTAAAATATCAATCATTGGTTTTATAAATTCATATTTTAGTGTTTAAAAGTATATTATAACTCCTTATAAACATATTTTTTAAATAAATTTTTTTTGTAAACATAAAGATATTTCTTAGATAATCATAATGTAATGAAGGTTATAGATTCATTAAAAATATTATTCTTCACTATTCACAAAAAATTAAACAATATTTGGAAAATAATATAAAATAATTTGAAGATAATATTGAAATTATAAATGAAAAAATTAATTTCATTTGGTTAAAATAAAAATTAAAAACTATATTTTAAATAAATTCAGGAATGAATGCTCTTTAGATTGCATATTATGAAAAAAAATTTGGATGTAGGGTTTACTTATTTTAGTAAGGTCTCATACATTACCCAAGGGTTACATAGATTTGTATTTATATTTTTTGATGGATGATACACTATATTTATTTTAATATTTAGACCTTGGTGGTGAGGAAAATTTATTGAATAGAACCACAATCATTCCCTTTTCGTAGAGAGGGGCATATAAGTGTTGGATATCGATACACCAACTGATATATTAACATTATAGAAATGATTTGATGTATTTCACATAAAATAATGTTTGGATAGAGAATATTATTTGGAATTGGATGAAGAATGATCTCATAAGAAAGAAGGACACGGGGACATTTTCTTATGATTTATGATGTCTGATCTAGTTGGACAAAAACATTATATTTCACTCCTAAAAAAGTACATCTAATGAAAGTATCACATAATAAAGAATATCTTCGCAAAAATGCTTTGAATATATATATATTTATATATTGTAGATAGTGCTATGAATTATGTATATACGCAATTAATGTTTGTAAATTTTGATAAGTTATAGTGGTGTTGCTTCTGAGTCAGGTGGGGATGATTAAAATCCTAGTGGAAGAACCATGTAATGGTATTGAAAGTTTGAGTTTGAAAGTGGTTTTTTCAATATTAGTAGAGGAAATGGTGGGGAGGAATACAAATTATTGTTTTGTGGGATATTTCTATATTCAACCATTTCAAAACCAATTTATCGATATGTTATTATAACCAATATAAGAACATATTTTGGATGTCTAATTTATGATAGCTTGTTACAGATAGTGGAGTATCATAACCAATATTTATACCCATGGTTCTAGGATACATGTAAATAAAAAAATCAGAATAATTTCTTTCTAAATCATACTACTGAATCTCAAATGGGGTAGTGTAGAGAAACAAATGACATATATTAGAAATTATTGTGATACATATGGATTTCCCTTTTGATATGTAAGTTTATTTACAATATCATATTGGTTTCAACAAAGATTGATTTTTCATATGTTTTACATTCACTAAAAGATGGTTTTATTTTAGTGAAATAGCTTTATAATGTGTATGTATTATCATGACTATTAGAGGGATGAGGAATTGTTTCTATTTCTATCACGGGGTAGTATAAAAAGTTTCATTGAATGGGATCTAATATTTTTACAGTAGGATTGAACATTTATTTAAGGACTTTTTTCATATTTTATTTGTCTTATTCTTCCATAATATATATGTGTAATATCCCCGCCATAGATTAGAAATAGTATAAACCTTATAATACTTATTTTTTGTTCTTTTATTTTGTTTTTATTTATATAATTGACTTGTGTACATTCATGGTTGGTTCATATGAATTTGATTTAGTGTTGTGACATAATTTATAAATATCATTTAATATTTGGTGAATCCGGATCATGGGGTTTATTCTAGTGGAATGTTACCAAGAAATATTTTCACCCATGAAATGTTTTGTAGGGAATCATTTTGTTGATGGTGAAAAATCTCTGACAATATAACATATAGTTAGCTCCAATGTGGACAAGAACTATATGAACAATTCACTAAACACCTCTTCCCAAACTAGAATAATTCATTATAGATATATAACTATCATGGAATCCATAATCAGATCATCTATAAGAATTATATTCATAATACACATATTGATTTTCTTTTTTTGGGAATTACCCCAATTCAATGCTTTAACAACCGATCATAATATATAGGGTTTCTGAATTATAGGAATAAGTGAAGATGTATCTTGGTTGAATCCCAACATGGATATGAGTGTGGAGTTTTTTTGGTAATGTTGTTTTATTTTTGGTGATACAAATGAGGAATGCAAAGGTGAATGACTTAAGGAAGGGTCAGGTTGTTGTGTAGGTGGTTTAGCATTTTCTATCTAATGGGTCTCATTATCATATCCATGGATCATAAAATTAATTGTTTTTAATATCAATATGTGATTAGAAAATAATAATACTTATGTTAATTACATTTTAATGGTATTAAATATCCATTTTTATCTTATGAACCTGAGTTAGTGGATTTTAATTTTGAACATCCATTTTCATCATTTGTGCACATCATTCCTAATGTACACCAATTTAATCCAAATGATTCATCTGATTTGAAGGAATGTTATAATTCTTATTTTAAATTGGAATTTTGAGAAATGGATCTGAATTTAAATATGAACGTTATTCATTCAGGGATCAATAGAGGATTCATAATGAATTATGGGGATATTTGGAGATTAAAGGAAACAATTCTGAAGAAGAATGATCGGACACAAACCAACAGCTGAGAATGTGGGTCCCACAATACAGACCCAATGAAACCAAAATTCTATGGTATAATATAATATATATATATATAGAAACATATAATTCTTCAGGAGCCAGTGATAATTCAGTCTTTATTGTGGTTATTCTGGTGTCCCATGGTTGTGATAAAATTCTGAACTAGATTCTGCGGCCCAGAAAAACATCCCACCACTTTAATCATATCTCGGGAACAAAAAATTCATTTAGGCCGAAATTCTACAAAAATCTACGAGTCATTTGGATATTTACATTTTTAATCTATGTACCAGTCTATTTCGACCATCTAGATGTCCATAAAGGCACATATTTTTGGTGGATGCATGTTGGATGCCACTTCGAGTCAAGGATAAAAAATTCCAATATCCATTACATTCCATCACCCTATCCCTAACATAATCAAGTGAGATGATTTGTACTATTGGGGGATCAACCCAATTCTGCCATAATTTTTATTTAAGATAGTGGTGTTGAATAACATATTAATAATTGGTTCATGGTTTCATTGTAGTTTTATGCTACCACATTGAGTTTGTATTCGCATTTCTTTCCCATGTAAGTTGTTTAATTCATCTTAGATTCTTAATAAATATTCTTCCTTTACTCTTATTATACTCTTATACATATCACGTTAATACTGTTTCTTAAATGTGTAAATTTATTCACACCATTATTTGTGATATTTATCACACAATGGTGGAGGGATCAATTTTTGTTGATGTTTTACTTCCTCAATTTCACCCTCAAAAGTCAACTTCCCACATTCGTTGAGAACACATCTTTAATAGAGATCTAAATCTTTTTTGGGTTGATCCAAGGGAGTTTCAAGGAGATATAATTAATGTTATTTCTCACACTCTAAATGTTTATTAATTTATTTTATTTTATTTTTGTTTTATTCAATGATTTTCTCTCTTCCTCTTCCATATATAATTTAATCCCCCAACTTTTATCTTCTAATAAGATCTTTTTCCATGAAGTTATCATGAAATGATGATAAAATTGTATAGGTAATTATAATGTGTAAGTAAAGGTCAATAACTAATATGTTATGACGTTAGTTTTAATTAATTGAATTAATCCTTCTCGAGTTAATAAAATTGAAATCTTTAAAAAAGGAATTCATCCAATCCATCCTAAGTTATAACCTAGGATCAACTCATTATCTTAATTTGAATTAACTTATCACTATTAGTGATACATTAAAACCATATAAAATCAAACCAATGTTGGCAACATCATATCCATATACCCATCTCATAGGTTGTGTATCATAGTTATCTTCTTAGGTCTTAGTGGATTCGACAACTCAAGCTAGACTATAAAGACTATTATACAATCATCTCTTGGTTAGATTTCAACGTGAATCAATTTTTGGCACCATTTTTAGTGACCAAGTATGTACCTTAGACCCTAACTTTCATTCCCCACCCTTATTCTTCTATTATCACCCAATATCTATTATCTTGTCCCTTTTCCATTTTTTTGGCGCATGTCCGCCTACACCTACGATAATTCAAACTGACTAGTTAGGGTGGAACGTTCAAGGATATGTAATTCAAGTGAACCTATGGGAATGTTTTCAAAAGATACTAATCTTTTTTATATTCTAGAATAAAAAATTGAATTAATTATTATGAATGGTCATCGAAGAAATAAAATGGAAAATCCTAGGGGAAATCAAATGGGAAACTAAAATCAAGATGATCCAAACATAGTGAATGAAGTATATCAAACTATGAATAACTACCTCACTACAGCTTGGAACAATTACCTCTCGTTCATTATACAAAATTACCTATTAGATGCCAACTACATCTTTATACCCCATGTCATAAACCACTTTCCCACATTCCATGGAATGGAGTCCGAGATGCCCTACCTTCACGTTAAAGAGTTCACTGACATTGTAGAAACCATGTGTCCCACCTATCAACTAGAATCAGCTAAGATGAATATTTTTCATTTGTCTTTAAAGGATCGATCTAAAAAATGGATAATAATTTTGAGACCATCATCAATTAACTCTTGGGACCAATTATGAGGAGAATTCCACAAAAAAAATACTTTCCCCACCACCAAAATATTTTACTTAAAAATTCCATCGAAAACTTTTTTGAAAAGAGTGAGAGTCATTCTATGAAACATGGGAGAGGTTCAAAGACACTCAAAACATGGTTCTACATCATGGGATTTCTATAACTAAACAAGAGAGAATTTTTTGGGAAGAGTTTCTCCTGGGGAACAAACAATTCATTGACATGATGTGTAATGGAACCTTAAAAAACAAATCCTCAAATGATGCTTACGAGTATCCGGAAAACCATGGTGAAAAAAACAAAAATGGGGAACATCACCTTATTCTGAAATGACAAAAACAAATACTGGAATTCACACACATATAGAAGAGGAAATCCTCAGGGCTAAACTCGCAACACTCTCTCGGAAGGTTTAAGAGATAGACATTAGGAATGTCCTTGAACTCAAAAATGTAGACCATGTTTTCACAATTTGTGACAAACATTACCATATAACTGAAAAATTCCCAATCTTTAAATCCATAAAGGTTATTCTTTTAGGAGGACCCCAAGCGGATCTAAATGCATTGAACATTAAAAACCTCAATACCAAAGCACCATCAACCTATGGTATAATTACCACCCTGGCTTCCACTAGACGGATAACCAACTACCTAGCCAACCACAGAGACAAAATTCGTACCCCATAAGAACTTCCAGACCCATTCCCAGTTCCATACCCAACCTATCCAATATTAAAAACCACTGGTCCATTTTAAATAGACCAGACCACCTCCAAAATATCCCCCTGGGATAAACCAATCTTCTAAATAAACCACCCAAATTGTTCCAAAAATCATACTAGAACAATTGTTCAAACATATGAAATGGATGAACTTGGAAGTCTCTTTAGTTAAACATTAATTTCAAACCATCAAAACTGGAAAGGCACCCACCCCTACTCATGTGGTACGATCCTAAAATTTAAGGGGTAGTCAAGATACACTCAACCAACTCATGAAAAACAAGAGGTCGTGAAAATTTTATGATGTGGGATATTAGTTGAGAAACTTGAAAAAATAAGTCACAAACCATGTGAAGCTTTAAACTCTAATGTAAATTCAAATGAACTAGAAGATAAAAATAAGGAAACTATTAACAATGTGAAATAAACAACTCTTCAACAAACAACCCCACAAACTGCACCATTTCCTCAATTCATGAGGGGGAAAACCAAGCCATAACTGTGAAAAACAACGAGGGATATTTTTTCACAAGTCAAGTTGAAAACTCCCCATGTTGATTCCATTAAAATAATTTCACATACTCAATATACCGTAAATACTTTTTAACATTCAAAATAAAATTTCAACATAATATCCATGCCCTTTGGCTGCTAATGTGAGTACCACCATTCAATGGACCATTCCACCTAAGTTGAAGACGCGGGTTTCCCTTACATCAATGTTGAACTATGAGAGAGAAATGTTGTCAAGGCCTTGTGTAACCTAGGTGATAGTTTTAATATCATTCCCTATGATTTGTACTACCATTTAAGCCTAGAATAAATCCTACCCACATTGGTAACACTTCAACTTGCTGATCATAGAATTAGGGCTCAAAAGTGGATATTATAGGATGTTCTTTTAATAGTTGGAAACCTCATCTACCCTGCTGACTTCATTTTCCATGAATAAAATCCAAAAATTGAAAATAAGGAACAAACCCCAAGAATCCATTGTCATCCTATCCTTGCAAAAATCAACTTTGTTATCTGAGTCTGAAATAGGAACATGACCTTCATATTTGGATACCTGAGTCTAGATTTGATCATCTATAATGCATGTTCACAAATAGGGGATGATGAAAAAATCCATGAAGTAAACATGGCTGTATGAATTTATAATAAATTCATAGAACATAAAGGAATAATTGATGGATATTTAATTCAGTATGAGATTGACTTTCGCTACTCAGATGAAGTAGTTTATCTCCTTGTCTTGAATAATTTTCAAATTGCTCTTATGATGAACACTTAGGTCCAACAATCATTGAATCCTTTCAAGAATCCACTTTCCTAGAGACCACTCCAAATTACATCCCTAAAAATGACCAAGCCAATCTAGTAGCTTAAACTTCTATATATAGGGAATAAATCCTATCAAAATCTCTAGGAAACAAAATTTATCTTGATCCAATTTCCTAATATTCATAAAAAATTATGAACTAACCTAATCTTGAATTTAAGTAACTTCCCACTACACTCATGTATGCCGTCTTATGGAACTATTAAAAAAAATACAATTTTCATTTTTTTCTATTGAACCCAATCATGAGAGGATGCTTCTAGATATACATCAGAAACATAAGAAAGCCATTGGTTGGACCCTGTTTGAAATTCCTATTATTATCCCACTTATCAGGACTCATATAATTGTTATCGAATCAAATTCCACGTCAGATTGTCAACCTCAACGATGAACCAATCCTAATCTCATGGAAGTATTGGGAAAAGAAATTCTAAAATTGTTAAAAGATGGTATCATATATCCCATAGCTGAGAGTGGGTGTGTGAGACCAATACAATTGGATCCAAAAAATTCTAGAATCACTGTGAAAACCATATGGATAGAGATATTCTTCTAACTAGGGTTAGTATTGGATGGAGGGTCTGCGCTGACTATAAAAAAGTAGAATCATTTACCATGAAGGACTATTCCCTCTTTCCATTCATTAACCAAGTCCGTGATAGAATGGTAGATAATGTCATCTATTGTTTCTTATATGGGTAGTCAGGGTATAATTAAATTGAGGTCTCCCTAGAGGATCAAGGTAAGACTACATTCACCTGTCCATTCGGCACATTTGCTTTCAAACACAAGCCATTCGGTTTATGTAATTCCCCTGGAACCATCCTGCGGTGCATGATGGGAATATTATCAGCCATGATAGTGTATTTTCTAGAGGTCTTCATGGATGACTTCAAAATATTTGGGGATAAAATTGAAGGATGTATGAGGAATGTGGAGAGAGTTTTGTCAAGATGTGAAGAAAAGAATCTGGTCCTAAACTGGAAAAAAATCGATTTCTTTATTAATGATGGACTAGTTCTAGGCCATCTGGTCTCAGGTAGGGGGATTGAAGTTTACAAAACCAAGGTTGACAGAATTAATCAACTTCAATCAACAAAAAAATAAAGGAAGAAAGGTATTCTTTAGGACATGTTGGTTTCTATAGAATATTTATTAATGTCGTGTGTTCAATCTATCACCCCCTTTGTGATCTCCTAGTATAGGATGCCCCATTGTTTTGGACAGAATGTTGTGAGGGTTCATTCTCAACCCTCAAATCCTCTCTCACCTCTCCACCCATTATGAAATCTCCAGAATTGATCCTTCCTTTAATACTTATGTGTTATGCTAGTGACTTTTTCGTAGGAGCTGTGTTAGGACAATGTTGTGATAAAACACTTTATGTCATTTCTTATGCAAGAAAATCCTTAAATGATTCCCTAATGAACTACACCACCACTAAAAAAGAGTTACTTGAAATTGTGTATTCCTTAGAAATTTTATGTCCTATCTTTTAGGATCACACATCATTGTGTTCACTGACCATTCTACAATAAAATTACACCTCCAAAAAAGAATATCCTAAGTCTAGAATGATTAGGTGGGTCATTCTATTATAAGTATTTGACCTCATAATCAAGGATAAAAAGAGTGTTGAAAATTTTATAGTTGATCATCTCTCTAGGATGGAATTAAAAGACAACTCATATCACCTTTCTGTATCTAATTCATTCCCTGATGAACATCTATACTATTTGGGTGACTGCCCTTGCAATGCTAACATAACCAATTTTATAGTTATAGGATTAATTCCAAATTTCGTAGGAACTCAAGCTCAAAGGAAATTCCTTTGTTATGTTAGGAACTATGTGTTTGATTATTCATACCTATATAAGTTCTTCCCTAAAAAAGTCATTAGGAGGTGTGTCCCAGAATTTGAACAAGATTCCATCCTTAAAATCAGACATAGTGAGGCATGTGGAGGTCAATTTTCCTCTAAGAAAACATCTATTAAGATTCATCAGTGTGGTGTCTTTAGCCCCACCCTTCCAAGGGACTCATGCACATTTTTTCAAACCTTTCCTAGGTGTCAACAAGTAGGGTCAATCAAAAAAATGAATCGAACTACACTCACTCCCATATTTTTGGTTGAAATGATTGACTGTTGGGGGATTGATTTTAGGGGTACCTTCCCTAAATCTTGGAGGATATATTTAAATTATATTAGTTATTTATTAGGTCTCAAAATGGGTTGAGTCCATTACTACAAAATCCAATGATCATCACACTCTGATTTGATTCCTAAATGAAAACATCTTCTCTAGATTTGGAATTATTAGGGATATCATTAATGATCATGAAACTCAATTTTTCAATCATCCATTCTCTTTACTCATGGAAAAGTTTGAAATTTCCCACAAAGTATCCACTTAATACCACCCACAGTCCAATGGTCAATCTAATTAAGCTAATGGATAATTAAAATAAATTCTTGGGAGAACTGTTAATCCATCATGGAATGATTGGTCAAGAAAACTCCTAGATACTCTTTGGGCATATCGAACCTCCTATAAAACCATTTTAGGAATGTCCCCATATTGGTTGGTTTATGATAAAGAATTCCATTTTTAGTGGATATTGAACATAAGCCATTTTGGAAAATTATGAAAATGAATTATGACCTCTCATTGGATGAAAAAAATGGAAATTAGATCTCAATGAACTATAAGGATATATGATTGAGGCTTATGAAATTACAAGGATCAATAAAGCTAAAGTAGAAGCCTACCAATCTCGAAATCATAAAATCAAACACATTGTATCGAGTATACTTATTATTTTGTATAGTTATAATCTTCATGTACACCTAGGAATGCAGAGGTCTAGATGGTCAGGTCCATAAATAGTGCATATAGTGTACTCCCATGGGGCTGTAAAAATTCAAGATCCCATCGATGGTCAAACTTTTAATGTTAATGGTCATAGATTCAAACCATTCATACAACCATTCCCAAAACATGAATTTGATGAATAATTGTTTGAACAAAACATAGATGAGAAAATTAATTTAGTAATTAGTGTTCTATGTCAAGCTAATGACGTTAAACAGAGCGTTGCTTGGGAGGCAACCCATGGTTTTCAAGTTTCCAATATTTTTTTGTTTTAATAAAATTAATATTTTAAATAGTTTTAATGAATAATTTTGATATTTAAAAATAAAAAAAAAATTAATTTTGATCTATTTTTCAATTATGAGCATGGATTGGATTGAAAGGGGAGCGCTATATTCATCTTTTTCATGTGGTGTGATCGTTGAGTACAACCTTACACATAAATTTAACAATAATACAATGTATCATCAGATTATATTATTTTTAGTTTTTTGTTGGTTAAAATAAAAAACATATCATAATAATAATAAAATTAAAAGGCCACCTCATACGTCTTGGGGAAAACCCTGTCACAACCAGCGAAGTAGTGGGGACTCGAACGCAAGACAGAGGGGAGACAGGGGCGTGTGTTTAACAATGACTGATGGCTTCTGGTTCTTCCTTATTATATTTTTCTTATATATAATTAAATTTTACTTTTTTTATTATACGAATAACCATATAAATATATATATATATATTTCTTCCACTAGAGAATTCTCAGAGTGACAAGGAGATTAAGGGATGAAAATGGAGTAGTAATAATTTCTACTTCAACCACCAAGTGACTTCAATCTATGATCTGAATTATCTATTTTTTTGAACTCTCATTCTATACCTCTATCACGTTATAAATTTTGTTTTATTTAAACATTGTATACAATGTTATTTTATGTTGGGGGGAGATAAAATAAAATAATTTCTTTTCTGTAAAAAAATGAATGATTTGAGAAAAATGTGCCTTAATGGAAGGAAACATTTCGTTAAAGACGAACAAGATAATAGACATTTAAAACGTTGAAACTAAATTTCAAATAATTTATCATGCCATGATTTTGATTTTATTCCATGTATATTTCATGAGGATATATTTTGAAAAGTGTGGCTATTTGATGTGATATTTCCTTGTTTTTATTTTCATCCAAATTAGAAAAATCACAATGCACTTCATTTGGATAATGGGGAATTATTTTGAGTTCATGGGGTCTCCCAAATAAATAGAATAGGTTTTGTGATAATTTTTGTTTTAATATGAGCATTCAAAAAAATTTAAAAAATCAATAAATTTACACGTAGAGTAATGAAATGACCTATTGTGTGGTTTTTGTCACTTGGGGATCATGACTCCATAGTTTTCTGGAAAATAGATAGTAATTTTATATCTCTTTTTGGTAATTTAAGTTTGATTTTGAGCGAGTTTACTAGGGATTGTGCCCGAGTACGTGGGCTTCACTTGGTGACCTAAGGTCTTTGAGACTGGGAGTAATCGGAAAAGTCTTACTTAAGGGGTTGACTCTTTTTATTGCAATTTCAATTAACTTGAATAAATTTAAAAAAATAGAATAATTTTTTTTAATAATAATCTTAATATTGAAATTTGATTAAACCTAGAGCTTCCAACATTTCCCTCTTGAATAAAGATGATCCCCCCAAGTCTAATGAGTTGCAGAACACATCATCACTCTTAATTGATATTAGATGAAATATGGAGATGAATTTGAACAAAATAATGGGCTTGGGATTTTGATCGGATTATGAAACTATCATGTATTAAAATAATTTTTATGGGTTTCATGATTTTTTTGTATAAGGGTTTTTGGTGATCAATGTATATTAAAATGTTTTTTGGAAATGGGAATTCAAATTTCCTATTGTTGATTTATATTTTGATCGGGACTAGAAAATATAATGTTGGGGTGTGTGATTAAACAATAAAAATAAATATGTCAATTACATTTTAATGGTATTAAATATCCATTTTTGATTTTATGTTCCTGATTTAGTGGATTTTAATTTGGAACATCCATTCTCATCATTTGTGCACTTCATACCTAATGTACACCAATTTAGGATCAATGATAAATCTGATTTTTAGGAATGTTATTATTCATATTTTAATATAGTATTATGAGAAATGAATTTACATATCAATATGAACATTTTTAATTAATGGATCAGCAGAGTATTCATAAAGGACGATCGGTATATTTGGCGATGAAAGGAAACAATTCTGGGGAAGGCAGATTGGACACCGTCCCACTGATGGGACTGTGGGCCCCACAATATAGACCCATTGTAGCCCAAATTTATTGGTATGATAGAATACATATATAGGAACATTTAAATCTTAATGAGACAGTGATAATTATCTCTTCACTGTGGAAATTCAGGTGGCCCTATTTAGATGTTAAATTCTAGGCCTGGTTCTCCGGCCCAGAACAACAACCACCCAATTTAATCATAACATGGAAACCACAAATTAATTTGGGGTGAAATGTTATAGAGGCATATGAGACATCAGGATCCTAACATTTTTCTTTTATGGACCACTATAATTCACCATCTAGAATACCATATATGCACATTGGTTCATTGTAGTATTATGCTCGCATGTTGATTCATTTGTTGTTTTTACTTATTCAATTCGACCCTAGTAAATCTAATTCCCGCTTCAATTGATGAAATTCCATCAATGGAAGGATAAATCTTTAATGGTTTTATCCAAGGGAGTGGAAAAGGTATTGATTGAATGTTATTTCTCACTCTATAAATGTTTATTAATTTCTTTTATTTGAATTTCTTTTATTTACTGTTTTTATCTCCTCTTCATCTATATTGAATTTTATCATGCCACTTTAATTTTCTAAGAATATACTTTACCTAGGAGTGATCATGAAAATTATCCTAAAAGTTTATAGGTGAATATCATGTGTTTTTAAAGGTGTTTAACCAGTAGGTGATGAGGTTAGTTTTAATTCATTGAATGAATCCTTCTAGAGATAATGAAATTGAAATCTTTAAAAATACAATTATCCCAATCCACTCTGAGTGATAACCTAGGATAAAATCAATATATTAATTTGAAATTACATAAATATGTTATTGATACATTAAACCCATCTAAAATCAACCTAAATTTGGAAAATTAATATCAAAAAATCCATCTCATAGTTTGTGTATTTTAGGTATTTTTTTATGTCTCATTGGATTTGACAACCCAAGCTAGACAAGTAGGACCATTCTACCTTCATCTATTGGGTAAATTTGAGAGTAAAATAAATATTCTATTAAATATATCTATTTCATATATTGTGGTATGAAAGAGGATTTTAATGGTTTAAAATGGGGTTTAAATAGGATTTTCTTGTAGTTTGAATGGGCATGAACATGTATTGGGGTGTTTCTTGTTGATGTAACATAACATTTAAGTTAAAACATGTATGAAGAATTGTTATAGTAAAGTTATAGAAGATTTAATATTTTCCACTAACTACATGAACATGATCAAAATTTAATCAAGTATCCTGGATCCTTAATCATGGGGACACTGAAAATTTTGATCACGTTCATGAAGTGAATCATGGTCCTTATTGATTCAATTGACATAACATGTCATCCATTAATGAAACATGTATCAAAACTAATGATTCACTGTTATTTTGAGTATCACAACACATATTCTATTATTATTGCATGGGATATAATAAATTACCCAATTCATTATAGGGAAATATCAACCCCCACATATCATCATCCATACATATTTTTTTACATTAAAGAATGAAAAAATTCACACTTCAATGGTCAAATAATTAACCTTTGGAAAAGAGATGGGTTTCATGATACATATTCCGAGATGATTCCATAACATATATAGAGAGAAAAGTTTTATGGTGGATTGATAATATCCCCTGTGTAATAGAAGGAGAATTAAAGATGTTTTCAAATAAAAAATTTATTTTTATGATCATCAGATAAATGACATGAAAATTAACCGGGATTACCCCTTTATTATAAAGATTAAAAACTAGTCAAAAATGATTTTATTTAAATTAAATAACTTAATATTGATAAATTATTTTTACAAATTATCATTTTTATAATTAGGTGTTCTTTATATTATTCAATAATGATTTCTAGTATAATGATTATTAATATATCGATTCAACTATAATTTTTTTGAAATTGTTAATTTTAATTTATCAGGATAAAATATATAAAAGTTAAAAGTATAATTTATTTCAAAAACTTCTTTTATATTAAATAAAATATATGAAATACCATTAAATGTTTATTATACTAAACTTTTATGATTACTAATCAATTTATATTATAATGTTTCTTTATGTCCTATAAAAATGTAATTTAATATGTTAATAATAATGATGATAATATATATGAATATATATATATATATATATTAATATTACATTTTTATTTCATTATGTATTATTCATGAATTATTTTATTTTAAATATACTACAAATGATGGATGAGTTTTTTATACCTTTCGGACGCATGTATATCTAACAACCATATTTAAAATGACAATATTTCAAAAAACCATATTGATAAATTATTTATTTCATTCTATTATATAAATGAATAGAATACATGATTTTCATTCAAAAAACTTAAATCACACATCTCATTTCCATACTATTCATTTTAAATAAAGTAGCATTCTCTCTGCCTCTATTATGTTATAACTCATTATAGGATTTATTTAGATATTGTTGATCCCCTAGGGTAAAGATGATCTATATGATCTCTTATTGTTAATTATTTTCTTATTTTTAATTTATATTCCACTTTTAATTGATGCACATTGAACGGATGTAATAATCCTTGGTGTGTAATAATCCCTCGTGCATAATTATTTTTTGCATCATCATTCTTTATAATGTTTTACTATGAATGAATACATTATTATCAGATTAATTCCAATTATGTTGGATATGTTACCTAATACATTTCAATTACTTTGATAAGAAAATTAAAAAAAATTAGCATTTTAAAAAATATATTTTATATTTTGAATTCATCAAAAAAATTAAATTTTATTCCAATGGATCTTGAAATCGGTTAAGGAGAAAGAGTTAGAGCCCATGGATATCACCACTAATAATGAAATTATAATAATATGGTAATGATCCTATAAAATTGTAAATAATTGGATATTCACTAAGAATAAATTTACTAGTAATATTTTTATCATTATACTATTTTGGATATATTTTTTTGAATTAATTTAATATTTTATATATACTAAATATAGCATTCATGATACAAAAATACTTGGATTAGATTGCATTGTACACATCAACATGATAATAATTCCCTGTATGCAACATCGTCTTGTATTGCAGTATACATAACACTATTCATGGATTTTGTGGCACACATTGTCGAGCTCCTTTAATAGTTTGTGTTACACGCAAGACAATATTTTACCTTATAATAGTATAATATTAAAATAATATATTTTAATATAGTTAGATACTACCTATACGTTAAATTAGTGGTTATGAATAATATTAACATACTTGTGAAAATATAAGTTTTATAATATAAATTCATTGGATTCTAATTAATTTTAAAAAATGTATATACTAACTAATTATAAAGGTTATATTTTTATTTTTGTGCCCCGAAAGTCATTTTGTATTATTACATTTAATAAATTAATATTATTTAATGATATTAATTAAATATATATTTTTTATACATAATTAAATAATATTTATTTTCATACAATAGATATTAATGTCAAAATTTGATAACAAAGCCAATTTTACAGAGAAAACCCTATATTTTTAAAAAGTGTAATTTCATCCCCTTTTAATAAAGAACCTGTTTAAAATATTATTTTTTAAAATTTTATATATTATATTTGAAAAAATAATCTTGTTAAATAAAATTCATAATATAAAAATATACTTTTTTTTATTTTTCAAAAAAATTCTGATATGTTTTAGGTTTTGTTGAATAATAACAAATACAAATTTTTAGTTGAAAACATCATTTTTCATCAAAAAAATTTATTATGTAAAATTATAATTATTATTTCTTGTAAATTATAATTCTAATTAATTAATATCGGTTAATATAATATAGCTCATTGGTACCAATACTACATTGAATATAAATATAAAAAAATTTATTCGTTTCAATTTTTAACATTAAGAACATGTTTTCTCACCCCTTCTATGGGATTAATTTTAAATTAATTAATATACCTTTTTTTGTTTAAATTTGAAAAATATATTATATATTTGAAATTATAAGTTCGATACTATTTTATTATATTTCTTTTTTGGGTATTAGTAATAGTAACATTATTAATTTTTATTAACACAATAAAAAGGTAAATCAGGTAAATAAGGGTATAAAATAATATTACAGATAATATAAAATTCCCCTATCAATTTTCATAAATTCATTTGATGAGTGTACTTCAACCAAAAAATCCATGGGATGAAATTATAACCTTTTGAACCAATTGGATGACAGTAAGACATTTATTAAAATTTATTGAAAGATAAGTTAAAAAATGTTGTACTCATGCTTTTTATTGTGTATTGCATTTATAATACATGGTTATGGTGAAAATAAATATGAAATTACATATTTATATTAAATTTAATAACTAAACATTCTTAATGATAATTTTTTTTATTTTTCTTAAGGAAATGATTTAATTAAACGCTTTTTTTATAATGATGTTTTGTAACACCCCGAGAATTTATGAAAAATATTTTTTTTAATTTCATTAATGTCTTGTGTTATACGCTACACCAAAAGTAGCTTGCTCAACATGCATCCTTGACTTGCCTTGTAATACACGCAATCGTGAGCTTCCTCGATAGCTTGTGTCGTACGCAATACCGAGTTTCACTAAACAACGATATGCTATTAAAATATTATTAAAACTAGCCGTTATGAATAGTAATAACCAATTTTTGAAATTTTATAAATTTTATTTTTCAAAATGGGCTTCATTTTTGGATTCGGAATATCGAAATTAGCCTATGGTGAAATTTTGGTATTTTTCTAAAAACATTCAATTTTTAATGAATAGTGAAACCACTAAGTGGTAGTTAAAAAACTGAATTTTTCATAAAACTTAATTTTACCGCTTCTGTGAGTGGAATTTCGAAAATCCGAGAGACACGGTAAATATCAAGGACTAAAATGTGGTTCAATGAGATTAAAATAATTTTTGGTGAATAGTAACTTTTTACTTTTTTTTCCCACGGTTAAAAGTAAATAGGATAATTAAGGGTAAAGATGATATTATTATTACCCTAACACCTTTCCTAATTCTATTGGATAAGTGTAATTCGACCAAAAACAAACTTAGGAATAAAATATGACCATTTAGGCCCACTTGGATTAGATTAGGACATTTATTATTAATTTATTTAAAGAAGGGTTAAAATAGTTAAAATCAATGTTTAATAATTAAGTCATTTTTAATATAGGGTTATACATAAGATAAATTCTACTATAAATATTCATTTGAAAGATAAAAAGTTTTCCTACATAATGGTAATTTATTTGTAATTTTTAAGCATTAAATAATTTAATTTATTTATGACACAACGATGATGCATTAATTATCTTATTAATGAAATATTGACATAATTGATGTTATAAATACCCAAATAAATATAATTTGAGACTTTTTATGAATTACAATAATTTTCTAGGTTAATATGACATGTTAGTATTGAGTTAATTAACCATTTTTGAACTTATCATTCTGTTATGAGTTTCACAAAAATAATTTACTAAATAGTGTCAAAATTGACATAAAATAGTTTTTAAAACAAATATTATATTATTAATTTATTTTTTATTCATAAAAATCTAAGGTTCGTCCAAATGACTTAGATAAGGTTATATATATTAATAATAAACAACTTGGGGTTAGTTTGGCTTGATATAGTATGTTTATTAACCATATAGTATAAGAACACAAGAAGACACGGTAAAAGTAAAATTATTTAACTTAATGTTAAATAAAAATGATAAGGTTAAAATAGGAACCTATACTTGTATAAATTCTATTGTATGAGAGGATTTCGACACATCCCCACCTTAGACTCTAAATAAATCAATTTTGAGCTATTTAAAACCGAACTTGACTTTATAATAAAATAATATTTTTGGTTATTCCAAAGGTTCCCCTCTCCTCCCTTATAAAAGGGCACCTCCTCCCTCTCTTCCTCACACAACATTGAGCCTTCAAGCTCGTCCAACCCCTGAAGAATTCTCTTCAAAACTTCCCTATCAACATCCTAGAGGTTCTGGTCTTCATCAAAGACCAATTTTAGTGTCCTAAGAGAAGGTCTCAAAGAGGCGCTTCAAAGAAGAGGTAATTTCCGTTACCGATTCTTTCACCTTTATTTCTTCATACACTTATTCTTCTTAGGTTGTTTCATTATGAAGTAATAACATAAGTATAAATAATATACTGATATGTTATTATAAGTATGAAACAATCTTATTTCACCATCTATCCATCCTACGGAAAACGGAATCACCGCGCGTGCGTACGTACGGAATACCGTCTCCACGCCGTGGTGAAATCTATTTTCCACCACCACCTTAATTGGATGGGTATAATGGGGTAAATAATAACTATATATTATAATTTTAAATTGATATTGATTCTTAAATAGTATACATACCCTCCAATACAGTCCCACGATCATGAGAACGATATCATCGCTCGTGCGTACGTACGGACTACCGACTCCACGACGCGATGAGATTCATTCTCCACTTTAACCATTCATGAATGAGTATAAAGTATATTTAATAAGTACTCATGATATATATGACATAATAATTATACTGGATTTATGTGTATATATATGTATGACATCTACTTAATTCCGTTCAACTCAATAAGGAAACGAAAACAACGTTCATGCGTATGTACGGCCTACCGTCTCCATGAACGGTGTATTTCTTTCCTTTTACTGATTTATTATATATATGTATATTATGAATATATATATATATATATATAAATCATGTTTTATATTCTATAATTAATTAATCATGATCTAATTAATCATATGAATAATTACAAGTCAAAACACGAACGACAAATGAATCAATTTTACACAAAACGCTCTTTAACATGGCATTTACAAAAGAACGGGTAATATAAAGAAATAAGTGAACCATATATGATATCAGAACAATTAATATGATTCTGAAATAAGTCAATGACATTATTTAAATCATTATACAGGAGGTTCGGACACTTACGAAGCAAATCGGACTTAAGGTAAGGGAAATATCACAATCTGATTTTTATCCGAGATTGTTTATTCGTAAATATTTACTGGGGTGTATTTTATCATCCACATCCATGTTTCATCAATATGTAATATTGTTTCCATCCACCTACAATTGTTTAAATCCAATTTTACCCTTCGGTGAGTTTTTAGTAAAAGATATGAAATGAATCTTTTGTCGTTTTTCGTACGAGGTACTTTTTGACTTTTCCGACAAAAGTACGAGATGAATGTTTTCTTTAAATTATACGGCATGAATGGATTTTTAAAACATTATATCCAAGAAGCTTCCTTTATAAGTTTTCAATATTATTTTTAATCAAATTCTTTAGTTTAAAATTGTATGACATGTTAAAAAAGGAAAATGTTTTTTTGAATTTGAAAGGAAATTTTCCTCAAGAATAGAGTTCAAGTGTTTTATCGAAATTATTTTCCATATAAGATAATATAGGGTTCTGTTTATATCCCTGTTATTACATTGATTTGATTATGTTGTGATTGAATTATTTTTATGAATTCCTTTATCTTATATGAATTGTTTGATGATGTCACGATGTTTAAGATTTCCATTTTTATTACATGGGTTATGCAATGATGTATGATTTATGATTTTGTGGCACACATAAGAATGGTATCATTATGATATGGGTGGGACCTATATCTCCCTCCAATTCATTGGGTAAAGATTTTGTATCTCATGAGATAGACATGGATGGAATGGTAGGTTATACCGGTTCAGTGAAACAGGACTGAAACGAGGGTGACTCGGTTCAGAAAGGGACTTTGTCCACTAAGATAGTCTTGGAAATGAGTCTTGACTAATAAGAAATGATTCTCTATGATTATGTGTGTATGACACAATGTTTAATGTTTTATGTTATGATTATTGTGATTACATTTCACTGCCATGAGTTATCCCAGGTTATGTAATTATGATCTCTTTTACAGGTTATGATTTCCAAAAGTTATGTGCTTATGTATATGATGTTATTGATATTTCTTTTGTTTACCCTTACTGAGCATTTGAGCTCACCCTTTTATGTTTTCTTTTCCCCAGGATATAAAGGAAGGTTTTAGATATTAAAAAAGAAGATCTTTATGGGAGATGTTGAAGATCTTTCACCAGGATTAGAAGATTATATTCCGAGTTTCCAAAGACACTAAACTATTACGATCCTTATGTGTGTGTTTTTGTTATGTACTAAGTATTCCACAAATGTAATGTAATGTTAATGTACGTCAAGCTTCGGGTCGTTACAGTTGGTATCAGAGGAAAGGTTTAGTCAACGTTTGGAAACTAGGATGCGAGAACTTTAGTGAGATCCCAAGAGATATTTCTAAGGTATGTCTAGGGATGACTCTAAGGTTAAGTATATGTATAAGTTATAGTCCTAGAATTGTGCTAATGATCTTAGAATTTATCCTAAGATGTTAGATATTTAGGGTACTCCCCCTTTATTATGTTGTTTTCCCTAGCATGATTTTTGCCTCTCACACTATTCTTTTTGGGTTTTAGACGATGGATGGAGCCCGAAGGAACCATGTTGATCAATGTAATGGGCAGTGCAATGATTGTCCTCCTGAACAAACAAGTGTTATGGGAGATGGAGTGAAAAATCTTATTTCTATACTTACACAATCTATGAATCATTCTGGACATCCAAATGAGAAGAGAAGGTAACAATATTCTATTGAGTCCTTCATGTGGCAACGTCCACCTTCTTTCAGTGGGTCTTCCGATCCACTTGTTGCTGAAAAATGGATCAGTACCACTAAAAAGATATTTTCAGTTCGTCAATGTTCTGAACATGATAAAGTCATCTTTGCAGTAAATCGTTTGGAAGGTGAAGCTGATCAATGGTGGAATCTTATCAAGAATACGAGGCCAATAGATGAAATTGAGTCCATGGAATGGGACGAGTTCAAGAACTTGTTTTTCAGTAAGTACTTCCCTCGTATTCTTCGAACAAAGATGGAAAAGGAGTTTCTTGAGCTGAAGTATAAGGATGATGAATCTGTTGGTATATACGAAGTGAATTTTACAAGACTTGCAAGGTATGCATCTGACATTATCATCCAACCTGAAAGTAATGTTGATTGATTTTTCAGTAGCTTAAAACCAAGTCCTTGAAGGGAATTACCAATAAGATACTTCAGTAGCTATGAAGAAATTGTGAGTTGTGCTATCAAGGTAGAAATGGAAGTTGGTGTTACATATCCATCTCATGTTTTTGACAAGAAATGAAAGATGGAGTTCAAGGAGAAATCTCAGAATAATGGTGAAAAGAAGATGAATGTTTTCTTATGCTCAATGTGTGGAAAGAAGCATGGTGGAGACTGTCTTAAAGGGACTAGAAAATGTTTTAAGTGTGGAAAAGAAGGTCATCGAGCAGCTGAGTGTCGAAGTAATGGAAAAAGGGTTTCTAATGATGTGAATAAAGTAGACACTGCAGAGAACTCACCACCAACACATCAATGCTTCAAATTCAAGGAAATGGGGCATTATGCTAATAAATTCCCTAATCCAAGGGTTAGTGATGATCGACATGAGCGACCGCTTAAGGAAAATGACAAAGGGAATTCACATGCGATCACTATTGGCGATGTTGAATATGACAACAATGTGGTGGAATGATTAAGTGTTAATGTAATGGGATTCAAAAATAACGTTGTATCATAATGTATTGGAATATTTATGTATTGGTCTAATGTGGTATTCAAAGAGATTGAGATATTTTTGAAATAAGATGATATGCGCATAATGAAGGGAAAACGAGAAAACGAAATGTTTAACAGTATTCATGAGCTCATGATTGATATAAGGACTAAGTGATATCATGGTTTGAGTATATAGAATTTTGAGGATTTTGGTATGTGAAAAGTGTTAACTTTTAACTGCATTCAAGTTTTCACTATGGTTCAATGGGTATTCAAGAGAATACATGATTAAGGCCTTTGAATGTTTGGAATGTGACCAACAAGACATATCTTATGATATATGGGGATCAACGATGGTATTAAATCTCTGGTAATCGTTTTCACTATATTATGAGAATGGACTGCAGTATTATGGATAAGCCTAAAGACTAGAATGGATTATGTTGGACATAAGTTAGTATTGTTTAAGGATATAATTTTTTTTCGATATTATTGATGGGATGTTATAGTAATATAGTTTTAGAAAAAGGAAAACCTGCAGGACGGGCGACAACCCAACGCGTCGGACAAGGTCGTAGGAATCGAACACACAGCTGAAGTGCGACTGGCCTTTATCACCTACCACTGGCCTAAAGGAAGTCCCTGGTTAGTGGAAACTAGTTTTATTTTATTAAGCGGTATGATATATGATGTATAAGTTCATTTTAGTAACTATATAGGATTAATCTCACTATTGATAGACTTATGTATTTTTTGATAACTTTTCTAACCTTTTGTTTGAGATAGATTGAATGACCCATCATTCTGTCACATGATCTGCTTACACATCACGAATGACAAATTCAAATTCATTTATTTAACAGATGAAGTGGAAATTGTCCAAAGAACGACAAACGGTGAGACTATACCAAAATCACGAATGTATTTCTTCTAATTCCAATTTCATCAACTTTAGGGAAATGATCTTGAAAACCAAAAATGTTGTCTTAGTGCTCTTATATCTGATAAATCAGACGGTACCTTAGATCGTCACAAATTTATGGCTTTGTGATTGCTAGCATTTCCATAGCCATGTTCTCTACCACTCTCCATCAAAACATGATGGTTAGATTTCTCTTCCATATCCATATTTTCACCTATGTGGAAACCCAATGATTAGTTTATTTGGGTAACCATTACGTTTCATACTTTTGTTTTTAAAGATTGGTTTTGGTATTCCTTTTTACGATGTGGGTTTCGATTAAAGAAACTTTCGGATAGTAAACCATTTATAACCCCGACGAATTTCGAGGGCAAAATTCATTTTAAGGGGGGTAGAATGTAACACCCCGAGATTTTAGGAAAAATATTCTTTTTAATTTCATTAATGTGTTGTGTTTTACACTACACCAAAAGGATCTTTCTCAACATGCATCCTTGACTTTCCTTGTATTACATGCAATCACGACCTTCCTCGATAGCTTGTGTCGTACGCAATACCGAGTTTCACTAAACAACGACATGCTATTAAAATATTATTAAAACTAACCGTTATGAATAGTAATAACCACTTTTTTAAATTTTATAAATTTTATTTTTCAAAATGGACTTCATTTTTGGATTCGGAATATCGAAATTAGCCTAGGGTGAAATTTTGGTATTTTTCTGAAAACTTTCAATTTTTGATGAATAGTGAAACCACTAAGTGGTAGTTAAAAAACTGAATTTTTCATAAAACATAATTTTACCGCTTCTGTGAGTGGAATTTCGAAAATCCGAGAGACACAGTTAATATCAAGGACTAAAATGTGGTTCAATTAGATGAAAATAATTTTTGGTGAATAGTAACTTTTTACTTGTTTTTACCACGGTTAAAAGTAAATAGGGTAATTAAGGGTAATGATGATATTATTATTACCCTAACACATATCCTAATTCTATTGGATAAGTGTAATTCGACCAAAAACAAACTTAGGAATAAAATATGACCATTTAGGCCCACTTGGATTATATTCGGACATTTATTATTAATTTATTTAAAGAAGGGTTAAAATAGTTAAAATCAAAGTTTAATAGGTAAATTATTTTTAATATTGGGATATACATAAGATAAATTCGACTATAAATATTCATTAGAAAGATAAAAAGTTTTCCTACATAATGTTATTTTATTTGTAATTTTTAGACATTAAATAATTTAATTTATTTATGACACAACGATGATGCAGTAATTATCTTATTATTGAAATATTGACATAATTGATGTTATAAATATCCAAATAAATATAATTTGAGACTTTTTATGAATTAAACTACTTTTAAAGGTTAATATGACATGTGATTAGTGATTTAATTAACTTTTTTCGAACTTATCATTCTTTTATGATTTTCACAAAAATAAATTACTAAATAGTGTCAAAATTTACATAAAATAGTTTTTAAAACAAATATTATTTTATTAATTGTTATTTTATTCCTAAAAATCTAAGGATCGGCCAAATGACTTAGATAAGGTTATATATATTAATAATAAAAAACATGGGGTTATTTTGGCTTTATATAGTAAGTTTATTAACCTTATTGTATAAGAACACAAGAAGACACGGTAAAAGTAAAATTATTTAACTTAATGTTAAATCTAAATGATAAGTTTACAATAGGAACCTAAACTTTCCTAAATTCTATTGGATGAGAGGAATTCGACCCATACCCACCTTAGCCTCTAAATAAATCAATTTAGAGCTATTTGAAACCGAACTTGCCTTTATAATAAAATAATATTTTTAGTTATTCCAAAGGTGACCCTCTCCTCCCTTATAAAAGGGCCCCTCCTTCCTCTCTTCCTCACACAATATTGAGCCTTCCAGCTCGGCCAACCCCTGACAAATTATCTTCTCCACTTCCCTAGAAACATCCTAGAGGTTCTGGTCTTTCTCAAAGACCAATTTTAGTGCCCTAAGAGGAGGTTTCAAAGAGGTGCTTCAAAGAAGAGGTAATTTCCGTTACCGATTCTTTCACCTTTATTTCTTCTACCACTTCTTCTTCTTAGGTTGTTTCATTATGAAGTAATAACATCAGTATCACTCATATACTTATATGTTATTATAAGTATGAAACAATCCTATTACACCATCTATCCATCCTACGGAAAAAGAAATCACTGTGCGTGCGTACGTACGGAATACCATCTCAACGCCATGGTGAAATCTATTTTCCACCACCACCTTACTTGGATGGGTATAATGGTGTAAATAATTACTATATATTATTATTTTAAAGTTATATTGATTCTGAAATAGTATACATACACTCCAATATAGTCCCACGATCATGAGAACGATATCATCGCTCGTGCGTACGTACGGACTACCGTCTCCACGACGCGATGAGATTCATTCTCCACTTTAACCATTCATGAATGATTATAAATTATATATAATAAGTAACCATGAAATATATGACATAATAATGATACTAGATTTATGTTAATATATATGTATTTAATCTACTTAATTCCATTCAACTCAATAAGGAAACGAAAACAGCGTTCATGCGTACGTACGGCCTATCGTCTCCATGAACGGTGTATTTCTTTCCATTTACTGATTTATTATATATATGTATATTATGAATATATATATATATATTATGTTTTATATTCTGTAATTAAGTAATCATGATCTACGTAATCATATGAATAATTACAAATCAAAACACGGACGACAAATGAATCAATTTTACCCAAAACGCTCTTTAACATGGAATTTACAAAAGAACGAGTAATATAAAGTCATAAGTGAACCATATATGATATCATAACAATGAATATGATTCTGTAATAAGTCAATGACATTATTTAAATTATTATATAGGAGGTTCAGACACTTACGAAGCAAATCGGACCTAAGGTAAGGGAAATATCACAATCTCATTTTTATCCGAGATTGTTTATTCGTAAGTATTTACTGGGGTGTATTTTATCATCCACATCCATGTTTCATCAATATGTAATATTATTTCCATCCACCTACAATTTTTTAAATCCAATTTTACCCTTCGGTGAGTTTTTAGTAAAAGATATGAAAGGAATCATTTGTCGTTTTTCGTACGAGGTACTTTTTGACTTTTCGGACAAAAGTACGAGAAGAATGTTTTCTTTAACATAAACGACATGAATGGATTTTTAAAAAATTAATTCCAAGCAGCTTCCTTTAAAAGTTTTAATGTTTATTTTTAATCAACTTATTTAGTTTAAAATTGTATGACATGTTAAAAAAGGAAAATGTTTTTTTTGAATTTGAAAGTATATTTTCCTCAAGAATGGAGTTCAAGTGTTTTATCAAAATTATTTTCCATCTAAGATAATATAGGGTTTTGTTTATATCCCTGTTATTACAATGATTTGATTATGTTGTGATGGAATTATTTTTATGAATTCCTTTATCTTATATGAATTTTTTGATGATGTCACGATGTTTAAGATTCCCATTTTTATTACATGGGTTATGCAATGATGTATGATTTATGATTTTTTGGCACACATAAGAATGGTATCATTATGAGATGGGTGGGACCTATATCTCCCTCTAATGCATTGGGTAAAGATTTTATATCTCATGAGATAGACATGGCTGGAATGGTAGGTTATACCGGTTCAGTGAAACAGGACTGAAACGAGGGTGACTCGGTTTATAAAGGGACTTTGTCCACTAAGATAGTCTTGGAAATGAGTCTTGGCTAATAAGAAATTATTCTCTATGATTATGTGTTTATGCCACAAAGTTTAATGTTTTAAGTTATGATTATTGTGATTAAATTTCACTGCCATGAGTTATCCCAAGTTATGAAATTATGATCTCTTTTACAGGTTGAGATTTCCAAAAGTTATGTGCTTATGTATATGATGTGATTGATATTTCTTTTGTCTACCCATACTGAGCACTTGAGCTCACCCTTTTATGTTTTCTTTTCCCTAGGATATAAAGAATGTTTTTAGGTATAAAAAAAAGAATATCTTTATGGGAGATGTTGAATATCTTTCACCAGGATTAGAAGATTATATTCCGAGTTTCCAAATACACTAAACAATTGCGATCCTTGTGTGTGTGTTTTTGTTATGTACTAAGTATTCCGCAAATGTAATGTAATGTCAATGTACGTCAAGCTTCAGGTCGTTACATGTTTTAATAGTCTAGTCAATGGAAATATAGAATAAATGATATTAATATTATTTAAATAAATATAATTTAAATTATTTAAGGCGATGCACAAATTTTAAGTGAATATTACAATTTATGATTATATTAAATTGTATTTTCTAAATTATTTTTAAATTTGGTTTTTATTTAAAGAAAATATTTTGAATAGATTCAAAATTGACCGTAATAATATTTCATAATTTTTTTTGAAAATTAATTATGAATCCCAAAACCCCTAAAAAATACAAACTGATTATTATAATTTATAAAATTACATTATTTAACCATTTATGATAATTTTATGCAATAAAATTAATAATTTATCAATCATTAATATTAAACATGGTGTTACCATAATTAAAAATTGTGTTTATTAATTAAGAGTCAATAGAAATGATAAGGTCCAAAATAAAAAAACATTTCCAAAAAATTATTCGATGAATATTATTAGACCCTTACTGTAATAATATGTAATTTTTTTTGTTTAATAGGCAGTAATCCATGAAAATATTTTATATATTATTTAACGTAACAGATAAATTCAAAATATCAGACTCTAGTATTTAATAAAATTTATGTCTCCACATAGGGACACAATCATTATATGAACAAATATAAATGTCTATTCTGATCATAATGAGATTAATTTCATTATATAATTTAATTTCAATTTTTATAAATTACATAATTCCCTTATATGTTTCTTCAATGTAAAAACAAAATATTTTTAATTAAGAAAGAAAGAAATTAATTTACATTAACAAAATAATTTTTATAAATTTTTGATGAATTAATGAGTATAATGAATTTTCTCGATTTATAAGATATATTATAGATTTTTAAACCATTATATTAAAATTTTCACTATATTATGATGTGTTTAAATATAAATTATATGAATAATATAAAATATGAAAATAATGATATTTTATTAAATTAATATGTTATTAAATTATTTAATAATCGGGAAAATTATAAGTAACATCAAACAGAATAGTATATGCTCATGACAGTTAAATAATGTTAATTTATATCTCATTTAGATTTTTTTGGATCTATAATTTCCTTATTATATTATAATATTTTGTGGTTTTCCAAAAGTACCCCTCACCACAATAATAAAAAGGACACCTCCACCGTCAATTCCTCACTCCACTTGGATCCATAATTATCTTCCATACCCTACACATATTACTTCAAAACACACCTAATTTAATTAAATAATATCTCATATTCTCTACTGACCTATTCTATTGTATCTAAGAGGATATCTAGAAGGAGATCATTGTTGTAGAGGAAATATCCTTACTGACTCTTTCAAAATTGTATCTTCTTCTACTTACTGTTCATGTGTTAATTACATAATAAAGTAATATATACATATAAAATATACTATGAGTGTTATTATTATTATTTATAAAATATATTCCACCTTTTATTCATACTATGAAAAATGAAAGTACCACATGTGCATATATACAACTTACTGTATCCACGCTATGGTGTAATCATTTTTTATCACTACATTATTTGGATGGGTATATTGATGGATATAATGTCTATAAATAATAATAAATATGACATCATATTGATTCTATAAAATTAATATAACACCAAATTCTCCACCTTATTACTAATAATATATTGATATCATCATTTATGAGTACAAACAACCTACCGTTTCTACGAAAAAATGATAGTTATCTTCAACGTTAACCATTTGAAGACTGATAATAAAAATATTTTAATGAAAAAAATATGAAAAATATAAAATAATATGGATTATTTAAAACTATATATATAAATAAATTTTATTTACCACACCTTCTTCAATTCAGTAAGATGTGAAATTAGAAACAACCTTTACGCGTTTAAATGACTTATTGTTTCCATGAACAGTGCAATCCTTTTCATATATATATATTATATGTATATATATTTATATTTAGATAATAAATATATATGATATATAAATATTATTTCACATTCTAAAAGCATGTAAGTTATTATCATAGTAATTGGATCTTCAATAACAAGTCATAACTCGTACGATAATCAAAGCTGTTATTACACAAACCATTACTTTAACGTGGAATTGATTTTAAACTTGTAATATAAAGCCATAAATGAATTTTATATGATATCATAAATATTATTTTATTCTTATATAATTTATTAAAAATTTTAAAATCACTATACATGTATTTTGGACACATTTGTAGGGAATCAAATTATAGGTAATAGATTTTGACTCACCTTTACTTCTGTGAGACTCATGCCTCATATATATATATTTTTCTTATAAATTTTTAATTTTCAATAAGATATAAAAGGATATCAATTTTTGAAAAATATTGTTTGTTTTTCTTATATATTTGATAATGAAAACCTCATTAGCTATTATATTTCTTTTTATGTTAAATCTTCACTTAATTTTCTATTTGGGTCACTAAAAAGAGATTATATTTTTTAATTATGATAAATTAAGGAATATAATATTACCAAAATAACACTTTTTCACTCCTAGAAAATTGTATGTTACCTTTAATTTTTTATTGAATGTTTTGGAGAAGCGGTTGGTGAATTTGTTTAATTTAGTCAATAATTTTTTTATTATATTTACCACTAGTATATATTTCTACTAAATTATCAGTATAAGGAGTGATTCCTTAATTAAATGACTATAATAAATGCATTGAAGGATATTGGTGATGATTAATAAGCCTTATAATGTTCTTAATACCACAATATTCACTACCATATTTATCATCATCATAAAAATAAAACAAGTTATTTTATTTCTCAATGACTATGTTTACATTTTTTTGGGTAAAACATAATCACAATGGTAGTGTAATGTTGGGGTCAACTGTAAAGTATGTATTAATAATGAACTAATAAATAATTTTTATCTTTTTTATATTATTTATATTAATGGAATAATATATTACAAAGTTATTTATACATAAAATTAAATCGTGGAATACAAATTTTATTATTAAATTTACTATTATAGTTTTAGTTATCTAAATTAGGAGTTATACTAATTAATTTAGGTGATAATAAGCATAAATGTTTATGCACAATGTTCCAAGATATTTTATACATACTTTAACTTTATGGGTTTAACGAAATATGATGAATTTGAAACTATCTATTCCTAGTCCTTTCAAATGAATTTATTTCAAAAGTGTATTTATTTTCGTTGAATAATAAAATTATTATTATTTTCTTATAACCATTCCATGAGTAGCCTATGATATCTCATAAAAATACCTAAGTGTATCTCTATTTTGTTTATTATAGGTATGAAATCATTACAATGTGTTTTTATATTATGTTATAAAATAATAAATGACACAAATTCATTTTACAACACACACTGTATCAGAAATAACCAATGGAAAGTATATCATTGCAAAAAATGTGATAATTTTCTAATTTATTTTTGAAAAACTGTTTAAATAAATTTATTTTAAATGATATAATAGCTAATAAAAATTGGACATTATTTTTCTAGTGGAATATTTAATAGATTAATAAACTTATTTCATTTTCATTCAACCAAATAAAACAACACTTGAATTGTTTTATCACATTTAATTAAACTATAATATGAAATAAATTCATTGTAAAACATCAATATACATCCCTAAATTTGGTTCATTATTTTGATATGTATTTTGTTTTCAAAACTATTTTAATACTATTAAAATATTGTAATGTAGTTGAGTGAGGTGAAATTACAAGGTGATGGCATGATTGATGGGTGTTTTAATGAACACTCCCATATGATGTTTTCATTTACTATGTTGGGAAAAATGGTATAACATCATCTGTATATTTAATTTTTATTATGTTTAAAACCATTATATGTTTAAATATTATAAATGAAATCATAAAAAAGCTTAATTTTTTAGAGGATTATTTATGAATCATTTTCTAAAAAGATAGATGAATTTTTTGAATTAAAAATTTATATTTTATTACATGATAATTATTAACTAATATAACCCAACACATTATTTACTTATTTATCATCTTCCCTTAAGATATAATTCACTTAAATATTATCCTTCTATTTTTTAGTATTTGAACCATATTGATATAAACATGACAACTATTATGGGAATAATGATTTCTTATGTTATCTATAGGATATAAAATAATAAAACATGTCCTTAATTCATATTCCAATGTTATCTTATAATGAATTTTCATTTTGGTAATAATCACAACACTATAAATGGGATTGATTTATTTTTTGGGATTATATTTAAGACCTAAAAATTGACCATGAATTATTTTAGTTTAATATTTTAATAACCCACTCTCACAATTCACACAATCATGAGCATTAATGTAATTTTACAATTGTTTGATATATTTAGAAAAAAAATTTAAATCATTATATTTTATGTAATTATAATATCTTCATGTGATCTAAATAACTAATTTAATGGAGTAAGAATTAGATTTATTAATAAAAAAATATCATCAATGGGTTGATGGGTCCTCATAAAATTGATTTTCATATGCAGTGATTAAAAATGTGTAGATCTAATAATATTATAATATAAAAATTAAGGAATGAATATTAAAAAGTTTATAAAGTTTATAAAAAATTAATTTTATTGGAAAGGGAAAAATGAAATATTATATATATAACTAAAATATAATATTTTAAAGAATAACAAATGATGGGATTATATATTAGATATTTTATTCAAGACAGATAGCTCTTATAATATAAAGATTAATTGAGATACAAACATTCTAGTCTTCTCTAGAGATTCATATCTGTAGACCACCGTATAATAAAGGAAAAATTAAAACATTATAGAGTGTAAGAGAGTATAAGGTTACCATTTTTTAATGTTTGAATGTTGAAATTTGATTAATTTTTTTGTTGAAATTTACATGGTAGGGTCACATTTAGAATTCATGAACCCAAAAACCATATTTAAGGATTAATTTTTGAAGTAAATTTCTATATATTTTATAAAAATCATTGCCCAATATAGTAAAAAATGAATCTCATGTGGACCAAATGGTGGGCATGTGTCCATGATAATGATTCTAGTTCATATTTTTATTCATGTAAAATTTATACTTACAATTGTTTGTCAACAGAAGAAAAATAACAACTGAAAATTATATAGAAATAATTGAGAAATAATTTTCTGAATTTTAAATTAAAAAAGAATCCTACAATAAACCATTTAATATATATGATATAATGAGGTTAAAAGGGTCGAACGTGGATTTTTTTTCATATTTCAAATAAATATTTCAATTAAAAATGTTCTTTAAAAATTTATATTTATATAAATTTATGAAACTTATATCAGTTATTATTAGTAAAATATTTAATTAAATTATTTTATCAAGGTTTGATATTTTAGATTCTAATTATTTTAAAAAAACTATAAAAATAGCTGCATGGAAAGGTCTCTAATGATGAAAACATGTAATAATAGTGACAAGATAGATAAATAATGTGTTTTTAAAGATAAATAGTTTTTATAAAATGATTCCAGAGAAATGATTTTCATTTAAGAAACAATATATTAATATAATTCAATAAAATTATTTCTTCTTTTTTTAAATAATATTTATCATCATTGTAATGAATTGGGAATAATTAATGTTGATATCATCTCACTACTATATAGATAATGAAAAATTGTTATATTATGTTTATAAAATAACTGTTTTTTATTCAGTATTAAATAAATTAATTATTATTTAATGTAAAATTAAATGGATTGGTTTTTAATTATCCATATATCAACTAATAAATTCTGATAAATTGAATAAATGATTCACTACATTTATTTCATGGAAGTATTGCTTAAAATAATTGATTAATGAAATTTAATAGACAATAGAATATCAAATTTTCAGACTATTGATATACTAATGGCCATCATCTCAACCTAACAATTAATTAAAAATGAATAAATTAACTCCTTATTGGAAATAGATTATTATTTATCATCACATATTAATTCATCCCAACATAAATTAAACGATAAATAAAATAATGGATTTTAGTTTATATAAACAAAGAGTCATACAATAAAGCAAATAATAAAATTAATAAGAACAACAGAATATATTTTTCATAATCAACTAAAATAACATTACTCATATTTAAATGTTAATAATATCTGAAAATACATGATAAATTAATAGAATAAATTAAAAAAATATAGAAAAGAAAAATGAAATGAATTTACCTATAGTAAGGGATTATTTCACTTCCTGTTTAATTCATTGTCTATATTTCTATAAGAATGTTATTCGTTGAGTAGTATAATACCCATATCATGACTTGGGATCCCTTATCATTTGACACGAGACACATGTATTCTTCCAAAAAAATTATTAATATTTGTGTTCCCGTATTACAGTCTCAATCATCATCTCCAAAACTATTAGAAAAATCACAATCTTTGAGTCTCGTAATTTGTCCGAATATTATTATATAATCCCCTTGGATAAATATTTTCTTTATAATTAATTATTAATGTCAGTCTATTATAATGATTTTAACATAAATCATATTCCATTGATATGTCTCGTGTCATTTCATATGCTCGTTGAAATAATCAAGTTAACCATAACATCCATAATACATGATTATTAGGGATATCATGACCCTATACATTAAAAATTGTTTCATAACAAGGAAATATTCAAGGATATTATCCTTTATATCCATACAAATAATGTTTAATTTATTTATCTCTTCTATCATATTCATCATAAAATTACTATCAAATATTAGTAAAGCATAATTGTTACATGTATCTCCAATATCATCCATTTTTTAGAGTTAGGCACAATAATGAACATGACCCTAGTAGGGTAGAGAAAGGGTTTAGTTTTATGATTTTAAATAAGATACATACTGAATTGTTTATATGTCTTGGGAAAACATATACATACTTCAACCATTCATCAAATTTCATAGTAAACAATAAAAAATAATTTTCTTTTCAATAATATAATTATTCCCTATAGAATATCCTTTCATATAATATATATTAATCTAATATAATGTCCGCGCTCGCTTGCCATTTTCCTTATCACTGATGGTCTAGGGCATGAATGTGGCGCCGCCTCCCCTCCTCGACCCGCTCTAGCCGGGGAGAGGAGCTTCTTCTTCACGCTCGCTTCCTCCCCGTTCTCCCTCTTTTGCCTGTTTCACGGAACCATCCTCCATCCCTCTGTTCCCTCTAATCTAATTAATCCCTAAGGTCTAGTCCCTCTCTAATGGTGTTCTCTAGGTTCCAATTTCTCCTTGGAGTATATAGAAGCATCAAATTTTCTGGATCTCACCATTTTATCCTGGTTCAGAAGGAATCACCCCTCTGTTGATGTGTTCGACCAATTCGTTTTTTCATCCTGGAATTTTCATGATCGAGCAATCGTTGGTCTATTTGATGTGAGACACATTCATGTACACTTCTCAAAATGAAGAGAACCTTGTTGCTATGTGGGCCTTTGCTCCGATTTCTAATGGATTAGATAGGTTCTCCCTCTTCTTGTAGACCTTCGATTTTCACATGAGGCACGACCCTCTGATTGAAGCTCTCTGGATTTCATTTCTGGTACTTCCTTTGATGTTCCAGAACTCGAAGATCCTCCGTTTGATAGGTAATTTTCTTGGCAATTATTTATGTTCTGACTCCAGCACCAGTGTCATTTTCCATCCTGTTATATTGAGAATATGTGTTGATGTTTATATATTGAAAGGCCCTCATAATTTCATCACCATTAAGATTAAGGGATAGCTCTGCTTGAAGCAGATGGTTTGTTATGATTCATAGAAATCCTTCTATTCTAGTTTTTTTCGTTTAGGCCATGATGATTCCAAATGTTGTCATAGATTCCATGGCTGTTCCCAGTCCGTTCATATGGCGTTTGTAACAATCCTGGTTTTCAATTCCATAGTTGTTGATCAATCGGAGAAGGTAGTAGATTATGTTTATCCATGTTGCAAAGGGGATGAAAGTGCTAATGTAATGGTGGAAAACTAGTGTAAAACCACAATACCATATTCTATTCCATGTAGGGATAGTGGGTCGAGAGAAATTCCACCATTGGACGAGGTGTTTAGTTGTTTGAAACATGACCTTTTTATCCTCAACCAATTACATGAACTGGGTGCTATGGAGGCACAGCCACCGGGGCAGCCTGGTGTCTTCAGTCTCATCCCAATAAGTGCGCCTCCAGGAGAAAATGGAAGGTCCTTAATCACCAGGGGGACCTCTAGCTATGCTACCATTGGGATTTACACCAGTGGGAAGACTGAGATATCCAGAAAAAACATGCAGGAGGAGTCAGCTTCAGTTTCAGAGATTGGACAAGGTAAGATGAATGAGTTTAATGTCTTGGGTCCCTTACACCCCAACACCCTCTCTCCATAACTTCTAGTCCAGTTGAAGGCTATGAGGGTAGAAAATTAGAATGACATTTATGTTAAGGCATGACTGGTGCAGTCTTTGTGCATGCAGATCCCTCTCAAAAAAGGCCCAGTTTTGGTGCTGGGTAACCACTTTGATGGTCTGGATGTCCAAGAACCAATGCTTGCTTCATAGGAGGAGGATTCAAGTGTCGACAGTTACAGCCAATTCTCGGTGGATAGTTTGGAAATAATTCATCATAAAGTCCTTCATAGTCCTAGATGGAAGAAAGGGATGAAAGTAAATCGAGACTCCGGAAAGTGCATTGTGGTCAAGGGAGAATAATCGAAGGGGAGGAAAGACTATGCCCACTTTCCTAAGCCGATGGAAGCTAGGACAACTAAGAATGGTAGAACCAAAGAAATCAAATCCTTACAGAAAAGGGAATGTGGAGAACAAAGTGGAAAAGCAAGAGTAGTTTAAATAGAAGAAGAAGTGGAGTGTTTGAAACACATCCTCCATTCCATAGAAGACATGTTTGAAAAGGTTGTTTGGGTCAATGCTTCAATAGAGTTGATCGAGAACATATATGAAATAAGGTTGAATGTTGATGCAACGCAGGACCAAGAGGCATGGTTAGAAAAAAAAGACCCAATCCTGGCTCATGGTTTCAACCACTACAAAATCAACTTTGAGGAATTCATATAGAAAGTGGATAGAATGGCTAACCACCTTCATGAGCTTATCCACAAGGATATAAACATCCTGGTTAGTACTCTTCACTGAGAATTATATAGAGGTTCTAATTCTAATAATCTTAGTCTTGTGTTTATTCAATTTTTGAGTTCTTTCCATACGTAGTCTTTTTAATGGTTTGTGAACTATGGTTTCCCACTTCTCCTTAAAGTGGCATATTAATAAAAATTTATATTTGGTGATTAGAGTTACATAATGATGAAGATATCATGAATCAATTTGAACATTCAAAATAGAGTGGAAAATAATGGAACACATGTGTCATTTACATAAATAGACTATCAAGAATAGACAAGGAATGATCCATATATAAAAGTAAATATCTAAACACACATGAAATTTAATCATCAAGTTTTATATATTTATTGTATAATTAATAATCAATACATCATGGTAAATAAAATAATACAAATTCAATTTAAATTACATGACTATCATAAAAAGACAATAATCAAACCTTATGAAATAGTATATTAATGAAAATAAATTCAATATCATACATAAAATGATAATAAAATGAATCGAGGGATCATATCATTGTGAAAATATCATTGATACTAATAACTGAATTCTTAATAAAATAAATTCTTAATTTCTAGATGTTGGGTTTTCAAGCATCATGATATCTATTCAAACAGTACCTTTAAAAAGATGTTCTACAAATATAGGTTGATACCCATTTAGTTCCATATTCTTATTCTCCTCATGAAATTACCAACGAATAAAGGGGATATAAAATTACAAGCCCCACTCATTACAATCATGTTCAATGCATTCCTCATATATTTAATAATTGATTTAATACATTAACAATGTGACTTATCACCAAAATATCAGTATTGAGTAAATAATATTGATTTACCAATATTTCCTATGATAAAAAAATAACATTCAATATATAAAACCATTTGTTGAAATTAAATAGGTTTCATACAATAAACATAACCATGATAAATAATTCTTTTATTTAGGGTGAATTTAATGTTAAATGATCACAAGAATTTGAATATTTATGGGGAAATTAATGACTATAAAAAATCTAGAAGGTAAATGTAAATAATTTCCTAGGTAAAAATTATAATAAAACATCCATAAAATGTATTATGATTTTATAAATAAAATATATAATTATTGTTGTAAAATTAAAATAATGTTTTTTTCATGATGAATAAAAATTTCTCAAAATTTCCATTAAATACATTCTTAAGTAAATTATCCTATTAAAATTGAATTTTAATAAAACTAAAAGTTCAAAAAAAAAAATTAAATAATACCTTTAATTGAAAATAACTTTTTTAAAATTATAAAATAATCTTTAAAACATTAATGGGTTCTGATGATGTGAGGTTTTGTACTTTTTATACTTGTTAAAAGAAAATATTATTTTCATATTCTGGTTAAAACCAAAACTAACATTGTTTAGAAAATAACACTGACTCCTTTAAAAAGATAAATGATAAATTGGGTAAACAAATTATTTCATAAATAATTTGGATAATGTTAAAAATATATATGAAAGAAATTTTAGAACACATGGTTTTGGAAGAATAAGGAATTCAGACTAACGAGAGAAATGAATTAAATATTTATTTCAAACATTTTATATATCTTTTTAAAAACAAATGATTATGAAAATTATACTATTACTTGAGAAGATCAAGAATAAATATATTAGATGAAAAATATATGGGTTTATTGTCAATTTGTCATATAAATTCCTTCAATGGAAACTCAACCATCAAAAATGATGATTAAAATGAGATTGTGAAATAAACTGCAATAAAGATCCTAACAATAAAGTGAAAATTAAAAAATTTATGCATTATTTGCATAAAATTTATATCCACATTAAACTAATGTAAATAAAAAATATATAAATAAAAATTCATCAGTCAAATAATTTTATAAAGTGAGTGTCATGGAAAAAGTAAAATAACCTTATGAAAGTAAATTGACCTATGAATTTTAACCATATACTAATATTCAACAAATATTCCCTTAAACTATATAATACAACATTAAAATTAAAATATCATTAATTATATCATAATCATTATATTACATTTCAACTGGATATTAGATTCGTCATATAAAAAAAATTTGTGCATAACATTACAATATTCCCAAGTTAAGTTAAATTCCGATGAAGTCCCTTACACCTCAAATACATTTTCATGAAAATTTTATAACATAATATATAATGGTTTTGTAAAAATTAATAATTTATAATATAACCATTTAAATATTTATAATATCACATATGATACTTTTAAAATATCTTATCATCCATTTGGTAATAATAATTCTTTATTACTATTGTTTAGAGGGATAGTTTCCTTTTTCTCTCATACATATTTAAATATGAAAGATATGGTTCTTGAGAATATTATATAGTTAAATAATGTTAATAAATATATATATATTCTAAATATCATTTTTTTATTATATAAAATTTTATAATCAATATAAAAAATTTAACATGTATATTTGATCATATCGCTTTGTAGAGACTGTAGGTTATATATATGTATAAACGACATTATCATTACCTTAAGGGGTGAATGAGTAAGAAAGTATATGATGCATTAATTAGAAATAATAAATGTTCTGTCATATATATCACATAAATTCACTAAATTAATCCTTATTAAATTCCATATAAATCATAATTGAAAAACAAATCACATCTATTCTAGAGGTTATGGTCCGCTGTTCACATGGTGGCGTTATCATATTTCAAAAAAAATGGAAAGTAAGTACTTATATGTTATATTATAATTATAAAAGAATAACAATATCATAAATACCATATAAAGGTGTTTAATATATCATTATACCCAGCATGTAAAGGTTGTGATGGAAAATTAATTAAATTAGTTCATGAGAGGTATTTTTCCACACAAACGGTCAGTAGGCACATTTCTCATTTGATGGAAGAGGAGGTGGATATAGGAAATTAAAATAATGTAATAAAATATATGTATATATGTTATATTCTTGTGGAACTATATAATAATCTTTTAAATATATTTTAAAGATGTTTAAGGATAAATGAAATTAAAACACTCATATTATAATGATACATCATCTTCAGAGAACATATTTAGGTTTCCAAAAAACTAATATCTAAGATAGATTTATGAAAAAACCATTGGATCTATATATTTATATGGTAATAGTAAATTTATTTGTTTGTCTAATATCCAAAAAAATGTATTTTTATCTTAGAATAGGGGACAAGAAGGGGTGGCCTAGTATAAGTTGGGTAGAGAGTCACATGGAATATTTGCAACCAAACTAATCATGCCAATGTATTAATCATTCCAAAAGCGTAAAAATTGGATAATTAAAGAATATAAGAGTCCATGTGGTCTTATTATGTCCATAAAATTGGTTTTTATAAGAATTTAGGTCATATTAACTCTTATATGTTTAGTTCAACCCCTGATAAATAATTTTTTACTTTTGTCGAGGTAATTAATAATTAATATTTTTACTATTAATAATTGAAAAAAGTAAAGTGAAAATTATTATATAATATATATTATTATAATTAAAAATATGGAATATATTTTGCAAATTAAAATCCACAGAGGAGGAATGATAAAATTGAATATTATACATGTAGAAGCAATGAAAAAGCGAGTTTCCAAAGGGGAAAATCACATAATTATAGACAATTTGTTTTAAAATACAATATCATATTGATTCCACAAACATAAAATGTAAATACTAAAAATTAATTAAATGGGTTTTTATTTTTTAAATTTTAAAATGTAATTTATCTTTATATATAATTTAAAATAAAAATAAATTTTCAATAATAATCAGTATTTTAACTATTCATGACAAAATAAAACATTTCAGAAAAACTATAAAATTATCCCTAAGACTATTCTGATATGCCGAGTCAAAAACATAAGTTAAATTTATCAAAATAATTTTATAAAATTTGTAAAATATAATTTTACACAATGTTTTCAATTCCTTACTAAACTCCTTTTAGAAAAACACAATTTTCCAAAAACATTTATTTTTATTTTAGATGTTTTTTTATTTCTAATAAAAAACTACAACAAATTTTCATAAATATTTTACAATTAAAACATAAATAATAAAATATTTGGAATTGATTAATTATTAAAATAATATTATTTTAGTATATTATTCTCTTTTGTATAAACCCGTTGTTGTGTGCATTGAAAGCAATCAAATAGAGTGAGTTTATTAAAAAAGAAATATATTAAAATATTTCGGTTTGTTATTTTCTTATATATTCATAGTGCCTCATGTCATATATTTTATCTAAACCAATTTTACTTTTTTATAATTTTATAGAGTTACATTATACCCCCATAAAGAAATCATGTCCTCACAATTTGATCTTGCTCTAAAAAATAAACGGTTTGATATTTTAAAAAACTCAATTGTTAAAAACAATCATCAAAATAATATTTTATAAAAAATCTATTAAAAAAATAGATCACAAAATCTGAAGGTCATTTAGAATAAAAAAGTACTTGGTTTCCAATTTGGTTGAAATATAATGAACATAAATATATTGAAATGGATGAAAAGTATAAATAATTGTAGAGAATGTCAATGGTTATTGATCAAAAGAAAGTGAATTTTTAATGGATTTTTAAATACCTAAAATCAATATATTATTTATTTTTTAAAATATATATTGAATCATTAGATATTAACGGAACAATATAATATTTTTTCATGTTTATTTTCTTAAGGTAAAAAAACTTGTTTACAACATCGATTATGAATAGTAATAAAATATACATGATATTTTTTTATTTAATAGGAAAATTTTATTTTTTTGGTTATTATTTTATTAATTGATTATTTATCTCTAAATCCCCAAAAATAAATATCCTAGATTAATTTTTTATTTCAGAAGCACTAAAATTATCTTTAATGGATCATGATATCCATAAAAGTGTCACAAGTCCTATCAGTGGTCTCTAAATAAATTCCAACACCAATATTATTAACACATGTTATTAAATGTAATCCAATAAAACATAAACCTAAAAGTTAACAACATAACATTAAAATTAATATTTACCCATAAAATTGTTTATGTTTGAAAAACTACATATTAACTAGAATATCACATAGTCATGTCGTTGGTGCATCACCCGTGTCGACCTTGGGTAGTGGATTCAAGCCTTACGGCCTTGCCAGATGCTATGGGTTGTAGCTGACATAAAATTTGTAATTTTTCTAAAACCATATTAATATAATTCATATAACATTACCAAAGTGTGATAACCTATAATTACATCAAAATAAAAGTGAATATAAATAGTAATGGTTTCCAATACCTTGAAAATTACTCCCAAAAGGGAATTTTTAATTATAATAAATTTTTACAAAAGGATATATAATATCAATGATTTTTTTATTTCTTTCCCCGAATATCATTAATCTTAGTATACTCCCATAATATAAAACCTAAAATGTGTGTTTAAATATTTGAAATTATGATGAATATTAAACATATGAAACTATAATGGTATCTGTATCTCTTATGTATATTTAGACATATATGATTCAATAATTTGGAAATATCATTGTATGATTCATGATTCTTATAAAAAAATAACATTGGTAAAAATAATTCAAAAAATAATTATATAGTCCTAATATATAAATAATTTAATCATTTTAGTTAAATATAGGTCCTTCCTTTTTCTAGGGGTATACCTTTAAAAGGGGGAATTGAATTAGATAATTACATGGTTTCCCATATTTATAACAACAAAAAATAAATATAACCTTATGATGAAATTTATTTCAATCCATATTACTCTTCATTTTCAATTAGCGATATATATTTTTTTGCCTTACGTTACACGTATAAAATATTCTTCCCATTCCTTGGTGACTCATTTGTTTTAATCGTACATCTTTCAATACAAGCCTATATTAAAATACTTCATAATATATTGTAAATAAAATGTGAATTATCTAATGAATATCTATCGGGAGTGTTAATCATGTTGTGCGGTAAGGCACGTTGTCCAATACCATGGTAATGATTGAGTAAAGGTTGAGGCAACTTTCTCAAATTCATTACACCCATGTGAACATGTTATCGAACCATATAAACAATAAGTATTGAGAAAGATATTAATTTATAAGGAATAACTGTAATATATACCTTACATAAATGTTAATATGTAATTCTATACATATCCTCAATGTATATCAAATGGTAATATTTCGTAATTAATGTTTTTAAAAATGATTTCCTACAGTTTCTATTAAACATCCTCTAGTACATACTATTAATACCCATAACCTAGTAGCACCGAGCTACTGGTTTATTTACTACTTTATAATAATATACACGAAATCACATCCCAAATGTCCAAAAAAATTCCTAGTCTTGGAAAACCAGGTATATAATAAAGTATTCCATTTCATTTGAAAAACAAAAATTAAAACACAACATTTTTTAATAATATCATTATTTACTCTAGTATAACATAACATATCAATCATATTACACTTTATTGGTTATTGGGAAGGGAATAAAATAATTGTTTTCTAATATGATTAGTAATTGTTACATAAATAGGAAGATATCATGAATCAATATGAATAATCATCATGGAATGATAAATAACTAAACACAAATGATGTTAAATTTTTTTAATATCATGTATAAATCTGGATTAATAAATTTAGCATGGTAAATATATGTTCACACATTCCATTTAGTCAATGATATGACACTACGAGTTTGAAAATGATTAAAAAATATGGAATGGTCAATAAATGAGTACACATTCCATTTAAAAATCCTTACTAACATGAATATATACGGATTAGTCAATATGGAAAGGTTAATAGCTTAAATCACATGTTATTTCATTATTAATAGGAGAAAAAATTCATGCAAGTATAATATCATAACAAAAACATTAAGGGTAACACGAAATAAATTATTATGTTATGAAATTATTAATAAATGGATTTCTTGATCTCAGACATCATGATACATCTATAGCTAATGTTTATTCACCTAAAATTTTATAACTATAGACAGAAACTAGTTTAATTATATATTAATAATTCCATAAATGAAAATATTGATCCATAAATAGGCAATATCATTCCAGGCCCCAACCATTAGTGCTTCTCAAAGTCAATCCTTATATATTGAATAATTTAATTAATTTTTGTAAAAAGTTCTTTAACATCAAATAATTGTATAGTTTAACGAACAAATAGTTATCAAAATTTTACAATACATTCATATAATATAATACATATAATTCCATTCCCTAATTCATATATTATTTTCTCAATATTAATATCTATATTAATTAATATGGAAATTAATAAGAAATTTAATCCCTAATAATAATGGGAAAGTTAATATTTCTTTTGAAATTTAATATTAAAAAAAATTAATAACAATACATTATTTAGTAAAAATGATCAAAAACCATCAATTAAATGAATAATCATTGTATCAATATAACGTATACCTAGTGGAGTAATCTTAAAATAAATATTTATTTTCATTGATTAATTGGAATACCGTAATAATATCATTTAAACAGTCATGAGTAAAATATCAACTTCTTATATTGAAAATATTTGTAAAACAAAATGTTCACAAAATAATTTAAAAATAATTATATTTTAAAATAAATTTCAACCAATAAATTAATCATTAAAAAAATTTGGTCAAAATTATGGAAAATTTCATTGAGGCCAAGGGAATTAAAACAAAAATACATTTCAATGTTTTAAAAATTGAAAATATTCCTTGCTTGAATAATGAAATGAATATTACTTTGATTATTTTTTTTAAAAATTAATAATTGTTAAAATTTTATTTTTTAAATAATTTTCATAATATTATAAAAAATTTTAACACATTTTCAGAAAACATGGGTTTGGAAGAAAAATGATTTTCAACCAAAGTGTGAAATGAATTTGGATTTTATTTTCTAAAGATTCTATATCATTTTTAGTAGGAAATATTAGTGGTATGGTTATATTAATAAAAAATGTCATTAATTGTTGTAGAATAATAAAACTGAAGTTTTAGAATTTTTAGTGATCAAATTATATCAATCAATGGGAATTCAAGCCCATGAAATCCCGATTAAAATGAGATTGTGAAATAAACACTCACAAAGATCATAAAATTAATGTGAGAATTAATAAATCAATATATTATCTATATAAAATGAAAATCCACATAAAACATGTTCAAATAAAAATATAATATATTTCAATTCATTAAAACATAATATTATTATACCAAAGACACAAAATAAGTAATATAACCTAACGAATGGAAACTAAGTTATGAAATTCTGTTCGACTTGGTAATTTTAATTTCAAATAATTAAAATTAAATAAATAATATTTATACATAAAATTCTATGAATTATTATGTAATAATTATAATATATGTCAAATGGGATGTACAAACACCATATCAAATAAATTATGTGTAGGAAATTATAATATTCCAGAATGATGTTAAATTGAGATGAGGTCCACCATCTTATTCTTAATTTTTGATAAACAACTCTTAACATTTAAAATAATGGTTTTATACATTTTATTAATTTATTATTTAACAATAATAAAATTTATATAATATCATATATTATCCATTTATAACATATTATCACCCATTTGTAAGAAATATTTTATTATTATTTTTTTTTTGAGTGATAACTTATTTATTTTATCATGCTTGTTCTAACATAAATTATTTGTTTATTTAAAATATTATATTGTTTCATCAAATATATATTTCTAAAAATTATATTACTATAATTTTCTTATTAGATAAATTTGTATAATAACTATTGATGTCATAACAAAGAGAATGGATCACATCACTTCATGGATACTGTAGTCTTTAATACACAAGATTGAATTTTTTTTCTATTTGATAGAATAGGATATATATATTGACCAATACCATAACATAATAACTTATAAGAATATTTAAGATACTAAAGTAGTTATATTTTTATGGTTAAATAACTTTTTTATATATTTTTAATGAGAAAGAAATTAAAAATACCAATTTATGAGCGCCATCCACCTTTGAAAAACATCATTACCTTTTGACCATAATCCCTTATATGATGGATTGATGATCCAAAATATCTCTAAGATTATTTATGTGAGTAATTAAGTGATTTGGGAAAGGATTTTATAATCATGATATATTTTTATGTTTTAAAAGGGGGAAGTTTGTGGCGTTTTGTATGTGTAAGAGAGGATACACATGAGATTTTTGAAAAGAATCAAAGGAAGCCACCTATTTGTTTAGAAAAAAGAATAAAAAATTTTCCTTTAGAGACCCTTATAGGTTATTTGGTTCAATTATTTCCCTTAAATGGGTGATTTGCAGATTTTTATGTTAGTTTATCCACTTCCTTTTTAGTTTACCCTAAGTAAATAAATTTGTACCTTAACAATGGGAATTAATTTATATAGATATCAAAATTCATAATGGTTAAATATTATGTTTTATTTTTATATAATATAAATTATTCTAATTCATATAATTTAATACATTTATCAAAATTCAATTCATATATTTTGAATAATATAAGTCAAAATTATACCTAAATTTTAGTTATTATAATATACATAAATAAATATTATTTTAAAAAATAAAAATATCATATACCATTTAAAATATTTTAATCAAAATGGATATTTTCGATTATAATCAAAATTATTCACTAATCATTGAAAAATAAAACATTTCAAAAAATTCAAACAATTTCCCGAAATATTTTGATTGAATTATTTAAAAAATTAATTTTTTTTATCCAAAACGATTCTATAAATGGAAAATATTATTTTTAATTTTTTTGCGAAATTCTTGACTAAAGAGTATTTTTAAAAAATAAGGTTATTCAGAAAACAATTTTATTGTTTCAAATTATTATTAATTTATATATAATTAATATATAACTACAATTTTATTAATTTAGATACAAATATTAATATTTTAAATGTAATATAATTGTTTATAATTGTCATATTTTAAAAAATAATACTCTAATATAGTTGGTTGTATTAGTTAATCTTGATTTTTCGTGTATAGAAAAGCCAACAAAGAGGATGAATTAATTAAAATATTTGTATATCATGCAATATTATAGTATTATATTCTCCGAAAATGTTGGTGTTTCAATTTATATATACTTTAAAACACATATTTTTTCTTTCAACATCATTTGGTGTTGTAGACTCTAACAAACCAAAGAATTATAACACAATTATTTATCTCCTCTAAACTAATTTAGAAAGAACAAAAAACATCCAAGATCAAAGATAATGCCTTCAGTGTTTCAGATCATCTAGTTATACCATTCATTCTTCCTGGGTAAGATTCATTCTATGTCTAGTAAGTACAAGTCGAAATATCATTGAAAATCAATAAAAATTTTATTTGATTGATTTCATTATAAGATTTTTGTACCTAGAAGAATATAAGAACTACAATAAAACTATATTTACCTTCTATTCTAGTTTCTTAATAGGTTTATAACCCTACCTTTGATAGTTATATATTCCAAGTATCTTTAATTTCCTATTTTATTATTTATATAACCACTATTTGTGATACATATAATTATTTGTTCTAGTAGTGGTTCTTGTGTATATCATTGAAACATGTCATTATTCAAGGTTTTTAATTTATTATATAATTTTAGAAAACTATTGAGGGTAATTCATCGGTGGAAAATACAAAATAAAATAATTTTTGTCTCTCATCTATTAATATACATAATTATATATAAAAATATACAATATTTCATACATATTTTTCCCACACTATTCAAGTAAATTAATTTTTCAAACAGGAAATTGTAAAAAAATTATTACTATCTTATAGGAATCAATAAATTATTCATTATTATAAAGGCTTCCAAAAACTATTTACACTAATGTTAGATACAATATATATTATAATAATCCCAACTATAGTAAAAAACAATTTCCGGTCATTTAAATACACTAGCATGAAATATAATATTTCACATTACATAAGATCCAATATTTTAATTTGATTGGTATAATTTGTACAGACATGGTCATAAATTTTAAATTTTAAAAATAAAATATATAATTAATATTTTGTAAAATAGTTATTATCCCCTTATAATATATTTTGATCATTCATAGTAATCAACATGGTTCCCTAGGGAAAAGGGAAAAATAAAGGGGAAATTTAAGAATATTGGTAAAGGGTTACGTAAAATGGAATGCATCATTTCATAATAAAATAATAAATATATGTTAATAAAAATAATATTTAAATAGATGAAAATTGAGAATAATATATTGATGGATAATAAAATGAAGGTAATTAATAATTACATGTATAAAAATAACAGAATTCCATATTATTGATAGAAAATTTATGGACATATTAATTATATATTGACCAATACCATAACATAATAACTTATAAGAATATTTAAGATACTAAAGTAGTTATATTTTTATGGTTAAATAACTTTTTATAGATTTTTAATGAGAAAGAAATTAAAAATACCAATTTATGAGCGCCATCCACCTTTGAAAAACATAATTACCTTTTGACCATAATCCCTTATATGATGGATTGATGATCCAAAATATCTCTAAGATTATTTATGGGAGTAATTAAGTGATTTGGGAAAGGATTTTATAATCATAATATATTTTTATGTTTTAATAGGGGGAAGTGTGTGGCGTTTTGTATGTGTATGATAGGATACACATGAGATTTTTGAAAAGAATCAAAGGAAGCCACCTATTTGTTGAGAAAAAAGAATAAAAATTTTTCCTTTAGAGACCCTTATAGGTTATTTGGTTAAATTATTTCCCTTAAATGGGTGATTTGCAGATTTTTATGTTAGTTTATCCACATCCTTTTTTGTTTACCCTAAGTAAATAAATTTGTACCTTAACAATGGGAATTAATTTATATAGATATCAAAATTCATAATGGTTAAATATTATGTTTTATTTTTATATAATATAAATTATTCTAATTCATATAATTTAATACATTTATCAAAATTCAATTCATATATTTTGAATAATATAAGTCAAAATTATACCTAAATTTTAGTTATTATAATATACTTAAATAAATATTATTTGAAAAAATAAAAATATCATATATCATTTAAAATATTTTAATCAAAATGGATATTTTCGATTATAATCAAAATTATTCAGTAATCATTGAAAAATAAAACATTTCAAAAAATTCAAACAATTTCCCGAAATATTTTGATTGTATTATTTAAAAAATTAATTTTTTTTATCCAAAATGATTCTATAAATGGAAAATATTATTTTTAATTTTTTTGCCAAATTCTTGACTAAAGAGTATTTTTAAAAAATAAGGATATTCGGAAAACAATTTTATTGTTTCAAATTATGATTAATTTATATATAATTAATATATAACTACAATTTTATTAATTTAGATACAAATATTAATATTTTAAATGTAATATAATTGTTTATAATTGTCATATTTTAAAAAATAATACTCTAATACAGTAGGTTGTATTAGTTAATCATGAATTTTCGTGTATAGAAAAGCCAACAAAGAGAATGAATTAATTAAAATATTTGTATATCATGCAATATTATAGTATTATATTCTCCGAAAATGTTGGTGTTTCAATTTATATATACTTTAAAACAAATATTTTTTCTTTCAAAATCATTTCGTGTTGTAGACTCTAACAAACCACAGAATTATAACACAATTATTTATCTCCTCTAAACTAATTTAGAAAGAACAAAACACATCCAAGATCAATGATAATGCCTTCAGTGTTTCAGATCATCTAGTTATACCTTTTTTTTCCTGGGTAAGATTCATTCTATGTCTAGTAAGTACAAGTCGAAATTTCATTGAAAATCAATAAAAATTTTATTTGATTGATTTCATTATAAAATTTGTGTACCTATAAGAATATAAAAACTACAATAAAACTATATTTACCTTCTATTCTAGTTTCTTAATAGGTTTATAACCCTACCTTTGATAGTTATATATTCCAAGTATCTTTAATTTCCTATTTTATTATTTATATAACCACTATTTGGGATACATTTAATTATTTGTTCTAGTAGTGGTTCTTGTGTATATCATTGAAACATGTCATTATTCAAGGTTTTTAATTTATTATGTAATTTTAGAAAACTATTTAGGGTAATTCATCGGTGGAAAATACAAACTAAAATAATTTTTGTCTCTCATCTATTAATATACATAATTATATATAAAGATATATAATATTTCATACATCGTTTTCCCACACTATTCAAGTAAATTAATTTTTCAAATATGAAATTGTAAAAAAATTATTACTATCTTATAGGAATCAATAAATTATTCATTATTACAAAGGCTTCCAAAAACTATTTACACTAATGTTAGATACAATATATATTATAATAATCCCAACTATAGTAAAAAACAATTTCCGGTCATTTAAATACACTATCATGAAATATAATATTTCACATTACATAAGATCCAATAGTTTAATTTGATTCGTATAATTTGTACAGACATGGTCATAAATTTTAAATTTAAAAATAAAATATATAATTAAAATTTAGTAAAATAGTTATTATCCCCTTATAATATCTTTTGATCATTCATATTAATCAACATGGTTCCCTAGGGAAAAGGGAAAAAATAAAGGGGCAATTTGAGAATATCGGTAAAGGGTTACGTAAAATGGAATGCATCATTTCATAATAAAATAATAAATATATGTTAATAAAAATAATATTTAAATAGATGAAAATTGATAATAATATATTGATGGATAATAAAATTAAGGTAATTAATAATTACATGTATAAAAATAAATGAATTCCATATTATTGATTGAAAATGTATGGACATATTAATTATATAATAATCGCCTCATCCAAGGAATTCTAACTAATCCATCATCCCCTTAGGCCAACACATAATATTTAATATTTTAGGCATACACTAAATTCCTAAAAACTATTTTCTCTCATGAGACCCACTAATGCATCAAATGGATTAATAACTAAGATCCCTACCTATCAAATAACAATGATAATAGAATCATAAAATAATAAAATTTCTCAAAAAAATGTGGCATAATTTTCATAAGATCCATTCACATACACTTTTCTTGATATCAAATAAATTATTATCATGATGTAATGTTTATAATGATTTCCATTGCATCCCTAGTCAATTGAATTATATTGTTATGTCTGTGAATAAACTTCAATATAGTAGGAAACACAAGATATTAAAAATTAAATAGAATTTATCCTTGTATATGGTGTATTGGAGTGGGATAAATTATTTATATTCTACTATTATTAATAATTAGTCAACTAAATTTAATATATTGAGACAATATTAATTAATTAAAATACCCTTATGATAATTTTAATAGAGAAATTTCATTGTAGTATAATTACTTATGATAGAAATATAATAAGTTATTATGATAGATTCATGGCACAATCATATTTTTTTATGAATGAAACATTAAATCATTATGTAATGAAATGTAAAGTAATTAAAATGAATTTTCAAATAGTATTGAAGATTACATGATTTAAACCTTTACATTCCAATTTTTTTCTATAAATAATTATAATGAACTCCTTATATGCTTATAGCTTGGTCTCTCAAAATAAAAATTTAGATACAGTTTTGGGAACCCCAATACTACTATATATCTTGATAGAATATCGTAGTAACATCTATTAGAGATAAATAATGATAACACAAGAAATTATCATCTAAAAATTCTTCTTCCCAATGCTTCAAGAGAGTTATAATGAAATAAAAACTAATATCAATAGTGTTTTAGTGGATATAAGTGGGAGGATAATTATTTATTAATAAAATATGTGATGGATTTGTCAATAAATTTCTGAATCAAGGCAAGATAAAAAATATTTTTGAATCATATAAAATAATTTCAATTACCATGGTTTTAAAACATGTTATTTGTCCTTTTAGGAATAGTTTTTGACATTTTTAAGAAAAAGAATATAATGTTATATTATTTAGTTCATAAAAAACTTTTATTCATAATTTCAAAATACATAACATATAGATAGGTCTATAAAAAATAATATATTTATTTCAAAAATTAATTTCATTATTATATAAAATTAGTTGAAGGAATAAATATATATTTTTTATAGAATATGATATATTACATATTAAATCATTATTTGATAAATTATATAGTATTTATTCAAACTGTATACATAGTCATTATTTTTATATTTTCTACAAAAGTAAACTCTCTTAGAAATTTATGAAAAATTCACTATAAGATGATTTTATCAAGATTATTATAAATTTGAAGTCCATTTTAAGAAAAAATACCTATATAATGGTTATATTATTATTAAAATTATCTAATTATAAATTTTCATATCCCAATGGTAACATATGTTAATATTATAACTTATATACAAATATTATTATGATATATAATATTATTCATATTGAAATATTATATATTTCTATAAAGGTACTATTTATTCTATAGTCATAGATAAACACTTACTTCATGGTCGTTGAATTTTCAACAATCATTTTTATGTAAGTGTAGCTCATAATTAGCTTAATTGATCACCGAAAAGCATTATAAATATAAATATTAAAAATTTTAATATAAAGGGAATTTTCTAAATCACAGAGAAATGGGATGATAAATTGAAAAATATACTACACCATTAATTTTAGATTGTGGTTTTTACAATAGTGTACTATTATAATAATCTTTTTGCATTGTCATGTTCTTAAGCAGGAATGGAAATATATTTTTAGAATAATAATATTTATTAATTATTATAATGAAAAGTTAAAAATTCAATTGATAAATAAATATTTTATGATCATTGGATAATTTATTATTCGATTATATTTTATTTTTTGATACTCATATTTATTCAGATTAGAGTTGTCATATTTTATCAGGTCACTGGTAGAATTTGATAATGGATGTGAAACAATAGGATTATTTCTCACTTATGAATGAGAATAATTTAAATTATTATCATTAGTGTTTCGTATTGGGGGAAAAATTTCATAACCGGTTCGAAAATAAGGTTTTTTCTTTTGGAAGATATTTTTAGAATTTATTAGATATTCAGACTATCCAGACTTATTAAATGTGTTTATATTTTTTAATTGAAGGGGGGGGGGATTTTATAACTCTCCATCCATTTGACTCCAATATATCACACCCTCAATACCTCTATATATACCATGATAACTTTTATATATTGGAATGAAGGTAGAAATGGGTGTCATGTGTTGGTAAGGTTGATTCAGGGTATGGTTCTTTGACACAAACCATGGAATCTAAAATAGTTCATAAATATTATTTATACTTATAAATAATATTTATGTCTATATAGATCCATAAAATTATTATGAATGATATATACATATATATAGACTTGTTTGTCGCAATGGAATGAGTCTATAATTATAAATAAAACATGGATCTATTGGTTGGAGTGAATAATTTATAGGGAGAAGGCATTAGGTTGAACAAACATATATCTATAATGAATGAACCTAAAAGGATTACACCAAATAATGGGATTTTGGATCATAGTTCATGGGTAAAAAATTATTCAAAATTAAAATTTTCATGGTGTTTTGAGATGGTTAGGATGGATGGTTGTTACTAGGGGATATATCGGTGATATAAGAGTCACTAATGGAAAATAAGCGATACAAAAATAGATTGTTCCACTGTCAAAACAACTTAAAAAATATATTATATTAAACAAATATTAAAAAAATAACATAAGTGTGACCCTGACATGGATGGTCATGGTCAGGGACGTGCCTCAATAGTTGTCCTCCTCATGTAGTGCAGCATTGAGGGGTAGGGGAGTTGATAACCATCCCTATAATATATATATATATATATATATATATATATATATCGTCGTATTAATTTTATTAATAATAATTTTATTGTTACTGGTAATATTATTATAAAAACTAAAAAATATTAATTTATGATCTGAATCCAAAATTAGAAAATAAAAAATAGTCTATTTCATAAGATTGTCTATAACTATAACAATTTATATAGTTTAATTAGAAGATAAGTTCATTAATGAATATTTTTAAGGATTAATGATTAAAGGATTTTTGTATTGATGATAAAATGACCTATAAAATATTAGGAAGATTTCCATTGGGAACATTTTTCGGTGTCAAAGATGTGTATATCATTTTCCCTTTTATTCCATGTTTCAATGTTGATAAAAGAAAAAAAATTGATTTTTTGTATTGAATGATTATAGGTTCAGGTCGATATGTATGGTGTTAACATATTCATATGAGGATCTTACATTGAGTCATTGACCCACTAGAGGATATATGAAATTGATAGAGTCATTTTATTCTCATATACAGTGATGATAATTTGAATTATTTTATTAGTTAAGATAATGAATGGTGGGAGGCATTTTTTTACCTTATATAGAACTACAATGATTTTGAAATGCTTTTAGTGTATAATAAATATATTATTAGTCTTGATAATTATGTCATTGTTATATGTTAAAATTAGATACAATTTTTATTCTGAAATAATGAATAACAAGAGATTGTCCCAAAATTATATAATGTATAGATGAAGTGACATGTGTATTAATTAGGGGTGATGTATTGTTCACTCAAAAGAATAAAATAATGTAGTTATGATGTGAAATAATTGAAATATTTTCAAAAAACATCATTGGTATAAACAACTTTCATTTGAATGTAGTTGATGGGTAGGAATCATCAAAATGATTTACTAATTTCACTCACATCTCACCTATTGCATTACATAGGTTTTAGTGATGATTTCTATATCTGTACACTTTCTCTCATAAATTCATAGGATGTGTTGGACATGAATATGTTGGAAAGAGAATTCGGAAATATTAATATGGTCATTAAATAATATGTAATATATTATTTATAATAACAAATTTGATAACTATTAATTATCATTAGGAAAATGGAAAAAATTACTTAGGTTATATATGATGATGTAAACATATCTTATATGAGAATACCAATATAATGTATTATGTAATAAGGATTGATTGATAATTGAAAAACTAGTATTAGTAGTTATTTATTTATCATTGAATTTCCATGATCATTGGGTGGGACTTTACATTTAGGATGTTTCAATTTTTAAATTGATACATAATATTTCATATATCTATAAAAACCCATGATTTTAATACATGGATATTACTTGATTTTAGGTGAATATTCATAAAATTTCACAAACACATGCATTAAAACTGTAATTTTTTAGTTCCTTTGTAAACATGGTACACATTATCCTTATTTGTTAAAAGATATTCAACATCTCAAATAAATATCATACCATTTAATAATCGTACATAAAACCATTCATTATATCGTGATGAAATGAATCATAATAAAAGGAGATCTCAGATCCATAGTAAATGTAAAAATGGATGATTTATAAGAATAATAAAGAATATAAGAGTATAATAACATGATCATAATATTTAAAATTATACACTGTATATCAAATATTGTATAAACAAGTTAAGGCATAAATATTTGAAGTTCATACGAAATGAATCATATGATAATAAATGTATATTATCCATGATAGTATAAAAATTTCCAATTACTTGGAAATTATGGAATACACATTATCATAGAATATCTGATGTCAACGATTCATGTTAATACAATCATAGTAATTTAGGAGTGGGTTAACAAATCGTTAACCTACATTTGGAAAGGGATGACCTACCATATAAATTCACGATTTCAGATTAGGATGAACTTGTCTGTACCATCTTATTTCATGCTTAGGATGACCTCAATTGTAACCTTTTGTTTTGGTAATAGGATCACCTCCCATGTACCCTGTTGCAGCAGGCTTAAGATTACCACCAATGTACACTTTTGAGATCATATAGAATTTTTCATTTCCAAATGCATTAAAGGGAGATATAGGTCCCATAAATTTCATAATGAATAAATTTATGTGTTCTACAAGAACATAAATCATTCATTATATCAGAACCCATGCAATAAAATAGGTTTCATAAAAATAAATAAATCACAACATAACCCATGGAAAACTAATTGGTTTTATAAATATCATTCCATCATCGACAAAAACTATTATTATAAATAATACGAATTGTTGAATTGAATCATATCCTAAGTAAAACACAATTAACATCAAATAATTCTATCTTTTATGGAATATAATTTTTGGGAGATCACATGAAAACAATTCTAGAGACAAATATAATTTTTTTTCTTTGATAAAATTTTATTTTATTAAACCAATGTAAAAATTTTAAATTAAATCATTTTATTTTAATATAACCATGAATTATTTTGAAGGAAAAAATAAAATTATTATGGTTTCATGATGGAGGAAAATTAAATTAATTCTGTATGAGCTATAAAACATTCCTTTCAAACATTTTTCAAGTAATGTGAAAAAGTACATTATCTGGAAAATGAAAAAAATATTTCTTTCATATATTATAGTAAAAAGAAAAAAAAGTGTAACAATGACATTAAAAATACCTATGATAATAGTAAAAAAATTGTAGAATTTTTTTTTTGAATTATTAACGTGGAGTATAAATATTCCCCAATAGAGTCTTTAAATGAAACAATCCAAAGTATTTATGAGATGGGGAAATAAAAACTTATCACCTTATAATCAGTATAATCGTATACCCGATAAAAGAAAGAATATTATATTGATTTAAAAATACCATAATATTATATATAATAATCATAAAGGTCATTCATGGGAAGTATATGAACCATGTATAAAAAATAATTAGTGTGCAAGGCATATGTCCCCAATAAATAAAAGTGAGTCTGAATTATCATCCCTTAAGTCTTTACTTCTTTCGTATACATTCAAAAAACCAATATAAAACCTATAATTTTATTTTTCATCTAAAATTTAATCATTTTCATATATATAACACCATATCTGAATTATGTTTAACATTACATTACTCTCTTATTGTAATTCCATGATAATGTTTTGTTTTTGGTAATAACTACATTATTTTTCGTTCTTGTTTTGAATTTTTATCTTTGTTACTCTAAAATAGGTCATGATTTAATCATGTAAAAAATTATAACCATGATAAAAATATCTTATATATATATATATATATTAATTATATATTTTTACATGTTTATTAATTTTGTAATCATATAAATAATAAAATACACCGTTAATGGAGACGGTAGGCCTTGCAGACACCCGAAAACTCTCTTCATTTTTTCATATTAATACAAAGGAAATTATATGATATATTATAATTTTAGATTAATTTTTATGTTATATATATCTTATATATTTATAAAAATTCATCCTTATTACTACCCATGAGAAATTCAGATTAAAAATGAATCGCGTTGCATACTAGAGATAAGTAGCCATACGTACACATGAGTGACATTATAATTTCCCAAGAGATTAGGTGATAAAAGAGAGTTATGATATTATTATTCCATAGGTATAATAATTTCATATATATAATATATAATCCCAAAATTCATCATAACACTCACTCATATAAAATGGTTGTGGTATATGAATTTTATCGCTATGTTGAGACTGTAATCCATACATACGTGCTAATGATTCATTCACTTTTTTTAATGGGAAATGGGTTGCATAATGGTGTGTTTATAATAATATAACATTTAAGAATATTGATAATAATGAATTTTTTATTTTATGATATTTATCACTGATTTCGATGTAATTTAGAAAAGTAATAAAAAAGAGTGATCAGTTTGAGAGATTATCTTATCTTCAAAACAACTACTTTTGGTCACCAGTAAAGGGATATAGAGATAGTATTTTGGGAAGAAAATAACATCTATAATTAAGGTAGGAATGTGTAGAAAATAATTGGTCTGAAATAGGATGATATATGATATTCAATGTGGTGAAATGGAATGAGGAATGAGGTGTCATTTTCTAATGGAGGGGAGGGGACTTTATAGAATTTCTAAAAAATTTAAATGATAATAAATTAAATATAAATCCAAATACCTAAAAATGGAATAGAATTAGAATTAAATTTCATAAAGAGTGTAATAACTCCAGATAATATAATTTATTAATGTTTTTTTAATTTTATAACTCATTTTTCTGATGAACCCTTTGTTAACTTATATTAATTTTTATAATGGTGAAAACATTTTCAATATTAAAAGGTGGATATTTTTACATATATATTGTCAATTAATCCATAATTGGTTAATTTATTATATTTCAGACTATAATTTAACCTTTTGTTATATATTTATTATTTTTAATTCCTTTAACCTAATTTAATATAATCTTATTTACATTAAATATCATTAGTGTAAATTTTTACACTATTCAACACATTAACATTATGAAAATATATGAAGCTATATAACTTAGAACCAATTGGTTTAATATATCAATAATATAATAAATTAACCTATAAAATTATTGTATTACCATAAGTAATTTAAATTATATTTTTTTAAATATTTTTTGTACCACTTAATTGGGTTTCCCATTAATTGAGTAATTACAAGATCATCATTGTGAAATAATTAATGATAAATATTTATTCTCTAAAAAATAAAAATAAAATTAAATGAAATATATATAACATTTATATTTCATATATATATATATATATATTTGATCAAATATTATAATTAACCAAATATTAAAAATATTACACTTATTAAAATTAAGAGCGATATTTTGTCACTCTCTTTGGTTTTAATAATATAAACTTTTTTTCAGAGACAAATGTCTATTTAATTAGTCAATTTAGATGATTAAATGTTAATTTTATAATTAAAATCATCCAATAACATTTGAAAAAAATTTACAGTAGTTTTCTAATATATATAATATTATTTTTTTCCTAAATTTCCATATTTACTTGAAATCGTGGTAATAAAAATTACTAATGTTACTATTTATATTGTCAAAAAATAAAACATACATAAATAATAAATTTATAAAATATGATTAAATATAAGGAATCAATTTTTCCAACTTCATTTGAGATAATGTTTTTTAAATTAGTTAAAATTTAACCTCGATGATGAGATGAAACAGCGAGTTTTAAAAGTGAAAACCTTTAAAAGATTAAAATGTGTTCATATCTAAATTCAAGATTAAATTGTTTAAAATTAACGATATTTGATTAAATGATAGAAATATGATCTAATTAAACATTTAAAACAATAAAAAAATTTAACACAATAATTTATTTATATGAAAAATCGGTTTTCCATTAAAATGAAATATTGTTCAGTATTCTCTAAAACATGAAACTGAAAAAGAAAAATACTATAAATTTAAATAAAATGAATTTTTATATCCCTTTTTCAAAAGAGAAGGTTATTTTTTCAAATAAAATTTTTAAAAATGGCAAACAGTTAATTTTAAACAAGTGTGACATCAAAAGGATGTAAAACTTTATTTTTATAAAATCATTTCTTTTATGTGTATAATTGGATTTGTTCTTATATAATGTTTAGAAAACAGATAGAGTGAATTATAGAAATTATATTGAATATATTATGTATATATTTAATTAATATATTCCTATAATATTTTTCTGTTTATTTATTGGTATAAAATAAACATTCTCACATTTAAATAGTTTTGTAATAGAATTAAATTTATATTAAAAATATCTTTACATTCATATATAATTAATTCGTCAAAAAATTTGATATACATGTGTAAACCATAATTTTATAATTCAGTTAATCTTTTTCATATTATCCATTCAAACGTCTAGGTTATAATTCTCTTGTTTAAGTTATTATAATAATAAAATATGATTTCATAAAAACTCAATATTGTGTGTAACAAAAGCTAAGTAGGTGTTGTGTGTTAGGAAATATTATCATGGTCTACCATTCGTTAAAATATATAAAATAAATATATATTATTTTAAAAAATATATCCTAATAATATTGTGATGTAACATTATATACACATTAAATTGAATATCACCCTCAAAATTCTATTAGGTTATCAAATATTTAATTCTTGAATGACTCTTTCATATATACCCACATTGTAAAAATGAATACGAATAATAAAAATAAAAAATTGAAATTATAAAACATAACGGTTACCCAAAATAACTCAAAACTGTAATTCAGAAAAGAATAAATCAGGTTAAATTTGAAATTATATACATAGAAGAGTAATCTATCTATCTGTTCTGAAAGAGAGTGATAGAGAACATGGTTAAGAAAAAGATAAAAATCACAAATAATGAAATATGTGATGATCGAAGGGACAATTTCATTCTTCAATAAATAATTGTACTAGTATAATTTTTTTTTCAGGATACCATACATAGAGTTGACGAATTTTCATGATAATAAATACATACCTGGTTTTATTACATTTGATATATATATGTCATCCTTTCATTGTTCCATTATATGTTTATACTACATCTATTATTAAATTAAATGATGGTAAATTTTTCATTCCTGAAGCATTATCATTTAATTAGTTCCATAGGATAATAGGTTATTACATCTTTCTTAAAATTACAACAATTAGGTAAACAATTTTTATCTAATATGCATAGGTACTCATATTGAGAGATAATAATATCACCATTAAAGCCTCATCCAATTTTTATTATAGAATTTTCAATAAATGATTAACCTTATTACCCTTTTGAAAGTATAATGTATAAATAATTATAAATAATGTCATTATTATCCCAAAAAAGCCTAGTATTAACTCATATATATCATAATGTAGTCCTTATTTATCACATACTAGACAGTTTAATTCCATCATCATGTATTCATATAAAACTATATTAAATACACACATTCTTATCCGTTATACATTTCATTAAAAAAATCATGGGATGGTTGGGTACATCCTTAAAAAAATAAACTATGTGATTTCATTTTTCTATAATCTATGTAGATAATGATATAAAATTACACTAACAGATGAAAAACAAGATGTTCTTAGGGTTCATTCATACAAAATCAAACATTATATTTCCAACTAATAATAGAAGGTTAAGAAGTCTCTAATTATCATTGTTCACTTTATCTATTATTATATAAAAATATTTTCCTTTATCCTTTTCCCTCAGAGGTTTTTATGGATTATCATCCACATTAGTACTTGGATGGAGGAACTTGTTAGCATAATTCTGAAATATATTTCAATTGAATCATTGAATTTTGGGATGTGTATTTTTTGAATAATTATCATTATTAACATAATTAGATACCTTCTTCCCATCACTTTAGAATTAAACATCTAAATAAACTTATTTTTCACATGTGTAAGACCCTCTTTTCCATTTTTTGAATTCATCTAAGTGATTCATTGTCACGACCCCCTTCCATCAAAGATGCCCCTCCTGAGCTGGCAATGGTGAAAGGGAGATAATGACCCCCGAGTCCCGCCTCCAGTAGGCCCCGGGGTGGCGACTAGCACCAAGGGTATGAGTTTATTTTTTTTCAATCATTGGAGGCATTACCCTTTTTATAGTTAGGATCGGAAATAGGACAAGTCAACCACCAAAAAGGAAAAGGAACAAAGGTGCTGAAAAGAAACCCAAACTAGTCCCATATGCATGTATAAATAAACTGAAACTGGTACAAGGACAAATAATCTTAAAGTACAAGTAAGTATAGTACCAAAAAAAAAACAAGAAAACAGAAACTGCACAGCTCCCACTGCCTGACTAGTAGGGTCCCGCACAGCCCTGGTAGTCCTCCTGAAAACCTGAAACAACGTAGGGTGAGCATACAAGTATACTCAGTAGAGAACCTAAATCTCTCGTACACAAGTGGGGAGACACCCTAAGGTCCCGTGAGAAAACAGAAGAACCAGAAACTATCAAGGAAAAACTATCCACCCAGCCTCACTGGTCACACTCACCAAGTAAGACAAAAAAGTTTAGTATATATATATAACAAAAGTATTGGGTACCCCGCACCATTTCCCACTTAATTAGATGCTGCTCTTCCTAACGGCAAACGTCCTGACGCTACCACACTCTTCCCGCCCGCACACACCTGGGCCAAACCACGCATCCCGCCCGCACACACCTGGGCCTCACAACCACGCATCTCGCCCGCACACACCTGGGCCACAACCACTAACCCGCCCGCAGACACCTAGGCCTCATCCCGAAGGTTCTTGGGAACAGTAAGCCTGCCCGAAGAGTCTTGGGCTAAAGGTCACCTCAAGCCATCACAGCCTCCGAGACCTACCCGAAGAGTCTTGGGTGTAAGGTCACCTCAAGCCATCATAGCCTATGGAAGAAGGAGCAGGAAGGAGCTAGTAACTAAGGGGGAAACCCTCTCCCATAAAATGGGAGTGTTCGGCACTAGGTGCTTGACATGGGTGTGGTGGGACAAAACACAAATATACAATTATATATATACGTATACCAAACACACAGTCCAACCTATGGCTTCTTAAAAAGAGGAACTGAGCATGTGCCTCGGCACTGCTACCACGAAGCATGCATCAACAACCAAACAATTATCCCCCAACCCCATTTAGGTTTTCATGTTTCATGCAATGGTTTAACAAATTATTACTACTGGGAAACTAACATCCAGAAAAAACCTTTCACAAACATATCCCTGCCATCCACAACCAAGGTTAGGTAAAACTAAAACAACCACATGCAATTTCATTTACAAAAGATTATCACAACCATACAACATTCCATCATTCATTTATTTCAAAGTTCCACACATAAAACCCTTTCCACACAGAAAACATTTCCGCATTTGAAAACACCTTTTACTTCCAAAACACTTTTCATAATCAAAACACTTGTCATAAATAAAGGCATTTTCCACAACCAACCACTTCCCATTTCAACCCCATCGATTACAAAAACATTTCCCACAAAACAACCAAACCACCAACATGTTCATTATTCCAATTTTGTTCAACCAGGGTGATCACACAAGGTTTTAATTCTCATTTAATCAGCCAGTCCTTACGTGCTTATCCATTTTCAATGTTTTAACAAAACCAACCACAAACAATTCATATATCAATTGCACATGCAAAGGCCACCAACGACCTTGATTTTCAGTAGGCAAAGGCCTTCAATCCAAAATCACAATCAGAAGATAAAGAAACTGGAAGGCAATAGAAACAGCACAAAACCCCAAACCCTTCTTTATCCGGTTATTATCTTCATTTAAAGTTCAAATGTATCCCATGGAACAAAATAAAAATATCCCACCCCGCATGTTGCACCAAATAGAGAGACGAAGGTAAACCCCTACCTCAAAAGGTCCTGATCACGTCGCTTCCGAAGACGTCCTTCAGTGTCCTCCCCTTCGCCAAACCCGACAAACACCTCCTAGGATGGAAGCTGGAGAAGGAAGGCCGGAAGGAAAGGTGACAAGTCCGGGCTTAGAAGCTTCGTCTCGTTGCTACGATCCTGTGGCCGCTGACGGATCGTAATTCGGAGCTCGGACAAAGAAGTTAGAGGAGGAATACTTCTCGATTATCCAAGAGCGTCGTCGTGCGACAAAGAAGCGATCGATATGGAAGATAAAACATGACCTCGTTCTTATATAGGCAATGAATAGGTAAATCCGTATTCAGCATGCATTAATGAATACACGATGTGACCGTACATACGTTACATGTTTTGATTGGTTAACACACAACACGTCACGCGGTTTCCACGCGTTTTAATAATAATGATAATTCTATCAATATGTGGTGTTTCGTTGACCCGAGGCATGAGTCATAAAAGTACCTCATTAATGGTCTTAAAATGACCATCATAATTTCAGGGTTACGCTGTCGCTGACGGATCGTCAATCCGATACCGTATGAGGGAGATACGTTGGATACAAGATCCCGTAATAATAACAATATTAAATCTATTAATTCATGAGCGTTTCAGGTACCCAATCCGAAATCCCGAAAAAGACATCCAATATTGGACTCATAATTTTCGTCTCGTAGTCAGGGTCGCACTGCCACTGACGGTTCGTGAAACCGAGGTCGCACGAAGAAGTTATTGTGAAAAAAGTGTTTTATTATCAAAAAAAAAATGATAACAATATTTTATTAATTATTTATTTATTTATTTCTCTAACTCCAATCAATCACCATTTGTCATTTTTCACGCTGGAAATTCATCACCAATTATTTCCTTTACTATTTATTTCACAGTTAATTTTATTCCCATTAATATCTTATAACTCCTCCCTCTCTCCAATCTTTATTAATTCTTTCTCCCAAGATTCTCTCCCACAAAAAGTGGCGCCTCTCTCTTATATTTATTTTTCAATAAATTTTATTTTCTCTCTCTAATCATTATTTTTTTGGTGCGCCTCCCCTTTTATTTCATATTATTTTATTTTTTTTCATCTTCTCTCTCCTTGTGGCACGCCCCAAATTTATTTTAAACCTTTATTTAATTATTTTTACACAATTATCATAACATCTTTAATTTATTCTCATATCTCAAATCTCATTGCATTTAATTCAAAACATAATTCTCATTAAATCATTATTACCAGATCTATAAAAAAACAACATTATTATTATAATTATTTAGTATAACACTTATAACAAAACCCCAAATAAAATTTATTAACACGTCACCATTTATTATTAATAATAATTATTATTTTTGATGTTCGCCGCATTGACCACATAAAAAAACGTTTTTACAAAGTAATCGAATGGAGAGGTCCTGGCCATTACATTAGATACCTCTCAAAACATTCTCGTCCTCGAGAATTAAAAACTGACCCAGAAGAAGGAAAGGATCTGAAGAACCACTCCACAAGAAACCTCTCAGGGCTCTCGTCATGACAAGGAAACAACCAACAACTCTATGAGTTAGGAATTCCCTCTCCTATGTCAAGATACTATCCGCTTTAGGCGGCACTGACTCGCCTCCACGGGTTTAATCGCATCCTCATTAATGCGTCTTGTTTAAGGATCAGGTTTTTCATTTCCCATATATCCGGAAAAGCCACACACTTCCCAAGAACAAGGAACAAAGATCTCACATCCAACAAGACAACATTTTATATATCAAAGGTACAAGGTAACACCAAAAAACAAAGGAAGGTACAAGTCAAAACAACCCCGGGTACTGAGAGGGCATCTGGGTCTCCCGCTCCCAAGTGCTCTCCTCAAGGCCGCCATGCCTCCACAACACACGAACCAAGCCGATGGTTTGTCCACGGAGCACTTTCTCCTTGCGATCCTCGATCCTGACAGGCCGTTCCTAAAAGGTCGCATCTTCTCGCAAATCTAACTCTCCCCAGTTGATGACATGAAAGTCATCATGTAAGTACTGACGATGCTGGGAGACATGGAAGACGTCATGGACCCTCTCCAACTGAGGTGGTAGGGCCAGCTGATATTCCACCTCACCAACTCGCCTCAGTACCTCGAAAGGTCCGATGAACCTAGGGGAGAGCTTACTCCCCTTTCCGAACCTCCGCTGCCACCGTCGAGGGGAAACCTTCAAGATCACATGTTCTCCCACCTCGAACTCCAAGGGCCTCCTCCGACGATCAGCATATGACTTCTGCCGATCCTGAGCTGCTTTCATCCTCTCCCGCACTAGCTGGACTTTCTCTGTGGTGCTCTGCACTACTTCTGGTCCAAGAGTACCAGTCTCACCAACCTCTGCCCAGCAAAAGGGTGAACGACATGGTCTTCCATACAAAGCCTCAAAAGGAGACATGCCGATAGTAGAGTGGAAGCTGTTGTTGTAGTCAAACTCTACTAAAGGCAAGTGTCGTACCCATGATCCTCCTAAATCCAGAACACATGCTCGCAGCATGTCCTCCAATGTCTGGATAGTCCGCTCTGTCTGTCCATCAGTCTGAGGGTGAAAAGCAGTGCTAAGGCATAGCTGGGTGCCCAAAGCATGCTGTAACCCCTTCCAGACTTGTGAGGTGAACCGAGTGTCCCGATCTGAGACGATAGTCTTCGGAACTCCATGCAAATTCACAACCTCATCCACGTACATCTGTGCTAAGTTACTCATAGGTCCTGACTCCTTGATGGACAAGAAGTGAGCAGATTTTGTCAGTCGATCCACCAGTACCCAGATAGCATCATGCCCGCCCTGAGCTCTGGGTAGTCCTGTGACAAATTCCATCGAGACGTCGTCCCACTTCCACTCGAGAACATCTAAAGGATACAACAAACCACCAGGAATGCGGTGTTCAGCCTTCACCTGTTGACACACCAGGAATTTAGCCACAAACTCTGCCACTGCCCGTTTCACCCCGGGCCACCAAAACTGTCCCCTCAGGCCTTGGTACATTTTCAAAACACCTGGATGTACTGCCAAGGCTGAGCTATGGAACTCACGAAGGACTTCATCATGCAAAACCTCTGGAACAAACAACCTTCCATGAAAGAGCATCCGATGTCGGCTGTCCTCCGACCATCCTTCCGGAGCGTTCCCCTGATCGACACGATCCCGCAACACTTCCACCTCAAGGTCTCCCCACTGAGACTCTTCCACTTGGTGCAACAAAGAGGACTGTACCGTCATCTGAAACAAGCAGCCTCTAGCACCTTCCACCCTCGCATCCAAGTGCAAGGCAGCCAACTCCCCCATTGCCTTCCAAGCATCAGCAGATTCCCGAACCACTTCCTGATGTGGGTTCCTGCTCTGGGCATCAGCCAAAATGTTTCCCTTACCTTCAGTGTACGAGTTCTCAAAGTCGTAGTATTGGAGAAACTCGACCCATCTCCGCTGTCGCAATTTCAAGTCACGCCGGGAGAAGATATAGCGCAAGATCTTGTGATCGGTGAAGACCACAAAGCGCTCCCCAAAGATGTAATGTTGCCACAGCTTCAATGCGAACACTACTGCTGCAAGCTCCAAGTCATGGGTGGCATAGTTCCGCTCATGAGGACACAACTGGCTAGACCCATAGCAGATCACAGACTTCTTCTGCATCAGCACACATCCCAAGCGAAGGCCAGAGGCATCACAAAACACCTCATACAAGGATCCTTCCTCTGGCAACCTAAGGATGGGAGCACTAACCCACTTCTCGTTCAGGTTGTCAAAAGCTTCCTGGCACTACTCATTCCACAGGAAGACCTGATTCTTCCTAGTCAAAGCTGTCAACGGAGCAGCAACTCGAGAGAAGTCCGAGACAAACCTCCGATAGTATCCAGCCAACCCCAGGAAACTACGAACTTCTACCACGCTCTTGGGTGCTGTCCAAGAAACAACTGCTTCTACCTTTTACGGGTCCACTGACACTCCATGCTGAGACACCACGTGCCCAAGGAAGTGTACTTCTTGCGTCAAGAACTTACATTTTGACAACTTTCAATAAAGATGATGGTGCCGAAGGGCTTCCAAGATAGCCCTGAGATGCTCAACGTGCTCCTCCTTTGATCTTGAGTAGATCAAGATGTCATCGATGAAAGCAACGACAAACTGGTCCAGGAAATCTCGGAAGACAAAGTTCATAAGACCCATGAACACAATTGGTGCATTCGTAACCCCAAACGGCATCACTACAAACTCGAACTTCCCATACCTGCACCTGAAAGCTGTCTTTGGGATGTCACTGTCTTTTACCCTCAGTTGATGATATCCCGACCGCAGATCATTCTTAGAAAACCAACATGCTCCCCTCAGCTGGTCGAAGAGATCATCTATTCTCGGAAGGGGGTAACGGTTCTTGACCGTTACCTGATTCAGCCTCCGGTAGTCTATGCATAGTCTGAGACCACCATCCGCCTTTTTCACGAATAGAACCGGAGCCCCCCATGGCGACACACTGGGTCGAACGAAACCCTTCTCCATCAGATCGTCAATCTGAATCCGCAACTCCCGCAACTCCGAAGGTGCCATCTGATAAGGAGCCATCGAGATCGGACGGGCACCTGGCTGTAAGTCTATCCCAAACTCAACATCACGTCGAGGGGGTAGAGTCACAACCTCCTCGGGAAAGACGTCGAGGAAATCCCCAAAAACTTCTGGAACATTCATTATCTTCGTATCAGCTGGAACCGCTGATATCCCACCCAACAAAGAAAAGAGAGGCTTCACATGCCGGCTTCCCACCTGATAGCTCCTCTCGCCAACAAAAGTCACACGTTGTCCATCCATATCGGAGAACACGACTCTTCTCCGGCAGCAGTCGATAACAGGACTAACAGAGAACAGCCAGTCGATGCCTAAGATGACGTCGTATGGCTGCATCTGTAGCAAAAGAAGATCTCCAATGGACCGATGTGGTCCCAACGTCAGCTCACATCCCCGACAAACACAAGACAACCGGGTCTGACCTCCAACAGGCGTACTCAGTACCAGGGGTATAGAATGTCTCTCTACGTCTAGACCCAAAGAATGGGCTAGACTGGGTGCAACAAAAGAGTGCGAAGCTCCTGAATAGAACAAGGTAGAAACAAGAGTGCTGAACAAACAGATCGTACCTCGTACCACCTCTGGTCCTGCTGGAGCTGCCAGCTCGGCTGCGTGCAACTGTCCACGCCCAGCTCCTCTGCCTCTCTGATGTCGACCGCCTCCCCGACCACGCCCTGGTCGAGGTCCCTGAGGGGCACCCTGAGATCGGCCTCCTCCTACATGGTCTACCCTCGGAGGGCCCTACTGCTGCTGAAAGGGCCTCGACGGCAACTGCTGCTGAGGCGGGTACTGATCCTGACCACCTCCACCGTGCTGAGCTCTGGTCGGGCACTGACTCCGGACGTGCCTGAAACCTCCACAAGAAAAACACTTCAGTCCAGGACTCGAGAAGGAAGGACGAGGGCCTGAAGACCTGAACTGGAACCGCTGGGGCCTACTCCCCACCGGCCTGAACCTGGAAGGTCCGGTCGCAGGAGGTCTGCTACTGACTGCCTTCCCCTTCGACGGACCCGCCTGGATCTTTTCTCGGGATGCACCTCCCTGCAAGTGCATCCTCTCTACAACTTCCGCCTTCTTATGTATGGCTAAGTATGTCGGAAGGGTGAAGGGGTTCACAACATACTGGAGCGAAGGACGAAGCGCCTCTTCCAAACGTCTCGCCCGAGACTCTTCATCCGGAAAGAGTTCCGGAGCAAAGTGTAGGAGATTCTTGAACATAATTCCCAACTCTCGAACAGTCATACTCCCCTGCTGAAGGGAGAGAAACTCCTGTCGCCTTTCCGCCTTGATCAAAGAAGAAAGGAATTCCTCTCGGAACTCCTTTTCGATGTCAGCCCATGGAATCTCTGCCTCCTTCCTCTCCCCGAGGTAGAGCATCCACCATTGGCGCGCCGCGCCTCTTAGCTGACTGACCACTAGGGGGACCCAGTACTCCTTCGGAGCACGGATCAAGGTAAAAGCGATCCCTATCTCTTCAAGCCACCCCTCCGTCTCCAGGTCCGAAGTACTTCCCTCGTACTTCTTGAGAGTCTGACATTGGAAAGAACGGAGGGTCTTCTGCCACTGGCTATCTTCCTCCTCTCGATCGATCCTCAGTTGATCGATCGCCTGAACCTGCTGGGCCTCGGCCGCCTGAGGCACCTGGGAACGCCGTCCAGGTGCCATAGCTGTACGGTAAACAAGGAAAACCTAAGCCCGAGTAGTAAGGAGATTTCTTAAGGGTTCATTTTATCATTTTACTTTATTCCCAGAACGCCCCAAATCAAGTAAAACACAAACATGATGATTCATGTACCTTTCCTAGGGTTTCTACCCTAAAATCAATGTAGCCTCACTTGGTTGTTCGGTAGGCTCAGAGTCCTTGCATCGGATCTCGGGGGGCCCTAAAATCCCATGTCCTAGCCGGTCTTCCCTGGCCTATGTCACACACCAAGATCAGCTAACACTGTTTCCCTACCATCCCATGCAATCCTCACTGTGCCTAACTCCAGACTCCATCCTATCTTTCAACCATTCCTCTGATACCATTCTGTCACGACCCCCTTCCATCAAAGATGCCCCTCCTGAGCTGGAAATGGTGAAAGGGAGATAATGACCCCCGAGTCCCGCCTCCAGTAGGCCCTGGGGTGGCGACTAGCACCAAGGGTATGAGTTTATTTTTTTTCAATCATGGGAGGCATTACCCTTTTATAGTTAGGATCGGAAATAGGACAAGTCAACCACCAAAAAGGAAAAAGAACAATGGTGCTGAAAAGAAACCCAAACCAGTCCCACATGCATGTATAAATAAACTGAAACATGTATAAGTACAAATAAGCTTAAAGTACAAGTGAGTACAGTACCAAAAGAAAAACAAGAAAATAGCAACTGCACAGCTCCCACTGCCTGACTAGTAGGGTCCCGCAAAGCCCTGGTAGTCCTCCTGAAAACCCGAAACAACGTAGGGTGAGCATACAAGTATACTCAGTAGAGAACCTAAAGCTCTCGTGCACAAGTGGGGAGACACCCTAAGGTCCCGTGAGAAAACAGAAGAACCAGAAAATAACAAGGAAAAACTATCCACCCAGCCTCACTGGTCACACTCACCAAGTAACACAAACAAGTTTACTATATATATAGAACAAAAGTATTGGGTACCCCGCACCATATACCACTTAATTAGATGCTTCTCTTCCTAACTGCAAACGTCCTGACGCTACCACACTCTTCCCGCCCGCACACACCTGGTCCAAAACAAGCATCCCTCCCGCACACACCTGGGTCTCACAACCACGCATCTCGCCCGCACACAACTGGGCCACAACCACTAACCCACCCGCAGACACCTGGGCCTCATCCCGAAGGTTCTTGGGAACAGTAAGCCTGCCCGAAGAGTCTTGGGCTAAAGGTTGCCTCAAGCCATCACAGCCTCCGAGACCTACCCGAAGAGTCTTGGGTGTAAGGTCACCTCATCCATCATAGCATATGGAAGAAGGAGCAGGAAGGAGCTAGTAACTAAGGGGGGACACCCTCCCCCATAAAATGGGAGTGTTCGGTACTAGGTGCTTGACATGGGTGTGGTGCGACAAAACACAAAGATACAATTATATATATACATATACCAAACACATAGCCCAACCTATGGCTTCTTAAAAAGAGGAACTGAGCATGTGCCTCAGCACTGCTACCACGAAGCATGCATCAACAACCAAACAATCATCCCCCAACCCCATTTAGGTTTCATGTTTCATGCAATGGTTTAACAAATTATTACTACTGGGCAACTAACATCCAGACAAAACCTTTCACAAACATATCCCTTCCATCCACAACCAAGGTTAGGTATAACGCAAGCAACCACATGCCATTTCATTTACAAAATATTATCACAACCATAAAACATTCCATCATTCATTTATTTCAATGTTCCACACATAAAACCCTTTCCACACACAAAACATTTCCCCATTTGAAAACAACTTTTACTCCCAAAACACTTTTCATAATCAAAACACTTTTCATAAATAAAGGCATTTTCCACAACCAACCACTTCCCATTTCAACCCCATCATTTACAAAAACATTTCCCACAAAACAACCAAACCACCAACATGTTCATTATTCCAATTTTGTTCAACCGGGGTGATCACACAAGGTTTTCATTCTCGTTTAATCAGCCAGTCTTTACGTGCTTATCCATTTTCCATGTTTTAACAAAACCAACCACAAACAATTCAGATATCAATTGCGCACGCAAAGGCCACCAACGACCTTGATTTTCAGTAGGCAAAGGCCTTTCAATCCAAAATCACAATCAGAAGATAAAGAAACTGGAAGGCAATAGAAACAGCACAAAACCCCAAAGCCTTCTTTATCCGGTTATTATCTTTATTTAAAGTTCAACTGCATACCATGGAACAAAAGAAAAATATCCCACCCCGCATGTTGCACCAAATAGAGAGACGAAGGTAAACCCCTACCTCAAAAGGTCCTGATCACGTCGCTTCCGACGACGTCCTTCGGTGTCCTCCGCCTTCGCCAAACCCGACAAACGCCTCCTAGGATGGAAGCTGGAGAAGGAAGGCCGGAAGTAAAGGTGACAAGTCCGGGCTTAGAAGCTTTGTCTCATCGCTACGATCCTGTGGCCGCTGACGGATCGTAATTTGGAGCTCGAACAAATAAGTTAGGGGAGGAATACTTCTCGATTGTCCAAGAGCGTCGTCGTGCGACAAAGAAGCGATCGATATGGAAGATAAAACATGAACTCGTTCTTATATAGGCAATGAATAGGTAAATCTGTATTCAGCGTGCATTAATGAATACACGATGTGACCGTACATACGTTACATGTTTTGATTGGTTAACACACAACACGTCACGCAGTTTCCAAGCGTTTTAATAATAATGATAATTCTATCAATATGTGGTGTTTCGTTGACCCGAGGCATGAGTCATAAAAGTAGCTCATTAATGGTCTTAAAATGACCGTCATAATTTCAGGGTTACGATGTCGCTGACGGATCGTCAATCTGATACCGTATGAGGGAGATACGTTGGATACAAGATCCCGTAATAATAACAATATTAAATCTATTAATTCATGGGTGTTTCGGGTACCCAATCTGAAAACCCAAAAAAGACATCCAATATTGGACTCATAATTTTCATCTCGTAGTCAGGGTCGCACTGCCACTGACGGTTCATGAAACCGAGGTCGTACGAAGAAGTTATTGTGAAAAAAGTGTTTTATTATCAAAAAAAAAAATGATAACAATATTTTATCAATTATTAATTTATTTATTTCTCTAACTCCAATCAATCACCATTTGTCATTTTTCACGCTGGAAATTCATCACAAATTATCTCCTTTACTATTTATTTCACACTTAATTTTATTCCCATTAATATCTTATAACTCCTCCCTCTCTCCAATCTTTATTAATTCTTTCTCCCAAGATTCTCTCCCACAAAAAGTGGTGCCTCTCTCTTATATTTACTTTTCAATAAATTTTATTTTCTCTCTCCAATCTTTATTTTGTTGGTGCGACTCCCCTTTTATTTCATATTATTATATTTTTTTCATCTTCTCTCTCCTTGTGGAACACCCCAAATTTATTTTAAACCTTTATTTATTTATTTTTACACAATTATCATAACATCTTTAATTTATTCTCATATCTCAAATCTCATTGCATTTAATTCAAAACATAATTCTCATTAAATCATTATTACCAGATTTATAAAAAAAACCAACATTGTTATTATAATTATTTAGTATAACACTTATAACAAAACCCCAAAAAAAATTTATTAACACGTCACCATTTATTATTATTAATAATTATTATTTTTGATGTTCGCCGCATTGACCACATAAAAAAAACCTTTTTACAAAGTAATCGACCGGAGAGGTCCGAGCCATTACATTCATCCCGCAATTTAGGCCTAAATATACCCAACATTTCATTCCAATAGATATCACAACTTCATTATTATTTATTTAAACATGAATAAGGATAATTTATAGATGGATATTAAGTGTGTCCAAAGTAATGATCCTAAGGGAATCTACTTTAGCCAATCAACCCCCATTAGGGGAAGGAAATTGAAGCAATAAATTCATGTGACTGGGATATCGTGAGTGCCATTGGGGAATAGGAAATCTATCAAATTGATTCCCTATCAATAGGTATTAATAAACGTGATGTGTTCAATGAGAAGTCATTTAAAGTTGAGAATGATGTAGGAAACATTCCATGGTGTAGGGTAAGAGCCACACATTGAGTTGTTAATGGATTTGGAGTCAAGTTCCACCATAGAAAGGGTGATGTTTTCCTCTCTATAAGGATGGAGACCTGGTAGAATTTACCTTTGATCATCTTGTAGGGAGTCAACATTCCCAAATAAGTAATTGAATGAAATTTTTCTTTACCCCTAGTTTCAAGAGATATGCTTCCATTCGTGATAATAATTGAAATACATGAGATGAGTGTGTTAAGTTTGGGCCCTAAGGTGTGAGGATGACAACAAATCCACATTCCATGCTATCCATTAGTAAATAAGGGCTAAGGTAATCTTGTATCCAATTGTATCCTAACTGAAAGAGAATTAAATAAATTCTTTAAGTGTCAATAGAATTCATGTAGTAATCTTTTATCATGGAAAACATTAGTTATCTTCTAGGAGATAAATCTATCATGCCATGATTTGATCTTAGATATCCAAATACACAAGTAGTATGAAAAATGAATAAATTATTTGTCCTTCCACTCATGGTTGTTATTCTCCACCCCTTTAAACTATAATTCAAAAAATAAATTGAGGACCTTTTTTCAGAAAAACCAATAAATTCACTGAAAAGGAACTCAAATTTCTAATTTTCTATTCCCTATTAAAAATAATTTAGATTATGATTTGTCCAAATGATTATTGTAGCAACTACATGTATTATAAATGTTGATTTTATTTTACTTAATCTACTCATTAGTGGGAACAAAATTATTTATGATATTCCACATAATGAAGTTAAATTTTGATGGGATATCCTTAAACAATAGTAAATCTCCAAATATATCTAGCTCAGTCAAGGGAGACACCAAGAATCCAAAATAGTTTCCATAGATGTAATGTATTGAATTTTCCTGGAATTAATTTTTAAAAATATATTGAAATAATTAGAGTCCAAGAGCTGATATGAAATTTTATTTTGAGTCCAATCTTACTAGAATAAATTTTTAATATAAATTAAACATTGTGTATCATGCGTCAGTGGTTTTCATGAGAAAGTAGAATATCATCTAAATGGGTTCCCATATAAAAAATATGAGAGAACCATTACGTCCAGAGTATCATGTGTTACCTTAGTCGAGGCCTATGATTGGCTGATTTGGGTCGACTATGAATTATAATTTTTGGATGTTTTAGGAATAAAATAATTTTTTAATTTTTTTAATTTAATGTTGCTATGTGAGGAAATGACATTACACTATGACATAAAGACACTATAAAACACATTTTATTTTTTAAAATAAGGGACCAAGGGTTATAATTTATAACTATACAGAATTTCTAGGATTCCTATCAAGAACGCAAAGTTGTATATCAATGAAAAATGACGACAAAGCCTTAGATCAGTGGAATGATGAATGCTACTTTGAATGATCTCAGTAATGGATGTGATGCATTGATCAAACCACGTCAGCAAATGATCAATCCCCAAAGTAGATAATGTGATTTTCTATTCTCTTTTTCCATATTTATGGAATCAATGATGAAAATAGATCAATCCACAAATAGGTTTACCCAATGATAACTCATTCTTGTGGGATGGATTCATTTTCCAGATTATTAGTGGAGATGATAAAGAGTTTATTATTTCTTGTTTATCTATATCCTTATTATGGAATGGATTAAGGTAAGAATTAACAAATATCCATGGTTCTTTCCTTATGGGTTATTTTTTATTCTCCCCCACTAGTTCTTAGAGCATTCTTCATGTTCATCATGGGAATATGAGAGCAGAATTTTTGTGAATCCATTTCTTGGAGAAATGATCTGAAATCAAAGACCTGACATCATGATGACATAATGAAGGTGCGATGATGATAGTGGTGGATGGATCAAAATAGTTTGGAAGAAATAATTATTTGATAGATCTTCATGAAGAAAATTATATATGGGTTTTAGAGTCTATTAAAGGACCCAAATTGATCGATTCATCTTTTCAGTGATGAAGAAATCATAGATCTTATTTTTTGAGGAAATAATACCACTGGATCGAACACCAGGAGATCAGAGGTGGCGTTGGATGTAGAACAATGATTCTGGAAAATCAGAAATAACATGGAATGTATCACATGATACAAGGTATGTGGGTATTGTTCATCAAAAGATATGGTTTTAGTGGATAGAGACGTTGTAAATGGTGTGTGATTGTTATCACATGGTGTGTGGGGCTTTACATGCATCTCAGAGTATATCATGGAGGATACAAGGACGTGGGGTGAAGTACAAGACATTTACTATACCACACGGCTAGACCCAGTCGGATACACAAGCTACCCTATGTACCGATACATGGGTAGGCAGACATAGGTTGAATATATGTAGTGGAATATTGACAATGTACATATAGAAAACCTCTGATACTCAGACATGATGTGAAATCCTCAGTACGCACCATCAATACGTTCATACACGGCATGATTTTTTACTCGGTTTGTGGTACATGAAAAGAACTTGTAGTCAATGGACATTGTCTGTGACCCTTCTATATGTTGTGGACCTAATTCTAAATGGCCAAATCTCCATGTCTACTATATCATAGAAAAGTTATGTTTGGGTTGGTTACCCTTGCTCGTTCTTCTAAAGGTCTGTTAGTATCTTTTCCTATCGAATGGAGTACGACCCCCTTCGGTAATACATTCTGGATTGAGTCGAGAATCCCATATGAGATGACATAGTGGAATCCTTTATCTTTTAATCTCCCTAGGTAGAGTTTTGTTATCAATGTGACCAATCATACCAGACGTCTATCCTCTACCTACCAGGAAAATCTAGAGGAGTCGTGGCGTACGTCGAGGCCCTGGTAGTGATCCTAATCTATGTATATTGATCTTCCCAACTCATAGAGTTTGTTCTCCTGTAATGAATTTATTATTTTCTATATTTAGATATATCATCATAACTCAATCTTTCATGATGGTTTCTGACAGACAATACTTCTCAAGCTGACATCATCAGTGCTATCAGACTCACCAGTTAGTACTCCTGAAGGAGTGCATCGTGGAATCATCGAACTAAATACCTAGCATGGGAATGATGTTATGGTGAAGTAACTTTTGTATATAATTATAGGATGAGTATATAAGAATTTTTTCGTGTAATAGTAATAGTATATATATATATATATATACTATGTTTGGATAACTATACTGTAACATTGTGTAATGATTTTTGGTATTTGATGTGTCCTACTTAGTATTTTTATACCCACCCCTACATAGAGTTTTCCATCATGTGTTGTGCCATATGTAGATAGGAAAAAAAATTGTGTGTAGGATATACTATGACTAGAAATATCATTGTGAGTTCAGAAAGGCTAAGGGGTTCCTACGACTTCGAGAAACAGTCCTTTAACCTTTATTTTTTGGAGGTTGGATTTTGTAGTTTGCAGACTCTTCCTATCGGTGGTATTATATTCTATACTATTTTACATTAATATACATTTTGTTCCTATCTTACTATGTTGATTTAGTTTAGTTCTACGCAATAATTCTGTTACATTGTTGTTTTTTACAATTCATCATTTTCAGTCATGTAAATGTCTTTGTGTGTACATGTTCTTTGACAATGCCCCCCCCCCCCATTTGAGAAACTTGCCAAATCTATTCACTCACTAACCCCTAGCCTATTAGAGGCAATCCTGGGGATTCATAGCACAATCCCCACATGGATGTGTCCTGATAGAGTGGTATTAATGGTGTTCGGTTCTACCTTAGGAACATGTTCATATGAGACCAGTTTGGGGAAACAGTGGTAAGTGTTTCAATTATGGCTTTCTGGATAGGGACTCTAGAATTGATATAGTAATTCAACATATCAATACATTGGGACTCTGATAAACTGGTTTGTGACTCAGTAAATGATAAAACTAGTTTCATGTATATAATAATGGAACATCTTATATTAATGGGTTGTTGTTTCCATATCTTTGTTGAGTCGTCTCTCTAGATATACTCTGTGACTGTGGTATATTTTTTTTCATAAATGATTCATCCATGATACATACCAGCCAGGATTCTTTAGCTCGATCATGATGATGATCCCCCACAAATAACAGGCTACGATACAAGGACTAGATCCCCATGTGTTACCTCCAGGTGGTGCACCATTTATTCCACCACCATTGGAGAAGAACATGATAACTGTAGTGCCATCAAATGAGGAGTACATGTTGTTTGAGCTCCAAGTGTTTTATAGATACAAACTCATCATCCTCTGATGCGAAAGCAACCCTCAAATGGTTGAAGACTGGCCTGTGGTAGTGACTAGAGTTTTTTATCTAGTGAGGAAACCAGTGGACGATATGGTGAACATGGTGATGAGACATATTCAGTGTTCGATAGGGAATTAGTGGAGTTTGAACATGTAGTCTTACGACTAGAATACTCTTTTATGAAAAAAAGATCGATTGTCTCTTTAGAGAATAATTTTCTCAGGTTGTGGTAAGAGTATTTTATATACATGAGATTATTCATCTTCATAGTGGAAGTATTATGGAGGATTTATATTCATAAATCTAAACTAACTTATCTAAGTACATGATGGATAAAGATAGGTATATGTACATTAGGGATCCAACCATTGATCAAGGTTTACATTAGGACATCCTTTCCGGTGTTGTACTTCTATTCCTTCTGAATTTTGATGGAGTCAACGAGAAAGCTTTTGTGGTAGATAGATTCTTAGATGATCAGATGAAACTAGGGACTATTACCAGAAGGAAGGCAGAAGGGGAGACCTTGTTAGTTAGAAGACGACATCATACATACAGATCAGGATGTGGGACACGTCTCGGGAGGTCCCATGATTGGATATCTACAGTCCACGGTTCTCTGGCCAGATATAGGAATCCTAGGGAGAGACGATACTACTCATGTGATAGTAGAGGGAATATCAATAGATATTGTCCTACACACTGAGCTTCAGATAGGTATATGGTGGATGGACCGCCAAGTTGAAGGTAAAAAGTGTAGAATAATGTTCTACTATCAAGTGGGTGTGGAAGAGTATAAGGGAGAGATGAAGGAGGTGGCATTCAATTCAACATATTAACACCACCACAACCCTAGGAGGTCCATGAAAGGCTCATGGAGATGGAGGACATGGGAAGTGTCACATACATTATTTATTTAGAAGGAATATTTCATTTAATTTTCATTCATGATTTGTTTTGGGGGTTTCCTTTTAATTTTGGTGGAAATGGTGGGTTTTCAAAATTTGGGCAAAACCATGAGCCCAATTCCAGATTTAAAAATTAATTTTTTTTCCTTTATAACTCCTTCATTTTTCAACATTTATCATATATTTTAATTCCTACAAGGCCTTACCTGACCTATTAACACCACCATAGTAATTTTTACTATCTTGGAATCCATAATCATGGTGTATAAGGGTTTTTATTTAAGGGAGTGGGCCTACCCGGAAGCCCATTACCAATTTTAAAAATTAATTTTTTTTATTGAATAACATATATATTTTTACTTTTTTTAGATTATTCCACATCCAACTTGAATCCAAACACCTAAGGATCACCCACAATAGCGGTTGTGGCTTTTTTGAGATTATCTCCCTAATGGATTAGATTGATATTTTTAAATTGTCTTCAAATCGACCCGATTTGAAGAGGTAAAATGATTATTTCATAACTCCCTCAATTTTCACTCTTTTCCCACCATTTATATCCCCAAATGAATTATTATGACTCTTTCAATCCTCCATTACTTTTTTAGTTACTTGGATAATTATATATTGGTGGATTTAGGGAAATTTCTTCAAACTTTATGCAAGTGAGTCTTCCTCTCTTTGATTTCTTCCATTTATTTAGGGTTTCATTCACCATTTAATGAGTTATAAAATGTTAAGATGTTAGGGTTCATGAAAAGGGTCTAAAACCTTGTCTTTTGGTTTAAATATGGAGTTTTTAGGTTTCTTTTCATTTCAATGAGGTGCGGTGGAGGTGCGGTTGATTTTTGTCATCAATATTTAAGGGTTTCGACACTTTTGGTAGGTGATTCTAGGTGTAATCATTTCTAGATGAGTTAGTTTGACTGAATTACATATTTTTTGTGTTCCTCATATGCTGTGTGTGGGGAGAAAACTTTTTATGACAGATTTTGTTAAGAATTTAATTTTATAGTATCATTTTAGTTTGAAATTGGGTGTTTTTCATGTGTAACCCTTGGGGTATTGTTTGTGTGTGTTTTATAACATATGAAATTGGTGTTATAAATATTATTGTGCTACCAATTATGAATTATTAAGATATTGGAGTGCCATTGGGTTTAAATTTTTTTCCTTTTAATGGGTTTTATGTGTGAAACCATTTAATTCATCTTGAAAGCATTTTATGAAAATTTCTGTTTTTTCATGTGCACCTTTTGTGGTTTTATTTGAGGTGAATTTATAATACCTGAGAGTGGTTAAATAAATGTTTATATGAATTAAAAATATTACATGGATTGGTATTGGTGTGGTTTTTCCTTGAATGAGTATTTTTAGTATGGTTTTGTGGGAAATACACAGTTATACCCCTTTGGCTTGTTTTATGAAAATTGTAAATGATTTATTGAGTTACACAAAGTGTGAAATGGATGCTTATGTACTATTTTGGTGGAATTATTTTCTTAAAATGTTTTTTTGTATGATAATGTGGTCAGTTTTAATGTTAAACGTTTTGGTAATGTTATTTAATTTTTGGAGGTGTTTTATGAAATTGTTGTGTGGGTGTGAAACATGTTTTCGTGCTGTTTTGTGTGAGTGTGATGTGAAAAATGGAATTTGGTTACGGAGAGGGTATTATGTAACATGAGAGTGGGATTTTATGTGATTTTTAACATCTCTGGAAATATTTTATAAAATTTTTATTTGATTTTTTGAATTTTGAATGATGTGAAAAATGTGTTGTAGGCTATTTTGGTGTTACTTTGATCTCGAAATGAATTTGAATGAAAAAGTTTATTTTGTGGCTTGTGTGATGTAAATGTGTTATTTCTTGTTAATGTGTGATGTGGAATTGATATTGTCATATGAAAATTACATTCCTGACTTTTTGAACTTGATTGAGCTTAAGGGAAATATTATGGTATCTATGTGGGTGGACATGTACTAGTATGCTAGAAAATCTGTGGGGTTTGGCCTTATTTTCACATAGCTTGATTGATGATTAAAACTCTAACTAAAATATAATGATGATGATTGTGGACCACTAACTTATTGTTATGTTCCCTAATAAAGGATCGTGCACAACATCAAATATTTGTGATGGTTACAGTCACTGAGATACGAGGTACGTGGACCCACATCTTGCTAGTGCCTAGGGATTATTACCTATTTCTTGTGCTCATTATATCCATTATACATATTTTTGGAATATGGTATATTTGGCCGGAAAATTCAGCATATTTTGGAATCATGTTAAAATCATTGATTCTTTAAATTTTCTCACTTGAAAACTGATTTTATTTAAAGTTCAATATTTTAGAAATTTTAACTAAAAATTAAATGTTTTTGAAAAGTTTATTACTTTTCATCTTAGAATTTTTATTGAATGAAATCTATTAGTGGTGGAATCCTATTGGTATTTTTATCACACCCTACTTACACCTTTCGGTGTATGTAGGCTATTATTTTTTTCAGATCATTGGTTGGGTACAGTATATAGTTCTAGTGGTTCCAGTTATTAGTAATTTCATGGTGGTGATTTCTTATGGAGATGGCTGGAGGGAGGGGCCTCTTTCATGAGGGTTCTTTTGATGTTTAAGTTAAGTTTTTCACCTTTGTTATAGTCTTTTTGAGTTTTTTTAAACTATTTAATTATGTTCTCAATTTTTTTATGATATTGTATGGTTTGAAAAATCCAGATTCATTTTATTGGATTCATTGGTTGTTTTATGTTTATAAACATAGGTAAATTCACTCCCAATTCTCAATTATGATACACAGATACTTTTACCATCCCATGGGGATTGGGAAGACCCTTAGGGCCTTTTCATGGGGTTGGTTTGTGCTGGGTTTTGGTGGTGATTAGATTTGGTTCGTGACAAAATGGTAAAAAAGGAGGTTCTGGTTAACTCATTAGGTTACATTATATGTGGAATAATTAGGATAGTCTGTTTTTAGGATTATTGGGAATTACTATTTTAGTAATGTGTAGTTTTTCAGATCACCACTCCTCATGATGGGATTCAAGTTGCTAGTGAAAGTTAGGATTTATCTTTGTCCTTTGGTTATCTTGGTTTGATAATGACTAAGGTAAATAAAAAGATGGTTGGGATAATTATCTATGTGAGATCTCAAGTCATGTAAAGTGATTTGGAGCTAGGGATATTTCTTAGAATGGTCTCTATTATGGTGAAGTGATTAGATTATGGCCTCCAATCATACTTTCAAGTCACCAACCAGAACTATTTTCATCCCGCATTATCTTGTTTGTTATAGTTTTGAAATCTTGTATGCTCAGTTTAATAAAAAATGACATGGTTTTAAGAGTAATAATGTTTTTTTGAAATGAATATCTAAAAAATATGGAAGGGATAGATTTTTTAAATCAGAGAACTGAATTTTCAGTATTGAATTAAAGTGGGAAACCTAGTGTTTTCACATCATTTTAAAGAATGAACTATGTTGAGGTTGGTTTTGAAAATGTTTTTCCAATAGAGTTTTCTAAACCATTGAATGGTTTTTTAATGGGATTAGATATTTTTAAATTCCTGCGAATGGAATGATATTTAGTTTTCATTTTTATGATTTTCCCTTTCTATTATTTTTTGGAAAGATAGAATATTGGTTTGATTTTTTGGTTTGCAGTTTTGAGAAAAAAGAGGTATAGTTTGACAGTTCTAGTTTTGAAAAGTGGAAAGAATTTTTTTAACCTTTTTTATATCCATTAGAGACAAAATAAATCAATTTATGTGGGATTATGAATGGTTAATGGAATGACTATATGAGTACTCGGATATATCGGAAGAGAGTGCCCGATGTGCCATAGAAACATACATGTGTGGGGCCCATGGGGTAACATTGGTGGATATGCTAACAACTGAACTGTTTTTTTCAAATAAATGATTTAAAAAAAACATGATGTCTTAATGAATTATTTGGGATGGTATATATTATCGTTTTTTTTAAATTGATTATATTGTGGGATGTTTTGAGTCCAAGATCCCCTCTAAGTTGAATGATGTTTTGGGATTGTGTTGAGTTGGTAAACTGGGTTAGTGGGCTGGTTTGTGGTATCCTCAGAGAAATGTTTGGGATGCCATTATATTGGTTCCCATCATATGTTTGGATCTTCTTGAGGTATGTCTTGACCAATGGACCTAGTTGGTCGGTTCCTTAGGTTCTCTCGTTGAATAAGGTATGATGTCCCATTAATGGTTAGTCCACAACTAATGTACAACCCAGTTTGTTTTTCCATTAAAAAATCATCCGTTTTATCATATAAAGGAATATTATTCTAAATATTTGGAGATTGAGTCTTCAACATTAGATTTATTTTATTTTTGGATCCTATTATAGCGGGAGATTGCTCATGGAAGAATGTGTTACACCTCGACCCCGGAAGCCCAGGGTCTGTGCATTATTCTATATCATTGGCATTATCATAAAGGTTCAAGTCTCGAAATTCCGATTAGATTAGTAGCCTTGTAAGTACTAGATAAATTCATAAGGTTTACACTAAATCATAATATGGAAAACTACAGCAACATTGTTTCCATAGACAACACTGAGATCTCATAGATTATCACTACAGGTCAGTTATAATAGACTTCTTCGCTACCAGGGAAAAATAAAACATAGAATGGGGTGAGATCAGATGCACAGTAAGGATAAAAATATAGTTCAAACATTCATAAATAATAATAAAAACATTTTACGAAATGTATAGAACTAAAACAAAAGCCTTTACAACATAAAATGCATCATAATATGGAAAATTTAAATCAAAATAATTCCATTTACGTACATGGATATTCTACTAGTCAAATAATCACATGTAATATCAATATCCACTTTCATAATGATGGAATGCATAATGCCAGACTTCATAACCACATAATCTAGGCCTTGTGCCAATACTAAAAAAAATATTTTTTCAAGGCCTTGTGACAAGACACTAGTTTGTATCATGAAACCTTCTGATGCATCAAGAAGTTATAGCCGGCTCCGTCCGTTACATACTAGGTCCAATACATTCCTCATATGAAAAGGTTTAAGCATAACATAAACATTCATATTAAAACTAGAATATGAAATTTCAATAATTTAACCATAAACCATTAATGGTATAAAAATAACACATCCATGGTCAAAGATATCTTAAAACCATCAATACAATATGGTTTATTTGTATCATAATAAATCAACTTCAAACAAGTCCATGAAAGGATGCAGACATAGATGAATCTGATTTGTATCACTCTTAGACTGAAATATCCCTTTTTAATGAATACATTTAAAAGTCACAAAATTTAGAACAGAAGACATTTAAAGGAATTTTTAAATAAAGTTTCTCATGCAACATTGAAGCTTTTGAAAAGAATTAACAATTTAAAAACATTAATTTCCATATAAATAAATCCTTAAAGCCCATTTTGAAAACATGTACCTTAATGAAAATGATTTAAAAGAATAAATTTCTAAAATATTTAAAAGGATTTTGAGTAAAAATATTCCTTTAAAAAGAATCCCTTGGAATGTATTTTATGAAATGATGACATGGATAATAAATATTTCCCAGTAGATACTTACGTAAAAACAACCTCAGATAATAAAGAGATTGTGAAATTAACCAATACCATGTAATTTTCTTTCGCTGAGGGTAGGTTAACCTCCTATATAATGGTGAAATAATTTTTATTAAATTATACAAGAATCATATACCTTAATATGAAATCATAAATGATCATTTAATATTTCGTTGTTAATAATACTTTAGTATTATCATCATTTCAAGTGTTAACTGATTCGTTTTCCATAATATGTTTTTTCATGTAAATAATGTTTATTACTGATAAGATGTATATTATTATTATTCAGAATTATATTCAGTAGGTAAACATTAGTTTTATTCATCTAAAGAAAATTAGTCTCGAATGGATACGATGGTGAATGATTCTCATCATATTCGTGGAGACAGTATTCTGTACGTATGCATGAGTGATAATAAAATTCTTTTGATATTAAAATAATTTATAATTGGATGGTATATCATATATAAAGAATCATTATCATGTTATATTTATTATTTACATCATTTATACATCATTATAATACCCATCCAAATATTAATGTTTTGTGTAACAACTACACAATGACGTAGAGACCGTAAGCCATACGTACGTACGTATGGTGAGATGTCATTCAAATGATGGATTGAATAATGAATATGGTTGTAGAATATTTATAATAAAATCAATTAATATATAAGATACTATTGTTATTATTTTATAATGGAAACAACAAGGAAAGATGAAGGGGAAGAAGAACAAACATGAAAGAGGTGGTGAGATATTTAGCTCTTCTTCTGGTTCTTCCTTTTGATTTGACCAAAAGGGCTCTTTAGGATGGATTTCTGACCAAAAAAAGCCTCTTGGAAAAATAGAGAAATGTTGAGAGGGTATTTGGGCATGGCTTGGCCCAGCCAAATGGATTTGATGGTGTGAATTAGAGAGAAGGGGGTGTTCCCTTTTATAAAAGGGGTGAGGGACACTTTAGCAAAAGCTAGAAATATTATTTTATAATAAAATCATTTTCGGTTTCTAATGGCTCCAAAATGAAATATTAAAAGGGTAAGTTGGGTATGAGTCTAAAACCCCTCAACCAATAGTTTTTAGACTTCTATGGGTAACTATATTAAAATTATCTTTTATATTTAACTCTTAGTTAAATAGTTTGACATTGACCAAGTCTCTTTGTATTTTTATATTATATGGTTAATTAACGTACTATAAACTTCCAAGAAAACCCCAAGTGGTTAATTAATGATACATATATCATTATATAAGTGTTTTGGAAGATCCCTTCATTTTTAGGATTATTATATCAACCAATAATATTGAATTTGTTTTAAAAACACATTTAGGTCAATATGGACATTATTTAATAATTACTTTTTAAAGTCCTAACAACTTTATTTCTTCGAAATAAATACATTTAATCAACCCTAAAATGTAATATTAGCCTATAATTTTTTTTTTATTTCTTTAAAAGTCTCTAATTAATTTTATTTGGATATTTTTGAGATCAATTATTTTAATAGTTTATTAATACAGTAAATATGGCATCATCATTGTGTCATAAATATATTTAATTAATTAATGTATAAAATTATAAATAAAATACCATTATGTGGGAAATATTATTAGATTTATAATTAAGATTTATAGTCTAATTTATATTTATTTAACCCTATATTAAAAATGGTTTCATTATTAAACATTTAATATATCTCTTTTATCACTTCATTAAATAAAATAATAATAAATGTCCTAATCTAATACAAGTGGACAAAATAGATTCATATAATATTCCTAAGGTTGTTTTTGGCCGAATAATACATATCTAATACAATTAGGACATGTATTAGGTTAATAATAATGTCATTTTTACCCTTAATTACCCTTTTTAATTTTAACCGTGGTAAATAACAGTAAAAAGATAATATTCGCAAAAAATTATTTTCAACTTATTGAACCTCATTTTTTTTACTAAAATCAACTGTGTCTCTCTAATTTTTGAAATTCAACTCACAAAAGTCGTAAAATTAGGTTTTATGTCAATTTTCAAATGCTTCTAAGAGGTGGGTAAAAGACGGTAAAAAGTTCAATTAAATGTTTATATATATATAATTATTATAAACATACTCTAATTAATTACATTGGACTTATATAAGTATTATGTATCAATTTTGACATAAAATAAAATAAAAAAATAAATAATTATTTGAATAAAATTGGTTATAAAAAATAACTCAAAGTTTATCACTATTCATCAAAAATTAAATGTTTTCAGAAAAATACCAAATTTTAACCCTAAGCTAATTTCGATATTCTGAATCAAAAAAATGAAGTCTATTTTGAAAGATAAAATTTATAAAATTTCAATAAGTGGGTATTACTATTCATAACTGCAACTTTGATTGGTTGTGGTGTATTAGAAGTCGATGTTGCATACAATACATGCTACTGTATTATTCAAAGAAAAGTCTACCATGGAAGCTTGGGGTGTTACATTATACCCTTCTTCAAATAATTTCTTCCTCTAAATTTATATAATATTACTACATAACAAAACTCGGGTGGTCCTTCATCATATGTTCCTCGGGTTCCCACGTTTCCTCTTCTATCTTATGGTTTCTCCATAGAAATTTTCTCAGATGAGTCGTCCGGTTTCTCAGCACTTGTTCTCAAGTATCAAGAACCTTGACTGGCTCTTCACAATATCACAGATTGGGTTGCAGTTATAATTCCTTAGAGGTCAGTACAAGTGTTTGGTCAAGAATTTATTTTATCAACAGTGATATGTGGAAGACATTGTGAACATTGGAGAGATTTGGAGGCATATCCAAATGGTAAGCTACAGCCCAAATTCGTTCTAGAATTTTGGACGGTCCGATGTACTTGGGACATAATTTTTCCTTTTTATCGAAATGTATAACATCCTTCCATGGAGATACCTTCAAGAAATCATGATCTCCTACCTGAAATTACAAATCCATCCATCAGTTATCGGTGTAGCACTTCTTCCAACTCATTGTTTCCTCCACAAGTTCTAGACCGATGAGTTTTCTCTCCCCAACATCATCCCAACAGGTTGGTGTAGAACATCTATTTCCGTATAACAATTCATAAGATGCCATCTAAATACTGTAATGGAAGCTATTATTATTGGAAAATTCTACTATAAGTAAATATTAATCCCACATTCCTTGAAATTCATGTGAGCATGATTTCAACATGTCTTGTAACATTTGAAAATTCCATTCTGATTATCCATCTGTTTGGGGGTGCTAGGAAATGCTCAAATGAGGTTCAGTATCTAGGGCTTTCTAAAGACTTTTCTAGAATCTTGATGTAAAATTTGGATCAAGATCAGAAACTATCTATATGGGTTGTCCATTAATTCTCACAAATTCATTAATATATAGTCATTATATACGATCATGTGGTAATTCCTATCTTATAGAAAGAAAATTTGATGACATGGTAAGATGATCAACAATAACCCATATTGAATAGTTTTTTCTAGGAGTCTTTGGTAGTCCCATGACAAAGTCTATCGTGATATTATTCCATTTCCACTCAGGTATGATAAGAGGTTTCATGACTCCTCCAGGATGTTGCCCTCTAGATTTCACTTATTGACAAACCCTACATCGTGAAACAAAATCAAAAATCTCGCTCTTCATGTTGTCTCACCACAAATATTCCTTAACATCCCTATGCATCTTGGTGCTGCTAGGGTGTATAGAGAAATTGGAACTATGAGCCTCATCCAACAATTCCCTTTTTAGATTAGGTATATTGGGATCATAACACCTCTTCCCAAATTTCAAAATTCCATCTTCAGACACAAATTCACTCAATCTCCCATCATTAACAACTTTAATCTTCATCAAAAACTCTCTATCATCGGTCTGATAACTATTTATGCTTTATACAAAAGATGGTTTTGAAAAAATTTGAAAAAAATTGATGTTTCACCTTCAATGGTTATCCCCGTGTCCAACATTACTAGATCCTTGAATATAGGATCCTTTTCAACTATCATCTTGTTCAGAACTCGGTGATATTTTCTACTCAAAAGATCTTCCACTTTATTTTCCTTCCCATGGTGGTAGTGTATAGTGCAATAATAATCGTTGAGTAGTTCAAGACATCATATTTTCCTCATGTTGAGTTCTTTATGTGAGAAAATATACTTCAAACTATTGTTATCGGTATATATCTCCCATTTTTCACCATAGAGATAGTGTCTCCAAGTTTTCAAAGTAATGAATACAGCCTCTAACTCAACATCATGAGTGGGATATTTTTGTTCATGAATTTTTCACTGTCGCGATATATAGGCAATAACTCTATCATTCTGCATAATGACACAACCATGTCCTTTATTTGATGAATCACTTTAAAAAACAATCCCATCATTCACCGATGGTAGATTCAAGATAGGATCATTGAATAATATTCTATTCAGTTCTTCAAAATGTTATACACACTCTTTTTTCCAAAAAAAATTAAAACATTACATGTGAGATTTGTTAATGGATTAGACTACTAGGTTAATTTTTGGATGAAACGTTGATAATAACCCGCTAAACTAATAAAATTGCATACCTTGGTTTTACTTGTTGGTCCTGGCCATTCTTGGGTTTCCATGGTCTTATAAGGATCGACATAAATTACATCTGTAGAGAAAATATGGCCATGAAAAGAAATCTCTTGAAGCCAAAATTCACAGATGCTAAACATCACATATAATTCATGTCTTATAAGAGTTCTTAGTATAATAAGAAAGTGATTTTCATGATCTTTGATGATTTTCTAGTATACCAAGATATCATCAATAAATACCACTTCAAAGTCATCAAGATATTCCTTGAAATCTATACCCATTAGAACCATGAAGACAGAGGGTGAATTAGTCAATCCAAAAGGCATTACTGCAAACTCATAATGCCCATACCTAGTTCAAAATGTTGTTTTCGGAATGTCTTCCTTTTTCACACACAATTGATGATATCTAGATCGAAGGTAAATATTTGAAAATTATTGTGATTCATAATGTTGTTTGGATAAATCATAAATGCGAGGTAGGGGATAATTGTTCTTTATTGTTATATCATTCATCTCCATGTCGTACATAAACAACCTCATAGATCTATCTTTCTTATTAAGAAAAAGAATAGGGGATCCCCATGGCGAAACAAAATGGCGAATTAATACTTTATTAAGTAATTAATCTAGTTGTTTATTGAGTTCCACTAATTCTACAATGGTCATTCTATAAGGGGTCTTTGATATGGGCCTTGAACCGAGAATTAAGTCGATGTAAAACTGAATTACACATTCTAGAGGTTGTCCATGTAAATATTCTAGAAACAAATAAAAAAATTCTTGCACAATAGGTACATACTCTATTTGAACATTCCTTTCCCCACCCACAAGTTTTTCATTATATTCCTCCTCATTAATAGAATTTAGTTGAGCTACTGGGGGTGGATCTAGATAAGAATTACATGGTGACATTTTTTCTCTAATGATAAGGTACTCGTTATAATCATAAATAATTGTAAACTCTTTCTTATTATTATATATTTTCAAATTATGTTCTAAAATCCAATAGATACTGAGGATGATATCAAATTCAATCATGGGTATGACGATGAGATCAGTAGATAAAAAACATTTATATTCCTTAATGGGAACTGATTCACAAAACATTGTTGCAATGATACATCCCTTAAGAGTATACATTGACAGATCCCTTGTTAAATAAAATAGGAAATATCTAATTTTCATATCAAACTAGTAATATATGAAACAATTTGATGATCTAGAATCATTTAAAGCATCAATTAAACAGGAGGAAACCATTAAATTACTTGCTACTACGTCTTTAGGAGCTTAAACCACAGCATTAGTGAGAGCATAAGCTTGACTTTGATCCCTTGGCATTTTTTGAGGTACGTTCCCCTGACACTTAGTAAATTCATTTGAATAATGTCCCCTTTATCTATAATGGTTTCATTCTTCATTAACAACATATTTCTTCCCAATGCAATCATGAGTTTAATAGATTTTTCACCATACTAGTAAATGACTCTAATTCCCTTCAGACAAGTACCAATTTGTTTCTTCCCACATTTACTACAGTATGGATATTAAACTTTTCCCTTCTTCATGTTATTTCAATTTCTATAGTGTTCATCATATATTTTCTTCTATTTCTTTTCTTTATATTCACAAGTCTTAGAGAATTCTTTTTCTGTCTTGATATCACACTAGACAATATCTTCGTATGACGAGAAGGATTGTGAGACTATTTATCGATTGATAAATGGGTTTAAACCTATAAAGAAATGATAAATATAACTTCTTGGGTTAGGAAAATAATTTTCAACATGCCTCTCGAACCTTGCAAATTTAGCTTCATTCATTGTGACATTCTCATTCTCTTTTTTCCTCAGACTCAGAAATTGTCTTTCCTTATCCACTCGATTGTCATGAGGAATCTGTTTTTTAATAAAATTTCTTTTAACTACCTACATTCCATATTTTATAATTCATCATATTTATTTGTGTTTTGAATCAAAGACCACCATTGATTAGCATCTCCAGTAAGGCCGTAAACTGCCATGAAAACCTTTTCCCTTTTTATACTCCCCAAGGCATGGAATATTTTTTCTGAAGAATTTATCCATTACTCGGCTACTAATGGATTTGTAGCCCCATTTAATGTTGGAGGTTTTTTCCTCATGAAGTGATCTAAAATTTATTCTCCATGTTGTGTATCTGGGTGCTCCATACGGTTAATGTTATTGTTCATAACCTATGTGAGTTGTCACAGTATGGTGATTAGCTGATCAACACCAGTTGCATCACCAGCTCTAGTATAATTATCTTGAGTATGAGGACACTAACTACATGGAGTGCGTTTATTGATACATTTTCAATTCATTCTACTAGATTCTATTTCGTAACAAGGGGATACAATAGATTATTTTATTAACCACAATACAGAAATCCACACTTGTATAACACTTAATATAAATTGAACAGTTTAGGGATATAATCCATAATAACAAAAATATTTTCCTTGAAGATGTATATACTCATAAAACCTTTATAATGGTTCATAAGAAAAATGATAATTATTCATAACATATCCACCAGGAGTTTCATAACCAAGATTGCAATAAGGCTCGTTTTCATGCACCATTTCCCATTCGAGTCTAGCTCAATGGAGTGTTTTCTGGTTATACCCCTTGGTGAATCTGTGCTAGATCCGCCTATTCCTACATGTATCCATACAAGGATGTATTTCTTTGAAAACTACCAAAATCTCTACTATACCAAAATTCTAGGAAGTTCTTCTATACTAATCTTTATAGTCTATCTTAGGTCTATGTGATTTAATCAGAGTTTTCTAAATCTAGTTTCTTAGGTTTTTACTAAACTTTCTCTAATACCAACTGTAATGACCCGACCCTAGAAGCCCAGAGTCAGTGCATTATTACATATCATTGGCATGATCACAAAATATCACGTCTCGAAAGACCGATTAGTTTAGAAGCCTTGAACGTACTAGATACAATGATATGGTTTACATTACATCATAAAATGGAAAACCACAACCACGTTGTTTCTATGGAAAACACTGAGATACCATACAGTATCCCTAAAGGTCAGTGATAATATACTTATTCCCATCCTAGGAAAACTAAAACATAGAAACGGGTGAACTCAGATGCTCGGTAAGGATAACCGTATAGTAGAAACATTCATAAATAAGCATAATCATTTAAGTAATTTTATAGAACTAAAACAAAACACATTACAACATAAACATTTTCATAATATGGAAAACATAAATCCAAATACTTCAATTTACTTACTCACATGGATATTCTACAAGTCTAATAATCACTTTCAATATCAATATCCACTTTTATAATGATGGAATGCATAATTCCAGACTTCATAACCACATAGTCTAGGCTTGTGGCAAGACTACAAATTATATTTTTTTTAAGGCCTTCTACCAAGACACTAGTATGTCTAATGAGACTTACCAATGCATTTATGAGATATAGTGAGCTCCACCCGTCACATACCAAGTCCAATACATTCTTCATATGAAAATGGTTACGAATTAAATAAACATTCATATAAAACTAGTATATGAAATGTCAATACATTATCCATTAACCATTAATGGTAAAAAAAATAAAACATCCATAGTCTTTCATATCACAAAACCATCAATACAATATGGACGATTTGTATCATAATAAATCAACTTCAATCAAGTCCATCAAATGATGTTGACATAGATGAAAATTATTTGTAAAACTCTATGAAGGAAATACCCATTTTTCATGAAGACATTTAAAAGTCACACAATATATAAATAACGAAATTTAAAGACATTTTTTAATCAATGTTTCCCATACTACTTTGATAATTTTGAATGGATTTAAAATTTTAAAATCATTAAAGTCCATATAAATAAATCCTTTAAACCCATTTCTTTAGAATAATAAATATTTTAAACATTTAAAATGAATATTTAGAAAAAAATTCCCTCAAAAAATACCTTGGAAAACTATTTTATTAAACATGGACAAGGTTAATAAAAATATCCCAATAGATACTTAGGTAAATACAACCTCGAATAACAATGAGGTAGGGAAATTAACCCAGACATTATACTATTCCTTGTTCGAGGGTATGTAACACACCTGTATAATGGTGAAATAGTTTTTATTAAATTATAAAAGAATCATATAAATTAATATGATATCATATATGATCATTTAATATTGCATTGTTAATAATATTTTAATATTATCGTCGTTTGAGGTGTTAACTGATTCATTTTACTTTATATGTTTTGTTATGTAAGTAATGTTGGTTATGGATAAGATGTATCGTATTCATATTTAGAATGATATTAAGTCTATAAAAATTATTTTTAATCATCTAATGAAAATTAGTCTTGAATGGATACGATGGGGAATGAATCTCATTGTGTTCATGGAGACGGTGATCTGTACGTACGCACTACTGACAATATCATTCTTTTGATATTAAAATAATATATAATTGGATGGTATAAAAAATATAAAGAATAATTATCATGTTATATTTATTATTTACATAATTTTTAAATCATTAAAATGGTGATGGGTCTAAAACCTCTCATCGAATAGGTTTTAGATAGGTTTGGGTCACTATAATAACCTTATCTTTTAGATTTATCTTTTAGTTAAATAGTTTGACATTTACCATGTATCTTTTTATTTTTATATTATAATTTTAATAAAATTACTATCAATTTCAAGAGATCCCCAAGTGGTTCATTAATGATATACCTATCATTATATAAGTTTTTTGTCCAATCCGTAGATTTTTAGGATAATCAAATCAACCAATACTATTGTATTTGTTTTAAAAACTCATTTATGTCAATTTTGACAATATTTAATAATTGATTTTTGTTAAAGTTATAATTAATTTATTATATAGAAATAAATACATTTAATCAACCCTAAAAAGTCATAAAAACCTAAAAAATAATTATAATTCATTAAGAGTCTCAAATTAAATTTATTTGGATATTTAGTATATCAATTATTTTAATCATTCATTAATATGGTAATTACTGAATCATTATTGTTTCATAAATAAATATAATTATTTAATGTCTAAAAATTATAAATAAAATACAATTATGTAGGAAATAGTTTTATCTTCCTAATGACTATTTATAATCGATTTTATATTCTTTGTATCCCTATATTAAAAATGGTTTAGTTGTTAATCATTGAATTTAACTCTTTTAACATTTCTTTAAATAAAATTATAATAACTGTCCTAATATAATCCATGTGGACCAAAGTGGTTCATATTTTATTCCAAATGTTGTTTTTGGTCGAATTATACTTATCTAATAGATTTAAGATATGTGTTAGGATAATAATAATATCATTTTCACCATAATTACTCTATTTTCTTTTAACCGTGGTAAATTAAAGTAAAAAAGTTACTATTCACTAAAAATTATTTTCATCTTGTTGAACCACATTTTACATACTATTATCAACTGTGTCTCTTATATTTGTGAAATTCAATTCATAGAATTAGTAAAATTATGTATTATGTAAATTCTCAAATGCTAATAGGAGGTGGCAAAAAGACGGTAAAAAGTTCAAAAAAATTATATATATATAAAATTATTATAAACAGACTCCAATGAATAACATTGAACTTATATAGGTATTATGTATATATTTTAACCTAAACTAAATTTAAGTAAAATAAATAATTATTTAAATAAAAATACATTTTTAAACTATTACTCAGTGTTTTTCAATATTCATCCGAAATTAAAAGTTTTCAAAAAAATACAAAAAATTCACCATTATCTAATTTCGATATTACAAATCCAAAAATAAAGTCCATTTTGAAAGATAAAATTTATAAAATTTAAAAAATTTGGTATTACTATTCATAACAGCTAGGTTTATTTGTTGTGGTGTGTTAGAACTGAAATTTGCGTACAACACACACTATTGTATTATTCAAAGAGATGCCTACCATGGAAGTATGAGGTGTTACAGTTTCAAAGGGACCTTAGTTTTTTATGATTCATGATTCATCGAGGGTGGATGTCATATGGGGGAGTTTGTGTGGATGAGTGTCTCGATGCTGTCTAAGAGGGCCTCTAGGTTCTGCATAGTGTCATTAAATCATGAGTTCATGTTAAACCACCCGTTTTGTGAATATGGTCTTGAAAGACTATTATGGAAACTTATGGGACTTGTGTGTTGTTTATGGACTTTACCTAAGGTCTTGTTCAATATATTGTTTCTATCAGTCACAACAGCCAGGTTATGTGATTCCTTGTGATGTCATGTGATCGTTTTACAATAAAGGTGAATGTTGTGCAATCCTGTAGTTTCCTTTGTTATGTTGATATTATCTCTCCCATGGAAAATGTTAAAATCCACTATTTCTGAGGAAGGTGTTTATATGTGTCCTTTCCTTCTGTTCTTTCTCACTAGAAGAAAAAAAATGTGTATTGTGTGTGCATCTTCTAAGACCTAGTTTGAGTGAAATGTTGCATTAGGGTAATCTGAGATTGTAATGTGATTGTTCTTGTTAAACTTATTGGGTATTATGGTGTAGTTGTTTGTATCACTAGAAGAAGAAGTTCTATCATGTGGTTTCTAATGCCTAATTGCATGGACAAAGATGCTTCAATCGTTTGAGCACTAGATGTATGTCACAAATAGAAGTTTACACATTGTTAGGGTAAATCCCAATGTCCTGAATTAGTCTCAGGAAATTTTAAGTTGTCTCTTATGGTGGGGATCCCTTTTGTGTCTCCCCATAACAGAAACTCATATTGTTCCATGGTTGACACCTGGTGGGATGTAGTCTCATTTGGTGCAATCTAACTTCCAAAATCTTCCTAGGGTAAATGATGGGATTGGAGAGATCCCAATGGTTTAGTTATAGTAATGTATGTTTAACCTTGTTCGTTTCTGTTGTTCGTCTGGGTAGATTACATGAGTCTTGTTAATATAGTGTTTTAAGAGTTTCCTTTTGGGGATAAAGTCTTAATTATCTTGATCATTTCAAAAAATTGATATATGTTCTGGCTTGGGAGAGTATTCCTTCCTTAATTGATAACTGGATATGTTTTGTCCTTTAGGGGGCAGATAGAACAGGGTGAAGGAGTACATTTTAGGTCTATCGGTTGGGTTTGGTTTTTTTCTTTTGGCCTTATTGTGGCTTTCATGGGGAGGAATGTTATATGGCGGGGAGAATTGTCACATAACAGAATTTTTAGATGTATTTTTTCATTAAATTTTTTTTCTTTCATTTTTTTGTGTATTTTCATTCATTTTGGTGGAAATGATGGGTTTTCAAAATTCGGGCCAAACCGTGTTCCCAATTTCTCATATAAAAATAAATTATGATTCCTTTATAGCTCCTTTATTTTTCAATATTTTTCATCAATTATAATTCTTTATGGGCTTATCCGGACCTATTAACACCACCATATTAGTTTGAACTATTTAGGAATCCATAATCATGGTGTATTTTTGATTTAATTTATGGGAGTGGCCCTGCCCGGATGCCCATTTTCAGTTTTAAAAATGATTTTTTCTTATTTAATAACATTTTCAAATTTTTACTGTTTTTTGGGGATTCAACCTCCAAATAGAATCCAAACACTTGAGACTCACCCCCATTAAATATTGTTCCTTTTTGAAGCTCATCTTCCCCCACGAATTAGGTCGATATTTTTGAATTGTTCTTAACTCAACCAGGTCTGAAGAGGTAAAACGATTTTTTCATAACTCCATAAATTTTCACTCTTTTCCCCCCATTTCAGTCCCCACATGACCTAATATGACCCCTTCGAGCCGTCATACAAGTTTTTGTTACTTGAAGATTCATATTTTGGTGTATTTAGGGCGATTTCATCAAAATTTCAGCATGTCTTCCTATATTTGATTTATTCTCTTTACTTAGGGTTTCTTTCACCAATTATTGAGTTCTAAAATGTACACAAATGACGGTGTTGAGTCAATAAGGTATTCATTATTACATTTCCATTCCTTCTTTAATGGGCGAGATTGTTGAGTCATTAAGGTTTCCTTTTTAATTTAACATTCTTTCTTTTTTGAAAATCGCAAACCCCTTATCTCAAGGAAAATCTTGTTTTATCATTTTTTACATATATAAGAAAATTTACATTCCCCAATGAAATTTACCTTACATTGTTTTCATTGACATATCAATTTTTTTCTAAGTGTAAAATTCAGATTAAGACCAAAACCTCTGAATCATATAATACTTAGATATGGAGCATTATGTTTAAGACTCCGAATTCTAGTTATGAAACCTCATGAAGTTCAACTCCGAATTCTGGATACGAACTCTTACGATGTTCAACTCTGAATTATGAATACGAAATATCATGAAGTTCAAATCTGAATTCTAGATATGATCATTGATGAAGTTCAACTCAAAAATCTTTATAAGAACTCTCATAATGTTCAACTCTGAATTCTGCTTACGAATTATCATTAAGTGCAACTCTGAATATTGGATAAGAACTCTCATGAAGATCAACTCTAAAATCTGGATACGAAAATTCACGAAGTTCGACTTTGAATACTGATTATGAACATATGTAATGTTTGACTATGAATTATCATTAATAATTTTGGTTACAAACTCTTCTATGTTCTTACTCCAAGTTCCTTGAATATAGACTCCAAAATCTTATGTGTTCTGACTCCGAATTCTCATGAACTCTGACTACGAACATTGTAAGTTCAGGTTCTGAATTCTTGTGAATCCAAACTCCAAATATCCTTGAAATTCAGACTCCAGAATTCAATATAATTCATGTTCCGAATTCCTAGAAAATAGAATCCAAATAACATTGTACTATAGACTCTGAATTCATTTTGGGTTAGACTCCGAACTTTCATATTTGCATACATTTTGAATATCATATTTTGGATATTCTTACACATTTTTCGTTATAAAACAATGTCATTCTTTCAGTTACTCACTAACTGTTGATTGAGTGACACGTGTATAGGTTCGTCCAAAATTCACAGAAAAATATGACCATTGGAAGAGGGAGCTGACCGTTGAAGCCATGCCTATAAATATGAGCTCATTTGAATGAGTTCACAACTTTTAGAACTAAACTTTGACAACTATGATTGCAGGTTCTAGAAGTGATTTCTAGAGAAAGAGTATCTTATTAACTCCCAGGATTCATGCATAAAGCTTGATCGACTTGTTCAAACATTGTTTCATGCATATTTTATTAGTGCAGAGGTTCGATTTCCATAAAAATAGAGACTTCGGGTTGTGAAGAAAGAGGTTCCGATTTCCATACAAATCGAGGGCTTGAGGGGATAGCAAGACATATACCGATCTTCGGATTGAGGGATTACCAGGGTTTGGGTATGATATACTTTCTTTAAAGTATATATCAAGGGACCTCAAATCTAGGGTTATTGGATACCCTCCTCACTGGGTTAAAAGAGTTCCTACTTGTCACTTGTAGTGTTACCTCTTTGTTTTCCGCTGTGTATTTTTTTCTTTAAGGAATTTCTAACTATATTATACTTCCTTATACTTGTACTCTGATTTAGTTAGATTCTATACACATTAAGGTAGAATCTTAGTTGGTGTAAACATTTGTTAAGTTTCATTTCCAGAATCAATTTTCCGAAATCAATCAACTTATTAGAATATTGTGGTGTTTTGAATTTTGGTTATTCAAATTTTCCTTAGATATTTTCAAAGTATACAACTCACCCCCTATTGTATTTGTATCTCGTGTTACATATTTGATCCTACATATAGTATTATAGAGTATATCATACTTATACATACCATCTAACAATTGGTATCAGAGGATTGGTTCAATCTGAATTAATCTCATGATTAGATTCAGAAGAGAATTTTCAGAATTGAACTTCCAGATTCACATTTTTTGAAAATCAACTTTTGAACTCATATAGTTTGGATTCAGTTTTTCTTAGAGATACTCTAGTTCTATATTTTTCTTGCTTATTAATATTTTTCTTGTTTACAAACATTTTCTATTAACAAGTTTTATGTGGAAAGTGTTTTCTTAAAGATAGAAAGAATTAGTGTTGGTTCAATAGACAATCTCAATCCAACTAGACCATCTATCATTGATGGAAATGAATATGAGTATTGGCAGAATCATATAAAGACATTCATTATCAGTACTGGTGTTGATAACTTTTTTATACTTACTGGGTGGTATAAAATTCTTGATAAGGTAGTAAGTAACTTTACTAATCAAAAAAACATGAATATCAACTGAATTATAAGGTACGCAATACTTTACATTGTTATATTACTAGAAATATATATATCCAAATTTCAACTTGTGAAGCATCAAATTATATATAGAATAATCTCGAAGTTACTCACTCTGGGACTTCCAATGTTATTGAAACTAGAAGAGCTATGCTAAGAGCTAAATACCGTGGATTTAACATTCCTTATGAGAACCTATAAGCAAAGTACACAAAATATTCATGAATATTGTTAATAGATTACAATATATGGTACAAAAGGGTTTGGATGATGGGGATCTTGTAGAAAAGATCATAGATATCATTCCAAATGAATGGGAGTACAAGAGGACAGCTAGTGATGAAAACAGGAAAGTCACTCATATTTCCTTAGATGAGTTGAATGGAACTCTTCTTCAGCATGATACCAGAGTGAAGAGGGATGTTGAAACTGTTAAAAATAAGAATAGGAATGGAGGAGTTGATTTTACAACCACTTATAAACATATGAAAGCCAAGAACCTATAAAAAATAACAATATCAAAGACAATGAAAGTCATTATTCAGTATGAATCTAGTGCCACAGAAAAGTCTGAGAATGGTTTAGCTAATCGTGATCGGAGAATGAATAAGAATTTATCTCAAAAGTGTCACAACCCGTCCTCGGGGCCCGTATCGTGACTACCCTAAGCCCGCCTTCCATAGGCCAGGGGCTGGCGACTAGCACCAAAGGCGTAAATCCCGATAACTGGGAAGGAATTGCCTTTATAAAAGAAACAAAACACCACAGAGTACAAGGGGAAGTAAAACACTAAGTACAAAAACAAATTCATGAAAAGTAAATGGGCTAGAATACAAACCCAATCAAAAGTAGTTGGAAGAAGATAGAAGCAGCTCCTAGGTCGTCCACCACAGATCCTACCTGAAGGGTAGTTACATATAGCATCCACAACTCTCTTGCTTGTCAACCACCTCCGAGTGTCACCTCGTGGTGAAGTCCACCACTGGATACTATCTTATCGTGAGGTCCACCTCCAGGTACAGTCTAGTCCTCGAACACTCGGCCTCCGTCTGTGCTGTCTGTCGTCTGAAACCATCACAACGAGGTGAGGGCATAGCCCGTGCAAGGGTGAGTATAACGATACTCAGTAGGGACCCCGAGACCCTCAATGTCTCACTAAATCCAACAAGGGTAACCACAAAGAAGATCTCAACAGATAACCTATACTTAGATACATGCCCATACATATACCCAAGTTATCAAGTAACTCATCTCAATCATGAGGAAACACAAGGTTTATGAAATCAACGAATAACCTCTACCCAGGTATATACCCATACATATACCTATGTTATCATGTAACCCTCACAATCATGAGGAAACACAATGATTACAGACTCAACTCAACCAGGATTTTATTCATGATGTCGAAACCACGGCTGCTGGAGAACTCCTCCTCCGTCGAGTAAAGTGGGCCTGCCTCTACAACCAAGCACGCTGAACTCCTCCTCTGCCGAGTTCAGAGGGCCTGCCACTACAACCAAGCGCGTCAAACTCCTCATCTGTCGAGTTCATAGGGCCTGCCGCTACAACCAAATGTGTCGGAATCCTTGGACTGTTGTAGTACTCCACCTGTCGAGTATTGTGGGCATGCTGCTACAACCAAGCGCTTCCCACCATGGTTCTACCGCTACAACCAATTCTCCCCCTCATAGGTTCTATAGGTACTCCTTTTGTTGAGTACCGCGTGTCTGCCACTACAACCAAGCGCTCCTCCACTGTGGGTCTACCGCTACAACCAAGCGCTCCCCCTCATAGCCTCCAGAGGTACTCCTTCTATTGAGTACCGCGTATCTGCCGCTACTACCAAGCGCTCCTCCACCGTGGGTCTGCCACTACAACCATGCTCTCCCCACTGGGCTATCCATAACACACCGAGCCGATAGATCAGCAGTCGTCAAGTTTTAGCCAGCTACTAGGTCTCTGCACTCTACTAGCTTGTCACTAGGAGGGTCTGATCCACGAGCTACTGGTCAATACTCCAATTTCACAAAGTTCCACGAAGAAGTATCTCAAACTACCGCCTCGTCATAGGGGTCTCAACGCAACAGACGACACGTCAGTTGGACGCCCGGTCTGTGAGTTTCTAGCCTTTCCGTCCTAGGGGACCGGTTGGTTTCGTGTGCGAACCAACCCGGCCGTATCTCAACTATACCCTAAACTCTAATAGGTTATTCTCATAGGGAACATTTCTCAACGTGGTCACCAACGCCGCTAACGGTTCGTCAAACGGACGTCCGGTCTGAAAGTTATCAGCCTTTCCGTTCTAGGGGCCCAGTTGGATTTTAGGTACAATCCAACCTGGCCATTATCCAACTGCATCCAAAATGTAGGAAAATAATGCCAAAAGTTCTGTCTCATCAAGAGGAATCAAACAAATTCGACAGCACGTCATTCGGACATCTGGAGCTCGAGATATAAGTGTTTCTACTCCGAGGGCCCGGTAGGTTTCGCGTACGAACGAACCTGGCCGAACCCAAAGTTCTCCAAAAACTTGAGTGTAGTATACCGAAATGACCATCTCGATCCAATGATCGCATCTTAGCTGACAGTGCGTCGATCGGAGGTCCGCAACCCATGTTATGGGTAACAAAACGAAAGAGTCCGGTAAAAAGGGGGGTTCGGGCCCGGTCCGACCCGACCCGGTACCCCCTGGGTCGTCCCGAACTGGGTCGACCCGTCCTGGGTCTAGGTCCGGCCTGCTTGGGCACGGTCCGGCCCGTCTGGCGCGGCGCAACCCGGATGGCCGGGCGCGGCCCGGCCCGGCCCGATGCGCAGGGGCGCTGATGCCAATCAGATGGCTCGGCCACTCGGCCGAGCGGATGAGGGGGGGGGGGGGGGGGGGGGGGGGGCGCCTGCCCCATGTTTTGTAATCGTGGCCACCAATTATTGGGCCGTTCATTTGGCCAACCAGGGTTTATAACCCCCGGATTTTCCCCTGTCCAGTCGGCTGTTGTCGCCACGGGACCGGCAAGGCCGGTCCCCCAACTCCGACACGGGTGGCCCGGAACCGGCCACCGGTTCCCCTACTCCGCCGCGGCCTGGAACCAGCCGTGGCCTTGGTTCGTCCAGCGCGGCGCGAAGGTGTTGTGCTTCTCCCCCATTTCATAATAATTCTCGTGCGGTGCTTCGGCACCGCGTTGCCTTGCTCGTGCTGCATCAATATCAAACAATGAAAAAGGGGAGGATAGTCGGCCGTGTTCGTGCGGTCTGACCTCCTCCTGTTATTGAGATAACAGGTCGCCACAGAAGATGATAAGCCAATGATAAATTAGTCAGGATCAAACGAAATAATAATTCCCCTACCTCATCGAACAAGTTGAGCGATGGTTCGTCGCGGAGATAACCGTCACTGAAGAAGACATCGCAGAAGGAGGAAGTCGCGACGCGGGGACGACATCGTGTCGTCAATCTCTGAGGAATTCGGCATTCTTCGAGTACATCGTCTAAGAAGAAGAAGTTCTTCAAGCTCCTTATCTTTTCTCCCAAAAACTCTCAAAGAAACATGACTCCAACAAAATACAATAATTTCATCACTTATTTTATTAACATAACTTAAGAATATGAATTTCAAACATTCAAATTAAACTCACAAATTTAATTAACTTAAGTTATCAAAATTAATGGTGTGTTTAAGGAGTCAGGGAATATGAAGGCTTGGGGTTCGTGTGGGACCCACCACCCTCATAACCTCCTATGGGAAGATGGGTAGTTTCCCCCAACTTCCACTCAATGGTTTTAACCACTTAGAAATAAAAATTTTAACTCCGTTTATATTTTAACTTCCACAAATTTTTATCAAATTCTCTCTTGAAAACGCAACTTTGGAAAAGGTGTTCCTAATCAAATATCGGCGCTGCGAATTCATCGGTGCCCTCTGAATTCGATTACAAGCACTGGTTCAAATGTTAGAAAAACCCGCACGTTCGTTCACTAAACGTACCAGAGCTAAACATCGGATAAAAATCCCGGGCACCCCGGGCCTCGGAATCAAGTACCATTAGTAATCGCGTTCTTGTAAAATCCCAAAGAAAATTAAGAAAAAAAATTCCCTTGAATTTTACGTGCCTTTTCATTACTCCCAACTCATGGATTTACGTCCCCGTAGTGCTTTGACATAATCCTAAGGATACAAAAGCGGTACTGAGAACGCATCTGAGCCTTCAGCTCCCATGTGCTCACCTGGGGGTTCCTGTACTATCAGTGAAAGTGCACTAGAGGAATCGACCCGTCCTCGTAGGATCCAATCCTATTGTTCCTCGATCCCCACTGGAACCTCTGTGAGGGTCACCCCATCTCCCAAGTCCAGCTCCCCATGGTCGATGAAAAGTGAAGGGTCGAGCTCGTATCTCCTTAGTTGAGATAAGTGGAAGTTGTCGTGCACCTGGTGCAACTGAGGTGGGTGGGCCAAGCGGTAAACCACCTCTCCTATCCTACTGAGGACCTAGAAAGGTCCGTTGAACCTCGGAGATAACGTGTCGCCTCAGCCACATCTTTGTAACTCACGTCGAGGTGAGACCCATGGGGAAATATGGCCGCTATCCTCGAACTCTAGTGGTCTCCGCACCCTGTCAGCACAACACTTTTGCCGGCTCCGAGCTGTCCTCATCCGCTCAGGGATGACTTGTACCTTTCTGGTCTTACAAGAGCTTCTGAGATTTATTCTTTGCTGATAAGAGAAATCCGGTCTCATCCCCTGGATGAAACATGTTCTTTGCCTAATACAGTAAATCCCGATGTGGAAGATAGTAATCCACACCAGGATGACGTCGTAAGGCATCGACGCTACTACCAAGCGATCCAACCACTACTCTCGCCTCCAAGGGTTGAGTCACACTATCAGCATCAGTGTGTGGTCACTGGGTATCCTCTAGTAAGTATCTCAAAGTGAGGTTCAAGTCAATGGTTTTTAAACCGGAACCTCTTAGTAACAAAATAATGAGGGGACAGGAAGGTAAATGCCACAAGAAAGGTGTCTTTTATTACTGAAGCTCAAAGTAAGAAGACAAAAACAATCTACAAACAAACATCAAAAGAGCTAGAAGCAACATGAACAAAAGTATCCAGGTCTGGACCTAGTCCCACTCCTATCCATTTGCTCATGGAGCTCCATGATCGTATGCCCCAGCTGCCTACAGCTGAGCTCTCCCACGTCCACCTGTTCCCTGCGGTCGGGGTGGACCTCCTGGTAGTGGTGGAAACACCTCAAAGCGTCATCCACCTCTAGCTACACGGCCAGCTCCCCTGCCATGGTCTCCTGCTCCATGCGGTCCGCCTCGATCAAACCAATACCTCTTCCTAGAAGGTCCTTCATTCATCTGCTGGTCATCTATATGGCAGGTCGGACAGTCACGAGCCATGTGACCAACCCCACCACAGCAGTAACACTGTTCGCGTTTGGTAAGTCGTTCTCCACCCCGGGTGCCTCACACAAACGATCCTGAGTCATGCGGTAGACCACCTGTAGGTCTAGTCCTCTTGTACCTCTACGTCATATGTCTACTGCCTGCTGCAGAAGAATATTCCATATGCCGGCTAGTGGTGGGTACTACTGCTGGAGACTGCTCAGCAAGGAAACTCTACACTAAGAGGGCTCGCTCCAACACCACTGTCTGAGTCGGAATGTTGTGATAAACAACTGATGCTCTGATCTCTCTCTTGATCCCCTAATCAAAGATTTGGGCCCTGAAGAATGTGTCTCGTACCATGTCTGTGGAATAACACAAGATATCGGTATACCTCGCCGCGTACTGGGCTACTGTCATGGTGCCCTGCCGCAGCTGTTACAACTCCTGGATGCGCACTTCTCAGAGGGTGGCTGCGACGAACTCTGAGCGAAAAAGGCTCTCAAAGTCCGTCCAAAGGAGAGATGCCTCGTCGTGTACCTGGATCATCAAGATCCTCCATCTTCCTACTTCCGCGTGCAGAAGGCTCGCTGCAAGGACCACCATAAGGTCAGTTGGTGTACCTACCAAACATAAAACTCGTACAATAGCCTCCAGCCAATCCCCGGCTGCCTGAGGGTCCGTCTCCCCACGAAACCTGGGTGGTCGCTAACGCTGAAACTCATACAGTGCAATAAGGTGATGTGCACCGTCAGTGGATGGGGCTGGTAGCATCGGTGGCTCAGTGGGTAGAGGTACCACCGGTGCCTCTTCTATCAAATGTCCCTATACCGAGGCCTCGTCGCTCAGTGGGCTGTTGTCACACACAATGCTCGGAACCCTAGATGGCTGCCGTCGTCGGGCCATCCAGAAAAGAGACAGATGCGCCACGGTCAGGATAATATACCTGGTGAGATGACACAAATTAATCACAAAGAAAACTTGAAACACGCATGCAATCAATGTTTTCCTGCATTAAGTCAGAAATCAGAAGTCAGGGTCATGGTGTACGGATACGTCAGCCGCAGCACCAACACTGGACTCCCTGGACTGATAACCACACTCAATACCCTTAACACTATTTCTTCACATAGAAGAAAGATCAGATTCCAAAGTTCTGTAGTAGAACCGAACACCTATGATACCAATTTTTCACGACCGGTCCTCGGGGCCCGTGCCAGGACTACCCCAAGCCCGCCTTCCATAGGCCAGGGGCTGGAGACTAGCACCAAAGGTGTAAATCATGATAACTGGGATGGCATTGCCTTTATAAAAGTAACAAAACACCACAGAGTACAAGGGGAAGTAAAAATCTAAGTAAAAAAGGATGTGCTGAAAAGTATATGGGCCAGAATACAAACCCAATCGAAAGTACAGCTACAACTAAAAGAAATTACAACAAGGACAAGCAGCTGGAGAAGATGGAAGCAGCTCATAGGTCGTCCACCACGGATCCTACCTGAAGGGTAGGTACAAATAGCCTCCACAACGCTCCCGCCTGTAAACCACCTTCGAGTGTCGCCTCGTCGTGAATTCCACCATTAGATACTGTCTTATCGTGAGGTCCACCTCTGGGTACCGCCCAGTACTCGAACACTCGGCCTCCGTCTGCACTGTCCGTCATCTGTAACCATCACAATGAGGTGCGGTCATAGCCCGTGCAGGGGTGAGTATAACGATACTCAGTAGGGACCCCGATACACTTAAGGTCTTACTAAATCCAACTAGGGTAACCACAAAGAATATCCCAATAGATGACCTCTACCTTGGTACATTCCCATATATATTGTTACACCTCGAGATTTTATGAAAAATATTCTTTTTAATTTCATTAATGTCTTGTGTTGTACGCTACACCAAAAGGATCTTGCACAAAACACATCCTTGACATGCCTTTCATTACACGCAATCACAACCTTCCTCGATAGCGTGTGTAGTACGCAATACCGAGTTTCACTAAACAACGATATGCTATTAAAATATTATTAAAACTAGCCGTTATGAATAGTAATAACCACTTTTTGAAATTTTGAAATTTTTATTTTTCAAAATGGAATTAATTTCTGGATTTGGAATATCGAAATTAGCTTAGGGTGAAATTTTGGTACTTTTCGGATAACTTTCATTTTCTGATGAATAGTGAAAATTACTAAATTTTAATTAAAAACAACCTTTTAAATAGAAATAATTAATAGTGATAAATTAATAATTTCATAGGTTTTATATTATATTTAGAATATATTTTTACAATTTAATACAATGTTTGTTATTGGATGTAATATCACATTTAAAGCAGACATAAACAACTGTCAATCTTTTGATAGTTATTATCTCTTAAGAACACGCTATTTGTTTTGACGATGAGAATAAATTTTTAAATTAATTAATGCAACTGATATGTTTTGAACTTGGTAAAATAGAAAAAAAATTTGAATTCATAATATCAAATATATGTTAGGCCTAATTTTTGGTATTTTTCTGAAAACATTCAATTTTTGATGAATAGTTAAACCACTAAATGGTAGTTAAAAAAACTGAATTTTTCATAAAACATAATTTTACCGCTTCTGTGAGTGGAATTTCGAAAATCCGAGAGACACTGTTGATGTCAGTAAGTAAAATGTGGTTCAATGAGATGAAAATAATTTCTTGGTGAATAGTAACTATTTACTTTTTTTACCACGGTTAAAAGTAAATAGGGCAATTAAGGGTAAAAATGATATTATTATTACCCTAAAACGTGTCCTAATTATATTGGAAAAATGTAATTCGACCAAAAACAACCTTAGGAATAAAATATGACCATTTAGGCCCACTTGGATTAGATTAGGACATTTATTATTAATTTATTTAAAGAAGGGTTAAAATAGTTAAAATCAATGTTTAATAAGTAAATCATTTTTAATATGTGGTTATACTTAAGATAAATTCGACTATAAATATTAATTAGAAATCTAAAAGTATTTCCTATATAATGGTATTTTATTTGTAATTTTTAGACATTCAATAATTTAATTTATTTATGACACAACGATGATGCAGTAATTATCTTATTAATAAAATATTGACATAATTGATGTTATAAATACCAAAATAAATATAATTTGAGACTTTTTATGAATTAAATTTATTTTTTAGTTTAATATTACATGTTATTATTGATTTAATTAACTTTTTTAGAACTTATCATTCTATTATGAGTTTCAAAAAAATCAATTACTAAATAGTGTCAAAATTGACATAAAATAGTTTTGAAAACTGATATTATATTATTAATTGTTATATTATTCCTAAAAATCTAAGGTTCGGCCAAATGACTTAGATAAGGTTATATATATTAATAATAAACAACTTGGGGTTCGTTTGGCTTCTTATAGTATGTTTATTAACCTTATAGTATAAGAACACAAGAAGACACAATAAAAGTAAAATTATTTTACTTAATGTTAAATCTAAATGATAAGGTTAAAAATGGAACCTAAACTTCTCTAAATTCTATTGTATGAGAGGATTGCGACCCATCCCCACCTTAGCTTCGAAATATATCAATTTGGAGCTATTTAAAACCGAATAGGACTTTATAATAAAATAATATTTTTAGTTTTCCAAAGGAGCCCCTCTCCTCCCTTATAAAAGGGAACCTCCTCCCTCTCTTCCTCACACCAATTTGAGCCTTCAAACTCGGCCAACCCCTGCCAAATTACCTTCTCCACTTCCCTAGAAACATCCTAGAGGTTCAGGTCTTCCTCAAAGACCAATTTTATGCCCTAAAAGGAGGTCTCAAAGAGGCGCTTCAAAGAAGAGGTAATGCCCGTTACCGATTCGTTCATCTTTATTTCTTTTTCCAATTCTTCTAATTTAGTTGTATCATCATGAAGTAATAACATAAGTATCACTAATATACTGATATGTTATGATAAGTATGAAACAACCCTATTTCACCATCTATCCATCCTACGGAAAACGAAATCACCGCGCGTGCGTACATACGGAATACCGTCTACTTGGATGGGTATAATGTTGTACATAATAACTATATATGATTATTATAAAGTGATATTTATAATGAAATATTATACATACACTTCAACACATGTTCACGATCATGAGAACGATATCATCGCTCGTGCGTACGTACGGACTACCGTCTCCACGACGCGATGAGATTCATTCTCCACATTAACCATTCATGAATGATTATAAAGTATATATAATAAGTAATCATGAAATATATGACATGTTAAATCTAATGGATTTACATATATATATATATATGTAAGTCATCTACTTACTTCCATTCAAGACAATAAGGAAAGGAAAACAGCGTTCATGCGTACATATGGACTACCGTCTCCATGAATGGTGTGTTTCATTTCATTTATCTATCTATTATATATATATATATACTGAATATATATGATATATAAATCATGTTTTATATTATGGAAGTAAGTAAATCATGATATATGTAATAATAATGTCAAGAACAACAAGTCCAAACACCTACGATAATTGAAACGATTTTACCCAAATCGCTTCTTTAACCTGGAATTTACAAAAGAACGGGTAATATAATGTAATAAGTGAACCATATATGATATCATTACAATGAATATGATTCTGTAATAAGTTAATGAAATTATTTAAATCATTATACAGCAGGTTCGGAAACGTAAAAATCATATCGGGCATAAGGTAAGGGAAATATCACAATCACATTTTTATCCGAGATTGTTTATACTTTGGAATTTACTGGGGTGTATTTTATCATCCACATCCATGTTTCCTCAATATGTAATATTTATATCCTTCTCCAATAGTTTATATCCAATTTTACCCTTTGGTGAGTTTTTTGTAAAAGATATGAAAGGAATCTTTTTTCGTTTTTCGTACGAGGTACTTTTTGACTTTTCTGAAAAAAGTACGAAGAATGTTTTTTTTAACTTATACGACATGAATGGATTTTTAAAACATTATTTCCAAAAATATTCCTTTACAAGTTTTCAAGTTTATTTTTAATCAACTTCTTTTAGTTTAAAATTGTATGACATGTTAAGAAAGGAAAATTATTTTTGAAGTAAAAAGGATATTTTCATCAAGAATGGAATTCAAGTGTTTTATCAAAATTATTTTCCATCTAGGATAATATAGGGTTCTGTTTTTATCCCTATTATTACATTTATTTGATTATTTTGTGATGGAATTTTTTTTATGAATTCCTTTATCTTATATGAATTGTTTTATGATGTCATGTTGTTTAAGAATCCCATTTTTATTACATGGGTTATGCTACGATGTATGGTTTATGATTTTGTGGAACACATAAGAATGGTATCATTATGAGATGGAAGGGACCTATATCTCCCTCCAATGAATTGGGTAATGATTTTATATCTCATGAGATAGACATGTCTAGAACGGTAGGTTATACCGGTTCAGTGAAACAGGACTGAAACGAGGGTAACTCAGTTCAGAAAGGGACTTTGTCCACTAAGATATTCTTGGCAATGAGTCTTGACTAATAAGAAATGATTCTCTATGATTATGTGTGTATGCCAAAAATTTTCATGTTTTATGTTATGATTTTTGGGATTTCATTTCAGTACTATGAATTATCCCATGTTATGATATTATGATCACTTTTGCAGGTTAAGATTTCCAAAATGTTATGTTCTTATGAATATGATGTGATTGATATTTCTTTTGTTTACCCTTACTGAGCATTTAAGCTCACCCTTTTTTTTTCTTTTCCCCAGGATATAAAGAAAGTATTTAGGTTTTTTTTAAAGAAGATCTTTATGGGAGATGTCGAAGTTCTTTCACCACGATTAGAGGATTATATTCCGAGTTTCCAAAGACACTAAACTATTACGGTCTTTGTGTGTGTATTTTTTTTATGTACTATGTATTCCGCAAAATTAATGTAATGACTATGCACGTAAAGCTTCGGGTATCTACAGTTTGTATCAGAGGAAAGGTTTAGTCAACCTTTGGAAACTAGGATGCGAAAACGTTAGTGAGATCCCTAGAGATATTTCAAAGGTATGTCTAGGAATGTCCCTAAGGATAAGTATACATATAGGATATAGTCCTAGAACAATGGTAACGATATTAGATTAAACCAAAGATGTTAGATATTGAAGTTTCTCCCCCTTTATTATGATTTTTCCTCTCACACTATTCTTTTTGGGTTTTAGAAAATTACTGGAAAAAAGATGATTCACGATAATGGAGGATATGATGGACAATGGAATGATATTCTTCATGAGAAACCAAATGAAATGGGATTTAGTAGTCCAAACATCATTATTATGCCGAATCAGAAATCTCATAATAGGATCAATAAAGTAAAATTTGTTATGTTTCCTGACTTAGAAAATAATAGAAAGATGGAGTTTCATGATGATCATAGAAGAAAGAAAGTTCAATTTCCCCTATGTAAATCATGTAGGAAGAGGAATCTAGGAGAATGTTTCAAAGGAACAGGAAGATGCTTTGGGTGTGGAAAAGAAGGACACAAAGCCAGTAAGTGCAAAGGAAAAGGTTTAGTTAACACCAGGGATGAGGATAATGGTATTGTTATGACATCAACGATGGTTAAATGTTTTAAATGTGGAATGTATGGGCATTATGAAAACCAATGCCCTAAGGTAAAGTCTCATGAAGAGAATCAGTATGGTCGTATGGGTAGTATTTATGTTGATGATGATGAAGAGACTACAAATGATATGTGAGATGAAATAATTGTTGAATCTCGGTCAATGGTTAAAGAATTTAGTGGAATGATTACATGTTTATCATGTGTAATGTTGTATATGTAATTTCATGTTACAATGGAATAAAGAGACATCTAAGGATTGTTACACTGTTGTCTTTCCTTTAGTTTTGAAAGTGTATGATTAATGGTACCAGTATCCATGAAAGGTTATTCAGATATTTTTGGAATGTAGATGATATGTTCATAATGAAGGTATAAGGAGAAAATTAAATGTTTGATAGTATTCATGAGCTCATGATTGATATAAGGACTAAGTGATATCATGGTTTGAGTATATAGAATTTTGAGGATTTTGGTATGTGTAAAGAGTTATCTTTTGACAGCACTCATGTTTTCACTATGATTCAATGGGTATTCATTTTTCAAGATATTACATGATTATGGTATTCACATGACTAGAATGTGACGAACAAGATATATGAGAGATAAATGATGGAATTCACATGATCATTTTCTCTATACTATGAGCTTGGACCGAAGTATTTTAGATAATCCTAAATATTGGAATGGATTTTGTTGGATATAAGTCAGTATTGTTTAAGGATAAAACTTTTTTTGATATTGTTGATGGGATGTTATAATAATTTAGTTTTAGAAAAAGGACAACCTGCAGGATGTGAGACAACCCATTGCATCAGACAAGGCTGTGGGAATCGAACCAACAACTGAAGTGCGACTGGCCTTTATCACCTACCACTGGCCTACAGAAAGTCCCTGTTTAGTAAAAACTAGTTTTATTATATTAAGCAGTATGATATATGAAGTATAAGTCCATTTCAGGAACTATATATGATTAATCTCACAATAGATGGACTTACGTATTTTTGGATAACTTTTTTAACCTTTTGTTTGAGACAGATGGAATGACCCATCATTCTATCACATGATCTGCTAACACATCACGAATGAAAAAATCAACTTCATTTCTTTAAGAGATGAAGTAAAATTTTTCCAAATAATGACCAACGGTGACACTATACCAAAATCACGAAAGTATTTCTTCTAATTCCAATTTCATCAACTTTAGGGAAATGATCTTGAAAACCAAAAATGTTGTCCTAGTGCTCTTATATCTGATGAATCAGATGATACCTTAGATCATCACAAATTTATGGCTTTGTGACTGCTGGCTTTTCCATAGCCATGTTCTCTACCACTCTCCATCAGAACATGATGGTTAGATTTCTCTTCCATATCCATATTTTCACCTATGTGGAAACCCAGTGATTAGTTTATTTGGGAAACCGTTACGTTTCATACTTTTGTTTTTAATGATTGGTTTTAGTATTCCTTTTTATGATGTGGGTTTCTATTAAAGAAACTTTCGAATAGTAAACCATTTATAACCGCGACGAATTTCAAGGGCGAAATTCTTTTTAAGGGGGGTAGAATGTAACACCCCGAGATTTTATGAAAAATATTCTTTTTAATTTCATTAATGTCTTGTGTTGTACGCTACACCAAAAGGAGCTTTCACAACACGTATCCTTGACATGCCTTGCATTACACGCAATCATGACCTTCCTCGATAGCGTGTGTAGTACGCAATACCGAGTTTCACTAAACAACGATATGCTATTAAAATATTATTAAAACTTTCTGTTATGAATAGTAATAACCACTTTTTGAAATTTTGAAATTTTTATTTTTCAAAATGGACTTCATTTCTTGATTCGGAATATCGAAATTAGTTTAGGGTGAAATTTTGGTACTTTTCGGATAACTTTCATTTTCTGATGAATAGTGAAAATTACTAAATTTTAATTAAAAACAACCTTTTTAATAGAAATAATTATTAGTGATAAATTAATAATTTGATTGTTTTTTAAGTATATTGAGAATATATTTCTACAATTTAATACAATGTTGGTTATTGGATGTAATTTCACATTTAAACCCGACATAAACAACTGTCAATCTTTTGATAATATTATCTCTTAAGACCACGATATTTGTTTTGACGACAGGAATTAATTTTTAAATTATTTAATGAAACTGATATGTTTTGAATTTGGTAAAATAGACAACATTTTTTAATTCATAATATCAAATATATCTTAGGCCTAATTTTTGGTATTTTTCTGAAAACTTTCAATTTTTTATGAATAGTGAAACCACTAAGTGGTAGTTAAAAAAACTGAATTTTTCATAAAACTTATTTTTACCGCTTCTGTGAGAGGAATTTCGAAAATCCGAGAGACACGGTTGATGTCAGTAAGTAAAATGTGGTTCAATGAGATGAAAATAATTTTTTTGTGAATAGTATCTTTTTAATTTATTTTACCACGGTTAAAAGTAAATAGGGTAATTAAGGGTAAAAATGATATTATTATTACCCTAACACATGTCTTAATTCTATTGGACAAGTGTAATTATACCAAAAATACCTTAGTAAAAAAATATGACCATTTAGGCCTACTTGGATTAGATTAGGACATTTATTATTAATTTATTTAAAGAAGGGCTAAAATAGTTATAATCAAAGTTTAATAAGTAAATCATTTTTAATATGGGTTTATAAATAAGATAAAATCGACTATAAATATTAATTAGAAAGATAAAATTCTTCCCTACATAATGGTATTTTAATTGTAATTTTTAGACATTATATATGTTAATTTATTTATGACACAACGATGATCCAGTAATTATCTTATTAATGAAATATTGACATAATTGATGTTATAAATACCCAAACAAATATAATTTGAGACTTTTTATGAATTAAAATAATTTTCTAGGTTAATATGACATGTTAGCATTAATTTAATTAACTTTTTTAGAACTTATCATTCTGTTATAATTTTCACTAAAATCAATTACTAAATAGTGTCAAAATTGACATAAAATAGTTTTTAAAACAAATATTATATTATTAATTGTTATTTTATTACTAATAATCTAAGGTTCGGTCAAATGACATAGATAAGGTTATATATATTAATAATAAACAACTTGGGGTTAGTTTGGCTTCTTATTGTAAGTTTATTAACCTTATAGTATAAGAACACAAGAAGACACGGTAAAAGTAAAATTATTTTACTTAATGTTAAATATAAATGATAAGGTTAAAAAAGGAACCTAAACTTGTCTATATTCTATTGGATGAGAGGATTTCGACCCATCCCCAACTTAGATTCGAAATAAATTAATTTTGAGCTATTTAAAACCGAATATGACTTTATAATAATATAATATTTTTAGTTTCCAAAGGAGCCCCTCTCCTCCCTTATAAAAGGGAACCTCCTCCCTCTCTTCCTCACACCACTTTGAGCCATCAAGCTCGGCCAACCCCTGCCAAATTCCCTTCTACACTACCCTATCAACATCCTAGAGGTTCTGGTATTCCTCAAAGACCAATTTTAGTGCCCTAAAAGGAGGTCTCAAAGAGGTGCTTCAAAGAAGAGGTACTGCTCGTTACCTATTCTTTCATCTTTATTTCTTCTTCCACTTATTCATCATTAGTTGTTTCATCATTAAGTAATAACATCAGTATCACTCATATACTGATATGTTATTATATGTATCAAACAACCCTATTTCACCATCTATCCATCCTACGGAAAACGAAATCACCGCGCGTGCGTACGTACGGAATACTGTCTCCACGCCGTGGTGTAATCTATTTTCCACAACCACCTTACTTGGATGGGTATATTGGTGTACATAATAACTATATATGATTATTATAAAGTTATATTGATACTTAAATAGTATACATACACTTCAACACAAGTTCACGATCATGAGAACGATATCATCGCTTGTGCATACGTACGGACTACCGTCTCCACGACGCGATGAGTTTCATTCTCCACATTAACCATTCATGAATGATTATAAAGTATATATAATGAATAATAATGAAATATATGACATTTTAAATCTACTGGATTTACGTATATATATATATATATATATATATATGTATGTCATCTACTTACTTCCATTCAAGACAATAAGGAAAGGAAAACATCGTTCATGCGTACGTACGGACTACCGTCTCCCTGAACGGTGTGTGTCATTTCATTTATCTATCTATTATATATATATACTGAATATATATGATATATAAATCATGTTTTATATTCTGGAAGTATGTAAATCATGATATAAGTAATAATAATGTCAAGAACAACAAGTCCAAACACCTGCGATAAATGAAATGATTTTACCCAAAACTCTTCTTTAACATTGAATTTACAAAAGAACGGGTAATATAAAGTCATAAGTGAAACATATATGATATCATAACAATTAATATGATTCTATAATAAGTTAATGAAATTATTTAAATCATTATACAGGAGTTTCGGATACGTACAAAGCATATCGGACATAAGGTAAGGGAAATATCACAATCTCATTTTTATCCGAGATTGTTTATACTTTGGAATTTACTGGGGTGTATTTTATCATCCACATACATGTTTACTCAATATGTAATATTTATATCCTTATACAATAGTTTATATCCAATTTTACTCTTCGGTGAGTTCTTTGTAAAATATATTAAAGGAATATTTTTTCGTTTTTCATACGAGGTACTTTTTGACTTTTCCGAAAAAAGTACGAAGAATGTTTTTTTAACATATACGGCATTAATGGATTTTTAAAACATTATTTCCAAAAATATTCATTTACAAGTTTTCATGTTTATTTTTAATAAACTTCTTTTAGTTTAAAATTGTATGACATGTTAAGAAAGGAAAATTATTTTTGAAATAAAAATGATATTTTCCTCAAGAATGGAGTTCAAGTGTTTTATCAAAATTATTTTCCATATAAGATAATATAGGGTTCTATTTTATCCCTATTATTACATTGATTTGATTATTTTGTGATGGAATTATTTTTATGAATTCCTTTATCTTATATGAATTGTATTATGATGTCATGTTGTTTAAGAATCCCATTTTTATTACATGGGTTATGCTACGATGTATGGTTTATGATTTTGTGGCACACATAATAATGGTATAATTATGAGATGGGTGGGACCTATATCTCTCTCCAATGCATTGGTTAAATATTTTATATCTCATGATATAGACATGGCTGGAATGGTAGGTTATACCGGTTCAGTGAAACAGGACTGAAATGAGGGTAACTCGGTTCAGAAAGGGACTTTGTCCACTAAGATAGTCTTGGCAATGAGTCTTGACTAATAAGAAATGATTCTCTATGATTATGTGTGTATGCCACAAAGTTTCATGTTTTAAGTTATGATTATTGGGATTTCATTTCACCACTATGATTTATCCCATGTTATGATATTATGATCTCTTTTGCAGGTTAAGATTTCCAAAATGTTATGTTATTATGAATATGATGTGATTGATATTTCTTTTGTTTACCCTTACTGAGCATTTGAGCTCACCCTTTTTGTTCTTTCCCCAGGATATAAATAAAGGATTTAGGTTTTTTTTTAAAGATGATCTTCATGGGAGATGTTGAAGATCTTTCACCACGATTAGAATATTATATTCCAAGTTTCCAAAGACACTAAACTATTAAGGACCTTGTGTGTGTGTTTTTGTTATGTACTATGTATTCCGCAAAAGTAATGTAATGACTATGTACGTCAAGCATCGGGTCTCTACACATATACGCAAGTTATCAAGTAACCCATTTCAATCATGAGGAAACACAAGGTTTATGAAATCAACGGATAACCTCTACCCAAGTATATACCCATACATATACCTAATTTATCAAGTAACCCATCTCAATCATGCAGAAACACAAAGATTACTGACTTAGCTCAACTAGGATTTTATTCATGAAGTCGAAACCATGGCTACTGGAGAAGTCATACTCCGTCGATTATAGTGGGCCTATCGCTACAACAAAGCGCGCCGAACTCCTCCTCTGTCGAGTTCATAGGGCCTTCCCCTACAACCAAGCACGCTGAACTCCTCCTCTGTCGAGTTCAGAGGGCATGCCGCTACAACCAAGTGCGTTAGACTCATTGGACTACTGTAGTAGTCCACCTGTCGAGTACTGTGGGCCTGCTGCTACAACCAAGCGCTTCCAACCATGGGTCTGCCGCTACAACCAAGCGCTCCCCCTCATAGGTTCCAGAGGTACTCTTTCGGTTGAGTACCGTGAGTCAGCCGCTAAAACCAAGCGATCCTCCACCGTGGGTCTACCGCTACAACCATGCACTACCCCTCATAACATCCATAGGTACTCCTTATGTTGAGTACTGCGGGTCTGCCGCTACTACCAAGAGCTCCTCCGCTGTGGGTCTGCCGCTACAACCAAGCGCTCTCCACTGGGCTATCCGTAACACACCGAGCCGATAGATCAGCAGTCGTCAATTCTTAGCCACATACTGGGTCTCTGCACTCTGCTACCTCATCACCGGGAGGGTCCTCTCCACGATCTACTGTTCAATACTCCATGTTCACAAAGTTCCACAAAGAATTATCTCAAAGTAAAACCTCGTCATAGGGGTCTCAACGCAATAGACGACGCGTCAGTCGGACGCCCGGTCTGTGAGTTTCTAGCCTTTTCGTCCCAAGGGCCCACTTGGATTCATATTCAAACCAACCCGGTTGTGTCTCAACTGTACCCCGAACTCTCATAGGTTATGATCATAGATACCATTTCTCAACGTGGTCAGCAACGCTGCTGACGGTTCATCAAATGGATGTCCAGTCTGAATGTTATCAGCCTTTCCGTTCTAGGGGCCTGGTTAGATATCAGGTACAATCCAACCCGGCCATTATCCAATTGCATCCATAACTCAGGAAAAGCATGCCAAACATTCCATCTCATCGAATGGAATCCAACAAAGTCGATGGAACATCATTCGGAGGCCTAGAGCTCAAGATATAAGTGTTTCTGCTCCGAGGGCCCGGTTGGTTTCGTGTACGAACCAACCCGGCCGAACCCAAAGTACTCCGAAACCATGAGTGTAGTATACATAAACGACCGTATCGATCCAAGTATCGCATCGCTGCTGACGGTGCATCGATCGGAGGTCCCCAACCAAAGTTATGGGTAACAAACCGAAAGATTCAGGTTAAAAGGGGGGTTCGGGCCATGTCAAACCCGGCCCGGTACCCCATAGGTCGGCCAGAACTGGGTCAACCCGTCCCGGGTCCGGGTCCGGCCCGCTTGGGCGTGGCCCGGCCTAGCTGGCTTGGTGTGGCCTGGATGGCGCGGCCTAGCCTGGCGCGGCCCGTCCTCACGGTCCGGCCTGGGCAGCCGGCCCGGCGCGCTGGGGTGCTGGCGCCAGCCAGATGGTTCGGCTGCTCGGCCGAGCAGATGAGGGGGGGGGGAGCCTGTCCCCCATTTTGTAACTGCTGCCCCCAATTATGGGGCCGCTCAGCTCGACAACCTGGGGTAGTAACCCCCGGCTTTTTCCCTGTCTTGCCGGCCCATTGTTGTGGCCATAGGATAGGAAAGGCCGGTCCCCCCTGCTCTGACGCCGGCTTCCCGGAACCGGCAGCCGGTTCCCTGCTCCGCCGTGGCCCCGAACTGGCCGCGACCATGGTTCGTCCGACACCGCGTGACGGATCCGCGTCGCTCTTCCACGACACCGCTCCGGCCACGGTGCTTTTGCGGTTCTCTGGCGCGGCATGACGGCGCCGCGTCTTTGGTTTTTCTTCAACGACGCGGCACGACGGCGCTGCGCTTCTCCCCCTTTTCTTGATAATTCCCTCACGGTGCTTCGACAATGCATTTCCTTGCTCGTGCAGCATCAATATCCAACAACCAAAAAGGGGAGGAGAGTCGGCTGTGATCGTGCGGTCCGACCTCCTCCCGTTATTGCGATAATAGGCAGCCACAAAAGATGATAAGACAACGATGAAGTAATCCAGATCAAACGAAATAATAATTCCCCTACCTCGTAGAACAAGTTGAGTGAGGGTTCGTCATAGAGATAACCGTTGTGGAAGAAGACGTCGAGGAGGGAGGATGTCGCGTCGCGGGAACGACATCACATCGTCGATCTCTGAGGAATCCGGCGTTCCCCGCGTACATCATCTAAGAAGAAAAAATTCTTCATGCTCCTTAGCTTTTCTCCAAAAAACTCTCAAAGCAACAAGAATCCAACAAAATAAAATATGTTCATAACTTATTTTATTAACATAACTTAAGCATTTGAATTTCAAACATTCAAATTAAACTCACCTATTTAATTAACTTAATTTATCAAAATTAATGGTGAGTTGAAGGAGTTAGAGAATATGATGGGGTGGGGTTCGTGTGGGCCCCACCACCCTCATAACCTCCCATGGGAAGTTTAGTGGTTTCCCCCAACTTCCACTCAATGGGTTTAACCACCTAGAAATAAAAATTGTAACTCAATTTTTATTTTAACTTACAAATTTTTTTTACAACTTCTCTCGTGAAAACGCAACTCTGGAAAAGTTGTTTCTAAGAAAATACCAGCGTTGTGAATTCATCAGTGCCCTCAGAATTCGATTCCAAGCACCAGTTCAAATGTTAGAAAAACCCGATTGTTCGTTCACTGAACGTACTCGAGCTAATCTTCAGATAGAAATTCTGGGCACACCGGTCCTCATAATCAAGTACCGTCAGAAACTGAGTTCTTGTAAAATCCCAAAGAAAATTGAAAAAAAAATTCCCTTGAATTTTATGATACTTTACATAAAGAAATATCAGAATAAGAAAAACAGAAAAAAGACTACAGAGATAAGAAAGACAGAGATGTTATTTGTTATCTATGTAGAAGAACATGTCATATCAGACCTTATTGTCCTTTGTTGAAAAAGACAAAAAAAGGAAAGGAATATAGAAAGGAATAATAAGAAATTTTATAAATAAAATCACAAGAAAAGAATTAAAGCTATTGATACATGGATTTCTAGCTATGGAGACTCTTCATAAATTGAATCTTCTGAATATGATTCATCAACAAAGAAGAATATGGGATTTATTTCTACTACTTCTTTCCCCAATACATGTCTTATGGAAAAGGTACGCTCTGCCAAGGCTTTAACAAATTTATCTCTTGATTAGAATTAATACTCAAAAAATAGTTCTTATAATGAAGATACTTAATCCATAGAAAATTATGAAATACCATCATATGAATTAGATTCTAGATTTTCCAAATTACATGAAGCGAGAAATTTTAAAATTTCTAAGAAATTAGACAAGGAAAACAGTAGGGAAGAAATTCTTACAAAAGAGATTTCTTATAATCCTAGAGATCTCAGAGATTAAGAAGAACTTTAAGGAAATCATTCTATAGACATTGAAAAATCAAATTATGATTATGAAAAACTTCCTAAATATCGTATGAATGCTATTTTAGAGATAATTTTTTTGAGATAAAATCTAAATATAAGAAAATGATTCCGAAGGATAGGAATTTAGTTAACAGACTAGAATTCGAAATATTTTCTCTTAAAACGATTATTGAAAACATTACATCTGGGAAGGAAAATTTGGACTAAATTTATTCTCAAATTAAATTTAATAGAATAACTACTAGAGTAGGATATACTCAACAAAAACAGGTTTTCATAAGCAAATATTTTGTTCCAATTAGAGCCCCTTTTGTACTAAATGTCAAAGTGTTGGTAATTGGAAGGAAAATTTCAACTTTAATAATTTTCAATCTCTTGGGTTTCATACATATTATTTTTCTAAAAAAATGTGGATTCCCAGAATTTTGTTGTTTAACAATTCAAGATACAAGAATATTTTGATTCTGATTGTCTAACATTCTTATTTTAAGGAAGATAAAAAAGGTACCAATAGTAATATGTGGTACATGGATAGTAGATGATTCAGCATATGACTGTAAACAAAAACTATTTTCAAAAGATTATCAAGACTAAAGGAGGGAAAGTATACTTTGGAGATAATGCTCACGGAGAAATTATTGGTATAGGTGACATCGTTCTTCTGGTAAAAACATAGATTTCAAATGTATTATTTGTTAAAGGTCTTAATCACATCCTCATTAAAATAAGTCAATTATGTAATGAAGGCTACGTTGTAAATTTTAGGAATGACATGGGATTAGTACACTATTAGAAAGAACTATTTATTCTTTCTTCCAAAAGCCAAGAGAATGTTTACACTCTAAACATAGAAGACCTTAGGATCCAAGATCTACCATTCCTTAGTGCAATAGAAGATCATTCTTGGTTGTGGCATAGAAGGATAGGACACTGTAACCTTGGGATCTTATGAAAAATTTCTAAGAAAGGACTAGTTAAGGATCTACTGGAGATTACATTAGATTCTTCAGCAGTTTTTGATCATTTTCAATATGGAAAGAAACATAAATCATGTTTTAAATCAGTAAGTGAAATATCAACTACTGATTCATTACAGCTAGTTCATATGGATCTCTTTGGTCCAACACAAACTGGAAGCATGGGGGAAAGTATTATGTATTTGTTCTGGTTGATGATTACACTAGGTTTATGTGGGTCTATTTTATAGCAATGAAGTCTGAAGCCTTCTCGTATTTCAAAAGTTTTAGAGCCCTTGTTAAAAATGGGAAATGCCATCCATTGATGACTATTCATAGTGATCATGGAGGATAATTTCAAAATTCAGATTTGGAAACTTTTTATAGTAGAAAAGGAATTACTCATTACTTATCAACACCCAGAACACTTAAAAAAATGGTTTTGTTGAAAGAAGAAATAGAATTCATCAAGGGATAACTAGAATCATGTCAAGTGAGTATTCGGTAGCCAAACATTTTTGGGCCTAATATGTAAGAACTTCTTATTATACTATAAATCATGTTTCTATTAGTCCTTTTCTTAATAAAACACCTTATGAGTTATGGAATGCTAGAAAACCTAAACTATCATACTTTACAGTTTTTGGTTGCAAGGTATTAATTCCGAATACTAAAGATAATCTTTATAAATTCACACCAAAACCAAATGAAGGAATTTTATTAGGCTAGTCCACAACATCTAATGATTATAGAGTTTTCAATAAGAACACTTATACTATTGAGGAGATAGTTCATGTGAAATTTGATAAATCTGTCCCTTTTGTTTTTTAAAAACCCCAACCTATATCTTTAGATGTGTTTTCAAAAACTGATTTTCAACCATTGATAGAAGATCCTTCTGATAAGGAAAATGTTCAAGAAGATACTTCAGAAACATTTAACCTAGAATATTTTCTACCCTATGTTGATGAACAAGTATTAAAAAACCGAAATCAGTCATTTCAAAAGAATCATCCTAGTGATAGCATGACTGGTGATGTAAATCTACCTATATGGACTTGAAGTTCCTTAAGAAATGAAGAAGAACATCTAGCATTACTTTCTAAATAAGAACAAAAAATAACTGATGAATCTTTAGGCGATGATGATTAGATTAATGATATGCAAGATGAACTAAAAATTTTCAAAGGAATAATGTCTAGACCTTGGTTGAAATACCTAAGTAAACATCCGTTATTGGTGTAATGTGGGTCTTCAAAAATAAGTTTGAAGAAAATGGAATAATTGTAACAAATAAATCTATATTAGTTGCTAAAGGATATAATCAACAAGAAGGAATAAAATATGAATAAATCTATGCTCCAGTATCTAGACTTGAATCTATTTGTATTTTAATTGCCTTTGCAGCATTCTTCAATTCCAAAATATTTCAAATGGATGTGAAATGTGATTTTCATAATGGTTATGTTCAAGAGAAATTTTTTGTTGAACAACATCCTGGTCTTGATGAGAAAAAACATCTTGATCATGTTTTTAGACATACCAATGCTTTGTATGGTCTTAAACAATCTCCTAGTGCCTAGTATGATTGACTTACATTATTTATTCTTTAAAATAACAATTTTAAGGGAAATGCAGATCCAACACTTTTTATAAATAAAGATAAGAAAAATGTTTTTATTCATCAAATTTATATTTATGACATTATATTTTGTTCAACTCAGCAATCTTTAACTGATTCCTTTGCGGATCTAATGAAATCTAAGTTTGAAATGAGTATGGTGGGTGAGTTATAACATTTCTATGGTTTTCAAATCTCTCAAAAACAAAAAGAATCTATATGTCCAAACATAATTATATTAACGGTCTTCTTAAAAATTATGGATATAACAACACTAAAAGTACTAGTACACCTATTGGTACTGCAAACACACTTGATATTGATGAATCTGATAAACCAGTAGATCAAATAACATTTAGAAGAATGATAGGAAGTATAGATTACATTCCATCTAGTCGTCCAGACTTAATGATTTCAGTATGCTTATGTCCAAGATATCAATCCAATCTTAAGGAATCTCATTTAAAGGCATTGAAAATAATTTTTTGATAATTAAAGGGAACCATGGATTTAGGACTCTTTTATACTTATAGATAATATTTTGTTTTAAAAGGTTTTTTAGATTCTGATTTTGGTGGATGAATAATGTATAGAAAGAGTACATCCAGAACTTTTCATTTATAAGGAGATTCATTAGTTTCTTGGTCATGCTAGAAACAACACTCAGTAGCACTTTCTAATTCTAAAGCTGAATATGTAGTAGCTAGAAGTTGTTGTGCTCAAGTGTTGTAGATACAATACACACTCATAGACTATGGTATGAGATTTACCAAAACAAAAATCCTTAGCAATAATACAAGTTCCATTTCCCTTAGTAAAAACCCTCCACATCAGTCTTGTGCAAATAACATAAATATCATGCATCACTTTCTTATGGATCACACACAAAAAGAAGATATCAATGTTCAGTTTATCAGAATGAATGATTAACATGATAATATTTTAAAAAAACAATTACCCTCTCATAGATTCGAATACATTAAATAGAATTTGTGAATGATAATCATAAGGTAATATTCCTTGACTAACATCTTGTTACACCAATATCTTTACATTAATAAACTCTTTTACATAGGGGGAGTACATTTGATGTGAATATTTTCATGTTATTCGTAATGATGTTTATCTTGTTATTCATAAAGAAGTTTTTCATGTTTTTTGTATTATAGTTTTTCATGTTTTTTTCGTAATGATAATCATCAGACCTGAAGTTTTCGTAATGAAAATTTTCAGACCTGAAGTTTTCGTAATGAAAATATTCAGACTCGAAGTTTTCATAATCAAAATCTTTGGACCTGAAATTATCGTAATGTAAATCTTCAGACCTGATGTTTTCATAATGTAAATAGTTGGACACTGAAGTTTTTGTAATGAAAATATTCGGACATGAAATTCCCGGACCTCAAATGTTTGTAATAGAAACTCTCGTATTTGAAAATTTTCGTAGTGGAGTATTTTTATCATGTGTTTTTTGAAATCTAGAGTTCTTCAAGAAGAATTTTCTTCAATACAAATAATTCTCCAGACAATCCGAAAGGTATTATTCTTTCTTATGTTTTTGTAATTACCTTTTACATGCTTGTAGTTTCTTTTGGTTTTAAAATTTTCAGATTCTAGATTCATTAAATCTGAATTGTTTCCAATAAAAACCCTAAAACGATTGTATTGAAACAATTTTTCATTACAACTATCATTATCAACTGTCAGATCAGATCTAGAGAATTCTCATTCATAGGATTCAAATGGGAAGTTCAATCGTCGCTTCAACACCATTATCAAGGGGAATCTCAATGGTTGTACCACATTGGTTATCTAAGCTTGTACATGTTAAAGATACTCCCCTCTACAAAAGCTTGTTTTGAATTTTTCAGAAGTGCTCCAGTCCGAATGTATACAGAAGTTCCCTCTCAAGATATGTCTACTGTCAAGCCGATTTCGGATTGGAATATATACAAGGAGAGGTTGGTACACCCAAACTATTTCAACAAATATGACTCTATTATCTCCAAGAACAACGATATTAATGATTTGGAAAGTGTAGCTATTTCGAAGACATGATCTCAGGATGTTGTGTATCCGGATCTACTCATAGAATTTTATGAATCAGTTTGATTAATTAAGAAAAAAGTAGAGAAAAATTCTCCTTCAAAAGTTGTATAAAGGCATATAAACTCTCTTACACCGCGGATGGGAGCATTGTAGAGCTGTCATATGAAGGAGAATCCTAATTTCACTCTCACTAGCTGCCGGATGCTCAAGGAAGTTTCATAATAGTGAAGGCTATGGAATTACTTGGTCTTACTGATGTAACGACAGAAAACATTTCCCATCTATCTACCAAAAATCAGATTCTACAGTGATGGGATCATGGTCTTATCGTACCGAGAAAGGGTGAAAAGGTCACCCTGAAGAAAAGTGATATGTACATCTCGGATTTTTTGGTAATGCTATGGACGGTGAACCTCATGAAGCACATTCTCATTATGATTGAGTATATCAAGAATGGTAATTTTAGAGCACATATTATTATTTATCTATCCCTTCTCTCCAAGCTAATTGTTCAGTGTCTTGAGTTTTTCAAGATCCCATACAGTTTCAAGCTGAGGAATTTCAAGGTAATGCTTATCAGTGATTATAACCTCAAGAAGAAGAAAGTGGATTTTTCTATGGAGTCAGGTGAGTTTTATGTTTTACCTTAATATGAGGCAGAGGTTGTTCCAATTTTTTTTGAAGAAGCTGAACCATCACAGATTGCTTGAAAGAAGAAGAAATTAATGGAAGTGGATGTAGAAAACAAAACCCCTATGTATTAGAAAGTCCAATCCACACCTCCTAAACCCAAGAAGAAAAAATCCTACCCATATGATGTTGTAGCAAAATGGAGGGAGGATAAGAAGACTCTGAAGGAAAGGGAACCACAATTTGGCCTAGACCCTGCTGAGGCCAAGGCATTGAAAGAAAAATCAGATGATGAGCTTGAGAATCAAGCCAAGGAGAAGAAGTGTAACAAGAATATGTATGAGGCTTAATTTTTTCAATCCATTCTAAGGGATACTGAACTGGCATCTGAACAAATCCCCGTACCGAAATCATTCCTTGTATAGCCATTTCATGAGACTCCGGGTAAGAAGTTTATGACTTCTGAAAAACCACAAGAGATGATTGTATAAGAGAAGGAAGCTAGAGAGGAAGTACAAAAACCTAAGTCTAGTTCTATCTCTGATGATGTGATTAAGAAATTTCTAGATTAACAGGAAAAGGAATGTGCTTCTGAAATGTTGTCCATCCAGACTTCTCAAGCCAGATCATCAAAACATGCTACTCCTGGAGCTGATGAAATGGATGAAGAAGAAGAATTGAATAATTTGTTAGAGGAAGAGAGTCATAATCATGAAATCATTCTTCCTGAAGATGTTGAAGCTGGTTCTGAGAAAGAAAAATTTGATGAAGAAAAGATTTTCCAATTATTTGATAGTGAGCATGATCCTCTAGATGAGGAAGCAGTACCGAAAATCAATAGGGGGAAACATGTTGTTGCTAATACCCCAATGAAAGAAATTTGGAGGAAGTAGGAAGCTAGATAATCCTCAATGTGGAAGCTGGTAGAGTTAGAGGAAGAACCATCTCCAGGTAAAATGTATGATTCAGATTCATCAGACTTAGGACATGATTTTGTTGTTCAGTCTCTGAAAATGTTGGTGGATACAGTTCCAATCATTCCAGCAATTGATTCTAGATGCCAGATACTTCAGCATAGCATGAATCAAAATTCAGACTTTGTATCCATGGTGATGGATAGAATTGTTAAGATTGAGGGTAATGAGAAAAATTTCCTGATCAACTATGAAGCTCAAAGAAAATATTGCAAGAAAATGACCAGATGGTATAAGAAAATTGATGTATCTCTAGAAGAGCTTGATCAATTTCAAGAAGATGTCAAGAAATCAGTTGATACCCAATATAACATAATCAGGGATCTTACAAACAACATTAAGGAAAATATGGATCTAGAACAAAATACATGGATTCAAGAGGTGAAAGACTTAAATGGGAAGCTGAGTTATTTCATCCAAAGATGGAAAATAGAAAAGGATCTACGGATCGTGATAAAATAAAAGCTTGTGAATCAAGATGACTTGATGAAAGACCAGGAAGAGGCCCTGAAGGCTCAATATGATAGGATCACAGCCCTATAAAATCAAGCATAGGAGTATCAAAAATAACTGAAAAATCTTTTGACAATAATGAAGAAGTTGATTCCTAAGGAAACATAACCAAAATAGACACAAATCCGATCTTTTGATGTATCTATTTTCCTTCCTTGTAAAAATTCTCCCAATCGTGATGAAATTATGGTTTCTTGTTTTGTTTCGATGTCTATACTAGTATTTTAGGTACCGTATTTTTTTTTCAATTCCCTTAAACTCTTTTTGAAAATCACAAAGGGGGAGAAGGAAAATTATTCTAAAGGGGATAACAAAATATATTTCTAAGTAATGTAGAACTATCCCTATGTATGGGGGAGTTATTCTAAGGGGGAGTTCTCATTAATAATATTTCCAAATTCAAATGATAATTCTCATTCTGGAAATATAGAATATGATCCTTAGTGTTCCAAAGCCTAAGGGGGAGTTAGTAGTATTCACCACTGTCCATATGTGAAGGGAGATAAGTTTTATTTTCAAAGCCTTGAAATATTTTTCTAAGACCTTATATTCTTTTTCGTATGGATATTTTTGCATTCCAAAAACGGGGAGATTTTTGAGTCAATAAGGTTTTCATTAAAAAATTTCCTTCCCTTCATTCAAGGGGTAGATTGTTGAGTCATTATGGTTTCCTTATAACTTTACCATTCCTTCTTGTTTTGAAAATCACAAACACCTTATCTCAATTCAAATCTTGATTTATAATATTTAATTATATAATAAAAATTCTCTTCCCCAAGGAAATTTACCATACCTTATTTTCATTGTTCATATAATTCTTTTTTCTATGTGTAAAAAACGAATTGAGACCAAATCCTCCGAATCATATAATACATAGATATGAATAATTCTCTTGAAGTCTCCGAATTCTAGTTATGAAATCTCATGAAGTTAAACTCTGAATTTTGGATACAAAATCTCATTATGTTCAACTCCGAATTTTGAATACGAACTCTCATGAATTTCATCTCTGAATTCTAGATACGAACATTCATGAAGTTCAACACTGAATTCTGTATATGAACTCTCATGAAGTTCAACATTGAATTCTGGTTATGTACTCTCATGAAGTGAAACTCCGAATTCTAGATACGAACTCTTATGAAGATCAACTCTGAATTCCGTATACGAACATTCATGAGGTTAAACTACGAATTTTTATTACGAACTTATGTAACTTTTTACTACGAATTCTAATTAAAAATTCTCGTTACGAACTTCTCTAATTTCTGACTCCGAGATCTATGAATACAGACTTCAAAATCTTATGAGTTTAGACTCTGAATTCTCATGAACTCTGTCTCCAAACTTTGTATGTTTAGGTTCTGAATACTTGTGAATCCAAAATACGAATTTCCATGAAATTCATTCTCCGGAATTCTATATAATTCATGTTTCAAATTTTTAGATAATAGAATCCAAATATCATTGTACTATGGACTCCGAATTCATTTTTTAAAACTCCGATCATTTAAATTTATCTACATTCTGAATATCATATTTTGGTTATGCTTACACTTTTTTAGTTATAAAATGATGTAGTTCTTTCAGTTACTCACTAACTGTGGTTTGAGTGGCACGTGTACAGGTCCATCCGAAATTCATGGAAAAATGTGACCATTGGAGGAGGGAGCCTACCATTGAAGCCATTCCTATAAATAGGAGCTCATTTGAAAAATATCACAACATTTTGAACTGAACAGTTACAACTGTAATTAAGGCTATTAAAGTGATTTCTAGAGATACAGGCTCTTATAATCTCTTAGGCTTCATGAAGAAATATTGAATGAATTTTCCAAATTTTGATTCGTTCATATTTGATTAGTGTAGAGGTTATATTTTCTTAAAATTAGTGACTTTGGGTTGTGATGTTAGAGGTGCATATTTCATTACAAATCGAGGGCTTTCGGGGATAGAAAGACAGATACCGATCTTCAGATTGAGGGCTTACCTGATTTTGGGTAAGACATACTTTCTTGAAAGTAAAAATCACTAGACCTCTTATCCAGGGTTTTTAGATACCCTCCTCTTTGGGTTAAAATAGTTCCTACATGTTACTTGTAGTGTTACTAGTTTGTTTTCCACTATTTATTTTTCTATCGTTAAGTAAAGTATAACTATCTTATACTTCCTTATACTTGAACTATGATTTAGTTAGATTCTATAGGCATTATAGTATAATCATAGTTGGTGTAATCTTTTGTTAAGATTCATTTTCGGAATCACTTTTCTGGATTCAATCATGTTATTATAACATAGAGGTGTTGTGAATTTTGGTTATTCCAAATTTCCTTATGGATTTTTAAAGTAGAAAATTACCCCCCCCCACCTTGTATTTGTATCTCATTTTACATATTTGATCCTACGTTTTGTATTATAGAATATATCGTACTCAGACATACCATCTAACAAAGGGTTAACACCAAGGGTATAAATTCATATCTTTTAGGTGAAATATTGTGGTTTTAGGTTTCTTTTCAAATCCTTGAGGTGCGGGGTGGTGCAGCTGATTTTCCTCACCAATATTTGACGGTTTAGACACCTTCGATATGTGATTTCATGAGAAATCATATATAGATGAGTTTTTTTTCTTGAATAACATATTTTTCATGTTCTTCATATCCTATGTGTTGTTGTAAAAATGTTTATTATGGATTTTGGTAAGAATTTAATTTTATAGTTACATTTTAGAATGAAAGTGTGTGTTTTTCGTGTGTAACCCTTGGGGTATAGTTTGGGTGTGTTTTATAACATATCCAATTACTGTTCTATATCTTTTTGGACTGACAATTATACTTCGGTTGGGTCATAGTGTACCTTTGGGATTGAAATTTGTTCTTTTAATGAGTTTTGTGTGTGAAACCATGTAGTTCCTCTTGAATGCGTTTTATGAAAAATATTTGTTTTTCAAGTGCAGCTTTTGTGGTATTATTTGAGGTCAAATTATACTACATGAGAGTGGTTAAATAAATATTTATAGGGATTACAATTCTGATTTGTATTCGTATTGATGTGATATTGTCTTTGAAAGACAATTTGGAATTGGGTTTTGTGGGAAAAACATAGTTATACCCCTTCGGTTTGTTTTATGAAAAATTTAAATGATTTGTTCAGTTAAATTTTTTTTGAAATGGTTGCTTATGTATTGTTTTTGTGGTATTAAGTTCTTAAAATGTTTTGTTGAAAGATAAAGTGGTCCAATACTTATATCAAACGTTTTGTTAAAGTTTTGTAATTTGTTGAGTTTATTTATGAAAGTATGATGTGGGTGTGAGACCAGTTTTTGGGACATTTTGAGTGAGTGTGATGTGAAAAATGGATTTTTTTTGAAAATGGTATAATGTAACATGTGATTGGGCTATTATGTGTTTTTTAGAATATTTGGAATGATTTTATAAAATTGTTATTGGATTTTTTTTAATTGTGAATGATGTGTAAAATGTGTTGTGGGTTATTTCTGTGTGAGTTTGATGTCAAAATCAATTTGAATGAAATAGTAGATTTTGTAACTTGTGTGATGTACAAGTGTGTTTTTTAGTGAATGGGTGAGGTGGAAGTGTTATTTTCGTGTGGAAATTATATTTTGTGACTTTTTGAACTTTTTTTAGCACAAGGGGGGAAATCCAGTATCGAGGTGGGTGAACATATACTAGTCTACTAGTAAATATGTGGGGTTTGGCCTCAGATTCACTTAGCAAGATTGATGCTTACAATTAAAACTAAACATTGATGATGATGTTTGGGGACCACAAGTTTATGGTTATGTTTCTTACTTGGGGATCATGCACAATAACATATATTTTTTATGGTTACTCTCACCAAGATACGAGGTACCTAGGAACAACATCTAGCTAGTTCCTAGAGGTTATTTAATAGTTTGTATGCTCATTAGATCCTTTATACTTACCATCAGAATATGATATATTTTGCAGGAAAATTCAATAGCATTGGAATTTATTTTAGAAGCATTTAATCATTAAATTATTCCACTTGAAAATAGATTCTTTTATGTTTCATCTTTTTGAAAGTGTAACTAGAAATTACATGATTTTGAAAACATTCATGATTTTTGTCTTTGAATGTTTATCACATGGAATCTCTTATTGGTGGAATCTTACTGGATGTTGGCTCACACCCAACATACACCTTTTTGTGTATGTAGACTTGGTTTTTTTTGATGTCCTGGGCTGGGAACATTTTATAGTTCTAGTGTTTTAGGTTTCTAGAAGGTTCTTGTTGGTGATATCTTGTAGAGATGGAATGAGGGTGGTTCCTATTTCCATGAGGGTTTTTGGGATGATTCCTTTTTGTTTTGTACCTTTTTTATAATATTGTGGAGTTATTTTAAACAATATAATTTAGTTATGAATTTTGGTATAATATTGTATGATTTGAAAAATCTAGAATCATTTTATTGGATTCATTTGTTGTTTTATGTTTATAAACTTGGGAAAAATAGCTCCCAATTTTCATTTAATGATACATGGGAACTTGTACCAACCCGTGGGGATCGGTAAATCCCTTCGATACTTGTCACTGGCTGGGTATGGTGCCGATGTTGGTGGGGACCAATTTTGGTTCATGACAGGCATGGGTGGTTATATGTGGTCAAGATGTACAATCCTAGTACTCCAGGGATTATTTGAGGTACAATCTGTGTCTTTTAAATTTATCTTTTGTACGTATAGGCACATGTACCAATAATTATTTACTCTCCACACAACTTGTACGAGACATTGAGATTCTTCCGGAATTGTTTACTAGACCATTACGCTTAGAGACTCTTACAAGAGGAGACATAATGATGATACACCATTGATGAATGTTTTAAATTTCCCTTGGGGGTGAGAGTTTTCATTGAAACCACTTGGTGATAGTGTCAAGGCCTTATGATTTCATTCTTTATATGAGTTTTCTATCATTGTTCTACTACCAGATTGACTATTTTAGGCGAATGGTGTGGTGTGTCTACAACGATGGGATGATGTTTTTATCTTTTTTGAGGAAAGGAAACCTGGTATTCCAAGATTGGACTCATGCATAGGAGGATCCATCCAGTCACTCATGAGTTTTCAAGACATACACTTAGAGTAACATATTATATGAGGCTTTTACTTCCCAGTTGTAGTGGCAGTGTACAATGATGTATTTCTAGAAGATGTTCTCGGATTTCATTTGTGTTGAGGGATTGATTTCTACATAGACTTATACTCCAGGGTAGCATTGGTATCCTCATCAGCATATCAAATGGCTCCCACAGATCTTCACAACATGAGGACGTTTTTTTGAGGATTTACACTGGATGGGTTTTGTGAGACCCAACATCTCATACTAGGTGGCCCCATTTTTGTTTTCTAAGAATGTTGAAATAATCATGAGATTTTTTCGAGATTTCTGGAACATGAAAAAGGTGACAGTGATTAAAAAAAATCTGCTAATGTGTATGGATGACCTCTTTGATTATTTTTGATGGGAACCGTGGTTCTCGAAGATTGTCCTTCGATCGGGTGATCACTAGTTGTGAGTATAAGAATAGGATATAACAAATACAACAATTTGAAGTTATTACATTCATCATGAGTACATGAATATTCCCTTCAACATGATGAACATGCCTACATTTTTCATAGAACTCATGAACCAAATAATCCTATGATACCCAGACCAATTCAAATTCGCCATCATCGAAGAATTCTTTGTGCACTTGGTGTCCGTCGAGGAGAAAGTGAGACACCTACGGATGGATCTAGAAATTCTCCAAGAGAACAATATTTATGGGATGTTCTCAAACAGAGAGTTCTGTATTTATGAGGTCTTCTTTATTGGACAAGTCATCTCAACAGATAGAGTAGCAGTGGACACGACCAAGGTGAAAGTACTGTTATCATGGGAGCCACCTAGGAGCATCGTAGAGGGGTAGAACTTTCATGGGATTGTTTGATATTACATGAAGTTTTTACCTAATTTCTTGAAGATATCTGCACTGATAACATCATTGAATTGAATGTGAAGCCATCCATGTGGATGAAAAATTTCCCGTATGATTTCCATCAGTTGAGGCAGAGTCTGACGAGCACCCATATCATGATATTACTAAAGTTTGGTGTGGACTACGTAATGTTGTTTGACGTATTGGGGACTGGATTTGGTTGTATCCTAATGAAAAGGTATGATGGGATTGCCTATGGTTCACACTAGTTGATGCCACATGAGGAGAACTAGGTAACCCAAAAATCTTGAGTTGGTAGTGGTAGTTATCTCATTGATGATGTGGAGACACTACCTGTTGGTAATGAGTTTCATCATCTAATCTGAAAAAATGATTCAATTGAATATATTTCCATAGAATTATTAGATCATGAGAGAGAGGTTTTAGCTAGAGTTCCTCCAATACTATGACTTTGATATTATTTTGTACTCCTATAAATTGGTATGTGGTAGCTGATTCTCTCAGAAGGATATCTGGTTCACAGCTACTGAATGAGGCATCAGAGCAAATGGCCTCATTTCATCTATCCTTTGTGGAGGGAGACGATGCATCTTATATCCTATAAATGGTTGTTAACCCACCAGAACTATAGTAATTTATGGAGGAATATATCGTGGATATCATTTGTGAGACCATCTATGATCCTATGTCTACAGGGAATGCTCTTGATGGACATTCATAAGGTGGGTACCATGTCGTTATTTTCAAAGGGGACACATTTGTATGGGTGGAATTGTAATAGGAGGTTATGAGGGAGTTTCATCCACCCCTTGGTATTACATCATAGAGTGGAAAAAATGTACCAGGATCTCAGACATCAGTTTTAGTAAACAATAATTATAAAGGTAGTAGTAGAGTTTGTTTCTACATGCCTTATATTCCAATAGGTTAATGCTAAGTACCAGGTTCTAATAGTTTTTTCTCACCCCAATTAAGGTTCCAGAATGGATGTGGGATTGGATATTGATGTACATCCTAACAGGTTTACCACACACATCTAGTGAACACGATGCTATATGGTTGATTAGTGTATAACCCACCATGTTGGCCAACTTCTTACCTATATGAGAGTAGATCTTCGTAGAGAGCATGGGACACATCCATTATCAAGAGATAGTGATACTTCATGGGGTTCCATTAATGATGGTTTCTGATTGGGATGAAATATTCACATCTGGGTTTTGGAAGGGATCGAAGGAGATGTTTGGGACTCAGATACGCTTGAGTGCATCATTTCATCCCTAGACATATTAATATATGGAGGGGACCATTTAGGTCTTATAGGATAAGTTTCGAGCATTCATCATAGAATTTGGTCATGTATGGGATGAGAAACTACCACTAGTATTGTGTCCATAAAAAACATATACAACCCCACAATTAGCATGGTATTGTTCAACGATTTTATGGCCGACCCTTTCAGTCACCACATTCTTATACTGACCCATGAAGTCAGCAAAATGGGACCAAAATTGATGCAAGCTACTACTGATAAGGTTCATACCATCAAAAAGTGGATGAAAATAGAATAGAACCAGTAAAAGTATTATGCTGACAGATTAATGTGGTGTTTATAGTTTGAGGAAGGAGGACATGTCTTCCTTGGCGTCTCACATTGATTAGGGTTGCAGAGATTTAGATGGGTGACATGTTGTCTCCATGGATCATCGACACATTCCTAATACAGAGTAGTGTTGGAGAAGTGGCATATCCCCTATCTCACCCCTATAATTTCACCATGTACATGTTTTCTTCCATCTATCATTGTTGATGAGGTAAGTGCATGATCCTTTGTAGGACATCAACTATGGTGAGTAGGACATCTATGATGGAGTGACCTTTGTGGAGTACCCAGTAGATATTAGGGATTGATAGAAGAGGATCCTTCATGTGTGACCGATTCACTTGGTATGTGTCTGGTGGAATAATGGGAAACACTAGGGGATCATGTGGGAGTGGGAGGGTCAAATTTGTGAGCAATACCCACATATCTTTCTATAGAGTTTTCTTAGGGTTTTCAGAGAGGTAAATACCCATAATGGGGAGAATGCAATATCTTGAATATTCCATGTATTATTTTTTAATATTATATGTAATTATTTGGAGACCTGGAGCATAGATGGTGTGTGATTACGAGTTCAGGTGTTCCAATAATTAATGAATTAAATAAATAAACATTAAAAAATGTGCGAGTTGTATTTCTGAAAAGTGGAAGAACAACTATATGGTTTCCAAGATCAAATAACTGAGGGAATCGCTGGGTCCAGAGCCGTGAATTTTTCATAGGTGGGGCTAAACAATAGATTATGTGGGTTAGCTACAAAATTTAATTATCATATGTTTTATGAAAAATATAATTTTTAGGTATTATATAATTATAACATCAAAACAGGACATAACGATGTTACACTCTGAAGCGAAAATGCAGCAAAATTTGTTCCCTTTTATTAAATTGAGGTTGGGACCCATGGTTAGAATTTATAACTCTAAATAATTCCCTAGATCCCTAGACATAATCTGATGACTTTTGTCAATGACAAATGACGATGAAGCCATATATTAGGGGTAAAAAACACAACATGGACAGATCTCACCATTGACAATTTTGCGATGATCATACATATTCATCAAATGATATAAACCCGAGTAAGGGCATGTTATTTTCGATTCACTTTTTCACTATTCTTGGAAATAATGCAGAACATGGCACTACCCATGTAGAGGTTAAGCCACATATCAGTCATTCCAATGGGAGGGACTCCTTGGTGGGTTATTGTTGGAGATTATTATGATTCTATTATTTTTTTAATCTGATCCTTCTTATGAAATAGATTATCACCGATATTGAAAAACAGTGGAGGGACATTCTTCAGGTTCTATTTTTTCTTTTCTCCGCCACTCAATCTTTGACCATTTGTCGTATTCTTCACAAGATGATGAGCGATGAATCGTTGAGTGTCTGTATCTTGGAACAATGATCCGAAATTGAAAATATGACATCATGATGAACCATTTAATATGTGGCAACAATAGTTTAAAATGGATCCCAATGGTTGGGAAGAAATCAATCATCAAAGGTTCTTCGTGTGGAAAATTGAATATGTTTTTTGGAGTCGATCTAATGCCTAAAACCAAATAGTGCAGCTTTTCAGGGATAAGACGATCAAGGATCATAATTATCAATAAAAATTGACCACTCTAATGAAAAATAAGTTATTAATAGATATACTAGGGGAAGAACGGAGGTTTTGGAATATCCCAATGAGAATGATGTGTACCTCAGTATACACAATTTGTGGGACCAATTATGTGTCGGCTAGGGTTTCAGGAGACTGAGAGGTTCCACAGTGAATGTGACACCTATCACATGGAATGTAGAGCTTTACAAAGATCTCGACATGTATCTCAAATGATACATAAACACAGGGTGAAGTACATGGCATGTACTCTACCAAAAAACCAGACCTCACCAGATACACATGCTACCCCATATACCAGTACACAAATAGGCATACATCGGTTGAAACAATGTAATTTAATATGTCTAGTGTATATGGAGTGGACCTAGAATAATCAATAAAAATGAGTAAGCCTTACTACATGACTTGTATACGTTGTTACATGACATGTTCTTCTGCCTCGATACATTGTAGACAGAAAGTACAAAGAGTCAAGGGACATGAAATTTGACACTTTTAAAAGGTGTGTACCCACTTATACATGCATTGATATTATTTATCTCTATATCATGGACATTTTTGGTTTGGGTAGGTGTCCCTTAATCATTACCTTAGATTTTGGTTGGTTTCGTTCCCTCTCCACTGCTTTACGACCCCATTCAGTAGGAATTTTTGGATAGTGCCAGGAGTCTCCTCCCAGAGGCCTTGAGCAGGATACGCTATCCATTCATTGCCCTAGGCAGAGTCAGGTTATCAACATGAATGATCCTATCATACATTGGTTCTCATCCTAGATAGAGAATATGTATGAATCGTGGGATATGTTAGGGCCCTGTAATTGATCATCATCTATGTGTCATGAGCTTCCTCACTCATGGAGTGTGTTATCCTAGAATGAGTTTGTTTTTTACTCTCATGAAATCTATTTGTTTATCTCTCTATCTTATGATTGTTCCTATTGATCAGTACCTCCAAAACAGACATCATCTCTATTATCTGACACAAGATTTCGTTTTCCTTGATTTGTGCTTGTGGAATCATCGAACTAGATAACTAGAATGGGTATAAAGGTGATATAACATACCTTTGGAATCTGATTATGGGTTTAATATATCTACATATGTTCTTATTATATGTATTTTATACATATAATATGTAGATATGATGATACCATGACCTTGAGTATTACATTTTGGTTTTGGGGGAGTCCTATAAAGTATTGTTACACTCCCAGTGCATGGGATTTTCCCACACGTGTCATGTCTTGTGTATGAAATATATTGTTTTATGGAGTCTAGGGTGGACCAGAAGTTGACGTATATTTGTTAGTTCCGATAGGCATAGGTGTTTCTACGGCTTCGAGCAGTAGTCTTAGTTTCTATTTTTTTGCAGGTTGGACATTTTAGATTATAGACTATTTATATTGGTTGGATTTTATTCATGTTTAGTTTACTTTAATGTACCATTCCTTCGTATTTTACTCAATTGATTGGGTTTAGTTATATGCATTAATTTTTTCCTTTTATTTTTTTTACTTTTCACAAATTCTGGGCTTAGAGGTTTGAGGGTGTGTACATGTACATATGTAATTCCTCCCATTGGAGTGATATTCCTACTCAGTGATAGTCCCCAGTCCCTTTTCTATTGGAGGCGATCTTGGGGAACCACATCACATGACCTACTAGTATGGGTTGTGATAATAGAATTATTTGGATGCTTAGCTCCATCAAACTTTTTTTCATGATACATAATCTTCCTTCTCTCATCAATACCATGGGAATGATATGAATATCCAAATTCCATTTCAACCATTAGTGTACAAAAAAATATTATTTGTAGATACTAATGTCTCTTTTAGCCATGTGAATTCAATGAATTGGTTTCATGCCACCATATAATTGATGTTTTTCTTATTTCAGGGATGATGATTAAACTATAAGCATACATTTCATGTCTTGTAAAATTAGCCTCACAGGTACCAATTTATTAATCATCATTTTCATTAATATCAATGAATTAATTCTCCATTTTTATTCTTATAGAACAATAGGGATGTACTAAACAAAAAATATCCCTTAAACTCTTCCCATTCCATAGATTTTATTACTTATTATTACATTGCAATATCAAAAGAGTCCACCACTAATTAGATTCACCTTAGAAAATTTAAATATCTAAAAAAATCAATTTTTCATGTTCCAAACACTAAAGGATGGAAAATACATTTTCACTGGTACTGACTCATTATTCTGAAAAATAGTGTATCATAAAATGAACTGAAATAAGGTAGACATTTACCCATGAATGACTCAATAAAATATTGTTCCTTACTTTCTTTATATACATGTTCAACCAGATTCATAACATTTGTTAGTATTGGAAAATGATTTTTCTTTCCAACTCACATAAATATTTATTGATCATGAGGAATATAGTGAAATTTCATATCACATTTAGCATTGATGTGGTTCCTCTGGGTTCCATCTATTTACTAAAAACTAAAAATAATAGTGCGAAAAAAATAAACATACTAGAAAAACCCTATAATCCACTTAAATTTCAATAAATACATGAAATATTGTTCTAATCCAGGGGTATGCATGATCATTATAAAAACTCTAGGATTGTAACCTATACACAGTCTTATCCATAGAGATTATATTAATATTTTTGTCTTCATAATTTATATATGGTGACTATAAATTTTCTTTGATACCAACAATAAAAATGAATTAGATTTATTCTTGGATATAACATTTTTTAGATGAATATTTATTTTATTTAACAAACACATTCCTAAGGACTTTTATATCTTAGAGCCTTTGAAAAAAGGGGAGAAATTATTTCAATTTACTGATTCATTATCCACATCTCCCACAATTATCTTCCAATTTATAAATCCTTCATAAAACATTTCTTATAACATGATGAAAGGAAATAATATATGATTTGTATATTGAACCATTATAGACACACGTCAATGTTATATTATATTTTTGGAATACTTGAAACATTACACCAATAGATTCATAAAGACCGTATTAGTTTAGTACCTTAGGAAACATGGAAACATAAACAGTAGTGCATAAATGAGTTACATTACCTATCAATAGTTTCTTCTTGACTATAACCCATATTACAAAAAAATGCAATATATGTATCTTCATAATATGGGGAATGAAATCATATAAATGGGTGAACTAAAATTCTAAAAAAGGCAAAAAAGGGAAATATGTAAACATAAACATGAGCATAAGGGTCTGAGAATTTGATTATAAAAATTGAATATCATACCCTATATACCATATACCCCTAATAGGAATCATGCCATAATGATAGGATATTCAATAGAAATGAATTATAATGAAATAAAGGACCTAATCCATGAAAGAACAACATAGGAATAAATCATGGAAATGTGGAAAAAATAATCATATAATCTGATTTCTATTTTAGACCAGGAATCACTGCTAAAACTATCATAGCATTATGGGTTCACTCCTCATAAAATCATAGTATTAATAGTTCAATCCAATGGACATATTAGTAGAATGGTATCACTCCTCATACCATCATGGTAGTAATTCTTCACTCCCATATCCATCTTACTAGTCAATGTGCACTCCCAACGCCATCTTACTCTATCTCATGAGATATAAATCATTGCCTTATCCATTGGAGAAAGAGATATGCCCCAAATATCTAATAAATAAGTCATTCATACATGTGCCTCAAAATTATTAACAATCATATCATAAACTATTAAATTAAATGTGTATTATTTTAATATAATCATGTCATAATCTATTTAAAATGATACATGTTTCATAATCATTTCCTAAAAAATACATTTTGAAAGTAAAATATATTTCATACAAAATAACACATGAAATAGGAATGGGTTTCATAAATACTATTCCATCAATAATAATACAATCATATAAATAATATGGATGAAACATTTAGATCATTTCCATGAAATTCCTGAGTAACATAAACAAATTTTATCATAGATGGGAAATAATTTTGAAAGATCATTAGAAAAATATCATTGAGAAAACATCTCTCTCCTTTGAAAATTGTTTTTTAAACTAGAAAAAATTTTGAACAATATTATCATTATCAATTTACCTTAAAATTTATAAAGAAATCCATAAAAAAATTTCAAACCCTTTTTATTTAAACATATTAAGATCCTTATAAATCTGTTCAATACCATTTTCTTTGAAATAATATAAAAGACTATTATAACACCTTTTAAGACATAAATTATATTAATTAATGATTATAGAATATATATTTAAATACTAATATATATAATTATAAGAGGCATAAAATACATTCATGGTTAGTATATACACAACACAAAATACGTTATAGGTGAATAAGATATGTATGTCATATAAATAAAGAGGGAGATGAAATTCCCTTACTTATTCTTTAATTTCATCATACTAATTTAATCCTCCAGTATAAAAAATATAAATTTATTATTATTATATAATAGAATAAAATGATTTCTTCTACTACCATAAATGGTTTTATGATATATTTATATTACATGCTATTTAAAAATTCTATGTTAAGGTATTACTTTGGTTAAAAATCATTTTGTTTTACTCATGCGTTTTAATTTGTTATATCTTTGGTCTTATAATTATATCAGGATTTACAGAATATAAAACATGGTTTAAATATAATTTATATTCATTATATTCAAAAAATAATAATCCAAATAATAAATAATTTAGAAATGTAATACACTATTCATGGAGATGGTAAACCTTGCGTACGCATGAACACTATGTGCATTTAAATATTGGGTTGAAATAAAGAAATTAAAAGTCATATATGTATTTATATCATTATTAATGTTGCTTTATTAAATCATATATATCTTATATATTTTCTAAACCCATCTTTAATACATTTCATGTCATGTATGAACGAATCACATCTCATTGTGGTGGTGGTGTCTAACATTTCCTCTAAAAAGTTATCATATTATGAAAAATGGAAAGTGTTACTATATGCGTTGTAAAATAATTTAATAAGCTTAAATACATAATAAATATAATATATAACACATATAAATATAATTTCTGTCATATTTTCCACAATGAGAGGCGGTAAAAGGAAGAAATAATCATCATTTAATGATGTGGTAGTCTTCCATACACGTATGTTTTATGAACGTTACCCATTTTATGGGTCTATGTAATTGTAGTTTGAAATATTTCAATAAAAATATCCTTATATATTTACGATACTTGGTTTTTTATAAAACCATGGAATTTAATTATTGTAGGGAGTGGAAAAAGAAAATTAAGGGAAGGAGTTTGAGGTAGGGTGTTTCCTCTTAATCTGGTATCTCTTTTTCTTTGGCACCAAATGTATTCATTCCATGTTTTCCGAACCAAAGCTGCATTGAAAGATGAAGTGATGGATTTTTAGGATTTATATTTATTTATTTTGGTCGATCCATTTTTCTTAGAAGGTGCAGGGAAGTGAGATGATGCAAGGATTTTTATAATGGATGACGAGAGGCACTCTGTTAATAATTTTGAAAAGGGAAGTCACAGACACATTTATTTGTTGAATGTGGATCAAATAATGGTAAAAATTATAAAAAAATAAGTATAGGGTCGTTATATTTAAATAAAATCTAATTTGGATATTTGTATAGGGTTTTTGGTCCATAAGGTTATAGTTTAGTCCCTTATTAAGCAGAATTTAATATTTACTGTTATAATAAATTTTAATTAATTTCACTTCTCATTTTCACCAAAAAATAAGTAGAAAATATTAGAAATTAGGAATTATTCTGATTAAAAATATTTAATCCATTTTTCAAAATTACAAAATTAGAATGGTCAGAAATTAATTTACATTTAATCCCGTAGTCGGGTTGACAATGTAGCATTTTAATGGATAAATGTTCAAATGTTTTCTATATATTTATTTTCAATTTCAATGTAAAATTGATTCCAATTACCAAAATTTGAATTAATGATAAAAATAATATCTAATTTAACATAGAAACCAATTTAATATATAATTTAATTATATAAATACGATATATGAAAACATATTTTTGTGTTAATTTTTTTTCACTCTTGATTAAAAAAATAATCATCATAGAAAGATACCAACAATTAACTCTAACCAATTTTATTTTATAATTAAATGATGATGTTTTAATTAAGAAAAAATATTTATAAATGTTCTAAAACTCATATTAAATGTGGGTTCTCCATTGAAATGTGTTAAAAATACATTAATAAAAATATATGTTTTTGTGCATAAATTGGGGTTATTCTTATGTTATTTCTATAAAATATATAGTATGAATAAAAAAATATTTGATTTAATATATTAGATATATATCCTAATATCACTTAATAATTTTAATTAATTTAATTTTTATGAAAAAATACCTTTTGGAGCACAAAAATAAAAATATATCATTTATATTGAATTGTTTCTAATATTATAATTTCTACCTAATTAGAAACATAAGAATTAATCTTATTTTTGTGTAAAACATATATTTTTTCATAAGTTAGTTATGAATGTTTATGACATATAAATTTATTTCTTGGTTAAGTGTTATGATATTAAATAATCATATTTTAATAATGTACTATAATTTGGTAAACCATAGGCATGCTTGTTATACAAGACATCAAGGAAATTCATTGTTGCATATAACTCAAGCTAACCTAGGTGTTCCTTGTATAGATTTCTAAAATTTATTTTTATTTTTTTTATTCTAATATAAAACAATTTCTTTAATTTAAAATAAACTATTTACATTGTAGTGTGGAATAAAATATATCAAAAATAAAAAATTAATTCAGAATATAATAATTCTAAAAATATCAAGGTGTTACATTCTACCACCATTTAAAATAATAACCCCTAAATATTCTTCTTGGTTCTCTAATGTTTAATACATGAATATTTCATTCACAAAAACCAACATCATATTAATTAATACTAAAACATTCCATAAAATGGATATTTTGAACTGTAGCGATTACCCAATGTAAAATATAACTAGGATTGAACATGGGAGAACATAGGTTGGGAGGAAAGATTGGACCTTATGGAAATGTTTAAATATTTAAAGGGGTTCATGGAAGTAATAAATCAAAAAAACTGAATGATAAATAATTTTTTAGGGCCTCGATGTCATAAATTAGTGATGATTTAAATAGCAAACAGTTTGAAAACAAATTACGTTATTAGGACACAATTTTTTTGAACATTTTATGAACATTGATTAATTATATTATTTAAATATACCATATGGAAAAAAAATTATTCAATTTTTTTGCTACTATAAATTTCAAATTAATAAATATCTTCATAGAATGAATTTATAGAAATTAACGTTGATTCATAAATCATTAAAGTACACTTTTATTGGATATTAAGTCCCCTAAATGAATGATAACACAAACTATTTTTTTGCTCAACATAAATATGATGTAATATATAAAAATAAAAACTAACCCTTCTAGTTCATCATTAGTATTTATTCATCAAAAATAATTATTCATTTTCTAGTGCACTGTGTGGGCTTGTGGTAGGTGTGAAAACCTTATTATTATTCGATCACAGGTTAAGACCCCAAACCATTTCAAACATGATTTTTTTTCAACCAAAATACATCAGGATTTTTTCGAAAACCACACTAATATAATTTCCAAAATATGATGGACATACTTTAAATAATGTTAATCACTAAATAGTCTTTTATGTATTGTTTCTAATAAAACATTAATACATAAATATTTTATAGAAGGGTTAACGTAAACATTTCGTGAAATATTAAACATATAATCCATTTGAGTGATGATAATAAAAAATAATATAATAATGTTCACAAAATAAGCCTATAATTTACCTTCATATATATATATATATATCAAAAAATAGATATTAGTTTTCACATTCTAAACATGTGATTACCCTCATAGTAAATTCTCTTATAACCTAGTAATAAACTAAATTACTATAAATACTTTAGGAAAACATGAATTCTTATATATTACAAATGTTACTCGACATATTCTATAAATACCAGTTGTTGTAAACTTTATCCACGATATCATATACTACATTGTCAAAATATCCTTTACCAGCACTGAGGTAATCCATACCATCCAATTTTCTTATTTATATCCAACATATCATTATACAAATAATATTATGTTAACATAAGGAACATATGAGGGGTTATATTAATTTATTCAAAATATCACATTATTATGAAATAAATTTTACATTACATCAGAAACATTCAATATAAACATATAAATCCATTGAAAAAAACAATAAATTTATATTTCAGCATTTATATAGCATAATATTTAATACAAATACATAAAAATTTATTATTCCAATTTATCCATAATCCATAATAATGCAACCTCATCATTTTTTTAATACATCATTCCATAACCATTTCATCTATTGTATCATCATCATCAGCAACAATAAAACCATAACTCATACCACCTTCCATATTCACTTTGTGATATTTCCCATTAATACATTGATTTAACCAATATCCATTGATTCCACAGATAAATCATTTTACATTTGATGATGTTATAGGAAGGATGGTATTTCCATCGATCTCATTAGTTAAACTCTTAATATAATGTTTAGAGATACTTTCTTTTTGTCATAATTTTTCATGATCAAAACACCTTCTAGTTCCTCCACGTCATTCACATAGGTTATTATTTACCCATTATTAACTGAAAGGGAGTTAGATATAAATTACCCAATGGTATCCAATACCTGAACACACATCAAAATCTATTCGTATCTTCCATGGGGGGTCTAGGAGTTGCTTATGGTGTATATTATTGATCATGTCTCTTGAAAATTGATTAAGTATGATCACAATATCTGTTACTCCAATAATCATTTAATTTTTCTTCTCATAAAAATATTTTCCATCATATTAAATGCTTATGTACTTCCATAGAGTTCCCTCCATTTTCTTAAACTAGGATGAATTGATTAAGAAAAGTTAATCAGAGTGATGAATCACTTAACAAAGAAAATTTAATTTAAGGATGTCTATCGTATTAATCCTTCTTGAATCTATGGTAAAATTGGTTTATTCTAGGATATTCATTTTAAAATTATATATAAATCCTTAGTAATGTTTAATGATGAGTTTATGAATTTCCCAGTCAAATCCTCGGGGAGTGTCAAACAAGGTGTGCAATATGGCCCATTATCGTGTGTTAGATTACCCCGAGTCATGCCCATAACATCTTATGAGAGTTGTTACTCCTAGTTAAATATATTCTAGATCCATATCAACTTGTAATTTCTAGATTGGGATTCATTTCATGAAAATCACTCAATCTATACTTCACCAAATTTCAAGAACATATTAAGAAATTTTTCATTATCCTTGGACTTATCCTTAATTATTTTATTACGGTTCCAAATATGGCTTTCTCATCCTTGTTACAAATGGTTAACTAACCCTGTACTATGATACCAACTATAATGTCCTATTATAGACCCAAATTGATGTTAAATAAATTTGGAGGAACAATTAAATCATTACATAAATGGATGCCCAATGACCATATTAATTTTGTCCATTTATATACATGGAAACATAAATATTTGTGCATAAATGAGATACATTTTCCCCAACTATGTTTTTCATGAAAATTAACCTTCTTAAGAACATCATACATAATATTTACCTTCATATCCCGGGGTAATGGAAACATAAAAATGTGTGAGCTCAGATTCATATTAAAGGTAAGTATGGGTATCCTATAAACATAAACATGGGATTATGTGTAACACCCCGAGATTTTATGAAAAATATTCTTTTAATTTCATTAATTTCTTGTGTTGTATGCTACACCAAGATTAACTTGCGCTATACACAACACCGTATTAGCTTGCAGTATACACAACACTATTCTTGGATCGTGTTACTCACAATTTTGATAATAGTTATTCTACACAACATTGAGTATATATATATATATATATATATTCAAAGTATAAATGAAATATGTTTGGATTCCATTATATGAAACAATGATGGATTCTTGAACAACACGCAACCCTGACTTGGCTTGCATTACACGTAATCGCGACCTTCCTCGATAGCGTGTGTTGTACGCAATACCGGGTTTTACTAAACAACAATATATTATTATAATATTATTACGAACTAGCCGATATGAATAATATTAACTAAATTTTGAATTTTATAACATTATTATTCATCTTACACATTTCTAGAAGATGGTATAAGAACAAAATCAATTTTTGGGTAAAATAAGTATTTTTCCAAAAATGCATTTTTGCCGCCTTTTGATGGCGCACCCAATTTAAATCTAGTTTTTGACATGTTTATAAGTTCAATTTTACATAATAAAATTCTTATTTGGAATCAAGAAATAAAAATTTACTTTGGATAATTTTTTCATATTATTCTGGTAACTTTCACATTTTAATGAATAGTAAAAACACACTATATTTTAATTAAAAACAACTTTTTTCATCGTAATATATTATGTGGTTAAATTATAATATTGAATGGTTTTAAAGTATAAATAGAATATATATTTACCATTTAATATAATTTATGTCATTAGCATTGATTTTACCTTGAATTCCTAGGTTAAATCAATTCAATCATATGAAATGTTTTAAACAAAAACCCGTTTTCATTCGACAACGGGATTAATTTTAATTTAATTTCTGCAACTTATGTGTATTTAATTTGAAAAAATGGATTTTAAATTTGGAATCAGTGGGTACAAATTATGTTAATAGGATACTTTTTATTTTTGGGAATTCTGAATATTAACTACGGTAAATTTTATTTACCATAGTTAAAGGTAAATCGTGTAATTAAGGGTAAATATAATATTATAAAATTACCCTAAAACATGAAAAAATTCTATTTTATGGCTAAAAGTAAACCCATATCAACTAAGGGTCGGATTAGATTCATTTTATGGACTTTTGACCATGAAAATAATTTAATTATTATTAAAACCAAAGAAAGTGACAACATGTCACTCTCTTAAATCTTATAAGTATAATAATTTTAACTTAGTGAAAAACATCATAAAACATTGAACATGAATAGTCTCCAAAAAGAAAACATAATTATCTACATCATGAGAATATATTTATAATTTTTGGGATTAAATAATTATCATTAATTGTGACACAATAGTGATGCAGAAATTATTTATCTAGTGAAAAATCAAGAATATAGTTTTTATTAAACTAATAGTGACCATAAAAGGCACAAAACCCTGACAAATACTTATTGGTCATGTAAATTTAAACTATAATCATCCAATAGTCGAATATTTTACAATTTGGAGTCTTATACAAGCCATTATGACACTTATATTATTTTATTTTAAATGATGCCAAAGTTGTCACCTTCATAATTTAATAAATATAACAGTTTAAATATTCTGATTTTAAGATGATAAATTCGAGTAAAAGTATTATTGTGAAAGTTAATATATTTATCTTAATCATAGGATTTTATTTTAAATTTATATGCAACAAATAAGAATATTTAATAACTATACAACAATGTTGTAGTAATTATTTTATTAAGATATAAACAAAATAAATGGTTTTAAAAATAATAAAATAAATATTATATGTACTTTTTAATGTGATACACTAATGTTATAGATACATAGGACCTTTTATTAATCTATTAAAGCTTTTAGTTCGAACATATCTTCTGTATATATTTTATTTAAATTCAAATAAATGAATAGTGTCAAAATTGACACTATTGTTATTTTATAAAAATAACATATTTTAAAATTGTTTAAAAATCACAAAAATATTTAAAAATTATAAATTTAAATTTATATGGTCTATAATGTTATAAAGTAAAAAATTATGGAATATTCACCACAAATAAGTAATTATTTGTTATAATTTAAAATTTAGAATTTTATTACCACAAATAAAATTAAATAGATTAAATAAGGATAAATCAAAATGATAAGGTTTAAAATAAGATCCAAACATGTCTAAATTTGATTGTATTATGAGATTAAAACCCTATCTCATCTAATATTCTAATATGAGTCATTTTTGGAGGTTTTTAATTCGGGTTTGATTTATTAAAAATTAATATTTTTAAGAATTCCAAAGGTGCCCCTCTCCTCCCTTATAAAAGGGCACCACCTCCCTCTCCTCCTCACACCAATTTGAGCCTTCAAGATCAGCCAACCCCTGCAAAATTATCTTCTCCACTTCCCTAGAAACATCCTAGAGGTTTTCGTCTTCTTTAAAGACCAATCTAAGTGCCCTAAGAGGAGGTTTCAAAGAGGCGTATCGAAGAAGATGTAATTTCTTCTCCCGATTCTTTCAAGCTTCTTTAATTTTCAACTTATTCTTATTTAGTTGTTTCATTATAAAGTAATAACATCAGTATCACTAATATACTGATTTTTTATTATAAATATGAAACAACCCCATTTCACCTTCTATCCATCCTACGAAAAACAAAATCACTGCGCGTGCGTACGTACGGAATACCGTCTCCATGCCGTGGTGTAATCTGTTTTTCCACCAACACCTTACATGGATGGGTATAATGGTGTAATGAATAACTATAAATATTTATTATAACATCATACTGATTCTGATATATTGTATCATCCACTCCAATTCAATTCAATAATCATGAAAACGATATCATCGCTCGTGTGTACGTACGGACTACCGTCTCCACGACGCGACGAGATTCATTCTCCAAATTAACCATTCATGAATGATTATAATGTACATATAATAAGTAATAATGAAATATATGACATAATAATGATACTGGATTTATGTGTATATATATGTATGTCATCTACTTAATTCCATTCAACTCAATAAGGAAACGAAAACAGCGTTCATGTGTACGTACGGCCTACTCTCTCCATGAACGGTGTATTTCTTTACATTTACTGATTTATTATATATATGTATATTCTGAATATATATTATATATAAATCATGTTTTATATTATTGAATTAAGTAATAATGATCTATGTAATCATATTAATAATTACAAGTCAAAACACGGATGACAAATGAAACGATTTTACCCAAAACGCTCATTAACATGGAATTTACAAAAGAACGGGTAAAATAAAGTCATAAGTGAACCATATATGATATCATAACAATTAGTATGATTCTATTATAAGTAAATGACATTATTTAAATCATTATACAGGAGGTTCAGACACTTACGAAGCAAATCGGACCTAAGGTAAGGGAAATATCACAATCTCATTTTTATCCGAGATTGTTTATACATTGGAATTTACTGGGGTGTATTTTATCATCAACATCCATGTTTCCTCAATATGTAATATTTATATCCTTCTACAATAGTTTATATCCAGTTTTACCCTTCGGTGAGTTTTTAGTAAAAGATATGAAAGAATATTTTGTCATTTTTCGTACGAGGTACTTTTTGACTTTTCTGACAAAAGTACGAATACTATTTTTTTAACTTTTACGGCATGAATGGATTTAAAAAAAAAATATTTCCAAGAAGCTTCCTTTAAAATTTTTCAATTTTATTTTTAATCAACTTCTTTTAGTTTATAATTGTACGACATTTTAAGAAAGGAAAAGTGTTTTTGAAGCAGAAAGGATATTTTCCTCAAGAATGGAGTTCAAATGTTTTATCAAAATTGTATTCCATCTAAGATAATAAAGGGTTCTGTTTTTATCCATATTATTACATTGATTTGATCATGTTGTTATTGATTTATTTTTATGAATTCCTTTATCGTATATGAATTGTTTTATGATGTCATGATGTTTAAGATTCCCACTTTTATTACATGGGTTAGGCAATGATGTATGGTTTATGATTTTGTGGCACACATAAGAATTGTATCATTATGAGATGGGTGGGACCTATATCTCCCTCCAATGCATTGGGTAATGATTTTATATCTCATGAGATAGACATGGCTGGAATGGTAGGTTATACCGGTTCAGTGAAACAGGACTGAAACGAGGGTGACTTGTTTCAGAAATGGACTTTGTCCACTAAGATAGTCTTTCCAATGAGTCTTGACTAACAAGAAATGATTCTTTATGATTATGTGTGTATGCAACAAAGTTTCATGTTTTAAGTTATGATTATTGTGATTACATTTCACTGCCATGATTTATCCCATGTTATGAAATTATGATCTCTTTTGCAGGTTAAGATTTCCAATAGTCATGTGCTTATGTATACAATGTGATTGATATTTCTTTTGTTTACCCTTACTGAGCATTTGAGCTCACCCTTTTGTATGTTTTATTTCCCCAAGTCAGGAAGATGGTTATTAAGTAGAAAATTCCAAAAAGGGACTCTAGATATGATGAAATAAATGGGAGTCAAAGTAGATGCTTTATGAACGAGTTGATTATGATTCCCAGTTTCTAAAGACACTATACCTATACGGTCATTTCATGGTTTTGTTATATGTTGTAATAAGGATGCTTCAATTTTGAAGTATTAACAATTTATGTAAAGTATGGGTCATTATAGTTGGTATCAGAGGAAAGATTTAGTCAACCTTTGGAAACTAGGATGTGAAAACGTTAGTGAGATCCCTAGAGATATTTCTAAGGTATGCCTAGGGATGTACCTACGGATAAGTATACGTATAGGATATAGTCCTAGAACTATGGTAACGATATTAGAATTTAACCTAAGATGCTAGATATTCAGTGTACCCCCCCTTTACTATGTTGTTTTCCCTAGCATGATTTTTTCTCTCACACTATTATTTTTGGGTTTTAGAAAATGGCGGGAAACATGAAGATTCCCGATAATGGAGGATATGATAGACAATGGAATGATTTTCTTCATGAGAAACCAAATGAAACGGGATCTGGAAGTCGAAAAATCGTTATTATGCCTAATCAGCAATCTCATAATATGATCAATAATCTCAACTTTGGTATGTTTCTCGACTCAGATAATAAGAGAAATATGGAGTTTCATGATGATCATAGAGGAAAGAAAGTTCAATTTCCCTCATGTAAATCATGTGGGAAGAGGCATCAGGGAGATTGTTTCAAAGGAACTGGAAGATGCTATGGGTGTGGAAAAGAAGGACACAAAGCCAGTAAGTGCAAAGGAAAAGGTTAAGATAACACCATGGACAAGGATAATGGTATTGCTACGACATCAACAATGATTAGATGTTTTAAATGTGGAATGTACGGGAATTATGAAAACCTATTCCCTAATGGAAAATCTCATGAAGAGAATCAGCATGGTCATATGGGTAGTATTTATGTGGATGATGATGAGGAGACTACAAATGATATATGAGCCGAAAGAAGTGTTGAATCTCAGTCGGTTGTTTTAGAAGGTAGTGGAATGATTGTATGTTTATCAAGAGCTATGTTGTATAGTTAATGGTACTATGGAATAAAGAATCATCTAAGGATTGTTACACTATTGTTTATCCGAAATGTATTTGAAAGTATATGTTGAATGGTACCAGTAACCATGGAATGTTATTTAGATATTTTTGTAAAGTAGATGATATGTGCATAATGAAGGAATAAGAAGATAATGAAATGTTTGATTGTATTCATGAGCTCATGATTGATATAAGGACTAATTTATATCATGGTTTGAGTATATAGAATTTTGAGGATTTTGGTATGTGGAAAGTGTTGACTTTTAACTGCATTCATGTTTTCACTAAGGTTCAATGGATATTCATTCTTCAAGAGAATACATGATTAAGGTATTCACAATTTTGTAATTTGACCAACAAGATATATCTTATGATATATGAGGGATAAATGATGGCATTCACGTGATCATTTTCTTTATACTATGAGCTTGGACCGAAGTATTTTAGATAAGCCTAACGATTGGAATGGATTATGTTGTACATAAGTTAGTATTGTTTAAGGATAAAACTTTTTTGATATTGTTGATGGGATGTTATAGTAATATAGCTTTAGAAAAAGGAAAACATGTAGGACAGGCGGTAGCCCATCGCGTCGGACAAGGCTGTGGGAATCGAACTCACTACCGAAGTGCGACTGGCCTTTATGGCCTACCACTGGCCTACATGAAGTCCTTGGTTAGTAGAAACTAGTTTTATTTTATTAATAGGTATGATATATGAAGTATAAGTTCATTTTTGGAACCATATATGATTAATCTAACCATAAGATGGAATTATAACTTTTGCTAACCTTTTTTTTGAGAGATATGGAATGACCCATCATTCTATCACATGATCTTCTAACACATCACGAATAACAAATTCAACTTCATTTCTTTAAGGAATGAAGTGTAAATTGTTCAATTCACTAAAAACAGTGAGATTGTACCAAAATCATGAAAGTATTTCTTTTAATTCATCAACTTTAGGGAAATGATCTTGAAAACCAAAAATGTTTTCCATGTTCCCTTATATCGATGAATCAGATGGTACCTTAGATCATCACAAATCAATAGCTTTGTGATTTTTGGATTTTTCATAGCCATGTTCTCTACCACTCTCCATCAGAACATGATGGTTAGATTTTTCTTCCATATCCATATTTTCACCTATTTCCTCCTACGTGGAAACCCAGTGATGAGTTAATTTGGGTAACCGTTACATTTAATACTTTAGTTTTTAAAGCCATGTTTGGGTATTCCTTTTAATGATGTGGGTTTCTATTAAGAAAACTTTCGAGTAGTAAACCATTTATAACCCCGACGAATTTCGAGGGTGAAATTCATTTTAAGGGGGGTAGAATGTAACACAACGAGATTTTATGAAAAAAATTCTTTTAATTTCATTAATGTCTTGTGTTTTATGCTACACCAATATTACCTTGAGTTATACACAACACCGTATTAGCTTGCAGTATACGCAACACTATTCTTGGATCGTGTTACTCACAATTTTGATAATAGTTATTCTACGAAAAATTGAGTATATATATATATATATTCAATGTATAAATGAAATATGGTTGGATTCCATTATATGAAACAACGAAGGATTCTTGCACAACATGCAACACTGACTTGGCTTGCATTACACGCAATCGCGACCTTCCTCGATAGCGTGTGTTCTATGCAATACCGGGTTTTACTAATCAACGATATATTATTATAATATTATTATGAACTAGCTGCTATGAATAATATTAACTAAATTTTTAATTTTATAACATTATTATTCATCTTACACATTTATAGAACATGGTATAAGAACAAAATCAATTTTCAGGTAAAATAAGTATTTTTCAAAAAATGTGTTTTTGCCGCCTTTTGATGGCGCACCCACTTTAAATCTAGTTTTTGACATGTTTATAAGTTCAGTTTGACAAAATAAAATTCTTCTTTGGAATCAAGAAAAAAAAATTTACTTTGGATAAATTTTTCATATTATTCTGGTAACTTTCACATTTTAATGAATAGTTAAAACACGCTATATTATAATTAAAAACAAATTTTTTCATCATAATATCTTATGTGGTTAAATTATAATTTTGAATGGTTTTAAAGTAAAAATAGAATTTATTTTTACCATTTAATATAATGTATGTCATTAGCATTGATTTTACCTTGAATTCGTAGGTTAAATCAATCCAATCTTTTAAAATGTTTTAAACAAAACCCGTTTTCATTTGACAACGGGATTAATTTTAATTTAATATCTGCAACTTCTATGTATTGAATTTGAAAAAATGGATTCCATATTTGGAATCAGTGGGTCCAAATTATGTTAATAGGTTACTTTTTATTTTTGGGAATTATGAATAGTAACTACAGTAAATTTTATTTACCATAGTTAAAGGTAAATCGTGTAATTAAGGGTAAATATAATATTATAATATTACCATAAAACATGAAAAAATTCTATTTGATGGCTACAAGTAAACCCATATCAACTAAGGGTCGGATTAGATTCATTTTATGGACTTTTGACTATGTAAAAAATTTAATTATTATTAAAACCAACGAAAGTGAAAAACATGTCACTCTCTTAAATCTTATAAGTATAATAATTTTAACATAGTGATAAACATCATAAAACATATAACATGAATATTCTCCATAAATATAACAAAATTATCTACATCATGAGAATTTATTTATAATTTTTTGGTATTAAATAATTATCATTAATTGTGACACAATAGTGATGCAGAAATTATTTATCTAGTGAAAAATCATGAATATAGTTTTTAATAAACTAATAGTGACCATAAAAGGAACAAAACCCTGAACAAAACTTATTGTTCATGTAATGTAAAACAATAATCATCCAATGGTCGTATATTTGACCATTTGGAGTCTTATACAAGCAATTATGACACTTATATTATTTTATTTTAAATGATGCCAAAGTTGTCACCTTCATAATTTAATAAATATAACAATTTAAATATTGTTATTTTAAGATGATAAATTCACGTAAAAGTATTATTGGGAAAGGTAATATATATATCTGAATCATAGGATTTTATTTTAAATTTTTATGCAACATATATGTATATTTAATAATTATACAAAAATTTTATAGTAATTATTTTATTAAGAGATAAACCAAATAAATGGTTTTAAAAATAATAAAATAAATATTATATGAACATTTAAATGTGATCCAATACTTTTATAGATACATATGACCTTTTATTAATCTATTAATGATTTTATTTCGAACATATCTTCTTGTATATATTTTATTTAAATTCAAATAAATGAATAGTGTCAAAATTGACACTATTGTTATTTTATAAAAATAACATATTATAAAATTGTTTAAAAATCACAAAAATATTTAAAAATTATAAATTTAAATTTATATGGTCTATAATGTTATAAAGTAAACAATTATGGAAAATTCACAACAAATAAGTAATTATTTGTTATAATTTAAAATTTAGAATTTTATTACCACAAATAAACTTAAATAGATTAAATAAGGATAAATCAAAATGATATGGTATAAAATAAGATCCAAACATGTCTAAATTTGATTGGTTGATGCTATTACAACCCTATATCATCTAATATTCGAATATGAGTCATTTTTGGAGGTTTTTAAGTGGGTTTAGATTTATTATAAATTAATATTTTTAAGAATTCCAAAGGTGCCCCTCTCCTCCCTTATAAAAGGGCACCTCCTCCCTCTCATCCTCACACCAATTTGAGCCTTGAAGCTCGGCCATAACCTGCCAAATTATCTTCTACACTTCACTAGAAACATCCTAGAAGTTTTTTTCTTCTTTAAAGACCAATCTTAGTGCCCTAAGAGGAGGTTTTAAAGAGGCGTATCGAAGAAGACGTAATTTCTTCTCCCGATTCTTTCAAGCTTCATTCTTCTTCGACATATTCTTCTTTAGTTGTTTCATTATAAAGTAATAACATCAGTATCACTAATACACTGATTTTTTATTATAAATATGAAACAACCCCATTTAACCCTCTATCCATCCTACGGAAAACAAAATCACCGCGCATGCGTACGTACGGAATACGATCTCCACGTCGTGGGGTAATCTGTTTTTCCACCAACACCTTACATGGATGGGTAGAATGGTGTAAAGAATAACTATACATATTTATTATAACATCATACTGATTCTGATATATTGTATCATCCACTCCAATTCAATTCAATAATCATGAAAACGATATCACTGCTCGTGCGTACGTACGGACTACCGTCTCCACGACGCGATGAGAATCATTCACCACATTAACCATTCATGAATGATTATAAAGTAAATATAATAAGTAATAATGAAATATATGACATAATAATGTTTCTGTATTTATGTGTATATATATGTATGTCATCTACTTAATTCCATTCAACTCAATAAGGAAACAAAAACAGCGTTCATGCATACGTAGGGCCTACCGTCTCCATGAACGGTGTATTTCTTTCCATTTACTGATTTATTATATATAAGTATATTCTGAATATATATTATATATAAATCATGTTTTATATTCTGGAATTAAGTAATCATGATCTATGTAATCATATGAATAATTAAAAGTCAAAACACAGACGACAAATGAAATAAATTTTACCCAAAATGCTCTTTAACATGGAATTTACAAAAGAACGGGTAAAATAAATTCATAAGTGAACCATATATGATATCATAACAATGATTATGATTCTGTAATAAGTCAATGACATTATGTAAATCATTATACAGGAGTTTCAGACACTTACGAAGCAAATCTGACCTAAGGTAAGGGTAATATCACAATCTCATTTTTATCCGAGATTGTTTATACTTTGGAATTTACTGGGGTGTATTTTATCATACACATCCATTTTTCCTAGAATTTTAATATTTATATCCTTATACAATAGTTTATATCCAATTGTACCATTTGGTGAGTTTTTAGTAAAAGATATGAAAGGAATCTTTTGTCGTTTTTCGTACGAGGTACTTTTTGACTTTTCTGACAAAAGTACGAAGAATGTTTTTTTAACTTATACGACATGAATGGATTTTACAAAAAATTATTTCCAAGAAGATTCCATTAAATGTTTTCAAGTTTATTTTTAATCAACTTCTTTTAGTTTATAATTGTATGACATGTTATGAAAGGAAAAGTGTTTTTGAAGTAGAAATGATATTTTCCTTAAGAATGGAGTTCAAATGTTTTATCAAAATTGTTTTCCATCTATGATAATAATGGTTTATGTTTTTATCCCAATTATTACATTGATTTGATTATGTTGTTATGGAATTATTTCTATGAATTCCTTTATCGTATATGAATTGTTTTACGATGTCATGATGTTTATGATTCCCACTTTTATTACATGGGTTATGCAATGATGTATGGTTTATGATTTTGTGGCATACATAAGAATTGTATCATTATGAGGTGGGTGGGACCTATATCTCCCTCCAATGAATTGGGTAAAGATTTTATATATCATGAGATAGACATGGCTGGAACAGTAGGTTATACCGGTTCAGTGAAACAGGACTGAAACGAGGGTGACTCGGTTCAGAAATGGACTTTTTTCACTAAGATAGTCTTGCCAATGAGTCTTGACTAACAATAAATGATTATCTATGATTATTTGTGTATGACACAATGTTTCATCTTTTAAGTTATGATTATTGTGATTACATTTCACTGCCATGATTTATCCCATGTTATGAAATTATGATCTCTTTTGCAGGTTAAGATTTCCAAAAGTTATGTGCTTATATATACAATGTGATTGATATTTCTTTTGTTTATCCCTAATTAGCATTTGAGCTCACCATTTTGTATGTTTTATTTCCCCAGGTCTGGAAGAAGGTTATTAAGTATAATATGCCAAAAAGGGACTCTAGATATGATGAAATAAATGGGAGGCAATGTAGATGATTTATGAACTAGTTGTTTATGTGTCCCAGTTTCTAAAGACACTATACATATACGGTCCTTTCGTGGTTTTGTTATATGTTTTAATACGTATTCTTCAATTTTGATGTATTAACAATGTATGTAATGTATGGGTCATTATAATATGGGTATGAGAACGTGATTAGGATAATAGAAGATCATACCCTGATTATCAAAGACCATAAAGTGGTATCCTGGCATATTGATTTATAGTTCCCAAGACATGTGTCATAAGGAAATAATGGACATTCGAAATGAAATCATTATATAGAAATAAAACATGGAATTATGTAAAACCCAAATGAATATAATATTATTTCACTAATGGAAAAATAATTCCTTCAATCACCATATGAGTATTATAGGTTTTACTCAAACCATATTGGTAGTTATGTTCCATATCCATTATTATTTAATATCATGAGTTTAATTTTCAAACCATATTAGTAGTAATAGTTCAATCACAGGGCTATCATTGTAGTCAAGGATCATTACCAAGATTTTCATAGTCTATCTCATTATATATAAATATTTAGAAAATATATTAGAGGATGTTATAGGTCCCACCCATATCATAATTAAATAATACATAATTGTGACATAAAATAATAAAAAAATATTATCATAACTTTTGAAATTAAATTCTTATAATAAAAATGTGATCATATCATAACCATTTAGAAAATATACAAGTTCTATAATCATACCTTCAAAACATAACCTGGGAAAAAAAGGATCTCCAAAACATATAACCCGTGAAAGAGGAACACGTTTCAAAATGACCATGAAATCAATCAAAAAAAATTCATGTAAATAATATTATTGATCCTTTATATAATTTATAATAAAGGAATGAGTAACATCAATAGATTTTATCATAGATGGGTAATAATATTGAATGATATTTGAAAAACAATTCTAAGGAAATATACTTAATATTTGAAAATTTATTTTTAAAATATTAAACCATTATAAATATACATTATATTTCAATGTAAAAGAGAACATATAATTTATGTATTAAAAATTATTTAAAATATTTTTAGTTGAATCATATAAAGACGTTTTTAAACCATTTAAAAACACTTTTCCATGAATTTTATAAAAATTCATAAAAAACTTTTAAAACATAAATCCAATTAAATAATGTTCATATAAGAGGTAAATAATTACCCATTGATGTATGTCTATGAGGAATAAAATATATTCATGGGAAATATATAGAACACTCAAAATAATCGAGTGGTTCAAATGGAATGTATCTCATGGAAATAAAGAGTGAGATGAAATACCGTTATGTTGTGTCTTGACTCTCATCAAACTCATTCCTGACAATTGTATGATAAAGATAATTGTATTATAATTATACACAAAAACCATTTTATTAATTATAATACAATATAGAGTTTTATTATATCTTTATATGAACCTATTGTTTAAAATTATATGTTAACGTTTCACTTTTGTTAATGTCCACAATTTTTTTCTAATGAGTCTTAATTTGTTATATTTTCCGTCCTTATAATTATATAATTATTTCACGTATTTAAACCAAACTTTAGATTTCATTTATATTTATTATATGCGTGTCATAAAAATACATTGAATAAATATGTATGAAATGGAATACACCATTCATGGAGACGATAAATTGTTTTTATCCTTCAATACTATTTCCTTTTAATTTTGTGATGAAAGAAATAATTTAAAAGACATATAGTATATATATATGTGAATATAATTATTATAATAGTTTTATTATATAATATATATCATATATATTAACTGATTCCATTTTTAATACATTCCATATAGTGTATAAACGAATCACCTCACATTCAGTGGTGGTATTCTACACATCCTCAAAAGTAATTATTGTATTAAAACAAAATAGAATGTTTAAAGATATGTGTAGTAAAATAATTTCCAAATATTAATAAAATTAAAAATATAATATATAACATGTATAAATTTAGTTTCCATTATAATTTCCACCAAGGGATCTAGTGAAGGAAAAATGAAAAATCATCATTTATTGAGGTTGTAGTTCGCTGTACACGTAAACAATATGTTCATTATAAATAAATTGGAGTGTGTGTAGGGGTTGGTAGAAAACATAGAATAAAACAATCCTATTATATTGAGGATAATATTTTTTTATTAAAATAATGGAGTAATAATATTTGGGGTAGTGTAGAAAAAAATTTATATAAGGATCTTGAGGGAGGGGGTTACCTCATAATAGAGTTTCTTATATTGGTTTTCACCAAAGGGATTCCCTAGACTATTTTATGTACCAATGAGTATTCAAGGAGGAACAGAGGGATTTTGGGTATCTATTTGGCCATATTTTGGTTAATTTAAAGTTTCTTGGGATGTGTGAGTAGTTGGTATTGTAATATACATTTTATAATGGGGGAGGAGTGACTCTCTGGTAAAAAAATTTAAATGGGAAGCCCCACACACATTTATTATTGCATGTGGATCCAATTATGTTCTCAATTTGATAGGAGGGATTATATGGTCGAAATGTGTCCATAAAATGGTATATGGACAAGAGTATAGGTTTTTTGTTAATTACGAGTTTTCAGTCCCATTTTATGCTTATTATAACTTCAATTTTTTTTATTAATATTAACTACATTCACTATTTTTTTGGTCAAAAACAATTTTTTCATTATTATAAATTATATATTAATTTTATTTAAAATTTGAATCCATTATTTACAAATTACAAACCCTGAAGTGGAATAAATTAATTAAAATATAATCCCACAGTTGGGTCGATAAATATATTATCATATTAAACTTTTAAACATTTTTAATATTTAATTTATCCTTATAAATAAATTAGATTTCAAAACTGTTCTGAGTTAAATATTATTAGATTTCACTATTCATTAAAAAATGAAACTTCGTAGAAAATACTAAAAATTTACCCTATCTTAATTTTTGTTATCCAAGATCATAGATAATGATTATGTAAAAATATAATATTAATACACATTCTAAAATTTAGTTTTAATGTGGGTTATCCATCAAAGAGTGGTTAAAGAACCTTAACAAAAACCTAGGTTTTGGTGCTCAAAATTAGTTTTGTACTTATCTTATGCTTATCAAATCTATTGGATGAATATCAAAATATTTTATTGACTATATAACATATATATTAAAATAATATTACTTATTAATTTAAATTAATTCAATTTATTAATAAAAAACCTTTGGGAGCATAAAAAAAGCTTTATATTCAATTGTTTCAAATATTTTAATTTCAAATTAATTAGCAGCCAATAAATCAATAATATATTTTTGTAAATAATATATTTTTTATTGGTTACATAATACTATTGATAACTTTTAATTTAACATATAGTGTATATCTAATTAGATTAAATAATAATATTTTAATAACATATATTTGTTCACTAAACCTCAGTCAAGCGTGTTATGTCGACCATTGAGGAAAGTCAATATTTCATGTAACAAAAGATAACCTTGGTGATACATGTATATAAAGAAAAAAATTATTTTTCATGTAGTATATGTTATTGAAATAATGTTATTTAAGAAAAAATAAAATATATTTAGTGCTTCCTCAAATAAAAAATATCAAAATGATTACATTAATTAGAAAAATAATAATTCACAAAATCTCGTGATGTTACAAGGGGAGATCATATTATCAGTAAGGGTAAACATATAATATAATTAGAAATAATAGGAAATTAAGGGTATTAAAACATGATAATATCATTTGATGATCTAATACTGCATATCAAATATCATGTACATGAATTATAGTATAAATACTTATAGTTCATAAGACATGAATTGTAATATAATCAAATAACATGATCCATGAGAGTATAACAATTGAATAATACATAGAAATTATGGAATAAACATAAGCATAGAATATATTCTATCAATTATTCCCACTAATACATTTATTGTAAGTTTTAATTGACGTTATCACTAGTGTACTTATTTCTGGATTTGGATAACCAATTATGTACTTCTTGTTTTGGGATTATGATGACCTATCATGTACCTTGTTATCATGGGATTATTTTTAACTCCCACTTACCTTTTTTTGGGAATAATACGACCTCCCATGTACCCTTTTGTTTCATGAACAAGATAACCTCCAATTAAATTTTTTGAAAACGTGTAACATTTTTCATTACACAATGCATTGGAGGTAGATATAGGTCCCACACATTACATAATGAAAACCATAAATATGTGTTCAAAAAAATCATTCATATTATTAGAACCCATAGAAGGAAATTGGTTTCATAAAAATCATTCAATAATTAAAAAAACCGTAGAAAAAAATGATTTTCATAAATAAAATTTCATCAGAAACAAAAAAAATTATTAGAAATTATATTAATGGTATCATTGAATCATATCGTAAGTAAAAAATTTGTCAAATCAAATAATTAAACTGTGATATAAAATAATCTTGATATATCTTTTGAGAATAATTAACGAAAAAATATCTTTTCTTCATTAAAAACATTTTCAATTCAAAAAATGATGGATAATTTTTAAAATAGAAAATTTTCATTGAAAACAAATGTGGGATATTGTAATGGAATCATCATATCATTATGGAATCAAGAAAAAGTAATAATACATTTTTAAAGATTATTCATTTCATTAAATTTTCTAGAAAATTCACAAAGTACCTCATTTTGAAAATGATCATAATATTCTTTTCAAACCTTATAGTAAAAAATTAAAAAATTGGTACTAATGACGATGAAAATCCATATTTGAATATTAAAAATGAAAATTTCAAAAATATATTTAAAAAACACCGACATGGAAGTCAAATTTTCCACAATGAAGACATAAAATGAAACAATCCCAAATATAGATGTGATTGTGAAATAAATACTCATCACATTATAAGGAGTATAAGAATCTGCCTCATAAAATAATTTAAATTATAAGTATATGAAAATATCATAATATTATTGAGAATAATGAAAAAATAAATTCATGGGTAGTATATAAACAACACATAATAAACAAGTAGTATACAAGGTATGTGTTTGAAAAAAACAAAACTGAGACATTAATCCATTAACATAAATCATGACTTCATTCATATATGTTCAAAACACATTTATAATAAATATAATTTTATAATAAATCTAATTAAAAACTATATTCAAATATATAATATGATATATGATTTTTTTTATATCATTATATTACTTGTTTATTAATAATTCCATGTTAATGTTATGTTTTGGGTAATAACTACTTTGTATGTCATTTTTTTTGACTTGCTATCCTTTTTACTCTTACGTAGATCAGGATGTCAACATCTCCAGAATGATAAACATGATAAATATATATTATATTTATTCATAATATAATTATTTATGTTTATTCATAACATTTAGGGATAAAAAGTAAAATTCACCATTCATGCAGATAGTAGGTCGTGTGTACGCATGTATGCTGTTTTCATTTTATTTTCATAAAAAATAATTTAAAATTATACGATATAATATAATTTTTAAATAATTACTATGTCATATATATCATATATAGTCATAAATGTTATCCTTATTACCACCCAGTCTAAATATATGTGAAAAACAAATCACATCACATCATGGAATGGTTATCCATTTGTATGCATGAGCGACATTCTCATTTACCAAAAGATTTAGTGGTAAAATTATAGATATGCTATTCTAATTTCAGAAGTATAATAATTTCATTAATTTTATATGAAAATATTAAACTCATCATAATTAAAAATCATAATATATGGTAATCAAAAACGAGTTGTATCCCTACATTGAGACGATAAGTCATACAAACACATGATTGATAATTTCACTTCTTGTTCGATGGGAAAGGGATGGTATAAGGGTGAGTTCATAATAATAATAAAATTTAATAATATTGATGAATCTAAATTTATTATATTATTATATATATCATATATTTATATGAGGTATGGAATAACATAAATGTGGGTGATCAGTTAGAGTAGTTACATCTTCATCAAAACCACTCATTTAGATATATTATAAAGGACTCTAGGGTTGGTATCTTTGGAAGAATCTATCATATAAAATGTTTCAATGTAATTGTAGGAGAAAAGTTTTATAAATTGGTAGATATATAAGGATAAAAATGGTGACATAAGATGAGGGAGGAGATTTTTTTTATAATGAACGTGACCGGCACTTTGTGAATTTAAAAAATGATTAAATTATAATAAAACATTTATCAATCCAAATCTGTAAAAATGAAAGGAATTATATGATAATTTGGGGTATTATTTAATCACATCATCCAAGATATTTTATAACTTTTTTGTGGTAATTTTAAAACCTATTATTTTATTAAACCTCCTTTAATAGATTTTAATTTTAACTATTGTAACAACATTTTCAATATTAAAAGGTGGAGAGTTTTACATATAATGTGTCAATTAATCATTAAATAGTAATTTTAAGATTTATTAGACCATAATTTATCCTATTTTTCCCCATTTATTATTTCTATATAATTTAAAAAAATAATAGTTTTATATAATATCAGTAGTGTCAATATTTCACAATACATTACATAGTCTTTAAGAAAACTAGTCCCAAAATATAACTTCAAACAAATTATATCAATACTACAGTAATATATCATATTAACCTATAAAATTTATGTATCACTTTATCTAAATAAAATAAAATTTTTGTTAATTTTTTTAATAGAACATAATTAGATTATTGATTAATTGAATAATTACTGTATCATTTTGTATTTAATTCTGATAAATATTTATTATATAAAATTTAATAATAAATTTTCCTGATCTATATAAACATTTTTTATTTCCTAATAATATATATAGTCAAGAATATTATCTATTTAACCACATATTAAAAATACAATACCTAGTGAGAGTGACATTTTGTCAAATTCATTGATTTTAATAATATCCATGTATTTTTCACAAACAACTATCTATTAAATTAATAAATTTATATCCTTATTTGTTAATGATATAATATACTTTACACAATAACATTTTGGAATGTGTGAGTGTATGTTTCTAATATTTATAATATTTTTTAACCAAAATTACCCGAGTAACCCTTAAATGTGGTAATAAATTTTACTAATTTTAATATTCATATTGTCCAAATATTATAAGAAACAAATTAATAGATTAAATTATTATGATTTCAATTATATAACTTATTTGTTTAAATTAAATTTATATAATATTATTAAAATAGTGAAATTTTAATATAATAGATGGGAATAATTTTTGGTGTTTTGAAGGGAAAATATATAAAAGATTGAAATGTCTTTACATCAAAATTAATTGTGAAATTTATTTAAATAACTGAAATTGGATTAAATTATTACATTTTGATCTAATTATAATTAAAAAACAATTATAAATAATATTTATCACTAACAATAGTATATATGAAAAGTTTGTTTTCAATTATAAATCAACATTTTTTTACTATTAATCAAAACCAGAAACTAAATAGGAAAACTCTAAAACATAAACCAGAGTAAATTTTGATATATTGATTTATTATATTAAGTTTATTTTTCCCTATATTATTTATAAAATATTCATAAAAAATATTGGAACCAACTTTTCCATCAAAAGGCTGAAAATAATCGTTCTTATAAAAATAAAACCTTTATACGAAAAATTGGATTTCTTCTTATATCATATCTAGAGAAAAATAAGATGACTGTTAAAAATTATGTTGAATATTATATATATATATATAAATATAATATTTAGTTGTTTATTTATTATTATATAACACAGTTTTTCTCATTTCAACATTTTTTAGAAGAAAAATTTATTTAATTATAAAAAGGGTTTCAAATTAATTTATAATTAATTTAAAAAATAATTATATATATATGTTTAAAAAATAACATCATCATTCATATAAAATTATTTTTATTTTTCAATCCAATGTCTAGGATATAATTTTATTTTTTAAATAATTATAATAATCAACTGTTCTTTTGTAGAAACTCAATGTTGCATTTAACACAAGATAATCTAATGATTCATGTGGAAAAATATTAACATGATGTAGATAGAATTGAAAGATATCAATGAAATAAATTATTTAAAAATCTACTTCATAAAAACATAACAGTGTCACAATGTGTGAATAATAGAGGTATTTTAAAGTGAGATATATACAATTTTTGTGTGTATTCATTTCAATGAATGTAATACAACTTATGACTAGTGGATATCAAGGATTAAGGGGCACATTTGTGGATCTTCAATACAGTGAACCACTATTCATAATTATATTTGAATGAAAACAACTATACATTCTCCCACCCACTGATCATGTTGGGGTCTAATGATTAAAATTTCATTAATCTACCACCACTCACCAATTATTTGTTGATATGATTTGTTGACTATTTCTTAGATAATTTTGGATAATGAATTCACAAAAAATATAATTTTGGATACATTGAGAATTTTAATTCCTCTAAAATCACAAATATTGGAATATAATGGATGTTAATAAAGTATAAGGGAGACACACTTCTTCTACTATGACTATGGGGAAAAGTATGACTACAGTTCACTATATAGAATCATTTCACCACACCCCCTTCTCTAGGATTGAGCATAATAAATATTAATTTGAATCCTTAGAGGTTTTCATTTTCATTATTATAATATTATAAAACATTAACTCCAAAAATTTTATTACATATAGTATCATGATCTATACACACAACTAATTTTAATGTTTTTTATTTATTCTATAAAAGATTTGGGCTTCTTCTAATACTTCTAAGATAGTTGTAGATACATATTTCTTCAATTGATACCATAATAGGTTGATAAATTTATTTCCTCCATAACATAGTGACATGTTACAATCCTTGTAGATGTAATCTATGAGAAACCTATCATTGATTTGTAATATGGGAAGATTCCACACACAATTCATAAGATGAATGAGGTATTACATGAAATAACCAATGACCAATTTAAGACATCACATAAAAATATTGATAAAATTCACACTGATAGGTATGTGACAATTATATATCATTATGAGGGGAGAATGGAGGAAAAAAGGAGTAGGAAATGATGGAATCAGGCAGAATACAACTCGATCTTGTTGTTGAAATTGACATTGTCAATACGAAAAACACACATTATAATTTCACCAGGAGAATCATGTTGTTGTAAATTACATTGATTGAACCCCTCAAACTACATTTTAACGAGGATCTCTTCAGAATATTTTTCCATTTACTTCATATTTGATCACACTTAATTTATATGTATTATATCCACTCAGTGATGGGAAGTAGGAGTGACCATGTTGTGTGTTATTAGCTTTGAAATGCCCAAAGATTCCAATCACAAGGGAAATATGAAAAACATCACATGCTTAACATCATATAGGTGTTTGAAAGACATAGAATTGGGACTCACATCATAAATTCAGGATGACAAGTATAAAATCACTATCACATCAGTCATTACTAAAAATATTGGTTCCAAAGTCTCTCATAATACTCATATTAATAACGTGTGGGATCCCATTTCAATTTCCCACAGACTATTTCTACCATGTTATAAGAATTCACAAATGAAGAAGGATATCCTACACACTCCAAAAACATTGTAAACCCAATAGGTGGAAATTTTTGTGCCGATGAAGCAGAGGATCCACCACCCCCTTTTACTATATAATTGTGTTTAAAAAATTGATAGACAATTTAACATAGGAGAAATAAAAAATGGGGAGAAATCAAGGTTAGTGGAATCGCCCAAGGATAATAAAAGGAATGGTAAAAATAAAGAAATAATGAAAATATGGAAAATGATGAAATTCCAGTGACAAAAGGAAATGCCCTCAAACAATGAATTTATTTGACTGGAATTACCAAGGGCTATGGAACCCCAAAATGGAAATATCCCGCAGAAACATTAATATGTCTAACAAAAACATTCTCACTTGAATATATGAACTAAATATGTTGTTTTGTAATTGGAAGACATTCAAGTGGTCTTATAAGGGATACAAGTTTATTACTGATAATCGTCATAATTACATCATGGACCATAATTTGGTTCATAGGAATTAAATCATAGACGATTCAATAAGTATCCAAAAAATATTAGAGTATTAAAGTCTCTCTGAACATTCCTAGATACTTTGTTTTGATCTCTTTTGTGTATGTTTCCTCATCATACATCAGGATAAGGGACTTATTGAGTGATCTTTTGGAATCCTCCACGAATTCTCTAAATAAGTGGGTGATTATTTGTGGTTTAAAAATTTTCTTCAGACATAGGAATAACTGGATTCAAAATTCAATATGACAACAAAAAATTAATTTTTTCATGTATTTAATTGTTAAACCTTGGGGAGGATCCAGTTGTAGAGTAGAATTCACATGGAGTATTATTGCTTTTAATGGGATCCAATCCAATAAGCATTATAGGTTAATTGTAAAAATTGATGAGAAAAGTGATTCCAATGGATTCATGGGTTATACTCATCTCAAACATAATTCTTAGCACAACCCTATTATTTTGGAAGATTATAACAATGCATGGTCATCCCTTCTCTCATTTTCTTTTAACAATTGATGGGTTTTCTTGACTAGATGTAGGGAAATAATTTTAGAGGCTTAAAAGCTTGTGTGAATGAGAAGTCGATTTATACGGGCTATTGAAAAATTATAGACTAATAAGATACATATAAAGGAAGGGATACTAATTTAATTCTTAATGATTGATATTGAAATTGAGGTGTTGGAATAACATCGACCAAAGTTTAGGTGATGAACTAGATATATAATTTTCCCTGTAATGAGGTGTTTCAAACCCATTGAAAGATGATATATCTTCTAACCATCAATGATAGTCTAGGAAGAAATAGATTGAATGTGATGTGGATTAAAGAGGGAGACATGAAGTCATGTTTTTTTCAAAAATATTACAAATAAAGGAGAGATAAATCCAAAAATAACACTTTCATAATTAATGGATAACTCTATATATCGACAATTAAATTTTAAGGGATAGAGTTAAATATATTAGTTGAAATTATGAAAATTATTGGTTATAAAATTAAATAAGAATGATCTAAAACATTACTCTATGCATTGAAGAGCGTGAATTCAAAGCCTGGTCAGAACACCATACAATGATATAGTTATGAAAACACTCTTCCCTCTCAATGTGGAGAGTACTACTGTAAAAGAGGTGTTTACCAAAAAAAAAATTATATGTTATATTGGTACATTCTACAAGATGTCCATGTTTGTTCTGAGAAGTAATTTTTCACCCATTCATCTTTTCATTTTGGAATTAGATAAAAAAATCTTTTTTATTCCTATGATGAATAATGAATTTCACATTAATGATATTGGAATAGTTGAACATAGGAAAACTCTTCAAAAATTCATCAGAAAAATTATAATTTGAATAATGGAATGATTTATAAAATATAACATCACCTTAAAATTTTATGTTTTTGTCCCTGGAAGATGCATTCAAAAATGAATATTCACAAAACCATAAAGTATCAATATAATAAAGAGAATGGTGTATGTAGGAAACATTTCCCATAAGATAGATATATCCAAATACTTTTATACTCTTAATTGGAGTTTATTACTCTATATACTCAGGATGTATGGCTTCTCAGACACATTTATTAGATTCAAAACCTCCATTGTTTCATCTATATGGATTCCTATTTTAATCAATGGCTCATGTGAAGGTTTCTTTCATTGTACAATGGGAGTAAGGAATGTATATCTTCTATTGGACTTCTCTTTTCCCTTATAGAATATTATAAATGAATATGTATCAGTGTCGTTGCACTGAAGGGGATTTACAAAAAAAAACTAGGATATTAGAGGTGAATACATTCCCACACATATGTGATATATAGATGACATCCTCTTTTTTGGTAGGTTTCAAATACAACCGTAGACTCTATTCAAGCCCTCTTCACTCCATATAAGGATGTTGTTGGGCATGCCATTAGTTTGGATAGATGATACTTTTATTTGGGTGATGAGCTATCCATGGATAAACAGAATGGAATCATTAGAAGGCTCATTGTGAAATGGGGATACCTGCCTTTCAATTAATATATAGTTTATCTTTTTTTGTGAAAAATAATGGAGTCAATTACTTAGAGGGGTGTGTTCTAACATCATAAATCAACTATATAGATTGAAAATGAAATCCATGTCTCATGCTGGGAGGGTGTTTCTTGTTAACTCGATCATCACATCAAATTTTTTTAAATCTTCTATTTACAAGTGGACCAAAAGTCTAACAAAAGAGTTTCAGGTCATCATATAGAACATTATTTGGTCTATATCTATTCCTGGTAGAAACATTGAAATTGTCTCATTGATATAATTCATTAAGACTATTTCAATGGGGAAACTTATGATTATTTATCTTAAATTTTATTGATGTTATTATATCAAAATTCAAGAGAAATATCATTTATATGGATGATTATTCATGTAAAATATTATCAATAAGATTTAAGGGAAGGATGATGGATGAATATTCCCACTATCATGGGTCATCTATATGACCCTCACAAAAGAAATATGTTAAAGATATCTTCAGAAATACTAAATGGATGGTTACCAATCATTCTAATCTCAACTACTTGGATTCTTGTTGGCTTGATAGACCTCTCATAGACTACCTTAATATTACTCGTGAAAAAATGAAGATGAATATTTTTTATTTATTGAAATTTTTTAACATCCTTGCATTTCTTCCTTTGTATGAAATAATTGACATACAACCCATGTGTTTATGGACAATAACACACTTATCTAGATGATAAAAAGCAATTAAAAAGTCATTACCAAAGTGTACAAAAAGATATAAAGTGATTGATCTAGAATTAATCCGTCATGGTTTTTCAAAATCAAGATGCATTGCATCCTGCCTTCTGGATACATTCTTCTATGGAGAATCTGAAAAAAAAAATTATTTCCAACCAATGACCGAATTTGGATGTTTAATTAATTTCTTGTATTATGTTTCCACATATTTCTAAGGGCTAAAGAGAACATGCAAAATATATTATTTAGTAGAGAATTTTCTAGGGATCTTTGGCTGTATATATGAAAAATATATGATTTTCAGTTTGATTCAAATAAATATTAGAAAAGTTTAGATTACTCATCACTAACTCTGGGAAAAGTGATATGATCCATCATTACTTTAGAGATGTTGAGAATTCATTTATATCATCGATGTTGAGGTCTAGGAATAACAGACTGTTTGATATCCATGTGCCTAACATCATGTTAGGGATGTTTACTTGAACATGGAAGTTCATTCTACAACAATAGTAATGGTGGATGAAAAAAAAGCATGAGTGACTTGATTAATTTAATGATATTGGGAGTTGTAGGTTGAGATGTTCAACGCCTCCTACTCAAGTCTATAAAATGGATCTTTCCAATCAACTCATGGATAATGATCAGCATGGATTTCATGGTCGCCCGCATTCTAGGGCCCACGAGTTGTCGATGTTTTTTTTTGAACCAACAGTTGTTTTTTTCAAAGGATTCATTGATTTCTATATTGGAATTGGAACATGATTAGTAGATGAACTATGGGTGATGATACTTCTAGTTAGATATGCTATACAATTGAATTGGATTTCTATATAGATGGATTATGAATATAAAACAGCTATCACAGATCAAATGGTGAGAACTAGGAAATCTCTATGTAAAAATCTAACCCATTAAATTGATTGAATCAATTAGGATAAATTGCTTCACATAGTGGTCTGACATGCATATAAAGAATCCAATATGGTGGTGGACCCATTTTTGAGGAGGGTGATTTTGGAAACCCTTACATTTTAGTCATTTTGAGCTCTTGATTAGTGTTATTTTTTAGTTTATGATTATATGTTAGGATTGCCTCCCTCATATTATTATGAACTTCCATATGATTCCTATCATTTCCTACCTACATTCATCATTAATTAAATAATATGAAGATCTTTTAATAGATCCTTGACATTCTTAGTATTGACTAGTCAATACATTGTGATTTAATGTGAAAATATTTGATGATGGGTTATGAGATCTGATTTTATTAACATTATAGTAGTATGATTTTTTAGAGATAATAATGAGTATAAAACTTCAGAATTTATATATATATATTATTATATTTTATTAAAACGTCAGGGGACATCACTGTGTCTATACATCACATTATTTTTATTGATTATCTCAAGAACTAGATGTGTAAGGGGATGAATCAGTACGTTGGATGATCATATTAGGAGTTTTATATTTTACACTAGATGTGTACTTTCATGTTGTTCAAACTGTGTCCAATAAAATTAGTTTATGTTGGATGATGGATGCTCAATGGAGATATTATAATGGAGGTAACTTCTATGTACTCAGTATTTGGAATGAAATTTCTTCAGGATGTGATGGATGTACCTGGTTATTTACATTCATTGTTATTCATAGTATTTTGTATTGTTTTATATATACGAAAAGGTTTCATTGTTTTTTTATATTCAAATAACATTATACAGTGCGTTGATGTATGTTAATAGGTCATAGTTTTTATATAGTGTTATCCCCTCCTATGATTATTTCGATACATCGAAAGTTGGAATAAGAACCAACTCAAGTATAGGAAGGATGAGGATCCACATACCGATATATTGGGACATGAATTATTAGTATCTTAATTATAGGATGGTATTGGAGTTAGGTACATATCAGGAAATTTAGGATAGTTATAAGGAGTCCTATTAAGGATCATTATTACACATTTTTTTTATTAATATTTCTTTTCATGGATGTAATGGTCAATGAATTCTTGATAATAAATATTATTGATAAAACATAATTAAACCTTATAATAAGAATAATGATTTTAAATGGTTTTTATCATGTTTCATAATGATATTGGGTAGGAATTTCTAGTTTCTAGATCTATTTATTATCCATGTATTGTTCTGGTGGGTCATACTAGATGAAGATCTATCCAAGTCCCCCTAATATATCATGAGATTAATGTCTAGCTTCATTCTATGAAATAGTGTATGGGATTTCATAGATTCTGATGTTGTGTTTTATATCTATTTTTATAATGGTAGAATGAGATGGTGACAATTAATGAAATTCAATGGCATTTCCTTAGGTATAAAATTTTAGATAACCAAAATTGTCCCAATTAGTAGTCCTTTTACATGAAGATTTAAATTACATATAGAATGGAAAATATATTAATTAATATAATTTGGATTCCTCACATTTGTGCTATGAGTTTCTTTAAAATATTGAAACCCTTCTTGGGATATATTAGAATTTTAATAGACTTCTGCATGATGTTGGCGAATTATACCCTTGTGTTCCCAACAATTATTGTGACCTTAGTGGTATTTTGATGTTTTCAAATTTTATTGGTCAAAATAGCACAATGGAAGAATAATTATAGCTAGGAAACCCAATTGTGATGAATGTTCTTGTGATAAATTATCAATATAAAATTAATTATCATGAATGATAGATGGATATAATTCATTGAAGGGATGTAAATAGTGAAACACTTCGATGTATCTCATGGAGGGGAAAATTTAAGCTCCCAGATTTCAGGACCATTTTTTAATATTTTATTATAGGTATATAATTACAATGTTTTTTATTCAATCATAAAAATTAAAAATGTAGAAGAAAATGTTTTATATAAGATATTATTAATATTAATAAAAATTGTTTCCATAATAAAAAACGTCACAATAAAGGTAAATGAAACCACATATTGTATACAGTGGATTATTACAAACCAAGGATGATTACATATCGTAAATGATCATAAATTTCAATTTAAAAATATATAGAAATGAATAATATAATTCAAATGGAATATATTCTTGATCATCCTTACTTTTTATAATACTCATTAATATAATTAAACTAACAATGAGATAGAACAATATGAAAAAAGAAACCATAATGTAAAATCTATGATTAAAAATATGTAAATTAGAAATGATACTTATGATGTTTTAATGTAATAAAGAAATATGAGCTAATGGAGGATATATAATAATTATTTGTGTATTACAAAGGCCTACATATCATTTTAGTGTAATACCTGTAAACAAGTTTCCAGTTTGGAATAATAATTTGTAAGATACAAACCAATTCTGGATATGTTTCAAGATCCTTTATAGGTATTATTTTTTCTTTTTTAGTATATTTTGTTTTTATTGTTTCTTGGGTGTGTTTTTGTGAGAAATGTATGTTTCTAGTGGAGATTTGGGCAATGTGTAGTTAGAGAACAATTTTCCAAAATTGTGCACCTTACCTCAAAAAACCCAGAAACCTTGGATAGAGAGGTATTTCATGGTTGGCACTTTTTTAGTCATACAGTATGTCCTATAAAGTGTAAAATTGAGACATCCTTATGTGAGGAATATAGTTCAAGATCATGGTTATAAAAAACCAAGTTCTAAGTGAAAAACAGTGCGTACATGATTTAAAAACCATGAGAATTAATAAATTTTTTTCGTACCCATGTTTTATGCCCCCAAACACCCTATCTCTGCCCATATAAATTTATAGCATTTTTGTGGTTATCATTCAAATTAAAAACCCTTTCGATAACTATTTTTGGTGAATCGAATGGCATATTGAAGATCTTCATCTCCTTGGACATGTGTTTTATTATAATTTAGATCTCTCTATATATAGATCCTATTCCTTGATATATGATTGATGTTTTTCAATTATTGGATAAATATCTAGATCTTGGATTTTTCGATATTTATTTGTTTTATCCAGGATCTTAGTTTCAGATCTCGACTGTGTTATTCATCATGACTTGAATTCTCTACATAAATTGGGTATTTTAGTAGGTGATTGTTTTTTAATGTTTTGAGGTAGGTGTTCTAAATTACAATTCCATAGTACAATAATAAGTACATGTATGTTATTTAATGGATTTCAATTTCCATGATCTAAAAATTTCATCTATGATGTAACTGATTTTGTTAATTTCCATGTGTTTACAATTTATTTTAATTCGGGAAAATGAATGGTGAATTTGAATTAATTACTTGTTAAATTAGTTAATGGATAGTTTTGAATGAGAAATATAATAAATTAATTCTTTAATTAATTAATTCAATGTGTGATTGTCGAATTGACGAGATATTGAGATTGTGTGATTTATTGGAATAATTAATTATTGAATTGATTATTGGTATATTGAGATTGTTGAATTAGATCAATTAATTTTTGAATTATTTTATCAGAATTGTTGTGATTATGGAATGGAATGGAATAGATTAATTAATTATTTAATTAAATAATAAATTTCTAGATTTTGAAAATTTATAATATGGTTAATGACGAATAACCTTGATTGACATGATAGTGGTGAAATTATAGTTGATTGAAAAACTTGTGTCAAACATGGTCCTCAACTTCCAAATCCCATAGTGATAAAATTATTGATAAACATGTGTGGGACATGGTCTTCTACATTCAAATACCGTAATGATAAATTGATTTATAAACATATTTGGGTCATGGTCGACTCCTTCCGAATCCCATAGTGATAAATTGATTAATAAACGTGTGTGGGACATTGTTTTATCCATTCAAAAACATAATGAAAAATTTATTGATAAATGAGTGTCAGACACGGAATGCTACTTTAAAATCATACATGATCCTTTACAAGGTAACCTAGACCAATAATGTTGTCTTTTAACCATGGTCCCAATTAGCTGTATTAAAAATTAAAATAAAATATATAATGAATGTATAAATGTTCTAATAAGCTATGGATTGAATATGTGATATGGTTCAATAAATGGCTTGTGATGAAGATGGTATTGTTATTCGGGTGTCCTCGAGAACATCAAAGGTTTATGTGGTTGAAGATATAGTAGTGGAATAAATGTAACTTATTTAATTTACTTTTTGAATAATTATTATTGTAACAACTGCATACATTTTTAATGACTAGATATTTTTTTATACATCGATGGTGGTGGACTACTGAATTTTAAAAAAACCCTACTTAGGCTTCCTCATTGATAATAATACCTATTTTATTATTGAATCACTTGTTAAGGAAAAGATCTTATAATTGGTGGATGATTCGGGATGGAGCATGGATTAAGTTACCAGACATCATGTCGGGACCCATTTGGGATAAGTTAGTGTCTTATTTATTTTTGTATTTTCATATTGGTATATGAAACATATTTGTAATGAAATATCTATTATTTAGATTGTATATTATATTACATATTTTTTTCATGTGATACTCGATTGGTTTTTTAATTTTTATTTCAATTGAAATTTTTTTATTTATTCCCACTATTGTGCAATTATGATAAAGAGGTTATAGTCACTGTTTGATCAATATTAGAACTTATTACTATTATTATGGCACTAGAGTATAGGGAGTCATGATTTCAGTCATTTAACAAACCGGATATGGGATCCAGTGTGTGGCACTTGGGATGGGATGTTACAATGTTCTATAAAAGGGATTTATTTTCATTCATTTCAAATTACTATTTATGAAATGTAGACGTGAGAATGTGATGAGTTGGGCCATGGTTAAGAGTATGTGCATGGGGGTATCAATACCATGTATTAGGGTAATATAAAAGTTCCTATGGTGTGATTATAGTTGTTGACCTGTGTTGGTATAGTTGAATTTTATTTCACATCGAGTGGTCAAATTTTTATGGGATGCGATTATCATTTATTCAATTTTTTTAGGTTTGAATTATGGGCCGGTATTGAATGAGAGTTGAGTTTTCATGCCTCATTTTATGCACTTATGATTATTTTGTGACTTGAATCATTTTATTCCTAGAATAAAATGCGTTTTATGGGTATTTAATTGAGTTGAAATTATTTTCTTCTCTTGTATATTTTAAATTTAAATGGTTCTGAACTTGAACATGAAAATTTTATAAGGAATAAAGTTTTTTAAAATAGGCATATAATGAGAGAACATGAGTAATGAGGATGTGTTTAACCGTTTTTAAAAATGAACTAAGTATAGGATGGTTAAGGGTAGTGATAAGGCCTTTGTTTTGACATTGTGGTGAGGATTGGGGAAACACTTCCTGTGGATTATTGAGATTCATTCTCCTTATGAAAATGTTTTTAGGTTTTGTTATGTACCATAAGATGTGTGTTTATAATTTTAGAGTGATTTCTATATGACCACATATTTTGATATGATGACATGATGAAATGGATGGAGATAATAATATAGTAGTGGATATTGATGAAATAGTTGTTCAGGGAGAGGAAGATGAAGAGAAGTTCTGAGATAACTATTCTCGGTTTATGTAATTCACTAAAATATACCCATATGGGTTGTGAGAATAAAGATTTATATGATGAGGGAGTTCAAATTTTACCACTATATGATGTATATAGGATAGGGTGGACATGAGGTAGCAATGTTATTGATTGATTCCTTCCAGATTATACATGACCACTTAGTAAATCATGTTGAAAAGAAAGTCCAGATAATAGCCTACATATTTCGTGGTTAGGTGAAGTGCTGGTTATAAATTGATAATATGGATGGATAGCAAAATATTATGGAGTTTAAGATCATTAAATATAATTTCTTGGAATAATTTTATCCTAATGGGATCAGGATAGAGAGAGAGAGAGATGTTTTTTTCTTGCAGTTGAATCAGAATAGTATGTCAGTGACGGACTATGCAAGATGCAATACATATTTCTATGACTTTTTTCCATCATTTTAGGGGGATGAGGCTATCACAGAGAAGTACTTATATGATGGTTTTACATGTAAAAATTTGTCTGATGTGAATATCATCGGGTTGAATAAGATCTCATAACAATTGTATTATACTCTCATATCTAAGAGGATACTTGAGGGGGTTACAGTGGATGTTATACAAAGAGATAGCATGAAGATTATCCTAAGTTAGAGTCAGCACCATAGAAAAATGCTCATGTAATTTATCACATGTTTGGTAGGTGAGGGCACATCCAATGAAAGTACACCAAACCACTAGTGGAGTGTCAAAGCTCTGTCAGGATGAGACAACTATAGAGGTTTTCCAAGAACCTACAATAGACAGGTAGTGATAGAGCTGCTTTACAGAGCCATAGTGTTGGATGGGGATCTTCTAAAGCTTATCAGTATAATAGTTGGATGTCGACATTCCTTGTATGTAGAGGCAGTTGATGCGGATCTTTTTTTAGAGCGCACGTGTTAAGAGAATGGTGCAAATAAAGGGACTAAGATTTCATCAAAAGGAAGAGGGGCGTGGCAGTTACATGCCATTCTTGTTAAATTGGTGGATATCAAGGCTGGACCATCGATAGATAGATGAACTATTCTAGTAGCTTCTACAGTATCTAGTGCCTTATTTGATACTGGTTCCATTAATTCCCATATTTATGTAGACATTTTTAATGATATGAGCCTATAGTTTGAGTTCATGAAAAAGTTTATGATTATATATACACTATTGGTTATATAGTTTAGACACAAAAATTTGTGAGAAAGGTGTTTTCTCGAGGTTTTGGAGTATCATTATTTGTGGGGTCTTTTTATTTTTGATATGTTAGAATTTGACCTAATTTTGGTTATATATTGGTCAATATAATATTGATCACATTATGATTTTTACTATAGGAGAGGGATTTTTTTGTATACTAAGTGGGACGATTATATTCACTGACGATAATGGGATATCTAGGTTGTCCATGTAGGTCACATTCATCAGCAATTGTTGGAGCCCACCACCCATATTTCTAGTGTGTTTATAGATGATGTGGGATTAATAAAGGATGTATTTCTACAAGTGTCGGGCTAGTTCTACGATGTGATTCCACATAAAATCTCATGGTTTCCATTAGAAAATGTTGTGATTTTTTTTTAAATCATGGTGGGGAAGGGCTAGTTTGTTTTTTACTATACATAATGGAACTGAGATAGAATTAAGAGATCAATATAGAACTAGAAGAATTTATGGATAATAGGTTTATCCATAAAGGTACACCACCTTGGGGTTCACCAGTTTTTTTACAACGAAGGTTTATGGGACTATGTGTACATGTATTGATTACAAGAAGTAGAACCGTATGACAATGCTGAACCAATATCCTCTTCTACTTATTGATGATATATTTTAATAGTTTAGGGGATCATGGGTTTTAATGGAGATTTAATTGAGATCAGGGTATTGTCAGTTGAGTGTTCAACTTGAAAATACATAGAGGTAAGCTCTTGGAAGTAGGTATGGCCTTCACAAGTTCACTGTGGTGTTTTTTGGGTTGGTTAATTCGCCAATAGTGTTCATGGACATGATGATTATAATTTTCCATCTGTACCTAGATCAAATTGTGTTAGTTTTTGTGGAATAAATGTTGTTGTACACCAAGGCTCGTGATAATAATGCCCAACATCTTCAAATATTATTGAGTACACTGTGAGATCATTGACTATACAAAAATATATCTATGTTTTAGTAATGGATAGATCAAGGACTCTTGGTTTGTTAAATCATCTAAGAGGAAGGTGATTGAGTGGACCCCAAGACTGTTAAAATAGTGGTTTAATAGGATCATACCATGAATGTTTTTATATAGTTATATTTTTGGGATTGTCAAGATATTATAATTGATTCATCCAAGACTTTTCCCGATTGTATGCACCACATTCTGGATTGAACAAATTGGTTTATAGATTTTATTGTGGGATTTATTCAGGAAATACTTCCATGAGTTGAAGAAGAACATGATAATGAAATCAATAATGATCTTAACCAAGCTAGGTGGGGAGTATATATTGTTTTCTCACACTTATTAGATTTAAATTGAAGATGTTTTGATACAAGGATACCATGTTATTCTTTATGGGTCTCAAAAGTTGAGTTAACATGAATTGAACTACACCACAGATAACCTAGAGTTAATTTTAGTAGTTTATGTTTGAAGAGTTACCAACATTATTTGTTCGTGAGGATATTACTATTTATATGGATCAAAATAGCTCAAAATATATCATTTCTCATTGAGATATAAATATCTGACACATTATATTGGTTGGTTATATACAGTCATTGGAATTTGATCTCTTATATATGTTCGTGGAAGGGAAACCTTTTTTTTGGCACATTAAGAATGCATCCCCTGACTCAGACAATTCAAGAGTCTAGTATTGAGTGGAAGATAATGACCTTTTTATATGAGATGCATGTTCTGGTTTAGGAGATTCGGTAGCATATGAATCTTATATAAGTTTCATTAGTGTCTACAGTCTTGAGGAATATCAATTATCTATAGTATGAGGATATGAAATGTTTTTCCTTGAGGGAAATCCATTAAGGTGCAGACTCAAATTTATATTGAATCATAGATATGTATGAGATCATCTATGTGAAGATTTTTTTGTGATATAGTTAATGAAATCAGAGGTGATGTATGTCTTTCATGCGTCGAAGTGGGCGGTGTATCCATGTGTGACCATAATTTACCTGACCTATGATGCTATTTTTTGTAGACGTTCATAAAAAATAATATGGTAGGGTTTGGGAAATTATTCTAAAAATTCCAAAAGGTGAATGGTTAGGATAAAATAACTTGATGATTACTATTTACATTTCCCATTAAACAATGGAAGAGGGATGAATTAACAATGGACATTTGGGGGGTATCTCAAGGATACTATGAAATAATAAAACAATTTCGTTAGTTTTAGACTGTCTGAAAAAGTTATCATATTTATTTATTATATGGGAGAATATCTCAGTGGTGAAATAATAGGATTTGAATGTTCGCGAATTATTCCTTCTAATCTAGGTGCCACGGATTATTGTTTCTGACAGTTCGTCTTGTTTTACTTTATGTTTGTGATAGTACATCCAAAAGGTTCTTCGTATATAGGTTTTACATTGATTTTAATTCAACACACAAACATATCAGTAACTATAGATTATAATTCATGATCTAAAGGAAATACATTATTCATGAGTACTAGACATTGGTTGGACTCGGGATAAACACCTAGCTATTGAGGAGATCACATATAAAAATATTTATCGGGAAAATCTATAGATGGAACCATATGTTGAAAATTATGGTAGGAGATGTAGATTACCTATATGTTAGATGGAGGTTGGTGAGTTAGAACTATCTGGAATAATTCTTATATAGGAGACCTCGTGAATGGATTTTTTGATCTGGATACGTATGGATTAAAATCAGTGTAGACAAAAGATGCATTGTGATTAACATAGATTAACCCCAGTATATATAGAGATTGATCATGTATTATTTTGGGTTTCCTGTTGATTAGGACACTGTAGGATATTGAGACATGTCATGTTCACACCCATGATTGTTTTACCATTTGATGTTGTGGAGAGAATTGATCTGGTGACATAGTGATAGGATCTTAAAATGAGGTACAATGAAATGCATGATATTTTTTATTTGTCACAAATTTGATGGTACCACCCTGAACTATATCATGTGATCAATGTGATTGATATTGAATTTAACATTGATAAGATCATTGATGATAATAAGTTATGCATGTTGGATCGTGGTGAGAAAATGTTATGGGGGATGATTGTGTCGACATTTTGGGTATTGTGGAAACATGGCCATGTTTAGGAGGAAACATGAGAGAGTGAGAAAGATATGCAAGCTTAGTGTCCCAATCATTTTTACATGAAATCATAGAAATTCATGGGAGTACAACTCAGGCACAAGATGTTATAATGTAGGGATACTGGAAGATCTTGACCTTTTTTTAGATTCCTCCATCTCATATACTTGTATTATTTCTTCTTTTTTGATTATATTTTTTTGTAGTGTATCTTAGATGTGTTTGGGTGAGTATTGGAAGTGCCTGAAGGAGATATAGTTTGTGCACGGTTGGAACATAGTTTTCCCAAGCTGTGCACCCTACCCTAGAATACTATACAACCCATAATAGATAATGACTATACGGTATGATCATTGTTAGTTAAACTATGATCCCTATTACGAGTAATTGTGTGACACCCCTAGATTAGGAATATGGTTAGGTGACAATCATGTTCCTCGAGACACAAACAATACATGTGGGATTTTAAAGACCAAAAAATTATTAAAAGGAATTCATGGACCCTTATAATAGACCCCAAAATGATAGAGATCAACACATATTCTATTTTTGTCATTTTAAAAGGCTCCCAAACCAATTCTAATCCCTCCTGAAATTATTTCATAATGAGCCAAATAGAGGATTCATGATATTCACCTCCTTGGGTATTTGTTTTCTTCCCATTTATATCCTAATATATCTCTCCAACTCCTCATTTTAGATAGAAGTGGGATGTTTATACTCTATAGATACTTGATAGATATCTTGGTTTGTTATATTTTGATTAATTTTATTTGGATCTAGGATTCTGATTTAGAATTTGTTCTTCAACATGATTTTACTTGTTCTGCTTAAATTTGGTATTCCCATTGGTGGGCATTTGTCAATGATTTGATGTTAGTGGTATAAATACTAATACCATTCTTATAATTTAATTAAAGTAATGTAATTTTACGGATTTTAATTTCCGTGAATGGGAAATTGAATCAAGGATAGTTTTTTTTATTTCCAGGTTTTAACAATATCTGTTAATTTGGGAAATTGAATAGTGAAATTTAATTAATCAATTTTAAAATTAATTAATGGATTATTGTTAATATGAAATTAAAATAATTAATTTTTTAAATAACTAATGTAATGTGTTATTGTGTTATTAAGGAGATATCATGATTCTGGAATGTATTTAAATAATTAATTATTAAATTAATTACTGGGTTATTGCGATTTTTGAATTAGAATAATTAATTTATTAATTAATAAATAATTTTTTTGTGATTATGAAATGGATTGATTCAGATTAATTGCACACTGAATTAATTAATAGATATATTTCGTTTGAAATGTTATATGATTGTTAATGTTGATAAACATTGATTGATATAATACATGTGATAGTTTATTTGATTAATAAATAGATGTGGTACATTCTTTGATGCTTCCAAAGACCATTATGATAAATTGGTTGAAAAATGTGTGTTGTACATGGTATGCTGCTTATAAATCCCATATAGATAAATTTATTGATAATCATGAGTAAGACATGGTTCACTTCTTCTAAATCCAATAGTGACAAATTTTTTGATAAACGTTTGTGGGATATGGTCTTATACTTCTTGAATCCCTCAGTGATAAATTTATTGATACATGTGTGTCAGACAAGGATACTAATTCAAGAGCCCATGGGGTCCCAAAGCATGGAGACCTTGACCCCAAATGACGGAATTGGACCATGGTTTCAATTTTATATAATATGAATTGAAAAAATGGATACTGAAATAAAAACTATAACAATTCTCTATGAATTGAATATGTGATATGGTTCTGACTCTAGCATGGGCCTATGTTGGTATTTAGGTTTTAATTTCCCCATGTACCTAAAGTGTTTATCTTGTTAAATAATTAATAATTGAACAAATATGTACAAGTTAAGTTATTACTTGTATTTTATTCATTATATAACTATATTCACTATTATAGAATGTATATTGTTTTAGAAATCATTGGTTGTGGCCTACTGAGTTGTAGTCACAGCATACGTAGGATTCCCACTCGGTTCCCAAATAGTTACATAGTTGTAGGATAGGATAAAAAAAAGTGATTTTGTTAGGTGGATTTGATGGAATAGAGGATGGATAAGGGTACCATTAATGTTTTCATGGCCCTCTTAGGAGTTCTTAGTGTCACATTCATTTTGGATTTTTCATGTTTTCACTTGACACATATTTGTAATGACATATGCTCTATTTAGTTTTGATATTTTTACATGTTTGTTCATAATCAGATATTGGATTGGTTTCGGTGTGGTTATATTATTTTGGTTTTTTTATTTATTTCTAATATTGTACTGCTTTGACAAAGTTGGTTTAGTGTCCCTATGATTGCTAGTAGACAATCACTACTAGTTGAAAGCCTCTAACATTTGGGGTGGCACACCATGGGTTTTGTAACTGACCGGCTTGGCACAATAGTGTTTGGAAAATGGCTCAGGATATTACACCAATATATATAATATACAAATAAAGTTTATTTATATTTAAAAATATAAAAAATTGATATATGTAATTTACATTGGATAAAATTAATATTTTTTATCTATTTAAAAGAATTAAATTAATTTTTAAAAATAATATTTAAGGAAATGTTTTTATAACATATAATGTTTAATTAAAATTATTCATTTTAAAGAATGATTTAAATAATTTATATTGATTACATTGATTGATTAGTTTAGTATATTAATGAAATACATGATATATTTTTTTAAATCATAATTAATAATAATTTAATTATTAATTGATATACAAAATCGATTTATATAAAAATAGAATATGTTTTATTTTATAATTGAAAATTTTTACATTTACAATGTTAAAAAAACTTTTTGTATACATATAAAAAATTTATAGTAATTCATACATTGATTATCATATGGTTAGAAATGATTATATAATAATTTAAAGCTAAAAATAATTTTTTATTATTTTTTTTCTATGTGAAATGTATTTTTAACATGATATATAAAATGTACCACTATTGAAAAATGTTTTGTATAAAATTTATTAATAAAATAATAAATTAAAAATCATATATTTTTTTAAATAGTAATGAATAACAAAAAAATCAATTTATTATTAATGACATGTTTTTAAAAAAATACTTTCTGTGATAGGTGTTCTTATATTAAAATTATAAGTAGACAAAATTTGAAATTGAATAACTTTTTTTTCATATCATGAATAATAATTAGAAATATTTTTTATTTGAATTAAAATTATTGGAACAAAAATAAGTCCAGAAGGGAAATTTTGTTTCCACCATTAAGGTAAAAGGGATATTTTAAATGATTTTTTTCAGGTGTTGTGTAGTAATTATCTAATCAATATAAACTGATATATTTTAAATTGTGACTATATTTCATGATTTAACATAAAAATGAACACTAGAATTAAATAAATAAGTAATTGATATTAAATATTATTATGAACACTAACTCTTTAAAAAAATAATATATTTTTGAAAAATAGTTTCTATTTATAATCAATTTCTATATTTAAATTTGAATTTTATCATATTTATAAATTAAATTATATCAAATAGATTCCTGATTTTATTATCAAAAAACTAAAATTGAGTAAGAGGGGTCATCATATATTATTTGGTAATATAAAATTATTTTGGTAAAATATTAAATGTTACAAAAATTATATTATCTTTGCTAAAATTTTATTCTATCTTTAACCATGACCTAACATAATGTTATGGGGAAAAGTACCATATTTTCACCTTTAAAAGGTTCTCTCATTTACCCCTTAAAAATTGCACTTATCCCTTGAATACCAAGAAAATGAATACCCATTATCCATCTCCTAAAGTTTTCTCAAACATTATGACACCTTTTGTAAAAAATTCATATCCTAATGCCTTCATATTTAGGGATAAAATAATGAGAAGGAATAATTTGATCAAATTGAGTTACAAGTTCCCCTTCATTATTTTCATTTAATTTCTCAAAAATATTCATTTTAAAAACATAATATTCTATAATTTTATGAAATATTATTTCTATAATAATATGATACTATCATCATATTACTATAATATATTATTAATTAATTTATTATAACTTTCACATGTTATGGTTGGTTCCACCACCTAAATAACTGAAATCATAAAAATTATATAATGAATCGTTATGAAGAAATATTATTTATTAATATAATTTAATAATTATGAATTCTTATATATTAATAATTTTTGAATGGAATATTTTGTTTTAACACACTATTAATATACCTCTTTTTTAATTGATAAAAATTATTGTGATAAGAGACTTATGAATTTCATCTTAGAGATTTCTAACTTAAAATTTCTTGGAATGATTATGGTACTTCATAAATAATTATGGAAACTATATTCTAGTACCAACAATATTTATAATATCATGACGTCATTAACATGGAATGATGACCAAAACTATTATATCAATGACGTAAAACATTCAATTGAAACAATTAATTATTGATGACCTATATAAACAAAAAAATAAGTAAAATATATATAATGAATCAATATAAAATGATAACATAAAAGGTAATATACATGAATATAGTTCATAAATAGATGATTCATGATCCATATTTTATTATATTGGAGGTTATATCATGTTTGACCAAGAAGAAATCCAAAGTAAATAGTTTTTCATCTCAATTTCCCTTCATTGAAAAATTTTCATTATTATATACATATCTCCAATTAAAAGATTTATATAATTGATATTTGAAATAATATATAATTATAATCTATATAGAAATATTCTTTAATGTTTAATTTAAATATCTCTCTTTGAATAACATGGGATTCAGAAGATATGAATGTTGTTACATGTTTAATTGACTCAACTCCAGTCATTGCGTCATAATAATTCATCCTTGATAACGTCCGTAGAAGACTGATATGTTATATTTTTATTAAAATATTGTATTAAATCCTAATTTTTCATTAAATTCACATATTGAAATAAAATTATTTAACTTTTATGGATTAATTTATTCATAAAAGTCTACATCATTAAGAAAATTTTTCATCCTTTTGAATGGATCCTTCTCTACCATATTCATATTCTTTCATTCAATAATTAATATACTCTAATAAATGGATATATAACTATTTATACTCTTTTGTATTATATATTTATTTATTTATTTTCAAAATAATTTTTTATGAAATTCTCAACAATGTATGTTTTCCTCTTAAATAAATATAAAGTATAAAATTGGACGTTCATTAAAATTTAATATTTTTTGTGTCATCTAATTTACAATTCATAAATTAAATATAATTTCATTTCAATATATAATTATTAGTTTATTTTTCAAAATCAGGTTTTAAAAAAATCTTCTGAGTTTCCTAGAAAGTTGTTTTAAGTGTGACTTGTAACTGATTATTTTTATGATAATGTAAAAATGCCTTCTAAATTTTTTTTCATGCTTTTATATCAATTTAGAGTATATGTCCAAAAGATATATCTTTTATATTTAATGTTCATGATATCATTCTAGAATTTCTTTTGATATTTTTCTTTTTTAGAGAGATTTTTTTATTAATCAAAATAGTTATCTCCTTAATCTAATTAGATTCTAATTGAAAATTATATGTAATACATATTCATTCAATGGGATCTCATGATGAGATATATAATTGATTTCATGACTCACATAAGAATTATTTATTATTATTATATGATGAATGGGGTTCTATTCTACCATAAAATGAAATTTTTGAGGTTTTATATCTCATGGGATAATGATGTTATTTAATTTTAATGATTTTATTTTATCCCAACATTATTTGTAGACATGATTAGGTTTGTTCAAAACTAAATACAAGGAAATTATTGGGATTCCTCATAACATGATTTATAGAAATGATTTATTTGGTTCCCAACATAATACGTGGGAATTACTAGGTTGGATCACAATGTTATGATTACTTATTATTATGTTTTTTCAACATTTTAATGTTATATGAATATGTTATGATATGTGGATCACTATTTTTGTCTATTTTTTATGCAGTATTATTGTATGGAATAAAATTTATTGTTTGAAGTTATATACCCATCTTGAATTCCTTTTTGAAAAATCTTATATGTTTATGTTCCATTTCATTGATTATTTCTAATATGGTCATGTTTTATTACATTGTTATGATTTAAACCTTTAGACACATTGACATGTTTTTCCTAATAGAAAATTTTATTTTAATTCTTTATTGTTTTCCACATCCATATGGAATCATATATACGATTATGAATACAAGGATTCCATCTTTGGTGAATCATGATGAATTTGTTAAAAAATCTTGTATGAAAAGTTGATTGTATATCTAGTATCAAAATACACCAATATAATGGCTTCTGGGATTATGGGTTTATCTATGTGATTTAATTCATATCTTTGTTTAATAATGTAAAATATATTCAAGTTTAGATGGGGTTGTCTCATAAACAACATATAAATGTTCTGTGATTCTTCTAATTCTGGGAAAAACTAACTTTTGATTGAGTCCTATTTATTTTCGGAATACACATTGATGTGTAATATTGGGATAATAAGGTCATTGATGTCTAAAAGCAAAATAAAATAATTAGAGTGTTGATTATTTATCCACGTGTTATACTATAGCTTATATTATATTATTATTGGTTAGGTGTAGATGGATATAATCATCCTTTCAGAGTTTGTGTCATGGAATCTAGATCCACCAACACTTTAAGATATTTATTGGGAGAGTTGGTGGGAATTAGAGAAGGATTTTATTGTACCAAAAACAGTAGAATGATGATGAGATAATCAATACATTTATCTAGATATTTTTAAAATGATCACAAAACTATTTTAGTGGTGAATAAAATATAGAGTAAGTTGGAATGAATGATGTGATAATGAGATCATCATTATCTAATATTCATGCAATGACAGTGAATAAAATATATTGTCGTTTTTTAGGTCATGAAAATTATCAATGATGTGGGATCACTTTTTCTAGTTGGTGTGTGTATACATGAAGTTAAATTTAATATTTTCCATATGTTTAGTTATGTAGGGATATTACGACATCAATTGGTTATAAGTAGATAGATGTTATCACCATGAAGAAAAATGGTTAGAGTGAGATGAGATTTTTTGGACTTGGTTGAAGATGTCTCGGGATTTTTATCCAGATTATGCGGATGTTTGTACTTTTTATTTGTAAGATATGTTCAAATTAATTATTTACATGATGTAAAGAGGAAATAATGATTTATAAAATTTATAAAATCCATGATATAATTAATAATCATGACCTTGTGAAATTGTCTTATTTTTTTTATTTTGATTTACAATTAATTATATTCTTTATTTCATAGGGTGAAATATCCTTATTTCCATATAGAATTAAATTTGGAAGAAGACATGATTAAATCAAAGTATGTTTTCTTCAAGAAAAATAAGATAAATTATTTTTTTTAATGAATATGAGATATCCTTGAACTATGGTTTCTATCCATCAAATTTTAAATTGATTGATGGTATGTCCATCGTTGATGAGATATTGGTAATAATGTTTTTCAGTATTGTATCCTAAGGTCCAAATATACACCCTAAGAAGGAGAAAGTAATTTAAGGGGACCAAGTCATTTTATAATATTATGTTTTACGATTTATTATCCACATGTTTGAAAAGAAACATTGAGTTTATATTAGTGATCACAAATAATAATTATCAAATGAAAAAAATAGAGAATGGGAAAACTGAGGTTTTACATTGGTCACCCACACTCTGATTCATCAGTAGACAACATAAAAAGAATTTGTTGATATTAAACAAACTCACTACATAAATGGTTAGTTATTATAATTTCAAGGACAATCTCATTGGTCATAGAATGTCAATGGAATCTTTATCTTTTCATCTCAATAATTTTTAAGAGGTTTCCACAATGAGATATTTCTTAATTTTAGGTTAAAATCATAAAGATAAAAATTGATGATATATACTAAAATAGTAAATGACATTATATGTGAATATTTTTTCTCAAATGATTGATCTACATAGGTATAAATAGTGGCACTTAATTTCAATACATGATCTCCCATGGAATTAAACACATACACAACTCACACATATATTCAAAAATAATCAATAAATCCCAAATTTGATATTCTTATTCCTTAAATCCTTTTGATGCCCTATTTCAGTTATCTATTATCCCCTCGCACAATAGGTCTCAATGAATTTATTAACTATCTATTTAAAATTATAATTATAAGTCATGTTTAAGCAACCACTTTAAAATTCCCCTTCCTAAAATCAATATATTGTATTTTCAAGCGCAAATCAACCATATATATTCAAATAGGTAATCTATTTCCTCCCTGTTGACTATGAAACCTTATTATGAGTGATAAGTAATAAAATATTAATTTAAATATTAATTTTGTTATATTCCATTATGTGATAACATCCACTAGGCTATGACATATTGGATTCATCCTCAAATTTCTTAAACTACCATATGAATTACTGCATTATAGAATGATTGATGATGAATGCTTCATTAATGTAGCTAAATAATTAGAAATATAACCTTCAAATCCCTAATTATTTATCTTCTATCAAACTATTATAGTGAAGTAACTTTATATAGTACATTACATTTGTATTTTAGCATGATAAAATTCCAAATCATACCTCAACATCATCCATAGTCAATGGCACTAGATTTTTAGAAAATTATATATATACTATTACATATCATGAAACTATTACATGTTAAAATATATTATAAAGATACCCCTATAATTCATCTATGAGTTTCACTCCCAAATATAGTGATAAAAATAGAAACATTACCAAAAAAATTATATAACAATATTGACGATCTGTTAGTAAATTGTAGATATAGTAAATTAATTAAATAACGCTTCACAAAAATCATCTCACAATCCAAGAACCCAATGGTTTTGTTCATTTAGAGATTAGCTTTATACAAATACATCTTTTAAATGTCTCTTGAACCTCACTATTCTAGATCTCCTTCGATGCATATTATATATTACACAATCCTACAAAATTAGAGGAATGTTAAACATAAGAAAGGGTTGAGCTAGAATTGTCAAAAGGATTAAAAAAGTCGTTAAATGATTACCACCCAATTCCTATAATATAGTGGATCTGGCATCACTACCTAAATCACATAATCTAGTGAGCTTAAAAAATTTTTTTGATTAATTATTTCATGAGATATATGACCTTAACCAATGTGTTGTAGTGATATATAGGACCCCACCTATACCAAAATGGTAATCCATACAGATTTGTTCTAAATGCCCTATGATTTTACTACATAATTTTCCTTTAAATATATACAATTTCTATAGATTTCTTTCATATGAAAGAACATATAAAATAAAACCTAAATCATTAAATACTTTTTGAAATATAGATATTCAATTGGAGGGTAAAATTTTATATAACCATATTAAAAATTACATTTATAAATAAAATAAATATCATTTTTGTTAAAATTTCATTGATAAAATTAATGCGACTAAATATTTAATATCAACTTTTTTTAGAAATATATTTTCATAAAATATTAGAATTTATGTGATTTATTTTGAGAAACTAAATACACTTGGGATAACATATATTATTTATATGAATAATATATATTTTGATATGAATAATTTACTGACACTAATTATATTATTTATTGATATAAAATAATTATAACAATGTCTAACACATACAAAAATTATTTTCTTATAAAAGTAATTTTTATTATATTTTATTATTTTATTTAAAAGATAGATTCTTAAAATTTAAAATTTCAATTTGATAAAATAAAATATCAAATTTTTTATAATAACTATATTTTATTAGGATAATTGTTTTTCTAAAACTTAATATTTTTGGAAGAATATTGAAAATAATATGAATAATGAAATATAAACATTGTAATTTTATAATACAGTACTAGAAGAATATCAAACTATTAAATGATAATTATTTGTTTAATATTTGAATCAATTGATTATAAAAATACTATTTTTTTTCAAAACCTTTGATAAATATTTTGTGAATATAAGAAATATATATTAAAAAACATTTTTCTATGTCATTTATTTTAACTAAATATTATTTTTTTATAATTTTGCATTGAATTTATTTTAAATCCACATAAAATTAAATTATTTAAAATAAACCATATTATTTTAGGAAAATAAAATACATTGATATATTTTCCTAAACATAAATTGTAATCATAAAGAAATTTTTTTTAAAAAAATATATCTGCTCTATAAGTGTGCCATATGCTATTATTAAATTGAATTCTTATTTAAAAAAATATTTTAAAATGAAATGAATTTCATATTTGAAATCAATGGTTAAAAATTATATAATATGTTCTATTTTATTTTTTTTTATAATAATAGTTTTACTCAGGTAAATACCAGTTTCCACAATAAAACAAATAACGGTAAAATTGAAAATTTTAAGATTGAAGGACATAAATAACAATGTAAATCATGTTTTAAAACAAATATTTGGGGGATTCATGACGTTGTTATATTCTCCAATCCATTATTTTTCATTCGTTAAAAATAATTACATGTTTATAATATTATCAAATTATGTTGAGTTTTTATAATTGAAAAAATAACATTCTCACCACTTATAAAAGTGGACTCTAACTACCACTTCATGACCACTAAAATAATTAAGTATTAAAACTAAATTGATCTCGTTATCATTACTTTATAAACCGATTCATTTCCCTCAAGACTCTACTGTAAGACCCTAACTCCAGTTTACTAGAGTGGTGGGTACTTAATTATATTGATACTAGATACAATGAATCACATCTTAAAAAACACATCATTTTTTAGTATTGGAAAACTAGTTAGATAATTTAATTTCCCTTAAATTTTAAAAAATAAAATAAAAAATTATTTTATTTGAAATTATTATTATTTATTCTTGCTGGTTCTTTCATTTTAGTAATAAAACATTTCCTCAAATCATGGGGAAAATATACATAAGAAATGGATGATATGTAATGCTTAATAAGGGTGTGATTTAAGAGGAATATTTCTTGAATAAAAAATGATTAATAAATATTGAAAGGTAAATAAAAGATACACATACCATTAAATCATGAAAATAATCATAATATGTATGGAATAAATGATGATCAAATAATTCTATATAATTATTTAGATGAGTTATAAACTTGTGCATAGACATTATAACTAATAAAATAATAAAAATGTTAAAAAATAACTTATATTACAATGAGGGAATTCATATTTTCTAAATATGAAATATAATATAATGTCACTTTAAAAGAAGGATTAATACTATGGGAAAACCCCATTTAATTGGTCCATCTTATTTGTCTCATGAGACTTGTTGATGCATCGATGTGATATCTATAACCAGGCCCCACCTATCACTAAATTAATCTATTGAATTTCTCATATGAAATGGGTAAAACTTAATCAACATAATAATTCATATTTTACTACATACATATGATATACTAATACATTCAATAATTATTAATAATATTCATAAACCATCGATAGTAATATGATAAATAGTAAAAAATTGTATATCCTCAGTAAAGAATATCATAAACTACCTAAATAATTTTTTAGGCTTATATCAATAAAATATAATCTAAGTTAATTATAAGTATAATAAATGGTATATTCTGTTGTTAAGTATGAATATCATACTAATGTATCTAAAAACATTCTTTATGAAAATAATATTTTTACTTTGAAATTGTCTTTAAAACTAAAAGTCCAAAATTTATTTTCAAAATAATTTTCTTTGGAAAATCATTAAAAATTATAAAATTATATTTTAATCCTTGATTTATATTAGGGACTGAAATTATATTAAGGGATTATCTATTAAAACAAATATTCCTCTCATATTTTTGGTAAAATCCAAATTGGAATTGTTTAAAAAAAAGTAGGATTCAATTAATTTGTTTTGTAAAAAGTAAAACATTGGTAAAAAAATTATATAGTATTTTTTTTACAATTTTAAAGGATATGTTGAAAAAATATTTAGAAAACATGGTTTTTAAGAAAAATTTATTGTGATCAAAATAAAGTTATATTTTATCAAAAAAATATTCCAAATCATATTTTGTACTTGAGAGAGGAATAGGGTACTATTACTGGAAAAAATAATGAATAACTATATTATAATAAAATTAAAGATGTTTATAATAAAATTTTAAGATAAATCCTACAATATAATTTTTTGATTAAACAATCCTAATTAAAATGAAATTGAATAAAAATTTCTTACCACTTTTGCAGCATTGGAATCATAATACCCTTGAAATATATGACATATAATGAAATAAAATAACATTATGGTAAATATATTTATGATATAAAATATTAATATAGTAAGTATATAAACCACACAAATGGAAAAGTGATGAGTATGGCATATGTCTGAATGAAGTAAATGTGAGATGATAAACCCTTACCTCATAAACATTTTTTTCATACCCAAATATATGTATGGTATAATAAATATTAATTTAGTTTAAATCTTTTCAACATACATAATCATATATATCAGATCATAAATGGTCACCTTATTTCGTTTTACCACCAATTTGTTAAAAATATTTCATTATTTTCAATGTTTCGTGTGAAAATTTCTTTATTTTCCCAAGTGTGTCTTGGCCAAAAAGCTTCCATTAATGTATATAGTATAGAAGATATACTTCTTTCATCGCCATAGTGATATTTATTTTTAAAATATTTATTTAGATACATTCATAGAATCAATTTTTAAATTTTTTCATAAAAAATTAATCACATCGCTATGTAGAGATAGTACAACATACGTACGCACGAGAGAAAATATCATTATTTTAAAATGGTGGAAGGTTAATAATATTTATAATACAATAATTTTAAAAAAACAAAATCCTGTCTTAAATTTTACATGAATTTTTTAAATTTATCCTTACTAATTTCAATGTAATTGTTATGTGAAAAAAATGACCTTACATCGTAAAGTGGCAGTCTTCCATACAAACGTGGAATGATATCATATTGTAAAAATAATGGAATGTATAATGGTATATGTAATATTATGAATCAATAATTATAATCGGATATTATGTTTTATATATATACATCGAATCCATCATTATAGAGAACCATGACATGTTTTTTTGGAAACAAATTTACAAAAGTTTGTGTGGTAGTAGTCCTACATACAAACAATAAAATATTTCATATCCCAGTTGATCGATGTGGAGATCCTTAAATAAAATTATAAAATTATAGTAACATATAAATATATATTAGATAAATTTTTTGTTAATATTTATGTGTTAATACATAATTTATTGTTGTAAAAGGAGAAATAAAATGAAATTGTTTAGTGTAAATAATTACCTTATCTCAGAGATACCTCTTTTGAATAAATTTTTAAGGACCCAAGGGTTATGGTTTTGGGAATAAAAGAAGAAATGTTACATGTATTATATTTTTTGGTAGTGAGTTTGGAATGAGTTTTTTGTTAATTGTTTTGTTAGGTTTGATGAAAATTGGAGAGGGTGTTTCCTTTTCTAATTAAAGAGGGGTGGAATTTTTTTAATTACCCAAGAGTATTCAATAATGGGAAGTCACTATCACCCAAAGTGCCAATATATATATATATATAACTGATAGGATGTATTTTCAGTTAAAAACATATTTCAACCATTGAATAACACATTTTTAAAACATTTTAATGCTCGTTTGTTAAGATTACTCACTTTACCATTATAGTTTTCAATATGAAAATTAGATTATTTATCCTTCATAATTTACCCATTAATACTAAAACAAAATGATAGTAATTTAAAAAATTTATCCCTCATACTGTAAGTATTAATTAAAATTTATCAAATAAAAACTCAACGTGTGTTGAATTTTACTTTTAATAAAATCTCATATAATGCACAAAGCCTTATTTTATCCATATCTGTGTTAATTAATCAATTAATGATTTTACTAATTATCATGACCAAAAATTAGATTTATGTTATTAAATAACATTAATTTTTATTCTTCATATATGGAATAATTTTTATAAAAATCAACTTATAAAAGTCTAACAAATAGAGTTTTTCTGAATTTTCCATTTTGAATTAATGAACTTTTTTGATAGCTTCTGTTAACAATAACCCAAATTTTTAATGAACTATGCAATTTTATTAACATTACTATTTAAATGTATCCATTATTACATGGGCATGAAAAATGATATAATTATTATTTATATTAAAACATTCAATATTAATTAGAATATTTTTATAAAAATAAAACAATATCTATAAAAACACACATAATTCTCATTAATGTAATTATATCTTTTGAAAATTAAAATTCATAAAAAAAATGTTATTATTTTTGTGTGAATAATAATAAAATTAATTTATAAAAATAATATATGAAAGTTTTTTTAAAAGAATATAATTTTTAAATCAGTATAAAAAATTAGCTTATGGTTATTTTTGTGGAATTTTTATAAAAATATAAATTTCCCAATGAATAGTTAAAAATAATGGTATTTGTGGAATGATCCCTTCTAATTTAAAATATTTACAGGTATAAATTAGTTTAAAATGAAAAAGATTTTAAATTTATTCATTTATGTAACTAGTAATACAATTTAGTTCATTTGAATCATTTTCTTATTTTATTCTGATATAAAACATTTTCAAACTTTTGGATATTTTTTATTTGGAGAGCCACTTTCTCATCACACTAAAGAGTTTAATTTTAAAATAACTTTTTTCTACTTATGTGAGTTGAATTTGATAAAATAGAATCTATATTTGTAATAATATTAAATATAAAATAAATTAATTTCAACAGAATTATTTACCAAAATGAATTATAAAAATAATAAAAATCATTTTCTATGGTGAAGGTAATAATAGGTTTCCTATGAGTTAAAAAATAATAATTGTTAAAATTTAACCAAAACATGCTTAACAATGATTTTATGGACTTATTTGCACCATAAAAAGTATATGTATTTATAATATTCCACTTTTATCTTTTTGTAATGTGAAAACCGTGGGAACACCTTTTCATTTTTAAAAATTACTAGTGTCCCAGTCACCTCACTTCTAAAAGTCACACCATCTCCCCTACTATTAAAAATTAAAAAACCCTTTATTTAACCTAATACATGGCCAAATATATTCCTTAAATCTTTCTAAATATCTTATAGGAATTTTTTAAATCTTAAATTCAATATTGGAATGCTTTTTCTTAAACGTAAAGTGGTTTTTCGAAGAAGAGGTAAAAAAATGTACTTTGTCTTTTTATTAATTCTCATACATCATTAAAATATTCATTAATTATGATGATATAATATAAATAGTAAATCCTATATACTAATATGTCAATATTTTAAATTAATTACATATAACCATATCCACCTCTATCAAATGGGACACTAGATTATCATTTATGTGTAATACGGACTACGATCTCAAAAACTGATTTTATTAGATTCCCATCACCAGGTCTCACAATAGGATTTAATAAAAAAATTAATATATATTAACTATATATATATGATATTATCAAACATATTTAATTAGTATATCAAATATACCATATTACATTATATTCTTTAGGAAGGTGATAACATCGCCCATGTGTATGTCGGACTATCACGTCATAAAGTGATGTTACTCATTCTGACATTACACAAAATGTTATTATGATGTTTTTAATGAAAAAATTATGACATATAAATAATTATATAATATAAATATAGTATATTATTTTATAATTATTAATCCATTTATAAAATTTAAACAACCTTTATGCGTTTTTATGACCTTCCAACTCATTGAATGAGGTATTTCATATTTTCTCTCAAAATATGATCAAGTACTCTATATAAATATATAAAAATTATAAATTATATTTATTTAATTTTTTACATCCTAGAATTATAGAATCAAAATCATTGTATTTCTATAAAATATGATAAATCATATCCTTCTTGAAAATGGATGCAATTATTGAACAAAAGGTGGATTTTGCATGTAATCTTAATAAATGAGTTATAAAAGGTTGTTATTAAATAAAATATTGTACTATATATATCTATATTTACATTTATTTAACATATTTATAATAAAAAATACTATTATATATATTTTTTTAACTTTTATGATGGATGTCATGACATAAATTAGGGATTTTAATCTCCCTTTAATATATGTAAAGTATTTTCCATATTAAACACTTGTTTCCATTATGTGGGGTGAATAATAATAATGAATTTATTTTAAGATGATTATACTGAAAAATAACGGGACTTAAATACCTATTTTTAATATATCTACTTCTTGGGGCTTACATTTTAAATAATACCAATACTATAAGTGATTTTTTTCTATATTAGTTTTATTTGGGACATATTATATGTTATACACCTATATTATTTTATGAGGTTTCTATACCACCCATATCACATGTAATATCACTAATTTATTTATTACTATTATATTAGTTTTTTCATTTAGTTTTATTATTTCATGGGTTTTATGATTCATTGGTACCAAGTGTTATGGGTTTTATGATACAACCTCATTGTTTATTGGGATTATTTATGATTACATTTATGATGATGAAATATTATTATCCACCTCAAAATAAACTTGTGAATTTTATTATCATTTTGTTTTTTATAAAATATATATATTTCTTTCATTTTCCTCCCTCTCAAAATAACGATTATAATAAAAATATAATTTTATTTCTCTCTTCATTTTAAAACATTTATTCATAAAAAGTGATGTTTTTTTAAAATATTTTAACAAATGAAATTGACATTATCAGTATTATTTATTAAAAAAAATACCCATGAATTAATTTTATAAAATTATTAATATATAATCTTCATTTCATTTTCCAAATAGTTCCATTTTGTATTTTAGAAAAAAAAGTGTGAAAGGGATATTTATTTTAACGTAAACAACATGAAAATAATTTACTAACATCATAAAAATTATTATTTTTAGTATTCATTTATACGTTTATAAATTAATTATGAAGGAAAATAATTTCAAAAACATTATATTAATTTTTATTACTAAAAATAATAATGTGAATATGGTATTTGTTTAACAAATGTTACAATTAATAATTAAAAATAATTTTCTATATAGGATGAAATCCGTTGATGTATCTTAATTTTTATCCGGGATATGATAAAATGATTACATACTTGTTGTTTACATGATTTTTATATATGATGATCATATTTTTATAAATCTATTTTCTTCTTCTAAATGTTATACCATGATAAAATTCCTAAGAGACACACTTATTCTTCTTTGTGTTATGAATTATTGAAATTATGACATGATTCTGAAACCAATTTATTTATTCAGATGTTATATTATGATGATATTTTTTTAAAGCCCATTTCTGTTCATGGGTTCAAATATAGTGGATGGTTTCTGATCATATGGTGTGGATATTTACAATTTTAAATATGTGATAGTGATTATATTATAACCATGGATAGTTGTTCCATTATTTCTAAAATAGTTGGGACCTATATCTCCCTTCAGTTCAGTAGAAAAATATTGATATATTATTAGTTTAAAATAAATAGAATGGAGAGTAAAAAACGTTTAGTATGAGAATAAATTCACTATGATTTTCTGGAGAGTGATCCTTGACTACTACCATGGTTTGTGGAGTGAACACATTCAACTATAATAGTCTTGGATATTTTCCTTAAACAGCTAAATAAATAACCTTTTTATCTTTATATATATTCCATAAATCTATAAATTATCCCAATATAATTATCTCATGGTTTATGTTCTTTTATTCCATTACGATCTGTGTATTGTGTAAATCCATGATTTATTTTGTACGTCATGTTTAGGATCTATGATTTTCATTGTTATTTTTATAAAATTTATTAAAATGATCACATACCCTTATGATCATGATACATTAATATCTATCTTGTTTACCCTTATAGAGCATCAGATCTCACTCTTTCTTATGCTTAATTTCCCCATATTACAAGGATATATATTATGTATGATATCTCTATGAAGGGTTCATGTTATGAATAACATGGTTGGATATGAAATTACTCACCAATAGATCAGTTTTTTATGCGTCCATGTTTCCAATGAAACTATATCTAAATGATTTTAGAATGGATTATTATATTATGTAATTAGTATTATCCTATTAATATGTAATATCTATGTGTGATAATATTGTGACTCAATAGTTGGTATGAAATAAATGTGTTGTTATTCATTAAAAACTAGGATGAGAAAACATTAATGGTATCTCTATAGATGTGTCTCCGGATAAATTTATTGATGAAAAATATATAAAAATATTTATATAGATATTGGTAAAGGATAGTGATAGATGTCTAAAATAAATTAAAATCTATTATTAATTCCAAAATTGGATGTTTTTCTAAATCATTGGTTAATTGTTGTATAAATTTTGAAAAAAAATGTTGGTCAGTCTATAATCGAGCTTTATCTTGAATATGAAAATGGGACATCCTTTATATCTAGTTTGAAACTCTTGAGATATATTATATGGAATTCCACAATTTATATATAAACCATTATAAATAAAATAAATAGATGATTATAATGAATGATCCATGATAAACATATGATGTCATAGATTAAAAATAGGTTTTCATGATTTAGACATCCTACAAATGATTTTTCAAGAATTTGTGGTTCCCTGTTTAGATTATAGTTTATTACAATTTATTTTTTGGTTTTAGTCAATTTCTTAAATCCAAAAAAACTTTGTTATTATGAGTCATATGACAAATAAAATATGTTTCCTCCTTAGAAGTAAAACAATATGGGATATGGAATGAAAAATCTCATTCTTGTGCTCCTACAATTTTCTCAATCCATGAATCATGCCAGCATTCCAAAAAGGCAATAGAGGTTACAATATTATATTGAATAATTCACGAGGAAACTTATAATTTATTTCAATGGATCAACTGATATACTAGTTTTATAAAAATTGTTTCATAAGTTAGATAATATATCTTTCATTCCCAAATTTTTTGGACATGAAAATACATCTTTGTTATCTATTGGTTGGAAGGTGAAGTAGATCCATATAAACACAGTCTTATCATATATAGATATTTAATCATTTTTAAGTAATAATCATTACATTATAGAAATAGATTACTATGTATAATTATATTTTACTGTACATGGAAACCTAGAATCACAAACAACATGATCATAAGTAAACTACATCATCTCCCACTAAAATATTCATATCTAACACCCTACATAGACATATAATATGTATAATATTTCATCAAAACCATCAGAAACTAAAAATTGTACTGTGAGTTATAAGATAGTTAATAAGGACAATAAAGGGATATATTTAATTTTAAAAAGAAATTAAGTGTATGATAACATGTGTATAAAATTTAAAAACTATACCCTTCATACTAAGAATCGTAATCTCAAAATAATGAAATAATGATTGGATGTTCATAATAATCAAATAATAAGGAAATTAAACAACATTATTCATTAGATAATACCATTGGAATATGGGATGGAATTTTGGTATACACATATGCATAAAATATTTATTTCCATTGTAGTCAAGGATCACATCCAAGGCTATCATAATGGAATGAGTTCACTCCTCATAGCATCATAGTAGTCTAGGATCACATCCAAGACCATTATGATTAAAATCGAACAATACTAAACTGGGATCTCTCCCCAATCTAGTTTTATCTATCGTAGTAGATATAAATATTTACCAAATGCATTGGAGGGAGATATCGGTCCCACTGATCTCATTATAAAATAAATACTTATATGTGCCATAACATAAAAAAAATTATTTATGTCACACCCAAGGAAATAAAATGGGCCTCATAAAAATTTCATCACATTATAATCTATTGATAAGAGTCAGGTTACATAGTCATTTTATCATTTCATTATATAAAAACCCACAAAAAATTAAAGGGTTTCAAAATAATATTATCATTAAATAAATTGTAGATGAGAAATGGGTTTCAAAAATATAATACAATTATAAAAATAAACTATTCAGAGAAATAATAAAATAGGTATACATGTATAATATTCCTAATAAGGAATATGAAACCACAATGTATGTCATATTATATGGAAAATGATTCTAGATTATCATTTAAATTTTTTCAGGAAAATATATTTTCGTATATGAGAATAACTTTTATAAAAATAATCTCTGTCATTTTATCTTAAAATAACCTTCAAAACATATAATGACATCTACAAAGAAAATATCTCTCATGATTGTCTAGTATTGAATTATTTCCATTAAAATTAAAACAAATATTTATTTCATATTTTTGTAAAAGGAAAACAAGAATTGTTTAGAAAATGAAATGAAAATTCTATTAATTTTTTTTAAAAAACAAACATTTGTTTTCAAAATAATTTTTATAATTACAGAAAAACATTTCAAAACACTTTCATGAAACATTTTCTTATAGGAAAAATGTGTTTTTGACGAAATATTAAAATAAATTCTTTTTATAAAATAAAATTATCAATTATTATAAGTATAAAAATGGTAATATTACCTAAATGTGTTAGGAATAAATATAGGATAATAATACTCTATGGTTTCTTATGAGTTGTATAATATTAATTCATCAGTGGAAACATAATAATAAAAACTTTGATAAATGATGAGATTGTAACATAAAATCATTACCACTTTAGAATCATTTAATAACAATCAGAATAAGAGAATAAAATATTATAGAACAAATGGTATGTAGATAATAAATAAATTCATGATATTACATATCAATGGGGCTGTATATACACCGTGTGAAAGAATATATATAGAAAACATGACTTACATCTCAAGGAAAGAAAATCGAGACAAATATCTCATACCATAAGTTTTAACATCTATACCCCACATTAAAACATCATTTATAATAAATATATGTTTATTTAAAATATATTAAATAAAAATATTTATATATATAATTCCATATATTATTTTCTTATGACCATTTATTAATAATTTATTAACAAGTCCATGTTTAATTCATGTTTTGGTTAATAATGGCTTTGTCTTTTATACATTTATTCATGTTTTCGTTCTACTCCTATTAGTTATATTATGATTTAATAATATATATAATTTTAATAATTATATATTCTTCATATATATTATTATTATGTATTTATAGTAATCCATAAAATTTAGAGATTGAATATGAAATAAACCATTCTTGGAAATGGTAAGTCGTATAGACACATGAATATTGTTTCCATTTTTTTTTGGATTGAAGAGTAAAAAGGTAAAAACATATATTATAATTGAAGAATCATTTTTTATATCACATATATAAAAAATGTTCATTAAAAAATTCTTTTAACTATCCTTTCTAATCTTTGATGAGTCACATTGCATCGTAAGGCGGTTTTCTTCCTTACACATGAGCAATGTTATGGAATTCCCAAAAAAATGAATATTTTGAAGTTATGTGTGATAGAATAATTAATTAATTTTAATAATATCATAAAATATCATATATATAAAAAATATATCAATCATTATTTCTATCCTTGAGAGGTGGTAATGGAAAAATGAACGCCATCGTTTTGCAATGGGGTAGTTTTCCATTGACACGAACAACAGTTTCATAACCCATTTGATAGAAGTGTAGATGGTTATATGTCACTAACATAACCGAAAAATATATCATTATATTTAGTATATTTATGTTTATATTTCATAAAGGTATAATTTTAATTGATGTTGGAGGAGTAAAAAATAAAAAAAAGATCATTGCTGAAATGGGATTCTTCTTAAGGCATCCCCCTTATGATTTCATGAAAAGCCATTATTGGATAGATAAAATTATATATATTAAATATAGGATTATATGAGATAATTTTATAATTTATTTGGGTAGGAATCTACCAAAACAATTGGTTTCATGGTGTGATGAAAATTGGAGAGGTGTTGCCTTTTATAAGTGAGGTGAGTGGTATAATTTTAATATTTTTAAAATAAAATTATTTACCCATGTTTTTATCATGATAGAGGGCCCAAAAAGTTTCCATTATCAATAATAGAAATAAAATTTCATTATATGAGCATCCCATTTGTGTTGGAAAAGATTTTGATATTAATTTTTATCCCTTATATTTTTAGATTATCCCAATGGTAAACCAATTTTTACCTTAATCCTTGTAAATATTTATTAAGGTTTCAATTATTTATTTTGGTGAAAAAAATATTTTTAACTTATTAAATAATATATATTATTATGATTCATAATTTGGGATCCATTTTTTTAAATTCTTTACACTGATGTTGAAAAATGAAATTTAATAATAATATGGCATATACGAATAGGATGTTGGGTTTTAAAGAGAGAATGTTCAAAAGTTTACAAAGGTTTTATATTTAAATACAATATAAAATTGATTAAAATGAATTATTTTGATTAATGGATTTATAATTGAACTAATTTAATATTTAAAATAGTTTATAAAATAAATAATATTTATAAATAATATTAAATGAAATGGATTTTCTCAATGAAAATTTAGTATTTTTCACTATTTATCAAAAAATGAAACATATTAGAAAAATATCCCAATAATTTACCATAAGCTCATTTTAACATGTTTATTTCTCAAATAAATATTATTTAATCAAATTAATTATCTAAAATCGTGACAAATTAATTTTATTAATGTCTAAAAAAATAAATAAATATTTATTTATTTATTTAAGAAAGGTATTTTTGATAAAAATAATGGATTTAATGAATAATAAGTTCATTTTTATAAATATTCTATCTTTTTCTTAATAAATATTATTTAATGTTTACAAAGTAGTTATAACTTTTCACCTTGCAATTTTTAATGGCTTTGATATAACAGATTCATTTAAATAACTATATTACAAATATATCATGATTATGGTGAAACATATTGTCTTGTGTAACATAAGTTGAACCAGTGTCGCGTGTTGAAAAATTTTAACATGAATGTAATGAAATCTATCAAATAAAATGAATTAATATAAAAATAATTCAAAAATCACATTGATTTACAATCTGCACCCTTAAAATTAATTTTTCCATTAAATTATACACTCTAATACCAACAAATGAGATTATGATAGAGCGATGTCGTGGGCGCCCTCAAATGATTAGTGTAATTTGGGGTACTTAGGTGCAGCAGAGTAGCTGACCAAGGTCGTCTCTCAAAGGAGGAAGTGAATTAAAACAATTATTAGAGGTATTATAGAAGTAAAATAAAAGATAATAAAAACACTACTTGAAAGGATGGGGGTGGTAGTTTATAGTTTATGAATCTAGAAGATGTTTGCTGGAAGAAGATTGTATTTTTGTTTTTGTTTTTAGTTTTGAAATGAAGTTTGATTAAAATGATACAACAGAAAGATGTTTGTTTAGACAATATTTAAAAGACGTAATAGATCTAACTCTACCTATTCAATCATTTATTAATCATTATCATTTAAATTAATATTCACTTAATTTTGATCCCTTAATTTGTTAAATCCCGAACCCTACGAGAATTAACTTTACCACGAAGATTGAAGTGAATTTAACCTTAGGCTAACTTCGGAACATGCAATCGCAACACCCTGCTTTGATTGATGTTCTAAAATTAGCTTATGATCAGTGGTAAATTAAGGCACATAACCACTCTGGAAATGAGGATTAATTGAGTTTAGGGATTATATTTGAACTCTACAAATTTATCTCGTGTGGTCTTGTATTACCGATTAAGGTTGCGCTCTCAAAGTTCACACAATTCCCGACCTCACGTGTTTTGTGTTAACTATTCAATTGCTTTCTTAGTTTCATTTAAATTAAAAACTCAATTAATAGATCATAATATGTGAATTACAGTAGCTCATTGATTCAAAATAAATGAATGAAGAAGGATAGAGGTCGGTCGATTACTAAAAAGAACTACTCTTCCATGGGTGGTGTAGTCATTGTGGAGACGTTTTGCATAAGCAACGGATTGAAAGGGTAGAACCCAATCTTGTCTCCAATATTGATTCCAACCCAATTAAGAAGATTAAGAGAAGAAGAAATTTAAACAAAACTGAAGAAATGAGAAGAAATAAAAGAAGAACAAAGAAGTTTATTACATAAACAAAATCATTACAACATGAAGGAGAAGAAGAAGGATTCGTCGAATGGATCCTTGCTTCAAGAGCTACCCTTATTGAAATGGTTGGAGAATTGGAGTGGATCCACTTCTCCTCTGCCCTAAACTTCCCAATTCACGTCTCCAACCCCTACAAATGAGAAAAACTCCAATTTATAGAGGGGAGGGGAGGAGAGGTTACAAGTGGTTTCAAGTGTGAATGTGGAAATTCATCCAAATATTTTATTCCAACTTGAACCGCCCATTTGGCCACCAAAACGCGTGCACTGGCCGGCCTTCCAGAAGGATGATTTGTGCCACATCATGTCCCCGAGCTTTCATCAAAATTTGGGCTCAATAAAAGCCCATATGTAGAATATATGGCCCAAATACAGAACCTTCTCCATTCTGGCGAGCCCAGCCCAACGTTGACTTAATGGACCAATTTCAACAACCAAATGAACTCTTAGGCTTTAGTGTCATGCATAAAAGTTGTAGATAATTAAGTTAGGAACACTGTTACAAAATTTCCAATTCAAATAATAAACATAAAAATATTTAGCTTCGAAATACTACAGTGCACTATTAAGGGTAAAACTGGAATTTTCACCAAATTTTCAAATGAATGATCAAATCCCAAATATTTTATAAATAAACATATTTACCACAATGTGAGGAAATTATATCATTTATTATCAATAAAATATTCAATAAAATAGTGTTTTATCAACTCCCCCACACTTACCCTTTTGCACACCTGGGAAAAACCTCATATCAAGTAAACATCAATATCAAATCAAAACCAATTTTAAAACACATATCTTCAAGATCAATCAATTTCACACCAAGAATAAAAAAGATATCATGCCTCATAAAAAACCTTATTTCAAGTTCTCCATTTATATCATTCAATATATTTCCACTTCATTTATCCACCCATGTACAAAACACTTACCTCGCTTGAATTTTCTCTCATCACTCAAATATCAATTTTTTTTTGCAATGTCTTTCTCATCCAAACTCATACAAGGGTCACCATAGGCTTGATAGATTCCTACATCGCTATCCGATGTGAGTCAAGGACATATGTTTATCATGAGGACTTTTCAGGGTTGTTCTGTGGCTTTCGGTTGGTAGGATTAAGATGCGAAAAACTCTGAGGCTGAATGAGGAGGGCTTGACTCTTTTGAAGCAAAATTGCATTAATCTAATTTTCTCTTAAATATGGTCTTCTCTTCAATCCCCATAGTATCAATTCAGCTCCATCATCATGAAAAGTCAGGAAAGGTTTACACCATTCAACATTTCAGCATAAAAATGTCAATCTTCTCAAACATGATTTTCTTGGAAGCTCCAGATGGGCACAACTTTCCACCTCAATTAGAAGCTCCAGAAAAGGCACAGCTTCACTTGTCATGAAAGCTCCAGAAAAGGCACAGCTTTCAATATAATGAATTTCTTTAGCAGCAAACACATCTCTTCAGAATTTAATTTTCCACCCAAAGTATCACATAATGTGGTGGCACAACACAAGACAGCTTCCCCCACACTTAAGCTCAACTAGATTATGCAATTTCACTTCAAGAGTTGGTTGGATAGGGAAAATTGGCTTGTAATGTGGCTTAACCTAACAGGTTATGCATGGCTTCTAAGGGATACAAGGATTAAATATTCAAGATAGGCCATTATAAAAAAGGATTCTTTGAAAAGGGGGCTTTAATACCAAACAAATGCCTCAATCATTTAAACATATGTACCTCAAACCCTCATGTTTTGACAGGAATAGATCAAATTCTGGTTAAATCATGCATGGTTTCGTTCTCTCAAGAAGTGAGGTGAATGTAAAGAATATGAAAATAATGGTTCAGAAGCCTCACAGGAAAGTGATTTCAAATTTAAAGACAGTGAGATGTGGCATGGGATTCAAAATTCGGTGTACTTTCTATGAAATTACTAAATATTTGAACTTGAAACAAAGTCATTTCAGCATTCATTTAAGCTTAGTTTCAAGGGGTAAATTGTTTCACTTATTGATATGGATTTAAAAATGGTGATGAGAATCATTTCATCTCAAAAGTTTCAAAAACACACAGAAAATTGTAAAATAAACACACAAATTTTGAAAAACACGCAATTTTTTTTGGGTTTTTTTAAACAGGAAAACAATTGAAATTACTACACTAAAAGGTTCCCTCCCCCACACTTAAAATATTGCATTTTCCTCAATGTGAACCTATGAGATGATATATGCACATGAAATTCAGAATTTTTAAATAGGAAAAATAATATAAAAGTGAAAGTGTTAGGAACAGCCTGATGTGATCAAGTGATGATGGGGTCATGCAGTGTGATAAAATCCACTGCATCAGTAGGATGGCCCTCAATGTATCTCTTCAAATGTTGCCCATTGACTATAAAGCTCCTTCCAGTGTCCTCTTGTGTGATCTCCACTGCACCATAAGGAAAAACATTAGACACAATATAAGGGCCTAACCATCTGGAACGCAACTTACCAGGCATCAACTTCAGTCGTGAACTATAGAGAAGGACTTTCTCTCCAACATGAAACTCCCTTTTTTGGATCATTTTGTCATGAGATGCTTTTGATCTTTCCTTGTAGAGCCTTGAGTTCTCATATGATGACAGTCTAATCTCCTCAAGCTCTTGAATTTGCAACTTCCTTTGAATTCCAGCTTGGGCCAAATCCATGTTACATTTCTTTATAGCCCAATATGCCCGATGCTCGACTTCCACGGGCAGATGACACGCTTTCCCAAAAACAATCCGAAATGGGGACATACAAATGGGGGTCTTGTATGCTGTCCTATAAGCCCACAATGCATCATACAAGCTCTTGCTCCAATCCTTCCTATTTGGATGCACGGTTTTCTCCATGATTTGTTTCAACTCACGATTTGAAACCTCAGCCTGGGCATTTGTTTGGGGGTGGTATGGTGTTGATGTTTTTTGTGTCACCCCATACTTTCGAAGGAGGGAAGCAAAATTCCTATTGCAAAATTGTGTCCCTTGGTCACTGATGATGGCCTTTGGTACTCCAAACCTGCAAAAAATCTGTTCTTTGACAAAGTCCACAACAACATGAGAATCATCAGTCCTGGTGGCCTTGGCCTCCACCCATTTACTCACATAATCAACAGCAACAAAAATATACAAAAATCCAAATGAACTAGGAAAAGGACCCATAAAGTCGATGCCCCATACATCAAAAATCTCACAAAATAGTATGGGTTGTTGGGGCATCTCATGTCTCCTAGAAATGTTCCCAGTGTGTTGGGAACGAGAGCATGACTTACAAAACAAATGGGCATCATGGAACAAGCTAGGCCAATATAATCCAGAGTCTAAAACCTTCCTAGCTGTCCGTTGGGGTCCAAAGTGTCCACCACATGCAAGTGTATGACAGAATTGCAAAACAGACTCAAACTCATGATCAGGAATACACCTCTTAATAACTTGGTCACTACACATGCGCCAGAGGTAAGGATCATCCCACACATAATACCTAGACTCACTTTTTAATTTTTGGACTTGATTCTTCTTCAAATTTACTGGGATTTCAGAGCCAACAATGTAATTAACTAAATCAGCATACCAAGGATGCTTACCTGAGATGGTATAGAGATGCTCATCGGGGAAAGTGTCCCGAAGTGGTACCTGGTCCAAGGTTTCACCCACTAGTGTGTGAGTAAGCCTACTCATGTGGTCCGCCACCAAGTTTTCTGACCCCTTTTTGTCCTTTATCTCGATGTCAAACTCTTGAAGAAGGAGCATCCAACGGATAAGTCGTGGCTTTGCATCTGGCTTCTTCAGGAGGTACCTCAAAGCTGCATGGTCAGAAAAAACAACTACTTTAGAGCCCAATAAATATGAACGGAATTTATCTAAAGCAAATATGACAGCAAGAAACTCCTTTTCTGTGGTAGTGTAGTTTGATTGGGCTGAATCTAGCGTCCTCGATGCATAGGCGATCACATGTGAACGTCCCTCCACCCTCTGAGATAAGACAGCTCCAACCGCGAAGTTGGAGGCATCACACATAAGCTCAAATGGAAGGTCCCACCGTGGGGGCTGTATGATTGGTGGAGTGGTCAGACACTTCTTCAGTTCATCAAATGATACCCTGTGTGAATCATCAAAATTGAAGTCAATATCTTTTTGAAGCAATCGAGATAAGGGTAGAGCGATCTTACTAAAATCTCTGATGAAGCGTCGATAAAATCCAGCATGCCCAAGGAATGATCTAACATCACGCACACATGAAGGATAGGGTAAGGATGAAATAATTTCTACCTTATATCTATCAACCTCTATCCCATGTTTTGACACCACATGCCCTAAGACAATGCCATGCTCTACCATAAAATGACACTTTTCAAAGTTCAGGACCAGATTCTTCTCAATACAACGATTCAACACATTTCCCAAACTACTTAGACATTCATCAAATGAAGACCCATACACTGTAAAATCATCCATAAATACCTCCATGCAGGTCTCAATAAAATCAAAAAAAATACTCACCATACATCTCAAGAAGGTACCTATGGCGTTGCAAAGTCCAAATGGCATCCTCCGGTAGGCAAATTTGCCAAAGGGACAGGTGAATGTAGTCTTCTCCTGATCCTCTGGAGCTATAGGAACCTGAAAATATCCAGAAAATCCATCAAAGAAACAATAGTGTGTTTTCCCAGCTAGTCTCTCGAGCATTTGATCAATAAATGGGAGGGGGAAATGGTCCTTGCGAGTGGTCTGATTTAGTTTCCTATAATCAATACACACACGCCAACTGTTTTGAACCCTCATTGGAACTAAATCATCTTTCTCATTTTTAACAACAGTAAAACCAGTTTTCTTAGGCACAACCTGAATTGGACTTACCCACTGTGAATCTGAAATGGGAAAGATTATACCTGCCTCGAGCAATTTCTCAACTTCCTTTTTAACAACTTCCAGTAGGGTGGGATTGAGTCTCCTTTGTGGTTGTCTCACCGGTTTACCCCCATCCTCCAAGAGAATCCTATGAATGCAAATGGAGGGGCTAATACCTGATATGTCAGCCAAGGTCCAACCAATTTCCCTAATGTTATCTCTCAAAAGATTCAAAAGTTTTTCTTCATGTTCAAAAGAGATATTATTAGCAATTATGACAGGTAATCTATCACCACTGAGCAAGTATGCATATTTGAGATTTGGGGGCAATGGCTTGAGTTCCAATGTAGTTGGGTGATGTATGGATGGAGAAATTGATGCAACAGACATATCTGCACAATGAACATCAGTATCAGAATAAAAATCATCAAAATCAGAGAATAAAGCACCAAATCCATCAGCATACTCAATAGCCATGTCATAATCAGAGTGAACATGATCAAAATCAGAATATGAATCCACATCAAAATCAAATCTTAGAGAGTCTTGTTCATTAGAAATAGGTGTGGAAGTTCTCTTAGTCATTAAACTAGAACCAATACTCATAATCTCCCTAAGCATAGGACAATCCAATTCCATGATGTTTTTACTTGGTGGTTCAAAATGGGAGATAACAAAAGCAGAATGGTCCTCTGAGGGGTACTTCATGGAATCCATAACATTAAATATCACAACTTCATCTCCAAACTCCATGGAAAGTGTACCCTCATTGACATTTATGATAGTTTTTGTAGTTTTGAGGAAGGGTCTACCTAAGTTTATGGGGGCATGAGAACTTACCTGATCATCCTCCATGTTAAGCACATAAAAGTCTGCTGAAAAGATCATGTCTCTTACCCGAACAAGTACATCCTCAAGAACTCCCGCTGGATATGTCGTTGCTCTATTCACCAATTTCACCACTACTCTTGTTGGCTTCAACTCACCAACCTGCAAGGAAGAGAATACAGAGTGAGGCATCACATTTATTGAAGCTCCTAAATCACAAAGAGAATCAGAGAAGTGCAACTCCCCTATGGTACATGGGATGGTGAATGTCCCAGGATCCTTGCACTTTGTTGGCATTGCTAGAGTTGGTGTAATGAGTGCCGAGACATTACTTCCAAGGTTGATTCTCTCATTCCCCTTGAGCCCTCTTCGATTGGTGCAGAGTTCTTTTAAGAATTTGGCATACCTTGGAATTTGCTTAATAGCTTCAAGTAGAGGAATGTTGATCTCCACACACTTGAATGTTTCCAAAACCTCCTTTTGAATTGCTTCTTCAGCCATCTTCTTGGTTTGAACAACCCTGTTTGGAAAAGGAAGGGGTTTAGGAGGAACATCATCAATCTTTTTCTTACCTTTATCTTTCTCCTTGGATTGCTCATCAGTTGGTATGGAATGAGGCTTCTCTGAAGTTGAGGTGAATCCGGGTGGAATGGTAGGTGCAGATGTATCGTTCATTTTCTTCCCACTTCTCAATGTGATGGCACTAACATTCCCCTTTGGATTTGGAGTGGGTTGGGAAGGTAGATTTCCAGAATTCTTACTCACAAGTTCATGGAGGGCGGTGGCAATCTGACTCATTTGAGTCTTCAACTCTCTCAGCTCCGAACCTTGACTCTTCAGCTCATTCTGTTGATTAAGAACAATTTGTTTCAAAAGATCATCAGTGTTAGAGTCTACCTTGTGTTGGATATTCCCTTGTTGCTGACTCGTTGATGTTTGAGATTCGAATCACCTTTGGGGTTGTTGGAAACCCTATTGGTAAGGTGGAGGCAGCTGGATGTTTGGTTGAAAAGGGGGCTTTTGTTGTTGTCCAGAGCCATACCTCATGTCCGCTAGATCGTTCCACCTTTGGTTGTATGTTGGATCAAACTTCTTTTGGGGATATGGTTGTTGTTGTTGCTGCTGAAATGGTCTCCCAGGGAACACTGCTGCATAATCTTCTGTTTCTTGGAGTTGTGGGCAACAGTCAGTTGGGTGGCTTGTCTCAGTGCAAATACCACAAGGCCTTGAAGGAGGGGGTTGGGATGTCTTTTGAGCTAATGCAATCTTCCTCACCATAGTTGTCAATTCTTCTAACTTAGTATCAATCAAATGACTTTCAAGAGAAGAAGGACTTACTTGATGTACTCCTCGAACATGTGGTGTACCTCTATCACCGAATTGTTGAGAGTTTTGGGACATTTTGTCGATCAACGCACGTGCAGCTACTGGTGTCTTGTCCACCAATGCTCCTCCAGCCGCAGCATCTACCATGCTCCTCTCCATGGGTGTGAGTCCTTCGTAGAAGTATTGGATTAGGAGTTGCTCACTAATTTGGTGATGTGGGCAGCTTGCACACAACTTCTTGAATCTATCCCAGTACTCATACATTGACTCCCCTTGGGCTTGCTTGATCCCTGATATCTCCTTTCGAATGGATGTGGTCCTTGACGCTGGAAAAAATCTCTGCAAGAAAAGACGTTTCAAATCGTTCCAACAAGTTACATCATCGGGTTGTAAATAATACATCCAATCTTTCGCAGCTCCATCAAGTGAGAATGGGAATGCTCTTAGTTTGATTTGATCTTCAGAGACATTTCTAGGTTTTAGGGTTGAGAAAACCACATTAAATTCTTTCAAATGTTTATTGGGATCCTCACCAGAGAGGCCATGAAACTTTGGAAGTAAGTGAATTAACCCAGATTTCAGTTCGAAGTCCGATTCGAGATTTGGGTATGCAATACAATTTGGTTGATAGTTAATATCAGGTGCAGCCAATTCTCGAATGGTTCTATTGAGTTAATTTCCATTGTTTCCAGCCATTGGTTCTTGTTTTATGGTTGAATTTGAATTTCTTCCAATTTCAATGTTCTGATATTGGAGTAATTCTCCAACTGGTTGAATGTTGAAACTTCCCGTAGACTGAGAATGGCTGATTCGTGCCCTAAGGCTACGTTCAATCTCAGGGTCAAGATCTAAGAGATCTTCGGGATTAGTTCGTGTCATCAATCAATGAAAGATGAAAAGAAGGAATGTGGACCATAGTAAAAAAAAATTTGAAGTTTGAGTTGATGGTCCAAAAAGAAGTAGAAAGAGATAAAAGAAGAAGAAGAAAAAAAAATCAGATTGGGTAAAGACGGAAGAAAGAAGAGAGGAAGAGAATTAAAATGTAAAATAAAATAAATACCTCTAATTGGTTAAAATAATTACTTGCCTCCCTGGAAACGGCGCCACTTTGATAGATCACTGTCGTGGGCGCCCTCAAATGATTAGTGTAATTTGGGGTACTTAGGTGCAGCAGAGTAGCTGACCAAGGTCGTCTCTCAAAGGAGGAAGTGAATTAAAACAATTATTAGAGGTATTATAGAAGTAAAATAAAAGATAATAAAAACACTACTTGAAAGGATGGGGGTGGTTGTTTATAGTTTATGAATCTAGAAGAAGTTTTCTGGAAGAAGATTGTATTTTTGTTTTTGTTTTTAGTTTTGAAATGAAGTTTGATTAAAATGATACAACAGAAAGATGTTTGTTTAGAAAATATTTAAAAGACGTAATCGATCTAACTCTACCTATTCAATCATTTATTAATCATTATCATTTAAATTAATATTCATTTAATTATGATCCCTTAATTTGTTAAATCCCGAACCCTACGAGAATTAACTTTACCACGAAGATTGAAGTGAATTTAACCTTAGGCTAACATCGGAACATGCAATCGAAACACCCTGCTTTGATTGATGTTCTAAAATTAGCTTATGATCAGTGGTAAATTAAGGCACATAACCACTCTGGATATGAGGATTAATTGAGTTTAGGGATTATATTTGAACTCTACAAATTTATCCTGTGTGGTCTTGTATTACCGATTAAGGTTGCGCTCTCAAAGTTCACACAATTCCCGACCTCGCGTGTTTTGTGTTACCTATTCAATTGCTTGCTTAGTTTCATTTAAATTAAAAACTCAATTAATAGATCATAATATGTGAATTCCAGTATCTCATTGATTCAAAATAAATGAATGAAGAAGGATAGAGGTCGATCGATTACTAAAAAGAACTACTCTTCCATGGGTGGTGTAGTCATTGTGGAGACGTTTTGCATAAGCAACGGATTGAAAGGGTAGAACCCAATCTTGTCTCCACTCTTTATTCCAACCCAATTAAGAAGATTAAGAGAAGAATAAATTTAAACAAAACAGAAGAAAAGAGAAGAAATAAAAGAAGAACAAAGAAGTTTATTACATAAACAAAATCATTACAACATGAAGGAGAAGAAGAAGGCTTCGTCGAAGGGATCCTTGCTTCAAGAGATACCCTTATTGAAATGGTTGGAGAATTGGAGTGGATCCACTTCTCCCCTGCCCTCAACTTCTCAATGCACTTCCCCAACCCCTCCAAATGAGAAAAACTCCAATTTATAGAGGGGAGAGGAGAAGAGGTTACAAGTGGTTTCAAGTGTGAATGTGGAAATTCGGCCAAATATTTTATGCCAAATTGCACCGACCATTTGACCACCAAAACGCGTGAATTGGCCAGCCTTCCAGAGGGATGATTTGTGCCACATCATGTCCCCGAGCTTTCATCAAATTTTGGGCTCAATCCAAGCCGGTATGTAGAATATATGGCCCCAATACAGAACCTTCTCTATTCTGGAGAGCCCAGCCCAACTTTGACTTCATGGCCCAATTTCAAAAACCAAATGAACTCTTTAGCTTTAGTGTTCTGAATACAAGTTGTATATAATTACGTTAGGAACACTGTTACAAAATTTAAAATTCAAATAATAAACATAAAAATATTTAGCTTCGAAATACTACAGTGCACTATTAAGGGTAAAACTGGAATTTTCACCAAATTTTCAAATGAATGATCAAATCCCAAATATTTTATAAATAAACATATTTAACACAATGTGAGGAAATTATATCATTTATTATCAATAAAATATTCAATAAAATAGTGTTTTATCAGATTACTTGTGCCTCAACATATCTTCAAGTACACAGATATCCTACTAAAACTAGTGGATATGGAACAATACATTGACCAGGTGACTGGTCTTGTTTTGTATAACATTTCCGATATAATAAAAAATCTCACCCTATTTTTCCTCATATGATCAATCATTCCCTAGTGATATGACCATTATGTTTAGTACATTTGAAGGGTTAGTTATGTATTTCTTTCAGATAGATAGCAGGAAAACATTATTGATTTGAAAGGGGTTTGGTGGAAGCACTAGTAAATAATATATGGTCCCTATATAATTAATATATTCAAATGAAAAAATATACCTCTGTCCAGGTTTTTCAATTATTCTAAAATCTCATAGAATACTTCTTAAAAAAACACCTCGCCACAAACTTCAAATTCTTGATCAGACTAAAAATAAACAGAATAAATTTTCTACCAAATATTAGAGACCCTAATTTGAAACTAAATCTAAATATTCTTATCTTCCATATCTTATGATATCTCATGTCATAATAATAATTTTCATCTAACATTGTTTGATCTTGTTAGAGGATTACATATATTTATATACAAGGATTTATAAGGATCCCTCTGAAACTGTGAGTGAAAGATATTGTTGTAAAACAACTCAGTTAGAGGACAGTAATTATCAAATGACCTTTAAAATCCAATGAAAATTATCTAAAAATTTCTTCTACGGTTTGAATTTATCTCTTATATTTTCCATCTTTCGGGAGCTTATCATATTTATGATATTGGATTACTATGAAAAATCACCTTTACTTATCTTTGTTACAACTATACAACATATTAAATTATACTATTAATTCATGTATTTTCATTGGAAGACAATGTTCTATAAATTATTTTAAATTCATGGTAAATTTTTTTATTTATATCATACGTTACATTTATATTCTTATATATTTGATTGTTAGAAAAGTATAAAATTATTTATGACCATGCTTATGCTCTCTCAAAGATTCAAAACAACTGTGGTATATCCCATTGTGGAGATGTTTATGTTCTGCTGGAATATTGAGATTGGTGTTTTTATGGAATAATTTGTTTTTAATAGTTTTATATTTTTGTTCTCATTTGTTTATATGTTTTTCAATACGGTCTATTTTTTCCATATAGGTTAGTATTTTTTTGTTCTTTCAACATAATGTTTTAAAATTATTCAGAGTACATTTTTTATAATTGATTCTAATTTAATATACAGGTCTATATTTTTTCCTTCAGTATCCTTCCATTTCAAACAATTTAATGTCATTCCGTTCCTTGTACATAGATTCGGCTCATGATTTTTGTCGCTTGTATATAAGGTAACCATGATTTTATACATTCATAACCTACATATATAGTTTTAAGCATCATTTTCCCCTTATGTGTCATTTTTGAAACATATGATGGTTTAGTTTTATTGACCTAGATTGCCTGAAATAAATATTCCCAAATGTAGTGGGGCATGAATTTGACAAAGGGTGCTCTAGAAATTGATTAAAAGGTGAATTAATTTTGACGATGTTATCCAGGTGGCTTCTCTATTTACATTATGATGATGAAAACAAGTTCAAGTGTCGGGTTTTGATGCTTTGAAAATGCAGAATATCTACATGAACACTAAATCTAGTACTGATCACTTTTAATACGCTGGATTACTATAAAAATTCATCATTACTTATCTTAGTGACAAGAATAAAACATATTTAATTATATAATAATGGAGGTATTTTTATTTGAACTTAAAGTTTTATAAATGCTTCTATTTTTTTAAAATTTATTCTATGATTTTGAGATCTAACATTATGGTATTACTTTTAAATGATGGAATTTGTGAAGCGTTTTGGATAGTTATATTCAATCTAGGAAAATAATGGAGGATTTCCGGGAAAATGTAAGTGATTTTACAATTAAGTCTATTTTTATTTGTGTCCATATCACCCATTGAACAGAAGCACACACCTAGAAATTTCTATATAATGACTTGACAATAAAATTTTCAATTCACTTCACAAATTCATACTTAAAATTACTTAGAAACATTGATTTTAATTATAAAATCTTTTATATTTATATTCATATCTATTTTATCATTACAGAAGTATAAAATTATTTATATCTTTGATTTTTTTGCCTCTATAGGCTTCAAATCACCAGTGGCATATCCTATGGTGGAGGTATTTAAGTACTGTTGGAATGGTGAGTTTTTTTTTATAGATTCAAATTTTACATCTATTTCTTCTGTTATATTTAAATTCATGTCAATTTTATTGTTGCAAAATTATTAAAGTATTTATAACCATGAATCTATTGACTCTCTAGGCTTTAAAACACCCATGGTGCACCCCATGGTGGAGGTGTCTAATTTATGCTAGAATAGTGAGTTGGGTTTTTTATATATTAAATATTTTTTATTTATATCTTATGTTATATTTATATTCTGATATATTTTATTTTTACTATAGTATGAATGTATTTCTGACCATTCTTCTGTTTTTTATCTCGGCTTAAAAAAAACTGTGGTGTATCCCATGGTAGAGGTGATTAATTTTTGCTAGAATGATGAGTTTTAGTTATTAATAGATTAATTTTTTTGTATGTTCTTATTTTTTCATGATTTGATCATTTTATTTTCAATTAGGTCTATTTTTTTAATACATGTTCATATTTGTTTTATACATTTAAATGTTTTTTAAATTTCTCAGATTTCTGTTATTTAATATTGATTCCAATATATTATGCAGGTTCATATTTCTCCAATTTGTTTTTTATTCCCTTTATATTATGTTTAAACAATCTTGATCACACAAGTTGATGTTTTTTTTAAAATAGTTTCAGATTTATTCAACTTCTTTCAAAACACTTCATGTTTAGTAACAGACTACAAAATAACACTATAATATTCAGGATTATATTTCTTCTTTATTATATTCAATATGCAGTCTAATATTTATTCATCAAACTTTTTTGATGAATTAATTATGTGTGGACTGTCACCAAATGTTTACACCTACAACATTATGATTAACATTTATTATAAGATGCATCAAGGGCAGTGTGAAATCTATCTTGTACAAGATTATAAAATTTTAAAATAATTTGAAATCAGAAGAATGAAACCTACTATTATAATATATAGTATATATATATATATATGAGAATTATAATTTTGGACATGCTTATATTTCATTGATTATAATTCGGGATTTGAGGATTAGAGGGATTCATGTCAACTATTATTGTTATAATACTATTATTTATGGTTTGTGTCTCAGTTGTGAACTATACAATGCTTCTATTGTATTCGATGAAATGAATAGTTGTGGAATACCGCTAGATTTTTATAGCTAAATCATTTTCATTGAAGTCATTTTCCAAACCGGTTATCTTTGGAAATGTATGTGCTTAATTACAAATTTTATGGTGGGTGCTGAGGTAGTGAATTCCTCACTGGTCGTGTATTGGGCGGCAGGAATGAAGGTGAAGATGATGATGGAGGTGGCTTATTCGTTAAAAATGACATGTTTTCAAGGAACTACTTCGTCTATTAATTCCACAAATTATGGGCCTTAACAAGGCTTCCCATTTTTTATTATCAAGGTACAATATATTGTTATTTTTTAAATGTATATTGAATTGAATTGTGGGATGGATGGTTTCTTGAGATTATTTAATCATGATGAGACCACTTGACTCGAGATAATCAGACAAGCATGTTGAGTGCATTAATGTAGATTCTTGTAGACATTGCTGGAAAACCTATCACATTATTGTATAATTTAATTATTCTAAGACACTTAAAGACACCTCCTTTGTGTGGATGTTTTATATGTGTGTACAAATGACACAATCCCCTCATATTGTGGTGGAAAAAATTCAATTTTGTATCCACTTGAGGGTAATTTATATTTCCCAATTCCAAAATTTTATGAGCCTGGTAATTAAACTCTCACGTGTCTTTCATTTCATCAAGATTGATTTAGAATATATATTTTTATTGAGAAGATAATCAATCGATGTGATTTTTACCCCTTTTTCGTTTTTTGTTATGATATTCTATTGAAGCAAATAGCAGTGTGCCATGAAAATCACAACCCCGAATCCAATCCCACACATTTCCATACAGTCTCAATAAAGTAAATATTCAAAACTATATTTGACAATTTGGGTAACTTTTTAGTAGAGTCGGGTAGTGAGGTGATATATATTATTTAGGTTTACCTTAGTATATAATGTTTTTATATACTCTCAGTGTGATTTATTAATAATCCAATTCAATCCACTCCCCTGTATACCATTGGATAATATCTTTTACCATTTTTACTTTCATAGTACTTTTTTCACGTATGACATGACAAGTAATGATTTTTTAACATATGATGATTGCTTAGGTTTGATATATTCTCGATGGTATGGATGAATCCTTATAATAGTTTTGACTAGAAAACAATCATTATGTTTTTCATTTACTTGATTGATATCTTTTATAAGGATATTAATTCTCATGTTTTTATGAATTATTTTTGTTTTTGAATCCCATTTAGAAATGGTTTTGTTAATGTTTTGAAACATTTTTTAAATCTACATTAAAATTCATCTCTATTTATCCACCATTATATGAAGAAATTTATCCTTATATGTTGTAATTTTTTACAAGATATTTCCAATAATGATGTTTTCTGAAGTAGTTCATTAGTGAGTTCCAAGTCCCTAGAAAATCATATTTTATATTTTATTAATTACCTAAATCATGTTGTTAGGGAAGCATTTATCCTGTACGTTGAGTTTTTTTTAATATAAATCAATGGAATGGATGAATTTTTAATCATTCACCATGTCATATATTGATTCTCACATCTTTTGATTCATTTTTTTATTAATTCAAATTTAAATTTTTTTTGAATCTTATGATGCACAGATAGGTGACATGCAGTCCCTCTACAATCGTGATAATCCTTAATTTTTTCTACTATTTTAAAATGATTTGAAAACTTCTTCGAAAAATATAATCTATATTTACTATATCTGTTATATGCTAAAATTTTATTTTGTTGTATCCAGATTTATTCCTCTTATATTCCACTTTGATGTACTAATACTATCTGAATAAAAATTAATAAACATTACTATTACAAGGTATCTTTTAAAAATTCCATTCTCTTTTCAAAGAAAAATAATTACATTAATATGTCATGTTTACGCATGGGTGAGGACTAGTTTACCATATGCTCATTTTAACATGTTGATTCCCTAAATGAATGTTATTTAATCAAATTAATTATCTAAAATTGTGAAAAATTAATTTTATTAATGGCAAAAAAAATAAATAAAAAAACATTTATTTACAAAAGGTATTTTAGAAACAAATTAAGGCTTTATTGAAGAATAAGTAAATTTTTATAAATATGCTTACATTTTGCAAATAAATAATATTTAATGTTTTAAAATTATTTATAACTTTTCCCCTCGAAATGTTTACTGGCTTGGATGTAATAGTTTCATTTAAATAACTATATTATTAATATATCATGGTTTTGGTAAAACCTATTGTCTTGTGTAACCTAAGTTGAACCAGTGTTTTGTGTTGCAAAAGTTTATCATGGCGTTGAGTGTAACAAAATCTATCAAATAAAATGAATTAATATAAAAAATATATTAAATCACATCGATTTACAATGTTCCCCCTTAAAATTAATTTTTCCTTGAAAGTATACTCTCTAATAAAAACAAATTAGAATACTCATGCCTCAAAATATATCCATATTCCCAAATATCCCCCTAAAACTAGTGGATTTAGAACAATACATTAACCAGATGAGTGGTTTTTGTTTTGTAGAACCTTTTATGTATAATCCAAAATCTCCCGTTTTTACCTTTTATGAACAACCATTCTATAGTGATATGACCATTATGTTTATTAAATGTGATATGTATTTCCTTAAAATATATAGTGGGAAAACGTTATTTATTTGAAAGAGGTTTGGTGGAAGCACTATTAAATAATATATGGTCTCTATATAATAAATATATTCAAATGGACTAATATACCTATGTACGAGTTTAAAATTCTTCAAGAATCTCATTTCCTACTTCTTTAAAAAATCACCTTTCCACAAACATCAAATTCTTGATCATAAAAACAATTAACAGAATAAATATTCTAAGAAATCATAGATGACCTAATTTGTTACTAACTCTCACATTCCTTATCTTCTATTTCTTATGATATCTTATATCATAATAACATTTTTCCGCTAACATTATTTTATCTTGTCGCAGGTTTACATTTATTTTCTTATAGGGCATTATAAGGATCCCACTAAATTTGTGAGTGAAATATATTGTTGAAAAAAACTCAATTAGAGGACAGTAATTATCAAATGACCTATAAAATCCAAAATAAAAAAATGTAAATTTTTTTCTTGGGTTTTTATTGTTCTCTTAGACTATCCATCTATATGTGTTTGATACAGAATGATGATACAAAACATTATATTAAGATCATAGTGAATAATTCTTCAAAACATTTAGGTAAACCTATGATACCACTCATAAATAATGGAATGTGGTTATCCATATTAATATATGAATTCCTTATTGTATAACCCAAAAAGATGATCTAGAAAATATTTCTATGATAGTTAGGAATTTTTACCACTTAGTAAAGAGATCATCTCCCACCCATATATAAAAATTCCCTTTAGATGGTTTTTTGTAAATTTGAAAAATCCACTTTTATTTTTTTATTTCAATTATGTAATATATAATACATTTAACATCCCAACGGAATTTTTTCATTTTACATTATCTTTCTAAGATAACACACACCATTATACAAACACTATGATATCTCTCCTCATTTCATCCCACTAAAAATACTCTTTCAAATATATATACATCTTTATACTTCCAAGATGAATATAAAATGAAGAACTATAATATCCCTCTAACAACATCAACTTAAATTATTATATATATTAAATTGATACATATTCTCTAATCATTATCATTTTATAATTATCAATATTAAACTCAAGAACATTTATAACCTTCTGTTACTACTCTACAACATCTTTATATGCCAGTTTAGTGTTCACTTGGATAAATGGGTGAATATTCAGCTAAGAAAGATAATATTTTCTCCTTCCATTAGGATTTCTAGATCAATACATTTAAAATATAAAAATATGGTATCATTATTAATACTCATCATGGATATCATAGAATAATTTTATTTACTAAATACATATGCCACCTTGTTCGCTTTCCTAGGTTGGTAACCAACTTTTTTGTGCATATTATGATACTTAATTGGTAATATATACTTTATAATTTATATGATTAAATTATATGTCAGACTTTTATACATATATATTATTCCTCTATATCATTAATGATAAAATATTGAAAACATACTCAAAATCATGTGTTGAGTAATTTTTCTCATTAATCATCAATTTTGATTAGACAAAAGCTATAACTAATTCATTTGTTATAAGAACACATCCCACACCATTCTTAGTTGCATTAGTAATACTACAAACCATTCTCTTATATATGGTAATGTATGTACAATTTTTATCACTATTATTCTCTTTATTTCCATGAAATTATCATCAAATTAATGTTTCTATATGAACACCACTCCCATGAAATTTAATAATGTCATAGGATTATATAGTTATGAGGGATTATATAAAAAATATTCATTTTATCAACCAAATACAAGATAACTATGGATCTAATTCATTTTTGTTAGTACGGAAAAAAATTCATGGGACTTTATTGGGGGATCTATGAAAATAACATATATTGAGATTACATGAATCAAAAAATTAAACCTTTTACATCAAAAATTCTAAATTTTCTAAATTTTAATTTATTATTTATATTCTTAGGTTCTCTTGTACAATTCTCAAGTGGTATTCAAACTCTAAAGTTACCATTATATAGACAACAATATCTTCTATAAATACATCCACAAAATGATCATGGTATCAATTAATATTTTATTTATTAAATCAATGAAAATTGTAGGATTATTAGTAAGAAAAAATTAAATCAGTATATATTTATTGTTCCTAGAAATTGTAAATAATGTTGTATTGGGAATATAATCCTTATTCACCCTCAGTTGATAATATAAAAAATGATGGTGAATATTTGAAAAGTATTGAGAAATGTGCATTGGATCAGACAATTCATCAATACTGAGGGGAGATACTTATAATAAATTATCATCATTTTTAGCTCTCGATAATCAATGCATGATCTAATTGAACCATATTTCTTTCTAAAAAAGGTAAATATTTTTACCCAATTGATTCACTTGGATAAATGAATTCCTTTACACATTTTCCCTATTTCTGTTATTCAATTCATGAAAATCAATATGGTACATCCTATATGGATTCAATGAAATTAATATGGAACCAGGTATGAGTATTATGGTGAAATAAACCTCACATTTTATTAAATGGATGTGAAAGTCTTCCACGAATAAAACATAAAATCCCCAAAAAATATCCATATCACTGATTTAATGTTTCTTCTAAACCATTTTAGATAAAAATCCCTTTTGAATGGTATTTATGACCCATACAATGGATGTGATCTCTATAAAAAGTTCATCCATATTGTGACATCGATAGAAGATCATATGATGGAATGGAATATAAAATATAACTTCCCTTACATTATAATTTATTTTTGATTTATTTATAAAATAAAATTCATTCCCCATTGTTATTAAATTTATAAAGTGGATTAGTTATAAGATTTGAAAGATTTAGGTTCCTTCCAATTTCAACCTGAGAGGAATCATAGACTATAGATGTGAAAATTATAACATTGGGGGATCTCACATATAATTATACATATAATAATTAGTTTGAAAGGATTATTCCAATAAAAAATTATTTAAATGTAAAATATTGGGTGGATACAGATTCAAATATGATGTTATTGGTTCTAGATCAAATGGTAATTATACCATTAACCATGATTTTAGTGCACCCCTCATAAAAAGAGTGATTGAATAATATTTCATTTTTTATACTGGATTAAGAGGATAAAAAATTCATCATCATCAGTATTCTCATGATTTAGTCATTCGATGGAATAATTCTCATAATCCTTATATTTGAAACATTTAAGTGTGGATGGTGCATTCTATATAACAATCTCCCTAGTCGCATGGTAAGTTAACTTCTTCCCATAACATAGGAAATCAATTTTTGTTGACCTTACCCTCCAGATCTAAAACATTTACTTATCATCATAAGCGAATTTTTTCCAAGTTTCTTCCCACACATTTAGAATAAAAGAAATTTTATCTTATTTTCACCATGTTTCATACATTTGAAAATTGATTCCATTTTTATGTTCTTATAAAAACTATGACATTGTTACATATCTCTTTCCCCCATTTACATGTTTATAGAACATAAAAAAGTATTTCATATCTAATAATTTATCTTATGGATACTTCCATTCATATAATTGGTTCAATACAAATAATAATCAAACAACCTATCTTTTAGGTTGGATGATAACACCAAACAACGTACTTCTCAAGTTATCATAAATTTTTCTTCATTGTTTCTAATGGATTCATAATCCTCTTATTAATCAAGGAAATCCTTATCCATATTTATATGAAGAATAAAAGGAATGCACTTATTTAAAAATATGTTCTTTGATTCATACAAAACCAGGATGTAAATTTCATTATATTCCCTTTCATTCTTGATCGGAGTCCACTACTGATCTACATTACCTTCCAAATGGTAGATAGTGTATACGAATTTTTCATGTACTAAATATATGAGAATAGAAAATATATATTCATTGGTACTGATTTATTGTTCATAAATTAATTGATTATAAGACCCACTAAAATTGTTTGATGTCACCCCATGACATAATCAATTAAAAGTTGTTACCTCAATTTTTAATTCTTATATTCTCTTTGATTCAAAACTTTAGAAAGATGTGTGAGCATAAAAATTAGATTATTCATTCCAAAAACCTTAAATTTTGGATTATGAGGAGTAAAATCATTCCATATCCATTTGATTCAACATTAACATGGTTCCATCTGGTTCCATCTAGTGACTAAGACAAAAAAACATATTGTATGAAATGATAAACAATATGAAGAATCACATTATCATGTAAAATTTTATATTTAATATATAAATAACGAATTTTGTATAATGTAACCCCTTCAATTTATCATAATTTATCTGTAGTAATTATCTATTTATATCCTTCTTGATAGTTCAAAATTAGTTTGTGAAACTCTAATGAGTATCCCATAGGAATTTCAAACCAGGTGAGCAGCCATGCATGTTTTTTTTACCAAGTGACAGTCAAGTCTAGATTAGTGCCCCATTTTTGGGTTTATTTCATCATAGAACCACTATAATAGACCCATATCTACTTTTAGTATCTATACAGGGATGAAAATTATTAGAAAACAATTACTCAATCCATTATGAAAATTTAATTTCATTTATATATATATTTATTCATCCTTAGACTTATACCTAGATATGTCCTTTAGGATATCAAAATGGTATTATACTCGGGGTTTATAAAGGATAACTAAAACTATATTCTTATTCCAACTATAGAAACTGATACTTATCATAGATAGATATTGAATCCTTTTTAATGAATATTAATTGAATTAAACAAGCACACATTGAAAGTTAATAATAGTTTAGAACATTTGGGAAATTTGAATCACACATAACCGGTCCATATGTAATCGAAATCAAATATCACTATGATATTCGTAACCAAAATGATTTCTTTGAATATCATAAATAATAAATTTCTTCATGAAATAGGGAAAATAAACATAGGTAAGGGTGATCTTAGGTGATCAAAAAAGGAATGTAATGAAGTTTAGTAAGCATAACATTAAAATAATGGTGTGATAATATGAGAATAATATTTTAAAACCGTACACTACACATAAAATATCATAATATTGAGAATCATAAAAATTATTTATTGTTCATAAGAAATGAATTATATAGAAATCAAATAAAATGATCCAAGGGAGTATTAAATTGTCCTAAATAATGGAATTTTATCATAGAAATAATCATTGAAAACTACCTTCATACTAGAAAAGGCCCACATCTAAGGATAAATAAGTGGAATGGGATAACTGCCAAAACCTTATTAGTAGTTAAGTTTCACTCCCATGACCATCATAGAAGAAAATTTCCCTTACATGGGAAACTCAAGTCTATCTCATGAGACAAAAATATCTACCCAATGAATTGATGGGTGATATGGGTCCAACCTATCTCATCATGAAAACCAAATTTATGCATAACATGTTTCATAAAACATTAATAATATCATAATACATTAAATTAAATGTGGATCATTTATATTTCAATCGACCTTAATCTATGGGAAACACGAATGTTTCATAACCATTTCATCATTTCATCATAGCATGTCCGATGGAAAATGAAGAGGGTTTGGTAATAATTTTATCTTCATATATCCCATCGATAAGCAACTGGTATCATTAACATCATGACATTATAAATATAAAACAATCAGAAAAAGAATTATAAGTTCTTATTTGGATCATATAACAAATAAGGATAGGGTATCATAAATAGATTTCAACATAGATTTGAAAAAAAATTTGAATGATCATCTATTTTTTTGAGGAAAATTTCCTTTCTCATAAAAATGAACATTTTGAGACATAAAAAATTTCTAAAATAATATTCATTGAAAAAAAATTAGATCCTTATATAAGAAGATTCAATGAATATAATGTTCATGATGGACGAAATTTTTGTTCATGCAATATACATTAAAAAAATTACCCCTTACACATTTTTTTGTATAATAAAAAAATCCATTTTTTAGAATACATTTATATTCCCTTAAAATTATTAATAAATAATTTGTATAATTAAAAAAATAAAAAACTTTTAAAACCCCCGACTTTGGAAGAAAAATTGGGTTTTGATGGAAGAGTGAAATAAATAAAATTCCCATTAATACATTTTTTCCATTTTTTAATGTACAAAATAGTTGGAAATTGGTAATATTACATGAAAAACATGAATAATTTTTAGATAAGTACCTAAAAGTGTATTTTTGGAGAAGTATCATAAGATTTATTCATTAGATAAATAATCATGAAAGATCCTGCTTAATGATAAATTGAAACAAAAAATAATTACTATTTTTCTGACATTTAATCACAATCACGATGATGGAATAATATAAAATAGAATATGAAATATCATGTGGATAAATAGATTAATAATATTACATTTCTAAAGGGCACTATATATACCTTGGGAATGAATATAGGTTAATAACATAACATATATATCAAATAAGGAAAATTGCGATAAAAACTATAATATTAGTTATTGACATGCATCATACATGTTCAAACCTATTATTTAATAAATATAATTTATTATACATCTATTAATGAAAAATTATTTTATAAATAAAACCATATTTTATTTTCTTATTTCCATTTATTACCAATTTATTGAAAATCCCATGTTAAAGATATATTTCAGTTAATGATCAATTTTGTTCACATATGTTTTCATTTTTTATTTTTGGTCCTCTTAATATGATCATGATTTAAAAATATCATGAATTATAACCATGATATAAATATATTATAGTTTATTTATTTATCTGCATAGAGTAGTTTATAATATTTGTTGATATAAAAAATAAAATATATTTTTCATGGAGATTGGAGGTCATACATACACATGGATGATGTTTTTTTATTATTATCAGATTGAATGAAAAAGTGTTTAATTATATATTATAATATTAAAAATTAATTTATATCAGAATTTTTTATTAAACCTATCTTTATTACCTTCATTGTAGTGTGTGGATGAATCTCATCACTTCGTGAGGTGGTAGTTAACCTTACAAACTAATGACGCCATTATATTCCAACAAATTGTAGAGTATAAAATTACGCATTATATAATAATTAAAAAAAATTATTAACATAATATATATAATATATACATAAAAAATACATAATTTATTATAATATTGAGATATGGTAATGGAAAACTGAATGACATCTATTTGTGAGGTGGTAATCAGTCATACACACGAATGATGATTTCATAACCAATTTGATGGAAGTTGATATTAGTGTAGTTAATTAATTTCAGATAAATAGATTATAATATATTGATGATAATGAGTTTATTATAACATAATGGTATAATTTTAATTTTAATATGCGGAGGAATAAATAAAACTAAAATGGTCGTAGATTAATGTTATTTCTTCTTCGACAATCCTACTTATGTTTCAACAAAAAACCATTGTAGGATGGTTTTATTTACAAATTAAGGCTTATATTTTGAATGGAGGGATCTTCAGATGTTAATTTTGTGGGTCATAGAAGAACCAAAAGGGATTAATTGTATTAAGAATAGAATATAGTGTGTTCCCAACAAAACATGAGGTTAGTGGTACAGTGCTATCATTTTGAAAAGAAAATAGTATACCAATGTATTTATTATGAAAACATTTTCTAAAATGGTAATATGTCTATACAATGTGAATATAACTTATTATGGGTCATTTCTAAAACATTATTTTTTGTCTATTCATCCCTTATAAGCTCATTTTAATTTTAACCACAATATATAATTGTTTAGTTTTTTCTACTCATTTTGTTAATAAATTAAGACGACCATACTATATAATATAAATATTTATTATTAAAAATATGGAATCAATTTTTTAAAATTCAATTCATTGTACTGAAAAAATTTAATTGAATTCTATTCTCACACATGCGATTAGGGAGCAGGTTTTTAAAAAAAAAATTAATGATTACATTTATTTTTATCAAAATTAAATATTAAAATTATTCTAATAAATAAAATTGTATTTATGGACATATAATTGAAAACAAAATACATGAAATATAATTCAATATATAATTTAAATTTATAAATAAATTAAACAAAAAGACGATTTTGAATTTAAATTTTTTATTTTCCACTATTCATAAAAATGAATATTTAAAAAAATATACAATATATCGAACATATTTTTGATATACCAATTTATATAAAGAATTCAATTTTCTCAAATTATTTTTATGAAGCTATAAAAATGTAATTTGATAATGTTCTTAAAAAAAATAATAGTCATTTACTGATAAAATATTATTTTTAAAACATTTACAGACATTACCAAAAATAAAGTATTTTTTGATATTATTATTCATATATATATATATATATATTAAAATTAAAATTTAAAAATAACCTATTACTATTTATATTACTTTCTTAAAAGAATATATAATAATATCCATGTTTATATTACTATATTAATAATATATCATGTGTGTTTTTCAAATATCAAAGTCATGGGTGATGCAAGAAAAATTTGTGTTATGTGTAGTGAATTATTTTCCTACTACGGTATGTAATTCATGCTATCAAATAAATTTAATTTATATGAAAGACTGTTAATTTATAAAAAGTCAAGGATTTACAAGATCAATGATATAATATCATCAATAATAAGAATAAAACATTATAAAATTTTAAACATGGTGTGGGTAGAGATAAAGAGATCATGTTTCAATAAGTACATCACATGAATACTTAGAACAAAAATAAATAAGTAATTCATTGATCTAAATTATATATATGATAAATATATTGGTATATATATGTAAAATTTTACATGAATTGCAAGGTATATGTAACACCATGATATTTTATGAGATGTATATTTTTTTATGTCTCATGTTATATGCAACATCAAAAGAATCATTCACTACAGACAACACTATCTTGGCTTGCGTTGCAAGAAATCACGACCGTCCTTGATAGTGTGTGTAGTACACAATACTGACATTAACAAAACAATGATATATTTTTATAATATTAATATAGACTGGCCATTATGTATATTATTAACTAAAATTTTGATTTTATAACATTATTATTCATCTTACATATTTTCTAGAACATGGTAAGAGAACAAAATAATTTTTTTTGGGTAAAAACGGTATTTTTAAAAAAATGCAATTTCTCCACCTTTTAATGGTGCACCCACTTAAAATATTGTTTTTGACAATCTTATAAGTTCAATTTGAATAAATAAAATTATTCTTTGGAATAATGAAATAAAAATTTACATTGGATAAATTTTTCGTATTATTCTGATAACTTTCATATTTTAATGAATAGTAAAAACATGCTATATTTTATTTAAAAACAATTTTTTTCATCAAAATAATTTATATTGTTAAATTATATTATTTAATGGTTTTAAAGTATAATTATACTATATTTTAACCATTTAATATAATTTATGTCATTACCATTAATTTTAGATTGAATACATGTATAAAAACATTTCTATCTTTGGCAATGTTTTAACTTTTAAAACATGTCTTCTTAACAATGAGATTAATTTTAAATTAATTACTGTAACTTATGTGTTTTGTGTTTTGAAAAATGGATTCCATATTTGAATTATGTGGGTCCAAATTATGTTAATATGTTACTTTAATTTTTGTTATTATGGATAGTAACTATGGTAATTTTTATTTACAGTAGTTAAAGGTAAATCCGGTAATTAAGGGAAAATATACAATTATAAAATTCACCGAAAACCTTACACAATTCTATTAGATGAATAAAAGTCGACTCTTATCACCTAAGTATCTGAATAAATTCATTTTATGGACTTTTGACATTTAAAATAATTTGATTGTTATTAAAACCAAATAAAGTGATAACATGTCACTCTCTTAAATCTTATAATTATAAGAATTTTAATTTAGTGATAAACATCATGATAATTTTGAACATGAATAGTATCCAAATGTCAAACAAAATTATCTACATCATGAGATTTTATTTAGAGTTTTTAGGGATGAAATAATTATCATTAAGGAGGACACAATAGTGATGTAGAAATTATTTCATTTATTGAAATATCATATTAATGGTTTTAAAAATAATAAAACTAATTTTTTATTAATTAATTAATGCGATCCATTAGATTTATAGATAAATAGGAAATGTTAGTAATCAATTAAATATTTTGGTTCTAACATATCTTCTTGTGTAGATTTTTATTAAATTAAAATAAATGAATTGTGACAAAATTGACACTATTGAAATTTTATATTATTAAATTGTTTAAAAATCACAAATATATTTTAAAAATTACAAATTAAAATTTAATGATCTAAAATGTCATAAAGTAGAAAATTATGTATAATTAAGAACACATATTTAAGTATTTATAACCATATAAAATTTATAACATTATTACCACAAATAAAATTAAATAGATTAAATAAGGATAAATCAAAATGATAAGGTTTAAAATAAAAAAAACATGTATAAATTCAATTGTTTGATGATATTACAACTCTATAATATATAATATTTTAATTTTACTCACTTTGGAAGTTTTTATGTGGGGTTAGGGTTTAATATAAATTAATATTTTAGAGGTTTCTAAAGGTTCCCTTCTCCTCCCTTATAAAAGGGAACCTCCTCCCTCTACACTTTACACAACTTTGAGCCTTCAATCTCAGCCAAAACCTTCCCATTACTCTTATCAACTCCACTAGTAATATTCTAGAGGTCTGGTTCTTCTTTGAATACCAACCATAGTTCCCTAATAGGATGCCTCAAAGTGGCGTGTCAAAGAAGATGTAATATCTGTTACTGATTCTTTCAAATTTATTTCTTCTTCTACATCATATTCATTAGTTGTTTCATTATGAAGTAATAAAATAAATATAACTCATATACTGATATGTTATTATAAATATTAAAAAACCCTATTTCGTCCTCTATCCATCCTACCGAAAAAGAAATCATCGCGCGTGCGTATGTACAGAATACCGTCTCCTTGCCGTGGTGTAATATGTTTTCCACCAAAACCTTACATGGATGGGTATAATTGAGTAAAATATAACTATATATGATTATTGTAAAGTTATATTGATTCTGAAGTAGTATACATACACATCAATACAATTCCATGATCATGGGAATGATATCATCGCTCGTTCGTACGTACGGCCTACCGTCTCCATGATGTGATGCGACTTGTTCTACATGATCTTAATTGAATAATTATTATATAAATTTATTTAGAGAATAAATATGATATATATTACACTAATACCATTATTTAAATGACGTATCTATAACCTAAAAAGAATAATAAGAATTTATTCGTCAAAACATAGATAAGAACATGAAGCAATGAACACCCGAATAACAAGTAGAAATGAAATATTACTAATAAGAAGATAATAATATGACCATATATGATATCATAACAATAAATATTATTTTTTAATAATTCAATGACATTATATAAATCATTATACAGGAGGTTCAGATACGTACGAATAAAATCATACCTAAGGTAAGGGAAAATCTTGGAATCTCATTTTTATCTGAGACTGTTTATACTTAAGAATTTATTGGGGAATATTTATCATCCACATCCACGTTTCCTCAATATGTAATATTATTTCTATCCTCATAATATTTTTTAAATCCAATTTCACCTTTTGGTGAGTAAAATATATGAAAGCAATCTTTTTTCATTTTTAGTAGGAGGGGTTTTGTTACTTTTCCGGCCAAAGTACGTGAATAATGTTTTTTTAAATTATACGACATTAATGAGTTTTTTATAATTTCATATAACATTATTTCCTGGAAGTTTCCTTCACATGTTTTAAAGTGTATTTTTAATTATCTTCATTCAAAATTTCATGACATGTTATGAAAGGAAAAATATTGTTTAATTAGATATGTTATTTTCATCAAGAACAAATTTCAAGTGTTTTATCAAAATTATTTTCGATCTAAATAATATAGGGTTATATTACTATCCTTATTTTTACATTGATTTGATCATGTTATGATGAAATTATTTTTATGATGTCCTTTTATCTTACATGGATTACGTTATGATGGCATGATGTTTAAGAATCCCATTTTTTTACAGGGGTTATACTATGATATATGATTTATTAATTTGTGGAACACATAAGAATGGTATCATTATGAGATGGGTGGGACCTATATCTCCATTCAGTACATTGGGTAAAGATTTTTATCATATGAGATAAACATGGCTAGAACAGAATGTTAATCCGGTTCAGTGATACAAGACATGAATGAGAAGTGAACTCGGTTCAGTAATGGACTTTGTCCGCAATGATGGTCTTGGAAATGATCCTTGACTAATATGAAATGATTTTCTATTATTATGTGTGTATGCCACAATGTTTCATGTTTTAAGTTATGATAATTGGGATTACATCTCACTACTATGATTTTCACATGTTATAATATTATGGTCTCTTTTGCAGGTTATGATTTTCAAAATGTTATATTCTTATGAATATGTTATGATTGATATTTATTTTGTTTACCCTTATTGAGCATTTGAGATCACCCTTTTGTATGTTTTCTTTTCCCCGGGTCTAAAATAAGGGTATTAAGTAGGATATGCCAAAAAAGACACTATACATATATGGTCCTATCATGGTTTTGTTATATTCTATAATAAGTATAATTCAATTCTGAGGTAATAACCATGTATGTAAGGTATGGGTCGTTATAGTTGGTATCAGAGAAAATGCATAGTCAACCATTAAAAACTAGGATGTGAAAGCCTTAGTAAGAACTCTAAGGATATGTCTAGAAATAGAACACAATATTAGTGTTTTATAAATGTCCATGAACATCCTATGATAAGACATAAAGTGTGAAATTTTATTCTTCATTATGTGGTTTTCCTATTATGATTAGTGTTTCTCACACTATGATTATTGGTTTTAGTCAATGGATGGATCCCGAAGGAACCGTGTCAATGTTGAATGCAACAGGCAATGCAATGATTGTCCCCCTGAGCAACCAATCATTGTGGGAGATAGAATGAAAAATCTTGTAGCCATTCTCACACAACTTTCTGAAGCTATGAATCATACAAAACTTCCAAACGAGCAAAAGAAGGATAAATATTCTGTTGAATCCTTCATGAGGCAGCGTCCACCTTAATTCAACGGGTGTTCTTGTACATTAGTGGATGAAAAATGGATTACTACCACGGAAAAGATATTTTTAGTCCTTCAATGTTCTTAACCTGAAAAAGTCATCTTAGTAGTATATCGTTGGAGGGTGAAGCTGATCAATGGTGGAATATTATTAAGAATATGAGGAAAAGTGATGAAATTGAGTCCATATAATGGTACGAGTTCAAGAATATATTTTTCAATAAGTACTTCCCTCGTATTCTTCAAACTAATATAGAGATGGAGTTTATTGAACTAATGACAAACGATGATGAATCAGTTGGTACCTACAAAGAAAATTTTACAACACTTACAAGGTACGCTTCCAGAAATATTATCAAACCTGAGAGTAAGATTGATCGATTATTTAGTAGCTTAAAACCATTTATTGGAAGGGAATTATCCATAACAGACTTCAATAGCTACAAGGAAATTGTTCGATGTGATCTCATGCTTGATATGGAGATTGGAGTAAGCCATCGGTCATATGGGTTTAATAAGAAGAGGAAAATGGAATTCAAAGGGAAATCAAAAGACCAAAATGAAAATAATATGTCTTTTCCCTTATTTTCAAAGTGTGGAAAGAAACATAGAGGGAATAGTTTTAAAGGGACAAGTAAATGTTTTATGTGTGGAAAAGAATGTCATCGGGCAGTTGAATGTTGAAATAATTTTAAGAAGATGTCTAATGATGCGAACAAAGAAAGGGATACACAGAATGCACCTCCTACACTTTAATGTATCAATTGCAAGGTAATGGGGCATTATACCAATCAATGCCCTAATCCAAGGGTTGTTGATGATGATCGACATCAAAAAATAATTAAGGACAAAGAGAAAGGAAAGTCACATGTTATTTCTATCAGCGATGTGGAGTAAGATAACAAAGTAGTGAAAGCTACACTCACCATCCACTCTAATGTAGAAAATGTTTTATTTGATTCGCAATCCACCCAATCTTTTATTTATGATGAATTTTCTAAGGGTATTTTCGTACTAATTCAACAATTAGATGTTGAGTTTGTTGTGACAAATCCTAATGGCATAAACGTTCCATCAAAAGATTATAATTATTCTTCAATTGAAGTCTATGGGAAAGTTCTTCCTACAAATCTTTTGATCCTTCCAATAGTGGAATTTGATGTGATTCATGGCATGGATTGGCTTTCATTATACAGAGCTTATTTTAATTTCCAATAAAAGAAAATCACATTTAATATTCCCAATCAATCTACTATCATCTATCGATTCAAGGATGAATATAACCTTCCAGTGGAAATTTCTTCTATCTTATGGGTCTGGATTCCATTAAATGAAGGTTATTTATCTCAAATGGTTGGAGAGAAACTCATTATTAAGAATATAACCATTGTATGGGAGTTTGATTATGTCTTTCCGGAGGAATTTCCAGGTCTTCCACCAAATCTTGAAGTTGAGTTTTCAATAAAACTCATATCAGGTGTTATTTCCATTGCAAAGACACCTTATAGAATTGACCCAGTTGAGTTTCATGAATTGAAGAATAAACTCATAGAGAATCATGATAAGGGATTCATAATCCCTAGTGAATCACCTTGAAGAGCACATGTTCTGTTATTCAAGAAGAAAGATGGATCAATGAGATACTGAATTGATTAACGAAAACTTTACTAGATCACTATCAAGAACAAATATCATCTCCCATGCATTGATGAATTGTTTGACCAACTACGTAGAGCTCAATACATTTCCAAGATTGATCTTCATTCATGGTATCATCAATTAATGGTCAAAAAAAGGATTTACAAAAGATGGCTTTTCATACACGGTATAGACACAATGAATTTATAGTGATGCCATTTGGTCATACTCATTCCCCTATTATATTCATTGATTTAATGAATAGAGTCTTTAGAGACTATCTAGATTAGTTTGTGGTACTCTTTATAGATGACATTCTTTTCTATCAAAAGAGAATGTAAGAACATGAAGACCACTTGAGAATTATATTAAAGACCCTATGAAAGGATAAGGTTTATTCCAAATATAACAAGTTTGAATTTATCTTCAAAAAGTATCATTTTAGGGTCACATAATCTCCAAAGGGGAGATATATGTGGATCCAGCAAAAACAATTGTTATCGAACGATGGTCGAGACCAACAACAGTAATTGAGATCCGATGTTTTCTTGGTATGGCTGGATATTATCGACATTTTGTGAAATATTTTTCATGATTATATAATCCACTCACCAGGTTGACTAGAAAAGAAGTTATGTTCGTGTGGATGGAGGAGTGTGAAAGGAATTTTATGGAGTAGAAATGAACGTTATCTAGTGCACCTGTTCTCACAATGCCTTGTAGTGGAGAATGGTTTGTGATCTACAGTGATGCATCCACGAAAATATTGGGGTGTGTTCTCGTGAAAAATGGTATGGTGATAGCTTGTCCCTCACGACAGTTGAAAATCCATGAGAAAAATTACCCAACTCATGTTTTGGAGTTAGCTATGGTAATCTTTCCATTAAATATTAAGAGGCATTATCTTTATAGTGAATTTTGTGATATTTATACTGGTCATAAATTTTTAAAGTATATTTTCACACAAAAGGAGCTGAATATGATCCATAGAAGATGGTTGGAGCTGATTAATGATTATGACTACTCAATTCATTACCACCCTGGGACATCAAACAAGGTTGCAGATAAATTAAGTCGACAAGACCATGCTGGTGTTTCCATGATGAGGATCACAAAAGATCCAATATTTATAGATTTACAAAGGATGGATCATGGAATTATAATAGAATGGGAAAAATCTTATCTTTCTCAAATAAATGTTCAACCATATATACATGTGAAGATTAAAGAGGCACAAAAAGAATATGTAGAGTTACAAAATAAGGTGTGAAATGTTCATGATTTCAACCTTGATTGTGATGGGATAATAAGTTTCAGGAATCATGTTTGTGTTCCTCCCATCCCAGGAATAAAGAAGGAGCTACTGGATGAGGCTCATAGTTCTTCATTCTCTTTTCATCCTGGAAGCACGAAGATGTATAGGGTCCTAAAAGAGTAATTATGGTGGGATGGAATGAAAAGAGATGTTGTTGAATATGTCTCTCAATTCTTGGTTTGTCAGCAAGTTAAAGATGAGAGGCATAAGCCTAAGGGGATGTTACAACCATTACCCATACTAGAATGGAAATGAGAAAACATCACTATGGACTTTGTCACTGGACTTCCTAAAACATCCAAAGGCAATAATGCTATCTGGGTTATAGTTGATCATCTTATGAAGTCAGCACACTTCATTGCTATTATAGAATATTTCTCTCCAGATCTGTTTTCCAGGATATATGTGAAGAAAGTGGTAAGATTTCATTGAGTACCACTTTCCATTATATCTGATCAGGATCCGAGGTTTACCTCGAAGTTCTAGCGATGTCTTCAGCATACATTAGATACAGAGTTGAGGTTCAACAATGCTTATCATCCTCAGACTGACAGTCAGTCAGAGAGAACAATTCAAACTCTAGAGGATATGTTACGAGCATGCTCTATGGATTTCAAAGGTTGTTGGGATCAACACCTACCTTTGGTTGAATTTTCTTATAATAATATATTTCACTCCAGTATACATATGGATCCTTATGATTCTCTCTATTGAAAGAAATGCAGGACTCCAACTTGTTGGGATGAAATTGGGGAAAGAAATCTATTTGGACCTGATCATGTTCATGAGATGAAAAAAAGGTCAGATCTATTCAACAACACATAATAGAATCTCAGTGTCTACAAAAATGTTATGTCAACAACCAAAGAAAAGACCTAGAAATTGAAGTGGGGGATAAAGTGTTTTACGAATATCTCCTTGGAAAAGTGTAATTAGATTTGTAAAGAAGGGAAAGTTGAGCCCTAGGTATATCAGTCCTTTCGAAATACTAGATCGTGTTTTGATGGTAGATTACTTATTGGTGCTTCCACCTAATCTATATCAAGTTCATGATGTGTTCCATGTATCTCTCATGAGAAAGTACATACCCAATCCTTCACATGTATTAAGATCAAAAGTTGTACCGCTGGAGTAAAATCTTTTATATGTAGAACAAATGATAGATATTATGGATCGTAGTGAATAAGTTATACAGAACAAGAATACTTGCTTGGTGAATGTTTTATGGAGGAACCAACAATTAGAAAAAGCTACATGGGATCTTGAGGATATGATGCGGGAGAGGTATCCTCATCTGTTTGTTATGAAGTGATGAATTTCGAGGGGAGAAATTCATTTTAAGGGGGTAGAATGTAACACCCAAATATTTTATGAGAATTATATTTTCTATGTCTTCTGTTTTATGCAACATCAGAGAAATCATTCACTGCACACAACACTATCGTGGCTTATGTTACACGCAATCGCGACCTTCCTCAATAGCGTGTGTAGTACGCAATACCTGGTTTCACATAAAAACGATATATTGTTATATTATTATTATGGACTAGATGTTATGAATAATATTAACTGAATTTTTAATTGTATAACATTATAATTCATCTTACATATTTTTTATAACGTGGTATGAGAAGAAAATAATTTTTCGGGTAAAATAAGTATTTTAAAAAAAAGGCAGTTTTGCCACCTTTTGATGGAACACCCACATTAAATCCAGTTTCTGACGAGATAATAAGTTCAATTTAACAATATAAAATTCTTCTTTGGAATCAGGATATAAAAATTTATTTTGAATAAAATTTTCAAATTATTATAATAACTTTCATATTTTAATGTATAGTAAAAACACGAAATATTTTAATTAGAAACAATTTTTCTCATCCCAATAATTTATACGTTTAAATTATAATATTTAATGGTTTTAAAGTATAAATAGAATATATTTTTACCATTTAATATAATTTATGTCATTACCATTAATTTTACATTGAATTCATAGGTAAAAATATTTCAATATTTGGCAATGTTTTATCTTTTCAAACTCATTTTCATAACAACGTGATAAATTTTAAATTAATTACTGCATCTTCTGTATTTTGAATTTTGAAAAAATGGATTCCATATTTGAATTCAGTGGGTCCAAATTAGTTAGTAGGATACTTTTATTTTTTTTGATATTATGGATACTAACTACGGTAATTATTATTTACTACAGTTAAAGGTATATCAGGTAATTAAGGGTAAATATAAAATTATAAAATTATTATAACACCTTCCAAAATTATATTGGATGACTAAAATTATACCTTTATCACCTAAGTGTCGGAATAAATTCATTTTATGGACTTTTTACCATTAAAATTATTTTATTGTTATTAAAACTGAAAAAAAATTAAAACATGTCAATCTCTTAAATATTATAAGAATAATAATTTTAATTTATTTATAAACATAATTAAACATCGAAAATTAATAGTATACAGAAATATAATAAAATTATCTACATCATGAGAATTTATTTAGAATTTTTAGTGGTAAAATAATTATCATTAAGGAGGACACAATAGTGATGTAGAAATTATTTTATTAATTTAAATATCAAATAAATGGTTTAAAAAATACTAAAATAAATAATATATGAACAAATTAATGTCATTGAATTTTTTTCTAGATAAATATTACATGTTAGGAATCTATTAAATATTTTGTTTCAAACATATCATCTGTTTGGATTTTATTTGAATTAAAATAAATGAATTGTGTCAAAATTGACACTATTGATATTTTATATTTTTAAATTGTTTAAAAATCTCAAATATATTTTAAAAATTAAAAATTAATATTTTTAGGATCTAAAATGTCATAATGTATCAAATTATGTATAATTAAAAACAGATGTAAGTATTTATAACCTTATAAAATTTATAACATTACTACCATAAATAAAATTAAATAGATTAAATAAGGATTAATAAAAATGATAAAGTTTAAAATAAACTAAAAACATGTATAAATTTAATTTTTAATGCGATTACAACCCTATATTATCTAATATTTTAATATTAAGGACTTTGGATGTTTTTATGTAGGGTTAGGGTTTATTATAAATTAATAATTTTGAGGATTGCAAAGGTGCCCCTCTCCTCCTAATATAAAAAGGAACCTCCTCCCTCTTCTCATTACACAACATTGAGCCTTAAAATTCGGCCAAACCCTGCCCATTACTCTTATAAACACCCCTAGTAATATTCTAGAGGTCCTTTTCTTCTTCAAAGACCAACATTAGTGCCCTAAGAGGAGGATTCAAAGTGTTGTGTCGAAGAAGTGGTAATATGTGTTACCGATTATTTCAAATTTATTTCCTCTTCTACTCCTCTTATTTAGTTGTTTCATTATGAAGTAATAACATCAGTATCACTCGTATACTGATATGTTATTATAAATATGAAACAACCCTATTTCACCTTCTATCCGTCCTATGGAAAATGAAATCCCTGCGCGTGCATATGTACGGAATACGGTCTCCACGCCGTGGTGTAATCTATTTTCCACCACCACCTTACATGGATGAGTATAATGGTGTAAACAATAACTATATGATTATTTTAATTTTATATTGATTCTGATATAGTATACATACACTTCAACACAATTCCATGATCATGGGAATAAAATCATCGCTTGTGCGTATGTACGGCCTACCATCTCCACGATGTGATGCGACTCGTTCTACATGATCTTCATTGATTAATGATTATATAAATTAATTGAATGAATAAATATGATATATATAACAATTATAACATTATTTAAATGTGGTATATATAACTAAAAAGGAGGATAAGAATTTTTTTGATAGAACATGCATTAGAACATAAAGCAATGAACACCCGAATAACAAGTATCAATGAAATATTAATTATAAGAAGATAAGAATATGACCATATATGATATCATAACAATGAATATGATTATATATTAAGTCAATACATTATTAAATCATTATATAGGAGGTTTGGGTACTTACGAAGAAAATCAGACCTAAGGTAAGGGAAAATCTCACAATCTCATTTTTATCCGAGATTGTTTATACATTAGAATTTTCTGGGGAATATTGTTCATACACATCCATGTTTCCTCAATACGTAATATTATTTCTATCCTCCTACAATTGTTTAAATCCTATTTTAACCTTTGGTGAGTCAAAATATTAATGTAATCTTCTATCGTTTTTAGTATGTGGTATTTTTTGACTTTTGGAGTCAAAATACGAGAAGAATGTTTTTTTAACTTATACGACATGAATGTGTTTTTATGATCTCATAGAACATTTATTCCATGAATCTTAATTTACACGTGTTGAAGTTTATTTTTAACTAAATTCATTTAAAATTTTATCACATGTTAGGAAAAGGACAAATGTTTTTGAAGTAGAAATGATATTTTCCTCAAAAATTCATTTCTAGTGTATTATCAAATTTATTTTCCATCTAAGATAATAAAGGGTTCTATTTCTATCCCTATTTTTACGTTGATTTAATTTTGTTATTACGGAATTATTTTTATGAAGTCCTTTTATCTTATATGGATTATGTTATGATTGCATGAAGTTTAAGAATCCGATTTTTATTACATGGGTTAAGCTATGATATATGATTTATGATTTTGTGGCACACATAAGAATGGTATCATTATGAGATGGGTGGAACATATATATCCCTACAATGAATTCGGTAAAGATTTTTATCTCATGATATAGACATGGATGGAGCAGCAATTTAATATGGTTCAGTGATAGAAGACTGGAACGAGGTGGAACTCGGTTTAGTAATGGACTTTTTCCACTATGATGGTCATGGCAATGAGCCCAGACTAATATGAAATGATTTTATATGATTATGTGTGTATGCCAAAAAGTTTCATGTTTTATGTTATCATTTTTGGTATTACATATCACTACTATTATTTATCCCTTGTTATGATTTTATGATCTCTTTTGCAGGTTATGATTTTCAAAATGTTATGTTCTTATAAATATGATATGATTTATATTTCTTTTTTTTGCCCTTACTGAGCATTTGAGCTCACCCTTCTATTTGTTTTCTTTTCCCCATGTCAGGAAGAATGGTATTATGTAGGATATGCCAAAAGGGACTCTAGATATGATTAAATAAATGAGTGACAATGTCGATTATTTATGAACCAGTTGTTTATGTTTCCTAGTTTCCAAAGACACAATACCAATTTTTTCCAATCATGGTTTTGTTATATTTTGTAATAAGTATGCTTCAATTCTGATGTAATAACCATGTATGTAAAGTATAGGTCGTTATAGTATAAATATGGCATTATAATCATACATCAATCTGAGTTTGATCGATCTATTTGTGACCAAAAAGCATGTCTTCATACGTTTTTAACAATAATGTAATTAAGTGTCTATGAAGGAATTTTTTGTTTCTCTCTTAAGGTGTAAGTTTATATAGGAGTTTCCCATAATTATACTGGTTTTGAAAATAAAATTATGAGTGAGTTAAAAGGAAACAAATAAAACCATGGACATAATACGATGATCATTCCTTCAGGTTCTTTATGTGGAATGAAATATAATGGAATGTTCTTTAAGGGGATAGGTAATTGTTTCATGTGTGGGAAAGAAGGTCATAGGGAAATTGAATATTAAAGTGATGGGAAGATGTTAACTAGTGTGGAAATAAATAAAAATCTATATAGAAAACACCAACCAAACTCTAGTATGTCAATTTAATGTATTATGGGAATTATGAAAACCAATACCCAAATCCAAAGGTTACTGATGATGATATATTTTAACGCCCCAAGATTTCATATAATGTTTTTTTCATTAACGTTATTCAATTGCTTGTGCTACATGCACCAATGAGTTCGAGCGCACCGTGACTTACCAAAATAGCCATTCAAAAAGCGTTTATGAATAGTATTATCCAAAATTTTCATTTCATATACTCCATAAAATTTTGGAATCCATATAATGAGTTTTTCGACATAAGATAAGAAAAAATACATTTTTTTAGATAAAAAACAATTTTTAAAAAAACTAAATTGAAATCCTTTTAATAGATAACCATTTTTAAATCCAATAATTGACACTTTAATATATTTCATTTAATGAAATTAATTTCTTATATAGAATCGAGTCATAAAAAGTTATTTTGTATAATTTTTTTTCTTTTATGATAACATTGATATTTTGATGAATACAGAAAAATAGTAAATATTAATTGAAAAAAACTTTTTTAATCAAAATAATTTATGGTGATAAATTATACATTTGAATTGTTTTGAAGTATAATTAGATTATAGTATTATCATTTTATACAATGTAAGTCATTATAACTAATTTTACATTTAAATTAGACATAAACACTGGACAATATTTTGATAGTTTTTACTCTTTAAAACCCCTTTTTCGATTTTAAAAAATGGAAATAATTTAAAATTAATTAATGAAACTTATATGATTTTAATTTGGTAAATGATAATTCATTTGTGAATTCTGAATATCAATATTATCTTAGGGTAAATTTTTTTTATTATTCTGAAAACATTTAATGTTTTATGAATATTGAGAAACACTGAATTATAGTTTAAAACAATATTTTTATTTAAGTAATTATAAATTTTATTTAAATTTATTTTAAGTTAAAATAGATATATAATACTTTTATAAGTTCAATGTAAATAATTGGATTCATTTTATAATAAAATTAGATGTATAAATGTTTTTGATCTTTTTATAGTCTTTTACCCACCTTCTAAGTGCATTTTCACATTTGCATAAAATATAATTTTAACAACTCAGTGAATTGAATTTATAAAATCTGAGAGACATGTTTAATATCAGTAAATAATATGTGTTTCAATAAGATGAAAATAATTTTTTATGAATAGTTACTTTTGAGTTTTATTTAGCACAGTTAAAAGAAAATAGGGTAATTAAAGGTAAAAATGATAATATAATCACCCTAATAAAAGTCATAATTGTATTATATATGTGTAATTAGACCAAAAAAACCATTGGAATAAAATATGTTCCTTCTGGTCCATATGGATTAGATTATGACATTTATTATTATTTTATTTAAATAAAAGTTAAAAGTGTTAAATTCAAAGTTTACTAACTAAACCTTTTTTAATATACGGTCCTACATAAGATAAATTTGCATATAAATATTCATTAGTATGAAAAAATAATTTAAAAAATAATGGTTCTTGTAATTTTTATTCATTATAAAATTAAATTTATTAATGACAGAATGATGATGTAGTAATTACCATTTTAATAAAATATTAAAATAATTTATATTATAAATATTATAATAAATAGATTTTAAATGTTTTAATGTTATATATGAATTTTTTTGGTTAATATACCATGTTTGGGTTGATTAGATAAATTTTAATTGAAGTGATAAGGTTGTTATGACTTTCAAAAATACAGAATACCAAATAGTGTCAAAATTGTCATAAATTAGTTTATTAAACATATACTACATTATTGGTTGATATGATATTTCATAAAATATAATCATCAGCTGAAGGGCTTAAATAATATTATATATGTCATTAATTAACCTTTTGAGGTTATCATGGATGTTTAGAGTATATTTATTAAACATATAGTTTAAGAATACAAGAAGACACAGTAAAATTTAAACCATTTAACTAAGAGTTAAATAAAAAAAGGCAATTTTAAAATGGAAACCTAAACTTGTATGAAACCTATTGGTTGAGAGGATTTCGAACCATTCCCACCTAATGTTTGAAATAAATTATGTTGGAGCCATTGTAAACTGAAAATTATTTTATTGGAATGTAATATTTTATGATTTTCCTTAAGTGACATCCACTGCTCTTATAAAAGTGTACATCAAATTATATTAAGTTTACACCTCTATCTCCATTTGGCTCAGCCAAAAAATTCCCAAATATCTTTCTAACTTCCATAAATTCATCCTAGAGGCCTTACATTGATCATAAAGGAAACCTACAAATCTCTTTTGATCAACCCAAAAGGAAACACCCGAAGAAGAGGTAATAATTTCACCATCGTCTATCAAGATCATTTCTCCATCCACTTCCTCTTTATATTTTGTTTCCATAAAAATATAATAAAAACAATACCTTTCTACATAATTTTATGTTATTATAAAATGGTCAAACCATATTATTTATTCAATCCATCCAATAAATGACAATGTCATCATACGTGTGTACGTACGGCTTACCGTCTTCAGGTCATGGTTTATTTTTTTATTTATACACTCCATTATTTGGATGGGTATAATAATGAGTATAAATGATTTAAATAATAAATATAACATGTTAATTATTCTTTATATATGATATTCCATCCTATTACATACAATTTCACCATCAATGTAATGATATTATTGCACGTGTGTACGTACCATATACCGACTCCATGAACGCGATGAGATTAATTCCTCATCGTAATCATTCAAAAAAAATTAATTTTATGATTATTAATAATTTATAAGAACTTAATATAATTCTGGATATGAATCAAAAACAGCCTTTTCATGAAAAACATTACTTACGTAACAACACATATAAATTAAAACAAGTCATTTAACAACCAAAGCAACAATACATCTAAATTATCATTAACAATGAAATATTAAAAGATCATATATGATATCATATTTATGTATTTGTTTCTATTATAATTTAATAACTATGATTTCACAATTTATACATTATTTTAAGCATAATTATACTAAAGAAAAAGTACATGGTAAAAGGTTTTCATCTAACTCTTATTCCCATGAGATTCATGCTATATTTACCTCAATTACCATTTCTATGGTGTTTATATTAACCATGATTATATTTTTTTCCTAATATAATTTAATTTATGGTTATTTAAATAATCATTGTATGATACTTATTTAATGGGGTTTATGTTTCCTAAGTAACGAAATTGGTAAGGGAATTTCAAATTTCTATTTCTACTCATTCGGTTTTACGTAATCATCATTGATTACTTTAATCGAAGATTATGTATGAAATCACTATTTATTTACTAATATACTAATTTCCACTCCCCTTTGTGTTGATATAATTTTGATACACATAATGACTAAATTAATAAAATCTAAATTCATTGATATAAACTTGAGAAGTGTAATTTTAACTCAATTACTATTCATTGAGTAAAACATCTAAGTCATTGGTGTTGTTTTTACAAGAATATGTGTGAATACCCACTGATTGATTTAGACTGAATAACTAATAATAATGCGTGTTTTTATATTTTTTACACATAATTATGTCATTTATTTATCCTTATCTTAAGGATACAGTCATTATAAAGGAATTAATACCATCATACATTCTATTGAGTCTTCTTTGTTTTTATTCACCAATCCACAATTATTTGGTTCATATACATTAATTTGATATAGTATATCATTAATACCTTTATTCTCCTAATATTATTATGTTTTGATTACCTCAATTACTTTTATTCATGAATCTCTCATTTGGATAGAAACTCTAACTAAAATATCATTTTATATGTTTTGATGATTTATTCTTCTAAATCGTTCTCATTAATGGATATGTTTTAAAAATGGTTTAAAGGTTTTATTTATATAGATATTAATGTTTTAAAATTTAAATTCTTTTTAAAACATTCAATGTCCTATGAGAGATGTTGATTCAATAATCTATTTCAAACAGCTTCTTGATAAATAGTGATACATTTAAATGTTTCGATGAAAAATGGATATTTCTCTCAAAGATTTTTACTGATCATTTTCGACTATGTCAACATCCATTGCAAGATATTATTATTGATCGATATTGATTAATTATGATACTAATCATTCATACTGTATTGAAGTTTTTGTGATATTTTTTACTATGGATGTGTTATTTTTATACCATTCATGGTTTATGGAAAATGCATTGACATTTCATAAGGTAGTTTTAATCAGAAAATTTATGTTATGTTTAAACCTTTTCATATTAGGAATACATTGGGATTAATATGTAACAGGTGGATCACACTAGAGCTCCTCAATGCATCAATAAGTCACATGTGACAGACTATTGTCTTGGCATAAGGCCTTGACAAAATTTTATAGGTAGTCTTGGCACAAGGACTTGACTATGTGATTATGAAGTCTGGAATTAGGAATTCCATCATTATGAAATTGGCTATTGATATTACATGTGATTATTCGACTAGTAGAATATCCATGTGAGTATGTAAATTGAATTATTTGATTTATCATTTCCATATTATGCTAAACGTTAAGTATAAAATTATTATGTTATAGTCTTATACATTGCATTAAATTATTATTATTATTTATGAAAGTTTCAACTATATTATTATTCTTAATGAGCTTCTGAGCTCACCCCTTTCTACGATTTTATTTTTCCAAGGCTGCAAATATGTATATTACGAGTAACCTTCTTGAATAAGATAAGGGATATAAGAGTGTTCAAAGGGGACACAATGTTGTTTTCTTATTTCATGATGTAATTTAAAACATATGTATGTATCTAGTAATTCCATGGATACTAATCCGATCGATCTTTTGTGAAATGATTATGTGTATCATGAAAATGTTATGTAACAATTCACTTATTTTGGCTAACTGGGTTTGGGGCATTATAGTGGGTATCATATGATGTTTACTACAAACCATGGATGCTAGATTTAGAAAATAATCTGATTAGGAAGCACTTCCCTAAGATCGAAATTGAGGATTTGAATATAAGAACATACAAAAATTATAGTAATGTAAATATTTGTTCAGTTTTCAAAGAAATACATCCATGTCTATAAAATATAAGGTAGAGGAAGCTTTGGCATAGATTTATATAGGAGTGAAAACTCCGACAAGGAGTTTTGGGCTTAACTCGGGGTTTCCTGGTACATGACAATGTTCCTTGTAGTACTCTTAGTTACGACACTCCTGGGGATTATACTTACCATAATTCACATTTTTTTCAAAAATGATTTGAAGGATTTAAATATATGATGATAATAAATAACCTAGGTGAATCCTACGATGTTTTATATTGAAAATAAGGTGCTATGATATTTTCTATATGTTATTATGAATCACAGCCTGCTTTCTTCTGTTAGGAAATGGTTGGTTTACAATGTAGACATAGTAACATTGAACATGACGTACATGGTGGGCACAGTGGTTTAAATGAGAAACAAAATGTAATCTTGGTAGATGTAAAATATATTGTATCCATGTCGAATCTATTTTCCAAAAATAAGATAAAAAACATATATATTAACCAACCACCAAACTCACCAAGAAGAGAACAACGGTGAATGATAAGATCTTCAGCAGTAAAACCATGGATAAAAGAAATCTCAAATTCCATCATGTAGGAAATGTGGAAGAAAAAACCTAAGAAATTGTATCAATGGAACAAATAAATGCTTTTGTGTGGGAATGAAGCACATAACGTAATGTATTGCTGAGGAAAAATGAAGAGTACTCTATAAGAAAATAAAAATGACCCCAATAATCTATTTATAGTCATTTTCCATAAATTTTGGTGTCACGACCCATCCTCGGGGCCCGTGTCATGACTTCTACAAGCCCTCCTTCCATAGGTCAGAGGCTGGAGAGTAGCACCAATGGCCTAAATCCCAATACTGGGAAGGAATTTCCTTTATAAAAGTAAACAAACACAAAAGAGTGCAGAACTGAATAATAATTAAGAAAATCTTTCTGCAAAAGTAAGTGCTGAAAAGTGAAAGGGGATGGAAATACAATCCCAACAGTAAGTACAGTACAACTAAAAAGCAAGTACTACTGCAGTAAGGTAAAACAGCAACCACTGAGTCCTCCTCCTGGAATCCCACCTGAAGGGTGGGTATAGATGGTCTCCTCATCACCTCAAGTCCATTTGTCTGCTCCGTGTACGTCTCGTGAAGTGGTCCACCTCTGGGTACCATGCAGCTCTAGAAGTCTCTACCTCAATTAGTGTTGTCTACTGTCTGCATCCTACACAATGTAGTTCGGCCATAGCCCGTGCCGGGGTGAGTATAACAATACTCTATAGGGACATCGAGACCCACACAGTCTCACAATATCCACTAAGGATAAACAAGAAGTAAGACAAAAAACATGGTGAATCAACAAACCCTACTTTGGTATATGCCCATACATATACCTATGTTTTTTGTCCAGTTCAGTTCTAACTCTCGATCCCAAGCACAACCCAGTACACATAGGAATGAAGTCATTCACATTGATGATAATGATTGAAAGTCAAGACTCAAATCACACAGGTATATATGTTTTATAAAGCGATAGAGATGACCAGATGTAGTCCGAGATTTATCTAATCTGTCAGACCGACGTAGGATACTAGACCAGCTACTATGTCAGACCAACATAGGATACAAGAACATAAGTCAAACAGTTGGATCAATGTAGGATACTAGAACAATAGTTTTCTCTGTCGAACCCACGTAGGATTCCAGTATAGTTTTCATCATTGTTGAACCCATGATGGATTATAGTATGGTATCCACCATCATCGAAGCCACGGAGGCTTCCAGTACTGTAGTCATTGAAGTCACAGCTAGCTCTAGGGTTCCCACACGCAACATTCTCGATTCTAGAATGGTCTTCTCCTCGAGGAAAGTGGGTTGTTACATAAAATATCATGAAGTCCATAGTTGATGTACTCTAAAGTATTGTCTCATCAAAAGGAACCCAACACGGCAGACGGTGTGTCAATCAGATGCCCGATCTGAGAGAGAGTGGTTATTCTGTTCCAGGGGCCTGGTTGAATGATGCTCGTTCCAAACCCTCCCATTTTCTAAAGTAGACCAAAACTCACTTTGAGTTTCTCAAAAGGACCTCCTCGTCACGAGGTTACCAATGTCGTAGATGGAAAGTTGATCGGACGAACGATCGTGATGTTATTTTCTTTTAAGCATAACGGTCCAGGGACGTTAGGCCTATTGGGCCGGCAGGTCGGGCTGAGCTGGTTTTGGCGGGTCCGACCCGGCTAGTGTCAGACAGGACCACTAAAGCGGTTGGCCCGGCCCGGTGGTGTGAGGCCTGGCCCGAGGGACGCGGCCCGGCCCGAGGGGTGTGGCCCGGCCCGAGGGGCGCGACCTGGCCTGTTGGGGAACTGCCTGGACCGGCGAGGCGTGGCTTGGCCCGACCGACCGAGTGGCTCGGGGCGGGTGGATGAGTGATGCGGGGGGAGGCCCCCCCTGACATCCCAAACCGATGGCACTGATCGGCTCTGCCCTCCAGCCTAACTAGTCGAAGCAGGCCGATATCTCTAGTGCGAGTGGCCCGCATGGGCGGGCCATTGTCCTCTGCACACGGCATCGTGGCCTCCTCGAACCTCACAGGCCGACGAGCTGGCTGGTTGACCCACTGAAGCGGCCCGCGGAATGGGGGTTGCGGGCCTTTGTAGCGCGGCGCCATGGGGCGTCATGGTTCCACCGGCTCGACAAGCTATGGTTAGCCGGTTCATCTTCGGCCGAGCGGCCAACGGATGTGGGCCACCGTTCCTCTCCACGTGACCGGAACAAAGCCGCCTCATCCTCTGTTCACCACCACATATTCCTTCATCGCCTCCATCAAAATAAAACGAGGATCAATCGGAGGGTCATCGGGCCATGATCGTTCGGCCCGCGTCCTCCGTGTTAGGCAGTATCATATGTCCAAAGATAAAACATGGTCTCATAAAATAATGAAGAAAAATTTTATTCAATTAAAATTGAATCAAAATCCCTACCTCGAAAAAGGATCATTCGTAGACGAAGTCACGGGGAGGCGGTGTCAACTTTTTGACGTCGGGGATGAAGGGGCTGAGGAAGGCGCGTCATTGGCATTCCATGCGTGTGGCTCCTTCTACTTTGGCTTGGACAAAGATAAAAGGAGGTTATTGTCATTTTTCGGCGGTTCTTCATCATATGAATAAATCTATTCATCTATTTCTTAGGGGCACTCCCCCAATATTCTCTCAACACAATGAGTGCCCAAACTAAAATAATAGCTAAGTCTATTATTTTATTCACACATGAATTTTCAAAATTCAAACATTTTAATTAATTAATTGTAAGATTCAATTCATTAATCAAATTTGTTGGCAATAATTAATGTTAGAGAGGGAGGAGAAAAGATAACATTAATTAAGAGGAGAGTTGTCAAATTAATTTATGGGGGATTAATGGGGAGTTTATGGGAGTTGAAACGTTAGGGGTCCACATGGGCCCTTTCTCACATTATCCTCTCATGGGAGGTTATGTGGGTGTTGGACCCACCTATAACTTCCCCTTCTAGGTGATAAATTACATATTTAAATTAAATTTGTGTACTACAATTTTATTTATTTTATTCTAAATCCCCAAAAATTAACTCTCAACCTGCATAAAATGCAACTACGGTAAAGGTCCCTTTATGCGAATATCGGCACTGCAAGTTCATTGGTATCCTCATATTTCAATTACGAGCACTAGCACAAATTATAGAAAAACCCATATGTACGTTTACTAAACGTATATTAACCAAAATTTAGAAAATTATTCCTGGCACAATGTGCCACTTAATCAGGTTCCGTTAGAATGTAGTGACTCGTAAACTTCCAAAGTATTTAAGAAAAAAATTTCAGTGAAATTTCTGAGTCTTTACATTAATCCCACCTCGGGGCTTTACGTCCCTATAAAGCAACAACACACTCTAGGTAAGCATATGGGGGTACTGATCTCGCATTTGTGACTCCCTCTCCCAAGTGTTTTCTTGGAGGTTCCCATGTTTCCATTTAATGCGAACTAGAGGAATCGATCGTCCATGTAGTACTCGCATGTATCGATCCTCAATCACCACCAGGACCTCCGTGAATGTCTCCCCGTCATCGATGTACAGCTCCTCATGGTCGATGATGCGGGATGGGTCATTCACATATATTCTCAGCTGAGATACGTGGAAGACTTCATGCTCCCGATGCAACTGAGGTGGTAGATCCATGTAGTAAGCCACCTCGCCTACTCTACTCAGGACCTGGAATGGTATGAGGAAACGCGAAGATAACTTGAAGCCCTGACCAAGTCCTTGTAGAACCCATGGAGGTGAGACCCGTAAGAAAACATGGTTTCCATCCTCGATCTACAGTGGTCTCGTTCTCCAATCAGGATATGACTTCTGTATTCTCTATGCAGCTTTCGTCCGCTCCTGGATGATCTGCCCCTTCTCCGTCGTAGCCTGAACCATCTGTGGTCCTACAAGTGTTGACTCCCCGGGGTCAGTCTAGCACAGAGATGATCTTCAAGGTCTTCTATACAATTCCTCTTATAGTGCCATCCCGAGGGTTAAGTGGTAGCTGTTTTTGTATGAAAAGTACACCAAGGGTAAGTGATCCTCCCAACTGAAACCAAAGTCAAGGACGCATCCATGGAGCATGTCCTCGAGAGTTTGAATGGTCCTCTCAGTCTGACCATCCATCTGAGGATGGAAGGCGGTGATCAGACATACCTGCGTCCCAAAAGCCTCATGTAACCCCTTCCAAAGCCGTGATGTGAAACAAGAATCTCGATCAGAGTCTATAGTATATGGATCAACATGAAGTCGTAAGATCTCTTGAACGTAGAGGTGTCACAAGCACTCAACTTTTCCATTCTATCTGATTGGTAGGAAATGGGGAAACTTGGTGAGTGCGTCTACGATCACCCAGATAGAGTCGTGTACCCTAGTTGTATGTGGAAGCCCCATAAAAAATCCATGGATATCCTGTCCCACATCTACTCCGGTGTTGAGTCAATAAGGTTTTAATTATGACTTTTCCATTCCTTCTTGTTTTGAAAATGACGAACAACTTATACTTAAGTAAATCTATATTTTACTTCTCAAAGGAAAATTTCCTTCCTTATGAAATTTTACCCTAACCTAGATTTCCTTATACATATCAATATTTTTCTTAAGTATAAAAATCGGATTCATACCCAAAACCTCGGAATCGTATAATGCTTAGATAAGAAGAATTTTATTTTAGGATCCAAATTCTAGATATGAACTCAAATAATGTTCCATTCCGAATTCTGGATATGAACTGTAATGAAGTTCCACTTCGAATTATGGAAATGATCTATAATGAAGTTCCAATCAGAATTCTGGATATGAACTATAATGAAGTTCTAATCTGAATTCTGGATATAAACTCTCATGCAGTTCGACTACGTATTCTGGATACAAACTCTCATATAGTTCCACTTCGAATTCTGGTCTCTGAACTTTTATGAATTTCGACTCTGAACTCTGTATGTTTAGATTTTAAACTATGGTGAAAACAGACTCCGAATTTCCTTGGAAATTCGGAGTCTAGATTTCTACAGAATTCAGGATCCAAATTCCTATAAAACAGAATAAGAATATCTTTTTATTATAGACTTCAAATTCCATTTTGGTTAGACTCTGAACTTTTATTTTCTTACATTCTGAACATAAATTTTACTTATTCTTACACTTGTTTCATTACAAAACGATGTCGTGCAATAATTTACACATGATTTGTTATAAAACGATTTCGTCGTTTCTATTTATAACTAACTGTTTGTTTAGTCACAGGTGTACAGGTCCCTCTGAAATTTAAGGAAAATATGATCGTTGGAGGATGGAGCTGACTGTTGGAAATTTTATTTTAAATAGGAGCTCATTTGAAAGTGCTCATAAAAAAATTTACTGAAGTTGATCACTCTAGAGACCACATGATGTTAAGGTGATTTTTAGAGAGATAATTTTTTCATTCATTTTGCGTACTAAACTTCTCATTCATACTTTCTTCATGTGACTCCGATTGTTGGTGATTACAATCGAGGGATTCCTAGGATAAGAAGACAGAGGTGCTGACTTCATTGATGTTTGATGGATTCCTTGCTGAGGAAGACAGAGGTTCCAACTACCTTGAAGTTGAAGGCTTGTGGGGATAGCAAGACAGAGACTCTGATCTTCATATTGAGGGCATAACCTAGTGTGGGTAATACAAACTTGCTTGAAATTATAAATCAAGGGACATTATTCCTTGGTTGTTGGATACCCTTCTCTTTGCATTAAAAGACTTATATCTTGTTACTAGTAGTTTTACTACTTTTTTTCGCTGCATTTTGTATTGTAAGGAAAGTATAATATTCTTATATTTCATTACACTTATACTTTGATTAATTTATATTGTATACGCTTTAAGGTAGAATCTCATATTGTAAACTTTGGTTAATTTTCATTTTCTGGATCAATTTTTCTGGAACCTGTTTTCGGAATCACTTTCCAGATTTAAGCAAGTGCATAGAACTAGAATTTTGTAACATCATGTTTTGTCCAAATAATTATTTTTGTGATTAAAGGAGTTGGGAATTTTCATAGATTAACTTTGTTAAATATAGATCTTTCCTTGTTTAAGGAAATTTTTAATGTGTACAATTCACCCCGCCTCTTTTATATTGAGCATCTATATGGATTATTTTGATCCTACAATTGGTATCAGAGGTTGGAAACCTAATACTCTATAACAATCTCACATTTGGTATCAGAGCGGGTCTCTGAAATACTTATTATCACATATAAGATTTTCATGCTCAGTTTTTCCTTTGCTCAATATTTTCCTTAGTTAGGAATATTTTTCCTTGAATCCAAACTTTTGTGTTTAATGAGTTTTTGTGTAGAAAAATTTCTTAAAGATTCCATGTTTAGATTTTGGTTCCATTGAAAACCTAAATCCTACAAGACCACTAATTTTTGATGGAAATGATTATGAGTATTGGAGAGATTGAGTGAATAATTTTGCTATCAATACTAGAGTAGATAACATTGATATGCTTACTAGAGGTTATAATATTCCTGATAATTAAGTTAGTTCTTTCACCAACCAAGGGAAGCATGATTATCAATTAAACTATAAGGTATCCAATACTTTACTATGTTCAATGACTAGGAACATATATACCCAAATTTCTTCTTATGAAACAGCTAATTGTATATGGATGAAACATAAAGTTACACATTTTGGTAAATCTAATGTCATAGTGACTAGAAGATCTATGTTGGGAGCTAAGTATCATGGTTTTAACTTTCCTTATGGAGAACCCATTTGTAAGGTGAAACAAAGGTTTATGAATATCGGGAATATACTAAAATCTATGGGAGAGAAAGGGTTGGATGATGAAGCTCTTTTAGATAAGATTATTGATATTAAGCCCAATGAGTGGGAATCAAAGAGAACAAATATTGATGAAAATTGAAAGGTTACTCAAATTTGCTACGATGAGTTGTTTTGAACTCTTATCTAACATGAAACAAGGATAAAGAAGGATGCTGAAAATATCAAAAAGAATAATGGAAGGTGTACTGTTGTATTTACTACTACATCAAATCACACGAAAGAAAAGACACCTGAGATGGTAACTAGATCCATGTCTAATAACGTTACTATCCAATCATCATATAGTGAGAGTGAATTCTCCAAAAATGAGTTAGCTAATCTTGCTCGAAGAATGAAAAATATAACTGGACAATGAAATTTACATTCCAAGTATAAGAAGAAGGAAATGGAAGATAAGAAATATACAGAGGTCAAATGCTATGAGTGCAAGATAAGTGGACACATATTACCTGATTTCCCTATTCTTAGAAAGAAATAATGAAAATAGAGGCATTTAGAAAGGAATAGGAAGAAGTTTTACAAAGCTAAAGCTAAGAAAAGTATGAAAGCTAATACTACATGGAGTGCTAGCTGTGTAGAATCTTCATAAAGTGAATCCACAGAATATGATTCATCCGCTCAGAAGAATATGAGATTCATTTCTAATACTTTTATTCCACATACATGTCTTATGGACAAGGTACGCTCTGTCGAGGCTTTATCAAACTTATCTGTTGATAAGAATTATTATTCCGAAAATACTACTTCTAATGAAGATACATCATCCTCAAAAATGAAGAACCTTCATATAAATAGGTATCTAGAATTTCCAAGTTAATTTAAGAAAAAAATTTAAAATTTCTATGAAATTAGGCAAGGTAAATACTAGGGAAAAAGTTCTTACAAAAGAGATTTTAGATCCTTCTTCAGATCTTAAAGATAATGAAGATCTTTAAGAAAAAAATTCAAAAGACCTTGAGAAAGAAAATTCTGAAAAGGATGAACTTTCTAAAGATCCTAAAAATACTATTTTAAAGATGATAGTTTTTGAAGAAAAATCTAATTCCAAGGAAATGATTCCTGAGGATAGGAATTTAGTCATTAGAGTAAAATCCAAAATTTTTTCCCTAAAGAAGCTCCTTGCAAAATTCACCTCTAGGAAGGAAATTTTTGACATGATATATTCTCAAATTAAACCTCAAGGAATCACTACTGGAGTATGTTATACTCACTAAAAAATAGTTTTCAAAAAAAACTATTTTGTTCCTTCTAGAGCCCCGTTTTGTATGAAGTGTCAATGTGGTGGGAATTGGAAGAAAAATTGTTCTTTGAATAATGTTCAATCTCTTGGGTTTCATAAATAATATTTCTATAATCAAATTTGGATCCCAAAAATTTTGTTATCTGAAAATATCATGTCCAAACAAGTTTGTATTCCAAAAGTCTAATTCCTTTATTATTTTCAGGAAGATAAAGGAAGTACCAAAAAAATAAATGGTACATGGATAGTGGGTGTTCCCGGCACATGACTATTAAGAAAAACTATTTTGAATAGATTATCAATACGAAAGGAGGAAAAGTAACTTTTGGTGAGAATTCTCATGGATAAATTGTTGGTATATGTAATATTGTTCTTCTTGGTAGACCATTGATTTCAAATGTTTTGTTTGTTAAGGTTCCTAAGAACAACCTCATTAGCATAAGTCAATTATGTGATAAAGGATACCTTGTGAATTTTAGGAATGATAAGTGCTTAGTACACAATTCCAAGGAAATGTTTATTCTTTCTGCCCATAGGAATGAAAATATTTACACATTGAACATAGAAGACCTTAGGAGCAAAGACATACCTTTCCTCAGTGCACTGGAAGATCATTCTTGGTTATAGCAAAGAAGGATAGGTCACTGTAATCATAGGGACATATGAAAACACTCTACTAAAGGATTAGTTAGGATCTACAAAATCTTATATTTCTTTCTTCTATAGTTTTTTATCCCTGTCAATATGAAAGGAAACATAAATATAGTTTAATGTCAATCAGTGAAGTCCCAAAAACTGATGCATTACAGTTGGCGCACATGGATCTTTTCGGTCCAACACAAACAGGAAACATTGGAGGCAAATACTATGTGTTTGTTCTAGTTGATTATTACACTAGATTTACATGGGTCTATTTTCTAGAAAATAAGTCCAAATCTTTTTCTTATTTCAAAAGTTTTAGAGCCCAAGTCAAAAATGAGAAAATCCTTCCGCTGAAATATATTCATAGTGATCATGGAGGAGAATTTCAAAATTTTGAATTTGAAACTTTTTGTAGTAGAAAAGGTATTACTCAAAACTTTTCAGCACCTAGAACTCCTCAAAAAAATGGTGTAGTTGAAAGAAGAAACATAATTCTTCCAGAGATAACTAGAACCATGTTGAGTGAATATTCAATAGCTATACATTTCTGGGCTGATGTTGTATGTACTTCTTGTTACACTATAAATTGAGTTTTCATTATACCTTTTATTAATAAAACTCCTTATAAGTTATGGAATGGTAGAAAACCAAGACTTTCCTACATCAATGTTTTTGGTTTCAAGGTATTTATCCTAAATACTAAGGATAATATACAAATATTCACTCCAAAATATGATTAAGGAATATTATTAGGTTACTCCATAACTTTTAAGGCTTATAGAGTTTTAATAAAAACACATCTACTTTTGTGGAAACAGTGCATGTAAAATTTGATGAAACTGATCCTTTTGTTTTTAAACCATCCCAACCTACATCCTCGGATGTGTTTTCAAAAACTGATTATCAACCTTTGATAGAAGATCTTCTGATAAGGAATGTGTTCAAGAATATACTTCTGAAACATTTACCCTAGAAGACTTTATACCCTACGTTGATGAACATTTTTTACAAAACCCAAATCAGTTGTTTCTTAAGAATCATCCCAGTGATAGTATCATTGGTGATGTAAATCAACCAATAAAGACTATAAGTTCCTTAAGAAATGAATCAGATCATCTAGCATTTCATTTCCAATTAGAACCAAAAAGCACTAATGAAGCTTTAGGTGATGATGATTGGATCAAAGCCATACTAGATGAACTAAATGAATTCGAAAGGAATAAAGTCTGGACCTTGGTTGAAAGAACTAAGGAAAATTCTGTTATTGGAGTAAAGTGGGTCTTCAAAAATAAGTGTGATGAAAATGGAATCATCTTTAGAAATAAAGCTAGACTAGTTGCTAAAGGCTATAATCAGCAAGAGGGAATAGACAATGAATAAACCTATGCTCCAGTATCTAGACACGAATCCATTACGATCTTACTTTCCTTTGAAGCATTAATTAATTTATAACATTTTTAAATTTATGTGAAATGTGCTTTTCATAACAGTTATGTTCAAGAGAATGTTTTTTTTGAACAAACTCCTGGCTTTGAAGATACAAAACATCCTAATCATTTTTTTAGACTGACCAAAGCTTTTTATGACCTTAAAGAAGCCCCATGAGCTTGGTATTATAGACTTACATGATTTTTGCTTCAAAATAACTATGTTAAGGGAAATTAATATCCAACCATTTTTATAAAGAAAGATAACAAAAATATTTTGATTGTTCAAATATATGTTTATGACATTATATTTGGTTCAATTCAGCATTTTTTAACTGATTCCATTGCGAATCTAATGAAAGCGGAGTTTGAAATGAGTATGATGGGTGAGTTAACATTTTTATGTGGTTATCAAATTTCTCAAAAACCAGAAGGAATCTACATATCCAAATATAAGTATATTAAAGATCTTTTTAAAAAGTATGGTTATGACAACACTATGAGTATAAGTACTCATATTGGAACCTCAAACAAACTTGATCTTGATGAAGCTGGGAAACCAGTAGATCAAACATCTTTCATAGGCATGATAGGAAGTCTACTTTATATAACATATAGTTGACCAGACGTAATGTTTTCAATATTCTTATGTTCCAGATATCAATCCAATCCCAAGAAATCTAATTTAAAGTCAGTGAAAAGAATTTTTCGCTTCATACAGCGAACCATGGATGTAGGATTATTTTATACTTATGGGAATGATTTTATCTTAAAAACCATTTTGGATGCTGAATTTGGTGGTTGATTAATGGATATAAAATGTACATCTGGAACTTGCCATTTATTAGGAGATTCATTAGTTTCTTGGTCCTGCATGAAGCAACACTCAGTTTCACTCTCCACTGCTGAAGCTGAATATTTAGCACCTTGAAGTTTTTGTGCTCAATTGTTGTGGATGCAACACACACTGACAGATTATGTCATGATTTTTACAAAGACTTAAATTTTGTGTGATAACACAAGTTCCATTTCCCTTAGTAAAAACCATGCACATCACTCTCATGCAAAGCACATAGATATTAGGCATCACTTTCTTAGGGATCACACACTAAAATGAGATATCATTCTTTATTTTATCGGAATGCAAGATCAACTTGCTGAAATTTTCACAAAATATTTACCCTTCAATAGATTTGAATACATTAAATAGAAGTTGGGAATAATAATCGTAAGGTACTACTTCTTCCTTAACATCTTGTTGAACAATTCTCCTTACAGTAATAAACTCCTTTTAATAGGGGGGGTACATTTTCTTGATAGTGTAACCAAAAGTTTTCATAGTCATTTTGTTTAAAAAAGAAGGTCTTTGTAATAAAAAAATTTCGTAGTCAATTTTTTATGCTTTGTAATTATAATTTTTTGTATACAGTATTTCTAAATTTTGTGACTAAAATTTTGATAAATATTTTTTCAAAAAATTTCCGAAACTGAAATATTTCTTAATGAAAATTTCTGGAACTAAATTTTTTCCTAATGAATATTTCCGGAACTAATGTTTTTCGTAATGAAAATTTCCGGAACTGAAATTTTTCTTAATGAAAATTTCCAGAACTTAAAATTTTCGTAATGAGAATTTGTGTACTGAAAATTTTTGTAATGGGAATTTTTTATAAACAATTTTCATACTGAGAATTTTTCGTAATGAATCTTTCCTAATGAAATTTTCGTAATGAGTTTATTTTTCGTAATGAAGTTTTTCGTAGTACGTTTTTCTTAGATAAAATTTCATCAAGAAGAATATTACCAATTACGAACAAACATCATGGCCAATCGGAAAGGTATGATTTCCTTTCTTATGTTTCTATAGACTTATTTTTTTGCTGGTATTTTCCTATGAGTTTAAATTTTTTTGGATTCTAATTTTCTCAAATCCGAATGTTTTCCCTAAAACCTCCAAAGATCGGAGTCCAGTTTTCCTTTTGATTTGAATCTCAACTCTCAAATCAAATCTAAATGTATCTCAACTGTTCGATCAACCATGGAAACTGAATCATCGTCTCAACACCTATATAAAAGGGACCCCCGAGGGTCGTCCCACATTAGTTATTCAAAGCTTTCGTGTCTTGAATCCCTGACTCTCCTCTTATGGACCGTTCAGATCTTTCTAAAGCCCATTTTGAATCATCTAGAACACTCCATTCAGAATGTCTATTGAAGCTACATCTCAAGATATGTCTACCTAAAAGCCAATTTCAAAATGGAAAGTCTACAGAGAATGACTGGTCCATCCAAACTTCTACATGTGCGATTCTATCTTCACCAAGAATATCAAGATGAATGGTTTAGAAGATGCATGTGTTTTCAAGGCGGGTGATCAGGATGCTGTTTATCCGGAGGTACTATTAGAATTTTATGAGTCATCATGTTTTTATGAGGATGATGGAAGAGAAAAGTTTTCTTTCAAGACTTATGGAAAGACTTATAAATATACTTACACCAAGTCGGAAAGCTTGGTGGGGCTAGCACATGAAGGAGAAGCTAAATTTTGTTCACACAAACTTCCAGATTCTCAAGGATGTTTTGTTAAGGTTAAAGCCTTACAATGTCTTGGACTTGATGATGTCAAGATAGAAAATATTTCTCATCTTTCTCCTAATAATTGGATTTCTACGCTTTGGGTATAGGTTTTTTTGGTTCCAAGAAATGGTGATAAAGATACCTGGAAAAAAGTGACATATACTTATTCGACTTCTTGGTGAATCTAAGAAAAATAAATCTTATGAGCCATGTCCTTGTGACTATCAAGAATATCAAGGAAGGAAACTTGAGTGCTAAAATCATCATGCACCCATCTTTACTATAAAATCTGATAGTTCGGTGCATAGATTCATTCAAGGTTGCATGTAAGTCTAAAATTCAAAATTTGAAGAATATTCTTGTCAGTGATGATACACTGAATATAATGAATATGGTTTTTTCTAAGGAAATATGTGAATTTTATAGCTTGCCTGAGGGAGAGACTGAAGTCATTCCGGAGAATGTGGAGAAGGATGAAGTAGTGAAAAAAGTTTCTATGATGTGGAAGCTTAAGGAAGTGGTTGGTAATGATAAAAGCCCCAAATATATAGAAACCCGATCCGAACCTCCCGATCCAAACAAAAAAAGAATAACCAGATGAAGTGGCTGCCAAGTAGAGGGAAGACAACGAGAAAAGAAAAGAAGGGGATCCACAGTTCGGACTGGACCCTACTGAGGCAAAGCCCTTAAGGGATGAGCTGCTGATGAGTTAGAAGCGAAAGCGAAAGAAAAGAAGTTGAAGAAGAAGATGTCAAAGGAGTTTCTTGTTCAATCTCTTTTGAAAGCAACAGAGTTAGACTCTTAGAAGATTCCCATTCTGGAACCCTTTGATGTTCAATCATTACCAGAAACCCCATGGAAAGAAGTACTCCACTCCGGAAAAGCCTAAGGGTAAAGATGTAGTTAATGAAGTAGACAAAATTGTTGCTGAAGATGTATAAAAAAAAATAGAGTAAGAAGATGGAGAAGAAGAAGGAAGTGATGATCTTTATGACTTGATCAAGCAAGTAGAACACTATCAAGAAAAGGATGAATCCACAAAATTAGTCACCCTGGGAATGAGAGTAGAGAAAGAAAGTAGCAAAGATGATAATAAGCAAGAATAAGAGAAGGAAAATGTTTTATACGATAAGGAAGAATCATATGATAAGAATTTCCTTGATGAAGGGGCAGAAAAGGAGAAACCAAATTAAGACTAGATTGTTCAATTATCATAAATTGAGGAAGAATCTCCAAATGGTCAACCAATTCCAAATGATGACAAATGAAAGAAAGTGCTATTGGATACACTGATAAAAGATGTCATCATAAAGAAAGAGGTTGGTTGTTCATCTAGAAGGAATCTAGTCCAGTTTGAGGAAGAGAAATCTCCAAGAAACATATCTCATTCAGAGTCATCAGCTCATGGTCATGATTTTGTGATCGAATCTCTGAAGAAGTTGGTGGACACCATTCCGATATTTTCCACTATAGATTCCAGATGCCAAATGATGCAGCATAGCTTGAATTAGAATTCAGAATCCTTATCCATGGTGATGGATAAGTGTATTAAGATTGAGTCCAACCATAGAATATTTATTATCAATTATGATGTACACAGGAAGTCATGCAGCAAAATCACTTTGTGGTCTCAAAATGTTAAAGACGATATGACTGAGTATGATAATTTTCAGAATAAGGTAAAAGATTCTTTTGATACTAAGGATGCAAAGATTAAGAATCCTCATGAAGAGCTGATCATTGAGAAAAGTTCTCATAGTAAACAAGTGAAGGAACTAAATGATAAGGTCAACTCTCTTAGTAAAAATTTTATAAAGGATAGATATCTCCGGATTGAGATTCAGAAAAGACTTGTAAAGCATGATGAGTTAGTAAAAATGAAATAAGAAGCCATCAAGGCTGAGGCAGAATCTTTGAAAGCTCAAGATGACTGGTTAAAATCATTGGAGAGGTAATCTGAGGAGGATAAAAGAGATTTGAAGAAACTGAAAACCTTGTTTAAGATGCTGATCCAGAAGGAAAAGGAAGACAAATAAACCCTCTCTGATATTTTGTTTTATTTGTCTTTCCTTTTTAATGTTTCTTCAACTCTAATGAAATTTTTTTCGTGGTTCTATCTTGTCTGATTATTTACTAATATTTCAGGTACTTTTTTTATCCATTCCTTTAAATTATTTTTGAAAATCACAAAGGGGGAGAAGAAAAATTCAATACTTAAAAGAGGAGAAGGAAAAATTTAAAATGGAGAAGGAAACAATTCTATGTTAAATATCCTTAATGTAAGGGGGATATTCTCATTATGAAGATTTTCATTCCCATGATAATGAAAACGCCACATCATAAATTCAAAATACAATCCTCAAAGTTTCTATGCCTAAGGGGGAGTTAGTTGTATTCACTATCATCCATGAACAAATGGAAATAAGTTTTAAATTCAAAGTCTGATGAAATTTTTTAGAGTCCTTATATTCTTTTTCATAAGGATGTTTGTGCTTTCCAAAAATGGGGAGATTTTTGATTCAATAAGGTTTTCCTTATGACTTTTCCATTCCTTCTTATTTTGAAAATCACAAACACCTTATACTTAAGTAAATCTATATTTTACTTCTCTAAGAAAAAATTCCTTCCTTAATGAAATTTACCCAAACCTAGATTTCCTTATACAAATAAATATTTTTCTTATGTATAAAAATCAGATTCATACACAAACACTCGAAATCATATAATTCTTAGATATGAAGCATTCTGTTTTAGGATCCGAATTCTGGATATGAACTGTAATGGAGTTCCTTACTGAATTTTGGATATAAAATATAATGAAGATCCACTCTGAATTCTAGATATGAACTGTAATGAAGTTCCACTCTGAATTCTGGATATAAACTATAATGATGTTCTAATCCGAATTCTGGATACGAACTCTCATACAGTTTGACTCCGAATTCTAGATATGAACTCTCATATAGTTCCACTCCAAATTCTGGACTCTGAACTATTATGAAGTCTGACTCTGAACTCTATAAGTTCAGATTCTGAACTCTAATGAAAGTAGACTCCAAATTTCCTTATAAATTTAGACTCCGGATTTCTATAGAATTCAGGTTCCAAATTAATATAAAACAGAATACAAATATCTTTTTATTATAGACACCAAATTCCATTTTGGTTAGACATTAATATTTGAATTTTATACATTCCAAACATCAATTTTACATATTCTTACAGTTGTTTAATTACAAAACGATGTTGTGTATTCAGTTACACATGTTTTCTTATAAAACGATGTCTTCTATTCTGTTTCTAACTAGCCGTTTGTTTAGTGACATTTATAATGGTCCCTCTGAAATTTATGTAATATATCACCATTGGAGGTGGGAGCTGACCATTGGAAATTTTCCTATAAATAGGAGATCATTTGAAAGATCTCATAAATCAATTTACTGATGTTGATCACTCTAGAGAACACACGGGGTTATGTGATTTCTAGTCAGAGAAGATTTTCATGCCTTATGCGTACTGAACTGCTCATTCGGACTTGCTTCGTGTGACTCTGATTGTTGGTGATTTCAATCGAGGGCTTCCGGGGATATGAATACAGAGGTTCCGACTTCCTTGAAGTTCAAGGGCTTCCATGCGGATGAAGACATAGGTTCCAAATACCTTGATGTTGTGGGCTTGTGGGGATGACAACACAGAGACTTCGATATTCTTATCGAGGGCTTACCCTAGTGTGGGTAAGACAGACATGCTTGATAGTATAAATCAAGGGACCTTCATCCAAAGTTGTTGGATACCCTTCTCTTTGGGTTAAAATCCTTATATCTTGTTACTAGTAGTTTTATTTCTTGTTTTCCGCTGCATTTCGTATTGTAAGGAAATTATAATCTTCTTATTTTTCCATACATTTCTATTCTGATTAATTTAGAATCTATACATTTTATGGTAGAATCTCATATTGTAAACTTTGGTTAAGTTTCATTTTCTGGATCCATTTTTCCGAAACCTGTTTTTAGAGTCACTTTCCAGATTTAAGCAAGTGCATAGAACTCGATGTTTGTAACATCATATTTTGTCCCAATCATTCTTTGGAGATTAGAGGTGTTATGAATTTGAATAATTTATCTTTGTTAAACATTGATCTTTCCTTTTTAAGGAAATTTTTAATGTTTACAATTCACCTCGCCACATGCATATTGAGCATCTATATTGATTATTTCAATCCTACATCCATGAACTCTAAAGGCTGTACCAAGTCTACTGGTACCTAGTGCTCCACCATCACATGCTGAAAATTGAGGCATTGTGAAATGAACTCGGCTACAACCTTCTTCATACGCGAACACTAGTGATGTCGACTGAGGTCCTGATACATCTTCACCACTCCTGGATGTACCGCTATAGGGGAAGAGTGGAACTCCCTCAGCACCTCCTCCTATAGTGCAACTTGTAACATGGTACGTCCCCTGAAAATGAGGACGTGCTCCACTCCTTAATAAAATTCATCAGGTGCCTTCCCTGAGGATAGCTGAGCATGTTGCGTCACACAGTCAACGTTCCCACACTGTGCCTCCCTAAATAGCTAAATTATTGGAGGAGTGAATATGAGATACTGAAGAAAACCTCCTCCATCTATATCCACAAAGGATATCTGCCACATGACTAGCTTCTTCATCGCCTCTCCTAGTAGCTAAATGCCCGATATCTTGTTGGGAGAATCATCTACAATATTCCCCTTCCGAGGAGTATAGAATATCTCAATGTCATGGTCCAATAGGAACTCAAGCGAACGTCTATGTCTCAGGTTTAGGTCTTCTGTGATAAGATGTACCTAAGACTCTGGTGGTCAGAGTAGACTATAAATAGCTCTCCCATCAGATAGTGTCGCCACATCATCAAGGAGAACACTACTACAGCTAACTCCAGGTCATGAGTAGCGTAGTTCTGCTCGTGTTGTCGCAATTTCCATGAACCACATGTGATCACTGCTCGCTCCTACATCAGGACACACCCGAGTCTGGTCCCTGATGCGTCACAATATACTATATACCCAACACCCTCCTCCAGTAGCATCAAGATTGGATCCCTGGTCAACCTCTGCCTTAGCTCCTGAAATCACTATTGAAATCTATCTGACCACATGAAGTTCTTCCCCTACTTCATCATGGATTAAAGCGGTGATGCAACCCTAGAGAATTCTGGCACAAATCGTCTATAGTACCCATCCATACCCAGGAAAGTATGCACCTCTGTCACACTCCTGGGGTGGCTCCCAAGAAAGTATTTCCTCAATAATCACTAGATCCACTGCAACCCCAGCCTCTAAGATGATGTGTCCCATGAAGTGAACCTCTCAAATCCAGAACTAGCACTTCAAGAGCTTATCATAATGCCGGTGCTCTCGGAGTGTGTCCATTACAACCCGCAAGTGGTAGGCGTGCTCCTCTTTAGTAGTTGAGTAATTCAGTATGTCGTCGATGAAGACTACGAAAAAAGATTGAGGTAAGGATGGATGATCATATTCATGAGACTCATGAACACAGATGGTGTGTTGGATACACCGAATGGAATAACAAAGAACTCATAGTGGCCATATCGACTCCTAAAGGAAATCTTCAGGAAATCCTCGTCTCTAACTCTAATATGGTGATAGCTTGACCTGAGGTCTATCTTCGAGAACCATTGTACTCCCTTGAGCTGATCAAAGAGGAATTCAATCCTCGGGAGTGGGTACTTCTTCTTCACGGTCACCTGATTCAGGAAACGGTAGTTGACACACAATCTTAACCTCACATCCGCCTTCTTGGGAAAAAAATCAGAAAAGCCCAGGGTGAAACACTAGGTCAGATGAATCCCTTCCCCTGCAAGTCCTCTAGTAAGACCCACTGATCACAAAGCTCAGCAGGAGACATCTGATATGCTGGAGTAGATATCAGTGATGTCCTGGGTTATAGGTCTATGTAGATGTCCACCTATCTGTGAGGAGGTAGTCCTGGAACATCGTTAGGAAAAACATCCGCATACAGATCCACCACAACATGAAAACTCGGACTCTGCACATCAACCGCTCTAAGGATAAGATTAGCCAACTGATGTGTGATCGGCTATACTAACCTCTACATAATTCCACCATGCACTGCAAAAGTTCCCTTCTCATCGGTGAAGGTGAACCTGCTCCCATTCGTGTGGATACACCACACCATGTGCCTAATACTATCAATCTGAGCATGGAAAGTAGATAACTAGTCCACGCCTAGGATGACGTCGTAAGGCCTCGACGCCGATAAAAGAACATCCATGCCGAAGCTCTTGCCTCCTGGAGTAATATTACACTGCCGGAACCAATGTGTAATCATCGAGTCTACTCCCATAGGAGTCTCTAGCTGTAAGGATCAATCCAACGGCTCTGTCAAAATTTCTGAGCTCCATATAAGGGCATCGACAATAATAGAATGACTTGAATCTGTGTCTATAAGTACTACACCAAGGGTGGAGTAGACACAAATATTACCTTGAATCATCTCAAATGATCCGTGGCCATTAGCCTCAACTTCCTTGAGCTGAGGTCTGCCTATGTCTGCTAGCTCCCTATGGTCAGGGAGGACCCCTTAGCGGTGGTGGTGGTAGAGCCTCAAAACGTTGTCCACCACCTGCTGCTCTACCAGATACTCTTCAACTTCTGCCTTCTCCCGGTATACAACCATGGATGAACCTCTTCCTCTGCCTGGGAGGTCCCTCTAATGTCTGCTTCTTGTCTGCACAGCGGGTCGGGCAGTCTAAAGCCATGTGACCCTGCCCATCGCATGCATAGCACTACCTGCTTCTCGTATAGCTGGTTATGTTCCGTGTGCCCAGCACCACTAAACATGTATCCTAAGGCCGCTCACCTGATTTACTGGCCCTCTTGGACCTGTATGTTAACTATCTACTTCCGGCTGCAAAAGACACTGCTACATGTCGCCCGGCAGTGGGTCTCACTGCTTGTGTCGTCTCAACGAGAAAACTCTCCACAAGAAGGGATTGCTCCAACACTCCCTCCAACATTGGAATGATGAGGGGGATCATAGAATCCTTGATCTCATGTCTGAGTCCCTGCTCAAAGGTCTAGGCCCTAAATAATGGGTCATATACCATGTCCGTGGAGTATCCCAAGAGGTCAGTAAAACTTGCTGAGTACTGAGCTACTGTCATGTTTCCCTACTACAGATGATGTAACTCTTGAATCTGCACCGCACGAAGGGTGGCTGGAACAAAATCTGAGCGGAAAAGGATCTCATAGTCCGTCTACTGTAAAAATTCCTCGTCATGCACCTGGAGAATTATGCTCCACCATCTACCAATTTTTCCGTGCTGGAGACTCGCGGTAAGGATCACCATAAAGCCGACTGGTGTCCCTACCAATCTGAAAATTATATCGATATCCTCAAGACAATCCTCAGTTTCCTATGGGTCCATCTCCCCATGGAACCTAGGTGGCCTTTGTCGTTGGTACTCAGGAAACACACTCAGACAGCATGCACTCTCTACTGTAGGGGCTGGTGGTATCGGTGGCCCAGTGGGTAGTGGTACCGCAGGAGCCTCTACTGTGATGGGCCTAGCACCGAGGCCTCGTCGCTCAGTGGGATACAATCTCATATGTAACTCAGAACCCTTGCTTGTTTCCTTTGTGGGGCCATACTGAAAAGAAATAGGTGCGCCAAGGTCAAATAGTATACCTGGTGAGCTGACACAATGTAATCACAAAGAAAACTTTTGAAACACACATGCAATAAATGTTTTCGTGAAGTGAGTTGGAAATCATAGGTTGGGTCCTAGTGTTTGGATACGTCAGCCTCCACACCATCAATGGACATCCTGGACTAAAAACCACACTCAATTCTATTAACACTGTTTTATATGATAAAAAATGATCAGAGTCCGGACTTTTGTGGTAGAACTGACTCCTCTAATACCAATTTATCACGACCCGTCCTCGGGGCCCATGCCAGGACGACCCCAAACCTGCCTTCCATAGGCCAGGGGCTGGTGACTAGCACCAAAGGTGAAAATCCCAATTCATGGAAGGAATTTCCTTCATAAAAGTAAAAAAACACAATAGAGTACGCAACTGAGATAATCACTAAGAAAATCGTTATACAAAAGTAAGTGCTGAAAAGTTAAAGGGTTTGGAAATTCAATCCCAATATTAAGTAAATTACAACTAAAAAAGTAGTACAACTGTATTAAGGTAAAATAGAAACCACCGAGTCGTCCACCTTGAATTCGACCTGAAGGGTGGGTATAGATGGTCTCCTCAGCACCCCATGTCCATCCATCTGCTCCGTTTACGTCTGGTCATGTAGTCCACCATCAGGTATTGTCCACATCTACAAGTCACTACCTCGATTAGTATTGTTTGTTGTCTGCATCCAACACAATGTAGTGCGGGCATTTCCCGTGAAGGTGTGAGTATAATGATACTCAATAAGGACCCCAAGACCCTCAAGGTATCACAATATACACTAAGGATAAACAAGATGTAAGATAAAAAAACACTGTGCATCAACCAACCATACTTAGGTATACACCCATACATATACCTAAGTCTTCTATCTAGTTCGGCTCCCACTCTCGAGCCCAAGCACAACCCAGTCCACACATGAATGAAGTAAATCACATTTAGGATAATGATTGGAAGTCAAGACTCTGCTCACACAGGTATATATATTTTGTAAAGAAATAGTGTTGATTAGATGTAGTCACTAATTCATATAAGTTGGCAGACCCATGTAGGAAACTAGACCCGTTAAGTTGTCGGACCAATGTAGGATTCTAGACTAGCTAGTCTTTGGGACACACATAGGATACTAGAACATCAGTCAAACTGTCAGACCCATGTAGTATACAAGAACAATAGTCATCAAGGTCAAACCCACAAAGGAGTCCAGTACAGTTTTCATCGTTGTCGAACCCACAGAGGATTCCAGTATGGTAGCCATCGTCGTCGAACCCACGGATGATTCCAGTTGGGTAGTTGTTTCAGTCACAACCAGCTCTAGGGTTCCCGCACACTACACGATCGATTCTGAGAGGATCTTCTCCTCATGCAAAGGGGTTCGTTACATCAACTATCAATAATTCCAGAGTTGATTTACCCCAATGTTCCACCTCCTCAAAAGGAACCCAACGCTACAAATGGCACGTCAATCGGATGCCCGGTCTGAGAGATACTGGATTTTCCGTTCTAGGGGCCCGGTTGAATTACGATTATTCCAAACCCGTTCTTTTTTCAAAGTCTTCCAAAACTCACATAGGGTATCGAAAAGGTACAGCCTCATCACAAGGATCCCAATGCCGTAGACGGAGCATCTATTGGATGTACGATCATGAAGTTATTCGCATTTAAGCGTAACGGGTCTGGCCCGTTAAGCCCAGTGGGTTGGCGGGTCGGGTCAACCTGGTTTTGGTAGGTCCGAATCTGATGTTGTTGGACCAGCCAGGGCTGGTGGAGTGCAGCCCAGCATGGCGGGGCGCAGCCCAGCCCTACGCGGCGCGACCCGGCTTTGTAGGCAGCAGCTCAGCCCTGGTGGCTGAGCGATGCAGGGGAGTGCCCCCTCCCCCACCCCGACATTCCTAATCGGCGGCGCCGAGCGGCTCCGCCCTCTTACCCTTCCGTCCGAAGATGGATGGATTCTCTAGCGAGTGTGGCCCACATAGGAGGACCTCTGTCCTCCGTACGTGGCGCCTGTTAGCGCCACAACCTCCTCCAACCCAGACAGCCGACGAGACAGCCGGTTCGCCCGCCAAAGCGGCATGTGGAGTGCGGGCCACAGACCTCCGCAACACGGCACCTTGGGGATCCGTGGTTCTACCAGACCGGCCGGCCGGTTCTTTTTCGGCCAAGCGGCATGCGGATGTGGGCCCCAATTCCTCTCCACATGGCCGACACATGGTCTATGATTCCTATGGTCGCCGCCACCTCTTCTGTCACCGCCTACATCAAAATAAAACAATGATCAATCGAAGGGTCATGGGGCCATGTTCATTCGGCCCGCGCCCTCCGCGTTAGGTGGTATCATATGTATGAAGATAAAACATGGTCTCAAAGAAGAATGAAGAACAATTTTAATTAATTAAAATTGAAGCAAACCCCCTACCTCGAAAAAGGATCACTAGTAGACGAAGTCCTAGGGAGGTGGCATCAACTTGTTGATGTCAGGAATGAATGGGTCGAGGGAGGCGCGTTGTCGGCATTCCTTGTAGGTGGATTCTTCTCTTTTGTCTTTTCCTGAGATCGAAGGAGATGATAGTCATTCTTAAGTGGTTCATCATCAAAAGAATAACTCTATTCATATATTTCTCAAGGGCTCTTCCCAAAAATTCTCTCATCACAACGAGTGCCCAAACTAAAATAATAGCTAAGGATATTATTTTATTCACACATGAATTTTCAAAATTCAAACATATAAATTAATTAATTGAATGGTTCAAATCATTAATAAAAAGTGTTTTAAAAAAATTATGGGAGAGAGGGAGTTGAAGAGATCACATTAATTAAGGGAAGAGTTGTCAAATTAATTAATAAGGGATTAATGGGGAGTTTGAGGGAGTTGAATGGTTAGGGGTATGTGTGGGCCCCACCTCACATTATCCTCTCATGGGAGGTTATGTGGGTGTAGGCCCCACCTATAAATTCCACTAGTAGGATATAACTAACATCATTAAATAAAATTTGTGTACTATAATTTTATTTATTTTATTCTAAATCCCAAAAAAATTAACTCTCAACCCACATAAAACGCAATTGCTTTAAAGGTCCCCTTAAGTGAATACTGGAACTGTGAGTTCATCGGTGACCTCAGATTTCAATTCTGAGTAACGATTCAAAAGATATAAAAACCCACACATATGTTTACGGAACACACCCAAACAAAACTTCAGAAAATAATTTTGGGCACACCGGGCCTCAGAATCAGGTGCCGTCAGAAACCAAAGACTCGTAAAATTCCAAAGTATTTATGAAAAAATATTCGTTGATATTTACTGAACTTTAGAGTTAGAGACCTGGGAATTACCCGAGTGAATTACATATTCTATAGGATAACGTCGTGGTCAAGGAAGAACCTATGTGGAAATAAATGAATGGATAAATGTTTAAAATTCTTAGTGGTCTTTGTTGAGGAGATTAATTTTGAATACTTTTATCTAGTATGTGTAACCCTACAGTTTTTTATGTGAAAATGCTATTTATGGAAGAGTTATCTTTTCTATTTTGGAAAAAATTATAAATAAACCTTTGTGTTTATATTATCCTTGAATTTGAGGCAATTAGATGTTGTTAAATTTTTAGATAAAAATGCGAGGTATGAGATAACAGTTGTGGTGAAATTATTTTCTAGTTATATTCAAAAATATATCTCATTTTTTGTAATGTTATGAAAAATAGTTTAGGTAAAAAGAAAACACGTAGACCCGGTGACAACCTATCACGTAGGACAAATATGGGGTAATTGAACCCACAACCAGAGTGTAGTTGGGATTTATCGCCTACCACTAGACTACGTGATGACCCTGGCTAGTGTGACTAATTATTTTTATTTAAATGATTTTATTGATAAATATTAAGTTGTGTTGGGATCATATGGCTTTTCAAATAGATATCAATAGTATAGGAAATTGATTTAGTGATTAAGTGATAAATTTTATTTTGGAAGATGTTCGATCTGTTTGGAACACTATATTATTAAAGAAAATAGAATATTGTGGGATTTAATATGGGGTGTAATGGTGGATTTTTATCTATGTTGTTATTGGGGATTTATAGATATTTGGTTTTTTTATGGAAATGATAAACCTATCTTAGAGAATATGTGATTAGGTAAATTACATTTAAGAATGTGGCTTTAAGAGTTGTTGATTTTATTTGGATATTCAATTTAACACAGAAGACTAAAAATAAAATTTATCTCTGTTTTGGGTTTTAATATTAGTTTGGAAAATATTGAATGATTTTATGGAAAAAAATTTATTTAATGGTATTTATTGAACATTGGGTATTGTTGGTTTAATTATAGAAATTATGATTTGTATTTCTTTCTCGATGGGATTATATTTTTTAGGGATTATCTGATCTTGCACTATCAATTTTGGTTTTTGATAGACTATAAACACAATGTAAATCTATAGTTTATCCTTTATGGGTCATGTGATTATCTAGTTGTTGATTATAGTTCTTTAGGTCTGACCAAGTCATTTTGAGTACTCATCGTTTGAAAAAAATGACGAGCTAGTGTTAGAAACATATTAAAGGATGAAGCACTACTTTAAAAGTAAGTATATCTATTTATTTTATTAGTAAATCTCGTAAATAAACTCATCAACATTATAAAATGGAACTTGAAACAAAAAACGTTGTCCGTTTACTTTTTCTATTGGGAAACTAATGACTGTTTATCCCATCACATGTTTGGGGTTTACTTGTTGTTCACCTTCTTCTGCTTATGTTTTCTATCAGTCTCTGTCAGAACATGACACTTAGTTTATCTTCCATATCCATGTTTTCCAACATGGAATCCTAGTATTGGTTATCTCGGTTGACCATTGTACTTATCTTTCTTTCTTTTAATGTAATAGTATTATTTAAACTCTTTCTGATGTGGGACTTTAAATGAAGATCCCAAGACCAATTTTTAAATTTCAAGGATGCAATTTCCAAAAGGGTTGAAGAATGTAACACCCCGATATTACATAGTATGTTATTTTCTTTAAAATAATTCAATAGCTTTTGCTACATGCAACATTGAGTTCGAGCACACCATGACTTACCAAATTAGCCGTTCAAAAAGCAGTTATGAATAATATTAACTGAATTTTGAATTTTGTATACTCCATATAATTTTAAAATCCATATTATGTTTTTCATAAACATAATATAAGAATGAAATCATGTTTTAAATAAAAGATGTATTTTTAAGAAAATTCAATTTTACGACTTTTTAATGGAAATCCCCTTCTAAAACCAATATTTGACAATTTTATATATTAAATTTAATAAATTTAAATTATTTTTTTAGAATAGGGACATATAAATTTATTTTGGATAAATATTTCGTACATTTTTTATAACATTCATATTTTGATGAATACTGAAAAATAATAAATTTTAATTGAAAACAACATTTATAATCAAAATAATTTATAGTGATAAATAAGGAATTTGAATGGTTTTGAAGTATAATCCGATTATATTTTTATAATATAATACAATTTAGGTCACTATAAGCAATTTCACCTTTATGTTTGACAGAAACTTTTGTTAATCTTTTGATAGTATTTACTATTCAAAAACATGCTTTTCGGTTTTAACAACTTGAAATAATGTTATATTAACAAATTACACTTATATGATTTTAATTTCCTAAACTAGAAATAATTTTTGAATTCAAAATATCAAAATTATCTTAGGGTAAATTTTTATTTTGAAAACATTCAATTGTTGATGAATATTTACAAACACTACATTTTAGTTTAAACCCCACTTTTTTTTAATAATTATTTATTTTATTTTAATTTATTTTAAGTCAAATTAGAAATATAATACATTTATAAGTTCTATGTAATTCATCGGAGTAATTTTATAATAAAAATGAATGTATAAAATTTTATTGAACTTTTTACAGTCTTGTAACCACATTCTAGGAGCATTTGAAAATTTGCATTAAACATAATTTTACTCCTTCTGTGAATAGAATTTCAAAAATCTGAGAGACACAGTTAATATCAGTAAGTAAATTTTGGTTCATGTAACACCCTGATATTTTATGAGAAGTATATTTTTTTAGTCTTATGATATATGCTACATCAATGGAATCTTTCATTGCACACAACACTAGCTTGGCTTACGTTACATGCAATTGCGGTATTCCTCAATATTGTATGTAGTATGCAATACTAGGTTTCACTAAACAACGATATATTGTTATAATATTTTTATGGACTACCCGTTATGAATATTATTAACTATATTTTTAATTTTATAACAAAATTATTCATCTTACATATTTTCTAGTACATAGTATGAGAAAAAATAATTTTTTCGGGTAAAATAAGTATTTTTAAAAAAATGTAGTTTTGCCGCCATTTGATGGAGCACCCACATTAAATAAAGTTTTTGACATGTTTAAAAGTTAAATTTGAAAAAATAAAATTCTACGTTGGAATCAAGAAATAAAAATTTACTTTGGATAAATATTTCATATTATTCTAACAACTTTCATATTTTAATGAATAGTAAAAACAGGATATATTTTAATTAAATTTTTTTTGTCGCTATAATTTCTGTGGTTAAATTATAATATTGAATGGTTTAAAAGTATAAATAGAAAATATTTTTATCATTTAATATAATGTATGTCATTATCATTAATTTTACATTGAATTCAAAAGTAAAAACTTTTCAATCATTAACAATGTTTTCACTTTTACAACTCGTTTTCTTAATAAAAGTACTAATATTAAATTAATTACATCAACTATTGTGTTTTTAAATTTGAAAAATGGATTCCATATTTGAAATCAGTGGGTCCAAACTATATTAATAGGTTACATTTATTTTTTTGATATTATGAATAGTTACTAGGGTTATTTTTATTTACTGTAATTAAAGGTAAATTGTGTAATTTTGGGTAAATATAAGATTACTAAATTACCATAACACCTTCCAAAATTCAATTGGAAGACTAAAAGTTGACCCTTATCTCCTAAGGGTCGTATTAAATACATTTTATGGATTTTTGAACATTAAAATAATTTAATTGTTATTATAACCAAAGAAAGTGACAACATGTCACTCTCTTAAATCTTATAAGTATAATAATATTAATTTAGAAATAAAATTAATGAAACATAAAACATGAATAGTATCCATAATGATAATAAAATTATCTACCTCATGAAAATTTATTTATAATTTATAGGGATAAAATAATTATCATTAAAGAGGATAAAAATAAATGGTTTCTAAAATATTAAAATAAATATTATATGAATTATTTGATGTGATCAATTAATTTTATACATAAATATAACATGTTATGAAACTATTAAATATTATGTATCGAACATATCTTATGTGTTTATTTTATTTAAATTAAAATAAATGAATTTTGTCAAAATTTACACTATTGATATTTTATATTATTAATTTTCTTAAAAATCACAAATATATTTTAAAAATTTGAAATTAAAATTTATATGATCTAAAATGTCATAAAGTTTCAAATTATGTATAATTAATAACACATAAGTAAATATTTATAACCATATAAAATTTATAACATTATTACCACAAATAAAAATAAATTGATTAAATAAGGATAAATATAAATGATTGGGTATAAAATAAAATCGAAACATGTCTAAATTTATTTTTATGATGAGATTACAGCCCTATATTATCTAATATCAGAATTTGACTCACATTGGATGTTTTTATGTGGGGTTAGGGTTTATTATAAATTAATATTTTAGAGGTTTACAAAGGTTCCCCTCTCCTCCCTTATAAAAGGGAACCTCCTCCCTCTCCTCTTTACTAAACTTTGTGCCTTTATTCTCGGACAACCCCTGCCCATTTATCTTCTCAACTCCCCTAGAAATATTATAGAGTTCCTGGTCTTCTTCAATTTCCATCATTATTTCCCTAATATGAGGTTTCAAAGAGGCGTGTCGAAGAAAAGGTAATATCCATAACCGATTCTTTCAAATTTATGTCTTCTTCTACTTCTTCTTATTTAGTTTTTTCATTATGCAGTAATAACATAAGTATCACTCATATAATGAAATGTTATTACAAATATTAAACAACCCTATTTCACTTTCATTCCATCCTACAGAAAACGAAATCACTGTGCGTGTGTACGTACGGAATATCGTCATTATGCCGTGGTGTAATCTATATTGCACCACCACCTTACTTGGATGGGTATAATGGTGTAAATAATAACTATATATGACTATTGAAAATTGATATTGTTTCTGAAATATTATACATATACTTCAATACAATTCCACGATCATGGGAACGATATCATCACTTGTGGGTACGTACGGCCTACTGTCTCCACGATGTGATGCAACTCGTTATACATGATCTTCATTGAATAATGATTATATAAATGAATTGAATGAATAAATATGATATATATTACATTAATACCATTCTAGAAATGAGGTTTATATAACCTAAAAAGAAGAATATGAATTTATTCGACAAAACATGCATAAGAACATAAAGCAATGAACACTCGAATAACAAGTAACAATGAAATATTACTAATAAGAAGATAAGAAATGACCATATATGATATCATAACAATTATTATGATTCTGTAATAAGTAAATGATATTATTTAATTCATAATACATGATGTTTGGATACGTACGATGTCAATTAGTCCTATGGTAAGGGAAAATCTTGCAATCTCATTTTTTATCTGTGATTGTTTATACTTCAGAATTTACTAGGGAATATTTATCTTCCACATCCATGTTTCCTTAATATGTAATATTATTTTTATCCTCCTATAATTGTTTAAATCCAATTTTACTATTTTTTGAGTAAAATATATGAAAGTAATCTTTTGTCATTTTTAGTACAAGGTATTGTTTTGACTTCTCGGGCCAAAGTATGAGAAGAATCATTTTTTAACTTATACGACATGAATGGATTTTTATGATTTCATAGAAAATTATTTCAATGAGGCTTCATTTACAAGTTTTCATGTTTATTTTTAAAAAACTTCTTTTAGTTTAAAATTGTATTACATGTTAGGAAAAGTAAAATGTTTATTGAAGTAGAAAATATATTTTCCTCAAGAATATAGTTCAGGTGTTTTATCAAAATTATTTTCCATCTAAGATAATATAGGGTTCTATTTCTATCGCTAATTTTAAATTGATTTGATTATTTTATGATGTAATTAATTTTATGAGGTCCTTTAATCTTATATGGTTTATGTTATGAAGGCATGCTGTTTTTGAATACCATTTTTATTACACGGGTTATGCTAGGATTTATGATTTTGTGGAACACATAAGAATGGTTTCATTATGATATATGTGGGAGCTATATCTCCCTCCAATGAATTGGGTAATGATTATTATCCCATGATATAGACATGGCTGAAACGAAAAGTTAATCTAGTTCAGATATACAAGACTGGAAAGAGGAGTGAACTCGGTTCAGTAATTGACTTTGTCCTCTATGATAGTCTTGGAAATGAGCCTTGACTAATATGAAATGATTTTTTATGATTATGTGTTTATTCCACAATGTTTAATGTTTTATGTTATGATTATTGGGATTACATCTCACTACTATGATTTATCCCATGTTATGATATTATGATCTCTTTTGTAGGTTAAGATTTTCAAAATGTTATGTTCATAGTAATATGATATGATTTATATTTCTTTTTTTACCCTTAATGAGAATTTGAGCTCAGAGATTTGTATATATTCTTTTCCCTAGGTCAGGAAGAAGGGTATTATGTAAGATATTCCAAAACAGATTATAGATATGACGAAATAAATGGGAGACAATGTAGATGATTTATGAACCAGTTGTTTATGTTTCCCATTTTCTAAAGACACTATACCTATACGGTCCTATAATGGTTTGGTTATATGTATAAGGCCCCATCCTTAAAAATTACTTAATATTTAGTTATTACAAGAATACACATTATGGATCTTTTCAGGTTTAGAGTTGTATAAAATAATATCATAAATCATGTATTGCATTCCACATTTAAACAAGGTGGTTACATAAAAGACAGTATTCATTTTCTCCCATCAAGGAAACTTATTTAAAATAAAACATGGACTCATTCATGACACTTCCTCTACACTCTCATCACACCATTTACCTTTCCCTTGACCTATGAAAAACATTTAAAAAATGTGGGATCAACATAAAAAGATCAGTGAGGGATATAAAAATACGGAATGAAAACATTAGTCCATGTATTCATACGAATCAATAATATCATACTTTACTCATAAAACACAAGCACATTATAATACCTAATGAAATCATAAGATTTATGATTAACTCATAGAAATCATAACACATAAAAGTAACTTGATTCACTCATAACATTCTTACATAGGGAGTAACCCTCATGGTTACGTTTGAAATAGCCATCATAGTATATTTCCTAAATATCTTCGGAGAAAGCGTAGCGTTTAACTCCTTCGCATTACCCAATGTATTGGAGATATATCATGGGCTCACCCGCCCTTAGTTTATCATGGAACCACCCATATTTATAAACAATTCCCAAGAACCATAACATAATTGTATCATATAAAACATGCATAAAGGAAACATAACATTTCCAAATTTCAATCACAAGATATCAATACAAAACATCGATATAATGAAAACATTATACAAAACATTTTCACTACCAAAATCAAAGAAAATTAAAACATTGTATTTATTTTTCATTTAAAAATGTTATGGCTTGTATAGGAAGTCGAAACTCAAATAATGGTCACAGCGGCGAAGAAGTCATTATCGCCGCATACGTATGACAAAAACATTCCCTTTTTTCGTTTAGTAAAACGATTCGTATAATAATGATTACTTTTTAATAAAAGTAAAATTTAATGGGGTTTATACACCGTATAAATGACAGTTGAGTATAGAACAAAATATGCCTCAATGAAAGGAGATCGATATGAAGTCTCATACATCATGTCCGAATTGACTTGATCGCTCTTTAATATCCTGAATAAAAAACTAGAGTTAATTTCTACTTTCATAAGAACCTTTTTCAAGCTAATTATTCCTTTTATATCACTTATTACCTTGTTATGAACATTATGTAATTATTTAAGTTAATAACGGTCGTTTTTCGATCTTTGGTACTTGAGGCAAAAATAAACTTCTTATAATTACAAGTTGTTCCTGTGGTAAAATATCCATTATATCCATAATTATATTAATGATATAGATATCATAGATATCATATATATCCAGTATATAGATGCATTTATAATATTACATAACATTTAGAGGTATGAAATGAAATGCACCGTTCATGGAGACGATAATCTGTATGTACGAATGAACGCTACTTTCATTTCTATTTCATACTCAATGGAGTGAAATCATAATGATATAAAGCTATAATAGAATTCCAGTATGATATCATATGTAATACCATTAACTCCATCCTTTATACGTCCCACATATGGCATTAACGAATCAAATCACTTTAAGGGGGTGGTAGTCCGCACTTCCTAAAATGAAGATATCACGTTACCCATAATAGAAACTATAATGTATGCCACAAATGAAAAATACAGAATCCTAAGGAAACCATAGAAAGAATATATATCATATATAAATATAGTGAAATATTAATGTTCACCATTAAAGGTTTCAAAAGAAGTTTGAACAATCATCGTTTTGTGAGAGGGAAATTCGCCAACCACAGAAACAATATGTTATTAAACCATTAGAAGGAGGTGTGTGTAACTATAAATCAAATAATTCCCATAAAAACATCCTAGTATAGTTGAGATACTTGTGTTGTTACAAAATAAAATAATAAAAAGAGTTTAGGGTGTTGTAGAAGCAAAATAAAACAAAAGAACACAAGTGAAGACATTACCAGTAAATCAGGTAACTCCTCTTGGTATGAACTAAAAGGTATTCATGAAGAGCATTTTGCCTAAGGTAAGGATTCTATGTTTAATAGATGGATGTGGAGATATACAATTAGTAGATTTTGGCTGATAAAATGTCTTGAGAGGTGTGGGTAAGGTTGTAGAGGTGGGGGCCTTTTATAAAAAGAGAGGAGGGGCACTCTTGGAAAGTCAAGAAATGAAACATTATTATATAAATAGTTTCAGATTTTAAAGGTCCCACATCTATATAATTCTAGGATAAGGTGATAAAGGTTATAAATCCACGCATCCAATAGGTTTTTGACAAGTTTATGCCTTATATTTTACATTATCTTTTCATTTTATTTAATTCGTTAATTAATGAGGTAATCACTGCATCATCATGGTGTCGTAAATATATTAATTTATTTAATGTTTAAAAATAAAAAAAATATCATGATGTAGGAAATATTGTTATCTTTCCAATTACTATTTATAGTCAAAGTGATCATTTATGTAGACAAAATTAAATCTTTTTTACTTGGGTGATACATACTTTGGTTATACTTTCACTTTAAAAATATTATAAAATAAAATGTCACTATAACCCAAAAGTGATTCCATGGGGTCCCAATGATTGGAACAAGGCATCTCATGACAGGCCATGACACAAAAAATAGTATTAGGACATATTTTGGGGTCATTTGGTATTATTATGATATTATTTTGATACCCTTAACTACCAGATTACTAATAAATAACGATAATTAAAAATAATTACCCTCGTTATTATTCATAATGTCCAAAAACAAAAGAGTACTAATTAAAAAAATTGGACCTTATGATTCAAAATATGGAATCCATTTTACCAAATACCAAACACATAAATTGTAGTAATTAATTTAAAAATAATTCATGTTCTCAAAACAAATAGCTGGTTTTTTAGAAACAATATCTATCAATAGTTTGACAATTGTTTATGTCCAATTTAAAATTTAAATTAATTCCAATGACCAGAATTGGATTAAATGGTAAAAATATATTCTATTTATACTTTAATAAAAATTAAAAAGATAATCTATCAATATAATTAAATTAGATGAAAACCCAGTTTTGAAGTAAAATGCAGTATATTACACTATTCATTAAAAATGAACATTGTCAGAAAAATACCAAAAATTTATCCAAATTAAATTTCAATGTCCCAATATTAAAGAATAAGTTTATTTTAAAAATATGATATTATAAAATTGTAAAAATATATATTTAAAAATGGTTTTCCATCAAAATACTGTAAAACAGTCTTTTAAAAATATTAGAGAATTATATGCTTAAGATTGGAATTATTCCCATTTTAAGCCTCTAAAACACTATCTAATTCATAAATAGACATTGTTATGAAAATCTATAATTCGTTACTTACTTGGGATTTTACATCCTTCCCCCTTTATAAAATTGTTTCCCTACAATTTATTTACATATCTAATAAGTGGGGGTATTTATCCCTCATTGCATTTTCAGATTCCCATCTTGCCTCTTCAATCATGTGGGTTTTCCACAAAACCATTAAATGATGAATCACCTTATTTTGAAATACACTGTCCCTGTGGTTAAGAATTTGGACTGGTTGTTATTCATAAGATATGTTCTCTTCTATCTGAACTACCTCTGGACTCAAAACATGAGATGGATCTGGCATGTACTTCCTTAACATTGAAACATGAAAAACATTGTGTACCTGAGATAAACTCGAATGTAAGGCCAATCAGTATAAAACTGATCCACTCTCTCTAGAATTTTATATGGTCTAATGAACGTTGGACTCATATTTCCTTTCACTCCAAATCACATCACACATTTCCATGGTGAAACATTGAGGAAAACATGATCACCTACCTCAAAAGAGAGATCCTTCCTCCTGTTGTCTGCATAACTTTTCTACCTACTCTGAGCTGTTCTCATGTGTTTCCGTATAACCTGATTTTTTTTGCCAAATCATCTACCAATTATAGTCCAATCACCTTCCATTCAGCCAATTCATCCCAAAAATCTTGTGTTTGACACCGATTCCCATATAATGCCACAAATGGTACCATCTGTATACTGGAATGAAAACTGATATTATAAGAAAACTCAACCAAAGAAAGATGTTGGTCCCAACTTCCCTGATAATCCATCAAATAAGATCGTTTCATATCCTGCAAAGTCTGAATTATTCGTTTTGACTACCCATTTTATTATTGAGAAAAGTTGTACTAAAATTTAATTTAGTACCCAATGACTTTTGAAGGCCTTTCCAAACGTTAGAAGTAAACCTAGGATCACGATCAGATAAAATGAAGAGTGGAACTCCATGTAACCTGACTATATCTTTAAGATACAAATGAGAAAGTTTATATTGGGAGAAAGTATCTTTTATATCAAGGAAATGAGCATATTTAGTCAAGCGATCAACAATAACCCAGATTTCATTATTTCGTCAAGGTGTCTTCGACAATCCCACGACGAAGTCAATGGATATATTCTCCCATTTCAACTCTGGAACTTGTAAAGGCTGAACCATCCCTTTCGGTAACTACCTCTCTGCTTTAACCTGTTCACATGTAAAACACATCACAGTAAAATTCGAAATTTCTCTTTTCATTACTTCCCACCTGTAAACCATTCGAAGATCTCTATACATCTTAGTACTGCCTGGATGAACTGAAAACATCGAACTATGAGTTTCACATAAAAACTCTCTCTTCAACTTTGAATCACATGGCATACAGAACCTCTTCCCAAATCTCAAAACACAATCACTATCAATGTTGAATTCAGGCAACTTACCCTTCTGAACCCGCTCAACCTTTTTCTGCAACTCACTGTCTTGCTTCTGTGCTTGATTAATTTTTTTATGATTGAGAAGATTTAACTGATACCTAAAACAAAACAGAAGAAAATCATGCACCAACAAATTCAATTCCAAAGTTCATCAATTCCTTAACAAAATGATCACATTACAAACATAACATGGTTAATGAAGCATTACTTTTTCGAATAAAAGCATAAAAAACATTATTTTTTTCCTGGATGGTAATGAATTGTACAATCATAATCTTTGATTAATTCTAGAAATATACTCTGTCTAATTATCAATTCATTCTAACTGAATATATACTTTAATCATTTTTTTTTCAGTATATATTTCACACTTTACCCCATACAAATGATGCCTCCAAAATTTGAAAGCAAAACCAATAGCAGCTAATTCCAAATCATGTGGATGGTAATTTACCTCACGAGTTTTCAACTAACGTGAAGTAGAAGCAATTACCTGATCATTCTGAATTAGGATGCAACCATGTCCTTTCAATGAAGCATCACTATAGATAACAAAATCACAATTTCTGGAAGGTAGTTCCAAAACTAGACCATTTACCAATATTTTTTTTTCAATTCCAGAAAACAATCATCACATTCTTTTGTGCAGATAAACTTAACACCCTTACGAGTTTTCTTAGTCATTGGACTAGATAACCATGAATTATTTTTAATAAAACTTTGGTAATATCCTACCAAACCAAGAATACTACGAATCCTGGTTACATTTGTGGGTCTTGGCCATTCTTCAACAATCTTTGTTTTTGCAGGATCAATAGTTAATCCATCATTACAAACAATGTTACCAAGGAATGAAATTTTTTGCAACAAAAACTCAAACTTTCTAAATTTCCCATACAATTTCTTTTTTTAAGGTTTGAAAAATAAAACATAAATGACTTTCATGCTCCCCTATACTTTTAGAAAACCTCATAATATCATCAATGAAAACAACCACAAACTTGTCCAAGTACTCATGGAAACTTCTATTCATAAGTTCCATGAATACAGCAGGTGCATTGGTCAACCCAAAAGGCATTACTAAAAACTCATAATGGCCATATCTTGTAGGAAATGTTGTCTTCAGAACATCTGCTTCTTTTACCTTCAACTTAGGGTACCCCGATCTCAGGTTAATCTTTGAAAAATACTGAGCTCCGTGGAGCTGATCAAAGAAATCATCGATATGAGGCAAAAGATATTTGTTCTTAGTAGTGATGTTATTCAAGGCTCTATAATCAATGAAAAGTCTCATAGAACCATCTTTCTTTTTAAAAAATATGATAGGGGAACCCCATGGTGATGTGCTAGGTCGACTGAAACCTTTCTCTAATAAATCTTGGAATTGCTCCTTCAACTCTAAAATTTCATTTTGAGCCATCAAATTAGGGGGTTTTGAAATTGGATTAGCATCAGGAACTATGTCAACAATAAATTCAACATCCTGATATTGTATTATTCTAGGCAACTCGTTAGGAAAAACATCAGGATACTCATTTACCACTGGCACATCATTAATCTGAATGGTTCCTTTGTTTTCAACAATATGTTCAAGGTAACATTCATATCTATCTTTTACATGTTTCTTAGCCTCTTGATATGTTATAAAAAGTAAGGGTTCATTCATGTACACAAACTGAAAGTCATTTTGAAAAAAACATCTTTAGATCTACAATCAATCTTAGCATGGTAAACAGAGAGCCAATCCATACCCAGGATAACATCAAACTCTACTAGAGGAAAAAAATAAGGTTTGCAAGTAGGTTCTTTCCACAGATAAGGATAGGAAGATTCATATAAATTATATTTGTCTCACCATTTCCAACAAGTGTTTCAACAAAAACATCAAGAGTTCATTTCAGGAGATGGAATTCCCAATTTACTAGAAAATTCTTCAGAGATGAAAGAATGTCTAGACCATGAATCAAACAAAACACTGGAATAATCTGAAAAAACAATAAAAGTACCTAATACCACTTCATTTGATGGCCCAACAACAGATTAAGTAGTTTTAAGGGATTTCACCACACCTTTCTTCTTGTATTTTGACTTCTTCCCATCATTTGATCTCTTTGTTGAACACTCGTTTGAATAATGACTCATCTCATTGCACTTGAAACATTTCACTAACTGTAAATCAAAATTGGACTTACCATCACCCTGATCTTTTTCGGTGAAATCACGAGCCTTATTTCCCATATTACCACATCAGTATCACTTTCTATAATTCTAAAGACATTCCCCAGCCTGCTTTTTGCAACTTTTATCACAAACTGAAAACGTAGTGTTCTTATCATCAGACCTTTTTGAAGGATTCTTCCCTTTCTCCTGTCACCTCAGTCTCTTCTTCTATTGGTTGTTATAGAAAACTTAATCATCGGAAAAATCGATTTCAACCTTCTGAGCACATTGAACAAGATTTTCATAACTCTTGAACTCAGGAGAAGCTAAAGTCCTTCGATATTTTTGCTTTAATACTGCGTAAAAAAGATTGATTTTACTATCAAGGTCTTGAATAATATTTGGAGCATACCATGCCAATCGAGTGAACTTTTATTCATAAGTAGCCACTGAGTTGTCCTCTTCCCCCAATTCCAATAATTATTTTTCCATCCTAAGATGAACAGCCTTAGGAAAATATTTCTCAAGAAACATACCTTTGAATTCATCCCAGTCAATAGAATCAATCTTATCAGCATCCTGATATTTTTAACCATCGACCACCACTGATCTGCTTCTACCTCCAAACGGTAACCAACGAGACTATCCTTTTTATTTTCTTAACACCCCAAGACATCTAAAATGATCTATAGTGCTATAATACACCCTTCACCTTGCACAGGGTCAGATGATCCTCTTAATGATGGGGGATGTTTCCTCATGAAATGGTCCACCATTTACATTTTCCTCTGCTATTGATCTGGCTGATCTCGTGCATGGATACCACCACCATTTATCGCTTCAGTCAACTGCACCATTACTACAATAAACTTTTCAGTTCCAATTCCAACCATCTCAGGATGCAGATTGGGAAGGTCATTTCCTTCTGTATGCCTTCCCAGCACAGCTTCCCTGTTTTCTCTGCGGAAAACAATTCTAAACAATCATGTCTTAGATGAAGAAACATGGTATTCATCAAATGCTATATCATTTCAATTTGACCATAAAAAACATATTTTTTGTTAAAATTTTAATAGAAACCTAACTCATAAAGTTATCTAAACTGACATTTAATACCAAATATAAGGACCCTACCTTAAATACTACTTAATCTTGAGTTATTATAAGAATACACATTGTGGAACTTTTCAGGTTTATAGTATTAGAGAATTAGATCATAAATCATGCATTGCATTCCACATTTAAACAAGGTGGTTACAAAAAATACAATATTCATTTTCTCCCATCAAGGAAACGTATTTAAAATAAAACATGGATTCTTTCATGACACTTCTTTGACACTATCATCACATCATGTACAATTCTCTTGACCTATAAAAAACATTTCAAAAACATGGGACGAGAATAAAAAGCTCAGTAAGTAATATAAAAATAAGGAATGAAAACATTAGTCCATGTATTCATACGAATCAATGAAATCATAATTTACTCATAAAACATAAGAACATTATCATACATCAGGAAATCATAAAATTTATGAATAACTCATATAAATCATAATACATAAAGGTAACTTGAGGCATTCCGAACATTCTTATGCATGGAGTAACCCTCATGGTTACATTTGGAATACCCATCACATTATATTTCCTAAATCTATTATGAGAAACCTTAGAGTTTAACTCTTCGCGTTACCCAATGAATTAGAGAAATATCATGGGTTCACCAGCCCTTATTTTATCACGGAACCACCCATCTTCATAAACAATTCCCAAGAACCATAACATAATCGTATCACATAAATCATGCATTAAGGAAACATAAAATTTCTAAATTTCAATACCAAGATATCAATACAACAGATTGATATAATCAAAACATTATTAAAACCATTTTTAATACCAAAATAAATAAAATTAAAACATGGTATTTATTTTTCATTTTAAAAATGTTATGCCTTATAGAGGAAGCTGAAACACAAATAATGGTCATGGCCATGGAGAAGTCGTTGTCGCTGCATGCATATGAAAAAAACATTCCATTTTTATGTTTAGTAAAAAAATTCGTATAAAAAAGATTCCTTCTGAAAAAAAGTAAAAGTCAAAGTGATTTATACATATTATAAAATAATGTTGTGTATAAAACAAAATTTTCCTCAATGAAAGGAGATTGAGACTAAGTCCCATACCTCATGTCCGACTTGACTTGATCATTCTTTAATCTCATGAATAATAAACTAGAGTTAATTTATACTTTCCTATGAAACTTTTTCAAGTTAATTATTCCATTTATATAACTTATTACCATGTTATGAAAATTATGTAATTATTTAAGTTAATGACGATCATTTTTTCGATCATTGGTACTTGAGCCAAAAATAAACTTCTTATAATTACAAGTTGATCATGTGGTAAAATATCCATTATATCCAGAATTATATTCATGATATTGATATCATATATATAATATATATTCATTATATTGATGAATTTATAATATTACATAACATTTAGAGATAAGAAATGAAATGCACCGTTCATGGAGACGGTAAGCCGTATGTACGCATGAATGCAGCATTCGTTTCTATTTTGTATTTGATGGAGTAAAATAATAATGATATAAAGGTATAAAATAATTCCAGTATGATATAGTCTATAATACAACAAACTCCATCCTTTATATGTCCCACATATGGCATTAAGGAATCAAATCACTTTGAGGGGGCGGTAGTCCGCACTTCCTAAAACGAAGGTATCGTGTTACCCATAATGGAAACCATAAGGTATGCCATGAATGAAAAATATAGAATCATGAAGAAAAAAATAGACATAATATATATCATATATTAATACAGTGAAAAATTAATTTCTACCATGAAACTTTTTAAAATAAGATTGAACATCATCGTTTCGGGGAGTAGAAATTCGCCAACCACAGAAACAATATGTTCTTTAAACATTAGACAGAGGTGTGTGTCAGTGTAAATCAAATTCTTCTCATTACAACATCCTAGTATATTGGAGATACATGTTTTGTAACAAAAAAAATAATAATATGTGTTTAGGGGTTGGAGAATCAAAATAAAACAAAATTACACAAATGAAGACATTACCTTTAAATTGGGTAACTCCTCTTGGTTTTAATCAAAACGGTTTCTTGAAGAGATTTCGACCTAATGGAAGGATTCTATTATGAAGAGAGGGATGTGGAGAGATAAAATGAGCATATTTTGGCCATTCCAATGGCTTGAGTTGTGTGGGTAATGCGGTAGAGGTGGGGGCCTTTTATAAGAGGGAGGAGGGGAACTCATAGAAAGTCAAGAAATGTTACTTTATAATATAATGTTTTTTGGATTTTAAAGGTCCCAAAATTTTATATTTCGAGGATCAGTTGATAAGGGTTCTAAATCCACCCATACAATATGTTTTTGACATGTGTGAGTCTTATATTTTACATTATATTTTCATTTTATTTAAATTGTTAATTAATGAGGAAATCATTGTATCATCATGGTGTCAGAAATAAATAAATTAATTTAATGTCTAAAAATTATAAAAAAATATAATGATGTAGAAAATCATTTTATCTTTCCAATTAATATTTATAGTCTAAGTTATAATTTATGTAGACAAAATTTAATTTTTTTTACTTGGGTGATACATACTTTGGTTATACTTTACCATTAAAAAATAATATAATAAAATGTCACTATCACTAAAAATTGATTCCATGGTGTCCCAAAGATTGGCACAAGGCATACCATGGTCGTCCATGACACAACCAGTAGCATTAGGAAACATGTTGGGGTAATTTTTTATTATTATGATGTTATTTTGTTACCATTAACTACCCGATTAATAATTAATCACGATAATTAAAGATAATTACCATCGTTACTATTCATAATGTCAAAAAACAAAAGATTCTAAATTAAATAATTTGGACATTATGATTCAAAATACGGAATCTATTTTACCAAATTACAAACACAGAAATTGTATTAATTTATTTTAATATAATCCCTGTTGTGAAAACAAATAGTGGGTTTTTTTAGAAATAATATCTATCAAAAGATTGGAAGTTATTTCTATCCAATTTCAAATTGAAATTAATTCTGATGACCACCATTGAATTAAATGGTAAAAATATATTATATTGACACTTTAAAACCAATTAAAAATATAATCTATACATATAAATAAATTATATTAAAAAGAAGGTTGGATGTAAAATGCAGTATTTTTAACCATTCATTAAAAAATGATCATTTGTTAGAAAAAAACCAAAAATTTATCCAAAGTAAATATCAAGGTTCCAATACTAAAGACTAAGTTTATTTTGACAAATACATATTATAAAATTTTCAAAATATATATTTAAAAATGGTTCGCCATCAAAAGGAGGTAAAAAATCTTTTAAAATTAATAGAAAATTCTATGCTTAAGATTGGATTTATTCCAATTTTTTTCCTCTAAAACACTATGTAATTCATAAATAGGCATAGATATGAAAATCCATAATTCATTTCATACTTGGGATGTTACAGTATCTTGTAATAAATATGCTTCATTTTTAAAGTAATAACCATATATGTAAAGTATGGGGCGTTATAGTTGGTAACAGTGGAAAGGTATAGTAAAACTTTGGAAACTAGGATGTCAAAGCCTTCGTATGAACTCTAAGGATATGTCTAAACATAGAACACAATATTAGTGTTTTAGAAATGTCCCTGAACAACCTATGATAAGAAATAATGTGTGATATTTTATTCTTGATTATGTGGTTTTCCTATTATGATTAGTGTTTCTCACACTATACTTATTGGTTTTAGTCAAAGGCTGGAACCCGAAGGAACTGTGTTAATGCTGAATGCGACGAGAAATGAAATGATTGTCCCACTGAGCAACCAAAAATTGTGGGAGATGGAATGCAAAATCATGTAGCCATGCTCACACAACTTTCTCAAGCTATGAATCATTCAGTACATCCAAACGAACAGTGGAATGAGAAAAATTCGGTTATATCATTCATGAGGTAGGGTCCACCTTCATTCAGTAGGTCTCCTGATCCATTAGTGTCTGAAAAATGAATTACTACCACGAAAAAAATATTTTCAGTCCTGAAAGGATTTGAACATGATAATGTCATCTTAGTAGTATATCATTTGCAAGGTGAAGCTGATCAATGGTGGAATATTATTAACAATATGAGGCAAAGGGGTGAAATTGAGTCCCTCAAATGGGAAGATTTCAAGAACTTATTTTTCAATAAGTACTTCCCTCGTATTCTTCAAACAAATATGGAAAATGAGTTTCTTTAACTGAAGAAAAAGGATGATCAATCAGTTGGTACCTACAAATCAATTTTCACATGACTTTCATGGTACGCTTCCAAAATTATTATCCCACATGACAGTAAGATCGATCAATTTATTAGTCGATTAAAACCAAGACTTCGAAGGGTTTTAGCCATAAGGGACTTTAATAGCTACGAGGAAATTGTTCGATGTGCTCTTAAGGTGGAGATAGTTATTTGAGTAAGCCATCATTCATATGGGTTTGATATGAAGATGAAAATGGAATTAGATTGGAAATATGAAGACCACAATGAAAATAAGATAGGTTTTCCCATATGCTCAATGTGTTGAAAGAAGCTTGGAGGGAATTGTCTTAAAGGGACATGTAAATGGCTTTAGAGTAGAAAATATGGTCATCTGGTACTTGAATGTCGAAATAATAGGAAGAAGATGTCCAATGATGCTAACAAAGAGAGGGATACATAGAATTCACATCCTACACATCTATGTTACATGTTAAAGGAAATGAGGAATTATTCCAATCAATGCCTTCATCTGAGGGTTGTTGATGATGATCGATGTCAACAAACTATTAAGGCCAAAACAAAGGAAAGTCACATTCAATTTTTATTGGCGATGTGGAGTACGATAAAAAAGTGGTGAAAGGTACACTTACCATTGATTGATGTGATTATTGGCATTGATTGTATTTCTTTATATGGATCTCATATCAATTTCCAATGAAGTGAAATCACATTTAATATTCCCAATAAATCTACTATCATCTATCGATGCAAGGATGAATATAACCTTCCAGTGGAAATTTCTTCCATCTTATGGGTCTTGATTGAAATAAATGAAGGTTATTTATCTCAAATGGTTGGAAGGAAACTCACGATTCAGAATATGCCCATTTTATAGGATTTTGATGTTGATGATTAGGAGGAATTTCTAGGTCTTCCATAAAATAATGAAGTTGAGTTATCAATATAAATCATATCGGGTGTTATTCCCATTTCATAGACACCTTATAGAATATCCCCAATTGAGTTGTAGGAATTGAATAAGTAACTCCAAGACAATCTTGATAAGGGATTCATACACAGTAGTGCATCATCTTGGGGAGAACTAGATCTATTTGTTAAGAAGAAAAATGGATCAATGGGACTCTTCATTGATTATCGAGAATTTAACAAGATCACCATCGAGAAAAAATATCATCTCCCATGCATTGATGACTTATTTGACCAACTACGCAGAGCTCAATACTTTTCCAAGATTGATCTTCATTCAGGGTGTCAACAATTAAGGGACAAAAAGGTGGATATACCAAAGATAGCTTTTTGTACAATGTATGGACACTATGAATTTATAGTGATGCCATTTTCTATTACTAATTCCACTATTATCTTCATGTATCTAATGAATAGAGTCTTTAGAGATTATCATGGCTAGTTTGTGGTAGTCTTTATAGACTATATTCTTGTCTATTCAAAGAGGAAGGAAGAACATGAATATCACATAAGAATTATATTAATGACCCTAAGAAAGGAGAATATTTATGCCAAGTTTACCAAGTATTAAATTTGGCTTCAAAAAGTATCAATTTTGGGTCACATAATCTCAAAATTGGGGATATCTGTGGATCCAGAAATAACAGAAGTTACCAAAAGAGGGTTGAGACCAACAATAGTAACTGAGATCCTATTTTTTCTTGGTTTGGATGGATATTAATGATTTTTTGTGAATTATTTCTTACGATTATCTAATCATTTCACCAGGTTGACTCTAAAAGGAGTTATGTTCGTGTGGAAAGAGAAATGTGAAGAGAATATCATGGAGTTGAAAACAAGTTTATCCAGTGAACCTGTGCACACACTGCCTTGTAGTAGAGAAAGGTTTGTGATCTACAGTGATGCATCAACGAACGGAATGGTGCATGTTCTCATGAAAAATGATATGGTGATATCTTATGCCTCATTATAGTTGAGAATCCATGAGAAAAATTACCCAACTCATGATTTGGATTTAGCTGCGGCAATCTTTTCATTAAAGATTTGGAGGCATTATCTTTATGGTGAACGTTGTGATATTTATACTAATCATAAAATATTAATGTATATTTTCACAAAAAAGGTGTTGAATATGCACCAAAGAAGATATTTTTACATGATTAATGATTACTACTGCTCAATTCATTAACACCTTTGGAAAGAAAACAAGGTGGCAGATGCATTAAGTCGACAAGACCATGCTTTCTTATCCATGATGAGGATCACAAAAGATCCAATATTTATGGATTTACAATGGATAGATCATGGAATTATAATGGAAGGGGATAATCTTATCTTTCTCAAATTAATGTTCAACCATCTATACATGTGAAGATTATAGAGGCAAAATATGTGGATGTAGAGTTAAAATAGAAGGTGAGAAATGTTCCTGAATTCAACCTTGATTGTGATGGGATAATAAGGTTCAGGAATAAGGTTTGTGTTCCTCCCATCCCATAATTAAAGAAGGAGCTACTATATGAGGCTCATAGTTCTTTATTCTATATTAATCCTAGAAGCACGAATATGTATAGGGATATTAATGAGTACTTCTGGTGGGATGTCATGAAAAGAGATGTTACTGAATATGTCTTTCGATTCTTGGTTTGTAAACAAGTTAAAGCTGAGGGACAAAAGTCTAAGGTGATGTTACAACCATTAGCCATACCATAATGGAAATGGGAAAACATCACTATGGACATTGTCACTGGACTACCTAAAACATCTAAATGCAATAATTATATTTGGGTTATAGTTGATCATCTTACGAAGTCGACACACTTCATTTCTATTAGAGAACATTTCTCTCTGAATCAACTTGCCAGGATATATGTTAAGGAAGTGGTAAGATTGCATGGAGTACCATTTTACACTATTTCTGATTGGGATCCAAGGTTTACCTCGAGGTTCTGGAGAATTATTCAGCATAATTTAGATACAGAGTAGAGTTTCATCACTACTTATCATCCTAAGAAAAATGATCAGTCTGAGAGAACAATTCAAACTATAGAAGATGTGATAATAGCTTGATATATGGACTTCAAAGGTTCTTGGGATCAACACCTACCTCTGGTTGATTTTTCCTATAATAATAGCTTTCACTCCAGTATTTAGACGGCTCCTTATAAAGATCTCTATGGAATGAAAAGAAGGAATCCAACGTGATGGGATGAAGTTGGGGACAGAAAGCTATTAGGACATGATCTTGTTGATGAGATGGAAAAAATGTCAGATCTATTCAACATCACAAAAGAGTAGCTCAGAGTCGGCCAAAATGTTATGCCTACAATCGAAGAAAAGACATGGTGTTTGAAGTGGGTGATAATGTGTTCTTTCAAATATCTCCTTGGAAGAGAGTATTGAGATTTTGAAAGAAGGGAAAGTTGAGACATTGATATATCGGTCCTTTCAAAATAATGGATGGTTTTGGGATGGTAGCTTACAGATTGGCGCTTACACTGAATATCTCTCATGTTCACGATGTGTTCCATGTATCTCTCCGGAGAAAGTAGATACCCGGTCCTTCACAAGTACTATGCTTAGAAGTTGTACCGCTGGAGAACGATCTTTCTTATGAAGATCAACTGATAGAGATTCTAAATCGTAGCATAAAAGGTCTACGAAACAGGAGCACTCGCTTGGTGAAAGTTTAATGGAGGAACCACCAATTAGAATAAGCTAAATGGGAGCTTGATGATATGATGAGTGAGAGGTATACTCATCTGTTTCTTACGAAGTGACGAATTTTGTGGGAGAAATTCATTTTATGGGGGGGTAGAATGTAACGACCTGATTTTTTATGATAATTATATTTTATTTATGTATTATGTTATATGAATGATCAATGGAATATTTCTTTGCACAATACACTATCTTGGCTTGCGTTACATGCAATCACGACCTTCCTCGATAGCGTTTGTAGTACACAATATCGGGTTTCACTAAACAACGATATATTGTTATAATATTATTATAAACTAGCCATTATGAATAGTAATAACTATATTTTTTATTTTATAAAATTATTATTCATCTTACATATTTTCTAGAACATTGCATGAGAAAAAAATAAAGTTTTCGAGTAAAATAAGTATTTTTCTAAAAATGGGGTATTGCCGCCTTTTGATGGCACACCCACATTAAATATAGTCTTTTAAAAGTTTTTAAGTGAAATTTGAATAAATAAAATTCTTCTTTGGAATCAGGATATAAAAATTTACTTTGGAAAATTTTTTCATATTATTCTGATAACAATCATATTTTAATGAATAGTAAAAACACACTATATTTTAATGAATTTTTTTTTTCACCGCATTAATTTATATGGTTAAATTATAAAATTGAATGATTTTAAATTATTAATAGAATATATTTTTACCATTTAATATAATGTATTTCATAACCATTAATTTTACATTGGATTCATAGGTAAAAACATTTCAATCATTGGCAATGTTTTAACTTTCAAAACCCATTTTCTTATCAATGAGATTAATTTTAAATTAATTACTGCAACTTCTATGTTTTGAATTTTGAAAAATTTATTACATATTTGAATTCAGTGGGTCCAAATTATTTTAATAGGTTACTTTTTTTGATATTATATGTATTAACTACTGTAATTTTTATTTACTGCAGTTAAAGATATATTGTGTAATAGAGTGAAAATATAAGATTATAAAATTACCCTAACATCTACCAAAATTCTATTAGAAGACTAGGAGTCTAACATTAACACATAAGGGTCTGAAGAAATTCATTTTAAGGAATTTTTACAATGAAAATAATTTAATTGTTATTAAAACCAATGAAAGTGACAAGATGTCAATCTCTTAAATAATTTATGTATAATAATTTTAATTTAGTGATATTCTTAATGAAACATCTAAAATTAATAGTATCCAGAAATATAATACAATTATATACATCATTAGAATTTATTTAGTATTTTTAGGGATAATATAATTATCCTTAAGGAGGACACAATAGTGATGTAGAAATTATTTCATTAATTGAAATATCAAATAAATGGTTTTAAAAATATTAAAATAAATATTATATGAACTAATTATTGTGATCCACAACTTTTATAGATAAATATGACATGTTATTAATCTATTAAATATTTTGGTTCGAACATATCTTCTTTGGGAATTTTATATAAATTAAAATAAAGGAATTGTGTCAAAATTGACACTATTGATATTATATATTTTTAAATTGTATAGAAATCACAAATATATTTGAAAGACTAAAAAATCAAATATATATGATCTAAAATGCCATATAGTGTCAAATTATGTATAATTATGAACACATAAGTAATTATTTATAACCATATAATATTTATAGCATTATTAACCCAAATAAAATTAAATAGATTAAAAAAAGGATAAATCAAAATGATAAGGATTAAATTAAAATCAAAACACGTCTAAATTTTATTGGTTGATGCAATTAAAACACTATCGTATCTAATATCCTAATTTTACTCACTTTTGTAGTTTTTATGTGTGGTTAGGGTTTATTATAAATTAATATTTTTTATGTATCCAAACGTGCCCCTCTCCACTCTTATAAAAGGGTACCTCATCCCTCTCCTCTTTAAACAAAATTGATCCTTCATGCTCGAACAAAACATTCCCATTACTCTTCTCAACTACCTTAGTAATATTCTAGTGGTCCTAGTCTTCTTCAATGACCAACATTAGTTCCATAAGAGGAGGTCTCAAAGAGGCATGTCGAAGAAGAGGTAATATACGTTACTGATTCTTTCAAATTTATTTCTTCATATACATCCTCTTATTTAGTTGTTTAATTATTAGGTAATAACATAAATATCTCTAATACACTGATAAGATTTTATAAATATGAAACAACCCTATTTCACCTTCTATCCAACCTACAAAAAATGAAATCACCGAGCGTGCATACGTACAGAATACCGTCTCCACGCCGTGGTGTAATCTGTTTTCAACCACCACCTTACTTTGATGGGTATAATGGTGTAAATAATTACTATATATTATTATTTTAATTTGATATTTATTCTGAAAAAGTATACATACACTTCAATACAATTCCATGATCATGGAAACGATATCATCGCTCAGGCGTACGTACGACCTACCATCTCCACAATGTGATGCGACTCATTCTACATGATCTTCATTGAATAATGATTATATAAAGGAATTTAATGGATAAATGGGATATATATTACACTTATACCATTTTGGAAATGAGGTATCTATAACCTAAAAAGAATAATAAGAATTTATTCGACAAAACATGCATAAAAACATAATGAAATGAACACTTGAATTACAAGTAGAAATGAAATATTACTAATAAGAAGAAAAACATATGACCATATATGATATAATAACAATTAATATGATTCGGTAATATGTTAATGAAATTATTTAAATCATTATACATGAGGTTCAAATACGTATGAATAAAATCGAACCTAAGGTAAGGGAAAATATCGCAATCTCATTTTTATCCGAGATTGTTAATACTTCAGAATTTACTGGGGAATATTTATCATCCACATCGATGTTTCCCCAATTTTTAATATTATTTCTAGCCTCATACAGTTTTTTAAATCCAGTTTTACCCTTTTTTGAGTAATAGATATGAAAGGAATCTTTTTTCGTTTTTGGTACGAGGTATTTTTTGACTTTTCCGGCCAGAGTATGAGAAGAATATTTTTTTTCTTATACATCATGAATGGATTTTTATGATTTCATAGAACATTATTTCCATGAAGGTTCCTTTAAATGTTTTCAAGTTTATTTTTAATCAACTTCTTTTAGTTTAAAATTGTATTACATGTTTATAATGTTAAAATGTTTTTTTGAAGTAGAAAGGATATTTTTTTCAAGAATGTAGTTCATGTGTTTTATGAAAAAAAATTTCCATCTTAGATAATATAGGGTTCTGTTTATATACATATTTTTACATTGATTTGATTATGTTATGATGGAATTAATTTTACGATGTCCTTTTATCTTATATGGATTCTGTTATGATGGCATGATGTTTAAGAATCACATTTTTATTACATGGGTTTTTCTATGATTTATGATTTTGTTGCACACATAAGAATGGTTTCATTATGAGATGGGTGGGACCTATAACACCCTCAAATGTATTGGATAATTATTTTTATCTCATGATATAGACATGGATGGAACAGAAAGTTAATTTGGTTCAGTGATATAGGACTGGAACGAGGAGTGAAGTCTTTTCAGTAATGGAATTTGTCCACTATGATGTCTTGGCAATGAAACTTGACTAATATGAAATGATATTATTAGATTATATGTTTATGCCAAAAAGTATCATGTTTTATGTTATGATTATTGGGATTACATCTCACTACTATGATTATCCAATGTTATGATATTATGATCACTTTTGCTGGTTATGATTTTCAAAATGTTATGTTCTTATGAATATGATAAGATTGATATTTCTTTTGATTAACCTTAATGAGAATTTTAAAGCACCCTTTAGTATGTTTTCTTTTCCCCAGGTCCGGAAGAATGGTATTAAGTAGGATATTCCAAAAGAGACTCTAGATATGATGAAATAAACAGGAGACAATGTAGATTATTTATGAACCCGTTTTTTATGTTTCCTAGTTTCTAAAGACATTTTACCTATACAGTCCTATCATGGTTTTGTTATATTTCATAATAAGTATTCTTCAATTATGAGGTAATAACCATGCAGGTAAAGAATGGTTCATTATAGTTCAATAAGATGAAAATAATTTTTGTCGAACAATAAATTTTGACTTTAATTTACAACAGTTAAATATAAATATGGTAAGTAAAAATAAAAATGATATTATAATTACCCTAACACATATCATCATTTTATAGGATAAGTGTAATTCGACCAAAAACTAACTTAGGAATAAAATATGATCCTTTATTTTCACTATAATTACATAAGGACATTTATTATTATTTTATTTCAAAAAGAGTTAAAAGTGTTAAATTCAATGTTTATTAACTAAATCATTTTAAGGTTTTAAAAAAGATAGCTTCAACATTAAATAATAATTATAATGGTAAAAATATTTCCAGAATAATGATATTTATAATTTTTAAATATTAAATAATTAGATATATTTACGACACAAAGATGATGTAGTAATAACCTATTTAAAGAAATATTAAAATAATTTATAATATAAATATTATAATAAATATAATTTAAAATCATTGATCCCATCCAAGAATTTTCATGGTTAATATGACATTTTAGGGTTGATTAGATATTTTTTTGAAGTGATATGGTTGTTATGACTTTCACAAAAACAAAATACCAAATAGTTCCTAAAATGACATAAATTAGTTTGTAAAACAAATACAATATTGTTGGTTGATATAATATTCTTAAAAATATAAGGTTATGAAAAGGGAATAAATGATATTATACATTTCATTAAAGAACCACCTATGGTTCTATTGGAATATTAGATTATGTTTATTAACCAGATAGTGTAAGAATACATGAATACATGGTAAAAGTTAAACTATTTAACTTAGAGTTAATTTTAAAGGTAAGGTTAAAATGGTAACATAAAAATTTATAAAACATATTGGTTGAGATTATTTCAACTCATCCCCACGGTGGCATTTAAATTAGTAATTGTTCAACAATTAAAAGCCATAAATGATTTTATTATGAAATAATATTTCATGTTTTTTCTTAAATGACACTCACCTCTCTTATAAAATGCTACTTTCCCTTCTCTTAATTTTACACCTCCAAAGCCATTGGCATGGTAAACCCCTACCCAAATATCTTCCCAAATTTCCTAAATTCAACCTAGAGGCCTTGCTTGATTATAAAGCCATCTTATGGAGCCCTTTCGATCAACTCAAAAAGAAACACCTGAATAAGATGTAAAACTTTCACCACCCTCTTTCAAGTTCATTCCTTCTTCCAGTTCCACTTACTTTTTTTTTGTATCCATACCATAATAATAAATCCAGGACCTTATAAAAATTGTTATGTTATTATAAATTTGGTACAACAATATTAATAATTATATCTGTCCTATAAATGACAATGTAACCATACGTGTGTACGTATGGCTTACCGTCTCCACGTCGTGGTGTAGTTTGTTGTTCACACAATTTTTTTATGCACATAATAATGAGTATAACTGATTTAGATAATAAATATAATATGTTATTGATTATTTATATATGATATACCATCCAATTACATAATATTTCACCATCAATATAATGATATTGTTGCTCGTGCGTACGTACGGATTACTGACTCCACGAAATCGATGAGATTCATTCCCCATCGTATTAATTCAAGATTAATTTTCCTTTTATGATTAAAACTAATGGTAAAGAACATAATATCATTCTGGATATTAATCCAATTCATCTTATACATGACAATCATGACTTACATAATAAAACATATAAAGGAAAACGAATCAGTTAACAACCAAACCAATGAAACTAGTTTAATATCATTAACAACGCAATATTATACGAGCATATATGATATCATATTTATGTATTTGGTTCTTTTATAATTTAAAAACAATGATTTCACTCTTATAAAGGAGTTTAACCTACCCTATACAATGTAAAAGTACAAGGTAAGGGGTTTTCATCTCACTTTTATTCCTCTGAGATTCATTTTATATTTTCCACTATTACCTTTTGTGTGGTGTGTGTAATTATCATGATTATATTGATTGTGTAATATACATTAATTTATAGGTATTTTCATCATCATTGGATGATCTTTATTTCATGTGGTTTATGTTTTTTATGTTACCTAATAATTAAGGGAATTTCAAATTTCAATTTCTACTCATTCGGTTTTATGAAAACATAATTGATTACATAAATCCATGATTATGTGTGAAATAAATATTTATTTACATATATAGTAATTTAAACTCCCTTTTATGTGTATATAATTTCTATGCAGATAATCACACCATTTATAAATGCTCAAGACATCGACATAATCATTATAAGAGTAATTTTAACTCAATTTGTATTCAATGAGTTATCCATCCAAGTTAAGGTGTTGTTTTTACATGAATATGTGTGAATGGACTTTGGATTATTTACACTGAATATCCAATAATAATGAGAGTATTTTTATTTGTCACAAATAATTATGTCATTGATTTTTCCTTAAACTAAGCATACTGTCTTTATAATGGAATTCATCTCAGTTTACATTCCATTGTGACTTCTTTGTTGTTATACAACAACTCACTTTTATTTGGTGTATATACTGTACTTTGACATTGTATATCACAAATACCTTTATTCTCATGATATTATAATGTTTTGATTACATTAAATATTTGTATTCAATAATCTCTCATTTGGTTAGGAACTCTAACTAAAATATCATTTTAAATGTTTTAAAAATGTTATATTCTAAATCATTGTCAATAATGTCAATGTTTTAAAAATGGTTTGAAGGTTTTCTTTATAAGAACATTAATGTTTTAAAATTTAAATTATTTTTAAATGTTTTAATGTGGTATGGGACACTATTATTTAAAAATATATTTTAAACATCATCTTGATTAATAGTGAGTATTTTAAATGATTTCGCGAAAAGGGGATATTTACCTCAATGATTTTTAGTGATCATTTTCAACTATGTTAACAAACATTACGAGATATTATTCTTGATTGAGGTTGATTTATTATGATAAAAATCATCCATACTATATTGATGGTTTTGCGATATGTTTGAATATTGATATGTTATTTTTATACCATTCATTGTTTATAGATAAGGCATTGAGATTTTGTATGGTAGTTGTAATAGTAATGTTTATGTTATGTTTTAATAATTCCATATGGGAAATGAATTGGACATAGTAAGTGATGGGTGGAGCCCACTATAGCTCCTAGATGCATTGGGAGGTCTCAAGAGACAAACTAGTGTCTTGGCATAAGGCCTTGACAAAATCTTATTTGTAATCTTAGCACAAGGCCTTGACTACGTGGTTATGAAATCTACCAGTATGCATTCCAACATTATGAAATTGGCTATTGATATTAAATGTGATTATTAGACTTGTAGAATATCCATGTGAATAAGTAAAAAAATTATTTTATTTATCTTCAACATATTATTCTGAAGTTTAAGTTTAAATGTCTTGTGTTCTATTTGTATACATTTCTATAAATGATTATTCTTATTTTTGATAGTTTCCTCTATATTGTTATATTTACTAAGCATCTGAGCTCACCCCATATGATTTATTTTTCCCATGATGAAAATAAGTATATTATGATTAACATGATGGAATTGTGTAAAGGATATAATATTGTTCAAAATGGAAACAATGTTTCTTTTTATTTCATGGTGTAATGTACAACTTATTTATGTATCTAGTACATCAAATGCGACTATACTGATAGGTCATTTGAGACATGATTCCTTGTATCATGCCAATGTTATATAATAATGCACTGATTCTGGGTAATATGGGTCGTGGCATTACACAAATTTTAGAAATGTCTTCTTCTAAGAGACAATGGTAAATATCTTGAAATCACTTTTTCCAATATGGGGTGAAATAATGACACTCTGAAATTTACAGTTACCATCTGCTGTGGAATTTTTAATTTATTATTTTACTCTAGATAGACCAATTAATTCACATATAATGAAATTTTTATGGGTATCAAGATTCCACTAAAATTTTTAGGTATATAATTATTAGGAAAACCAATAATGGTATGATGATCACAACTCAAGTATATTATTCCTTTCTAGAAGAGGTTTATAGAATGCAGTTCTTGGAAATATTGTCATTATATATATATTTTAATATAATATTATCTTAAGAATGGATTATATTTAACAATATAGAGATTACATTAATTTATGAGGAGGAGATGTCTCATTTTATATTCCAAACCAGCATATAGTTCTCTATATTCATGACAATAAAAAAATCTTATTATGGATATTACATCGACTGTATGGTTTTTTATTAATATTCAATACAAAAAATTTTCATATATGGTTTGGTTGAAACTAATCATCAATGATGGGCCAATGGTTTTGTGGTTTCATGATTTATTTCTATAATTTTTTTCAAGCCTTAAAAAATATGAAGTTGACTTCCTAATAGAACACATACATGGAACCATTCTAATTTTGATGACTACATATAGAATGTCCCTGATTGAGTATTAAAAATTTTAAATGAAACGACAAGAGAACATAGAAAACTGATTCATTTTTTCTATTTTGAAACATTATAGTGAACTTTTTATTTATAAAAAAATAGATCAATGTTACTGATCATGGATTATAAAAAATTAAACAATATCATGATCAAGAACATGTTTCCTCTAACATGTATTGATGACTTATTTGATAAACTAACTAGAAAGTAATAATTTCCCATGATTTCCATTCATTATAATGGTCATCAATTGATGTTAAATAAAGACGATATACCCAGTAAAACATTTTTTATGATGTATAGACACTATAAATATATAATGATTCCATTTATTATTATTATTTACCTCCTAATATTCATTTATTTGAAGATTGGAGTCATTATATAGAATACTTATTAGCTTGTGGTAGTTTATATATATGATATTCCTATATTTTCAGTTGTCAAGGAATAGAATAAAGATATATTGGGAATATAACTAAAGACCATATATATTGATAAAATATAAGAAAATTTTATAATGAGTGAATTTGAGATAAAAAATGATTCACTTTTGGATTATATAATCTCAATAAGGTTTATATCAGTAGATCTATCAATGATGGAGGATATTGAGTTTTGACCAAATCTAACAACAAGTGTTGAGATTGATTTTTTCTTTCATGGTTTATTTAGATATTATCAACGTTTTTTGTGATTTTATCACAAATATCTAATCCAATCACCATTCTAACTCAGAAAGAATGAAATTTCCTCTAGATAGAAATGTTTGAGGAAAATTTAATGGTACTGAATATAATATTTATCATTACGTGCCTACATACATTACCATGTACTGTAGAATGGTTTGTAATATATATTGATTAATCTAAAAATGCATTGGGAATAGTTATTATTTATAATTATATAGTTATTGCTTATTCCTCCTAACAAATAATGTTTCATATAAAAATAACCTACTCATTATTTGGAATTATTTTTGGTAAATATTTCTTAAAAGATTGGGATGAATTATATTTATAGTGAAAATTGTGGTATATATACTAATAAAAATTATGATATATATATTCCCACTAAAGGAGTTGAATACGTACTAGAATAGAGCATATTAATGATTAAAACTATTTAATACATTACAACCCTAAGAAATAAAAAATTGTTGATAATGCTTTGAGTCAAAAGTATCATGATATATTATATAGGAGTATTATTAAAAATGATGAAATACTGATGAAATTAAAAATGACAGATTTGAAAATCGTAAATGAAGGGGATAAATATTATCTTCCCCAATTGAATATTTATCCATCCATTAATGTGATGATTAAAGAGAGGTAAAAAGAAGTTGGTGAGATAAAAAAAGGGATAGAGGTGTTCCCGAGATTAACATTTATCTTGATATAATGATAATGTTCAATAACTATGTATGGGATCTCTCCATACCATGTCTAAATAAGTAGCTATTTGAGGGAGAATTTAATTATTAATAATTTATTAATCTAGGAATCATGAATATGTATATAGATTTGAATGATAATTTATGGTGGAATAGAATAAAGGGAGATATCAAAGAGTATCTATTCAGGTTCTAGTTATTTCATTATGTAAACTTTGAGAATAAAAATTCTTTGTGATCTCTATATCGATTACCATACTAGAAAGATAATGGGAAAGTGTCACTATGTATTTTGACATCAAACATCCCAAAACATCTTAAGTCAAAATTATATAAGGTTTATAGCCAATATCCTTTATTATTTAGAAAACATCATGATTATTAGATAATTATTATATCTATATCATTTTTTTGTATATACATTTAGGATGTTTTAAGGTTTATGGGGTATAACATTAAATTGTACATGGTTGGGATTTGTGGTCTACAATGATGTTCTGGTAAAACCTTGGACAAGATCATGGTACCGAGTTTAGTTTCAGCACTATGTATCATGCATATATAGACTTCCTACACAATAGATAAATTATGACTACTCAAGATATGTCGATATATTATTATATGCAATTACAAGTGGTTTTGATCTGCACATTCTGGTATTTTATTTTTTTACATAAATATCTTCAACTCTAAAATTTATATAGAACCATATGAATACCAATATGTAAATAAATGTATACCTCTAACATGAAGGAATGAATTTATAGAAATAATTCTATATGGATCTGTGATAGTTAAAGGAACTATTGAGATGGTTATATCCATTCAGCATAACCTAATGGTGGCACAAAATTGGTAGAAATGTTATGATGGGAATCCGCTATTTGATTTGTAATATAAAGTTTGTAACAATGTGTTTTTATGAAACTATCTACATAATAAGGTAATAATATTAGGATATAAGTATAAAATATTACCTATGTATATCATTCCCTTTGAAATTCTGATGATACTGTGATGGCAGCCTCTTAGATGGAACCTTAAACAAAAAACTCTAAAGTTCGTGAAGTGTTCCATGTATTTTCCATGAGGATGTATATACCCAAAATGTTACATGTACTAAACTCATTGGTCATTATTATAGAGAAATACCCTAGTTGTTAGTAATAACCTTTAAATATTCTATATTGAATATATAATATCTTCTAATGTAATACGTCTCACATAGACATTTGTTTGTGGTGAAACAAAAAATTTGAGAATTTTTTATAAGAACTTGAGAATATGATGACAGATAAGTATGCCCATTTAATTGTATCACAACGATGTAATATAAAGGTAAAATTTAATTTTAATGGGGTAGAATGTGGAACCATGAGTTTTTATGAATTATTATTTTTTGTTTATATTATTTTTATTTGATAGCTTCTGTTATACAGAACACTGAGATTTTGTGTACCATGACAAGCTATAAATTTTATTATTTAAACAAGAACATTATTAACTAGTTACTAAAAAATATTCAATGGATAGTAATAAAAAAATTATAAAGATTTTGTTTAATGTTTTTATATAAGTAATGCATATTTATAAAAATGAAATTTATTTTTAGCAAATTTATTAGAGGTTTTGAAAATACTATTGTTTTTGAAAAAAATGTTTTAACTTATTATTTTGAACAAAAAAAAATATTTTCTATAAATTAAATATTCCTTTTAATTTAATGAATTTTTAAGGTTAATTTTTTAAACAAATGTAATAAAAAGTAATATTAGTGAAATCATATATCCTTTTATAAAATTTAGTAATTAAAATCATTTTTATATTCAATTTTAATAAAAAAAATTAATCATTTGAACGTTTTCTCTTTAGAAAACAACATTTTCATCTCACTTGTAGGATTATTTTTCAATTACATTTATGAAATTCATTAAATTTTATTTTGAAATATATATTTCATATTTTTTTTGTAATAATTTTTGTATCTTTTAATATCAAGCTTATTTTCTGACCATAATGAATATTTAAAATAGTATAAAAATTTGATGCCATGATTAAATAAAAAATCAGTCTAAAATAGGTTAAACAAAAATGATAAGAGTTTAAATAGAAACAAAAACATTTTAGACACCAATTGGATCGAAATAATATTTACTTATAATGTATAAATATTTATAATATTACATTTTTTTTATCATTTTTCATGTCTAAAACATGGGTACACTTTTTCTATTAAAATATGTAAAGTATTCTAATCATCTACAGTATAAAAGACCGCCACTTGTCCTCTCATACTGACCCTTATAAAATATTTTTTTTAAAAAATAAAAACTTAAATATATAATTTAAATACCTAAACAAATCATAGATTCCTTGTGGAATGAATATATACAATCATGCAAAGATTTGGCTTAAATGTAACAATGTTTTACGGAGAATACATAATGTTTTTAGCTATGTTATTTGGTTTTTATTGTATTATAAATCCATTAAAGTAATCATTAATTATTATGATATGTTAACTTAATAATCTTCTATATAAATATATTTAATTATTTTAATTTGATAACCATTATTCATATCTATCTTTATCAAGAGGGAGATTAAATTATCATTCTTTTGCACGGTGGACTACAACCTCTCTAATTGGTTTTATTCATTTCCCATCAATAACATTAATGAGTGTATATAATGATAGATTAAATTTTTATAAATAATATATATGATATTATTATACTAATTAATTAATAATATGAAATATAGATTATTTATTTTTATTATGTGGAAATCAGATAATGATGCTAACGTGTGTGGTGGAATACCGTTTAATGAGGTGATGTGATTCAGTCATGATTTAAATAGAAGGAAATAGGGATGGTATTAATGAAAACATTTTATAAAAATGACATAAAATTTTTCTATACTATTAATATTTTATTTACCTTTATTATGATCAATCCATCGAGAAAACGAAGACATTGTTCATGCATACGTACAACCAATGTTGTTTTTCATTTTATATCTATAACTTTCATGGAGGAATCTAAATACATATATACTGAATATATATCATACTTATATCAATTTTAAATTATTTAAATTATATAATCATGATTATAGTATGATGGAAAAAATAAATCTAAATATATATAATAAACAATGCAATTAATTTCCAATACATCACATTAACATAGAATTAATAATAAATGATTAATAAATGGTCATAAGTAAATCATATAAGATATGTTATATAAAATTATGGATATATAATTGATTAATAATAAATTAATATAAATTATACAGGGGGTTTTAATGTGTGTGAATGATGTCTGTAATTAAGGTATGATATTTTCTCTCACTCTAACATTCGTGAGATACATTCTATAGTCACCATATGATTTATTATACAAAATATATATTATGAATTTATTTATTTTAATATGATTATACCTAAAAACTTGTGTATTTACCTATGTATTTTAGTATCTCTGTTTTATTGGGTTTATATTTTTGATGTTACCAATTTTGTAAGGGATTGTTGGTGAAATTTATCTTCTTTAGGATTAATGTTATTTTATACACCAATATTCTATTATGAGGTGTATACATAGCCACTTTTACATGTAATACTATGAAATTATTTATTCTCATGATATTATAAGTTTTATATAATTTTATTTTTTCATTGGGATCATGATTCAATGTTAGAAAAGTGGTAATGTTTTTATGATTCAACCTCATTGTTTATATGGATTGTTTATAAATATGTTTCAAATGAATAAATATTATTATCCATCTCAAAATAACTAAAAAATATTCTTCTCCTAAGGTTTTCATATAAAAATACATGTTTTACCTAATCATCCCTCTATTTATGTACTCAATAGTTCAGAAGTACATTTAAGAAAAATATTGTTTTCATTTCTCTCTTCATCCAGAAACCATTTTATTTCAAAACCATGCTCTAAATAATTGTTTTCAATAATAATTTTACGAAGATAAAAAAGATTTACTAATGTGTTTTTTAAAAATTTATTACAATTTAAAAAATATGTTGAAAGGAATATTAATGTATTTGTACAAAAAAATTACATTTGGTTTTTATTGAAAATAATAATTGAACCTTTGTTTTAATGTGTATAACATGTATAGTACTCTCTAAGGTTATAAACATTGGTTTTTTTGAAGTCTCCATTACATTTTTCATAATTTCTGCTCAATTAAAATGGTTTCAAATTTTCTTTTATGAATTCTTAGTTATGAAAATCAATTTTCATAGAAAAATTTTATTTTCCTTAAGAAACGTTAAAAGTGATATTTCAATATCATTTTCTATATATGATGACATGATTTTATGTTACCAAATAATTATTGGTTATATTATCCAATGACATAATGTCTTCGATTTCTATGTATCATTTAGGTTTTTTATGATAATATGTTTATGAACACCGCTTCTTTTTTAGTGGGTTATAAAATGTTCAAATGCTTATTAAACCCTCCGGTTTTTCAAGAGATCACACTTTTATTTAATGATTATATATTTATGATAATTATTTATTTTACATAAGTTTTGTGACATGAACCTAAATATAGGAACCCAAAGTGGGTGTTTTATTTTAATACATTGATATATGACAGAATCAACGAAACCTCCAAGAACTGAATAGTTTATTAAAATTGGTAAATTGGATAAATATATGATTCTTAAATTATATTTTAAAAAAAATTAACATAAATTTTCTTTATAATTAAATTAGTCCCCGTAGAATCTCCATTCAAAACAATGATAGTACACTTCATGGATTATTAAGAATAGCAAAAAAGGGTTATCTCAAATTTTTATTATGGTTTAAAAATTGAGGAAGCTATCAGGAATAAATAAGATTAATCAACATGTACATATAAATAAATTAGTGGTCAATCCATTTAAATAACATGACTATCATGACTAGATAAATAATAATGAATATATAATGGGAAATAAATTTAGGAAATTACATTTAATAAACAAACAAATAATTAAATGCATATAGATATAATATAATTTCAAAATATTAAATTGATAATATTTTAAAGAATAATTAATATGTAAAGGTAAATTACTAAAAAAAGATACATTTAATCAATTAACTAATATTGACAAGTATCTAGATATAATATCATTAAAAAAATATCAGGGATAAAAATAACTGAATATTAAATTTTGTAATTTCTTAATCCATTAATTTTATGATCTAAATAAAATGATACCTCCAATATCAATACATTTCCAAAGAAAAATTAAAACTATAGTTTGAATCCCATTAAATATAGCATACTAATTTTTCCCAAGAGAAAATCTATTCTAATAGGGTATTTGTAATTATATTCCATACACTTCCCTATTTGTCCAAATAATTCATTAAATATTTAATTAATGACATAATACATGAATCAATGGGCCTCACCAAAAAATATCCATACTGAGAAAATAATTCAGATTAAACAATAATTTTTTGTTAATCAGAAAAGAAATTTATGTAAAAACCATATGTAAAAGTGTTATAAAATTTAAGAAATAATCATATCCATGAAACAAGTAAATATGATATTTATGAGTAATTAATTATATAATTATAATAAGAGAGTAAATGTTTCTAATTAAAGTTAGTGACTATAGAAAAATGAATCAATAAATATAATGATAATACATGTTTTAGTAAAAATGATTATAAACCATAAAAAAAATTAAAAAATTATATAAATAAATTATATCTATAGTGGATAATATGTTAAATAAAGGGTTTATGTCATTGTTAAATATAAATAAAATAAAAAGTTCATAAAAATCATTAGGAAAATACCATTTTTATTTTGAAACTAATTTTAAAACTAAAAGATTAAAAAACTCAAAAAAATCATTATTTTAAATAACCTTTGAAAATTATTAAGTAATTTTCATTACATCGACTTTCCATGAGGAATTTATTTCTATACTTGTTGAGTATGATAAAACAATGATTCCTTTTAATTTTTTTGTAAAAGACAATCTGGAATTTTTTTGTAGAATATATGAAGATTACATTAAAAATATTTTTAAAAAATGATTGAAAATGGGTAAAAAGATCATTAATAATTAATTAGATTGAATATAAATAACTTTTTTGATTTTTTTTAGAAAATCTAAATTTTAATGAAAAACTATTTTTGATAAATGTTATAAATAATGTCATATTTTTTAAACATATTTTCTCAAATATTTTATATTCATAAGAGTGTAAATTGTGTACTATTACTATACAATGTTCATGAACAACTAGAGGATACGAAAATGATAGGGTTTTATTAGACAATGATAAAATAGTTTTTCTAATGTGTAAAATTATATACAAATAATCTCCATTAGAATTGATATAGTGATAAAGACCTTACAAATATCATATCAATTAATTGAGGAACAATCAATTAATATATTATGTTAATAAAATGTAAATCTACATAAAATGTAACATCAATGTTTTTATTTGGAGTTTTTCCATTATTTATTGTTATTATAGTTCTTCTCTATGTTTTCCCCATCCACATTTCGGTGGAAAATTTTCATTTCAGATTTAATAGAATGTGGTGCACAGTTGGCACAATATTTGTCAAACTGGGCACCTAGAATAGAAAAAAGTGTAGCAAATGTGAAATTTTTTAGAGTTAATAATTTCATTGTTAGCATGTGGTTTGTAAATAGGGAGGGATAACCATATGGTATGCTCCATATAGATTGTAAGGAGTCCATGGTTGCTAAATTGTTTTTAAAATCATTTGGCGAAACCATGTGACTAGTTCAAGTCATTGAAAAATTAGATTCTCATCCTTACCTCCCCACAATTTTTATATATAATCACCATTAATCTCCCCACTTCAGAATATTCACCCTATGAACCTCCCAACATCACTCTATATTCAGTGAAACTCCATTTTTATTTCCATTTTGGAGTGGTTTCTCCTCGATTATTAAAGTAATACCTGCATTTCATAGTTTCATACTTTTTTAAGTGTTTCCCTCCTTCTCTCTTGGGGTTTCACTTTTCCAGTTTGTTGGTGGAATATTTATTTTTTTATCGTATTATTTGGGGTTTAAAATTTTGAATTATGGTTTGACCATTATTTTATAAAATCCCATAGTGGTAGGATTGTAGTTTATCACCGTTTTTATAATTTTTCAACATTTGAGGTAGTTCGTTCCATGCATAAGCATTGTTTAGTGATTATGGAATACATTCAATACAATTTGGTTATGTTATTTTCATTGTGTAGGAGGATAGAAATGTTTTTTTGAATGTTTTGAATGTTTTTGGGCCTTGATATTTCCTTTTAAAAAGGAAATTGTTTGTTTTTATGTGAATTCATTAGTTGTGCTTCATGAGGATGATTTATGAATTGTGCAATTTATTAAATAAATATTTAACGCAATAAGAAATGTGTTATGAAATATATTTGTAGTGCGTTTGAATTAAAAAGAGGTTTTGGGTAGAGGATGTGGTGGTTTATTATGTATATTATATTGATTTTTTTATGCATATGAGAAAGTGATATTATATGTGAAGTGTGAAATAAAAATTGGGAAAAAATAGAAACCTGGGTATCTAGTTGGGCACACATGGTCTAGTATTCTAGTTCACTTAGAATTGGATAGTCCCATATTCATCTTGATGGATTAATGATTACAATATTAACTACAATATGATAATGATTGGAGGCCACAAGGACTATGGGGTGTCTACTACTAGTGGCTCGTAAATGGGAAATCTTCTTCTTATGATATCTATTCCATGTTTCACTAAGTTAAAAGGTTACCACTATCCCATTTTAGCTTGTGCCTATAGATATTTCCTATTACTCAAATCTATTTTGTTATATTTCTCCCACCATCACTCTATATAGATCTTGGTAAGTTACTTCAATAGAAAAAGTTTTCCTTTAAAAATGTTTTCAATAATTTTTTTTCTTTTTTATAAAACGTGTATACTTATTTTCCTTAAAAAGTGTTGTCATGGAATCAATTTTATTAGGTGGAATGATTTTTTGCATTGGATCACACCAGACATACACCATTGGGTGTATGTATACTTGGATAAGTTATACACATGTAATGAAAAAAAAGTATCATGATGGTGGTTCTCATTGATAGCGGTCCTCTATTGCATGTTTTGGTGGTGGACTGAGGATGATGCTCCTATTGTTGTATTGTGGTTTTTATGATATTTTCATTATTCTGTTTTTTTGAATCCTCTTTTGGGGTTGATATAATGTTATAAAACATAAATCTAAAAACTGTTTTACCATGTTTGTTTATGATTATTAAATTATGTTTTATTTATACATTTTGGTAGTTTAATATTATTTAAATGGGTGAAATTATTCTAAAAAATTATTTTTATACCTATGAACTATTTTCTAGCCTTTGGTGATTAGGAATTCAATTTGGGTCATTCCATGGGGGTGGGTAGGGTATTGGTTTGAATGAAACTCTGGAATCTCTTGTGGAAAAATGTTATCAAAGTAGGTAATGTTATTTTGAATGTGTCATGATAAGATGGAGCATGGATTACTCGGAAATAAGGTTATGGTTGTGATTAGGTTGCCTACCCAGCACACCTAATTACATTACACGATCCCCCTTGGGATGTATGGATCTTGACTGACTCCTCCTCCATGTAAGATGTATTGGTTATAAGTTGTTTGTGGATACTAGGAGGGCATGGAGTTGTATAGTCATTAAGATTATTATTCTAATTAATTTGGTTATGTTTTTTTGTATGGATGTGTGAGAGATTTTTTTATTTCTAAATATTTTTAGAATGGATGTATTAAACATTTTATTTCTCATTCTTTCTTTTGGTAAAAAAATACCTCCCAAGAGAATTCTTATCCAACAATAGGAAGAGGAATCTGGGACTCCTCCCAAACCAATATATAATAAAATAATAGAAGATATGGTTTTGGATATCCAAGAATTGATTCATGGAGCTAGGTCTTTTCCTTCTCAGGTTACAGAAGCTAAACCAGTTCATGGGAAGGAAAAATCACAAGGGTTTCTAAAGAACAATCATTATTCATTCAAGGGAAATTACAAAACATATGAAATATGGTAGTGGATTGAAAATAGAGAGAAATTATTCATGTTCCTTGATACTCTTGAGGAAAATAGTGTGACATGTTCATCATTCCTACTAGAATGTCCCATTCAGAGGAGGGGGAATCAGTTGTTTAAACTGAGAAGATCGAGAAGATGAGATTGAAATATTTCTAGATCATTTTCAATGAGAAGTATTCTACTGAGGTCTTCAATTACAAAACATCTAGGAATTTCATTGATCATACACAGGGTGACAAGACATTAATAGAATATGATAACTATTTTTCTTAGTTAATGATGTGTGGAACCGAGATTGATTCGAATGAAAAAATAAAACCTCCAAGATTTGAGATAAGGTGATGGAAAGAGACGTGTCTTTATTTCATTATGGTATCTTCATTGGGATGGAGGAGTACATCACAGAAGAATAACAAGAAGGATACGAATGGAAAAAGAAAGGTGGTAGTTTATGTCTTTCTTCTCGGTTGTCTTAGTTAGTGGATTTTATTTCATGTTTAGTCAGGTGACATTAGTGTGGGATGGTGTGGATTACTCAAACTACCTTCACATATCCCCTAATACCTTTTATCTTATATATAGATACAATACACATGAAGAATTTTTTCATAGTGATGTCTCTATATTAGATTATAGTAGGTTTAGTGGATTCAAGGGGGAGGTCCACCCAATTAGAACTGTCCAGGTTAGCATGTATTCAATTTTTTTCTTCCAGGGGAATACCATGATCATCTTTTTATAGATTCGGTTCAGGTTGGACACTATAAGTAGTGGTCATTTTCAGGCTTAGACTTACATGAAGAATCTTCATGTGGTGGACCGGGAACCAGTAGGATCATATTTTAGAAATTCAATAGTTTGAGGTACCATTCGCATTGAATCATCCTTATCTATTGCATTTTTTGGAACTAGAGAGTGTATTTCATTTGTCTCTTCTTGTTTTAATGATGTGTTATAATTTTCATTTGTTCTCATTATGTATCTGATGGAATTAGTGAAACCTCTAGGTAAGATGTTTGAGAAGGCTCTCAGGTGCCTGTCTTGTTCACACACCACGTCAAGGGTTGATTTTGAATGTGATTTTCTTTTTTGTAGATTGAAATATTTTACACAATTCAATGTGTAACTTCCCGAACCTAGTTACCCAGAGTTGGTTCATTATTACATAACATTGTCATGATTACAGAAGATCTAGTCTTGAAAGGCCGATTAGTTTAGAAGATTTAGAATTACCAGAAACATTCATAAGGTTTACATTGGATCATAAAATGGAAAACTACAACAACATTGTTTCCAAGGAAAAAACTGAGATCCCATAAACTATCCCTGCTGGTCATCCATAATTTAAATACTTTCATTCTGGAAAAAATAATACATATAAAGTGGTCAACTCAGATGCTCAGTAAGGTTAAAAATATAGTAGAAACTGGAATAAATAAGCATAAACATTTAAGGCAATGTCTAAAACTAAAAAATTCATTTTCAACCTAAAAATCATAATAATATGTCAAATATATATCAAAATAATGTCATTTACTTACTCACATGGATATTCTACTAGTCGAATATTCACATGTAACATCAATAGCCACTTTCATAATGATGGAATGCATATTTCAATAATTTCATATCCACATAGTCAAGGCCTTATGCCAATAATACATATACGATTTTTTCAAGGCCTTATGCCAAGACAGTAGTTTTTCTCATGAGACTTACTAATGCATCAAAGAGCTATAGTGGGATCCACCCATCACTTACTAAGTCTAAATCATTCCTCATATCAAAAGGTTTAATCATAACATAAACATTTGTATTAAAAATAGCATACGAAATGTCAATACATTATACATAAACCATGAATGGTTTAAAAATATCACATCCACAGTCAAACATATCACAAAACCATCAATAAAAAATGGAATATTTTTATCATAATAAATCAATTTCAAACAAGTTTAAAATCCATTAATATATTTTGGGATAGATGAAAATGATTTGTAAAACCCTTTGAGAGAAATATCCCTTTTTCACGAAAACATTTATATGTCAAACAATTTAGAAAGGAATACATTTAGATAAATTTTTGAATCAAATTTTCCTATACGACATTGAATCTTTTGAAAGTAATTAACATTTTAATACAATCATGTCCATTTAAATATATCCTTAAAACCATTTTGAAAACATGGAAATTAATGAGAATGGTTCAGAAGAATAAATCTTTTAAAATATTTAAATGACTTGTTAGTAAAAAGACCCTTAAAACAAATCCCTTTGATATCTATTTTATGAAACATGGTGATGGATAATAAATATGTCCCAGTAGCTACTTACGTAAAAAAAATCTTGGATAATAATGAGATTGAGAAATTAAACATTACCTTGTACCTTGCCTTGGACTAGGGTAGGTTAACCTCCCGTATAATTGTGAAATAATTGTTGTTAAAGAATACAATAATCATATATACTAATATGATATCATATATGATTTTTTAACATTCCTTTGTTAATAATATCTTAGCATTATTGTCGTTTCAGGTGTTAACATATTCGTTTTCCTATATATGATTTGTCACGTAAGCAATGTTTGTTATGGATTGGATGTATCTTATTCATATTAAGAATGATATTACATCTTTAAACATTATTTTTCATCATCTAGTGAAAATTAGTCTTGAATGGATATGATGGTGAATGAATCATATCACATTCATGGAGACGGTAATATGTACGTACGCACGACCGACAATATCATTAATTTGATATTAAAATAATATATAATTGGTTGTTATATCATATATAAAAAACAACTATCATGTATAATTATTATTTAAATCAATTACACATCATTATTATACCCATCCAAATAACAATGTATTGAATACAAATTACACCACGACCTCAAGACTGTAAGTCATACGTACACACGTATGGTGACCTGTCCTTCAAAGGATGGATATAATAATTAATATGGGTGTTCCATAATTATAATAAAATCATAGTATATATAAGATACTTGATTTATTATTTTAGAATGTAAACAAAAAAGAATGATGAGTGGAAGAAGAAAGGTTCTTGAAATATGTGATGAAATATTTACATTTTCTTCATGTTTTTCCAATTTATTTGATCAAAAGGGCTCCTTAGGTTGTATTTATAATTTAATTATGGCCTATATGATGAAGGGAGTAATGTTGGGAGGATATTTGTGTAAGGTATGGCCCAACAAAATGGCTTCAGTAGTGTGAATTTGAGGGAAGGGGAAGTGCCCTTTTATATGATGGGTGAGGGGAACCCTAGGAAAACCTAGAAATATTAGTTTACAATAAAATAATTTTCGGTTTTTGATGGCTTTGAAGTAGATTATATGAATTATAAGGTGGGGATGGTTCTAAAACCACTCAACCAATATGTTTTATACAGGTTTTGGTCAATATATTAACCTTATCTTCTAGATTTAACTCTTAGTAAAATAGTTTGTTATTTACCATGTCTCTTTGTATTTTTATAATATATGGTTAATAAAATTACTATAAACTTCTGAGAGAACCCCAAGAGGAACATTAATGATAAAACTATAATTATATAAGTCTTTCATCCAATCCTTAGATTTTTAAGAATATAATATCAATTAATAATATAATATTTGTTTGAAAAACTCTTTTATGTCAATTTTGACACTATTTTGTATATTGTCTTTCCTGAATTTATGAAAGCATTATTTCATCAAAAAAATTCATATAACCAACCCTAACATGTCATATTAACTTTTTAAAGTAGTTATTTCATAAAAAGTCTCAAATTTAATTTATTTGGATATTTATAATATCAATTATTTTAATATTTCATAAATTAGGTAATTACTACATCATCATTGTGTCATAAATAAATTAAATTATTTAATTTCTAAACAATATAAATAATATACCATTACGTAGGAAATTTTTTTAGATTTATAATGAATATTAATAGTGTAATTTATCTTTTTTTAACCATATATTATAAATTATTTAGTTATTAAACATTGAATTTAACACTTTTAACTCTTCATTGAATTAAATAATAATAAATATCATAATCTAATCGAATTATACCAAAGAGGCTCATATTTTATTCCTATGGTTGTTCTTAGTCGAATTATACTTATCCAATAGAATTAGGACACGTGTTAGGGTAATAATAATATCACTTTTACCCTTAATTAACCTATTTACTTTTAATCATGGTAATAATAAAGTAAAAAGTTACTATTCACCGAAAATTATTTCCTTCTCATGAAACCACATATTACTTCTTGAAATCAACTTTGTATCTCGTATTTTCAAAATTCAACCCACAGAAGTGGTAAAATTATGTTATATGTAAATTTTCAAATACTCATATGAGGTAGGTAAATGATGGTAAAAAGTACAATTTTTTTTATATATCTAAAATTATTGTAAACTGACTCCAATAAATTATATTGAATACATATATTGATATTATTTATCCATTTTGACATAAAATAAATGTAAACAAAATAAATAATTAATTAATTATTTCTGTTTTAAACAATGACACCGTGTTTTTCAATATTCATCAAAAATTGAAAGTTTTCAGCAAAATACTAAAAATGAAATATAAGATAATTTTGATATTCTGAATCAAAAAATGAAGACCATTTTGAAATATCAAATTTATAAAATTTCATAAATTTATTATTAATATACATAATGATTAGTTTGATTGGTTGTGGGGTGTTAGAACTCAAAACTTCATACAACACATGTTACTGTATTATTCCAAAGTGAACTGTATTGTGGAAGCATGGGGTGTTACATTCTCCCATCCTTCAAATAATTCCGTCCTTGAAATTGTTAGAAAATTAAATCATAAAAGGACTTGGGTGTTTCTTCATCATATGTTCCTTGTGTTCACATGTTTCCTCTTCCATCTTATGGTTTCTATATAGAACTTTTACCAGACAAGTCGTCTGGTTTCTCAACACTTGTTCTCCTTTGTCACGAACCTTGATCGGCTCTACGCAATAAGACATATTGGGTTCCATTTCTAATTCGTCATAGGTGAGTACATGTGTTGGGCCAGGCATGTATTTTATCAAGATTGATACGTAGAATACATTGTGAAATTTTGGAAAACATGGAGGTATTTACAAACCGTGAGCTATAGACCCAATTCGTTCTAGAATTTCGAATGTTCTGATATACCTGATACTTAATTTTCCTTTCTTACTGAAATGTATAACACCCTTCCATGGAGATACCTTCATGAAAAAATGATCTCCTACCTAAAATTGCAAATTCTTCCTTTAGTTATCAGCATAGCTCTTCCGCCTACATTGAGATTCTTTGATGTGTTTTTCAATTACATTGAAATTTTCCATCGTTTTTATCACATGTTTTGGGCCTACATGTTTTCTTTCATCAACATCATCCCAACAGGTTGGTGTGTGACATCTCATTCCATATAACTCTTCATATGGTGCCATCATAATACTTAAATGGAATCTATTATTGTAGGAAAATTTTACCAGAGGTAAATATTATTCCCACATACCTTGAATGTCAAGTGATCTTGATATAAACATGTCTTGCAACATTTGAATAGTCCTTTCTGACTGTCCATAAGTTTGGGGGTGGTATCGAGTGCTCAAACAAAGTTCAGTATCCCGGGCTTTCTGAATAATTTTCCAGAATATTGATGTAAACAGTGGATCACGATCCGAAACAATCGATGGTGGTACTCCATGAAGTTTTAAAACATCATTAATATATATTATTTATAAACATTAAAGTGTTAAATCTTCTATTATATCAATAAAATGTGTTGAAATAGTAATACGATCAACAATGACCCATATTGTATTATTCCTTCTAGGATTTCGATGGTATTCCCTTGAAAAATTCCATCATTATATTATCTCATTTCCACTCAGGTATGGGAAGAGGTTACATGACACCACCAGGATGTTTCCTTTTAGCATTCACTTGTTGAAAACCATATATTCTGACACAAAATCAGCAATCATCTTCTTCAGGTTGTCCCACCAAAAATGTTTTTTTTTTCAAATCTCTAATCATTTTGGTGCTCCCAAGGTGTATAAAGAATTTGGATATATGAGCATCATCCAAAAATTCTATTTTTAGATCACGTATATTTGGACCACAAATCCCATTACAAAATTTCAAAATTCCATCTTCATATACGAAGTAACTCAATCTCCCATTATTCACAGCATAAATAATTTTTTGAAACTCCTCATCATCAGCCTACAAACATTTATCGTTTCTAGTAAAGATTGTTTGGAATCAATTTGAAAAGGCATTGACGTTTCACCATCCATGTTTATTCCCATATACATCTTTAATATATCCATGTATAAAGGATCATTTACAACTATCATCTTGTTCAAAACACCATGATCTGTTCTGCTAAATTCATATGCCACCTTATTTTCCTTCCATAGGTGGTATTGTATTGTGCAATCATAATCTTTTAGTAGTTCAAGCTATCTCCTTTTCCTTATATTGAGTTCTTTCTATGAGTAAATATACTTCAAAATCTTGTGATCTATATAAATCTCACATTATTTATCATAGAGATAATGTATCCATATCTTCAATGTAATGATTACATCAACTTACTCAAGATCATGAGTATGAGATTTTTCACATGAATTTTTAGCTATCTTGATGTGTGGGAAATAAAACTATCATTCTATATAAGGACACAACCATGTGCTTTCTTTGATGCATCACTATAGATAACAAACCCATCATTCCCCGATGGTAGATTAAATATAGGATCATTGAATAATCTTCTCTTTATTTCTTCAAAACATTATTCAAACTCCTTTGTCCAAATACATTTACCCCCTTTTCGTGAGAGATTTGTTACTGGGTTATCCAATTGGGAAATATTCTTGATGAAATGTCATTAATAACCTACTAAACCAATAAAAATGCATACCTCAACTATACTCATCGGTTTTTCCCATTCATGGATTTCTCTTATCTTAGAAGGATCCACAGATATTCCATCTTAAGAGTCAATATGGCAAATAATAGAAATATCCTGAATCCAAAAATCACACTTTCTAAACATCCCATATAATTCGTGTCTTATAAGAGTCTTCAAAATAATGATAATGTGATTTTCAGGATCTTTGTAGATTTTGGAGTACACCAAGATATCATCAATAAATTACAATATATATTCATCCATATATTCGTAGAAAACTCTATTCATTATATCCATGTAGACAGAGGGTGCATTAGTCAATCCAAAAGGAATTATTGTAAACTCATAATGCACGTACCTGGTTTGAAATGCTGTTTTCAGAATGTCTTCCTTCTTCACTCACAACTAATGATATCCAGATCGAAGGACAATCTTTGAAAAGTATTGAGCTCCATGAATTTGGACGAAAAGATCATCAATGCGAGGTAGGGGATACTTTTTCTTTATTGATATAACATTGATCTCCCTATAGTCAATGTACAACCTCATAGATTCATCTTTTTTCATAACAAAAATGAAAGGTTCTCCCCATGGAGAAACATTAGGGAGAATAAATCCTTTGTTACTCAATTCCCCTAGTAGTATCATTAGTTCCAAAATTCAATAGTGTCCAATATATAATGTGTCTTCAATATGGGCCTTGATACAAGAATTAAATCAATGGAAAACTCAATTTCTCATTCTGGAGGATGTCCAAGTAATTCTTATGGAAACACAACAACATATTCTTTCACAATAGGTTCATCCTCTATTTGAACATTATTTTCCTCACCCATAGTTATTTCATTCCCTTCCTCCACAATAATTGAATTTAGTTGAGCTATAGTGGGTAGATCTAGATCATAATTACGTGGTGATGATTATGCTCTAACGATAAGGTGTTCTTTATCATCGTTATCAAAAATAATAACCTCCTTCTTCTTAAAATATTTTTTTTTCATCATGGTCCAAAATCCAAACCATACTGAGGATTATATCAAATTCAATCATGGGTATGACGATGAGATTAGCAGATAAAGAACATTTATATTCCCTAATGGGCACTGATTCACAAAACATTATTGCAATGATACATCCCTTAAAATTTTTGACTGTCAACTAACTTGATAAATGAAATTGTAAATATGTAATTTTCGTAGAAAATTGGGAAGACATGAAACAATGCGATGATCCGAAATCAAATAAAGAATTTCCTAACATGAGGAAACCATTAAATTACATACCACTACATCTTTCGGAGCTTCAACCTCAGTAGTAGTGATAGCATTATATTGGACTTGATCTCTTGGACTTTTCATGATGTAAGTTACCATGACACATACGAAATTAATTCACACAATTCCCCCATTTTCTATAATTGTAGCATTTAACATCGACAAACATTTTCTTCCCCTTGAATTCCCGAGTTCAGTGGCCTTTCCCCCCACAATTTTAACAGACTACCATTCCCTTCAGGAAAGTACCAGGGTGTTTCTCTCCAAATTTAATGCAGGATGGATATTCAACATTTCCCTTCTTCCCCTTATTTAAATTTCTAGAGTGTTCTGCATATCTCTTCTCCTCTTGCTTTTCTTTAATGTTATAAAACATAGCGAATTCATTTTCTGTCTTGAGCGCACATGAGACAATATCTTCATACAATGATAAGGATTGTGAAACTAATGCTCAACAGAGAAATGGTTTTAAACAATTAAATAATGACTTTTCATACTTCTTGGGTTACTAATATATTTTTCATCATGCCTCATTAACTTTGTAAATCTGACTTCATACTTTGCGACATTATCATCCTCATTTTTCCATAAAATCAGAAATTCCCTTTCCATATCTTCTCGATGGTCATGAAGAATGTATTTTTATATGATAATTTCATTAAACTCCCTCTGTTCCATATTTTATACATCACCATCCTACATTGAGTTTTGAATCAATCACCACCATTGATCATCATCTCCAGTGAGGTGGTAAATTTCCATGACAACTATTTCCTTTTCACTACTCCCCAAGGTATTAAATATTTTTTCTATGGAATCTTTCCATTGCATAGCTACTAGTGGATTTGTGCCTCCATTGAATGTTGGTGGCTATTTCTTCATGAAGAGATGTAACATTGATCCTCCACGCTACGGATAAGGGTGCTCCATATGGTTATGTTTATTATTCATAACCTGAGTGAGTTGTCCCAGTATGGTGATTAGCTGATCAGCACCAGTTGCATCACCTGCTACATAATAATAATCTTGATTATGAGTGGAATCCCTACATGGAGTGCATGCATTGATACCGTTTAGATTCCTTCAACTAGGCACCATTTCTAAACAATGGCATAAACTAGATTAGTTTATGAATCAAAATATATAATTCCAAGCATGTAAAACAATAAACATAAATTGAACAGTTTATAGATATAATCCAAAATCATAAAAAATGTTTTATTTAGAAAGTATATTTTCATAAACCCTCCATAATGGTTTGTAAAAAAATGAAAATTATCCTAGGAATATCCCCCGGAAGTTTCGTAACCAAGAGTGCAGCAAGGCCCATTGTCTTGCACCAGTTCCCGTTCTAGTCTAGCTCAAAGTAGGGTTTTAGGGTTTTACCCTTAGTTACATCTGTTCCAGAGCCACCTCTACCTTCTCGTATCCAAACAAGGGTGTATTTCTTGGAAGACTAAAAAAATATTTACAACGCCAAAATTTTAGGAAGTTCTTCTATACTATTCCTCAATGTCTATCTTAAGTATATGTGCTCTAATCAATGTTTATATAAATCTAGATTCCAAGGTTTTTACTAAAATTTTTCTGATACCAACTGTAACAACCTGACCGTAGTTATCCAGAGTCAGTGCATTATTAAATTACATTGGAATGATATCAAAATATCATATCTCGAAAGACCGATTAGTTTAGTAGCCTTGGAAATACTATATAAATTTATAATATTTACATTACATCATAAAATGGAAAACTACAACAACATTTTTTCCATGGACAACACTGAGATCCCATAAACTATCCCTGCAGGTGAGTCATAATATACATCTTCGCATCCTAGGAAATATAAAACATATAAAGGGGTGAGCTCAGATGATCAGTAAGGATAACAATATAGCGGAAACATTCATAAATAAGTATAAACATTTAATGCAATGTATAAAAGTAAAACAAAAGACATTTCAACATAAAATTCATCATAATATGGAAAATATAAATCAAAATAATTTTATTTACTTACTCACATGGACATTCTACTAGTGAAATATTCACATGCAAAATCAATTTCCACTTTCATAATGATGGAATAAATTATTCCAGATTTTATAACCACATAGTCAAGGCCGTGTGCCAGGACTAGAAATAATATTTTGTCAAGTCCTTATGCCAAGACACTTGTTTGTCTCATTAGACCTACCGATTCATCGAGGAGCTATAGCGGGATCCACCCGTCAATTTATAAGTCCAATGCATTCATCATATGAAAAGGTTTAAATATAACATAAACATTCGTATTAAAACTTCCATACTAGATGTCAATACTTTATCGACAAACCATGAATGGTGTAAAAATAACACATCCATAGTCAAACATATCACAAAACCATAAATAAAATATGGAATATTTGTATCATAATAAATCCACATCAAACAAGTTTAAAATCCATTAAATGATTTTGAGATAGATGAAAATGATTTGTAAAACCCTATGAGGGAAATATCCCTTTTTCATGAAAACATTTAAAAGTCACATAATTTAGAAAGGAATGCATTTAAAGTAATTTTTGAATAAATATATCCCATACCACTTTGAAAATTTTTAATGTAATTAACATTTTAATACAATCATGTCAATTTAAAAATATCCTTAAAACCATTTTGAAAACATGGACAATAATGAGAATGATTTAGAATAATAAATCTATAAAACAATTAATATCATTTTATAGAAAAAAGTCCCTTAAAAATAATCCCTTTGAATACTATTTTATGAAACATTAACATAGATAATAAATATTTCCTAGTAGATTCTTACGTAAAACGAACGTCGGATAATAAAGAGATTGTGAAATTAACCTTTATCTTGTACATTTACTTGGTGGAGGGTACGTTAACCACCTGTATAATGGTAAAATAATTTTCATTAAAATATAAAATAATAATATATTTTAATATGATATCATATATGATCTTTTAGCATTTCATTGTTAATAATATCTTATTATTATCGTCATTTCAGGTTGTAACTGATTCGTATTCCTTTATATAATTTGTTATTGAAGTAATGTTTGTTATGTATAGGATATATTTTATTCATATTCATAATGATATTAAGTCTTTAAACATTATTTTTAATCGTCTAATGAAAATTTTTCTTGGATGGATACGATGGGGAATGAATCTCATCGCGTTCATGGAGACGGTAATCTGTACGTACACACGAGCGATAATATAATTATTTTCATTTTAAAATAATATATAATTGGATATTATATCATATATAGAGAATAATTATCATGTTATATTTATTTTTAAAATCAATTACACATCATTATTATACCCATCCAAATAATAATGTACTGAATAACAATTACACCATGACGTGGAGACAGTAAGTTGTACGCACGCACATATAGTGACAAGTCATATAAAGGATGGATAGAATAATAAATATGGTTGTACCATATTTATAATAAAATAACAGTATATGGATGCTAATTATGTTATTATTTTAGTGTTGAAACAAAAATAATGAATATGTGTAAGAAGAAAGGAACTTGAAAGAGGTAATGAAATATTTATCTCTTCTTCAGGTTCTTCTTTTTTATTTGATCAAAAGGGATAATTAGGGTGACATTATGACTAAAAAAAGACCTCTAGGATGAAGGGAGGAATGTTGGGGGGAAAGTTGGGTAGGTTTTGGCCGAGCCAGATGACTTTGGAGGTGTGAATTTTAGAGAAGGGGAAGTGCCCTTTTATAAGAAGGGTGAGTGGAACCTTATGAAAAACTAGAAATATTATTTTATAATAAAATCAGTTTCGGTTTATTATAGCTCCAAAGAGTATTATATACTGTCTAATGTGGGTATGGGTCGAAAAAAACTCAAAAAAAGTATTTAGGCAGGTTTTGGTCACTATATTAACCTTATCTTTAATATTTTACTCTTAGTTAAATAGTTTGACATTTACCATGTGTCTTTGTATTTTTATATTATATGGTTAATGGACGTGCTATATATATTCAAGAGAACCAGAGGTGGTTCATTAATTATACACCTATACTTGTATAATCCTTTTGGATGAAGATTATATTTTTAGGAATAGAATTTCAATTAATAAAATAAGTTTTTGTTTGAAAAACACTTTTATGACTATTTTGACAATATTTGGTATTTTATTTTTTCTATATACATAACATCATTATTACTTTGAAACAAATTAATCTAAACAACCATAATATGTAATATTAACATACAAAATTAGTTTAATTCATAAAAAGTCTCGATTTACATTTATTTGGATATTTATAATATCAATTGTTTTAAAATTTTATTAATTAGGTAATTACTTCATCACCATTGTGTGATAAATAAATTAATTTATTTGATTTCTAAAAATTATAAATAAAATTCAATTATATAGGAAGTAATTTTATCATTATAATGAAAATTTATAGTCTAATTTATCTTATGTGTAACACTATATTAAAAATAGTTTAGTAATTAAACATTGAATTTAACACTTTTTAATCTTCTTTGAATTAAATAATTATAAATGTCCTAATCTAAACCAACTTCACCAAAAAAGTTTCATATTTTATTCCTAAGGTTGATGTTTGTCTAATTATACTTATCCAATGAAATTAGGACATATTTTTGGGAAATAATAATATATTTTTTACCCCGAATTTCCCTATTTACTTTTAACAGTGGTAAATAAAAGTAAAAAGGTTACTATTCACCAAAAATAATTTATCTTATTGAACCACATTTTACTCATTGATATTAACTGTGTCTCTCAGATTTTCGAAAGTCAACTCACAGAAGTGGTAAAATTATGTTTTATATAAATTTGAAAATACTCCTAGGAGGTATGTAAAAGAAGGTAAATTGTTCAGTAAAATTTTTATATATCTAGAATTATTATAAACTGACTCCAATGAATTACATTGAACATATATAGGTATTATTTATTTATTTTGACATAATATAAATATATATAATGTAAATAATTATTTAAATAAAAATTTGGTTTTAAAAAATGACTCAGTGTTTTTCACTTTTCAACAAAAATTGAAAGTCATCAAGAAAATACCAAAAATTCACCATAACCTAATTTTGATAATCCGAATCCAAAAATGAATTCTATTTTGAATGACAAAATTTATAAAATTTCAAAAAGTGGTTATTACAATTAATAACAGTTAGTTTGATTGGTTGTGGTGTGTTAGAACGCGGAGTTGCATACAACACACACTACTTTATTATTCAAAGAGATGTGTACCGTGGAAGCTTGGAGTGTTACACAATGTATCGACTGGATGGTGTGATTTCAGGAAATCATCGATTGTTATAGACGATGAGTGATATTTGTGCCACCAAATGGAAATAACCAGGTTTTTTTGGTGAATGGGATCCTCAGTCAGGTTGTGCTGGACCTCTACTTCTGGAATTGGGCAATATCATTTTTTAGTTATAGCCACCAATGTTGGAGGATGTTTGTATTGTTCCTCCATTTATATTACCTCCTATATTTGATGAGTTTCTAGTGGTTTTTTAGTGTAGTTTTTTGTTTTCTTTTAGAGAGGAATGCAATTATTTTCATTGATTTGGAACCAGGAATACAACCAATATATCATCTTTCATATAATATTCCCTCACTGAAATGAATAAATTAATGTTATTGATTGATTATATTTTATTTATTGGATTCATTCATCTAAGTGTCTCACTATGAGACTCCCTAGTTCCATTAATAAATAATACGATGGATCTCTCTGGTTACAAATTTATTACTGAAATATAAATTAGGTAACCATAAAAAACAAGTATCCATTTCCCTTCATTGATGAATTTTTTGATCAGCTTAATGTGACATGGTGGTTCTCAAAAATTGACTTGTGTTCTTGTTATCACCAATTCAGAGAAAGTGAGGTGGGTGTTCAGAAAATAATATTCTGAACTATGTAAAACCATTGTGAGTTCTTGTTCATTTCATTAAGTTTGATGAATTCTAAAACAGTGTTTAGGGATCTTATATATAGGGTGTTTCATCAGTATCTCAACTAATTTTTCATAATATTTGTGGATGGACTTTTGGTATTTGTTGGATATTAGTAGGGGAATGGGTGTTATTGGACAATAATTTTGGGCACTATTTGTGATCATCTCCTATATGGGAATATTTCTTAATGCACCTCCTCTTTTTGGGAGGTGGTGTTTCTAGGTTACATGATAATAGAGAGAGGAGTTTTAGTAGACCCTATGATGATCACTATAGTGGTTTTATGGGATCAGACGAATAGTTTATTTGATATTAGAATATTTATATTGAAGGAATGGTATTAAAGGTTGTCATTTGGGATTTATTTCAAAAAAATTCACCCATGATATAACTCACACAAAAGTCATGAATTTTAATGTATCCTAGAGTTTGAATCATGCATTGAGGTGTTAAACTGTTGGCTGACCAACACCCATGTTTTGTACTGCCAGAATATAGAAAAGGGTATGTGGTCTACTGTGATGCCTCAGGTATGGGTGTTGGGTGTGTGATTATATAGAATGACCATGTGGTGGCATATGGTTTACATCATATTCGAACACACGAAAATAATTACACAATCCATGATCTGGAGCTAATAGTAATGATGCATTCCCTTAAGACATGACATCATAATCTTTTTGGAGAGAAAATGTTAATTTATTCTGATCATACGAGATTAGATTATATATTTTCTCAGAAGGATCTAAACATATGTAATTATCATTAGGTTGAGACTATAACCTAAGAACATGAAATGTAGTGACATATGTTTTGAGAAGTATGGTTCTAGTGCATGATTTCAAAGTGTCTAGTAATGAGTGGAATTTGTTAGGTCTCTTTCCTCAAATGAATATAGAGACCAAAGAGCCCAGTGGATGTGTGTTTTTGTCTTGTATCTAGCTGAAACCTTATCTTATAGAGTTTATTTATTATGATTATATTTGGGATGAGTTGTTTCAGTGGTCCATGAAACTTTTTAATAATGTGGACACGCGACAAGATTGGTCATTATCTCGTGAAGGAGATTTATGATTCAAGGAATTATTTGTGGTTCTATTTTATACAATAATGGTTGTGATGTATGATAACCACCAGTCATAGAGGGAAGTTCATCCTAGGGATACCATGATGTACTATAATGTGTACAGACAATTAGGGTGGCCATGTATGAGGAAAGATATGATTAACTTTTTATTGAGGTGTTATACATTTTCGTAGGTTAAGGAAGAACATTAGAGACACACTGGTTTTCCCTAATCTACTATATGTTATTACACAATAGTGAGATATTTTCATCATGGATGTTATCTTGGGTATACCTCATACACCATAAGGAATGAATTCAATTTGGGTAGTCATCGATCGTCTAACCAAATCAACCAATTTTATTTATATTAGAGAATAAACAAAGGTGGATGAGTTCAGCTAGTTGTATGTCTAGGAGAATGTAAAGCTTCATGGTGTGATGTCAAAAATCATTTCTCATAGGGACCCACATTTTACCTTTTATTCTGGTAATTCCATTTGAATGGAATTGGGGTATCAGTCAAGTTATTCATGACATACCATCCTCAAACGGATGGCCAGATGGAGCGATTGAAGTAACTTTTGGAAGAAATTATCTAGGAATGTGTGTTGGATTTCATGGGTTTTTAGGATAGATATTTTTGAACGGTTTAGTTTCCATAAAGTAATAGTTTCCAATCATAAATTTGTATGGATCCTTTTGAGTTTCTATATGGTTTGCCGTGTTAGTCTCCCTTATGATGGGCTGAGGTGGGTGAGACCACATTGTTGGGATAGAGCCTTATGAAAGAGACATCTGATAATGATAACATGATCGAGAATTTGTTTTGATATATTAGAGTCTCTATATGTCTAATAATTATTATATAATCTATGATAAAGAGTTTTATATGGGTGACGATGTGTTTTAGTAGGTGTCAACTCTCTTAGATATTCATTTTTTGGGGAAATAGGGAAAGCTAACAGAAAGGTATTCAATAACTTTTGATATTATAAAGAAGATTAATAAGGTAGAATAAAGTTTGTGTTTTCCTTATTAGAAGAATTTATTACAAGACAGGTTATTTGTCTCTCACTTTAAAAAGAATAACCCAGATACATCTTATGTGAAGAACAGGGAAGAGCGGCATTTGGAACCTGAATTACCCCTGCTTGAGTGGCCACTGTGGACTAGAGATTCATAGGATAATGTGATTCATGGTAATTCTATTCCATTGGCCAGAGTTATTTGGAATAAATTCGATGATTATCATGAGGATTGGGAGAAAAAGTTGTGGTTTGAGTAAGAGTATCTATTTTTATTCTCTAATTAATATTTTTGTTGACATTCATGGAAAATAAAGTTTTAATGGTGTAGAGAAAATTCATATATATTTTTTTGTTTTGAGTTGTTACTATGATTATGTTTAGTATAGTTATTATAAATGGGGTTCGACTACGAATTTTGGATAAAAATTGAGATTTTGGGTTTGACAGCCTGTAATGAATGGTTGGCGTATAGTGTTTAAAATCATTCACATTTCTCAGGGAACCATGTGTCCAATGATAAATTTTGGGAAATGGATAACTGAACAGTTAGTGTATAGTTTTTATACGGTGTTTTCTAATAGTGCTAGATGTTCTACATGGACAGTAAGGGGAGCACTATTTCCAATCAGTTTGGGATTCTCTGCGGGTATATCGTGAAACTTGTCCAGGTCATTAAAAATATTGGTTTTATATTTTCCTCCAACCTATTTTTATTCCTTGACACCATTATTTTTCCCCACTCAAGATTTGTAACCCCATATTCATCCCCATCCAACTTTATCCTTTGTACCTCCATTTTCAGGGTAATTTTTGTGTGTTTTCCTCAATTATACAATTAAGTCCCTCCTTTTATTATTTCTTCCTATTTTATATGGTTTATCCCCTTCTCCCAATGTTTTTCCACTTCTAAAATGGGTTTGGTGACTTATTTAATGATGTATTATATTGTCTAAGTATTAATTTTGATGTTTATAGTCTGATATTTACTTTATTAGATCCCTTTGGGTTGTGGTTGTGTTTTATCACTGATTTTCCAAAATTTTCTATAGCTAAGGGTGGTGGTTTGTGAATAAACATATTTTATCAATATTTATAGGCATACATGGTCTTTGTTTAATGTTCTATGCATTAAATATTAGTTTATAAATGTTATTTTGAATGGTTTTAGTGTGTGTGTAGCATAAAAGTTGGGTTTCTAATATTAATTGTTTGTTTTCAAGGGAATTCATTGGTTTTGATTCATGATGATTTATTTTAATTGTGTTGTCAGTTTAATAAGACATGAATGTGATATGAAAATTGTTTTTAAATGATATTGGTGAGTGTATGGATTCTGAAGAGGTCGTGAGTTATAAATGTAGCGGTTTATCATGGGTGTTATATTTATTGGTTTATTTTTATGAAAATTTTATGTTATTTGAGATGTGTAAAATGATAATTATGCTGGAAAGAAAAACTAGGTATATAGGTGGTATACCACTAGGCATATGGGATGTTCCCTCTCTGTGGCGCGTGAAAGATAACATTGATGGTTATGGTTTATGTATGAATTTTCACTGAAATACGAGGTTCCTAGTGTCGCATTTTAGCTACTGACAATAGGAATTTCATTTGACATAGTGATATTTTGTGAAATTGTTCCCCCCATTGACATATAATGCACTAGGATGATTAATTAAAAACAATAGATTTTGTTCCTTTCAAAATAAATTGTTTAAAATTTCTTTAGAATTAATTTTAATAAAACATGCATGTTGTTTTTCATTATAATGTTTTCTCATGGAATCTATTTTATTGGATGGATTCCTACTAGGATTTGGATAGGAAAATGCATACACATTTGTGTTTATATAGACATGGTTATATCTAAACAATGTAAACTAAAGGAGTACCATGATTGTGGTTTAGGTTTCTAGTGGTCCCCTCTTGTAGGTGTCAACGGTGGCTTGAGGATGATACTAATCTAACTATAGGGTATTTTTTGGATATTTTTGATGTTCCCCATTTGTTTTAAACCCTTTGGGATTTGTTAAAAATTTGTAGATATTAAATATGATAATTGAGGTATCCTGTTTATTTTTCATTTTCGAGTTTTTTTTGTTTATATTATTTTTGTTTTTTATGATTATATAAATTGTTTAAATCATTCCCAATGCATATTGTGTTACCCATGAACTAGTTTCAAGCCCATGGGGATCCAGAATGCCTTTTGGTCCATGCCCCATGACTAGTTGAGTGTTGAGTTGAATGGAAATTAGGTTTGTTTTTTGACATAAAACATACTATAATAATACATAAGGAAGTCAAAATTAAATAAACACACAATCATAGAGTTTTAAAAAAATTATGAAGTATAATATCCTAATAAAAATAAACTAAGTTATTAAATTCATTCCAACTCAGTAACTTCCATGTTAACATCCATTTTGAATAAATAAATCAAATTAAAACAAAAAATAACTTTAATCATTAATTTATCATGATATTTTAATGTAAAATGCATTGAATTTACACAATATAAAAAAATTCTGTCCATAAAATTTCAATTTCATCAATAAAAAGAAATTAAGACGAATACCCTTACCTTGAGTTAGGCTCATCATGTAAATTAATTGTCTTCATGAATAATAATGTTATTTGAATCATTAAATTTCATAGAAACCATATTTATTATTCTAATTGTGTAAATTTAATATATTTCCATATTATGTACAATTACTTAATGAATTCATTTTTTTGGGTGTATTGATGATATTAGACTTGTGCTTCAAAAATAAATTCATTAGGTTACCTATTTTTCTAAGAGGAAATTTTTTCAATATTATCATAATAATAATAATGAAATAATTAAATTATGTATACATAAATAATACCTTTAATACTTACAATGAATGATGGTTTTGAGAAATGCATAATGTTTGTATCATGGATTTGGTAAGCTATTTGTAATCATGAGTAATGTTTCCATTTTCAATGATAATTATGGAATGGATGTATATAACATTTTATTATTAAAAAATGATAATAATGTCTTAAATAAGAAAATATTTCATTAAATATACTTAAATATATTATCCGTTTTTGGTTATTGAAAAAGTGAGTCATATTATATTGTTAAGGTGGTAGTCTTCTCATACACAAACAACATTATCATTTTTTAGTGAGTTAAATGGGAATAAATAATGTGATATATTATATTTTCAGAATAATACATATGACATTAATATTAAAAATATTTATTTTTGATAAAATTCATTCATTAAATGTGTTCATATTACCTTCTATGAAAATCATTAGTGGAAACAAAACCACATCACTTTGTTAGCGATTGTCAACTGTCTACTCGAAGGATATTATGGTATTCCATACAAAATATGAAATAAAAATTTAATTAGGATATAATGAACATAAAGGTATAATTATGTCTTAAATATGATGGATATACATTATATCCATCTTTATAACCAATAGTGAGAGCTATTTATGGAAATTTTTTCCTATTAGTTCCTGAGGTGATAGTTTGGTGTACACATGATCGATGTAATCATGTATCATTTAATGAAATAGGAGGTGTATATAATACATTATCTTAAAATAACAATATATGAGTGTATTTTATATATTTTTTAAATTATATATTCATAAATTAAGAATATTTGAAATAGGTAGAAAAATAAATATAATCATACTACATAGTTAAAAAGTTTACCTCTTTTAGGAATACGTTTTTGGATTATACATAAAATTTTACTTGAATGGATTTTAAAACAAATAATTCTATTCGATGAGGGTATATATGTTGGTAAGATATTTTTATGGGATTTTATAATACAAATGTTATTTAATGTGTGAGGATGATGGGATTTTGGGTGGCCTTTTATATGAGAGGTGAGTGACATATATGTAATTTTCAAAAATAAAAAACATATAACCACATTTTTCAGATAACAAACAGGTCAACAAAGGATTATTATTTATAAATAGTTATTTCCAATTTCACTAATAATTTTTCTAAAATATTAATTTGAAATTATTATAAAAAATAATTTATACTATTTAAAAATATGTAATTCATTTTATAAATCTAAATGAAAATATTTGAGATAAATAAATTGAAAAAAATGTGCCAGGGCGATAAAATAGTTTGTATTCATGACAATAATTTTCCATCAGTATAGATGTTTTTAATATAAAAACTCTATATTAAATTTATTACAATAATATAATTAGTAAATTTTAATATTATTGATATATGTTTTCTATTAAATCAATTTAAAAGATAATTTTTGTATTTAGATAATTTAATTTTAAAGGGTGTTTTTAAAAAATCCATATTTTTCACAATTCATCAAAAAATGAATCTTTTTATAGAAATAAAAATGGTAATATAATTTTGATATTAATATTTCAAATTGACTTTCATTTTATAATATTTTTTATAAAATAGCTAGTGATTAATTTTATGATATGTTTGAACGATCCATTAAAATTGATTACTTTTAAAACACAGTTTTCCAAAAATAATTCTTTTTCTATAAAATAATGCTTATATTATTTCTAAAAAATAGATATGAATTTAATTTATTTTATTCATTTATACACCATATAATTTTAATAATTTATTCATTACTATTTATACCAAAAAATTTAATGGCTAGGTTATGACATTATACTATATTAAGATTAATTTAGACCTGAGGTTGAATGTTCCACAAGCTATAAAATAGGTTATGTTTATATATATATATATATTTGGGTTACATAATATTTGTTTTACATGTCACATACTATATATAATAAAATTACATTATTTTATAACTTTGCAGTTTTACATTCTCTAAATCATAAATATATGGTGTCCTCACAATTTGTTCTTTCACATAGATACTAATTGATTGATAATCGAAAATTTCATTACTAAAAACCAACAAAAAGAGGATGGTTAATAATACATTTTCTTAATAGGTGAGTAAGGTAAGTAAAAAGACCATAGAGAATAACACATAACTACTTTTTTATTTAGAAAAAAATTAGAGGAATATAAAGATATGGTCATCGAAGAAAACCATAACTAATTATAAAGAATGACAGATATCAATGATTGCAAGAAATTAAATTATCAATGGAATGTTAAGGACCAAAAAATATTTAATATTTGATTTTTTAAATGACTATTTTGTATATATGATATTTTGGTTATAGTATAGAATTTTTTATTCAAGATCATTTTTCTAATGTCGAGTAATTCTCTTATGGTAAAAAAATATACAAAAATATACTTATTGGTTTTGCTTATATTTTATAAGTCTAATTTCATCATTTGGTTGTCCATTAAACATTATAAATTACATAGCTTTTTAAAAAAATTAATATAAAAAAATAAGTTTTTTAATCTTGAAGCACTTAAATTCAGTTTTAATGGATCATAAGGTCCGTAAAAAGTTAAATGTCTTTATTAATTGTTCTTAAATATTTTATAAAACTAATATGGTTAGAAAAATTCATCATGTATACAAAACTATTCAATAAAATACAATAGTGACACGAAAAATTCACTATTAATACTTATTGGAAAGGGAATTTAACTATGAAAAATGATGTATTATCCAAGGAATCACATATGACAATATTATACAGTAAAATATAATCATCATTCAGTAGTGGGTTCAAGAACCCTGACAATTTCTTGATGTATAGATGTGTTTATTATCTAAAATTATATTAATATAATTATATAACGTTCCCAAATTTATATGAAACATAATTTCTATAACATAAAAGTAAAGATAATCATTAAAATTCAATTTAAATTTTATATTAATTCCAAAAATGTAAGGTTATCATTTCTCAAATAACTCTTTCATATACTAAACTATTAGATATTATTCACAAATATGATTTCTAAAAACAAAATTAAACATGTTATACTTCCATAAAATAAAAACTAAATTGTGGTGTGTAAGACATTTAACTAATGGTAAATCGTAATCTCATTAACCAAAAAGGGTATCCATAACTCTTATGATAATAAAGAAATTTATCATTTGAAATATGAATGAATGAAATGATATATTATTATTCCTATAATCAAAATACCATTTGTAAAAATACATCTATAATTTAATTCTTGATTCCCAATAAATAATTACATCAACATTTTTTTCAACATTGGTCATTACTTAGTCTAGTGGTTTAAATATAGATAGGATCATTAAATTATATAATTCTTAGGTTCCCTGCATTTTATACATCTAGATATAAATATTCATGTATGTGGATATTTATATCCTTCTATCATACTATTATTTTTTCATTAAAAAATAATTATTGAGAACTTGTTCTCTACATATAAAATTGTCTTAGATCCTTTGAGACATGCTACTGTGTGTCTCTTTTTCTACATTACTCACATTATTGAAATAGATCCTTCCAACTTCTATAGTCTCTACCACTCGATCTCTTAGAAAACATAATCCTTCTCTTCTTTATGGATATTGTGAAAATATTAAAATATAGGTTTAAAATCATATATCTTGATAACTGATTTGGGAAGAATCTAGATATATTTTTATCCAATAACCACCGAATTTTATTTCTCATAGTTACCACACATTTCATTAGATTCAATATCTACACCATTATTTACAATTTCAGCTATTGACTAAAAAACATAGTGTCACTAATAATAATCACTAGGGGAAAAAATATATTAGATTATATTATGTCTAAATCATAACACATCTTTTGAATCAAATTCACCATAGATTTAACATAGGTCATTCATTGTAACAGTATATTAAAACACATTATAATGGATTATAAAAAAAATTTAATTATCCTTAGAAAATTCTTTAAGAGTATCAAATCAGGTGGGAAATAATGCCCTTTGTGTAGCATTAGGAGATGATAGGGTCATTCCCAATGCACCTTTTTTTATTTCCCATAGGGTCCACATTCTATAATCAAACCCACCTGTAGTATCGTGAGTTGGATTTATTTCTATGACTAAAAGCCAAAAAAAATTTCCAACCAACTCTATTGGATGTTCATCTATACATATCCATAATGTCTACAATAGTGTTATTTTCCCTAATTTATCTTTTCATTAATCCATTTTCCAAGGTTTCTACTATGATTCCCTTCGTACCACATATAATGACCCCATGTCCCATAACCCAATGCTAGATTCTTTATTTAATACATTGGAATAAGAAAAAAGGAATGACAACCTGATGGACCAAATAATTTAGTAGTATAGGTGAAATAGATACATCCATAGTAGACAAATTATATTTCGAAACATAACATAATACATATTATTTTTTTAGAATATCATTATTCCTTCAATAATATATATTTATGTCAATCATTGTAAAATTTATGTTCTCCTGGGAATGGAAATAGATTAATGGTAAGATCCAATGCTCTATAATTTTTACATATAGTGGAATGTATCATGAATAAATAAGAATAAACAAAATGGAAAGGTAAATAACAACTTAAATTTAAAATTTAAATAACATGAATATAATGATATGATAATGAATAATCAATATGTACCGATAAATAATAGAGAATACAATCCATTTAATTAGTAAACTGATAAGGAAATTTATCCAGTGATATTATCATTATGGAAATATCATTGTTAATAAGATGTGGAATAATCGATATGGAAAGGTAAATAAAGTTACTATATTCCATCTAATTAATAAACTAATAATTTAATGTATATCAATTTAATATCATTTAAAAATATTATTGATAATAATAACTAAATTCATAATGAAAGAAATTATTAGTCATTTCACTACATGTTATCAACACATGATGCCTCTACTATAAAATCATTTCAGAAGATTGGTTAAAATAAAAGGTAGATATCCATTAAATGTTATCTTAATAATTTACCTCATAATACATGAATTGGGGGTCTTTGTAATAACTTGGCACACCTGGCACAATAATTCTAATTAACCATTCATAAATTGAATGATAAATTTATTTTTTGAAAAAATATAATTTATTAAAATATATCCATATTTAGTAAAGAATATAGAATTATCAATATATCTTAGACAGTAAAATAATAGTCCATGTAAAAACCATATGTAAATATAGTATACATATTACTAAATAATAATATGAATGATATAATTAATATATATATTTAAGGGAAATGAACACTACAATGATCACAAAAGAGTGGTTTTTTCAATGGAAATTGTATTACTACAAGAATAATAATTTCAATACATTTGTTTGTCAAAAATATTATAAACCATCCAAATAAAGATTAATAATGATATAAATATATCACATCACCATTTTATTATATATAAAATAAAGGACTGATGTCATTGATGAATAGAAATACCATGAAAATGTAATTAAGAACACTTTTGTGGAAGATAGACTATTTTACATTGATAACCATTTTAAATCTAAATGAAGAAAATGAAGATGAATTTCATTGAAAATCATTTTTTACGTGTTGAGTTTATTAATAAAAATATTTAATTAACATTTTTTGTAATGGCCGAATAGGAATTATTTGGATAATGACATAAATAATCTTTTATAGAAATTATTTAAATTGTCTCTAACATGGGTAAAATTATTTATAATAATTAATATTTAATAATGTAAAAATAAGGTTATTAAAACAATTTTAGAAAACATAGATTTTGATGACAATGGATTTTCGTTTGAGGAATGAAAAAATCCAAGAATTTCTTTAAAACATTTTCTCAGTAATTTTCAACACTAATGACTGTTAAAATGGTAATATTATTTAAAAAGTTCATTACTATCTTGAAAATACTTAAATTAAATGGTTTTATTATAAAATTATTAAATAATTCACATCAATGGAAATTAATGTATAAATAATCCTGATCAAAATGAGATTGTGAAATAAACACTATTATTGTTAATAATATAGATGTAAGTATTAATAAATTAATTAATAATGTGGGAAAATTTTAAATAAAAATAAATGGTCGAAATTAAATAAATAAGTTAATATTATTTTTCACTAATAAAATTATAATAAAAAATTAAAAAAATTAATATAATTGAATAAAATGAAATTTAGTATGAAATTTTTTACCACTTTTGTAACATTTAATTCAAAACACATTTGGATGAAACAATTAAAAATGTAAAATAATATTACTTTATTTATTATGGAAATTATGATATTACATGTAAAATGGAAGACATATAAACCATTTAAATGTTTTTTTGAATCACATTATAATTTTCCTCAATAAAGAGAAATTGACATGAATACTGTTACCATGAATCTAAATTACCAAGTATTTTTTGTATATCAATATATTATATATTAATATTAGGATAATTTAATTTATTATAATTTAATAAATTACTTGACTGGGGTAAATTGTAGTTTTAAAATTTTAATATAGTGTTATTTACAGTAAATATTCATAAAAAATATTTATATAAATTAACAGATTCAAACATGACCCTCATTCAAATAATATAAAAAATCATAATCTTATTTATTATAATAATATAAATGTATAGGAAAATGTAATCCCATATGATATAATATAATCATAGTAATAAAATTCAAATATACGATAGACATGGTTTAATTGATAATTTCTAGATTCACAGATGATCTAATAAATATCATAGATTGTATTTATTGTAATGAAATGTGTTATGATAAAATCAAAAATGAAATATATTATTGATTTAAAATACATGTTATAAAATATTAAATGTATGTGTAGCATAATTTCAATGACTTATAACTATTTTTTGAAACGATATCTTTTAACAATATGAGCAAGGAAGCCACAATCCTTGGCTAATGGTATCCCTTGAAATAAACATTCAATAATGTATTTATTTACTTAGTATATAAATGCCTAAGTAAAAATATCTACATCTCTATATGCCTTTCTCCAACATACCTCAATCAAATGAATCATATTCTATCAAAATATCCCCATTTTCCCTCAATCATGAAAACCAGGATCTCCATCTTCATAGCTTTGGAAGCCCTAGATCATGTTCACACAATTTGATGCACAAAGCAATAGAAAAATAATTATTAAGGAGACAACATGACAAGGTTTCTATTATAATTACTATCAAAAAATAAATAAATAAATCCTAAGAATAATTTTTTCATGCTTAATAGATATTAGAAAAATAAATTTTGAAAGTAATCTTCTAGATCTAAACTCTCCAAATGACCATGTATTTATAGAACAATTTTCCAACGATAATATGTTCTCTCAATGTAATATATTCTTAGATATTGTTGTAATAACCTAGGAAAATTGCACTTAAATTGATATATTATAATAGAACTTCTGAAACCATTTTGTTTTACACCATTGTAGTGTTAAATTTCATTCATTGCAATATAAATTATTTTTCCTTTTTAAAAATTTAAATATATTTAGTCTGATCAACATTATTACAGATTTAATTATAGTAATATTTATGAGTGTTGATCCAATGTTTATCAGTCCTGATATCAATACGATTATATATATATTTTTACTATGGAGACAAGGAAAAATGTAATAAATCATATCTAATAATGTTTGTCTAATTATTATCACATCCATACTCATTATGATAATCAAATTGAAAATTTAATTTTTTATGTCGAGGAATACTTTATAACCATTTATATGTATGAAAAAATTGTATATTTTTAAAAAATTCGTTCCAAAACACATAATGAATATAATTTTAGTAAAAATATATTTCGGAATGAATTTTTTAGTTCCAAAAATATGATAATAGAAAATTAATATATAAAACATTTGAATCAACAATCTCTCTGATTTTGGAAAGCAAGAACAAAAAACATAAATGGAATGATATAAATGAAAAAATTATAGTTCATTTACATTGATGTACTTCATATTCAGAATTCTTCTTTAATCCCTAACTCATTTATGTTTATAAAAAAGATAAATACAATACTAAATATGACCAACTATCTCTTTATAAAAGAAAAATAATTATGATCATATTCCCTCTAATGAAAATATATCCCCTTTTCCTATATAATTCTATCATACAGAGTTTTTATTCACTATTAAATATTCTACAATTTAATTAAAAAATATCCCCTTTTTGAATTTCCAAAATAATACCAAAATTTATATAGATTCTTGAATTGTGTTAGAGTGTAAAATGAAAAAAATAATAATTAATTACGTTATCATCATAATAAAATGTAAGAACATTCACTCAATTTTAATTCGATGATATTAAAACTATTATAAATAGATGAAGAAGACATTCATTGATAATCAATTTAAAAAAATAGAATAAGTGTTTATAAATATAGTATTACTTCAATATTATTTACCCCGTATCTTAATATTATCATCATCATTATAAACACTTTTCCTTCTTCTATATGCCTTTCTTTAACATCACATTGGGACTAATTTTTCTTTTCTTGGATCCGAAGATGTTCTCCAAAATCATTACTCTGATTTTTAAAAATGACATCTTCATGTTTTTATAATTATGAACCATGAAATATATGTTCCCATGTCTTTAATATTCCAATTAATTTATTTCACTTTCTGGTTCCAGATATCAGTTGAGTTTTTTAACAACTCCACAAACTTCACCCTATCTTCCATGCTTTCCGATAAGTTATTGAAATCATTTGTGGATTCATCAATAGAATATTTTTATTTTTTAATTGTTTCTTCATTATCCTTGAAATTGGTATCAATATTGTGATAAAATTTCACCACTTTGTATCATTACTTTTTATGAGCTTGAAATATTTCATGAATCACTTTGAGATCAACATCATTCTGAATTACTCGTCTAGATAACAGTTTGACTGAATCTGATTTCTAAATTTTATTTTCTTGAATTATATCAAAACCATGTAGAGGCATATTTTCGGGTACTCTAGTAGTAATGTAGCCGGTACTGTATATTGTGCGGTAATGTAGAAGAACTGTACATTGTAGTAGTTATTGTAGCAGGTACTGGTCGATACTGTAGCAGATAGAACTATTCACCTTGGGCCACCGATTTGGGATTGGGGTCATTAAGGCTTTTGGGCCACCCACGCCTTCGGGTCAGTAGGGCTTTCAGTTAAACTTTAAGGCTCTCGGGACACCTCAAGGCCTTCGGGCCACATGAAGTTTCCCCAAACACACTACAAAAAAGGAGTAGCCCAAGAAGAGTATTCAGAGCAGGTGCACTCACCAGAGAAGAACCAAATGGATTTCCAGAATCGGAGGGTATGGTTATTCCATCGGTACTAGCATGCGCTTTCACAGGAAGCCTACTTAGAAGGAAATGCAAAGGAGGAGAGATACTATCATGACGTAGATGCTGGGGAGGGGCAGTTCCATGTAGATTGTCTGATGAATTCCCTAAGACATGTGGTTCATGTAATCTTCTAAGACTACGAGCCTTGTAATCATTGAGCCTACAGACCTTGTAAGTGTTCCCATTCATCCCTTGAAATGGTTTTTATCAAAAACCAATAAAAATGAAGTATTTCGGGCCATTCGGGCTTGAACTATCATCACATCCAATGAATCAGAAGTTTTAATATCAGGTAGTTGAGGATAAGAGGTTTGGACCTCCAATTATTTTTTTCATTATCATTTATATTTGAAGAAGTATTTTAAACTATAATCCATACTTATTTTGATCATAAATATAAAATATATTATCATAATATTGATTTATTTTATTATAATGATCTCTATGATCTTATATTTTGTAATTTCAGTACTTTTCATCCTTCGTGAGAGAAGACTCATCTTTATTGATTGGGGGAGAATTTTTCATCTCATGATTTTTAGATTTTTTAGTGATCATGTATATAGGTTAATTCCAATGATATTTCTTGTGGGGTTATAAATTATAAAATCTCCGATTAAACATCATTATCATTAATTTTAGTTCCATTATAATTTTCATCCTCATTATATTCATCTTTATCATCTTCACCTTCTCCATCTTCATTATAATACACATCTTCTTATATAAACTCTTATTCATATTCACTTTCTTCTCATTCTATATATATAGATAAAACATAAATACCTAGATCACATTATTCCATTTATTTTCAAAACTCCTCATGGAGTTGAACTATTGAACATAAATCACCTCTCCCAGTCAATACTGATTCTGATGGTTTATTTAGAATTATATGTGGTGATGATTCAATATAAATTACAACATCCATTACCTTTTTTATAACATATGTATTTTTGTTTTGAAAAATAGATATTTATTGAATATATATACTATAATAATAAATTATATGAATAAATTGAAATAGAGGTAAGGTAATACTTATTGAGGCTACCTCAATACTTTTCATTAAGGAATCTATAATTATTTCTCTTTAAATTTCATCTTCTATTTCTTTTCCATCAATTATTTTTATAGAGTTTTTAATACATGTAATATTCTTGGAAATGATTTAGTTGGATCATGTTTGATCTATAGGGGGAATATTTCTGCTCAGAACATTTCAATTTTTCATCGTGATCATGTGTGGAGGTTAATTACCATGATGAAGCTTGTGAGTTTATTAAGTAAAAAATATCATATTGAAAATTTTCATATTTATATGTATATTCATCACAATTTTCATCCTATTTGTCTTAATTTTCTTCATCTTTATTTCCATAATCTTCTCCATCTTCACATTCTAAATCATTATCATCAAATAGTTCTTCATATATAAACTCTCATTTATATTCAATTTCATCTATTTCGGCATATTTGGCTAAAAAATAAAAACCTAAAACACATTCTTCTATTTCATTTTCGAAATCCACATGGATTTGATCTATAAATAAAAAATCAATTTTCCCTGTTAGTATCGACTCCATTGGTTTATTGATAATTTGCGGGGATGATTATTATTTGAAATAAACAATAGCCTTTCCATTATCTATGAAAGATGGAAGTTTGGTATTATAAAAGTGCATTGTTGAAAGGATAAACCATATTATTTAATTATTTTACAATATTAAAATGGAAGTAAGTTAATAATTTCTATGGCAACCTCAACACTATTCATCATGTAACATAAAATTCTTTCATTTTAAATTTTTTTCTTATATATATTTTCCTTGACGTCCTTTTATAGAGTTTTGGAACCATGTATTCTCATATGTGAATAATTTATCATGGTCGAGTTTGATTTGAGGGTCTCCTTCTATACTTTTAGCTTATTTACTTATCCACTATTCATCTACATCACATTGAATATTATGGTTTTCTTTTTCTTTAATCGATCATCTTAATCAACATTATTGTTTTATTTTTCAGTACCATAACAACATTATTCTTATCATCATTTTATTATTATTATATGATTCTTATCTAGATGTTGTAACAAACAACATTGATTTGGAATCTAATGAAAAAAAAAATTCATTTTCAAGGTTTAGTCACTAAGGAGGGGAATTTTATTTTTTTCGTTTGAATTACCTTAAATGTTGAAATAATTAATAGAATCCAACATTAACTTACTCTAGATGGAGTGAAACACTAATAAAAAAAATTAATGCCTCCAGTATTGATGTTTTTATTGTTTGAAAAATAAAACCTATAAGGTTTATTCTTCTAATATTTATAAGGTAATACAAAAATAACAATTTTATAACATTCCAGGCCTATAGATATCCATTTATTATAATGAAGAAACCATTCACCTATAAGAAAACAATAATGTTAATTTTTTTTTATTGTGATGACCATATATAATATTCGTATAATGGATAATATTCGTATAATGGTTATATAATGAATCCTACTAATTTTAATATTAAAATAATTTTATAATCTTGTAAATTATGGGAAGGAAAAAAAGTAATCTCTATCTGATGGAATATTAATAAAACTCACTGCCATTATATAAGAAATTTTAAAACATTTTTTATATATCATGTAATAATGTTTTTTTCATCTTCTATGAAAAACACAACCAAATTATAAAAATATTGTTTATGATATATATAAAAATATTCAAAATTATATTTATAAAATTATATATAAATAGATTTAGATATATATAATTCTATTATAATAATCATAGAAGAATGAAATTCTTCATAGAAATATTATATAACTAACCTTTAAAAGATTAAAAACCACTCATCAAAATCATTATCTTCATGCATAATATTCTTGGAATAGGTTAGAGATTCATATATTTATACATGAGATTTCATGACTATAGGTTTTTGAAGGAGAAACGCATCGATTAAAAGAGGAAGATATTACTAATATTGGACATAGGGGTTCCAATTTTATATAGTTGGAGAATGAATAAATTCTAGTTTCAAAAAAACCAACAATTGACATTTAAAACTATAAGATCTAATGGTTGAAAAGACATTGAAGAAATTTTTAATATTTTTTGAAGCCTTGAGGTTTTGAACATTCAATCATATTTAGTGTGAATACAATAATATTTTTTTTAAAATAAAGTTATGTTGAAAAAAATGAATTTGAAACAACAACGATGATAAATAATATAATGAAGTAGTAAAAAATGAAAATATAAGAATAATATTTTTGGGAGTTGGAAATAATTATCTGTTGCATCTAGATATTATTATTGTATTTTAGAAATCAACTCGATTACAAATATTACCATATTGAATATGATAGTTTTAATATAGTAACAAAATTCATATGTTTTGAGAGAGAACATAAAATAGTTTTTAGGAGTAAAAACAAAAATGATTTAATAAAATCATTATGTATTTTTTTTAATATTGAAATTTTTTAAATAATATAGTTCCGAAATTTTTTGAATGTTTTATTAAACCTGATTATCTAATTTGGAAAACTGATTCTGAAAATTTTATAAGAAAATTGAAATCTGGAAAATTTCAATATTAAAAAATTTTATAATTTTTTTTAATACAGAAAGTATTTAAAAAAAACTTATGAACTCCACCTATAAAGATTAGTCACTTATTGTTAGGATATTGGTAAACAAGAAGAATATATTAGTGACTAATTTACATTGAACATTACAATATTATGTTTAATATATTGAAATCTATCAGACGATAATGGTTTTTTAAAAATATCATTAAGTTGTTCATATATACTAATTAATGATAAATTGATATCTCTTTTATTTGTGTGATCCCAAAGAATGTGATTCCTAATAAATATGTGTATTTTATGATAGTGATGTGAAGGTATATTAAATAATGTTATGGAACTTGTAATATCACAAAGTATTTTAGTTTTAGTATATGACACACCATAGTCAGTGAGTATATGTTGCATCAAAAATACTTCAGTGTAATAACTTCTAGTTTCCCCAAATTCAGATTCATTAGTATAATGTAATATCGAGTGTTATTTTATAAAAAACCACGAAACAAATGAATCTCTTAAGATATTGACTATTTAGAATGTACATTTCATATCCATTATACAACATCCAAGGTAATCATTTTAATAAAAAAATTAAAAACAGATTTCTAAAATAATAGAAAAGTCTAGAATCCATTATTCCCTAAAGTTAATGAAAAATTTATTTTATAGCATTAAAATTTGATTCCATTTTATTTTAATGAAACATTTCATATAGGAAGACATAAAACATTAATTCTATTTGACTATTAGTTACATATAATAAACATGCTATCATAGCTCAAAATGATGATTTGTCAACCAATTTTTCATGCTTATCTACATCAAATGAATTTGAGGTGCCATTAGTGTACAAATAAATTTGTTATTGTAATATATAAATCTTTTATGAGATCTTTTTTATATGTATGTTGATATCTAGATGTTTCTTCTCATTTTGATAAATTCAAAAACATAAAAATTATGTTAAATCATCCATCAAACTCTTCTCAAAATAAGATTTCATAACATCTACAATGGAACCTAGTAAATATAGTTGAGTTTATCTGAATGTAATGTTATCAACCTATATTTAATACTCACATTTTCTTTATTAACATTCTTCATAAAAAGAGTTTGATTAGTAGTTGAATTAACATAATTGTTCTTGAGAAAAATATTAATATCTCATTCCTAGATCTAGGAGCTTATTTAATACATATAAATAATAGTCCAATTTATAAAAATATTCTAGATGATGTTTATCTTTATAACTGGACATTTGTTTAAAAAAACTTCCTCTTTCACATAACAGTTCTGAAAAGAACACTTTACATCCATTTGAAAAGATGAAATTAATGAATTTTATAAAGGATAGTAGAAAATGAATCGATTCAACTCTTACTAATAGAACATATGATTCTTCGTAATAAATTCCCTCTTGTTTATCATATCCTTTATCAATAATTTATTAATTATATCAACTTATTATTCAATTTTCAGAACATATATTTTGAAAACCCAATTTTACTCTAATTATAGTGGATTCTTTAGGTTCTAAAACCATGTTCAAGACATTATTACTTTTTAATTCATTTATTTAATATTTCATAGCCTTTATCGAATCCTCATCATATAAATCCTCCTCATGATTCTTATGTTCAAATTGGGAAATAAAATAAATGTGATGCACTTCATTACTTAAGTAAAATCTAATCATAATATTTTGGTCATTATCTCAAATGATAATATCACTACGTTGATTCAAAAGGAAAAATTTATTTCTTGGGTTTTGAGGCATGTTGATCAACATATGGTTGAAAATATTCCCAATAAAAAGGCTTCAGTAAATTATTCTTTTTTAATGCCCTTATAAAAATACTTTTTTAAACAAATATTAATTATGTTTTTCAAAACACATCAAATGAGGATGTTGGTTGGGGTTTTTTGAATGTAAAAGGGAATGTTTAATCAAACATAACATGTTATGTTTCTTTAGTAGATCCATAATTGTTATTAAAAACCATATATTACTTAGAATTAATGTAATAAAGTAATAAAATTTCTTTATTTTATTTGGGAGGGAATTTTATAAATTATCATTCATATTAAGGATGAATACTTTTCATCTAAATAATATAAAGTAAGAAACATTTTGTTATGGACTAGTCCAAAATTTTTAAGATGTTTTATTATGAAAGTGATGAATTAAAAATGATTTATTGTATAAAAATTAGTACTAATTATTTCATCCCAAAAATGTTTATCAATTGAATATTCACTAAATATCATTCTTTTAATTTATTTATGGTTACATTTTATTTTTTCAACAAGAACATTTTGATGAGGAGTTATAAGATATGAAAAGTTATGTGTAATTATGTTCATACTAAAACATGATTCAAAATATAAATTAACAAATTTTCATCAATGACCACTATGAATTCTTATCATGGGAAGGTTTTTCTTATTTTTAAACAATGGATACAATATTATTGAAATAAAAAAAGGCATCATCATTCTTCAATACAAGATTGACCAATGTATATCTAATGTAATCATCTACAAAAGAATTCATAATAGATTTTTCCAATACTTCTAATTTTTGTGGGACCAAAAAATTTATTTACACTACCAGTAAATCATCGAATGTCGAGAGTTCTCTAGTAGATTTTAAACTATTCATATGTTTAATTCCATATTTATAAGGGTCATAATATTTCAAATAATAGATCATATATTCTGATATATCCTTACCAAATCATTTCATAGTCAATTTAAATATGTTTCTAAGGATACGATGTCTTAAAAATTTATTCCATAACCAATATTGATATAATATTACACTAATTCATGGTATGTTTTGGCTCCTAAGGTCTTATAAGTTATACGTGTCAATAGTCTCAAGTCGATCGGTAGATAATATGTAACCAAACTTAGAATGGATGACTATACATTTAATAATTCTAAATAACATAAGGAAAGGATTATAACATAATTGATTTATGATTACATGATTTGTCTTAAGAACATTTTCAAATAAAATATTTGAAATTTATGATTTACAACGAATGAAAATATTACCAATACTTATAATCTCTACTTGAGCATTATCTATTAATGTAACATTTACACTACTCATCTAGATTATAGTTTTAATGAAATAATTATGTCCCTTAATATATTGAGATCACCCACTATGTAAGTACCAATTATTTTTTTGTTACTAAAACGTTTTTTTCCTGAAAAACACCATTTAGACTTTTGGATCCCAAACCTTCTTGGCTCATAAAATGTTATCAATCAAAATTTTGGGGTTCATATATGTTTTGAAAAGTAATTTTTGTGAAATTTTAAGGATTAATCTTTATTCAGAGATCCATTTCAATTACAATGACCACCACTTTGGAATACAGTGAAAATAGTTCATTTTTTGAACAAATTTATTGTTATTGAAAACAATGGTTTATGAGTAGAAACCACTCACATGGTATTACCATAATCTCTAAAATTTTCATGCATATTATAAAAACAATCTTATCCATATGAAAAATTTGATAAGAGTTTTTTGAAAAAAATTATTTCTAATATTATTTTGGAAACAAAATTATTATCCTCAAAAGTATGTGATTTAGAAGTATGTTTAGTTAAAAAAAAATATTTTTTAGAAATTTCATTTTAAATGTCTCTAGAATGATATTTTTCTCTAAAAAGTGACTTTTAATGTTTTTAAAATTTATTATTTTTTGAATGTGTACTAGTCATGATTTTTAGAAACATTTGATGTTTTATTAGTTAACACACTTACCTTATAAACATCCTTGTATATTTTTGAAATAAAATTTTAGTTATTATTATGAAAATGTTTTGAAAAGTGAGATACTTATTCATTATTAGGTAAAAAATTATCATTATTTATAAAGAATATTATTCATCAAAGGATTTAATTTTTTTTCACTTTACAAATCATGAAAATTTACACTTAAAGATATATTGATGAATTTTTTTAGTAATGTGTACCATATAAAGAAGACAATGAATTGATTTATGTATCCTCATAATAAGACCTATGTTCCTTAGTCATGAAATTTATTGACAAAAAGTATCATACAAATAATATTCTTCAACTAAACTCCACAAATTATTATCTTTATGAATATTCGTTACATATTATTTAAAATAATTTTTTTCTGATTCCTATCAGAATTAGTATCCTTTCAATCCATTCTTTGAATCTTAAGACAATCGGGTCAGATGTGTCGATCTTTCATAAAAACATAAAAAGTAACATCAGAATCATTCTTTTAATTCATGTACTACATACTTTTCTTATATCAATAACCACAATATTTCTTTTAAAAATTCATGTTTATTATACATAAAATATTATCTAGTTCATTTTTAGATTTCCCAGAAACACTTAAATTAGATTGTATAACAACAATTTTATTTTATGAATACATGAATGTTTTTTTCTATTTTTTGAACATTAGTAGGATGTGTTGTAGTATTGAATGAAATGCCTTTATTATTTTTATTGTCTTTTTCCTCATCTCTTTTGAATCTACCCAAATAGTGTATATGAGTAAAAATAAAATATTCAAGAGTATGATTTTTCAACATCTAGTATAATGAAAAACATTCCATTTTTATTTCTATTCATTATGAATGGATTCTACAATCATTTCGAAAAGTATCTAATAATTTAAATCTTTTTACGGAAGATATTGTTGACTATTAACAATTTCCTAAACTTTTGATTTCTTTTAAAAAATTATTATCTTGAAAAAAATAAAAAATATATATTTTCAGCTCTATGAATAGCTCTCATAGGTTCTATAACCATTGGAGTTCTGATGTGAGTAACAAAATTCTTCGCCCGAATGTTTTTTTCAAAATAATAAATATGACAATAATTTTTTCTTTTCATGGAATAGAGAAAAACCTCCATAACTCATAATTCAACTAATATTCTAGATTCTCTTTATTAATATAGGCTATATCTTCCATATCCCATATTTTAGAATCACCAGTTAACTTGAGAAAATTATTTACTTCATTACTGATCACAAAATTAATCATTATATAAATTCAATATTCTTAATCATCACCATAAAACAATTGATGTCTATTAGGATTGATAATGCCAATCAATCCAATATTATCTCCATACTTCCTTCGAATATAGATATAAATATTCATTTCCATAATACACATTAATGTAAAAAATATTTAAAAACAAAATGTGTCTATGAAAAATTTAACAAACCTGCAATTTCACAGAGGATAAAATGTTTTGAATGTATATGAGTAGGGAAAAAATGCTTTAATACTAATTATTGGATATCAATATGAGGTATGTAAATATTAGCATTTAATAGTTTATTCTAGATTACTAAATTACAATATGGTTTAATGTTTCAATTTTATAACCTTAGTATAGAAGGATATAAACTTAACGAGTCACAATACATCCTTTTATAAAATGTTGGATTCATATATATCTCTTAGTATGATTATATCAGTGTTTTGTAATCATCATGGTTATGATAATATCATAGTATAAAAATACAGTAACAAAATATTTAATCTAAACAGAGTAAACAATCATATTTATGATAGATGTCATTTAGTCAATATGTTTTAAATTGAAAAAATATCCCAATAATATCTCACATTGTATTTATCATAATGAAATTCATTACTCTAAAAAACATAAAATGAAAAATTGAATTAAAAAATTGAAATAAATATGTAAAAAATTTACTACAATATAAGGACTTATAACTATTGGAAAATTTAACGGAGAACTATTAAGAATAAAAGTTATGAAACCACAAACCGTGGAAAAATTAATCCATTATTTTATATGTACAAATTATTACCAATCCTCAATAAGGAAAACACTTGATATGAATAACTTATTCTATGTTTATATATCCCCAAAATCCCTTGATATAACAGATTATATTCTATCACTCTATCCTCATGTTCCCTCGATCATGAAGATCAGTATCCCTATCTTCCTATCCATGGATTCACTCAATCATATTTAGAGAATTGGATGCACTAAATAGTGAAAAAATTATTATCGAACAAACATAAAAATGATTCCTTATTAAGGACTCTCTCAAATGAAATAAAAATGACTAATAATAAGTTGTTCACATTTTTTAGAATTTAGAAAAATCTATAGCAAATGTAATCATCCAACTCCAAACTCTTTAAATGACATGTTATTTATAGGGGAAACATCTAATAGTCATATATTTTTCCAATATCCTATTTTCTCATAGTTTTTTAAACTTCCGGTAAATAGGGAACAAAAACGGTTATATTATAACATAAATTACAATGAAATTTTGTTTCAAACCATTATATTGTAAAAGATGATTCATTATGACAAAAAAAATTTGTATTTAAATTTTAAACATAGTCAGTTTGATGGAATTTATTAAAAATTTCATTACAGTAATCATTATTAGTGTGAAGATAATTATTATCGGTTCTAAAATCATACCGATTATATAGACATTGATATTATGAATAAAGGATACAATGATATAAATCTGACCTAATAAGCTGAGTTCGATGGTTATTGGATCCATAGTCATTTTGATAATGGAACTAAAGAATAATTTTTTATATTCAAGAATACTTTAGAACTAATTATAATTAATGTAAAAGTGTATGTTTTATTCTAGAACATTCTAAAACACCATGAAAATAAAAATTTAGTAATCAAGTATGTAAGAATGGGTTTGTGGTTTCCAAATAAAAATGAATGGAAAATTCTAAATCAAACCATTTGACTCCACAATAAATTCTTTATATTGATGAATAAAAAACATATATTAATTATTTAATTTCATTTAGAACAATTTTTATGTTTATTAGTCCATATATTTCACCTATTAACAAGTAATATAAAATCATATAATCAATTAATTTTATGTCGGGTCTTTGGATTCAATTTGACTTATATGTTGAAAATTACATTGGTAGGTTCACAATTGGTCTAAGATTTCATAATTTCAATACCTATATTATAATAATCATGAAAAAATTACCAATTGTATTCATTGATTATTATTTTAGTAAAAATAATAATATGTTTGAGAAATTATGTATGTTATGATCATCGAGACAGTACGTCATACGTACACATATATAATGTGTCCATTTTTCAACAGTCAATATTGAAAAAAGGTAAGTTATATTTTATCTTAAAAGAATAATAATTATATAATAATAACTAAATTATTTAATGAATATGATTATATATTTCATTTAAGTGTTTTTATGATGAAAATACGGCCAGATTACTTTATCAAGGTGGTTGTCCACACATACATGAATGACGTTATCATCATTAATTGAGTGCAATAGGATAAATAAAATGATATATTATCATATCATATTGATATTTATTTTTGAATAATATAATATTTATTTAATTTATATGACATATATTAATTAATTTTACCCTTTTTACCATCTATGTAAATCATTAGTGGAAAAAAACTGACATCACCTCACGAGGCGGTAGTCCGTCATACACATTGGTGAAATTATCATATCTCTTATATAATGGAAAGAAAAAACACATATATGAAATAAATTAATAAATAATTATTATAATTTTATAAATAAGATATATATAAATTATATAATTTAACATACCCAACAATGAGTGGTGTTGTTGGAAAATATGTTCAATGGTGCGTGTGGCGGTAGCTCGTGGTAAATACAAACAAGTTTTCATTTACAATTTAAGGTAAAATAACAGGGATCTGGGAGATTCCATTGTCATAATTACATCTAGGTATATGTTATATAATATTATTTTTTTATAATCCTATATTAATTATATTTTTAGTATGAGGAATTGGAAATAAAAAAAATATTAGTTACGAATTTTACATCTTCTCAGACCACCTCTTGAGGATTATACTTAAAGTATTTCTAGAATAGATTATTAACGAAAACAATAATTCTAATGTGATGGTATAGAAGGTGGGGTGTTATTTTATTATGGAATTTATGAAACAAAAGGGTTTTAATGTATGAAAAAAATATGATATGGGTGTCCTTTTATAAGTGAGGAAATTGACATTGTTGTAATTTTTTTTAAAAAATTTGTACACATATTTTGAAGTTTCTAAAAGGATTTAAATGGATTATTCAAGAGCATTATACATTAAATTTTTTAAATATATACATAAAACAAATTTTAATCATGTTTTTAGATTATTCTAAATCATGTATTCATAGATTAACCAATGATAAACCCATTTTTACCTTAACCATGGTAGGTAATTTTTAATGTTTTCACTATTTATTTTAATAAAATATAACTATAAAATGTTTTTAAAAAATAAATTTTATTAATTCAAAATATAGAATCCATTTTACAAATTTCAATCACATGGGTGGTGAAATTAAATAAAAAACCGCACAAACGTGATGAAAACATGGTTTTCAAAAAAAAGATCATAATTGTAGAAGGTTTAAAAATCATAAATAAATATGAAACTTATTTATAGAAATTAATTTGATACATTCTATAAAATTTTAACTAATTATAATTTTAAAACAGTTTATCACAAAATTTAACTTTGTAAACAACTTAAATGAATAATTTTTTAAAAGAAAATCAATATTTTTTAGAGTTCATCCTAAAATAATTTTTTTATGAAAAATACCAACAAAATCCTCCTAATATTTTTTTATACTCAGATTTATAAAATGAGATTCATTTTAAAAATTACATTCAATAAAATTTCTAATATTTAATATTATTTTAATTAAATACGACGTAGTGAAACAATTTATCTATTAAAAAAGTAAATTATTTTTTATATATTAGATGATTATATTATTTTTCTAATAAATATATTTTAATTTATTTTATTTTCTTCATTTATAAACCATGAATTTTTTATAATTTTTTTATTTCTATTCATACCCCCTTATATAATGTATACGTTTTTTACAAAATACTATATTATAGCTCATTTAGACCTTGTGTTTCTTGTTCCATATGTTATCAAAGAGATATACTATTTAATATTGGTATTGGGAGTCAAATACTTTATCAAGCATGATTTTATTATTTTAGAATTTTAGTGTGTTTCATTATGTTATTATGAAAAGTTTGTGATACACATTTAATTATATGCATTCTTATGTGAATAATATTTTCATTCCTCATTGAGCACATATATATTATTTTCATTATGTTATAGTGGTAACAATATAATCAGGGATGGTGGTTAGTTTATAACCAAGGAAGGTGGGACCTTTATCTCTCTATAATGCATTGGGTATCAATTGATATATCATGAAATAAGCCACAGTAGAATAGAGAGTAAACCAACTATTTTAATTATGACTATCCACTTTGATAATATTGGGAGTGCAAGTTTACTAATATGATGATTTTCATGTGATCACTTTCCACTATGATAGTCTTATCAATAGCCCTTGGACTACATTGGAAAAAAATTTCTATGCTTATATATATGAGGAAATTTTTTTCATATATTAATTTTATGTTACCATTTTTCCTGTTCTGTGAATCTATTATGATTCTCGTCTCATGAATTCCTAGTATTTATATAGGGACTAAATTTTATGATCTATTATACAAATGGAACATTCTTCAAATATTAATCTAATGTTCTCATAACCATATCTTCATGATATATTGATATCTCTCTTGTTTAACTTTATTGATCATCATAGATTCCCATTTATTATATTTCCATTCCTTAGTTTATGAATAATGGTATTATGTATGATTTTTTTGAAAAATTTTCTACTCATGAAGAACATGGTCGGAGATGACATAGCTCACTTATGGTCCAGTTGTTACTGATTCCATGTTTCCAAATGAACTGGACCAAAATTATTATAGCATGGATAATTTGTCTATGTAATTAAAATTAATATAGTAAGATATAATATCTATTTATGAGAATATTTGGGTCTTTATATGATGTGAAAAATATTAATTTATAATTAATCCAAAATACTTGATGAAAAAGCAGTTTTCCTAGGGCAAAAAATATACAAGTATAGAAAATTTTAATTTGAAAATTCAATGTTAAATTAACTCAACTTAGATAATTTTTATTCATTATAATTTAATCAAAATATTGTCACTTTAATGAAAAATAAATTAAAAATAACTTTGGAATTTTTTAAATAAAAATGTAGTTTTCAATAGTATGCATTAATTGTCGCAATTCATCAAAAATTAATTTTTTCAAAAGATTATCAAAATTTTACTATAACATATTTTTCAAATGATGATTTAAAAAATTTATTCCATTTTTTAAAAATAAATTTTCTAAATTTTATAAAAAATTATTTTACAATATGTATGCAAAGTGTCATGAAACAACTATATATAAGAATACAATGTTCGGGAAAACAATTAATTTGCATTGAAATGATTATTATTTAATTTATAATTAATATATATCAATTTATATTATTTTATAAATATTTAAAATATATAATTTTCCTATTTTTTCTTATTCATAACTTCCATCATAATAGCAGGGATATGAAATTAATTTTTAAATAATAATATATTACCAGAGTATTGTGCTTCATTTAAAATCCGTGTTTTTTGGATCACAACCTATTGAAGGGATTGGAATTATTTGAAAATAAAAATATCGTAAAGTATTAGGGGGTAAAGTTCCCTATTAATATTGGTGTTTCATGTTATATATACAATAAACATGATGTCCCACTTTTAAAATCTTAGGTAATTACTTTCCACCCCCTTAAATAAATTGAACCCACAAAATTTAATATTAATCATTGTAATTAATGGTTTGACTATTGAATATACTTTTATTGGAAATATATATTTTATAAAATAGTTATTCATACATCCTCTTATTTATATGTACGTATAATTTATAAGGTCATCTATAATTACACATTCTGGGTCTCCATATAGATAAACAATGGTGGTATGTGATAACATAAACGTGAGAAAATAGGTAAATTTTTATGGGGATTGATATAGATAATTGATCATAATAATGTGTGTTATATATATAATTTAATGACCACAAAGTGATAAATATGTTTTTAGTGGAAGGAAAATTAATTCATCATAAATAAAGGTACTAGGATAATATTTTTTCAAGATCAATTTCCCAATGAAGTGCAATTACATTACCATATAGACTATAAACATAATGATATATAATTACATGAAATGTATAATTTATTCCTTTTGATACAAGTCAATCAATTTATACTTAATTTTTTACTCCAAGAAATGAATATCCATGGTCATTTTTTCTTCCTAGAGCCATAAAATATCATTTAACATAACATATAATCCATAATAGAGTAAAAAATTCATCCACAAGAATTCAGTAAAACAAAATATGTTTATTAGAAGTTTTTTAATATAATAAATTTATCTCAAGTACCCCAATAGTAACTCCAAAAACTAATATAAATCAATTTAATAAATAGTTCACCACAAGACTAGTAAAATATATGTCTGATAAAATTCAATAAAAAAAATTCATATGTAAGGCCCCTAAGTCAACATTATATTCCAAATACATTATAATGTCATTATTAATGCCACATTACATATTTTTTAATAACGGGAAAACATAAAACCATTATTAAAAAACAAATAATTCTGAAAATATCAGGATATCAAATATATCTATAAATATCAACATGTAGTAACTCTTGTAAAGATAACATAAACTATCAATTAACTTAATAAATTTTAATTTTACCAATATTATCGAATAAAAAAACATTATCCATAAAATTTCAACTTATATCACAAATTACGGTATATCATTCCTAAATATTTTTTTTTCTTAAAAAGAACCACTTTCCACTAAATCTCTTTCCATGGTACCATTAAACATATTATTATAAATCCCTAAATAAATACTATTGTTGTACAATACATATATGATTTATGATCCTTATAATTAATATAAAATCAATGAAATAATAATATAATATAATAATTTAAATCTGAACACGTATAAATATCTATCATTACACATCATTCACACAATATTAACAATATTTCTTCAAATTATTCCTTAAAAATTATTTTCATTAATAACTAATTCAGAGACACCACATTAAAAAAATCACCCATACACAAATTATGATAATTTTTATGAGATTTTCTCCATGTATATATATTTTTATAATGCCCACACATTATATATTTAAAACATTTATTCATTAACAATACAATAGGGAGAACAATTTTCCAAATATTCTATTGACTGGACATTTCATTTTCAATTGATAGTTTATTACTTTATTCCATTATTATATATTCAAAAATACCACATAATTCTATTGATATATCCCCTTATGTGATACTTCCAAAATTCTAGACATATATGAAACATGATATTATTCGATTATGGTCACAACCACTAAATCTCTCAACAAACGCTATCCATCTATTATTCAAATGACTTAGTGTTGTTTATGGTTCCAAATTATAATCATATATCCTGATAACTATTATGGATTAATAAAAATACCCTTCAATATAGTCATCTGTCAATTTGGTTTCTCATCTAATTATCTATAATATTTAATAGTAACCATGTGTCATTGGATTCCATTCACTGACTAAAACCCAAAATAATAGCGTGAGAAACACTTACGTAAGTGGCGAATTTCATAGTCCTATAGAATAATTTATTGGAATTCTAAATCATGACATGTTGTTTCCAATATATGACACATTTGGTTTAACTATGTTCATTCATTGTCATCATATACTCAAATAAGTAATGATTGTTCATAATCTAAATGTGAAATAGCCAATTCATACCCCCATGATGTTCCAAAAAAAGACACATAATAATTCCCAATTTCGAGTACTATATAATTCTTGAGTCAAGACCGATGCATTTTTTCAAATTTATTACCCCTAGATAAATATATTTTAATAGAACATCAAGTTAATGTATCCAAGAGGGATTTATTTCTCAGAAAATAAAATAATATACGTGTTAAAAATATAAGGATATGATCCTATACATAGAATTATCAATAACTAAAGTCATATTGTTAGATTACCTAAATTAGTTTTCCAAAATCTTGTAATAATGGTTTCTACTAAACATTATTTCATACAAAAAATAATGACCCTTATCCTAGTATTCTAGAGCTTGTGGTTAATCTATTACATTAGAACTAGGAACAATTTATAGCATTTTGAAGGATCAAATATTGTAATAATATTATTAAACTGTATAAATAATTGTATTTAATAAAAATTCCAAAAAATTATATAAGAAATTTATTTTATTTTGGATCATATTTATTTCCTTAATCTACTACCTAGGTAGCAATCATAAAACATTTTCTAGAATTTTAGGGGTAAGAAACCTAATTAGGGGGCACGATTTAATGTATAATTACGGTATTCATCAAAATAAAATATATCAAAAATAAATTAGAATATTATATATGTAACGGAAAATAACTAAAACACATGAAATTAAATAAATATTATGATTATAACATGGAAAGACAAAATGATGATGATATAATTCCATATAAACAAACACATAAACATAAAACATTATCGTAGATATTCTAGATAATCGTATAGTCACTTGCAACATCAATAATTGATTTTATAAAAGGGAATGAATAATGTCATTGATATGAAATAATCTATCAATACCATTCAAAATAATGTTTAAAACTATGGATACAGACCATTAAATTTGGACCATTGATTTGTCTAATAAGACCTGTCAACACATCTAGGGGAAATCTATTTCAAGAAATTCTCTTTAATTAATTAGTCAAATGCATTCCTTAAAATATGGGTAAAAATAATTAATATAAAAATTCATATTTAAAAAATGAAATATGAAATTTTAATACATACTTTAATTTCTAAACAGAATCATATACCATCCAGAGTAATATTGTGAACGTTAATAAAATTATATATTTCCAATCAAATTGATCTGAAACCATACTAATAAATAATACAAATGTGGTAAATACAACATATCCCCTATGGATTTGAAGTACAACAAATTATTGATGACATTGATGAATTTGAATTCCATAAAAATTTATTATGAATATTCTTACGGAAAAAATATTTTCACATTGAAAATATTTCAAAAACTAAAAGTTGACAAAGTATTTTGAAAATAACCTTTGAATAATATATTGTAATCTATAAAACACTAATTGGATATAAAATCATGAACATTTGTTCATGTTTTACATATAAAATAAATATTTTTTTAAAATTTCATATAAAATCCATACAGACCTTGGTTAGAAAATTAAATGAACACTTCATTCAAAAAATTATAAAAAATAAAAAATGGATTATAGTTCTCTTAATTAATCATTTATAGAATAAAAAAATAATTGTTAAAAATATTTTTAGAAACAAGGTTTTGGATGGAATCATTTTTTTAACTAAATAATGAAATGATGTTGGTTGGAAATATTTTTCCAATAATTTAAAATGAAAAATATTATAATGAGGTACTATTACATGAAAAATTAATGAATAATGAGATAAACATAATGGATATTTAAACATAAATATCTTACTAGATTGGTAACTTTTGAATTATAAGCCCTATTAAATTAATAAAAACAAATTAAAAATTCAATAACATGAGTATAAATAGATCCATTATATAACATATAAAAAATTTCATTATATACTTATAAAGAATAAGTAATTGTTGAATATATCATATCTCTCACAGAAGTAATAATGATTTGAAAAACCATTACCTCAATTTTTAATTTATTATTATGTGTCCACAACTCATGTACAAAAAATATATATTAATTATAAATCAATTAAAAAACAATAATCATATGTCACATACCATTTCTTACTCTCTTATATCATCTTATCCCATATTTATTAAAAATATTTAATTATTTTCATTGTTTTAGGTGTTATTTTTGTTGTTTTCCCATGAGTGTTTTAAATAGAAATTTATATTTCATGTACATTGGACATAGTTACATAATATATATGAAGATAATAATATTATGAATATTATTTTTTACATTATATTTTCCCTTAAATCCATTCCTGAAAATTTGATACTGAAAATGAATTACATAGCTTTATGGAGAGGGTATGCAATATGTACACACAAACAACAATATCATTCCATTAAAGACTAGATGGGTAAGAATTTTTATGATATTTTATTTTGAAATAAATTATAAAATATCATATATATAACATACATTAATCAAAATTATCGTTATTAGTTTCCTTGTAATGGTTAAGTTAAAATTGAATCACATCCCTTCACGAGGTGGTAGTCTGTCGTACACAAGACAAACATTATCGTAATTTAAATAGAAAGGAAATTAAAAAAAAGTATATGTGATATTATAAATCCATTAGTATAATGATATAATATTATATATATTTATATATATATTATTTAATTCATTATATCTAACTATGAGAAGTAATGATGGAAAATAAGGTACATTAGTTTGAGAGGCAGTACCCCGCGGTACATATGATTGGAGATTGTGATTACCTTTTAGTAGAAATTTTCAATGATAAATATTATTCCATAATTGAAATATAATTTCATTATATGTTATATAATTGTTTTTTTATCTCCAATGTGATATGGAATAATTGAATGTTTTATATGAAAAAATAATAATAAAGAGCTTAGTGAAGTCAATTGACCTATATTTGAGAGATGTCCTTTAGATCTCTTCATAATGTCCCAAGAGATGTTGTTATAAGAATATAAGAAAAATAATAATGTGGATATTGATGCTTGGGATTTATATTTTTTTTCAGGTTATTTTTGATAAATATAGATTTATGGATGCAAATAATTCTTAGGAGTGAGTTCCATTTCATAATTGATGAGTGACATTTTTTATAAATACCCAAAAATATTCAATAATGGGAAGTCTGCCTCACCCAAAGTACCTCTAAAATTTATAAATAATTTATTGGAGTTAATTCACGATAGATACATATTTATACTACTTTTAATATCATATTCTTTAGATGTGTTATCTATAACCTTTATGTTTATTCCCTTTTAGCATTTTACTTTTCCCTATGGTCAGTTTTTAAGACAAGTAATTTATCAATTATTTATAAAATAAAATGATACATACTCTATAATTTATTCCTTTTTTTAAAAAATATTAATTCCAATGTATTAAATAAAAATTCAATGTTGGTGTAAAATTGATTGTGGCACAATATTAGTTCATGCATAAAACATCATTTAAACATTAATGAAGTTAATTAATTTAAAATAGTTTATATTGATAATCAGAAACACTATTCCTTATATAATAACATTAGTTATACATATTTGAATATTTTAATCCATTTTATTGAATTTAAATCACAAATTTTCAAAAAAAATAATTTAAAAATAATCTCATTGATTATTGAAAATGTTATTTTTCGAAGAGAAAACAACCCTTATTATAGAATGATTTAATTTCATAATTGAATATATATTTTATTCCACTGAATTATGATTTATAGATTATAATATAGGTAACCACATTTTAATTTTAAATTCGTTTTAAATCAATAATTAACAGTTAATATTATTATAGAAAATATTTTTTTGAATAAAAACATGTATTTCCAATATTCATGGAAAATATTTTCTTTTCAACAAATAATTAAAAATTCACTATAAGATAATTTTTACTTTATGATTTCAAAAACGATTTTAATATTGTAAAGTTATTTTTTTATAATATATTAAATATTTATATTATGATTTTTTCCCTAATAGCAATGAAATTACCTTTAAAACAAACATAGTATTTCTGAAAAATATAAATTTATTTGAAATTATTCTTATATTATTTCTAATTAATTGATATCTATTTTATTTATTTTACAATTTTAATAATTTATATATTACAATTGATACACTCCATAATTATATCTAGTTTATAATGGCTATTTTTAAATAATATAACATTAATAGAGTTTCATGTTATGATTAAACATATGATTCTGTGCATCACATGTTTTGGAAGAGATTTAATATATTTAAAAATTAATATATCATAAAGTATTGGGGTGTTAAATTATATTATAACTTGTTTTAGTGTGTCATATAAACTCTCAAGCATTATTTCCCTCATTTTAAATCATTGTATGTTAACTCTTGTCATAAGATCGTTTCCTAAGGCCTTTATTTTTTAAACATATACTAAGAAAACCGAAATATCTCAACATAGGTACATAATTTTCCATACTATATTTAATTTATTTTAAATTTATTATATTAAAATTTCCTAATTTATTTATAATTTCATGATAAGTTATTATATAATAAAATTTATTATTCAATGAGAATAACTATTATCCATAATTCCACTTTTTTATTAAGAAAAAGGAAACTATTATTCATGTGTTGTAAAAATTACCACCCCCCACAATGTGAATACTTATATTACTAAACCCAAACACTACATTATGATTATATGGGTTATGTTGAGGAATAAATGTTAATTATACAATATAATTTTAATTATTAAGATACAAATCATAATCTACTTTCTTACACTGTAATTATTTGAGAAAATAAATTGTTAATATTGTGTTGTGAGGAATACCACATCCAAAAAGTAATTTATAATGATTTATATCTAGTTTAATTACCCCTATTTAAACATTATTAAAATTTTATTCAAAACTATAATATTACCTAAATAATTTCATTATTTTTATTTAGTAATGATGTTATTCCAAAGTAAATAACTATTATAATCATAATCATCCCTTGAGTATGGTATGTTCATGTTTATGTTGGTCAACCCACCAACATGAATGATGATATAAAATAAAATCATGGATGAATATGATAAAATAATTAATAATATTATAGAATATAAATATTTCACTTAATTTTTTTACATGGTAATATTAATTTTAATCACACTAATTTAGCTATCAATGTTTGTTTGTTATAAATTACTAAAATATTCATATTGTCGACTTCATATAGATAACCATTAACCAAAACTACTAAATAATGAGATTATAAAGTTATAAATAATTGATAATAGTAATATATTTTACCTCTTATGATCAAGTAATGATTATCCTTTTCAGAATAAGGATGAACTACATTTTAATTATGAAACTCATTCAAAAAGATACAGATCCTTGACACTCGATATTAGAAAAAGATCTTCGCTTACTAACATATATGTAGAGAATAATTATTACCTAATTGTATAAGAATGTTTTAGTTATTAAATTGGTTCTGAAATAGAATTTTAATATATTTTTTAAAATATGATATTTGAGTGCTTTAACATATGTCATGATATAAGGTTAGGCTTTTTAGGTTTAAACTTTCTCTTATCTAGATTCTATTAGAATTCAACGCCATTTTAAGGTTTATTGTGTATGTGTTGTAAATATAATTATTCTTTTAATATTTTTCATAAAATATCAGTTGTTTTAAAATTTTATTCATATTATACAATCCATGTATTTTAGATCTAATAAAAATTACATTACAAGAGGATTTTAACTCAAACCCCCTTTCATTGAGATATTATATTTCTTAATTAAATTAGAAGTTATATTCATTGTTTCAGATATGTTTAACATTTTTTTGATAATGATATTAATATATATATTAAATTAATTTTTATAATTAGATGATATTACCATGATTTATTTATTTTTCAAAAATTGTATTATTGTTTATAATATTTACCATCCTCATTAACGATGAATTTCCCTCCATATATGTAATTTACCTTCCTCCGATTTTTTTCCATTATATAGAAAGCCTAGTGATGTTTTATATTATTTTAACTTCATAATTTCCTTCTCATATTTTTATGATAATTCTTTATTATCCATTTTATAACGTTCAATTTCCTTAAATGTGTTTTTAAAAATTATCTTATATAACCACCCATAATAATTTGGGGTTAAAAATAACCAGTCATTTTAAACCATTTATAAATATATATATTATAATCATATATTTATTCATTATTTCATATATGTGTTCCATAAATATATCCCCATTTTTCTATATATTTATCTCTATAGGTGAATACATGATTTATATTCCCTCTGAAATTCCCTCTTATAAGTAAACATGCCTTTTGGGAATATTCTGATTTCGTATTTTATCACAAAATGTAACCCCTAAAAATTTTCAACATGAATAAGATTTAAAACACTAATTACTTATGTAAAATAAAACAATATAAATTCTTCTCTAAATTGAAATAATAATCTATTCACTTCTTTAAAATATAATATGATCATTTCGAGATGCAACAACATTGCAGTTCATATTTTATTCATAATTATAACGACCCTTCACATTATTCATACTACATTTGAATTTGATCATTAATAAATATATTTAATTATTAAAATATGAATATATCAAATTATTTATTTCTTTATTCTCTTTGTAATGTCTATGATTTAGCATTCAGTTATTCTTCAAGATAATATTACGTAACAAACTTATTTCTCATGGGTTTTAAAATTATTTTGTCACATCTCATGAGATTCATTATATGGATCATGGGTGGTTAACCTAAGAACATTATGTTGTTTTATTTGTGGTCCCATAATTATATATCAATCCAATTCATTTTGTAATGATTTACATCTTATGAGTCAATATTAATTGGAATGGTTATGAACCCAATCCACTAAAATCCATAACTTATTATTTTAAAGTCCTATTTAATGTAATTTCCATATAATTATGATCCATTTAACTAATGATATAATTTATTTATTCTGTATTTCCATTATTATTTCATACATTTATGTCATGGTACATTTTTTTTCTTTTGATATTTTTGATAATGGAAACGCATCAACAAAATATTCTAGATGCTTCTATACATGATTCAAGATCATATCCCGTTTAACAAGCTTTGATTTGGTAGGTTGTAGGGGACGAATGAAGTTATAGATTAAGAGTTATGGGAATTTGATTTTGGGCTGGAAAACTGGTTTGTGAAGCCCATTCGTGAATCCCCCCTCTTCAATCAGACTGCACCACTCATATGTAAGAAAGAAGAATGATTCGTAGACCCCTTTGATGTTCGTGAATGTGCCATGAATCAAGGAGGTGGGATGCCCTGTGATCCTCTTTAACATTCATGAAACCTCAATTAAGTAAGAAGGCGGGATGCTCCGTGAACCCCTTTGGAATTCATGATCTGCCACGACGCAAACTCTATCTTCTCACCAAGCAATCCATCCTTTACAGTGCCTCTTGCCTATAAATACATGGCACCCCCACCTTCGCTAGATGGTCACTCCATCCATTGGGTGGATGATCTCCTAGTTGGAAGATCTCCACTTTACTTTATGAAGTGGCTCTATGAGCCCATGCTCCGCAAGATGATTCCTTTGTGAAGATGCTCGGTGAGTCCATGCTCCATGAGTAGCATCCATCATGATTCTACTTCATGAGTCCATTATCCACGAGTATCTTCCTTCATGATGCTTCTCTGTGAGTCCATGCTCCGTGAGACCCCATTCTCCATGAGCCCTTTTATCTGCGAAGCTATATATAAAAGACCAATCCTTGGTGAAACTCCTAACTTCGTGCCCACCAGTTCATACAGCAGAGGTTGAGCCACCGCACCGTCGCTCGGGATCAGTGTCGGGCTACGGTCCCGACCCTCCAGGTCAGTCCCTTCGCTACCGTCACTGTCCCCCATAAAAATGGAGAATCGCTCCATGAAGTTTTCAAGAAGGGACGTCGTCATTTTCCATTTCCCCCTAATGCACAACCACCTTCAACCTATGCAATACCATGAATTGAGATACTTCTCTACACACCATAAAAAACCTTGAGTCGAAATAGTCCTATGGGTTCTTTTCTCATGTCGCGAGATGAGATTCACATCATCAATTCCCCGAGTACCATGAGTCGAACCATTTCTCAAGAAACTCATCCAAACCCTATCATAAGGATCATAAGCCATGTTGAACCAGAAATTTCCCTTCTTGTGTAATTACCAACACCATCTAGTGCTAGGAACCATATGCCTAACATCACTATCTACAAGACTATAAACTGTAGTGTACCCTATGTTCTAAACATGGGATACCTTTTGCTCCAAACAAGAGATGAATTACATGCCTAGCAAAAGATACCAATAGTCATATCTATATGACTATAAACTACAGCACACCATATGTTCCAAACATTGGATTCCTCTTACTATATATGAGATATGCCTTATTCTCCATGCATAATATGCTTACTGCCCTCTCTACATGACTATAAACTAAAGTGAACCCTATCTTCCAAAAATAGGATGCCTCTTACTCCAAAAAAAATATTCCTTATGATCTAAGTGTAACGTACGAACCTTAGTTACCCAAATTCGGGGGATTAATACGTAAAATTGGCATGATACAAGGAAATCATGTCCCAAATGACCGATCATATTAGTAACCTTGGAAATACTAGATATATTCATAAGTATTACATTACATTATAAATTGAAAAACATAAAAGTATTATTTCCAAATAAAACACAATAATATCACTTCATACTCTCCCTACAGTTCATTCAAAAAATACTTCTTCACATCCTTGGAAAATAAAACATAGAACGGTGTGAGATCAGATACTCAGTAATGATAAAATTCTAGAGGAAACATTAATTAATATTCATAAACAATTAATGAAATGTATAATACTAAAACAAAATCATTTTAAACATTAACTTCAGCATAATGTGGAAAAGATAAAATCACATAATTATATTTAATTATTCAAATGGATATTCTACTGGTAAAATAATCACATTAAATATCATTAGCCACTTTCATAATGATTGAAGTCATAATTCCATTCTTCATAACCACACAGTCAAATGAATTGTGCCAAGACTACAAAAAATATTTTGTCAAGGCCTTTTACCAAGACACTAGTTTGTCTCATGAGACCTACCGATAAATCTATGAGCTATATCTGGCTCCACCCGTCACATAAAAAGTCCAATTCTCTCTTTATATGAAAATTTTTAAACATAACATAAACATTTGTATTAAAACTAGCATACAAAATGTCAATACATAACTCATAAACCATGAATGGTATAAAAATATCACATCCACAGTCAAAAATAACACAAAACCTTCAAAACCATATAGATGTTTTGTATCATAATAAATCAACTACAAATAATCTTAAATTCCATCAAAGGATATTGACATAGAAGAAATAAAAACCTTTTTAGGGAAATATCTCTTTCTATTTTGAAATTATTTAGGAGTCATTAAATTTTAAAAAAACATTTATTTTCATAATATTCTTATAATATTGTAAATGAATCTTTGACGATGTTATAACATCCGAAAATAGATGTACCCACCGTATATCTTATAAAAACATTCTTACCTTAATTTTTTCCCAAAGGACATAAAGAACCTTGTTTGGAAAATGACGAAAATATTCCTTTAAACCCATTTTATAAAAAGTAAAACAAGTGTATAAATGACTTTAACCAATAGTCATGAAAATAGTAAATATGTTTTGGAATAAATTTCTATGAAACATGGATGTGGATGATAAAGAGATCCTCGTAGATACATATATAAAAACATCCTCAGATTATAAAGCGATTGTGAAATTAACTGTTACATTATGATTTTACTTGGTTGAGTGTATGTTAACCTCTTGAATAACAGTTAAATCATTTTTATTAAATTATAAAATAATTATATACATAAATATGATATCATATATTATCTTCTAATATTGTTTTGTTAAAGATACTTCAGTAGTATCGTCTTTTGGGGAGTTAACTGATTCATTTTTCTTTTTCTGATTTGTAATGTAAGTAATGTTTCTTATGGATAAAATGTATCTTTTTCATATTCATAATTATATTATGTATTTAAACGTTATTTTTAATCATTAATGGAAAATTATTCTTGAATGGATACGATGGGGAATGAATCTCATCACGTTCGCGGAGATGGTAAGTCGTACGTACGCACGAGCGACAATATCATTCTATTGATATAGAAATCATATATAATTGCATAGAATATCATTTATACAGAATAATTATAATGTTATATTTATTATTTTTATCATTTATACTCAATAATATACCCATCCTAATGATGAAGTGTTTGAATAACAAACTACACCACGACGTGGAGACGGTAAGTCGTACGTACACACGTATGGTGACACATTATTCATAGGATAGAAAAAAATTTAATATGGTTTTTCTGTTTTTGTAATAACATCACAGTATATTGAATATATGAGATATACTATTTTGTAAAAGAAACAAAAAAGATATAGGAAGTGGATGAAGAAAAGAACATGAAAGAGGTGATGAAATATTTACCTCTTCTTCGGGTTCTTTATTCTTGATTTGCTAAAAGGGCTCCTTAGGATGGATTTATGACTAATTGAAAGCCTATATGATTAAGGGAGGAAGTTGAAAGGATATTTTGGAAGGGGTTGGATGAGCCAAATGGATTTGAAGGTGTGAATATGAGAGAAGGGGATGTTCCGTTTCATAAGAGGGGTGAGGGGTACCTTAGGAAATGATTGAAATATTATTTTATAAGAAAATAATTTTTGGTTTATAAGTCCTCTAAAATGATTTATTTCTAGGATATGTGACTTTGGGATGATAACTACTCAACGAATAGGTTCTAGACAGTTTTGGGTTACTATATTAACCATATCTTCTAGATTTAACTCTAAGTTAAATAGTTTGACAATTACCATGTTTCTTTGTATTTTTATATTATATGGTTAATAAAAATAATATGAACTTCCAAGAGAACCTCAAGAGGTTAATTAATGACATATATAATATTATTTATGTCCTTTTGACAAGCCATAGATTTTTAGAAATAGATTATTAATTAATAAAATATTAATTTAAAAAAACTCTTTTACGTCAATTTTGATACTATATGCTAATTGATTTTTTTTAAAGACCTAAAACTTTACTAATTGAAAAAAAAATTCATTTAATCAATCCTAACATGTCACAATAACCTATAAAATTCATTTATGCCATTAAAAATTTCAAGTTAAATTTTTATTAGCAAATATAATACCATTTATTTGACTATTTAATTAATAAGAAAAATATTGCGGCATCATTGTTTCATATTTAAATTTAATTATTCAATTTCTAAAAATTTTAAATTAAATTCAATTATATAGGAAATATTTTTATCTTGATATTGAATATTTATAGATGATGTGATAACATATATAATACTATGTAAAAATTATTTTATTAAAAGATATATTCTTGTGTCATATTTGTATTTATTTAACTTAATTAATATAAAGTGTAATTATCAATTAAAAGTGGCTCCATGATGTCCCAAAATCAACAAAAGAATGCCCATGGTCGGACATGTATCTACCAACCGGGTTACAACACGTGTTGGTGTAATTTAATATTATTATAATATTATTTTTTTACCCTTATTTACCATATTTACACTTTAGCCACGGTTAATAAAATATTTACAGAATTAATTATTCAAAATTTATTAAAATAAAAGTTACATATTTAAACAATTTTGACCTCCTAATTCTATATACGGAAAACATTTTTCTAAATTCAAAATAGATAAGTAGATTATATATATTTAAAATTAATAACCATTGTCAAAACAAAAAAACGTTTTTTAGAAATAATAACTATCAAAATATTGACACTTGATAAAGTCTAGTCCAAATGTGAAATTACGTCCAATGAACAAAATTGGATTAAATGTTAAAAATTTAATCTCATTATACTTAAAAACCAATCAATTTTATAATTTATCAATATAAATTATTTAGATTGATAAAGTTTTTTTAATTGAAATTTAATATTTTTCACTATTAATCAAAAACTGAATGATTTCTGAAAAATTCCGAAATTTACCCAATGATAATTTTGATATTTTGAACCCAAAAATGATGTCCATTTTGAAATATTAAAATGATAAAATTTCAAAATGTGGGTATTACTATTCATAATGACTACTTTAATTGGTCGTGTTGTGTTAGAATCTCGATGTTGCCTACAATGCAAGCTATTGCATTATTCAAAGGTAAACGTACAATGGAAGCATGTGGTGTTACTTTCTATTACCCTTAAATTAATTTCAACTGTAAAATTTCTATAATATTACTGCATAAAATGATACAGATGGTTCTTCATCATAAGTTCCTCAGGATCCCATGTTTGTTATTCCATTTTATGCTTTAATCATATAACTTTTACCAGACGAGTCATTCAATTTCTCAAAACATGTTCTCTTGTATCAAGAACATTGAAAACATCTTCGCAATAAGACAGATCAGGTTCAAGTTATAATCCATCTTAGGTATGTACATGTGTTGGTTCAAGCATGTATTTTATCAACAGTGATATGTGGAACACATCATGAACATTGGAGAGACTTGGTGAAATTTCCAAATGGTAAGCTACATCCCCAATTCATTCTATAATTTCTAATGGTATGATCTACTTGGGACTCAATTTATCATTCTTACAATAACTTATAACACCCTTCCAAGAATATACCTACAAGAAAACATGGTCTCCTACATGAAATTCCAAATCCTTCCTTCAGTTATATTCATTGCTCTTATGCCTACCTTGAGCTTCATTGATGTGGGTTTGTATTACATTCATCTATTCCATCATTTCCCTAATAAGTTCTGGGATTATGAGTTTTATTTCACCAATATCATCCCAACAAGATGGTGTGTAACATCTCTTTCCATATACGATTCATATGGATCCATCTGAATATTTGAACGAAAGATATTGTTATAAAAAAATTCTACCAGAGGTAAATATTGATCCCACATACCTTGAAAGTCACGTGAGCATGATCTCATCATGTCTTTTAAGGTTTTAATAGTCCATTCTGATTGTTCATCGGTTTGAGGGTGGTCAGCAGTGCTCAAACAAAGTTTAGTATCCAGGTATTTCTGAAGACTTTTCCAGAATATTGATGTATAAAGGGGATCACGATTGCCAACAATTGATAGAGGTACTCCATGAATTCTTAAACCTTCATTAATATAAAGTCTTGATAAATGTTCAAGTGGTAAATCCTCTCTTATAGCAAGAAAATGTGCTGAATTGGAAAGTCGATCAACAATGACCCATATTGCATCATTCTTTCTTGGAGTCCTTGGAAGTCCCATGAAAAATTCCTTGTTAATATTATCCCATTTCCATTCAGGTATGGGAAGAGGTAGCATGACTCCTCAAGGTTGTTTCCTTCCAGCATTCACTTTTTTACAAACAATACATCTTGACAAAAAAACATCAATCTCCATCTTCATTTTGTCCCACCAAAAATGTTCACTCAAATAACTATACATCTTGGTGCTCCCAGGGTTTATAGAGAAATTGGAGATATGAGAATCATCATAAATTCACTTTTTAGATTAGTTATATCAGGAAGAAAAAGTCGCTTCCCAAATTTCAAAATTCCATCTTCATATATGAAGTCACTCAATCTCTCATCATTCACATATTTAATCTTCTTTTGAAATTCCACATCATTATTTTGAGAACTTTTTATCCCTTCTAGTAAATATTGTTTGGAAACCATTTAAAAAATTATCAATGTTTCACCATCTATAACTATACCCATATCCATATTTACTATATCCATGATAATAGTATCTCTTTCAACTGTCATCTTGTTCAAAACTCCAGGACCATTTCTGCTCAAAGAATCTTCCACCTTTATTCCTTCCCTCAGTGGCTGTGTATAATGATGTTGAAATCTTTGTGTTTTTCAAGACATCGTCTTTGCCTCATATTGAGTTCTTTCTATGAGAAAATATACTTTAAACTCTTTTGATCAGTATATATCTAACATTTTTGACCATATAGATAGTGTCTCCATATATTCAATGAAATGATTACTGCTTCTAACAAAATATCATGAGCGGTATAGTTATGTTTATTAATTTTTAGCTACCGTGATGAATATAAAATAACTATATAATTCCGCATAATGAAACAAGAAATTCATTTCTTTGATGTATCACCATAAATAACATACCCATCATTCCCCGATGGTATAGTAAATATATGATCATTGACTATTATTCTCTTCAATTATTCAAAAAATTATTCACACTCTTTTTTCCAAATAAATTTAACACCTTTAAATCTGATCTTGGTTAATGAGTTTTCAAATTGGTAAAGATTCCAGACGAAACGTCGATAATAACCTACTATACAAATAAAAGGGGGTACCTCAGTTGTACTCATCGGTGATGGCCATTCATGGATTGCCTTAGTTTTAAAATATCAACAAATATTCCATCCTTATAGAAAATATGGCCAAGAAAACAAATCTATTGAAGATATAATTCACACTTGCTAAACTTCCCATATAATTCATTTCTTCTAATAGTTTTTAGATAATGCACAATTTATTTTCCTGATATTCATAGAATTTGGAGTACACCTGTATATCATTAAAAAATATAACTACAAAGTCATCATGGTATTCCTTGAAAACGTTGTTCATTAGATCCATGAAAAAAGGGGGATGCATTTGTCAGCCCAAAACCTATTACTGTAAAATCTCAATGCTCGTACCTGGTTCAAAATTCTATTTTCATAATGTCTTCCTTCTTCACACCCAATTGATAATATCCCGATCATAGTTAAATCATTGAAAAATATTGAGCTCCTTGATGTTGGTTGAATAAATCATCAATGCGAGGTAGGGGATACTGGTTCTTTATTGTTATAGCATTGATCTCTCTTTTGTACATGCACAACCTCATATATCCTCCTTTATTCTTAACAAAAATGATAGAGTCTCCCCATGGAGAAGCACTAGGGCGAGTAAATCCATTGATACTCAATTCATCTTGTAGTTTATTTAGTTCCAGTAATTTCACAATGTCCATTCAATAAGGGAGCTTATATATGAGCCTTGAACAAGGAATTAAGTAAACTAAAAACTCAATTTCTCATTTTCGAGGATGTCATGGTAAATCCTTTAAATACAGAACAACTTATTTTTTCACAATAGGTACATCATCTATTTTTACATTCCTTTACTCACCCATATTTATCTAATTATCTGCCTCCCCAACAATGGAATTTAGTTGAGCTACTGGGGGTGGACCTATATAATAATCAGATGGTGACATTTCTACTTTAATGATAAGGTACTCTTTATCATCATAAAAAACAGCATACTCGTTCTTCCTACAATAAATATTCACATCATGGTATTAAATCCAATCCATACTGTTGATTATATAAAATTCAATCATTGGTATGGTAATGAGATATGAAAATAAATTAGGTTTATCTTCCTTAAAGGGTACTGATTCACAAAACATTACTACAATGATACTTCCCATAGAAGTTTTTACAAACAAATCCCATGTTAAATAAAATTTAAAATATCTAATTTTCATAGAAAATTGAGAAGATATGAAAAAATGTGATGATACATAATCAAATAATGCATTTTCTAAACATAGGGAATCCATTAAATTAACAACCACCACATCTTTTGGAGCTTCATCCTTAGAAGTAGTGATAGAATAATATTTTCCTTGATTCCTTACCTTTTATAAGGTATGTTTCTTTGTCTAATAGGAAATTCCTTTGAAAAATACCCCCTTTATCTACAATTTTAGCATTCAACGTTGACAACCTCTTTCTTCCCCTTGCAATCATGAGCTTGGTGGCCCTTTTCACCGCACTTGTAACAGACTCCCATTCCCTTTAGCCATGAACTAGGGTGTTTCTTCCAACATTTAATACATTATGGATATTAAAATTTTCCCGTATTTCACTTATTTCTATTTCTAGAGTTTTCAATAGATCTCTTCTTCTCTTTCTTTGCATTCATGTCGTAAGACTTAGCGAATTCATTTTCTGTCTTGATAGCACATGAGGCAATATCTTCTTATGATGAGAAGGATTGTGAGACTAATGCTGGATGGAGAAATATTTTTAACCCATCAAATAAAAAATAAATATTACTTATTGGGTTATTTATATAATCTTTATCATGACATGTTATCCTTGTAAATTTATCTTCATACTTTGTGACAATCTCATCCTCATTTTGACTTAGAGTGAGAAATTACATTTCTATATCCGATCGATGGTCATGAGGAAATTATTATTCACTAAAAATATCTTTGAACTCCCTCCCTTCAGTAATTTTTACTTCTTCATATTTCTTTTTGTTTTGAATTAATGACCAACATTGATCAGCATCTCTAGGGACGTGATAAACTACCATGACAACTTTTTCTATTTCGATACTCCCCAAAGAATGAAATATTTTCTATATGAAACTTATTCATTTCTTAGAAACCAATGGATTTGTAATACCATTGAATGTTGGTGGCTGTTCCTTCACTATGTGATCAAAAATTGATCCTCGACGTTGTGGATCCGGGTGCTGCATATGGTAAGGTTATTATTGATAACTTCAGTGAGTTGTCCCAGTATGGTGATTAGATGATCATCACTAGTTTCATCAACAGCTGCGCTATAATTATATTGATTATGAGGGAAATATTGACTTGGATTGTGTGTATTGATATAATTTCCATTCCTTCCACAGGGTGATATTTCTAAACAATGGAAAAACTAGATTAATTTATGAATGGAAATACATAATTCCAAACTTGTAAAACACATAACATAAAATGAAGAGTTTATGGATATAATCCACAATCATAAAATGTTTTCTTTGAGGATTTATGTACTCATAACCCCTTCATAATGGGTTTTAATGAAAATTAGAGTTATTCAATGCATATACCTACAGGAGTATCATAAGAAAGTGTTCAGGAAGTCCTGTTGTTGTGAACCTATTCTTGTTTGAGTCTCGCTCGAAGTGATGTTTTCAGGTTTTACCCCTAGCTACATCTGTGCCAGAGCTTCCTCTACCTTCTCTTCTCTATAAAAGGGTGTATTGCTAGGAAAACTCACAAAATCAATATAGTAGACAAATTCTAGGAAGTCCTTCTATACAAATCCTCAAAGTCTATCTTATGGTAATGTTCTATAATAAGATTTTTCTAAATATAGCGTCCAAGGTTTGTACTAAAATTCATATGATACGAACTATAATGCCTCAACCACAGTTAGCTAGAGGCTGTGCATTATTACATAACATTGGAAAGATACAATGAAATCATGTTCCGAAAGACCGATTAGTTTAGTATCCTTTGAAATACTAGATACATTAATAAGTTTTACATTACATTATAAAATGAAAAACTAGAAAAAAAAATTTCCATAGACCACACTCATATCTCCTAATATTATCCCTGAAATCCAGTCATAAAATACTTCTTCATATCCTAGGAAAATAAAATATTGAAATAGGTGAGCTCAAATCCTCAGTAAGGATAAAAATATATGAGAAACTTTCATAAATAATCATAAACATTAAAAAAATGTATAAGACTAAACCAAAACAATTTTAAACACGAGAAACTGTATAATATCGAAAAGATAAAATCAAATAATTCAATTTACATATTCACATGGATAATCTACTAGTCAAATAATCACATCCAATATCAATAGACCCTTTTATAATGATGGAATGCATAATTCCAGACTTCATAACAACATAGTCACGACCTTGTTCTAAAACTACAATTAGGATTTTTTTCAAGGCCTTGTGACAAAACAATAGTTTTTCTAATGATACCTATCGAGGCATTGAAGAGTTACAGTGGGCTCCACTCGTCACATACTATGTCAAACTCTTTCCTCACATGAAGAGGTTTAAACATAACATAAACATTCTTATTAAAACTAACATAGGAAATGCCAATACTTAATTCATAAACCATGAATGGTATAAAAATAAAACATACAAATTCAAACATATCAAAAAACCTTCAAAACAATATGGAAGTTTTGTGTCATAATAAATCAACATTAAATATGTTTAAAATCCATCAATGGATTTTGACCTAGATGAAGTAAAAACCTTTTTTAGATAAATGTCGCTTTCTATTTTGAAATCATTTAAGAGTAACATAATTATAAAGAAAACATTTACTTCGAATATATTCTTATAATCATGTAAGGGAAATTTCGACGATGTTATAATAGCGGAAAATAGCCACACCTGTTGTATAAGTAAAAACACATTATTACATTAATTTTATCTAATATCTCATAAGGTAATTAGTCTGGAAAATGACGAAAAGATTATTTTCAAAACATTTTATAAAAATTAAAACAATGGAATAAATGACATTAACCCATAGTCTGTTAAATTTTAAAAATGTTATGGAATACATTTTTAAGAAATATGTATGGGGTTGATAAATTGGTCCAACTAGATTCTTACATAAAAACAACTTCAGATAATAAATAGATTGGGAAATAAACACTTACCTTGTACTCTTCCTTGGACAAGGGTACATTAACCTCATATATAATAGTTAAACTATTTTTGTTTAATTATATAATAAATATATACCAAAATATAATATCATATATGATATTATAACAATTTTTTGTTAATGATATTTCAGTAGTATCATAGTTTTGGGTGTTATCTGATTCATTTTCCTTTATATGATTTGTTATATAAGTAATGTTTATTATGGATAGGATATATATTATTTATATTCAGAATGATATTAGGTTTTATAAATTATTTTTAATCATAAAATGAAAATTAGTCTTGAATAGTTACTATGGGGGATTAATATAGTCGCGTTCATGGATACAGTAAGCTGTATGTACGCATTAGCGATAATATCAGTCATTTGATATTAAAATAATATATAATTGGATGGAATCTCATATATAAATAATCATTATCATGTTATATTTATTATTTTCATAATTTATATACACTATTATACCCATCCAAATGATTATGTGTTTGAATAACAAACTACACCACGACGTGGAGACGGTAATCCGTACATAGACACGTATGGTGACATGTCATTCATAGGTTGGATAAATTAATGAATATGGTTATAGCATTTTATAATAAAATAACAGTGTATAAATGATACATGATTTATTATTTTATAATATTATGAACAATGAAAGATGTTGTGGAAGAAGAAATGAACTTGAAAGATGTAATGAAATATTTACTACTTCTTTAGGTTCTTCCTTTTGATTTGACAAAAGGGATTCTTAGGTTGTCATTATGACTAAAGGAAGGCATAAAAGATTATGGGAGGACAATTGAAAGGATATTTGGGTAGGGGATGGCTGATCCAAATATCTTTTATGGTGTGAATTTGAGAGTATGGAATGCTCCCTTTTATAAGAGAGGTGAGGGGCACCATAGGAAAATATTGAAATATTATTTTATAATAAAATCATTTTCTTTTTCAAATGGATAAAAAATTATTTATTTCTACTATATGGTTGGTATGGGTCAAAAAAACTCAACCAATAAGTTTTATATAGGTTTGGTTCACTATATTAACCTTCTCTTCAATATTTAACTCTTAGTTAATTAGTTTGACATTTACAATGTCTCTTTGTATTGTTATATTATATGTTTAATAAACATACTATAAAAACCCATGATAACATCAAGTGGTTCATTAATAACATATAAAATATTATTTAAGTCCTTTGGCTTATCCCTAGATTTTTAAGAATAGAATATCAATTAATAATATAATTTTTTTAAAAACTATTTTATGTCAATTTTGATACTATTTTCAAATTGATTTTTCGTAAAGTCCAAACTACTTTATTAATTAAAAATAAATTATTTTAATCAATCCTAAAATGTCACATTAACCTATATAATTATTTAATGGAATAAAAACATTCATATTATATTTATTTTGACATCTATAATATCATTTATTTGATTCATTCATTAATAAGGAAAATACTACATCATCATTTTGTCATAAATAAATTTCATTATTCAATGTATAAAAATTATAAATAAAGAAACATAATATAGGAAATATTTTTTTATTTATAATTAATATTCTTAGTTAAAGAGATAATATATATAAACCTATTTAAAATATGTTTTACAATAAGATATATGCTTATGTCATTTTTGTATTTACGTTATCATCATTAATATAAACTGTCATTTTCAATTAAATGTTGCTCCGTAGGGTCCCAAAACTGACCCAAGGTTTCCCATGTTCAGAAATTTATCATCCAATAGGGTAATAACTTGTTTTACGGGGATTTAATATTATTATAATATTATTTTTTTAACCTTATTTACCAAATTTACCTTTTAACCATGGTAAATAAAATATTTACCGAAATAATTATTCAAAATGTATAAAAATAAAAGATAACTATTTACACAATTAGAACCTCATGATTCTAAATATGGAATCCATTTTTCTATGTTCAAAACACAGAAGTGGCAGAAACTAATTAAAAATTAATTCCCATTGTCAAAATAAAAATAGTGTTTTTAAGAAATAATATATATCAAAAAGTTGACAGTTTCTTATGTCCAGTTTAAATGTAAAATTACGAATAATAACCAAAATTGGATTAAATGATAAAAATATTATATAATTATACTTAAAAATCACTCAATATTAAAATTTATAACTTTAAATTATTTTGATTAAAAAAGTTAATTTTAATAAAAATTTAGTATTCATCACTATTCATTATAAATTAAAGGTTTTCAGAAAAATACCTAAAATTTACCCTAATCTAAGTTAGATATTCAGAACCAAAAATTGAATTCCATTTTGAAAGATAAAATTTTGAAAATTAAAAAATTTGCGTATTACTATTCATAATGGTTATTTTATTTTTCGTAGTGTGTTAGAATCTCGAAGTTGCGTACAATGCAAGCTATGACATTATTCAAAGGGAAACATACCGTGGATGATTGGGTTGTTACATCAAGAATAAGAAGAATAATAGTCATATATAAATCACTATAAACTATAGTGATCCCTATCTGGTAAATAATTGGATGCCTCTTGTTCCAAACAATAGATGCCTTATGCTTCAAGCTGAAGATCCCTATGGCCATGATTACAGTGGCATAACATCAAGTGCACTAGAATCCATTCAAACATTACATCACACCACCTCACACACTGTGTGTCCTTCATTCAGATCATCATCCTCATCCATGTCTGATGGGACCCCCTAACAGCGTGGTCCCATGCCACATCGTCTCACCTAGCATCCTAGGCCAATGCTACCTATGACTTTGGACAATACATCAAGTCAGTACCTGTGCTTCAAACATGGTCAACAGTTGACCCTCATTTATTTGTCCCCATTTCAGGCTAATGTTATATTGATGTTGTGTTTTGAACACGGTCAACAGTTATCTTACATCGCCACACCACGCTCATTTTGATCCAAATTTCATGCATTTGATTCACACTTTTCATCTCTCTTTGTTCAGAATGATTCCAATGCCCCATGGTGTTATCCCAATTGTGCATTTTCACATCATTTTCGGCCCCAATTATTTACCTTAACCAACCAATATTTTGGGAATCCTTCATGGATAGACCTGAGGAAGACATTACGGGAAGCTTCCTTGCGTAAGCCCCATCTACCATTTCCGCTCTATAGCGGCACCGGGGCAGCATAGATGCGTAAACCTCATCAACCATTGCCGCTCCATAGCGGCACCTGGACAACATCCTTGCATAATCCACATTAACCATTGATGCTCCATAGAGTAACAAGAGAATCATACTTGTGTAAAACCCATTCACTATTGACGCTCCATAGCAGCACCTGGGAATATTCCTTGTGTAATCCCCATTCACCACCCTTCACGGATGCACCTTTGTGCTGTGATCGTCAGGTCATTACTAAATTTTGTTTCTAAAAATGAGCACGAATAATGTGGGATTAGAGTAATAAGAATCAACACTGACATCCACAACTGATAGCCTAGAGTGTAATCCCCACACCCAACTAAAACTATGTGGTCTTTTATCCTTGCTAAGGTGAGGTACGTAAGAAGCCTCCTTGAGATTCAATCCCAACACCCTGTTGGTTCTGACCACCTTAACGTCAATTCCCACCCCTAAAACTATGTGTTCTATGATCGTTTCCATGTCAAGGTACATTGGAAGCCTCCTTGAGGTTCAATCCCCCCATCCATTGGTCTCGACCATCATCACATCGGTTCACCAACCCATCCTATACAACGTGGTATTTGATCCTTTCCAAGGCCAGGTTTGTAGGAATCCTCCTTGAGGTTCAATCCCACCATCCATTGGTCCCAAAAATATTTATGTTAGTTCCCCCACAACATTTGAACTATGTGGTCTTTGATCCTTTCCAACGAGATGTAAGTAGGAGGCCTCCCTTAGGTTCAATCCCAACAACCAATTGGTTTCGACCACCTACCTGTCGGTTCGCCCAATCATTTTCTTAATAACGTGGACTTTGATCCCTGCTTAGGCAAGGTATGTAAGAATCCTCCCTAAAGTTCATTCCCACCATCAATCTGGGTCCCAGCTCCTCTTTCACATCGGTTCACCCCCATCCATTATGACATTAAACTATGGACTTGAATCAGTGGTAAGTCTAAATTCCCACATTTAGTGTTATTCCATTGTCATCCTCATTCAGCAGGGAGACATTGAAGTCCCCAATCGATGGTATGCCATCGTTAGATGATCTATACAGACTTTGATTCTTTTCCACGAGGATACATAAGAAGCTTTCATGAGGTTCATGCCCAGCACACATTTCTCATCCTGATCCATCCCTCGATCCCATGATTTCCTGGAATATCATACACCAACATGGCGATTCTACTGCCTCCGGGTTCCATCCTGGCGTCCATTCTCATGGGACGCCTCCTCAGATGTCTCAAAGTCCCACCGAACTATGCGGACATTGATTCCCTGCCACATGGATATGTAGTAAGTCTCATTGATGCTCAATACCAACACGGATGTCTCATCTCATTCCCCTTCCACTCCTTTCATCTCTCCATCATCCATCCAGATTCTCACCTGGTCCGCCACATACTTGTGGGATAATTTCATCATCCTCCTCACTACTCCTAGCAGTACATGGGATGCAATTTACACGTAAGAAAAATTATTTCTCTGGGTCGCTATCCTTTTTGCACACCCTAATTCATCACCCCTTCAAACTACATGGGTTTTGATCCATGTCGTCTACACAGGGTACATAAGAAACATCCTTGATGTTTAATCCCAGTCAAGGGTAATCCTTGGTATTCCTCCATTCTGGGGTGCACACTCCCTAATCTTCACATAGTTGTGTCCAGGTACACCTTTACGGCGTGACATATTCCCTTTATGGGACACAACATCTTGGGTATACTCTTATCAAGTGTTCTGATACATCTACTTGGTAAACCATTTAGGTTTTCCCACCTAGGGATGTACTAATATGATCCATCTATATAGGATGTTCTGATCACCCTCACCCTATCTCCGCAAGATGTTAAACACGAAGCCTACCTTGTGATAAACATGAGTGGCCGGAGGAAAACCTTAGAAGACACACCTTTTGTGTAACCATCTCCAAAAGATGTTAAACTCGTGGCCTACCTCGTGATAAACATGAGATGCCTGCTGAAAACCTCAAAAGACACAAATTTGGCATAACTGTATTTTATTGACATTATACTAGAGGCATACCCTATGTTAAACATGGGAATCTAAGGAAAACCTTCGATACATGAATATGGAATATGATTCCCCACATTCGATGTGGGATGCCTCGGCTTCTGCACTCTTGAGATGACCTCTTATAAGAGAAGAATATAGATTCCCCAATGTCCATGCATCTAGAGATGCCACGACATGCCTAATGTTCTCATCTACTCTGTATGAACGTTGCTACCATGTCAGGACCCCATGAAATGTCATAACGGAATTTGTGTAATTAACTAGTGTCCAAAAAGGCAAGACACTGGGAATTAGATTCATAAACCATGACTTAATAATGAAGGGTGACTAGGACTAGGTGACGAGTTCCGTGGAGGAATCCACAAATGGAAGAACCAGCATCCCATCATCTCGTTTCGATCAAGGATCACACATCTTTGAAAATGGAACTGATGTCGCCTACCTTTGGAAATCTGGAAGATTGGGCAACAAACAGCGCTGCCGTCCTCGAACAAGACTGAAGCGTGCACCAGGATGAAAGCATCAGAAATAGATATTATGATTCCTTCCTTCATTATTTTTTTAAAACTCTTATTATACCATTTTCTTTTTATTAATATTCTTTTCCAGGATCATTCATTCTCATATACTTATGATCTCACATTTGTTTACATTTTGATTTGTATTTACCTTAATGATAATTTTATATTATCAATTTATTAGGTTTACCTTCCCCATGATATGCAGATAATAATAAGTTATGATAATTCTAGAATATGGTATAGAATAGGTTAATTATTTATAAGTGTTCGCATAATTTTTGAAATATATTTTATTATCTACCTTGTCCTCAATGACAAAAAAATTTAAAATTTACTCTGGGATGTGTGATATTTTGGGAGACATGATGTTTAAAATTTCATAATAATATAAAATAAATACATATTTTATTTTGGGTGTAATCAAAGGATGGATTAATTATATTTTATGATTTGTTTAGTGGGTTAGGGGATTTAGATTAGATAATAGTCAGGAAAAACATATATATAATTATATGGGTAATTTTACATCATGAAATTCAAGTAAAGTTGATATTCTGTGGTTTTATATGAATGAAAATACTTTTTTAGATACTAAAAGGTGATGTATGATTATGCACCAATGTACATAGTAGTAGAAACCCTAAAAGGGGTTTTTTGGAATTAACACAATCATAATCCGGCCATGACAATGAAGCCAAACTAAATACCTATTTTTACACTTCTAGAAAATATTATTTGGTTAGATATAATATAATTATGATTTATTAGAAATGATATATTAATTTATGGAACTAAAATAATATTTATGATGTAGGACTACCTCATGAACCATAGATAGAATCGATAATGAATTATATGGAACTGAAAGTTAATGTGATGTGTTCAAAGATTTAGAAATTTTGTGGTTGTGTTTTTCATTACATAATTTATGATAATTATCTTAACATATTAATATAATCATCACTAACATGAAGACATTTTGGATCACGAAATGGATCAAGCTCGGATGATTGAATTTAATAATGGATTCCATGTATAAAGGAGAGATTGTCATTTTGAAAAAAAACCAATAGAATAAGAGTTGGATAGGAAAACCATTTAATTTTTCCAAAAATGATATAAATGATTATAATTCAATATGTGGGAATAATTAAGATTAAAAAACGGATAATGTAATTATGGAGTATTATGGATTCAATGGTGATAATGTTAATGAAGTGAAGAATATTCAATGTCCTTTATTTAAATAATATTTGAAGATGAACCGATGAGAATATCTTAATTGAAATAAAATATGTTTGATTTATGGTAAAGGATGGAATAAAGAAACAAGATATTTAGTAAAATTATAGATTTCAGTTTACATAATGGGGGGAAATGTTTTTCATAAGGATCAACTAGCATCATTACTATTTAGACGTTCGGAATATAGGGACTATGAAAAAAGTGCACTAATCCAATGTATTAAGATTAAAATTGAAAATAAAACCTCCAATACCATAGAAAAACAAAGAAACCATTTAAATGGATAGCATTAAATTTGATAGTGATAATTAAGTTGTTCTAATTACACATATTTATTACTATAAATTTTAAAATTTCATCTGAAATGTATGTTTTCACTAAATATTGGAAATTGAAAATAAAAAATGTTAGTAGCATTATTGTAGCCAATGTATACAAATATTATTAAAGATTTATTTGATAGTTAATCATTAATGTATTATTATCCTGACATTAGATGAATTTAATTTGATTTTATAAAAATATTTTTCTCATATACATTGAAAAAATGCAAAATAATTTGAATACAAAAATGAAATTTCAAATCAACCAATGTTTATATATCAAGGAAAATAATATTATAAAAACCCATTATATAAGAATTATATAATATTAATATTGATCTAAATTAATTATAAAACCATTATTGAAATAGTTAGATATAAAACTCAATATGTGCAATAAACCTAGTCTGATGAAAATATATTTCTTCCATAAATTTATATGGTTAATATATATCTAACAAATATGTCATAGGACATGTCTATATCAAGGATATGATTTTCTATTTTAATTATAAAGTGATAAATAAAATTGTGGATAAAAATATTATTTAAGGGAGAGAATTTAATAACCCATGATTTTACTATATAATGATCCTTTAAATAAGAAAATGTTGATACCTTTCCTCATAAAAAACTATACAAAATGAATAGTGATACATTATTTAATCATTTAAATGATGTTGTTGAATTAGTGTGTAAAAATAAATGTAATTTCATTATTAAAAATATTTATAAATGAATTAATGATCATTTTAATACCAATTCAGTGAAAAAATTAATGTAAATAAATAAATAATAAGGTAATTTTATGCTACAAATATATATGTTTTTCAAAAATTTAATTTTTGAACACATTTTTTTTAAAATATTAATTATATTATATATAAGGTAATTGTTTTATTTTAGAAATATTAATTTTAATATTAATTATATAGTAAATAATATTTCATTAGTGATTGATTGAAAATAAGAATAAGAATAACTAACACTTTGAAATGTTATTTTCTTGTAAAAACAGTTTTCCAAAAATATTTATGATTTTATTTACTTGTTTAATTCGATTATTTTAATTTTATAATTTTATAAAATGAACTAAATATTTAGGATTTATCATAACCATATTTTGATACCATAATTGTTTGAGATTAATATAAATATACTCTATCTTGGTGCATGTAGAAAAAATGTTTTAATTAAATTATAACTTTATAACTATATATAGAAGTCATGTATGTTTATAGAAAATTTAATTGATTTAATATGAATTTTATAATTAAAAATTTTCATTTAAAATGAAAAAATTTAATTATTAAAACATATGATTAATGATTTAGAAACATATATAATAATATACAATTGAAATATGTTTTGTTCATTTTTAATTAAATAATATTTTTGAAAAGAATTGTTTTTTATAACATTAAAATCCATATAATTTTATTATTTTCATAACAATCCAACCTAATACTGATATTAATTGTGATTTATAATTCCTTCCAACTTATAAAGTAAAATCATCAGGATATACTTTTAATAATATTTGGTTTATACCTGTTACATGCACTAATGTTACAATTGATTTTTCATTTATAGAGAAATTTTATCGAATAAACATTATTTCATATTAATATATAGTGGTTATAAGTAATTTAATATGGTAAATTTAATATTTATTTATAACTAATAAATTTCCTCGTTAAAAACATGTCACCATAGGAAAACTAAAAATGGAAAATGTGAAAATTATAATACTAAAGGGCATATGAACATGTGTAAAAACGAATTTTTTAGGGAATATAAAATATATATCAAACATAAATGTAACATTTTCTTTTTTTTTATCCACATTAGAATTTAAAAAAATGATCCATTTATGTTAAGTTGTTTTATTTACAAAATGTTTCATCATCACAACCTATAAAAGGGACCTCTAACCACCCATTAAATAAAAGTTAAAGAATTCAGTTTTCAATAGTTAATCCAAATATAAATAAAAAATAGTTAAATTAATTTTAAATGAGAAGATAGTTATAATAAGTTTTATTGAGAACTATATTTACACTGTATCATCCCATGAAGATGCAATTATTTTAACACAATTTAAAAAGATTCCTTACTTATTTTCCATTATATCTTATATTTTCAATTTTAATTTTCTTAGTAAATATAAGTGATTTTTTTACTTAAATTAATTATTATATAGTTATAAATACTAATAACCTTCTTCTACTACTATTATGAAATAAAAAACTTTCATTCATTTTTTGTGCGGACTTCTACCTCAATAAAGCGATGAATTCCATTTTTCACTACTACCTCCCTCCACTTATTTTATGTGTAAATTTAGTGATTAAATATGTCATATATATTATAATTATCATTATAACAATATAAAGCATAATACTCTTTATTTACCTCTAATTCTCTTATAATTGAAAGCATTAATCCCGTATTGTGATGACTACAACCACAATGAAGTAGTGGATAACATTTTTCATCTTATTAATTGCATAATTATTAAAATATTATCAAATATGATTCACCACAATAGAATTATTTGAACATTATCATTTATCTTCTATAAATATGATATTATTTCAAAATAAACATCATTCATAATCATAATAACCGATTTATTATTGTATTCCTATTTTTTGATTGGTCTAACCACATAAATGAAAAATTATTTAAAAAATATCATCGATAACTCTGATGACTTAATTAGATTGAATATATGATAAATTTATTAAAATGAGTATTTTATTTTATTTATTTTTTCCATAACACATTTAAAGACCATTTTTCTAATTTTGTGTGAATAATTCTTATCCAAAACCACTATTTACTGATTTTATTCAATTCTAAATAATAATATACCAAACTTTTATGTAAATTATATGATCTAGGAATTATTAAACATGGGATAATAATTAATATGTACACTAGTATTATGAAACTATTTCAGAATTATCAACATAATTAACACATACTATTTGAAAAATATAATAACTAACAAATATAATTATAGATAATTGTTATACATGATGTATATAAAATTTTTTAGATGTTTGAATGTTATGAAATAGAATATTACAAAACTAATTTTCATTATACAAGATATTTGACCACATTAGTGGAATATATTATTTATTGTAAGGGTTTTTGTATCAGCTTTTTGCTTTGTTGATATGTTATTCAAATTGATAACTTGTTTCTTTTTCATGGTGTATATGTCTTGAAAAGTGATTTTTCTCAAATTTCATGAAATATAGTATATTTAATCATTTATATTTTGTTCTAACTTATATTAATTTTAAATTTTAAATTCTATTATTTTCTAGGGCTTTTTACTCAAACAACCATTATTGTAGTTACTTTGTTTCATATTCCACTACATGTATCTATGATTGTTGTCTAGCACTCTCTAAATTTATAATAAAATTCATTTTCCTATATTGGTAAAATAACATAATAATATTAAAAGATCATACCTTGTTGAATTTGTCCCTACAAAATTATATCATTCTTGATGATATTTATCTTCCTCTTTGATGATGATTTCCCCTCTTTGTGCAAAAGATCCATTCCCATCAATTTTCTAATTTGAAATTGTAAATATAATTATTTTTTATTTTTTGGTCCGTATTAAATATATTATATTATTTTAAAAACAATTTTTTATCATATTTAATGATGTTTTAATTAACAAGTTATTAGAAATCATAAAAATAGATCTTCTAAAACATATCATGTTACTTTTGGACTACACATTATTATTATTTTCATATAAATTTTCAATATATTTTATCATTTATTTCTTTAATATACTATAAATATGTTTTTTAAATGTATACAGAGTTCTATATAAAAATATATTATGGTTAATGAATTATTTATGTTCCCATTAATATTTCCACTTTTATGTATACATAAGTTAATTGAACCTTCAGATTTTTTATTCCATGATATGTGTCACTGCTATAAAAACGTTTTCCCCCATTCTTATATTTTATAAAACTGAATTATCTAATTTAGAATTATCACACATCAATTTTTTTCCAATGGGCACTAATAATATATTTTCATAGAAGATCCTATGATCATTTTTAAATTCCCCACATATACATATCATTTTTATTCATACTTATGCTGGATCCTTCCCATAATCATTCTTACATTAGAACACATTGATATATACCTCTATTTATTTAAAAATGAATATCCTAAATTATTTACTTCCTTCTTCTCCTGACAATCATTATGATATACCCTTCTTTCATACTTTGAGTCAATATTATGAACCACAAATTTTTTCCATCGGTTTTTTCATTCTTATTTTTTTATTGTATTTTTTTCTTCTGTGGAACACGTATGCATAAAAATATAATTATTATTATCATAATAATTATGTGGGGATTGTAATTATATATATCTCGAAAATTAAATAGGTAGATTTTTATATATTGTATACAATCTATAATTCACAAGAAGTTATCATAAGAACAATATGTTATGTGATTAGTGGGATTAGAATTATATATCCCTATAAATTATTTTTTAGATCATTCAAAATTGCATGTTAATATGAAGGTGAATGGGGAGCTAAACCAATAAACCATCATAAAATTTTCACTATGATCATCTTAGGATTTATCATTGACCTTTTTTATGATGTATGTGTTTTAAGGTGTTTCAAAATATTTAGTGTTCATTGAACATATAATGTCATTTACTTATAAAATGTTTATATTCAAATATCACTCATTTATATCATGATATGTATTTTTTATTTTGAAAACAAATGTATTCATATCATCATTTATCGAAAACTCTTATTGTGTCATGTTCTTTTTTTCATGAGATTTGTTTAGGCTCATGCTTTATCATATGATTGTGATCTTACCATAAATAAAATATTTTTATGTAATTCCTTGACTAGGAATTAAAGTTCACCCCATTTTTTTGTATTTGTTTTATAGGTTATAAAGATAATTATAAATTATCTTAATTATATAAGGGGGTATAATATAGTTTTCTTATATATATTTGTTAATATCATTCTTAAAATAAGTTTCCTATACAGCTGGTCCACAAAGACAAAAAAGAAAAATATACTTTGAGTAATATGGGATTTTGATGAGATTTAATGTTTAACTATCTGTGATTATGTAAGAAAATATATTTTTATATTGGAACCATATATTTAACACATTAAATCAATCATATAACATATCATGATGAATCAAATGAAATAAAATGCGGTTTCTAAAATTTCAAAATGGTATCACAAAAAATGACATCAGAAATTCATTCAGTTGTTAAAAGTAATAAATAATTAAAACGTGTTATTTCAAAAATTTATTTTTAGTGTGATTCAGGAATCATATCTCTATATGATATATATACTTTGATTATAAAAAGAAAAATGAATAAAACCATGAAATGATTTTTTTAAAAAAATACACACTTACCATAATAAATGATGTTACGAATCAATTTCAATGTGATATGTTTTTTGAAAAGTTTTCATGAAGAATTTTTTAAATATTTTTGAGAAATAAATACCAAAATAGGAGTTGTACAAAATATTAAAATTATACAAAGTGGAAATATTTATTGGACGATAAAATATATTAATATGAAAAAATAATAATTTTTAACACTTTGAAAATGCCGATTTTGAAATATACATAGTAAAAAGGATAGTGAAAATTTCTTTGGATAAGAGGTAATGAGTTGAAAGTAAATCACACAAGACAATAGATATTTCTATTTAATAATTTAAGACGAAGAAAATTTTGTATTTTAATAAAGTGAACATGGATAATGAATAACCATCAAAGAGGATGCAGATTATTCTTTACAACATTTCATCTTAATAATGATGTAAAAATAATTCAACATTGAAATATTGATATAAAAATAAATTGAAAAACGGTTCATGAGAATGAAATTTAAATCAAAATAATGATTAGATGAATTAAAATATAATTTAATTATGTATTATATTTTTCCAAAATATTAATAATAAATTTCAAAAGAAAATTTTCATTACTCAATGATTGAAATTTGAGTTAAGAAACCCCATTTTAGATTTTTTAATTATTGCATAATAAGATATATAAAGATAAAAACATTTACGGGATTGAAAATATCATTAATTTCATAAACGGTAGGAAAAACACATCCAAGTTATGTTTTTACACCACATTGGATGAAATAGGTGGTAAATATTGCATGTGTCTCAATGTAGAAATGATTAGATGGAAACCCATACTGTTGTTATGAACATACAAGAAAAATAATCATACTAAAATATAAAAACATCCAACTCACAAAGGCTTAATTTATAAAATTATTCTTACATATTTCCCAGTTATCTTATAAATTATAGACATTTATTATTAATTTATTAGTCCGCTATTGTATATTTTAACTAATGAAGGTTAGTAAGGTTGATTTTTTCTCGCTTTCTTTAAAATTTTGATATTGATCACCATACATTTATATAGAATTTATTATTAATATATAATTTATTTTACAAGAATTTATATTAATAAATTATTGACAATGTTTCAATTTCATTCGGTGAGTGTTTTTTGTTACAATTTGTGATTATTAAAGATGTGATATGTGTGTTTTTTAAATATTTATCAAATTAGATGAAGTATACTAATAATAGGTAATATATTAATATTAAAACTGAGATAATTTTTTTTATTTCATTATAAATATCCCATATTATTTGTAATAATTATTCTATAAATATCTTTGATGGAATATTATAGAATCATTCACATATGTGGTTATGTCGACCTAAAAAATAACATGCTATAATTTTTGGGTGAGTATGGATTATATATTCACAATTTTATTATTTCATATATATAATGATATTATTTAGATATAACTAATGCAACCAATAGTAATTGGGTAGAGTAATGTGAATAAGGTAAATGATATAGTGTAATTAGAAGAAATCATTTCATATCTTTCTACAATAATTTTATACTCCTAAATTTTCATTGATAATTTATTGTTAATGTTATTAATAGAATCCATACATTATCAATATATAATCATAATAATTTCATAATATTATTTTTCCATTAAATACGTTCATTAAACTATATATTTATGGTGATGATGAAAAATTATGAATGTCATCTCAGATGAGGTAGTCCCCACATAACACGAGTGATGATAATATATCCCACTATATGGAAGGGGAAAATATCAATGGTGGTAACATCAACATAATAATATTTTAGTATAATATTGATAAATATTTAATTTATTTATATTGTTGAGATTATTTGTTATATATAATTATAGAGAAATAATGTTTGATAGTGGATAATACTCACATTGAGGCCATGATTATTCCATTAGGGGACTTCATTGAAATGAATGATTTCAGGATTCTCCTTATGAAAAAATATTTCCAAAAATTTAGTATGGATATAGTATATTAAAATTAATAACATTATCATGTTGATGATGACAGATAAGTGGGGCTTTATGTGGGAGGAAGTGAGTTCTTTTTATATGTTAAGGGAAGGAAAATTCAGTAGAATGTGAAGATGGGTGAGGGGTAAAGATAGAATTGCATTGTAGTTAGGTGAGTTTGGAGAAGTATGTTGCTGATACATTTTGGTATGAATTTCCAAAAAATACAATTTATTTTTTGATTTATGTGTTTCAATTTAATTTAGAAACATGACTGCCACATTATTTTAACTCGTTTGCCCTTATTATCTTCGATTAAATTTTAAGAATATTTAAGATTATTTACTCAAAATATATTATAATCCACTTATGTAACTTAAAAATTATGATTCCAAATTTGGAATCCATATTATCTTATTCAATTTCTAATTATGATAAAACTGACTTTTTATTAATCTATATGATAAAGAAAATGTATTTTTATGAAATGTTAATTTATTTATGTAATTTGATTCAGTTATTAATGGATATCGATTAAACATTTAATTACTAATAATATATTTTTTACATCATTAAAAATTATAAAATTCTGATCAAAATATATTTAATTATTATATTCTGACATAAATATAAATTACTTATAAAAATTCATTGAATTGTTTTCACAATTGTAAATAATATTTACAATGGTAAATAAATAATATTATATAAACATAGATGATTTTTTTTCAAATTTTTAATTTTTATATTAAAAATATGAATAACATTTTATTAAATTCAATTTATATATTTTAAAATAAATTAATATATTTGAGAATATCACACAATGAAAATTTCAGAAAAAATTATCAATTTTTTATGAAATGAATATATTATAATTTATTTCTAGGTACAAAATAATGGATGTATTTGAAAATATTTTCTTATATATATTCTCAATAAATTTTCTTTTATCAATTTTTTATTAATGATTAATGAGAAATTTTCAATACTTCAAAAGTATTTCTTTGAAAAATACTAAAAATATTTGTATTAATATACACCAAATAAAATAAAAATAATGTATTATTAATTTAAAATGTTAATTTTATCAATTGATTAATATTATATATTTTAATTTCAATTTTTTAAATAAATCATCTTATAGTTTAATAAAACGAATTTGTAGTATATAATGATATTATTATGAAAAAAATATTTATTTAATTATAATATTTTTAGATCTTTTATATTATTTCTGAACTATATTATTTTATATATTGTGCTAAAAGTACACCACTTTTGTAAACATATCAGATGGATATATATCAAATTACCTTATTTCTGGTGACCATATTTAAAATGAATATATTATAAATGAACATATTTCCCTTTTATAACGTTTATATTCCAAATATTTATTCTAATAAATAAAATTTCATTATTCCCTAATAATTCACAGTTCGTTATTTTAATATCAAATTTTAGAAACAAATTCCACATTTTATGTTGTTCTTTCATATTGTAGGTTTAGTTCTAATAATGGGTATCCTAAAGGGAGAATATGGTCACACACATGACTTTTTTATATATTAATTTGTCATTTAATTTCCATTCCTGATTTTTTGGGGGGGTTTACCACTCAATTTGGTGAAAATGGTGGGTTTTGAAAATTTGGGTAAAACCGCAAGCCCAATTCCAGATTTAAAAACTAATGTTATTTCTTCTATAAATCCATCCATTTTTACTATTTTAAACCCATTACACTTCCCAATTGGCATAACCTGATATATTAAAACCACCATATCCCTTTGGACCACATATAAATCTAAAATCATGATGGATTTGGGTTTTTGATTTAGGTAATGGGCCTGCCCGTAGGCCCATTTCCTACTTTAAATAGTTTTTGTAAATTCTCCATAACTCATTCATTTTTTACTTTTTTCCCATTATTACTCCTCACCCTCAAATCCAATATCCTGAGGATCTCCCCCATGATTGTTTTTGGAATTTTGGAGCTCATGTGAGCCGCGAAGTAGGGAAATATTTCATACTCTTTCTCAAATCAAACAGATTTGACGATGTAAAATGAATATTTCATAACTCCTTCAATTATCATAATTTTCCCCCATTTCAGTTCCCACATGACCTAATGTGACTCCTTTGAACCTCTATACCAGTTTTGGGATCTTGGAGATTCAAAATTTGGTGGATTGGGGCCGATTTCTTCAAGATATTTCAAGTAAGGGAATTCCTTCTTGGTTCCTTCCATCCTCTTTTAGTTTTATTTCTTCTTTCTTGAAGTTACTCATGTCCAGAAGTTGGGGTTCGATCCTAAGGTCTGATTGGTATATTTTGGGTCAATTTTAGGTGGTCTAGGTCTGGATTTATATTCCTTGTGGTGCGGAGGTGGTGCGCATAGGGTTTCACACCACGTTTTGAGGGTTTCGACTCAAAAGGTAGGCGATTCCATGTGTTACCATTTTGTGATGAGTTAGATTTCTTAGTTTATTAATTAAGTATTTTTATAACATGTTTTTTGGTTTTAAATCGGTTTTTGATGGATTTGGTTATACATTTAATATTTAGTTGTATTTTAGCTTGAAATTGGGTACTTTTCATGTGTGACTATTGGGGTAATGTTTGGGTTTAGTTTATAACGTATGAAAGTGATTTATTAGTTTTTAAAGGGGCTGAAAATTCTAGTTTTTTTAATTATTTATTTTGATGTTGTCCCTGAAAAGAGTTTTTTGAATGAGTTTAAGGTGTAAAACCGTGTTGTACTTCTTGAAGGTGATTTTTGAAAATGTATGTTTTTCATGTGTATCTTTGTGGTATTATTTGATGTATTTGTATAAAACTAGGGGGTGGTTTAATAATTGTTTTAGGTATGAAAGTTCTGTTTTTTATTGGTAGAGGTATGATTTTGGTTTTTAATGAGGGTTTTGAAATGGGTTTAGTGTGCAAACAACGGTTATACCTCTTGGGTTTGTTTTATAAAAATTGGAAATGTTTTATTTGGTTAAAAAAAGATGGGTAAGGGTGTATATGTACTGTTTGGGTGATTGTGTTCACCTAATGTGGGTTTTTAATGGTAAAGTTGTGATTTGAGATGTCAAACATTTTTAGAATGTTTTATAAATTGCCGAAATGTTTTACTAAATTGTGTTTTGTGTGCGAAACACGGGTGTGGGATGTTTCGTGTGAGTTTATTGATAAAATGAATTGTGAAGGTGAGAATGGTATTATGTGACATGTGTGTGGGCTGTTATGTGAGTTGAATATCTTATAATGGTTTTATAAAATTGTTTAAATTGTTTGTGGAAGTGTTAATGAAATGTGAAAAATGTTGTAGGCAATTTTGGTGTAAGTTTAATTTCAAAATGCATTTGAATGAAAAGTGGGATTTGTAACTTGTGTGATGTACATGGGGATGTTTAGTTAATGTGTGATGTGTAAGTGATATTTTCATTTGAAAACTATATTTCATGGATTGTTGAACTTGTTTGACCTCAAAGGGAAAACCAGGTATCTAGGTGGGTGGACGTGTACTAATATGCTATTGAATCTGTGGGGTTTGGCGTCAGTTTCACTTAGCAAGATTGACGCTTACAACTCTAACAAAATTATGATGTTGATGATGATTAGGGACCACTAGGTTATGGGTATGATCCCTACTAGTGGCTCGTGCACAAGAACAAATATTTTTTTTGTGGTTACTCTCACCGAGATATGGGGTACCTGGGACCCACAACTAGCTAGTGCCTCGGTGTTATTTCCTATTACATGTGATCATTAGATCCTTTGTACTTACTGTCGGTATACGGTATTGTTGGCTGGAAAATTCAGTAGCTTTTTTATTTATTTTAAAATTTTTGGTCTTTTAAAATCAGACCACATGAAAACTGTTTTCATTTATTATTTCATCCTTTAAAAATTGTAACAAGTATTTCTTATTTACAAAACATGCAATACTTTTTGTCATGAAATGTTTATCACATGGAATCTCTTAGTGGTGGTATCCTACTGGTGTTTCTCTAACACCCTACTTACACCTTTGGGTGTAAGTAGACTTTCTTATTTTATGTCACAGGTTTGGGTACTGGTTTTATGCCTTTCGTTCGGGTTTTTAGCGGTCCATTGTGATGCAGTGTCGTGGAAATAGATTGAGGGCGGTGCCTCTTTCCATGTGTAGGTTCTTGGGCTGTATTTTCTTGGGTTTATACCTATGTAATAGTGTTCAAACATTATTTAAAATTGTGTAATTCAGTTCTGAATTTTAGTAAAGGATGTTTCGGTTTGAAAAATTCAGATTTGATTTCTTGGATTCATTTGTTGTTTAAAGTATAAGAATTTGGGTAAATCATTCCCAATTTTCAGTTTTTTATACCCAAGAACATGTTCCAGCCCGTGGGGATTGGGAACGCCCTTCGGGACTTACCACGGGTCGGGTCGGGTTCCGGTTTTGGCGGAGACCAGATTCGGTTTGTGACAAAATGGTATCAGAGCTGGTTCGATCTATTTGAGTCATGTTATTTGGGAAATATTTGGGATAGTCTGGAGTTAAGATTGTCAAGACATGAAATTCTGATTATGGGTAGTGTGCTTGATCACCACACCTCCTGTTGGGATTCATGTCGCCTGGGGAAGATGGGATTTATCTATGTCTTTGGGTTTTCTTGGTCTAATGATGATTAGGTGAAATTAAAAGAGAGTTGGGTTAATGGTCTCATTGAGCTCGCAGGGTCTGGAAAGCCATGTGGAGCCAGGGATATTACCTAGAACACTCTCTATGATGGTGCAGTGAATGGAATATGGCTTCCAACTGTATGTCCAAGTCACCCACTAAAACTAGTTTCCTCTCGCATTGTTTTGTGCTTTAATTTTGAAATCATGGAACTTTGGTTTTAATGTGACTTGGTCTTACAAAGCGTAAATTTTTTGTGAAATGATTTTCAAATAAAGAGGGAATGATTTGATTTATGAAATGGTGGAACTGAATTTTTTAAATTATTTTGAAATGGAAAATAGTGTGCTTACACCTCTTTTGAAATCAAGAACCATATTGAAGTTGGTTTTCAAAAGTGTTTCTAATATAGTTTTCTAAACAATTAAAGGGTGTTTTAATGGGATGATATATTTTCTAATTGATATGAATAACTTGAATGTGTGTTCTTTTCTAAATATTTTTATCCTTAAGAACAGTTTGGTAAGATCTGAATTGAGATTTTGATCTCATTTTTAACAGTTTTGAGAAAAAGGACGGGTTGGTTGACCGTTTTTTTTTTGAAAAGTGGAATGAATTTTCATTTTAACCATTGGAATTTTCATGAGAGATCACATGCACTGGGTTATATGGGATGATGGATGGTTCATGGAATTACTGGATGAGTGTTGGGAAGAAAATGAGGACGGTGCCTAGTGTGGCACAGAAACCTGCTTGTGTGAGTCCCATTGAGTACCATTGGTGGATACACTAATTGCTAAACCATTGGTTTTCAAAGAAACATTTTTAAAGAAAAACATGATGTCTTGATGAATTGTTTGGGATGGTGTATATTTTGATTTTTTGGAAAATGTTGATGTTGTGGGATGTTTTGAGTCCAATAACCCCTCCTGTTCGAACTGTCATTTGGGTTTGTGTTTGGTCGGTAAGCTGGGGAGAAGGTCCGGTTAGTAGTCTCATGATATATGTTTCAAGACACCTTTAAGTTGGTTCCATTAATGATTTTGGATCTATTTTGTGGAATGTTTTTACCAATAGACCATCTTGGTTGGGTCTTGGGTTCTCTCGTTGGATAAGGTATTCCCCCATTAAGGTTTAGTACACAACTGAAGTGCAACCCGGATTTTTTTTTGCCAATGGAAATCCTCTAGTTGATCAATTTAAGGAATATTTTCTTGAGATTTGTATAATGAGTCTACACTATTTACATTCATGGTTTTTTTGGATCCTCTTGTTGCAGATGAGTGCTCGTGGATGGTTGAAAGAGACCTTAGTTTCTTAAGTTACCTGATTCATTGAAGGTGAAAGTTGTCTAGTTTTGTCGGTATGGATAGTGTTTAAGAGGGCCTCTCAGTCCTTCGTACTCTCTTTAAATAAGGGGTTTATGTTAAACCACCAGTGTGGTAAATCTGGCCATGAGAGGATCTTATGGACACTTTTTGGAAGGGTGTGATGTTTGGGGGTGTTGTGTAAGGACCCCTCCTTGAATTATTTCTATCAGTCACTTTTGTCATGTTTGGTGACGTGATGTGATGGAGCGAGTCATTTGATTGTAAAGGTGAAGTTGTACAATATTTTGTGAGTCTATTTTTTTCAGAAGTGTTTCTCCTTTGGGGAGATCTCGACATCCTCTATTTTAGAGGAAGGTGTTTATATGTTTCCTTTATTTCTGTTGTTTTTCACCCGATGAAACAAGTTGTGATGTGAGTGTATCCTCTAAAACCTTATTTCATTAAATTTTCAAGTTAAGGTAAAGTGAGTTCTGATGTGTGTTATGTCTTGGTGAGCCCATCTAGGATTTCATGTAGTTGTTTGTAGCATCAGAAGAAGAAATTATATTCGGGGGTTTCCAAATCCTAACTGCGAGGCCGAAGATGCTTCAATCATTCCAGCTCCAGCCATAGGTCCTCGAGAGAAGATGGCACGTAGTAAAAAGGAAATCCCAATGTAGTTTTTAACCTTGTACAATGAACTATTCTTAGTTTGAGAGATGGGAATAGTTTAACCATTTGGTGTTTTCATCTTTCTTCTTTTGTTCATGTTAGGTGGAAAGAGGGGGAGGGCCTCATCCCCATGTTATCTCCCAATGAATTTCTTTTCCCTTTGGGTTCTTTTGGGTTTGGGGGAAAGGTTTTGGATTTGTCTAGACATGTTGAGTGAACATTTAGTAGTAACCATTCACCAGAAAACCATGTATGTATAAGGATCAACATGGTTAGATCACAATTTACCAAACTACTTAGGCTAACCGTGCGGTTGTCCCAACTATTTAAGTATTGGTCTCTCTCTGTGTCGACCCATATTGGTCCGTTATGATGGTTGGTTCTTATGGTGGGGATCCCATTTGTGTATCCTTGTACCAATAACACACTTTTGTACATGGTATTGTCTTGGAAGTAGGTGGTCTCATTTAGAGCTATATAACCACCTACATCTTCCTTGGTTAAACATCGGGATTGGAGTGTTCCCAATGGTTTAGTTATATCACGGTAAGTGTAACCTTATTCGATGTTCTTGTTTGTTTAGGTAAATTTCTTGATCCTTGTTTAGATAGTGTTTCAAGGGTTTTATTTTAGGATAAATCTGAATTTTCTTGATCATTTTAGTAAAGTGGTGTATGTTTTGGTTGTGATGTATTCCTTCCTTAATTGATCACTGGAGGAGTTTTGGCCTTTGGGGCAAAGATTAGCAAAAGATTCCATTTCTACCTTTCGATTGGGTTTGGTGTTTTTTCTTTATCCTTGATGTGGCATTCCAAGGGAGGAATGTTTTATGGTGGGAAGAATTTTCATACACGTGACTTTTTTATATATAAATATTTCATTTAATTTCCATTCCTGAATTTTATTGGGGGGGTTTACCACTCAATTTGGTGAAAATGGTGGGTTTTAAAAATGTGGGTCAAATCGCGAGCCCAATTCCAGATTTAAAAACTAATTTTTTTTCATCTATAAATCCTTCAGGTTTTACTATTCTAAACCCATTCCACTTCCCAATTAGCATAACATGATATATTAAAACCACCATATCCTTTTGGACCACATATAAATCCAAAATCATGATGGATTTGGGTTTTTTATTTATGTAATGGGCCTGCCCGTAGGCCCATTTTCTGGTTTAAACATTTTTTTTAAATTCTCCATATCTCGTTAATTTTTTACTATTTTCCCGTTATTCAACCTCACTCTCAAAGACAATATCCTGAGGATGGCCCCCAATATTGGTTTCACAATTTTGGAGATCAGGTGAGCCGCGAAGTAGAGAAATCTTTCATACGCTTTCTCAAATCAACTAGATTTGACGAGGTAAAATGAATCTTTCATAACTCCTTTAATTTTCATCATTTTCCCCCATTTCAGTTCCCACATGACCTAATATGACTCCTTTGAACCTCAATACCAGTTTTGGGTTCTTCGAGATTCATAATTTGGTGGATTGGGGGACATTTCTTCAAGATATTTCAAGTAAGGGAATTCCTTCTTGGTTCCTTCCATCATCTTTTAGTTTTATTTCCACTTTCTTGAAGTTCCTCATGTCCAGAAGTTGGGGTTAGATCCTCAGGTCGGATTTGGTATCTTTTGGGTCAATTTTTGGTGATCTAGGTATGGATTTATATTCCTTGTGGTGTGGAGGTGGTGTGCTTAAGGTTTCGCACCAAGTTTTGTGGGTTTCGACTCAAAAGTTAGGTGATTCCATGTGTAACCATTTTGTGATTAGTTAGATTTCATGGTTTGTTAATTAAGTATGTTTATAACCTGTTTTTTTTGTTATAAATCTGTTTTTTTTGTATTTGGTTAAACAGTTAATTTTTTGTTGTATTTTTGCTTGAAATTGGGTACTTTTCATGTGTGATTATGTGGTAATGTTTGGGTTTAGTTTATAACAAATGAAAGTGATTTATTAGTTTTGAAAGGGGTTGCCAATTCTAGTTTTTTAATTAATTATTTTTATTTTTTCTTTGAAAAGAGGTGTTTGAATTAGTTTGTGGTGTAAAACCGTGTTGTACTTCTTGAAGGTGATTTATGAAAATGTGTGTTTCTAATGTGTATCTTTGTGGTATTATTTGATGTATTTGTATAACAATTGGGGGTGGTTTAATAATTGTTTTAGGTCTGAATGTTCTGTTTTTTGTTTGGTATTGGTATGATTTTGGTTTTTAATGAGGTTTTTGAAATGGGTTTAGTGTGCAAACAACTGTTATACCTCTTGGGTTTGTATTATAAAAATTGAAAAAAATTTATTTAGTTAAACAATGTTGGGTAAGGGTGTATATGTACTGTTTGGGTGATTTTGTTCACCTAATGTGGGGTTTTGAATGGTAAGGTGGTGATTTGAGATGTCAAACATTTTTATAATGTTTTATAAATTTCCAAAATGTTTTACTAAATTTTGTGTTGTGTGTGAAACACTGGTGTAGGATGTTTCATGTGAATTTATGGATAAAATTAATTGTGAAGGTGAGAAGGGTATTATGTGACATGTGTCTGGGATGTTATTTGAGTTGAATATCTTATAATGGTTTTATAAAATTGTTTAAAGTGTTTGTGGAAGTGTTAAAGAAATGTTAAAATTGTTGTAGGCAATTTTGGTGTAAGTTTGATTTCAAAATGTATTTGAATGAAAAGTGGGATTTGTGACTTCTGTGATGTACATGGGGCTGTTTAGTTAATGTGTGATGTGGAAGTGATATATTCATGTGAAAACTATATTTCGTGGATTGTTGAACTTGTTTGAGCACAAAGGGAAAAACTGGGTATCTAGGTCGGTGGACATGTACTAGTATGCTATTGAATCTGTGGTGTTTTGCCTCAGTTTCACTTAGCCAGATTGACACATACAACTCTAACTAAATACTGACGATGATGATGATTGGGGACCACTAGGTTATGGGTATGATCCCTACTAGTGGCTTGTGCATGAGAACTGATATTTTTTTGTGGTTACTCTCACCGAGATACGAGGTACGTCGGACCCACAGCTAGCTAGTGCCTAGGGGTTATTTCCTATTACTTGTGCTCATTAGATCATTTGTACTTACCGTCGGTTTACGGTATTGTTGGCTGGAAAATTCAGTATCTTTTTTATTTATTTTAAAATTGTTGGTCCTTTAAAATTAGACCACATGAAAACTGTTTTCATTTATTATTTCATCCTTTAGAAAATTGTAACAAGCGTTTCATATTTATAAAACATGAAATTATTTTTGTCGTGAAATGTTTATCACATGGAATCTCTTAGTGGCGGTATACTACTGGTATTTATCTCATACCCTACTTACACCTTTGGGTGTAAGTATACTCGCTTATTTTATGTCACAAGTTTGGGTACATGTTTTATGCCTTTGGTTCGGGTTTTTAGCGGTCCATCGTGATGCAGTGCCGTTGAAATGGCTTGAGGGCGGTCCATCTTTCCATATAGAGGTTCATGGGATGTATTTTCATGGGTTTTTGAATTTGTAATAGTCTTAAAACATTATTTAAAATTGTGAAATTCAGTTCTGAATTTTAGTAAAAGAAGTTTTGGTTTGAAAAATCCAGATTTGATTTCTTGGATTCATTTGTTGTTTTATGTCTAAAAATTTTGGTAAATAGTTACCAATTTTCAGTTTTTGATACCCAGGCACTTGTGCCAGCCCGTGGGGATTGGTAAAGCCCTTCGGGACTTGCCACTGGTCGGTTCGGGTGCTGGTTTTGGCAACGAATAGATTTAGTTTGTGATAAAGATGATCAATGGTATTTTCTAGTTGTAAAGATATTATAAATTCATATTTGTTTCCGAAATTTATTTTGTGCCCTTATAGTCTGTCTAATCAACTATATAATGTATCATTACATTGAATGTTATACTTATTTTCATGTTCTCTTTTGTAATGCCCTGAAATTATAAAATAGGTACATTGAATTCGATAGCTTGTATGACACGAGACACCAAGCACGTAAGGGAATATAATATCCCAACACATAAAAATATATTTACTAATTTTTAAAAAACAAACTATGATATATCTTGGAATTCATGATATATTGATTTATCTTATATTACACTCAACAATGATTTTCATCGTTATATTTTATTACACCCAAGACCGAGTTGTATTGAAAAATAATATATTATTAAAATATTATTATTTAATATAATAAGATATGACTAATCAATTCAATTAGAAGTTTTGAATAATATTAAAAACATATGAAAATATATATATATATTTTAAATATATTTTCAATTCATTAGATAGAAATTAAATCAAAATTAATATATCAATAAATTTATTATAAAAGTAATATTTTTATAGAAAACTATTCTATGCTCACTAAAATAAATTTATAAATAAATTAACTTAATAAAATTTTTGAGTAATATTAATGTAATATATGTTACATATACCATTAAACAAGTTTTATATTCATCAAATATATTTGAAAATCATAATATAAGAACATATCGAATAATTCCCAAAAAACTAATATTTGATTAAATGCAGTTTTACCACCTTATAATTAAAAACATAATTTAAATCAAATTTTTTGATATAAATAGATTAAATATGTCAAAATAAAATTCATTTATCAATATAAAAAAAATTATTCTCTTGTGAATTTTTGGAATTTTTCTAGGATGTTTCGCTTTTTGATTAATAGTAAAAAACACTGATATTAATTTCAATAATCATTTTTCATATTATTAATTTATATGGATAAAATAGATTTAAAATTTGGACTAATGTTAAATTATATATTGTTTTTATCGATTAGTCCAATATAGTCCATTTTAATCTATATCATAATGAAATTTGATATAATAAATCAAGAAAGCTTTTGAACATTTTAACATTAAAAACTGTCTTTGTCATCTAATCTACAAGAATAATTTTAATTTAATTTCTATAACATTTGTGATATTAAATATTAAAAAGGATTATTTATATTTTAATCAAAATAATTAAATTTCTAAATATTTAAAATTTGATTTTTTTACCAAATAATCATAATGAAAGTAAAAATAATTACATTCACTTAGGGAAAATTTTTCTTTTCAACATACTATATCTTAAACATAATGTACAAAATGATGTATAAACTATTAAAAAATACCTTTTATGAAAATATATAGGCACTATCATCCCTTTTATTAAATTTTTATCATTATTGGATCCACACAAAATTGAAAAAACAAGGATGGAATTCCCTTTTCAATAAATTACCCATGTGTCACTCCCCATCCACTAGAAAAGGTATTTCATCCCCTCAACTCCTTCACACCTCTCAATACTCATTGGATCGGTAAATATCTACCCAAATAGTTTTGAAAAATCCCTCCCATCATCATAGAAGAATAAAATATTGCATAAATCTATATCTATAATCTATTTGATGTAAACCAAAAGGAGTTACCCGAATAAGATCTAACATTCTTCCTCAACCTCTAGTTTTATATTGTTATACATAGTGTAAATTGTAATTGTACTCTGATTATATAATAGAAAATTTCTTCTCAATATAGTGATATTTTTTATATAAATGGTTAGACCTAAAATTAAATATACTTCTATATAATAGATAATAAACTTACTATTTTTGTGTACGCTGAACATCTGACTCATGAAAATTGGATGATTCTCTCTTCCTTTACCACCTCTCATTGTGGGTATTATGATTTAATATATATATATATATATATATTTATAGAATGCATATTATTTTTATAATTTATTTATTATTTTATAATTTTTATATAGAATATAACATTATTATTTCCATATTGTGGGAATATGATATCATCATTTGTGAAAATGTGGACTACCGCATCCTCAAAGCAATGTGATTCGTTCATGATATACACCGAACATATTAAGAATAATATTAATAAACCAATATAAAATATAATACATATATATGATAATTTATTAATAATATATATATATATATATATCATCTACATTTCATTATTTTATTTTTACAAAGAAATGAAAGTAACATTTAGGATTATGTATGGACTTTCGTCTCTATGAATATTACATTTCATTTCTTTTATCCAAATATTATAGATTATTATAAATACATATATACTATATATATTTGATATTTGAATAATCATTATAATTATGTAGATTATGAAAGAATGTTGTATCTAATATGAACAAAAATAAAAAGTGAAATATTACTCGACAATGTAGGCAATTAACATCCAAAATATTGAATATAATGAATGATTAATTTCAAATTTGTGAAAATATATAATAATAAATTAATAAATAATATTATATATATGATTATGATTCATATATAATTTTTTGACATGGTTAAATTCATTATACATAAGGATAATGGTTTTTCACCGAAATAGTAAATCCATGGTAAAGGGTTTTCTTCTCACTTCTTGCATCTGTGTGATAAATTTCATGTTCACCACTTATTTATTTTTTGTGATGTATCTACTAAAAATTTTAATATATTGAATCATGATTTATTTTATTTTCATCATATTTTGATTTTAAATTTTAATTATTTCTTTTATAGGGTTATAAGTTAAATGTTTCCCGAGTGAAAATAAAATTTCATAACCCAATTCAATTTCATTGGGTTATATTACTTCTTTATTAACATTAATATTGTATGATTATATGTATAATGACATCAACCATATCATGATATTTTTTCCATTAGCCTATTAATATTTATATCTAATACACTCAAATCTATTATTTTATTGATTATCAATTCTACGTTATGGTCTTATCATGGGTTTACATCATTGTCTCATTTTATTCAGGATTGATTAAACATGAATTTACATTGAAGGAAATTATATGACGATTTTCTATAAGGAATTTCATTTTAATCTCATGTGTTTATTCATGAACTTTTTAATGTATTATACAATTTCAATACTCTGGTTCTAGAAAGGTTTTACAAAAGAATTTGAATATTGTCATACTACATTTCTCTGTTTAGTTGGAGAACCAATTTTTTTTTAAAAAACTATATTTTTTAAATGGTATTACAAATTTTTTTTAAATATTATAAAAGGATTTATTATATATTTTTTACACCATTTATTCATTACCAATTTTTCAAAATGAATATTATTGACACTTTTAAAAAAATACATATTTTGATCCCATTTTACCGATAGAATTTATTTTTTTATCTTGTTTAATATGTATAATTTTACGCGCTATCTTTTCTTGAATCATCATTTTAATGATTAGAAGATTAATTTTTAAATAAAATATTTTTAAATTTAGTTTTTATAAAAAAGGTTTTTCAATATATTATTCAAAATGAAGAGGATATTTTACTCAAGAATGATTTTGATAAATATTTATATAATATAAAAATTCATTAATGATAAAAGACCTTATCCCTTAATCAATATTTGATATGATGTATTGATTCCACACATATTCATCAAATAGATGGGTTTTGATTTATTTGGACAATGATATTATTGAAATTCACTTCCTTGATTTATTTAACCCCCTATGAAATATTCAATTTCTAATGATAATTAAACTAATAGTTTCCCCTAATTATCATAATCAATTATCATGGATATATTTATTTCCTAAACCATAATTCAAATTTTCATATAGTTTTTACTTCGATTATTATTTTATTGTTGAGGTATATTTTGATAAATGTATATAATTTACACAATATGGATAGTTGATAAGGGAATTTTTTTATTTAAATGAATTGGACATGCAATATACATGTTTGGGACTGGTTAATACAATCCTTACTAGTCAGATATTAGTTATTACTATATCTATAGGTTAGGGACCACTTAATTCATACCACATGATGTATTGTTAGTCTCATGGGATGAAATCAGTTTTCTAGATAAATTTATTTGGTAAAAACCTAGTAATTTTTAAACCGTCTTTATTGTAATGGTATCATGTGACTGGACAATATGATATTCAATAATTAAGTATGGAATTATTTTGATACAATTATTATTGTCCTTGAGATTTGGAATCAACATATCAATGGATTAATTTATTTATAATATCATTGATTAAAGGGATTATGTTTTCTTTTTCTTACCATTATATATTATTTTTTTATCCATGTAATTGAATAGAATGTGTTTTCAGTTAAAACCCAGACTTTATTTTTTACTGACTTTCTTTTCATCTATTTACTACACCGCATTTGTTTTATGTGATATAACTATCCATATTATGTTTCTTATTGAGTCATTATTTCGTTCACTGTAATTCACCCTTATTAATCATTTTAGCTTATCATTATTTTACTTCCATTCCCCTGGAATTCCCTAAACTAAACTCTGATAGATATGGATGGATACAATAGATATACTAAAATTACCAAGGAAAAAATTATTTTCAAATCATTAGTAAAATAAGATTCAATTTTTTATTTGGTCTAGAAAGACTAAAAAAAATTTGGTCTATTGGGGATCTATTAACTTGTATCCTATACCAATTTGATGGTAGTAGACATTAGCTCTAGTATTTGTGGGGTTAGGTCACAAATGTTGGTTTATAGATTGTTTAGTAGCAACCATGAGAACTAGATTTAGGAAAATATAAATCATAGAATAGAACCCTAGGGTAGAATTTGAGGATAAGTATAGAAGAACAACCTATAGTTTTTTTCAGATAGAGATTATGTGGTTTTCATAGATATACACCCATATGTGAATAATTTTTGTACATGTTGTTCATCCATATATATACCTAGGTCTATCAACTCTAACAAGGCTTTTTTTTCCTAACTTCTTTAAACATGGTACAAGAAAACATGCCTAACTATGAACCTATTTTGACACTACCATGGTATACTCTTAGGATAATTTAAATTTTCATTAAAAATATATATGATGGATTTGAATATATAATTCCCATCAATGACCTAGGGTAAATCTTAGTCTAAGGAAGGACCTATTTTTAATTAAACTGAATGAAGTATTAATGTACTAGGTTGTATTAAATAAATTAGTTAAATTATTCTTTAGATAATAAAATTATTTCATGGTTGTCCATCATATTTATGTTATAAATTATAATAATATTTTTTTGAAAAGAACCAGTCATGCCCCATGTGACAATCAAACAAATCCTGTCAGGTGGCTGGAATGAAACCCATGACCGGAATAGGATATGGGTTTCACACCATCCTTTGACCTATATAATTTCTTTGTTAATATGTTTTTTAGATAAAAAATTTTATGGATAAATGTTAATGATAAAAATTTATGATCAATTTTGGGGATTAGATATTAATTTCATAACTATTGATGTTTTGGAAAATATTTATAGAAAAATAGTTACAATACTAAATCTCTTTTTTATTAATATCTGTTAAATTATTATTTTGTTATTTTGTAATCAAAGATAATTATTGTATATTATTTTCATGATGTTATGTATGAATTTAAAATTTAATTAATCGTGGCTACATGATGAAAATATATATATATATATATATCAAGAAAGTATATTTCCATATATTCTTATGCTGTAAAATAATTCATCTACAATAGGAATAATATTTTTCAAAAATATGTTACTAATAATTTAATTTCATTTGAACCGAAAGACTTGTAAATAATCACAGATTTAGGGCATTGAGGACCTGAATTTTAAACTATTTATTCACTAGTTTGTGATTGATAACCTCAACAACTCACTATAAATATATAGGATTTCTCCCATGTATGTATCTCTACTTTCCACTAATGTTCATATACATAGAGGCCTAGTAATATGTTAGTTTATTTGACCACTGTACTTCCCATTATATGTTCTTTGTAAGATGTTTTATGAAACCTTCTAGCAGTGTGGGATTTCAACATAGGAATTATCAACAAAAATTATTACTAAGAACTAATAAAAATTGTGAGGATCCAATTTAATAATGTTGGGGAGAGTGTAATGCCCTCTGATTAAAAATAATGATCATTTTATTTGATGGTGTGTGTGACACACGATACCAAGAAATTAAGGGAATATAATATCCCACAACAATACAATATATTTAAAATATTATAGAAAATAAATATTTGATATAAATTTTCATGCATGAGATGCGGAGTTAGATTGTGTTACACCCAACAAATAGTTTCTTCTATGGATTACATTACATGAAAACCAAGTTTTACAGAACAACTATATATTATTTAAATATTATTAGTGAATAGTAAAAGATGTAAAATACCATTTAAATTATAGGTTATGAGTAGTATTACCTAAATTTTGAAAATATATGATTTAAAAAAATATAAAAATATTTCATTTTTTACAAATTAATTAGTAGTTAATATAAGAACCAATGGGATATAAAGGGAATATTTTTAATGAAAACTATCTTCCCTCACAATGAAACTATATCCTAATAAATTAAATTAATTACAATTACTGATAAGTATTAATGTAATATAAAATATATATTCAATAAAATATTTTGATATTCATCAAATATATTTTATTATTATAATATAATAACATCCCTTATATTTTAAAAAAACAATTATTGTTTTAAGAAAGCTAATTTTACCAACATTTAAGGTAGAACCTATTTGAAATCAAAATTTTCAAATTTTCATTTATTCTATATGTTAAAATAAATTTTATCTATGAATTAAAATCATAAAAAATAGGGTAGGTCAAATTTTTGGTTTTTTCTGTAATGTTTCAAATTTTGATGAATAGTGACAATCACTAAATTTCAATTCAAATCTTATTTTTTACCTTTTTTTTAAGAATAAATTATATTTTAAATTGGTTTTATATTTTTATTATAAAATTTTTATTAATTAATCCAATATAGGTCATTTTAATCCATTTCACATTTAAATTGGATATAAAACCCAATCAAACTTTTGAACGTCTTTATAATAAAAACATGCATTATCATCTCATCTATGAGATTAATTTTAAATTAATTTATGCCACATATATGATAAGAATTTATAAAAATGGATAAAATATTTTGAATAATAATAATTTATAATTTGTAATTACTTTACCTTTTTTTTGTTTCCAAAATTATTTTTGAATGTTATTAAAATTAATTAAAACAATTAAAAGAAAATTTAGCTAAAAATTAATGAAAGAATAAACATAAATACCAAAATTACATATATGATTTTAAAAAAAAAATATTTTTTGGAAACAATTTGACCATATCCTCCCTTTTCTCTGACTATGACAATTATTGGATCAAATGAACATGGGAAAAGTGTGGGTTAAATTCAATTTTCAAAAATTTATAATCTAACACTCTTCCTCTACTATAAAAAGGAAAATGTCCCACACACATCCTCACACCGAAAATGACATCATAGTTAGAAAACAATAAATCAAATAGTTTATCAAAATCCCTAATTTATTCTTATATGTTTCACCTTGTGTTAAATCCATCCATGGATTCCCTTTTTTGAAAACCATAAATAGTTAACTGAATAAGATGAATCTTACATCCTCAAGATCATCAGTTTTATTTCATTATCCACTATTTAAATTAATATTTTTCTTCAATTATATAAAATTACTAGTATCAAAAAAATTATATTTTTTATGTTAATTTATTATCCTAAAAATATTCATATGTCATTCTATGGTATAACAAACATACCATTTCTATGTATGGTGAACTTTCTCATCACAAAACGATGATTTTTTTTATTACATTATCCCCTCTCATGCTGGGAATTATGATTTTCAATATATTTATATAATATATATATGATATTTATAATGACTTTGTTAAATTTTTATTTTTTATATATTATAAATTTATTCTTTCCATCTTGTGGGATTATGAGAACATTGTTTGAGGAAGGGTGGACTACCACCTTCTCCATTAGATGTGGTTTTTCATTATTTATATGGAATGTTTTAAGTATTATTTAAATAATCCTATCTAATAAATATGAAATATATAAGGTATTATAATTATAATATAGAAATATATCTGTTAAATTTTCATATTTTATTATAAAAAATAAATGGAAGTTGCGTTCATGCCTATGCACAGTCTACCATCTCAATGGATGGGGCATTTCATTTCTTCTATCCAAATATTTTTGATTATTATCAATAAATAAATACTATATATATATTATATCTCAATCATGTTTTATATTCCTTATATGATGAATCAATTTTCTAATTAATAGGAACCATAAATATCAAGTTACAATAAAATCGATAAATTAGGAAATAGACACCTTAAATAGTGAAAATAATTAAAGATCAATGGAATCTAGTTTGAAATATATAATATTAAATTAATATATTATATTTTAAATATTATTTCTGATATGTTTTATGTTTTTGACATTTTTAAAATCCTTATACATGAGGTTAATGAATTTTCTCCCAAAATTGAAAATCAAGTCAAGGGATTTTAATCTAAAATTTTTCATCCATAAAATAAATTTCATGTTCACCATATACATATTTTGTGTTGTGTATCTACATAAAATTTTGATATATTATAACAAGATTTATTTTATTTTAGTGTTATTTTGAGTTTCAATTATAATTATTTCTCTTATGTGGATTCTAGTTAAAAAATACAAAAGCGGAAATGAAATTTCATAAACCAATTTTGTTTCATTGCGTTATATTAATTCCTTGTTGTAGTTAATATTCTATGAGTATGTGTATAATGAATTATACAGTCTATTTATTTATTTAAAATTTCCCTATTTGTATATTCAATTTATGAACAAAAATGTATTCATTTATGATTCTCACTACAATGTTGTAGCCTATTCAAGGGATTACGTCACAATGTCATTTTATTGAATCTTTTTATATATAAATTTCCATTTGAGGAAATTATATTAAAATTATTTAAAAAACCCTTTCATTTTACCCTAATATGACTATTAATTCCATTTTTCAGATTTTAGTACCATTTGCAAACTCATTTGAACTGAAAATTCATTAAAAACATATTTAAGAAAACTAGACATCATTTTTCTCTTTCGTTGGAGAACATATCATTCTTGTAAAACCCATGTTTAACTAAAATATTTTCAAAATTTTTTATATACTTTCCAAAATTATTTCGTAAAAAAATTTACCAACGTTTTCTTTTAATAACATTTTCAAACGAATTCTCTAGTTACCTTCAAAACAGGTTAAATTTATATGAATGTTTATATTACAAAAGCATTATCCTTTTTACATCGTACTACATATTCTAATTTACCCACAATAATATATTTATATATATAGTTTGTTATATTAATGTTTTATTTTTTAATGAAAATGTTATTAAAATTTATTTTCAATGAAATATATTTTCAAAATATTCATCAAAATAAAAATCATATTTTCCATAAAAAGAATTTTTATAAATATTTTTTAGTATTACAATTCATCAAAGAGAAAAACTCTAATTCCTTAATATTCATGGGATATGTTTTATTGATACCATCATTATTATTCTTCTAGGTTTCCTTTGATTGACTAGGCCAAGGACAATATTGACATTCACTTACATGATTCCTTTTAATCCCTTTGTAATAATAAATTTTATATGATAATTGAAAATTGAATTTCCCAAAATATATCATATAATTTATCATGATTATGTCTATTTACTAAACTATATGTATTTTATATGGTGTTTACATTGATAATTATTGGATTTTTAGGGAAAATATTTTCAAATCATTATCCATTACTTAATTTAGATTTTTAAAAAGTGATTTTTATATTTACATTCTCTGGACAAGCACTATATAGGACATGGAAATGATAATTAGAAAACTATCCATTTGATACTGGTATATTCATGCTCTATGGGTTGGGGACCCATTAATATAAGAACTTAAATGCATCAATAGTCTCATAGGATGAAATAAGTTGGGTAGCCAAGGTAATTGATTTTATATAGTCTACATTAAAAACATACTTTATGGTAAATTTATCATGTACCATTGAAACACAATATTCAATAAATATTCATTGTCTTCAAATTTATTCAGTTATTATTATCCTTGATAATTTTCATCAAAAATTTTACAGATGAATTATTTATCAATACATTGATTATATTTTATGTGTTTCACATTCTAACATTTCCATATTGATTTTTCCTTATTTAGTTATTTATATTTTTTAGTTACTTAGGGTTCCATATTTTTCAGTCACTTATTTTTTAAGTATTCACTTCATCATATTAGTTTTTTGTTACTTATCTCTCCATATTGATTATTCTCACGAAGTAATTGTTGCTTCTACTATACATTACCTTTACTGGTCATTTTCTATCACCCTTATTTTTCTTCCTGTCAACATTAAAGACTTAAATTATAATAAAATTGATATGTATGTATATTCTAGATGGAATATTGTTATCAATGAAGAAACCCATGTCGTTATTATTATATTAATTTGTTATACAAGACTCATGTATGTATAGAGATTACATAGAAAACTAAACTATTTGGTCCTTTGGGATGTGGTTTATTTGTATCTTAGGCCATGATGAGAATATTAGTCACCCACTCTGGTTTTTCTATGGTCCGGTTGCATCATCTTATTATAATTTTCAATTATGATAAAAAATTGGTTATTTTTTGGGCATGTGATGTATAATTCAATTAATAAAAAATTTCATTACTTTGATGGAATATAAAAAATAATATAATTATAGCCATATAAATTATGCAAGTGAAATTAATCTTCATACTTATTGTGTTACACCCCCTATAAAAACTCACGTCCTTACAATTTAAATAAATATTCACTAATGGAAAATTATTAATGGTATGGAATAACATATAAGTTAGAACAAAATAAATTGGTTAGGACTACTAAAAATCCAATTTTCCTTTTAAATTTGATAATATTAAGATAATAAACCATTATTTTTAAATATTCCTCCTACTGTAACTATAAGTAATAAGATTTTGTAGATACATATATTAACTAAATTCATTTTTACGATCCTAATTCAAAACATATATTATACAAAAAATTATAAAAATATCCAATAAAAATAGTTTAAATGATCATACGAATATGATGGATCTACCCAGAAGATGAATTCTTCTATAAATCCTTCATTTAATCCAATGATAGTTCTGATTCAGCTAAGATATTATAGTATCAAGGTATAAATCCTAAAATTTATCCTTGGTTTTCCTTGCTCATATTATGATTTTTCCCTCTACTTATGTAGAATTATATTGCATTATTGAATTTAAATCATCATAATGGATTGTAATGAAAATGTGAATCAACAAAATAATGTACCCTATCAATGTCTAACCATGTTCGATGTCATCCTCATTAGCTCTTTATTAAGTGAGGATCAAATTAATATTCAACTAATATTTTTTAAGAATATTAACTCATGTTGTATCTAAGTTTGATCTACCATCAACTTGATGAAATCTACACATATATTAAATATATATATTACCACACACTCTAAAAATTACCAAATATTTAAGATATTTTTCTATTTTTTGATATGTTGTTAGGGTATTTAGTAATTCATGCTATAAATAATTCTAGAAATATTAACAAAACCTTAATTTGATACAAACTGATAAACCCCCACCCACACTCTTAGATTTTGTAGTAAAAATAAATATTTTAAAATCTGTATTTCAATAAAATTTATATTATTCAAAAATAATTGAATATATTTTACTTTATTTAAACATTACACTATATTAATAATCTCACAACTCTATAACTGAATGGTTTTGTAATATTTTATTAAATGAAAAATTAAAGTATTATAGTCTTGATTTCTCCAAAACCTTAGCGTACAATACCTCATTTTCTGTTATATACACTATATCATAACCTTATAATGTAAATCATAATAAATGAGTGAAATGAAATGTTCGGTAAGGAAAAAATATATCCAAGATTCTGATTGGGTTAGATAATAAATATAAATCATTATAATGGGTGAAATACCTAATTAATAAAAACAAGGATCATTATGATTTTTTCATAATGAATTATATAAGGAAATATAACCCAAAAAAATTATTGTGTTAAAATAGCCTAACGAGAGGAGATGATAATCATGATCCATTGAGAATAAAATATTCATCTGACATTGTAATGTGTCATATGCATAACCATATAAAATTTAATAGTAAAAAAATTATGATGTTTCCAATAAAATAATGGAGAAGGAATAAATAACTAATTTCTATAATATATAAGAGTATACATCACTACCCGGATCCAATAAAATAGTTGAGAAGGAATCACAAAATAATTCTTGTAGTGGTGCGAGCATCAATACTCATTTTCTCATGAAATATAGAACCATAACAAATGGAATTTTGGGTTATATTTGATCCCTACCGTCAAATATTTATAGTACATTCGCATTTTTTACTCATAAAATCAATAACATATTTTATCATTGGGTATCCATGGAAATAAAATGCCATTGATAACATTTACAAATAATATTATAAAACACAACATGAAGAATTTGATAAGTTGATACAAATACTTCAATCACCCAAAAGTAGTATTTTCAAGGGGAATTTATAGTTTATTTAAGAAAACATTTCTACAAAGGGGATAAAACTTTTTAATATAATGATGACATTATATGAAATTTAGAGAAATAGTTCATAAAAATATTTCTTAAAATTGTCGTAAATGATGAAGTAATGAGCAACCTTATAGAGAACAAATTTTATGAAGTCTAACTAATGATTTTTATTGAAATTATATAAAAATATTTACTAATGATAGATCATTGAGAAATAAATATTTGTTATTTAGGTGAAAAGTTATTGTCTGAATAATATCATTAACCCTGAATTAATTTTTTTTTAGTATTTTGGAAATACAATTTTTCAATACATCAATATAAAATTTATAATGAATTTTTCTTTTTAAATATTATGATGATAAATTAAAAAATCATGTGAGATTATACATATTTGGGTTATAATATAATAGAGTAACTACTTTTTGAAATATATAATATATACATTAAAGATAAATAATAATAAAATTGGATAAAGATTATTCTTAACAACATTCTATTTTTATGAAGTTATAATTATATCAATAAATAATAATTGATATTACAAAAATTTGAAAAGGGTTTCATAAGAGAGAAATTTAAAACAACAAAAAAGATACTACTTATAACATAATGAAATCATATGATTTATTTTACCCAACTATTATAACAAAGATCAAGAAGAATGATCATTACTAATTAAAATAAATTGTTTGAAAACAACCCTTATGCATTAAATATCATTTGATTTATAATAACATTAAAAATAAGACTTGATATAAACTATGAAAAAACAATAATTTAATAAAATATGTGATGAAACAACTCCATGAAAGGTATATAAACCACACAAAAAAGAAATATTTGGTGAATAAGGCATATAAATCAGAGGAAAATCTTTTAGACGAGGAACTCGTAACATTACTCTTGACTTCATTGAAAGATATTTAACCACATCTATTATAAATATAAATTTATAAAAAATTTATATAATAACTTAATTCATACAAATAAAATTTTATAAGCACAATCTAAATTTTTAATTCCTTTATTATTTAGCCATTGATTATTTTCATAATTAGATGTTATCAATTTTAGTTGTTCCACACAAGCTTTTCAATAACAAAGTTGATCCTCATACATTGATACACGTATCATAATTTATATATTATTTTATATACTAAAATAAATTAAACATATATATATATATATTTATAATTTCCAAATTTCATTCCATGACTTTTGTAATTACGATTCTTGAAGATGAAATTATTGATGACGTTTTTTCAGTAGTTTTTAAAGAAAAATTGTTGGTATATTGGTAATGGGTCATATAATAATATTACAATTATATAAAAAATATTATTTAATTATTAATATCATATATTTATAGAACATAAGTTTCAATATACATCCATGATGGATTTTTATACCATCATTAATATAGTAAGTCAAATTGACCCAAACAAGAACATACTATAATATATGGGAAAGTATAGTTATTAATGTGACATTCTAATTATTTCATGAATATAAGTAAACCATTTATGTTTTTAGTGATAAAAATATATGTTTTTAATAGTGATACGAATAATGTAACTTATGGAGGATGATAATTAAAAGATATTTTTCCTCCCAGTATGGTCTGTTTACAGATCTAAAATATCAATGATCATTTTTTTCAATAATTTAAATAGAATGATATTTTATGTATTATATAATCCTAAATTGGTCTAATAAATCATTATTAAACCATTAATAAAGTCCAAGAAGAATCCATTCTAAGATATCATGAAAAATAAAATACTCCATTCATGGAGGTGGAGGTCCGCCCAAAGAATGAGCGGAAATTTCATTTCATAATGGATGGGAGGGAAAAGGCATGGTTTTTTCTGTAAAAAATTAATCTCAATAATGTTACTGGTGAATTATTTTAATATGGTTGTAATTTTATATGAAAAAAAATATAGATAATAAAAGGTTATGGACAGTTTTTATAATCAAATTTGGAACTTGATTCTTCAATCATGGAAATAGAGGATATGAGGCTTCTTCATGGGAAATTTTCCCCAAACACAGAGGAGAAAACTTTAAGAGTAAAATTGATCCTATTTGTATAGAAATCAATGTTGATTATTGTCTTCAAGTGGCTAGAATTAAGATCATTTTACTGGTGAAAAGTGGTAAATATCATTGGAAACTATATATATGTGAGTGTAGATATGTAATAAAATGAAAGATAAATGATTCCTTTGAATTCTGTTCATTGATAAATGTGGGTTTTTCATTCAAACCTAAAGGATTTTCTCTATGTGGGGTATGTGTAAATTTTATTTACTAAAATTCATGCCACTTTAAGAAAATAATTTTTACCATTGTTAACCATTATTAATTTTTTACTATGACTATTTATTTTGAATATATATGATATTTGATCCTATCGAATTTCAAAAATTTCATTCATGAGTTTTTACACAATTTTATCGATTTATACTTATATATTTGTGAAAATTGAATTTAAAGATAAAACATATGATAAAGAAAATGTTTTATTGTTAAAAAATATGTTATAATTCTTTAAATGGTGTAATTATAATTTTAAAAAAATTAAAGCTAAATGGGTGTTAATATATTTTCTTAGATGACTATAAATCATATTATATTCCTAAAAAATGATTAATTTAATTTATTTATATAAAAATTTCACAAAGTTTCTAAATAAAATTCATTAAAAAGTTTATGTTTTACCATGAATACTAACATTTGATTTGGTAACACAAATTAATGTTATAAATTAAAAAGAATATTAAAAAATTGTTATTAGTTCATTTAAAATATGAAATTTTTTTATTAGAAATGATTTATCGACATGATAAGTATAAAATTTAATTTATTCTTTCATATAAAAAAAATTGTTTTAGAAATATTGATTCTATTAATCCTAAAATGAATTTTTTATTATTTCAATATTAGCCACAACTGTTATATGGATGGAAATTTAATATATTAATTATATTATCAACATATTACATCATAATAATTCTCGAACAATGATGAACTTGAAAATACATAGTCCTTTTAAAAATATTTTTCTGAATGGTATCACATTTTTATTAAATAATATCCACTAAATATCATTAGAAAAATTATGTATATTCTATGAATGTTTATATAAAAAAATTCTATTATTATGTTTCTTTTAATTCTATAATTTAATAAGATCACATATCATTAATAATAATACACATCACATTAAAATATATTTATAAATAACTATTTAATTTAAATATTTTATTTTTATTCCTTTTTTTATTATTTGTGAATTATATTATATTAAATTTGTTAGTAAAAGTAAATAAAAGGAATATATAAAATATATGCATATATATCAAATTATTTTAATTCAAATGACCATATTTCCCTTTTATTGAGCTATATATTTAGTATTACTTCTTATAAATTTATTTTATTCATACATCTTAATTAAAACATTTTATTTTAAATTTTTTATTATAAAAAAATATTTCTACTTTGATGTTTATCATTACCTTTATAAAAACAGTTATTCTAATTGTGATCCTTAAGGATAAAGATTATATGATGTTTTTATAGTTTTAATGATATTATTTTTTTCTATCTATTTCCTCGCATTAATTTATATGCATATAATGGATGTAATCATCCATGATATTTTACCTTCCTTGAAATGTTGGACATATTTTTCATGTAATCATACTATAATGTTCTCTAACAAATGAATAATGTTTTTTTGAATAATACCTTGTATAAAAATTTTTATAATGATGTATTGATTATATTAAAATAATATAAAAACATTTCTAAGAATATAAAAATATATTTTAAGGATTGAAATTAGTTCTTAAAACTTGGTGTGTTATATTACCTCCCCCCTAAATAAATTACATCATAACAATTTTAATTTCTTATCACTAATGAAAAATAGTAATCAGTGTGGTACAAGATATAATTTCCAACTCACTATGATGAGTAGGACTATAAAAACAACACTTTCATTTATATTGAGAAAATATTAAGACACTCCACCATTTTTTCAAAATATGCCCTCATTGTTTTATATAAGTCCTATATGTTTATTGATACATACCTTTCATAGATTCCCTTCCAAGATAATCTTTCAAACCCTATAATAAAACCAATCTACTTATAATAATATCAAATAATATTTTATTGAATGATCTTATACATTTTTAAAATTAATCCCATGATATAATATCTTATGACACCTTCATTTCAACCTATGAAACTATCAATTTAACTAGAATATAACAGAATCATCATATATCTCATTTGGTTTGACATTGGAATTCCTTGTTCATTTTTTATATGATTCTATAAATAATCTATTTATGTATTACATCATTAATTTTAAATCCATAATAATGATTCACCCAGAGCACAAAAATCAACCAAAGCATATCCCCTAGGAGTGTTTAACTATGTGTGATGTAAGGCACATTATTTTTGCACCGTGTGAATATTGAGCTAGTAATCAACCATTCTTATAATTTTTATTACCCATAGTTTCATCTAAACCTATTTTTTATTGACATATTTTTTTCTATGTATAGATTTTATTTCTCGGAAAACAGATATTCTATTCTTTATAAAACGTTGATGAAATTTTAGCATATTTATACATATCCTAAGGGTTTTTAGTAATGTTATCTTATCATAATGCAAAAAAAACTACTAAACCATACATGGATAAAAACATAGGTACCCAAACCCACATTTCCATCTTTAGTGATATAATATATATTTTGTAAAACATATTTGAAAAATATAGTGATGATTTGATATAATCTTGTTTCAATGTCAATTTAGATGATCCAACATATGTTTTTATACCTCAATATATTTTATATGATCACAAACACCTATTAAAATCCTTAACATTTCAATTGAGTTTATGTCAGTCATAATGGTTTCATACATGTTAGGGATTCAAATTACCAAACAAATTCATTAAAAAAGAGTCTCTTGAGTTATCTTGAAGACCCTCAATATGTTCTTGTAATTGTAAGATGGAATATAAGCACTATTTAGATTGTGTCTTTATCAATCTTGAAAAAACACAAGAATTCCCACCCTCCAGTCTATGTGCCCATAAAAATCAATCTTCTAAATGATAGATTCATCATTACATCCAATAAAGATGAAATTAAAATTTACATAAGACCATTAAAAGTTGACCATGAAATATTGACTCAATATCAAATTTATCTATTAACCCCTTTACAAATATAAGATAACAATTAAAGATCCATTTCCAATAAATATATACATATGTGTCTATGAAAACAACAAAAAATTATGATTGTTAACAGGTTTAAAATATTCCAATATTGTTCCTTATTGGGAGGTATTCATTGTTTTACAAAAATTCTCTCATATATATTCCTATCATTTTATCTCATTTTTCTATTCAATAAAATATATATCTGAGAGTTTTTTGAAAAGGGTTTTTGTTATGAAATATCTCCTTATTCTTATTAACAGTGGTTCTTATTATGATTAACATGATGGAATTGGGTTTCTTGCAATAACAATATATAATTAATGTTACTCTTCATTTGTTGCATCATGCTTGAACTAATTAAAATTAAAATTTACTTTTTATAGTTTAATATACTATATATTAATCAAATAGAATTAATTATTGGATATAATGGTTATATTTAATGTTATAGTTTTAATCTTTAACCAATCATGAATTTGATGGGTGGAGAGACATGTAGAAATATTGTGTTTTAACTAGACTCCATTATCAAATTACGTTACATTTAATATGTAATTTATTCTCAACATAATCATATAATTCATATTTATTTTTATTAATATTTAATCATTATTAATATATTAGTTGTTTTATAGAATCACTTATTTTTTTTTATTTTTTAAAAATGAAATCCCCCACTTTATATCCTACTCATATAAATAATTAGAATCAAATATATGTCTTATTTTCAAATTTATGTTTAGACCATTATTTTAAAAATCGTAATTGTATTCAAGTATAATTATACTGGGCGACTTATATCTATAATACCGAAGATTATTTTGAAGGACACACAATGGTTCGAGTTTCATTATTTTATCACTTATGTAACAGTTTTTTGACAACCATCATGACTACATTTCATAGAATAATTGGTTATCCCATTAATGAACACATTTTTCATGATTACAGACCCATCAAAATATCAGAAATAAAAATTTACACACTATTATATATTCACATTTGAAATTATTTTAAAATACTTGAATTGTCTGTATTGTAGTTTAGATTTTAATGAATTTAACTATCTTGAAAAACAGAAAACTAAATATGAAAATTTTAAATTTCATGATGTAAATCATATAGAACTTTAATTCCAAAGAAAATAGATGTGATACGTATCATCATGATTTTAACAGAATTCATATGTTAATTTATAAATAATTTTTTTAAATTCTTAATCAATTTAGTTAAAAAAATAATGGATGTTAATTTATTAGGGAGATCTTTCTAAACATATTCTATGGATGAAAATAAATTTGGTTTTAATGCTTTCTAGGTAACCCAATGTAACATCAATTCAGGAATCTATTAAAATAAATTGTATTCCATTTAAATAAATAATTTATTCTATAAATACCTATGATATTTACAGAGAAAATTAAGATAGAAATGAATCAAGGGATATTATATAAGAAAAAATATTCCTTTGTTTGATGCATTCAATAGTAAATCATTCAATTATTAAGATGATATTGAAAACATAACAACACATTTGAAAAAATATTGAGAATGAATAAATATTTTTATTTTACAAAAGTGGAATTAAATGGGATGAACTTGATGTGACTTTATTTGAATAAAAAAATTATGGACACATCATAAAAATTAATCCCTTAATAACAAATAGACAAAAAATAAAAAGCAAATAAATAAATAATTCTATGATTTCACATGGAGTGCAGGTCACGATTACCTCACCTCAAAAAAATCTATAAAATATATCCCCACTAGTATCATGATCTAGATAGATGTGGAGTGTCTCAATAAAAAATTACCAGGAGCTACATGGTTTGATTATAATAGGCACTCAAGGCAAATTTACAATGACTACCCTAAATTAAATTTTTTTAAAAATTATGATAGATGCTATGACGATTTTGGAGAAAACTCATCGATTAATGTCATCATTATATGTATTATTTATTTTTCCAATTTTTCATTTATAAATTTTATTTTTTTCTCTTTAAAAAAATTCTAGGTATTATTCAATTTTGAAATAATGTTTTCAAAGTGTCTTTTGAATATTATTTTTGAAGAAAAAAATTAACAGAAATATTTTGATTTAGTCTTATCATTATCATTATGATTTTTTATGGATTTAATATCACACTCAAGTAAAAATAATAAATTATTGATATAAAAATATTGAGATTATTTTCTTTTTAATATTCACCTTGGACACTTTGGCACAGACACTTATCAAACTCAACTAAATTCATCTTATGTGAGATTTATCTAAATTAAATATCAAAAAAAATTGATCGATCAGTTACAAATTTTTAAGAAAAAAAATCTTTTTTTATATCTAATAGGATATTTTACTACCCCTATATACTTTAGGATTATTAATGTTTATCTTTTTTGGACAAACCCAATTTACATTTTTAGTAGGAAATTTTTAAAAATTCATATTTATTGACCGACAAATAATATTTACATGGGATGATTTTGTATATAATATCAATGAGGATTTAAAAGAATTTTTTAAGTAATCTATGAAGGTATATAACAAAAAATAGTATAACAACATATAATTTTGGATTGATCATTTGGGGTTGTATGATGATAAATATATTTCTTAACACTGTGATTCAAGAAGATAATAATCATTTTTAAAAAAATAAGGACTCCATAATAAATAATTATTTTTTTAGAGTTGAAATTAAATTTTTTAAGAGATCTAAAGGAATCATAAAAATGATTTGAGACTCCTAAAATATTATTGGGTTTAAGCCATGAATATCTCTTGTTATAACTATAACCATGTTCTCATTAGTCCAGACCTTAAAAAGATCACTTATAATAATTACAAAGGAAGAGAACCTAGAATTTTCTATTATAAGTAGTTTTACTTAAAAAATAATATTCTATGAACAAAAAAATCATTGAAATACTGTAAATACCCAGAAATTCCGTGATATTTATTTTTTTAAATACAAGGTAATTTTACGAGTCCGCAGTTTTTGACAGCGCTTTATTCTGAGGCCTAGTGTGTCCGGAATCAATTTCTAAAGTTTTGACAGTGTACATTCAGTCAACGTATGCGAGGGATTTTATATCCTTTAAACTGATGCTTAGAATTAACATTTAAGGGCACCTCTGAACTCACAGCGCTGGTATTCTCTAAAGGAGACCTTTACTGCACTTGCATTTTATCGAGGTTGGACGTTAAATTTTTTGGGGACTCTATAGAAAATAAAAATTAAAATAATTGTACATATTTTTATTTGATTGTTGGTTAAAAAAACCACATAGAGGTTAGATATGGGGCCCACCACACCCTAGCCTCCCTTGGGAAGATATAACAAGGTGGGTCCCACTCTAGTTTGAACCCCCTTTAAAACCCATGTAACTTTTATTTAATTGAGGGATGTCTATTAAAATTCCATTGACATTAATAAAGCCACAACTCCTCAATTCATTTTTAACCTTCCACCTTCTATCAATAATGTGCCAGCAACCATTAATTAATGAATTGAGCTCCCATAATCAATTCATTAATTAGTAGAGATTTTAATTCATTTGAATTTAATTTGGAATGAATGGCATGAATAACATAATAGGGAGGCTATTATTTTAGTTTTGGTGGACACAAAATAGAATAGGGAGAACTCCTAGAAAAACGACTTCTTCCAACGAAGAACGACCTATTCCAACGAAGAACGCTCCTCTTCTCCGACGAATGTGAGGCATAATATTCTTCCTTCTTCAACCGGAGCAAGGATGAGAAGCACCACCGCCCACGAAGTACACTGACAGAGTCGTCTCGACTCCTCTTCACCGAGCTCTACCTCCCCCGAAGTTGATGGAACGACGTCCGTTCTCTACGACGTCCTCCTTCTGCAACTCATCAACGTACAATAAAAAATACGAGTTAAGGGGATTTAACATTCTTGTGATTGACGTTCTCCGTTCTTATTTCTAAATGATGAACAAGGACTAGCCAACAAACAGGCTGCTCCGCGGTTCGATCTTTCTTATGGGTAAGGGAAGAATTTCATGCGGGGATTAGATTTTGGAAGGTCGGTCTTGTTGATGATCTTTATTGATCACTATTATGAAATTCTAACAAGTAGGTTGCGGTGCAATCTGAACATGGTCTCATTCCCTCAGATGATATTGTGATGTTCTTCAGCTTGTTGTGTACTTCGTGGGCGACGGTCCAAAGTGGAAGCGACAGAATCTGGAGGGTCCAACATTGAGGGTGGCATCCCATGTGGACCCCCAGTGCAGAAGGATCGAATTTCCGATCACCGGAGTGAACCTGGTTGTCCGCAAAAGGTGGGTCACCGGGCGGTGGTGCTGGAGACCGAAGGCGGTGGCGGTAGCTGCGCACCGGCCGCATGGAGTTACCGGCTGTAACGACCCATACTTTACATACATTGTTAATACATCAAAATGGAAGCACACTTATTACAACATATGAAAAAACCACAAAGGACCGTATAGGTATAGTGTCTTTAGAAACTGGGAAACATAAACAACTGGTTCATAAATCTTCTTCAGTGTCTCCCATTTATTTCATCATATCTAGGGTCCCTTTTAGCATATTCTACTTAATATCCATCTTCCTGACCTGGGGAAAAGAAAACATAAAAGGGTGAGCACAAACGGTTAGCAAGGGCAAATAAAGGAAATAAAAATCATATCATATCTTTTTGAAAATCATAACCTGCAAAAGAGATCATAATATCTTAACATGGAATAAATCATAGAAGTGAAAATGAGATCCCCATAATCATAACATGAAACTTTAAACTTTGTGGCATGCACACATAATCATGGAAAATCATTTCTTGTTAGTCATGACTCATTGCCAAGACTATCTTAGTGGACAAAGTCCCTTTCTGAACCGAGTTCACTCCTCGTTTCAGTCATGTATCACTGAACCGAAATAACCTTCCGTTCCAGCCATGTCTATCTCATGAGATATAAAACCTTTACCCAATGCATTGGAGGGAGATATAGGTCCCACCCATCTTATAATGAATCCTTTATTATGTGTGCCACATAATCATAAACCATACATCATAGCGTAACCCATGTAATAAAAATGGGACTCTTAAACAACATGACATCATAAAACAATTCATATAAGATAAAGGAATTCATAAAAATGTTTCCATCACAACATAATCAAATCCATGTAATAATAGGGATAAAAACAGAACCCTTTTATTATCTTAGATAGAATATAATTTTGATAAAATACTTGAACTCCATTCTTGAGGAAAATATCCTTTCTATTTTAAAAACATTTTTCCTTTCATAGCATGTCATATGACTTTAGAATAAAAGAAGTTGATTAAAAATAAACATGAAAACTTGTAAAGGAAGCTTCTTGGAAATAATGTTTTAAAAATCCATTCATGCCGTGTAAGTTAAAAAAAACATTCTTTGTACTTTTGTCGGAAAAGTCAAAATGTACCTCGTACGACAAAAGATTCCTTTCATAGATATTACTAAAAACTCACCGAAGGGTAAAAATGGATTTAAACAATTGTTGGTGGATGGAAATAATATTACATATTGATGAAACATGGATGTGGATGATAAAATACACCCCAGTAAATACTTATGAATAAACAATCTCGGATAAAAATGAGACTGTGATATTTCCCTTACCTTAGGTCTGATTTGCTTTGTACGTGTCTGAACTCCTGTATAATGGTTTAAATAATGGTATTGACTTATTCCAGAATCATACATATTGATATGATATCATATATGGTCATATTCTTAGCTTTTTGTTAGTAATATTTCATTGTTACTTGTTACTCGGGTCTTTATTGCCTTTTGTTCTTATGCGTGTTTTGCCAAATACATTCTTATTCTTCTTTTAAGGTTATAGATACCTTATATCCAGAATGGTATTAGTGTAACATATATCATATTTATTCATTCAATTCATTTATATAATTACTATGTAATGATGATCATGTAGAACGAGTCGCATCACATCGTGGAGACGGTATTCCGTACGTACGCACGAGTGATGATATCGTTCCTATGATCGTGGAACTGTATTGGAGTATATATATATTATTTCAGTATCAATATTACTTTATAATAATCATAAATAGTTACTCATTACACCATTATAACCATCCTTGTAAAGTGATGGTGGAAAAATAGATTACACCACGACGTGGAGACGGTATTCTGTACGTACGCACGCGCGGTGATTTCATTTTTCCATGGGATGGATAGAAGGTGAATTAGGGTTGTTTCATATTTATAATAACATATCAGTATGTAAGAAATACTGATGTTATTAATTTATCATGAAACAACTAAAGAAGAAGAAGTTGAAGAAGAAAGAAATTGAAAAGATCGGTAATGGATATTACCTCTTCTTTGGAATACTTCTTTGAATCCTCCACTTAGGGAACTATGATT